>CM066039.1:99561155-100811177 GCA_033557465.1 Ichthyophis bannanicus
CAGAAAAAATGAAATTATTAGAGATTTGGAACAGTATGACATTGAAGAAGACGACCCCTGGGAGAATTTTGGCGTATAGGCTCAGGCTTGGAACCAGGCAGGACCAAACAGCGGGGGTACTTGGAAAGGGGGATGGGCAGGACCAGCTCAGTC
The DNA here is from genome assembly GCA_033557465.1 of Ichthyophis bannanicus. Taxonomy (NCBI): domain Eukaryota; kingdom Metazoa; phylum Chordata; class Amphibia; order Gymnophiona; family Ichthyophiidae; genus Ichthyophis; species Ichthyophis bannanicus. Next base: position 99,561,309 of record CM066039.1, read on the forward strand.
ACAGCGTTTTCAGAGAAGCTCCCTTAGTTGCTGGAACTGTGGCAGAAAAAGAAATTGCCATGGTCCAAAAATTAGCTCAATGAGAAAGATTTGTTTGCATATACAAAAGCAGATACTTGTCTGTAACTTGTCCTTTCAGACTGAGGTCGAAAGCTAAGATTTAAAACTTTTAGGTTTAAATGCAATTTGCCCAAACTATTTTCAAATGCCTGAAGTATTTTTCAAATGCAAGAGGAAAAAAAAACCAGAAAAACTTGTTCATGATTAATCATGTTTTTCCTTCCTTGCTCATAGGTTCCCGAGAAGAAATTCCTTTGTTTAAAGACTCACTTAAAATAAACCTCTCCAGGGAAAACAACCTTAATTCTAAATATTTTTTGTCGGAGCTGAGCCGTAGGAGGGACTAGGTGGATCCAGTCCCCCACCAGACTGCTAGCTTCTTTTATTTTATTAGTAACCCTTCACCAATAAAATTTTTTTCTTTCATAATTAGAAATCTCTGTACTTATCTCAAGTCCTTCGTTGACACTGCCCCAACCAAACGTTGCTCTTCCAGAAATAGATCAACACGACGCGCGCGTTTCGGGGAATTAACCCTGTGTCAAGTGCTTCTGAAACGATCTCAAATGAGGCAACGAGAATAACTGTACATCGTCAATGCGGGCAAGGCAAAACTGAGCTTGCCTTGCCCGCATTGACGATGTACAGTTATTCTCGTTGCCTCATTTGAGATCGTTTCAGAAGCACTTGACACAGGGTTAATTCCCCGAAACGCACGCGTCGTGCTGATCTATTTCTGGAAGAGCAACGTTTGGTTGGGGCAGTGTCAACGAAGGACTTGAGATAAGTGCAGAGATTTCTAATTATGAAAGAAAAAATTTTTATTGGTGAAGGGTTACTAATAAAATAAAAGAAGCTAGCAGTCTGGTGGGGGACTGGATCCACCTAGTCCCTCCTACGGCTCAGCTCCGACAAAAAATATTTAGAATTAAGGTTGTTTTCCCTGGAGAGGTTTATTTTAAGTGATTCTTTTTTTGCTACTATTTGATTTGTTTCACTTTTTGGGAGCGATTGTTCTTTGTTTAAAGACTAACATTGTTTTATGTTTGTGAATATAAGTACTTATTTGTGCTCATAGTCTGAAATGAAATAAAGTTTATTTCCAGATCTTAATGCAAGATTTTACTCAATCTATTGTCTTAAACACCAAGCACGTGTAAATGTGCTCAGTTCAAATATTTAAAACCAAACAGAGGAAGTGTTCTCTGGTATTGCTGTGGCTGCATTGTAAAAGCTCAGTGCTATAAAAAGAGAAGTATGTGCCATCCTGTTTCCTCTCATGATTGTGGATTGATAAACAGAACAGCAGCACCTTGTTTGCTGTGTGTGTGAGTTATATCTTTTTTTTAGGAAAATGCACTTTGTTTTGAAAAACATTCCTGATTTCAGTTTTGGAGGAACAACTAAGAAAAACAGATATATGTTTAAGCACCATGAATTTATCTAGTTTATCTAGTTTATCCTCATGTATGTATGTTATCAAATGTGAGCCTTACAGAACTATATTTATGCAGATATCCAGTTTTAGATGAGCAAGCACAGGACAAGTAAAATCTTTTTGTTTCTTTTGAACTTGCATTCCCGTGAATCTGTTAGAATTTGGTTAAAGACAGTACCTTAAGTGACTGGAAAAACCAAAATCTTGCTTGTCATCAATGATCCAGGAGAAGTTTGGGAAAGAACACAGGTGGCGATAGAAAGCTATAGTCATTTAGTGGTTTTCATGTTATGCTTAATAAAGTTTTTTAAAGGACTGTTTTAGTTTTAAAGAAACAATGTTAGGCTTAAATGAGCATTTGGTATGTTAGAACAGCCTTATCAAATAAAGATACTTTAGTATGTCATAAAAACAAGGAGTTTGATGGAATGATGAGCACTTGACTCTGCAATCCTAGCCCAGACATAAGCTTAATTGGAACTGACACTTGGAGACAGGCTAGATGTACTTGCATCCTGATGGGCTTTGGAAACACCTACACTGGCCATGTGGTATTTCCAAATGCTTATCTACATTTTGCCTCTGTGTGCCCTGGCCAGACACATGAAGGCAAAAGGAGGAAAGATATCCACACAAATTTTCACAAGACTGGTACAATCTTAAATTTTAAAAATTGAGGAAGTGTGGCATCTTGTCTGCAACTTTTCTGATCTGTAAAAGAAAAAAAATCCATTAGCTAATTGAGTTGCTTAGGATACCACCAGCACATTCCACAACTGCTATGTGAGGGACCGTTCAAAGTACTTCTGACAATACCAGAGCAGCCAAGGCCCTAGCAGCTGGAGAGGGAGAAGAGAAGACTCCCGAAAAAGATACACAAATGACTGTGCACTATTATCCCTTTGGAAACCTGCTGATGTAGAATCCCCTTTGTTAATTGGCAAACTGAGAAGCCTCGAGCGGACTGAATTTATAGTTCTATATTTAATTTTTGTTATCATTGTAATCTTGCTATTATTATTTACTTAAGATGTTGTTCTTTCTCCATTTTGTTGTGCTTTAGTAAGCCTACCCCTGATAAGACTACTCCAGCTATCCTTGAATATAACAAGAAAAACTGTAACTGTCAGGAAGAAAGAAATTACACTAAATGTCCTTCCAATTTGGCAACAGTAACATTACTTCCCCCTTCCAGCTCTTGTGAATATACTACCCTAGCCCGTAGACCTAGAGTTACTAATTTAAATGGTAACCTGTCTGATGCCCATCCTCTTATTCCAGAGGGGTTCCACTTGGTAGCGGTCAATTGCTGGAGGATGGGGGGAGAGTCCGGAGATTTGAGGAGCTCCAACATCAATATCACTTGGAGGAGCGGGATAGATACGGGTATGTCCGACTATGGTATTGGCTACAACGGAGGGAGGTGCAAAAGGATTGGGGGGCAAAACCTACAACTTTTGAAGAGATGATGGCAGTAATGGACTGCCTACCCGGATAATCTCTAAGCTATACAAGATTTTGGGAGAATCCAAGCAGGGGGCCATACGTGGCCAGCTGCAATGGGAGGAGGAGTTGGGAGGGCAGTGGGATTCTGAGAGGTGGGAGCGTATCTATGCCCGGACCCATAAGTTGGCACCGGGGACAGGTATGCTGGAAAACAGCTATAAGTTAAGGCTGAGAATGTATTGGACCCCGGTGTGGCTCCACACATTATATCCCGAAAGTCCGGAATGTTGTTGGAAGGGGTGTGGGGCTCGAGGGGATTTGCTGCATCTGGTTTGGAGCTGCCCGAAGGTACGAGAGTATTGGTTAGGGGTGGAAAGGCTTACGAAAGCTATTACAAGGGTGAAGGTGCAGTTCACTCCCAGTATGGTTATATTGAACGAGGGGGGGGGAGATGAGGAGTTAGGGAGACTACAGGGGTACTGTGTAATAGCAGGTCGGATGAGCCTTCTCCATTGGTGGAAGTAACCCTATATGGATTTCCTCTCTTTTCAAGTTCCCTATGTTAGGTATAGCATTAATGGATTCAGATCTCATGTAGCAACTTGGCCTCATCATGTCTCCATCTCTTCAGTGAGTGTCACTGGAGGTTCCGGATGGCCGAGTGTAGAAGGGCACACTATGGGAACAACAGGAGGGACCTGAAGTGGGATTCAAGAGGGGAATGTGGAAAAAAATGAATCCCCTTCAGGTACCTCTGTTTATCTGCAGGAAACATGACTCGCAGAAGGCAAGTGAGAATGATGAGACAGGATGCTGCAGAGAACACAGAGAAAAAGGTTTAAAGGTTAAGAAGCAGATTGCTTAAGAAAATGGGGAAGAAGAAACAGAAAGGAAATCTATGTATCAGCAAATCTGAGCCTGAAAATGAATATAAATGTGAGAGAGAAATTTTGATAAATAGACAGACGGTAGCTGATCTCACTGGAGTAAGGCTCTCTCTGTCCCAGGACCTTTTTTCACTTAAATCAGGTGCTCTGCTTAATTGAAATTTGTACCTTATAAATCAAAAGTAGAGCTTGTGATGTTACAGACCTGATAAGATAAATAAAACTTTTTACATGCTTTTATGGTGGCACGAGCAATTTGTTTAAGGTCCTGTATGTATGTTGGGGTTGAACACAAGCAGCCAAACAAAAAATAGAAAATCCCCAAATAATCTTAAGGGAAGCCCAGAAAAACCTCAACACACCATCGCCACCTGCGCTCTGTACTGGTGGCCAGTATCTGCAAGGCCACCATCTTGTCCTCCGTGCACACTTTCCAGAGACATAATTGCCTCGACCCTGTGGCTTGGCAGACACATCCTTCAGCCAAGTGGTCCTAGTCGCAGCAGAGACACCAGTGGAAGAAGACCCCTTGGCTGAGACCCAGTGGCGAACTCCCACTTGGACACACCCGACCGGGCCATGACCCGGCTCATGGCTGACGCTGTATTGATGCTTCATCTTGATGCTTCCACCTTGTATCGCTATTGAAGCAGTTGCTGTTCTTGCACATTGAGTCGACCTCATTGTTACTGCACGTTTGCACATTGTCACTGTACAATTGCACTTTTTTGCTATACTGCTGGCACCATGTTCCAAGTGAACATCAGCGTTTCCTACCGTGTGATGTTCCATGTTACACCAATAAACATCCTCTTGCGGCCCTGGAAACCATCTCATTGAACCTGACCAGGGCTTCAGCCTGCCCCCATCCACCAAAGCACACAACAGCTGGGGTGGCACCAAGTGTGGCTGACTCATTTTGCTTGTTCTAGGAGAAAGTGAGGTTACTTACCTGTAACAGAGGTTCTCTGTGGACAGCAGGATAAGTCAGCCACACATACCCATCCACCTCACCTGGAGAGGGTTGGCTTCTGGCCCCCAGCACCCACCTACCTAGCGACAAGGGCTCAGCTAGGGACATACTGTCTAGCTAGGGGCGGGCCAGTGGATAGGGCAGGAAAAGGGTCAATTGCCTTTCTGAGGTATGGAGAGTACTTCCATCTATGGCACTGTCAGATGATGTCACCAAGTGTGGCTGTCTTATCCTGCTGTCCACGGAGAACCCCTGTTACAGGTAAGTAACCTTTCTTTCTTTCTGCTTTCATATCAGTGCAGGAGCCAATACCTGTTCAGTATCCTTGTAGCTCTAACCTGTAAAAATAAAAATATGCACCAAAATCTAGTGCTTTTTTTTAGTGGGAGCAATTTTTTTTCACATTCAAATCCTTATTACACTGTGTAGTCACTATTTTTACTACTTATTATTTATATAGCACTACTAGGCATATGCAGCACTGTACAAATACACAGAAAGGAGGCCCCCCTGCTCCACAGAGTTTACAATCTGCTGAAAATTAGTGTGTGAAATACCAGAGCAAACTTGTGCAGTTAAAGATAGCACACTTTATTACATCAATCTGTTCAAAATTCAGCTGTGCAGCTAATCTTCAGCCTGCCTCGATATGCTCATGTAACCCCCTTCTCTAGATACAAGCAGGGGAATACAGGTAGACTCTAGGTGCTGTCCGCTGACAGCGCCTGTGTGCCCGGCTCTCCCCGAGCTCAGAGATGTTCTTTGGACTTTTCTGAGCATGCGTACCACTTCCCGCCTTGCTGTCCCACTCTGAGCCCCTTCAGTCTTTCCGTTCCACACAGGCTGTGCAGCATGGCTCTTCCCTCTTCTATTGGGTTCATGGCTTTTCCCTTTTAGTTCTTTGTGTTATGGTTTCCTTTAGTTCCCACGATCCCTGCCACTCTGGCATTCTCATTTTTTTTTTAAAAAAGAAAAAAGACGTGTTGGGGTGGCTCTACCGCCATGGTTTTCCCCCAAGCTGTTTCACAGTGAAGACGAAACCATTGAGGATCCTCAGCAATGGCCACTTGTTTTCTGCTGTTTAAAAAAGAACAAAACAGCACAACAGAGGATATATTCCATACACTGATGCTGTGACTAAACAAACAAAAAAAAAAGCCCAAAAAACAAAGGAGCCAGCGAAGCAGTACCGTTCAGTGGTGACAGACCATTCTATTAAGTCCAGCTTGCCTTCTCCACTCCTAAACATTTGGAAAACAGGCTCTAGAATGACTTCTGCTCCTGCCTCAACCCCAGTTCCATCGTTGGGAATGGAAGGGGCCGCTGAGCGTTTGGAGGCAGAACCCCTACTGGCACCAGCTTCAAAAAAGGCAGCTCAGAGCCTCAAAAATCAGGTCTGAGGCCCAACTCCATCTCCTCCTCACCCGGCCTCTGCTGCTTACTCCCAGAGGCCGAATACTCCAGTAGGTCAGAAACATAAGTTTAATCTAAACATACCCACAAGAGCGACCCCGCTATTACCCATAGCTCCAGAAAGTCGAAACCCCATAAATGTAACTTTGAGGACAATTCATCAGAGACCTCCTCCCATACCTTCAAGGAAAGGAGACAGCATTCAAAGCCTGTCCTGATCTCGTCTCCTATAATCCCTCCGCCGTAAGACACCTCTTTCTCTATGGACCCCTCCTACAGCTATTATGCCGTTTCGTACAGGACAGAGCAGTCCTCCTGGGAGCTGCTCCTCCTGTTGAACGCTTACCATTCTGCCAGTGTCCCACAGGGTCCCCCACCCCTTGTGGGCTGATGAGATCCAGAACCTTCTGGTGACGATGTCTATTCAACAGCAAGTCTGTCCTACTCACACCAGTGGGATACAGCACCCTCCTTCTTGGCAGATATTGAGGAGACACCATCTCCTGCGAAGATTTCTCTTATTTATTTATTTAACTTTCTTATATACCGCGCTTTTCTGCATCAGTGCGGTTTACATCAAACACAACTGTCCAGGGCAGGAGGTCTGCACTGGATTTACAATATAACGTGGGGACTTGTAACCGGGTACAAAAACAGGGTAACTATATACATATATATACAGGTATATTACAGCATATGTTCAATAATAACTCGGTTGTGTCCTATTGGCTCATCTGTGTAATGGTTGATGTTAGGGTGAAGGTGTTCTTCAAAAACTATCTACGGTGCTGGCCCTCAGTGATTCCCAGACCGCTATTAATAAAAAAAGACTTTCAGTCCATCTTAAGGGCTTGTAGTACACCCAAGGAGGTCCTAGCTATGCCAGTCCCTCAGGTCCTGCAAGATCTCCTTGCATCAGTCCAGAGGACTCTGGCATCAGGGCACACCATGGCTCGTCACCTGGACCTTAAATTTAAGGTGCTGCCCACACCAGTTTTCCAACATCAACAACTCCCTCATCAGTCTATCATCTCTGAGATGGTCCTTAAGAAGGCTAAGTTCTCCATAACCCATGCCCAAACTCTGCCAGGGAAAGATCAGTGGACTTTGGATTCAGTTAACTTTTCAGAGTGGTATGCTGACCATGAAATTTTTACCACACCAACTTCAGATGCTTCAATACCATCATTATCTGTTCTCACAGAGGCCATACTCAGCTCCCATGCCATGTCCAGAGGATCAGGACCTTCAGGATGATCTTCAAGAGTCCCTCTATCATATCATTCGAGCTACCTATGATGCCTTTGATTCAGCTGCCCGGACCACAGATAAATCTATTTTTGCTCAACGCAGTTTGGCTCCGGGTCTCTGGTCACAGGGAGGATCTTCATGACTGTCTGGCAGATGCCCCCTGTCAGGGAGATAGCCTCTTTGGCGCTAAGGTCCAGGAGACTGATACAGAAGTCAAAGATCACTCCTTCATGGTGCACAAACTCTCAACTCAATCTCTGAAACAAGCCCAACAGTCCTGCTGTCCTTCATACCCTCAGTACAGGAGACACCCTTACCAGCAATATTTTGGCAGCATTTTCAGCTCTATGCTCGGCCTCCACCACAGCATCAGCCTATACCTGCTTATTCTCAACACCACAGGCAAAGAGAGAGGAAGCAGCCTGCTGTCTCCTTAGCGCAACCTTTCAAGACAACTCCCAGTCTTTGACTATCTACCTGTAGCAGGACAAGTCCACCACTTCCAGAGCGCCTGGGTCCTCCACAGATCGTTGGGTCCTCAGCATCATTTCATACGGTTACAAACTCAATTTTATGGCCATCCCACTTCGAGGATTACCCCCGCCAAGCAGGATTCCTCCCCTCCACCTACCCATCCTAGAGGAGGAGATATCAACCTTATTCTCCAGCCATGCAATTGAGACTGTTCTGTAATTGGAACACAATGAGGGCTTCTACTCCCAGTTCTTCCTTATCCACCAAATGTCCAGAGGCCTTTTCCCTATTCTTGACCTCCGGGACCTCAATCTCTATATCAAAAAAGAAAAGTTCAAGATGGCGTTCCTAGCCACCATTTTACCTCTCTTGCGACAGGATGACTGGCATGCTTCTCTAGACCTCAAGGATGCCTACACAAATATTCCCATACACCCTCATCATTGAAAATACTTTTGATTTCATTTCAAGTGAGAACATTACTAGTATAGAGTGTTACCTTCAGTCTTTCTTCAGCTCCAAGAGTCTTCACAAAGTGTCTGGCAGTTGCCATGGCATACCTACACAGATAGGGCCACTGTTTTTACCCTTACCTGGATGATTGGCTCATCTCAGGTCCCAACAAGGCCTCAACTCAAGCGTCAACTCAATCTTGCTCCTACAGCAACTCAGCTTCATCATCAACTTCCAAAAGTCCGAGTGTGAACCTCATCAGGTTCATCAGAGCTCACTTAGACACAACTATAGTACAAGCTTACCTTCTTCCAAGCAGAATAGTTACCCTCCAACAGCTCACTACCCAGCTGCTGGCTTCTCCGTAGGCCTCAGCGTACAGTATCCTATGCTTATTGGGACATATGGCAGCCTCAGCTCTGGAATCACCTAGAGTTGCTTACTTGTAAGGGGGTTCTCCGTATAAGCAGTGGTATACAGCCACATTCACCTACCCACCATCCCCACACGAAGAACAAACAACTTACTCACCGCCTGCTCTGTCAAGCCACTGCTCAACGTATATCCCTATGACCACTGAATGCACTTTGCAACATCTGACAGGAAGCAGCTGCCTCAGTACTTCTGCTCTTTTTCATCATTCATCATCTCTGTTGTTTTTGTCCATTCTGACTGTTTTTAACACTGCACTCGCCTGCTTGATATTGACTGAAGGGGCTCAGAGCAGGACGGAAAGGTAGGAAGCGGCACACATACACTTCTCTGAGCTCAGGAAGAGCCGGGCACACAAGGTGCTGTCAGTGGACAGCACCTAGAGTGTGGCTGCATTCCCCTGCTGTATGCGGAGGACCCCCATTAAAGGTAAGGGACTATGCTTTCTCAAGTCATTTCACTAGCTCCCTATCTGTTTCTGTATCCAGTTCAAACTTCTCCTAATGACCTTTAAGTGCACTCATTCTGCTGGTCCTCACCACTTTTCCTCTCCTATCTCTCCCTACCCCCCCTACACCCCCCCCCCCCCCCCCCCCCTGTTCTCTGCTCTTCTGGCAGATCCCTTCTATCTGTGCTTTCTCTTCTACTGCCAATTCCAGACCGATCGTTCCACCATGCTGCTCCTTATGCCTGGAACAAACTACCTGAGTCTGTGTGTCAGGCTTCATCTCTGGCTCTTTTCAAATCTAGGCTGAATGCTCATCTCTTCGAGGCCGCTTTTGGATCCTGATCCACATGTGTCTGTACAGCGCTGTGTATGCCTTGTAGTACTGTACAAATAATCTGCAGTAGTAGTAGTAATAGTACATCAGTCTGTCAACGGTTTAACAAAGCAAGGTATTTAAACAGGAAGTTAAAGGGTCAGTTCTAGGCTGTTTTGACTTGTCATACTGTAGAACTCAGCTCCTGCACTTTAATTTGTCTCTTGCCAGCTTTCCAGCAGCTACTGCACCTTATTAAGCAAACAGAGAGCATAATGGTGCGGTTCACCCTTGAGCTCCTACCCCTGCTCATCTTAGATTTCTTTCTGTCTCTCCACTGGCAGATTAGCTTTTGTTGTACTCTAGCTGAAGCTTCCGCAATTGGCATTAGGAGACTAACAACCTCTCATTGTGGATCTCAATTCAAACTATTTGAGAACTACACTTCCCACAAGGGTTCCCCCCCCCCCCCCCAAATATAACCTCATTTCCTTGAAACTGAACACTTGCAGACTACATCTCCCAGCTAGTCTTGCTTTCAATGGATTTCACTTCCCCTATAGTCTTCAATAAGAGTACCCTCTAGTGGCCAACTGTTGTAATTTCAGCGACAGTTTGCCAATCTTAGAACAGACTGTTCCATCTAGTCAAACCCAATCATAGTAATGACAGCAGATAATACATTTATTTCTCTTTCCTCTGTTTTGGAAGATAGACTGTCCCCTCTTAAAGTGGATCCTATCTTTCTCCTTTCTCTTCAATGATCTTATTTAGGTGCTCCTCTCTCGTGGGGCCAGTTCCTGGTACTGTTGTTTATTTATTTCACATTCTTATATACCGCCTTATCTGACAATCAAGGTGGTTTACAATCAACAGAACAAGGTACATTGAACATATTAAACTATGTACAATAACAGAGTTAACTGTAAAACTATTTACATTAGTTGGTCTGACAGGGCTAGGGGATGCAGTGACGATTTAGGACTTAAAGGGAGAAGGCTGGCGGGAAAGCTGTGTAATATTTGAGTTGCAGAGGATGAGTGATAGAAAGGTTGGCATACTGAGTGGTGTTAAGGCGCCTTCTGGTTTGTGGTAAGGGATTCTGGGTGGGAATGTCCGTAGTGCTCATTGAAAAGGAATGTCTTTAATTTTTTTCTGAAGTCAGTGAGGTCTTTTATTTCTTTTATATCTGGAGGCAAGGCATTCCAAAGTGTTGGGGCATAGTTATTTGTGGTTTTGGTTGCCTTACAGAAGTCGTCTGGGTGGCACAGAGAAATGTGTGTGCAGCTCCTTCTCAGTCTGGTATCCTGGGTTTTAGATATTAATGTGGTGATGTGTGATAGTGTTATATGTAACAGTTTGAATATAATAACCAGGTTTTTGTATTTAATTCGACTGGCTTTGGGAGCCAGTGGAGGCTTTGTAGGATTGGTGTGATGTGATAAGTATTAGTTGCATGCGTTATTACACATGCGGCTGTGTTCTGCGCAAGTTGAAGGTGTGATAGTGTTTGAATTGGGAGACAGTGGAGGATACTATTACAATAGTCTAAATGGGGATTGATCATTGTTATGATTAGGGTTGCCAGATATCCTGATCTTATCAGGATTGTACTGATTTTTGGAAGCTTGTCCTGTTTTTGCCCTGAATTTTGGCATTTTGTTCTGACTTGTCCTGAATTTTGACAGATGATTAAGAGGAACATTATAATACAAATGAAGTTAGTTTTATTCGGTTATTGTACATAAAATGGAGAAATGAAACATTAAGTTTTTCTTTTTCAACATGTGAGTGTGACTCATTGTTTTTGCCCAAAAATGTTCCTTTTGGTGTTTCATTATCTTGTGGGGATATGCACAAAAAGATTTTGGCTGACATAAATCTGCTAAATCAAATATTGTCGAACAGTAAATGCATGTAAATAATGTTTTATTGTGTTTGATGCCTAATAAAATGGGGTTTTTTTAAGTGTTATTTTTTGAAAAAAAATGTCCTGATTTTGGACCAAAGGTGTCTGGCAACCTTAGTTATGATGAAGACTGATATATTATTTCTGAATGGTTTTAATTGATAAGTTCTATTCTGTTTTATTTGCAAGTAGCCCCCTCCATTTTGCATGGTGAGTATTTATTTATTTATTTAGTAAACATTTGTATACCGCCGCTTCCTACGATCAGCCGCGGTTACTTTACAGAATCATCATGTATCGTACAATACAATGAATTTTTAGAGTACAATTTTGATTTTGGCAACGATTTACATAACACACGAAATAGAGACTAGATACTTTTCATAATTCTAAATAAACATTCGATTCAAGGGTGCGAGGGTGGGGGATACAATATACATATACATGATTACCTATCGGTCGTCAAATGCTGCATTTGTTCCAAGTGTCATTAGAAGATATCTGGTTGTGGTAAGGTGCTGCAATTAGGTTGGGTTGTAGAATGTCTGAAATAAATGCGTTTTGAGGTTCCTTCTGAATTCAATAAGGCTATTTGACATTCGGAGCTCAGGAGGGAGCTGGTTCCAGTGGATCGGCGCTACATAGGTGAATGCTCTGTTGCTTGTTTCTGTTTTAACAGATCTCATGCTGGTAGGGACACAGAGCGTGTTGAGATGTATGGTTCTTCTGTTCCTGTTGTGTGTTTGCTTAGTGATTAGGTTGTCAAGGTATGAGGGAGCAATATTGTGAATGAGTTTAAACGTTGTTATGAGTAGTTTGTAGATGATGCGGGCGGCTACTGGGAGCCAATGTAGTTCCATAAGCACTGGCGTTATGTGGTCCGTGACGTTTTTTTCCATGATGATTCTTGCAGCAACATTTTGGGCCATTTGTAAGATATTTAGGGTGTTCTTCGGGAGCCCTTGTAAAATGGCGTTGCAGTAGTCCAGGTGAGGAATGATTAGCGCTTGAGCGACAGTCCTGAAGTCTGATTTTTCTAAGATACTGCGAAGTGGTTGGAGAACTTTCAATTTGTAAAATATGGCTCGGTTGACTGTTCGGAGATGTTTATCCATCTTCAGGTTGTTGTCTATTAGGACCCCTAGGTATTTTATTGCAGGCTTTGCATGGTAAATGTTTTTGTTGAGGGTTACTGTAGTGGGTGGGTCGAAATTAGTTTTTTTGGAGATAAACATGACCTCTGTTTTCTTGTGGTTTATTGACATGTTGTTTTGTTGAAGCCATGTTTGTAACATGTCAAGGCATTTTTCTAGGGGAGTGAAATCCGGCTGTGCTGCGTTTAGGCGTGTGTACAGCATCACATCGTCAGCATAGATGTGGTAGTTGATGTTGCACTTCTGAAAGATTTCACAGATTGGTTTTATGTACAGGTTGAAAAGTAGAGATGACAAGGCAGATCCTTGCGGGATGCCCTGTGTCTGGGGGAAGGCATCAGCTTTATCGTTGTTGAATAGGACTTGTTGCATCCTGTTGGAGATGTATGATGCAAACCATTTTAGGGGGGTCCCTGTTATACCTATTGATGATAGTCGTTTTAAGAGGGTGCTGTGATGTACTGTATCAAATGCTGCCGAGATGTCTATAAATACAAGTATGAACATGTCCTTTTTGTTCTCAAGACCCCTGAGGAGGTTGTCGAGGAGTGCTAGCAGAAGGGTTTCTACTCCGTGATGTTGGCGGAAACCATATTGATGCATGTCTAGGGCTTTCCTATCGTCAATGTGATCTTGCAGCTGCTGCTGCACCGCTTTTTCAATAGTTTTTGCTAAGAAAGATATACTCGATATTGGCCTATATGACGCAGGGTCGCTTTTGTTGAGCGATCTGTTCTTTAAGATGGGCCTAATGAGTGATCTCTTGAGATAGGCAGGCATTTCACCTTGATGAAGTGATTGATTGACAATGTGGGTGATAGGATTTGCTATTTCATTTTTGGTTGCTTTTATCCATGCTGCAGGGCATGGGTCAAGAGGGGAGGTGGTGGATTTTAAATTGGTTATAATGTTTATGACCTGTTTTTTGTTTAATTGGTGGAAAGTGTTCCATTCTGCAGCCGATTCCTTATGAGGGTCCGTGTTGGCTTCCTGAGAGGTGAGTGCTAAAGACATCCTGTGATCCGTGACTGTGGGTACTTGCGGATTAAGTTTCTTGGCGTAGTGGTCTGCAAGCGTCTGGGAACTGTTTTCGTCGGTCCAACCGGTGTCCTGGAGGGTTTTGGTGAGAGATTTGACAATCTCAAATAGTTCTCTGGGTCTATTGATGGCTTTATTAAGTAGTTTAGTGTGGTGATTCTTTTTTGCCTGGTTGACCTCATTCTTGTATTCCATGAGTAGAGTTAGGTACAGTCGTTTGCATTCCTGGGTTTGCGCTTTCCTCCATTTTTTCTCTAACTTGCGTAGTTCCCTCTTCATCTTGCATAATGTAGGGGAATACCAGGGTTCAGATCTTGTTCTTGTTGGTGCGTTTGTGGTTTTCCAGTTTGGACTTGCTGCTGCTTCGATCCTTGAGTTCCATGTGTCTACAAGCTTATCTAGGTCCGTGAGAGTGTAATCGAAGCACGAGGATATAGATGCCACCAGTGTTTCACTGTTGAATTTTCGGAACTTCCTTTGCGGTATTTTTGTGTCGGCTTGGGGTTTCTCCTTTGTGGTTGGTATTTGGGTTTCCAGTTCAATTAGGTAGTGGTCAGACCAGGGGACTTGTGTTACTCGGGTTTTAGGTTGTTGCATTTCATTCAGTTTAGTGTTGGATGATATGAACACTAGATCTAGGGTGTTGCCTTTGATATGAGTGGCTTCCTGAATGATTTGGTTAAATCCGAGCTGGTCCATTGCTTCAAGGAAGGTATCGGCCTAGCTGCGTGGTATGGAGGGAAGGTTCAGGTCTCCCAGGATAATTCGCTGTTTCTTTGGTGCAGAGGTTGAGATAATTTCAAGTGCAGTGGCCAGGTTGTCATGCTGGGGTGTGGGGGGTCTGTAGATTAAGCATATTGTTAATGTTTTGTTCTCGATCTTAAGTATATCTATGCCCTCAGAGGGAGCTAGGGATGCGTTCGTTAAAAGAAGGGAGGATCTGGCGAGGATTAGGACTCCCCCACCTCTTCTGTTAGGACGTGGGCAGTTGAAGCTAGTGTAGTCAGGTTGCGTGAGTTGGTTTACTATTACTGGGTCAGTGTCTGTGAGCCATGTTTCGGTGATGCATAGAATATCAGGTTTGTTGTCAGTCATGATGTTGTGGATGACGTGTGTTTTATTTCTAATAGATCTGGCGTTGATGAGGCATATCGTGATGGTGGATTGCGGGTATGGTTGTTTGTGTTTGCTTTTATGAGTTGAGGCTGTTGGCTTCCGTTGCTTCCTTTTTAGTTTGGATCTGCATTCATTACGTGGTTTGTTAGGGGTTTTAGATAGTGCGTTTTGGTTTGTTTTATGGCTTTCCATGTCTGGGGCCGTGTAACTAGTGAGGAGCAGGGGGATAATTGGCAGGAGTACTGGGCTATGGATAAATATTGGTTGCCATAATATTGTCTGGTAGTGTGGTGTGTGTTGTATATATGCGTTTGTGGCAAGCGTTAGGCAGAAGCAGAGAGTAATGATTGTGGTGATGAGTGCCATGATGTGAAAAACCAGATTCAAAATGCAATGCTATTGGATGTCACAGACTTACGTAGATTCAAATGCAATATTATTGGATGTCACAGACTTATGCAGTTTCAATTGCAATATTATTGGATGTCACAGACTTATGCAGTTTTAAATGCAAATATTATTGGATGTCACAGACTTTCTGGTAAAGCTGGTAAGGTAAATGCAATACTATTGGATGTTACAGATTTACACAGTTTCAAATGCAATATTATTGGATGTCATAGACTTTCTGGTAAGGCTAGATAAGAGTGATCATTGACAATATAGTAGAATACACTGCATACTATGAGACATTTGCCACACTCTGATACAATGGAAATACTCTCTATAACGTTTGGATAGACTATACAGTGGTTAAAAAATGGTATTTAAGAGTGCTTAAGCACGGTGTTCTGTACAGAAAGGTGCGCAGTATGTAAGGTTGCTATTGCTCTAGAGTATGAGTGGTGACTAGCTATATCGGAAGTGGTTCAGTGGTTAAGCTGTGGTTAGGATTAAGTATGTAGTTCCGCAGTGAAGAGTTTACCTGGTCAGGTGTATTGGGGCTAGTAGTCGTAGCTGGTGTGCTCAACCTGTGTTCAAGGGAGCTCTTGTTGGATGGTGTTGTTCCTTCGTTGTTCAGTTGGTACATGGGAGACGCGTTGTAGATGGTAAATTGTGCCGGCGAGCTCAGACCCGGATAGGGGAGCTCGAGCCAGGTGAAGTTGCAAGCGCCTTGCTTTTGGTTGTGTTCTCGTATGTGATGAAGAAGAAGCAGTGGATGAAATGGAAGGAAGGCAGTAACCTGATTTACTGTGTTCCAGACTCAACTGTCCAAGCTAGTTATCCTTCTACCTTTGCTTCCTCTTCACTCTAAAAATATTCACGTTGCACTTTTAAACTGTTGATCCCTGAAGTCCAAATGACATCTAATTCGTGATCTGATAACTGACTACAATTTAGATATTTAATGCCTCACAGAGACTTGGCTATGCGAAGGGGAGGAGCCCTAACTCGCCTAGTAGTTGCCTTCTAACTTCTCTGCCTTTTTGGCTCCTCGGCTGGGTCATTGGGATGGCAGAGTAGCAGTTATTTGCAGGAATACTATTCTTGTCATAGATCTTCTCCCAGACAGCCTTTCTTACTTTGAACTTCTTTTATTAAAAGTTCACTCAAGAACCTCTTTTCATTTGCTTCTCCTCGACTGCCTTCCTTCCATTTCATCCACTGCTTAGAGATTCTTTCAGCTCTCCCTTAATGAACTCCTTCTCTCCTATCCCCATCTCCTACTCTTTGGAAACTTTAACATTCATTACGATTCTCCAGTTAGACCCCAAGACACGAGTTTCTGTACACTCCTCTACAATCTTCTCCAACACATCTCTTTCTCTACCCAAACTGCAGGGAACACCCTTGATCTCCTGATTACACTACATGACTCCTCCATTACACCTTCCAATCTAATCTCTAGGTGTTTACCTTGGACCGACCTCTTTTTAATTCTTTTTGAGTTACTCCCTCCTTTCTCTTCGTCTCCTAGGTCTGCTACTGATTATGCAGTTATCTCTAGATGTAAACTGACCCCTAATATCTTGGCACAGTTCCCACCTGCCAGCACTCTATTTTCATATGACTTCTATAATCTCCCCCTGTCCTCTCAGGCTGATCTCTGGCTCTCTAGGTTCTCACAGGCAGTTGACACTCACCCCGGAGAAACTCTGCCTTCATTGCCCTAGAGCCTAGACACTACCATCCTTGATATCACGCAGGCCTTCATCTCCTCAAATGCCAGACCTGGCAAGCCGAGAGACAGTGGCAGAAATTCAAGTCACCCATTCTTCTTGCGGCCTTTAAAAAGCCAGTGCTTTTTATTGCTCGAATATCACATCAGCAAAGAGAGAATATTTTTCCTCCCAACTTCATGAAGCCTCTCACTTTCCCAAAACTGTGTTCTCTATAGTTTCCCAATTGTCTTCTTCACTTTCGTCTGCTCCCTTTGGCTACTGGGGGGGGGGGGCCTCCTTCCAATATGCTTTCCAGTAACTTCCACACTAAGATAACTGGTCTCCAGTTATATCTGCTGATGCCTCCACCCTTTCTCTTTCACCTTCAGTTGCATCTTCTGTCGCTTCTGTTAATTTTTGGTCCAATTCCACCCTTGCTATTGACATCTCCCTCGAAAAACGTATCAGTTCAGTTTGGAAAACTACCACTTTTTTGGATCCTATTCCTGGTTGAACAGTTCTTGGGTTTGGTTCCAGTTGGTTTAGATAGCGGAAAAATTGCTACTCCCTCCACTAGTTTAGTCCTCAATGGTTCTCCCATAATGCTTTCTTTCTCTTTTAAATACCTGGGGGTCATTCTTGATTCAAAACTCTCTTTCAACAAATCAGTGCAGCAGTCAAAGCATAGTTTAGCACTCTTCGACACATTAGTGCAATTTGCTCATATCTAGACTCCTCCACCTTAACTACCATGATCTTAAGTCTTGTAGCATCTTGCTTGGACTATTGCAACATCACTTATTCTGATCTACTCAATTTTCATTTGAAATGCCTTTAAAATTTAGCTGTTTGCCTTCTCTCTAATGCCCAAAATTATGATTGTATTATACCACTGCTAATTCAACACCACTGGCTCCCCGTTACAGCCCAGATGCAAGTATTACACCGAACATTAGCAGTAAATTTGAGAGATTAAGATCATATTCCACATACCCCAGCTTAGAAGTGAGGTTCACAAGTGCCATAGTATGCACAAAACTAACCCATTAGGAGAAACTACCCCGGATTCAGTTTAAGATTCTTACGCTGAATTTCAAGGCATGTCACAATGAGGCACTGACATATTTGTTCTCCCTTATTAGTTTACATGCTCCATTTTGCACCCTTTGATCAGTTCAGAGCAACCAGTTACTCATTCCCCACCAGTCAAAGCACGCCATGAATCTGGACAGTCAGCGTTCTTTTCATTGCATCTGCCCTATGGAATAGCCTCCCATCACATCTTCGCCACTTGACCTCTTACAAAGCCTTCAAATCCAACTCAAAAACGTTTCTCTGCTATCACTCCTTTGGGATCACTATTTGACTGTGCTATCTGGGCCCTGTTGTCTTGCCTGAAAGTCTGCTTTGTCCTTCTTCATTGTTATTTACTTTTCTGTCTTAAAAGGAGTTCTCTCTTCATTTTCAGTTCTTTTCATTGTTTTAGTGTCTTCCCTTTTGTGTGATTTTTATTTGTTTTTAATTGTATTTTCATTGTTAACTGCTTTGCTTGACTGAAAAATGGTATATCAAACTCTCAATAAACCATAAACCATTATTTTAACTTTTACATGCTCTACTGTTGTTGTAGTTACTGATTGTTCTTGTTGCTATTAGCATTTAATTGATATGTAGATATTTTAGTGTACAATTATTTGTTTCTACTTATTTTATTGACTTGTTTCAATGATTTTATTATGTTTTTGCAGAGACCCACTAAGGCTCTGCTTTGGGTGTCTGCAGAGACCTCTAGTGGTTCTACCAAAATGGTATACTGTATCTTAATCTTTTGTGTCATCTAGTGTCCACAGCATCGGAAACCATTTCAGTTAGTTGGAAAACTGACTGACATAAAAACCCAAGCCCCAAGGTAGTTCCCCTGTCTTTAGCTGCACAGCCATTGCACCATAGAGGGGGAGTAAGAGTCTCTGGTCAGCTCAGCTAGAGAACCAGCACATCTGTGATGATAGAGCAGTTTAAGCCAATGCAGTACTGCTTGGAAAATGTTTGACGTTTTCCAACAGGAGGAGAGTCTCTGAATATCCATAAGAAGGGCACCTCTGTCCTGGGAAAGTGAAGAGGGCACAGTGGAAGGCCCTGGGAGCTGAGACAAGGAGGGCCAGGTTCTACAGGCTTGCAATACCTGCAATCATGTCTGAGTCCAACATCATCCTTCAAAGGATATTCATGGTGAAAGAGGAGGTTCCCTTGAAGCAGTGAAAGCCCAGTGAGTCAATAGACTGTACATGTATTTAACCTAGAATGCTGATATTTATTTTAATATTATGTTGACCCTTGAAGATGATCAGCAAACTTTAGTTCAGAACAAAACGTGGCCTGTGGAAGTGGTGGGGTATGGAGTGAGTGGATCCAAGGAGCCAATGGCCTCCCAGTTAAACTGATCCCAACCTGGAATCCTGAAATCCCTGAATTAATACTAAAAAAGTCTTACCTCCCTGGGGGAAAAGTTCATAAACCATTATTTAAAAGGTCTAGAGAAATCCACTGTTTATCCCTGGGATAAGCAGCATGGAATCTGTGTACCTTTTTGGGAAACTGACAGGTACTTGTGACCTGGCTTGGCCGCGTTTGGAAACAGGATACTGGGCTTGATGGACCCTTGGTCTGATGCAGTATGGCATATTTTATGTTTTTATGAAGATGTACCCCTGGTTTGCCACATAGCAGAAAATGGCTGTAGTAAGGTTCCCCAGACATTAGGGCTACAGAACTGGCTCCCAAGCAATGTGGAGCAGGATAGGCATCTGAGATGCAGATTTTTGGTTTTTTGGCTTAAATTGAAACCTGGCAGAGTGTAATTTATTTTGGGCTGTGCTGACCTTGCACTGTGGTATTCACTGAAACCTCAGTGGAACAAAAAAGGAAGGGCTCCAACATAAGAAGACATTTGAACCAAAGGGTTTTAAGAAAGTTTGGGTAAAGGTTGCAACCTTTACTTTGCATTCTGCTCTGGATGTTACCGCATGCTTTGTGAATACAAATATGGCTGCTGTTTCCCTCTGGGAAGATTTGAGTCAATGTGCCTATGTGGGAATATGCACACCCCTGAAAGGAGTTTGCACATCAGAGCCATGTGTCAACGCCTATCAAATTGGAGAGTTACTACACATGTGCTGGGTGCTGCGCTTTTAAGCTGCACCTTGGAAGACCGGTACCATCTTTGCAAAGGGGACCTGAGCCGTCAAGCAAGGGAAAACTGCAAGGAGTGTGAGAACCATGGAGGATGTAGTAAAAGCTGTCAGTGTAGCTGGGTTTAGAAAAAGGTTTGGACAAGTTCCTGGAGGAAAGGTCCATAAAGCATTATTAAAGAGGACCCGGGAAATCCACTGCTTGCCCTGGGTCAAGCTTTGTGGAACCTGTGTGCCTTTTTGGAAACTTGCCAGATACTTGTGCAGCGGCGGCCAAAAGAGCAAATAGAATGCTAGGTAATCATAAGGAAAGGAATGGAAAGTTAAACAAAGGATATTATAATGCCTCTGTATCATTCCATGGTGCGACTGCACCTTGAATATCGTGTGCAATTCTGGTCACCATATCTTAAAAAGGATATAGTATTATTAGAAAAGGTACAGAGAAGAGCCACCAAAATGGTAAAGGGGATGGAAGGATACTCCTATGAATTGAGGCTAAAAAGGTTAGGGCTGTTCAACCTGGAAAAGAGATGGCTGAGGGGAGATATGATAGAGGTCTATAAATTAATGAATGGAGTGGAACGGATAAATGTAGATCAATTGTTTACGTCATCAGAATATAGAAAGACTAGGGGACATGCAATGAAGCTACAGGGTAACCTATTTAAGACTAACAAGAGAAAATATTTTTTCACTCAACGTGTAATCAAACTCTGGAATGTGTTACTGGAGGATGTAGTAAAAGCTGTTAGTGTAGCTGGGTTTAAAAAGGGTTGGACAAGTTCCTTGAGGAAAGGTCCATAAATCATTTTTAAAAAGGGACCTGGGATATAACTGCTTGACCCAATACAAGCAATGAGGAACCTGTGTCTTTTGGGGAAACTGCTAGGTATTTATGAGACCTAGATTGTCCATTGTTGGAAATAGGATACTGGGCTTGATGGACCCTGGTCTGAGCCAGTATGGCATTTCTCATGTTCTTAACCAGATCTGAGGTCTATGACCTACCCGATCATGGCATTGGGAAAACAAAGGGAAGAGAAGGATGATAGCTTACTTGTAAGGTACCTAGGAGGCCCCAGCTAGCCACCATGTTGTGGGCCCAAGGCGTAACAAACATGACCCCTATGTGAAACCATTAGTTACAGTTGCTCACTGTGATATTTTGCTCACTTTTGGTTGGTAGAATGTCAGCGCTGCCTACATTAACAAGAGATGTAACTGGTAATCCTAAACTGCCTCCATGGCAGAGAGTACCCCTAAGTCAGAAGAGTCATTGGATTCTCAAGGAGAAGTGCCACAGGCTCCTCTTGACCTAAGGCCAGTGACAGGAGCTTTGGGAACATCAACAACCACGGAACCTTGATGTTACATCACAAATGCCCATTGACTTCCAGGATTGGAGCCAATCAAGGGAACATCGAGACTTGCCTTGAACGGGCCAGTGGGATGAGTATCAGAGAGGGGGCCTTCTCAGCCCCTGAAAGCTCCTCCACATTCAGGGAGGATGTGGCACTGCTGTAAAGGGAGATTGAAGTAAAAAATGACATTGAGGCCACACCATTGGGAGATCCACTACCAAATGAACGTGGTTAAACCAAGGAAGCCTACACTCCTTAAAGACTCCCTACCCACCCCAGGGCTGGATTTTCCTATAAAATCTTCCTAAGACACATAGGGCCCCACAGCAGTCAGTGCTTACAAAGTGTCTGACAGCTGCAGGCAACAGGGAATCCAGATACTTAGTGCTGGATGCTGGATATTTACCAGCGTTGAATATATGGTTTTGCCACTGAGTTCTGTTGCTATCTGGTCAACAGTGATATTCAGCCACTAACCAGATAGCAAATTGGCATAAGGTTAGGAGAGCTATTGATCTGTCCTGACTGGATAGGTGCCGGGATTGCCCTAGCTCTGGCACTATCCAGATTGTGCCAAGGTGGGCTGTGAGGATATTTAGCAGCACTGGCTGGTTAGTTAGGCTGAATATTGTGTTCAGTGGGGTTTATGTAGCTAGCAAGTCTTGCTAACTGCATAAATTGTTTTGAACATCAGACCCATAGTCAGTTGTCCTCAATTAAATGGAAAGCACATTTATGTTGATTTTTTTAAACTGTTCTGTTTCAAACCCAGTAATAAAATGACTTATTCAGTGCAATAACTGTGGTGCCTTAATCCTAAGGAAAACCACTTGGAGCCCTAGAGCTTGCCTATCTGTCCCTGAACTTGCATGCCTATCCCTGATTGGTCCACAATTAGCAGCAATTATCCATGAATTAAAAAAAATAACCTGCACTTGTGCAAACCATGGCTGAATTTCACTCCTACCTTACTGCACCTGAAAAAGCAAGCAGCAGAAGCTAGATCTACTTCCCCTGTGAGTTGCTTGCCATACTGGCACCTGGTGCTTACTTCTCTTCATTATTTACAAATGGCTTGCCTGCAGCCCTGTGCCTAATACCTAGTGCACCACATCCCCTGTTATTGAAAACATTCTGACCCTACTCTGACTGTTGCTGCTTGCTGCCATGGCCCTCAACTGCAGGCCTTTGCTTGACAGCTTTAAGGGCATTACCTACTGCCATCAATTTTTTTACATGCTGTCAAATCAATGCTGACTCCTGGCAACCCAGCAGCCCCTGGGTTTTCTTGGCAAGGTATGAGCAAAAGTAGATTTCCAGGCCTTTTCTTCCAAGGTAATGGAGGGTAAAGTGATTTGACCTAGGTCACAAGGAGTGCCAATGGGAATTGAATCCAGATCTCTTGGGTGCTAGGCTGTAGCTCTAACCTCTAGCCACATTGACAATTGAAAAACTGCCCCACAGCTTTGGTCGCCATGCTGCCTGTACATGACAGCACAGCAACCTGCTTGCTCCCAGTTGCTGCCATTGCCACCCGCTTCCCTGACCTGACTCAGCTGTTAATGCTGCAGCAGCCACCAGGCTCCCTGCACCGGCATGACTACACTCCTTCCATGGCCTGTCCTCCCTGCCAACGACTGCTGCCAACAATAATGAACCCTTCCATGGCTGATGCCGTATCACAGTTGTCATTGAACATAAACAGACTAACTCTGCAGAGCAGGAGGAGGAACGTTTGAGGGTAGGACTCAGGGTTCAGGAAAAGAGTAAAGAGCATGGGAGAAGGTCTGTTGGCAGGAGGATAAGAAGGCAGGAGAGCTCAGCATAAAAAGAGTTGGGGCCCGGGCAGGAGGATAACGAGCTCAGGATATCCTATATCCCTTCCAACTCACCCACCTCCTGATCCCTTAATCCTTTCCAGGCCGAACCCAAAACTCTCGGGATCCAAAATTCTGACTAAATATTCCTATCAAATGGTATATAATACATGACCATAGCAGAAGGAAAATCACTATTAGAACATATTGAATGAGATGGGTACAATTTTCCTGAAATATGCAAAAATTAACCCGGCTGCAAATGTGGATTAAAACTTTAAAGTAGGCCTTCAAAGGGTTAACTATCCAAGCTCTTAATGTTATACCATTCCTTAAAAAGGCTTCCATAGATTGCAAATTCTACCCAATCTGTGATGGGAGGGGCTAGGTTGGTGTTTTGTATTAGTAAGTGCAAGGTTCATCAAGCAACCTGTTCCAAGTGTTACTTTATTTTCTTGAGTTGCCTGTTGCAGAGTCTTGCAACTGTACATTTATGCATGTACTATATAACTAATAATAAATGTAAATAAAAAAAGAGTGAGCTTGGGATAGCATGATGAAAGTGCTGCAGCAGGTGGCAGAGAAAGCAAGAGAGCTCAGCATAAGTGCAAGGAACAGGTCAGGATGGGAGAGCATAAGGAAGGGTTGGGGCCAAGAGGAGAGCATTGCACAAAAGGAGAATGTGATGGAAGAGTTTGGGCAGGAGGAGAGTGCAGGATAAGAGAAAGGAGGAATGGGATGGAGAGCAGGAAAAGAATCAAGAGAAAGATACAGATAAGAAGGGAAAGTATAAAAAAAATCCACTGGTGAAGGAAAGTGTCTAAGAGACAAAGAAAGAAGAGAAAGAGCTGAAACAGAAAAGAAAAAGAAGATATTAGACTAGGAAAACAAAAGGGAAAGATGAGACCAGAGAGCAAGAAAAGCAAGAAAGGCATTGAGTGGAGTGGAGGAGTAGCCTAGTGGTTAGAGAAACCACTTCATACTCAAGGGTTTGATTCCCACTAGCACTCCTTGTGACCATGGGCAAGTCACTTTACCCTCCATTGCCTCGGAAGAAAAGACCTGGTCAGGGGCGGTTCGTCCATTAGGCGACCTGAGGCAATCGCCTCAGACGGTACTCTGTTGGGGGCGGCACTCCGACGCCAGCACTCCGGATCTGTTTTAATTTTAGATTTTGCAGCTCTGCCCTGCCTCTGATTTCCCACGCAGAAAGGCAGAGGCAGGCCAGAGGCTGCAAAATCTAAAATTAAAACAGAGCCAGAGTGCCGCCGGAGTCGGACAAATCAGCCTGATCGCTTGCAGGAACCCTGACAGGGGATAAATGCTGGACAAAGGGGAGAGACAGTGTGGGTTAGGATTATAATGAGCTGATTGGGGGGGGGGGGGCTAGCGCTGGTAATGGGCAGATCAGGGGGGCTAGGACTGGTAATGGGTTGATTAGGGAAGGCTAGAACAGGGAATGGACTAATCGAGGGGGGCTGGTACTGGTATTGGGCTGATTAGGGTGGCTAGCACTGGTAATCAGCTGAGGGGGGACTAGCACTGGAAATGAGCTGATTAGGGGAGGCTAGGACTGGTAATGGGCTGATGGGGGGTAGAACTGGTAATGGACTGATAGCTGAAACCGCCGCCACGGGGGCGTGCCCGACAATAGGACTGAGGCTGCTAGCATCGGAGGGAGTGAGCCGGAGCACCTCCTCTCCTCCTCATGCCATCAATCAGCAGCCCAGAGCAACAGCTGAAACTGCCGCCTCGGGGGCGCGCTTGGCAACAGGACTGAGGCTGCCAGCACCGGAGGGAGTGAGCCAGAGCTCCTCCTCACCTCCTCATGCCACCAATCAGCAGCCCAGAGCAACGGCTGAAACTGCTGCCTCGGGGGCGCACCTGCGCCTTGTGGGCCCGCGCCTGAGGGCCTCACAAAAGGGCCCTTTGGCATGGCCCTTAGGCATGGCACGATGGTGAGGTACACACAAAGGATGCCGTTGCTCTGAGCTACTGGGTAACCATCCTCTATTTGCCTGTATGTATGTTTTGTAACCCTGATGTGATGTAATGTTTGTTATCCTGTGTGTATTTCTGTTGTCTTGATTAGATTGTAAGCTCTGATGAGCAGGGACGGTCACATTTATTTGTCTGTACAGCGCTGCGTATGCTGTAGCGCTTAATAAATGTTAAATAGATAGATAGATAGATAGATAGATGGGGGGCTAGCATTGGAAATGAACTGATCGGGGGGGGGGGGAAATGGACTGGAGGCTAGGACTAGTAATGGCCTGATGGAGGGGTAGGACTGGTAATGGGCTGATTAGGGGAGGCTAGCACTGGTAATGGGGTTGAGGAGGGACTAGCACTGAAAGTGAGCTGATTGGGGGGCTTTGACTGGGAATGGGCTGATGATGGGGAAGGGAAGGATAGAGCTGTTGGCCCTGGAAGAAAACTTGGGGTTAGAGCTACAAATGGGCTGATGCGAGGGGATGGGAGAATGGGTCTGGAAGGGTGTGGATGCTGAGAGGGACTTCCATGGTATTTGGACTAGAAGGGGCTGGACAGTGGGAAAGGAGGGGGACTGGAAGGGAATGGACACCAGTGGCAGTCATGGGAATGCAAGTTGACATTGGAAGATACTGGGAGGGAGGACTGGAAAGCGGCTGATACTGGGAAGGGTTACTGGGCCTGGAAATAGGCTGATGGAAAGAAGTGAAGAAAACAAAAGAGATAAGAAATGGCAGATGGACCATAGACCACAGAAAGAGAGCTAAGAGAAGACAAGAAAGCAGAAGCCTCAGATCGGGACCAGCATGATCAGAGAATAAAATGGTCAGACAGCAATGGTAGAAAAAATAATTTTATTTCATTTTAGTGATTGGACTTTGTGCTATCTTTATATTTTACACAGTATGGGGGAACTGCATCTCTTATTTATCGGATGTTGCACTGCATGCGGAGTCTGGCTTCTTGAGGTTTCAGTTTAAATTTTGTCTACATATTTTTATTTTTACTTTAGATTGTAAGTCACTTATTCTGTACTTGATGAGGGTCTGTGTTCTGAGTGTATGACTGAGGCCAGTTGTTCTGTTAACATGGAGTTTCTACATAAAGATCTATACTGGACTGTAGTAATTTGACTTTTTCAGCTTTTCAAATAAATATATGGATGTTCCAGGGTCCACTGTAGTATTTACAGTGACGCTTTTTTTGGATGGGCTCCTTATGTGAGTTTTGGAAGTTGGTGCTGATATGGTATGGTATGGTAGATTTGCTCTATAGATACTCAGTAGAGTTGAAGGGTTTTGTATTAGTTCACAATATGCTTTGTACTGGAAAAATGTTTGTTGTTGTTGTTAGTGAGATAATCAGAATCAGATTTTTTTTTTTAAGATATTGAGTTCTGTGAGTGAATGTCCTGGTTCCCGCCCTGCACCCACTGTTGAAGGGGGTTCCATGGATGCAAAATATATGTTGAAAAAGAAAAAGAAAGAACCATAACACAGTTTAGAACAAGAAAATAACAATGAGTTATAATTTAGTTGTATAAACTGCTGTGGTTCTCGCTCTCTTTTAGCTCCTTGGAGTGCAAACATCTTGCATTTCCACCATCTAATCTAATCAACTTTTTGGTTTGGTTCAGTCCCTGATTGGAGTTTTGAAAAAGCCCTGCCCCCTCTATGGGGGGTGCATCTCATCCTTTGCCTCAGGCAGCAGATTGCCTTGAGCCGCCCCTGGACCTGGTAATCTACCTTGCCAAGAAAACCCAGGGGCTGCAGGGTCACCAGGAATCAGCATTGACTTGATGGCACTTAAAAAAAAATTGTGTGATGAAAGGGAATAGTAATAACTCATCAGTATAAAATTTCTTGGCCCTTGAAACTTGGTTCTAAGTTTTAGAATCTGAGCATATATGCCCTATGTGGAGGCACATTCTGAATAGGCCGTCCAGCCCCCTGTGCGTCAGACCAGAAGCAGAACACTTGGAGTTAGACTCGATTCTGATCCTGCGGGTGCTAGATGTGCCCGTGGGATCAGAATCGGGTCTACGGCCTGAATGGGCCGGCTAGGCCCCGATTCTGGTCGGCCTGCATACATAGTAGATCCCTGGCTACCTCAGTCAGGCTCCTGAATGGAGCCGTGGTGTCATGGTGTCCCATTGCAATGACACTGTGGCTCCATTCAGGAGCCGTAAATGTCAGCCCCGCTGACCCTCTTCTTTCCCTGCTGCTGGACCCTCAATCTGGTTTCCCATGGCCAGGGTCCGGCTGCAGAGAACTTATTGCACCCCCCTACTTCTTTGACCTGGTCTAGCAGCATGATCCCCTGATGTCCAGGGGACTTATTTCACCTCTGCAGAGGAATAAGTCCCCCGTCCATGTTAACGGCCCCGGATGTACAGGGCCAACTTCAGAATTGGCCTTGTATGTTAGGGGTCGCGGCACGTCCATGCCCTGCCATTGCTCTGCCTCAGACACACTCCTTCTGACCCCATCAAAGCCTCCCCATACGAACAAGCTGTTCGTATGGGGAGACATTAGCTGGGGAAGGCAGGGGAGCGAATAGCAGGGATGGACGTCCAATCCGGACATCCATCTCTGTTATTCGTGCCACTGAATGACCCCCCATAGTGTTTACATGTTTAGGAAGATTGGAATTTGTCATGTCAGCTGATTTGGCTAATTCATTGAATAATTAGTTCTCTTCTATGTGGAAGTCTTGTGGGATGTATCAGCCAGCCTATGACTTTATTGGTAGGAAACTTAAGAAATGTACTTTTAAGTATAAAGGGTTGAGATTTTCAACAAGGCACTGAGGCATGTCATACCCACAGAAAGATACCCGTCAGGAAAAATGCCTGAATCATGTCATGTGCCTCCAAAATGCCAAGCATCAAAAATTCAGCAAAAACCGAGCACAGCAGCAGGCATCCAGTGCGGCATAGATGGGTAGGTGCAGGGTCCAGAACTCAGGCTCAGTGTCTAAGGTTGGCCCGTGATACCCGTGTATGTGCCCAAACCAGCAGCCAGAGAAGTGGGATGGCAAGTACAGACCGGTGAGCCTGACGTCAGTAACAGGGAAAATGGTAGAAACCATCATAAAGAACAAAATTACGCAGCATGTAGATAGTCATGGCCTAATGGGAAACAGCCAACATGGCTTTAGACAAGGAAGATCTTGTCTTACTAATCTGATATGTTTTTTTGAAGGTGTGCATAAACAGGTAGACAAAGGTGAGTCGGTTGATATAGTGTATCTGGACTTTCAGAAAGCTTTTGACAAAGTCCCCCATCAGAGACTTTTGGCGAAGCTAAAAAGTCATGGGATAGGAGGCAGTGTACTATTGTGGATCGGGAACTGGTTAAAAGATAGAAAGCAGAGGGTAGGGCTAAATGGCCAATATTCCCAATGGAAAAAGGTGAATAGTGGAGTACCCCAGGGATCTGTACTGGGTCCGTTGCTTTTTGACATATTCATAAATGACCTGGAAAAGGGAATAACTAGTGAGGTTATCAAATTTGCAGATGACACAAAACTGTTTAAAGTTGTTAAAACCCAAGAGGATTGTGGAAAACTGCAGGAGGATCTGGATAAATTGGAAGACTGGGCATCCAAATGGCAGATGAAATTTAATGTGGACAAGTGCAAAGTTATGCACCTAGGAAAGAACAACCCACACTATAGTTACACAAGGCAAGGCTCCACATTAGAAACCACCACCCAGGAAAAAGATTTAGGAGTCATTGTGGATAACATGTTAAAACCCTCCGCCCAGTGTGCAGCGGCGGCCAAGAAAGCAAATAGAATGCTAGGTATCATAAGGAAAGGGATGGAGAACAAAACAAAGGATATTATAATGCCTCTGTATCGCTCCATGGTACGACCGCACCTTGAGTATTGTGTGCAATTCTGGTCACCGTATCTTAAAAAGGACATAGCGTTATTAGAAAAAGTACAGAGAACAGCCACCAAATTGGTGAAGGGGATGGAAGGCTACTCCTATGAAGAGAGGCTAAGAAGGTTAGGGATCTTTAGCCTGGAGAAGAGACGGCTGAGGGGAGATATGATAGAGGTCTATAAATTAATGAATGGAGTGGAACGGATAAACGTGGATCAATTGTTTACGCTATCAGAGTATAGAAAGACTAGGGGACATGTAATGAAGCTACAGGGTAAACTATTTAAGACAAATAAGAGAAAATATTTTTTCACACAACGTGTAATCAAACTCTGGAATCTGTTACCGGAGGATGTAGTAAGGGCTGTTAGTATAGCTGGGTTTAAAAAAGGTTTGGACAAGTTCCTGGAGGAAAGGTCCATAAACCACTATTAAAAAGGGACCCAGGATATCAATGCTTGACCCAGTACAAGCATTGTGGAACCTGTCTTTTGGGGATATTGCTAGGTACGTATAACCTAGATTGGCCACTGTTGGAAACAGGATACTGGGCTTGATGGACCTCGGTCTGACCCAGTATGGCATTTCTTATGTTCTTATGTTCTAAGTATGCATGAACCCATGTATCACCTGTCCGGCGTACCTGTGAATTGATGACACCATCATGCAGGCCCCGCGGGCTGCTTATGCAAGAGCCCCCTACGGTTGGTGGATAGACAGTAGTGGCATAGCGGCAAGGAGAAGAGCGAACTTCAGCCCTGATGAATCTGAGACCCTTGCCTGATCCGTGCTGCAGTATGAGGGTGTGCTATAACCCAGGGGGGGCCGGCGGCCGAACCTATGGCTGGCCATGGCCATATGGAGGGTCATCCAATTCTGCCTGCGCAGGTAAGAGGCCTGAACAGACAGGGAGGGGGGCTGAACACCATGCTAGGCCATACATGCTCTGAAAAACACAGCAGTATGTCTGCACAGGGAAACAGGGCTGTGGTGCCAAACCACATGCTGGTGGCAGCCCCAATGCTTGCAGAATAGGTGTCAGAGGGAGGATGGGCCATGCATTGGTACAGGTGCCATCCCTGGCTGCCCACAGCAGGAGGCATATCCAGACACAGCAGGTGGGTAGGCCGCTGCACCACTGGTAGTGGTTGGCAGCAACAACACAGGGTGTGCACAGCAATGGCAATGCCCAGTGCATGGGGAGCAGTGGTTGGGCTGCCCACCCCAGGGGACCCTGCTGGCCAGTGCAGATGCCCTGGACACATGCCCCACCCCCCAGCCCCTGTGACCCTGGCCCAGGGGTCTGAGGGGGTCCAGTGGCAGAATCCAGATACATGCTGTCCGTCTGTCACTGCAAGTGGATCTGCCACAAATGCCTGCTATCCCCTGTCTGGCTGTGGCAGCATGTCGATAATGTGATGCCACAGAATCTGACAGATGTGTCATGGCGAGCATGCACCCCTGTCCTGCATGGTGCCTAACAAACCATGAGGTGTTGCTGCCCTCTGGCATGACAGGTGCCCAGGCCACGCACAGCTCACAACCATGTATTAAGATGCCAAGGCAAGCCTGTGTGCAACAGATGGGAGCAAGGGAAGGGGGGAGGACTGCAGAGGTGGCCAAAGAGGCCAGAAGGGTGACACAGGTGAATCAGTGGCCCAGATAGCACTGTTGGTGGTAGCACAGGGCACATGTCAAAGGTCCAGGGTAGGAATCCAGTGGCAGATGCCAGAGGTGTACCTCACATGCACCCCACACCTGCTACCCATAGGTATGCCCCTGCCCCTAGGATGGGCAGGCCACCAGGCTGAGGCAGGATACAGGTATGCACAACAAGTGATATGGAAGCACACAACTGAACCCATTTGTGTCCCCTTCCCCTTTCTCCCACAAAAAATATGGCATGTGATGCATCCTGGAAGCCCAAAAGTGCCACTGTCGGACACTGCACTGGAAATGACCTAACCAGCTGCAGTGCATCAGGGAGGGTCGGGGGCCGAGGAAGATCAGTGGAGTATACAGTGGAGCCCAGCAGATGCAGGAGGTTGCAGCCATGGCTGCTGGACAGGTGCAGGCAGATCATCTGGTGGTGAACTCGTCACAATTATGGGAATGTGCTTGGGGCAACTGTGCCATCTCTGTGTGGGGGGCAGCCACTATCCCATGTGTGCACCAGCCAGCATCCAATATGTGCAGGTGCACACACACACATGGCCAGGGCATGGCATAGATGGGCAGTACCGGGACACACACCACTAGCAATGGCACCAGGTGCGCATTGTGCATCTGCCCACACTGCCCCCTATGGGTGCCCATCACCTGGGGGGGCCGGCAAGCCACAGCTGGGCATGTGAGGGAGAGAACAGAGCTGGCTGAAGGTGGGCAAATGGGAGGGCATGCAATGTACACTGCGGGGTGGAATGCCACTGTGGCCCAAAGGTGGGTTGCACAAAGCATGTGCAGGCCCCCTGGAGGTACACCAGTCCCACCCTGGGCCACGCCAGTGCAGACCATTAACCCCCCTCCCTCTTCCCCCACAGTCAGATGCAGGGAGGCCCTAGACACCACTGGACTACCATGGGCACCACCCAGGTGCAGGCACAGCCAACCTGAGGTGCAGAGCCCAGCAGTACTTCCAGCAGTGATGGGGAGGAGGAGTCCAGTGACACTGCATCGGAGAACAGCACCATGGAGGGGGAGGGCAGTGAGGGGCCATGGCACAGCAAAGGGGGATGGGGAGTCTGAGGAGGAGGAGGGATCAGAGGGGCAGGATGGGGAGTCTGAGGAGGGGGAGGGATCAGATAGCCAGGGGCAGGGCAGAGAGTCTGAGGAGGAGGAGGGCTCAGAGGGGGTAGCTGGTGGGATGCAGGTACCACCCTCCAAGTGCCCCAAGTATGGTGGTGTGGTGCAGCACACAGCCAGCAGGCACCAAGCAGGGGGGCCAGAGGGGAGCTGCACCCCTTGGCTGTGCCCCACAGTCACAGCCATGTCCACCCACATCCCTACCAGGGCCATGTGCCCGCCGCATGGTTTGGCACAGACCAAGTGCAACGGACAGCGGAACTATGGTCCATTGTCTGCGGCTCCTCAGGGAGGTCATGCAGACCACAGCATGGACCACTGGCATGCACTTGGATGCCCTCACTACTGCAGTGACAGGGCATAAGCAGAGCCCTCCTGCACCATGCCATCCCCATGCCAGGGATTACCCTGCGATGGACCATAATGGGGCAGACCGCGTTTTGTACTGCTGTTATTTCTATACTGCTTTTGCCACCATTGTTATTTTTGTGACAGGTATGCAAATAAACTGTTCCTGGTTTGCAATCATGATGTGTTGTCCGTTTTGTGGGGGCAGGGTGGCGTGTCTGCATGGGTGGTAAAGGGACCATGGGAGGGGGTCCAGGGATTGTGGGCATGGGGTGTGTGCCCTGTGGGTCATGTCCATATGCACGGATATGGCATTGAGGCACCACATGTTCAGAGCAGTGGCGATCTCATCTCTGCATGGGTAGTACCTCTGTGCCATACCCGTGCAGTGCTGCTGCAGCTACTGCCTAGCGCAAGTAGTGCCTCTGTGCCATAACTACGCAGTGCAGCTGCAGCTACTGCCTAGCACGAGTAGTGTCTCTGTGATGTTATAGTGGGAGATCATTTTGCATCCAGTGATCACCAGATGGTTTGGTTCAGTATTAGGAGTAGGGCTGTTAGAATCCATTCAAAAGCGAGGGTCACAGACTTTAAGAAAACTAACTGCCAAGATGGGCCAATACCTCAGGGAGTCGTTAGCGGGATGGGAACAGCTGGGGGATGTAGAAAAACAGTGGGCAAAACTGAAAGGGGATATTTTAAGGGCAACCAACTTTTTTGTTAAAATGGTAAATAAAGGTAAAAGGAAAAGAAGACCGCTATGGTTTTCAAAAGAAGTAGCTGAAAAGGTGTAGAAAAAGATGGAGGCCTTCATGAAATACAAGAGATCACAGAGAGAGGAAGACAGTCATCTATATTTGGAAAAACTTAGAGAAGCTAGCAAAGTAGTCAGGAAAGCAAAGATTAAAAAAGAGGAGGAAATAGCAAATGCAATAAAATTGGGGGATAAGACATTTTTCAGATATGTTAGTGAGAAGAGGAAGGGCAAAAGTGGTATTGTCAGACTCAAGGGTGAAGGGGAGAAATATGTAGACGCTGATGAGGATAAAGCGGACTTGCTTAACAAATATTTCTGTTCTGTGTTCACAGATGAAGAACCAGGAACAGGACCTCTGAAAACCCCCACAAACAGGAAAAGAAGTGAGGGGCATCTTGAACAATTTTCAGAAGACTGTGTTCGTGAGAAACTAGCTAAACTTAAAGTAGACAAAGCGATGGGACTGGATGGGATACACCCTAGAATACTGAGGGAACCTGGGGACATTCTAGCAGCTCCACTGACTGACCTTTTCAATGCCTCGTTGGAGTCAGGAGTGGTGCCAAAGGACTGGAGAGAGGCTCACATGGTTCCTTTACACAAAAGTGGAAGCAAGGATGTGGTTGAAAACTACAGGCCAGTTAGCTTAACTTTGGTGGTGAGTAAATTATTGGAAACGCTGCTGAAAGAGAAAATAGTGAGGTTTCTGGAGTCCAGTGGATTACAGGATCTGAGGCAGCATGGATTCACCAGAGGCAGGTCTTGTCAGACAAATCTGATTGATTTCTTTGACTGGGTGACCAGGTAGTTGGACCGAGGGATATCCCTAGATGTGGTGTATTTAGATTTCAGTAAAGCCTTTGACACCGTTCCTCATAGGCGACTTATAAACAAACTGAGCACCCTAGGGATGGACCCTAAAGTTACTGCTTGGGTTAGAAATTGGTTAAGTGGGAGGCGACAAAGGGTACAGGTAAATGGAGCTCACTCTGTGGAGAAAGAATTTACCAGTAGTGTGCCCCAGAAATCTGACCTTGATCCGATTCTTTTAACATCTTTGTTAGTGATATAGCGGAAGGGCTATCGGGTATGGTTTGCCTCTTTGCGGATGATACCAAAACCTGCAATAGAGTAGACACCCAGGAAGGTGTAGATAACATGAGGAGTGATCTAGCTAAGCTTGAAGAATGGTCTAGAATTTGGCAGCGGGGATTTAATGTTAAAAAATGCAGGGTCATGCATTTGGGCTGGGAGCAATATAGCATAGCAATATAGTATAGGGGGTGAAGTACTTTTGTCCACTAAAGAAGAGCAGGATCTAGGCATGGTTGTGTCTGATGATCTTAAAGTAGCTAAACAGATAGAAAAGGCAACAGAAAAAGCTAGAAGGATGCTTGGGTGAATAGGGAGAGGAATGGCTAGCAGAAAAAAGGAGGTGATAGTGCATCTCTATAAGTCTTTGGTGCGACCTCATCTGAAGTATTGTGTGCAATTCTGGAGACCGCACCTTCAAAAGGATATAAACAGGATGGAGTCAGTACAGAAGGTGGCTACTAAAATGGTTAGTGGTCTTCATTATAAAGCATATGAGGACAGACTTAAGGATCTTAATATGTACACCTTAGAGGAAAGGCGGGATAGAGATAATATGATTGAGATGTTTAAATACCTCCGTGGCATAAATGCACAGGGGGAGAGCCTCTTTCGAATGAAATCAAGTTCTGCTATGAGGGGACATGGGATGAGGGTGAAAGGGTATAGATGCAGGAATGATATGCGGAAATATTTCTTTACGGAAAGAGTGGTGGATCCGTGGAACAGTTTCCCAGTGGAGGTGGTAGAGATGAGGACAGTATCTGAATTCAAAAAAGCATGGGACAAACACAGAGGGTCTCTAAAGGAAAAAAGGGGACTGTTGTAGTTGTTGATATGGAAGGGCAGACTAGATAGACCATGTGGTCTTTTTCTGTCATCATTTTTCTATGTTTCTATACCCACGCAGAGCAGCTGCTGCCTGTAGCACCTGTGCCATACCCACACAGAATGGGCAGCAGTCAGCATGGGTGTGGCACAGCAGTGCTGCATATGCAGGACACCCCCTGCCTCTTCGAGGCACATGGTTGAAGCGATGCCATGCATCTGTCTGCACACCACTGTGGCCATGCTCGTATGCTGTTTTATCTGTCATTCCCGGGTATTGCTGTCTGGGCGTCCATGCATGCATATGTTGCTGTCACACAGAGGTGTGCAGCTATGGCATCCTAAGGCAACTAGCTGTCATGCAGATTTTTATACTGTCAGCACTCAGGAAATTATGCTGGTACCAGATATGCCTTTAGACAGAGCATGGCATGACCACACATTGTAACTGCATACGTGCTAAAGGGCCTATGCAGGTAGCCTAACACTGCCATAGCACCTGACCTACACCATGTCAGACATGGCACCGAGAGGGCAAAGCGAACCTGGAAGGCAAACTTCACACCCTCTGAGACTGCTATGCCCCGGGGGTGCATCCTGAAGCAGTACGCTGCCCTCTTTGTGGCAGAGGATGCCAGCTTGCAGCTGACAGCATGGCGTGACATCATCAGGAGGGTCAATGCCATCCACCATCACAACAGAGATGTAGAGGATATCAAGAAATAGTGGCGTATGGTACGGCAGGCTGTGAAGGAGAAGAAGGCCAATAACAGAGGGACTGACACCTGTGCAGCAGCGTAGACTCAACCCTCTAGAGGAACAGGTGCTGCAGTTCGTGGAGAAGGTTTCTGTCTCAGGGGTTACGGGCTTTGACAGCTCCACCCCAGGTACACAGGAGGGTGAGTTGGAGTGCTCCATGGCCTGGGTGGCACTGTGACAGCCATGTATGTGTCCCCACTATGGTGCCTTCCACTGAGGGCCTGCCTGTCTGTCTGTCTGTTGGACCTTGGGTGCTGCATGGATTGAGTATGGTGCGGACTGGGAATCTACCTGCCAATTCCATAGTGAGCCGGTGGCACCCCATAGGCTGACCTAGCAACCCATGTCACTAACCTCTGCCACATTTGCTCTCCCATAGACCTGCCAGGGATGCTACTCTCACAGCCTGGAACTGATGTGTCAAGGGGAACC
Source organism: Ichthyophis bannanicus (assembly GCA_033557465.1). Lineage (NCBI taxonomy): Eukaryota > Metazoa > Chordata > Amphibia > Gymnophiona > Ichthyophiidae > Ichthyophis > Ichthyophis bannanicus. The sequence continues at coordinate 99,597,487 of CM066039.1, forward strand.
TCACCACTCACCATGGATGATGCCAGTATGCTTGCCTGCCAGGGTGGAGGCTCAGTCTGGTGCACTACCCAGGGCAGAGGAGCAGGCCAGTGTGTCTGCCAGTGCTGGAGACGGATGATGCTCCACTCACTGAGCTACAATTCATCATCCTAGATGACCCTGTGGATGCAGGAGGCACTGATCTGGACCAGGAGCTACTACAAGAGGGTGTGCGCCTGGTGGCCAGCACCAAGGGCATACAGTCCGAGCTGCACAGTATCCAGCAAGAGCTGCAGGCAGCCATAAAGGCGAGGGAGGCAGAGTTCGAGGCGTGGCAGGAAAATCGAGTGTGCATGGAGTGCCATCTGGAGGGGCACCAGCATCTGATGAGGGAGATGGCAGCATACCAGACAATAATTGCTGGTTCCCTGCACAGTTTGGTGGACCTCGTGCAGGCACAGGGGATGGGTGCACCAGCTCAGCCACTTGGTAGCCCTGACCCATGTCCATCACCCTGCCTTGATGGGGAGGGTGATGACGCTGCCAGCACATCATCAGACATTGCTCCACTGCATCACAGTGCACATGTCAGCAAGTGCCCATGGCCAGCGGAGAGCCTAGGGGCAGGGGGCATACATGGGGAATAATAAATAATCACTCTGCACATGTAGCATAGCATTGGCCACCTTATTGGTGATTGTGTGTATCCTATCCAGGTGCTGGTGTGGGGAAATCACTTCAGAAACTTTCACATATTAGCTGCGCACGGTGGGCCAGTGCCCGGGCTTGCTGCTCGCTCCCGGCCTCTGCCCCATCACCATCTGCTGCCTCTGTGAACTCCCACTCCTCCGCAACTGCTGGCTCTGGGTCCAACAATCTACACATCCATGCAAGGTTGTGAAGTATGCAGCACGAAGCAAATATATTGCATACATGCTCCTGGCTGTAGAGGTGTTCTCAACCGCTCCTGTCAAGGCACCAGAAGTGGCTCTTCAGAACCACTATTTCTCACTCTGTTGATGGGTGGCATTTTACCATTCCTCCTGACGGCTCATGGGGTGGCGCACTGGGGTCAGCAGCCAGGTCCTCAGGGGATATCCACAGTCACCAGTGGTGACAATGTGAGATGTGCACATGAGCATGGGATATGCATTGGTTATGGTCTATGGGCTGCTACAGACAGCATACAACACACCATCTACTAGCAGGCAGGGGCGGCCCAAGGGGGGTGCGGGGCCATGTGCGGAGACTCGGTGCGGGGCCTCATTTGCATAAGGTGCCTCATTTGCATAAATATTTGCATAATGTTACCATACACTTAGTAAACATGCCTCTTAATGAGTATATGGATAAAGAAAGACTAAAAGGTTTCTACATTACTATAATCCAGTACCAACCGCCAGGCACATTAGGAACTACTACAAACACTGCCCATTTAGAACCCATAGCAAACCCGCCGAATCCTAACAGCACTACCAGGACTCACAAAGCACCATACCCTAACTATCAAAAGGCAACACTGCAAATATTAAACCAATACATTTCAGAGAACAATAATACATGACCTACTGGGGAAAGAACAAGTGGCAATGTCAAATAGGAATTACATAAACAGTATACCTCAGCTCAGTTACACATGCAGAACATAGACCATCACCAAACAAGGAATCACAATTTAGAAACAGGAAGACCATAATTAAACTGGGAACCCCAAAAGCCAAACTTGGAATATACAACAACACTGTAGAAATAAAACTATAAATTAATTTCCTCTTGTACTAAACAAAGCGCAAAAATTAATGATGCACATTTCCCAGAGCTGACATATTCCAGTTAATAAATTCAAAATAAAGAGATATTTTTCTACCTTTTGTGCATTTTTTTTCAGTTGCAATTGTTCCAGCCACTTTCTTCTGGTTTCTTCGTGTCTTCTGCTAACTCTCCATCTGCTGTCCATTTGTCCTTTCTTCTGTCTTGTTTTTTTTTTTCCATTCTCTCTCTACATCTGCTTTAACATGCTAATCTTTCTCCTTTTGCTCTTTCCTCATTCCTATTTCATCCACTCAAATTTTATCCCTCCATCCTCAATCCCCACTTACTCTCCCAATATCCGGCCAATTGTAGATTTGTCTTCCCTCCCACGCAAAATAATTTTCCCTCTCCATTTCACTCTCCCAGCTCCATCCCATTTTAATCCTCCCCCAACATCAGCTCCTTTCTAGTTCCAGCCCCACCCAGCATCTGCTCCCTTCTTATCCCTGCATCAGCCCATTTCCAGTCCTAGTCCCCCATCAGCCCATTTCCAATCCTATCCTAGCCCCACCATCAGCCCATTTCCAGTCCTAGCTCCCCCATCCATTTCCAGTCCTATCCGAGTCCATCCATCAGTTCATTTCCAATCCCAGCCCCTCAGCAGCCCATTTCCAGTCCTATCAGTTCCTCCATCAGCTCATTTCCAATCCCAGCCCCCCATCAGCTCATTTCTATTCCTTTCCTAGCCCCACCATCAGCCCATGTCAAATCCTAGCTCCCCTCCACTCAGCCCATTTCCAATCCAAGCCCCCCATGAGCCTACTTCCAGTTCTAGCCCCTCCATGAGTCCATTTCAATTCAAGCCCCCACCACAGCCCATTTCCAACCTTAGCGCCCCCCAACAGCCCATTTCCAGTCCTATCCTGGCCCCTCCATCAGCCCATTTCCTGTCCTAGCCCCCCCCCCCCCACTCAGCCCATTTCCAGTCCTAGCTCCCTCTCCTCACAGCCCATTTCCATTCCAAGCCCCCCTCCCCATCAGCTATTTGCAGTTCAAGCCCCCTTTCCACTCAGCCCATTTCCATTCCAAGCCCCTGTCCCCATCAGCTATTTGCCGTTCAAGCCCCCCTTCCACTCAGCCCATTTCCAGTCCTAGCAACCCCCCATCCCATTACCAGTCCTAGCTCCCCCATCAGCCCACTTCCAGTCCGAACCCCCTATAGCCCATTACCAGTCCTAACCCCCCCATCAGCCCACTTCCAGTCCTTACCCTCCCATCAGCCCATTTTCAGTCTTACCCCCCCATCAACCCATTACCAGTCCTAACCCATCAGCCCACTTGTAGTCTTAGCCCCCCCATAGCCCAGTACCAGTCCTAACCCCCCCCCCAGCCCAACGCCCCCCACAGCCCATTACAATTCCTAACCCCCTATCATCCTCCTTGTTGTCTTAGTCCCCCATAGCCCATTACCTGTTGTAACCCCCCCATCAGCCCATTACCTGTCCTAACCCCCCCATAGCCCATTTCCAGTCCTAATCCCCCCATCAGCCCACTTGTAGTCGTAGCCCCCCATAGCCCATTACCTGTCATAACTTCCCCATCAGCCCATTTCCAGTCTTAGCCCCTCCATAGTCTATTACCTGTCCTAACCCCCCATAGCCCTTACCAGTCTTAAACCCCCCCCCATCAGCCCACTTCCAGTCCGAACCCCCTATAGCCCATTACCTGTCCTAACCCCCCCATCAGCCCATTACCCCCCTCCCTCCCTCCCTATTTACAGTCCTTACCCCCCTCCCCATCAGCCCATTTACAGTCCTCCCCCCTCAGCCCATTTACAGTCCTCCCCCCCCTCCCCATCAGCCCATTTTCAGTCCTGACCCCCTCTCCCTCCCCATCAGCCCATTTACAGTCCTTACCCCCTCTCCCCCCTCCCCATCAGCCCATTTACAGTCCTTACCCCCCTCCCTCCCTCCCCATCAGCCCATTTACAGTCCTTACCCCCCCTCCCCCTCTCCACATCAGCCCATTTACAGTCCTTACCCCCCCCCTCCCCATCAGCCCATTTACAGTCCTTATCCCCCTCCCTCCCTCCCCATCAGCCCATTTACAGTCCTTACCCCCCCCTTCCCCATCAGCCCATTTAAACTCCTTTCCCCCCCTCCCTCCCTCCCTCCCCATCAGCCCATTTACAGTCCTTACCCCCTCCCTCCCTCCCTCCCCCCCCATCAGCCCATTTACAGTCCTTACCCCCCCCCCCAGCCCAGCTAAGTTTAAAAAAAAAAAGACCCAGAAACCGGCTGCTGCTGCCGCTGCCGCCGTGGCAGCAGCAGAATGGAGAATCCCGCGGGGCCCCCCTGTCCGGCAGTCTTTGATGCGGCCTCAGCGCGGGCTTTTCAGAGCCGCGCGAAGGGAGAGTTTCCCTTTCTCGCGGCTCTGTTAATCCCGCCGCGGGGCTGATGGGAAATCCCATCAGCCCCGCGGCGTGATTAACAGAGCTGCGAGAAGAGAAGCTCTCTCTCTTCGCGCAGCTCTGACAGCCGACGGAGGCCACAGAGAAGACTGCCGGACGGGGGCCCCGCGGGATTCTTCATTCTGCCGCTGCCACGGCGGCAGCGGCAGCAGCAGCCGGTTTCTGGGGTTTTTTTTTTTTAACTTAGTTGGGCTGGGGGGGGGGGGTGGTAAGGACTGTAAATGGGCCCCGCGGGATTCTCCATTCTGCCGCTGCCACGGCGGCAGCGGCAGCCGTAGCCGGTTTATGATTTTTTTAAAACTTTAATGGGATGCAAGATGTTTTTTGCGCGGGGCCCCCTGAAACGCGGGGCCCTGTGCAAAAAACATTCTTGCTCAATGGACGGGCCGGCCCTGCTAGCAGGGTGGAGTGCAATATCTAATAGTCAGCGATGCTGTGGCAGTGAGAGGACCCTAATATTTTATTTATTTAGCTGTATTTATATCCCGCTTTTCACCGGGTCAAAGCGGTCAATTGGGGGATACATTTAACACGAGGGGATATGAGACACATACGCTAATACTTACAGGGAACATGGGCAATGGAGGGTTAAGTGGCTTGCCCAAGACCACAAGGAGTGTCTACAGGACTAGAAATCCCAGTCCCTCTGGCCTGAGATTGCTGTCCCCAGGTGGGACTTGAACCCCCGGCCCTCCGGTCCTCCGGCCTGAAGTACCTTGTCCTAACCACTAGACCACTCCTCCCTAATATATGGCTTGTGTGGCAGTCAGACATTTGGAGTGGGGCAATGGAGAACAGTGACATGTGCTGGCCTATTGAGTGGGGCAGGAGCATGGCATATAGATGTGGTTGAGGGGTCTGCTGGCTGGGATGGGGGCAGACATGGGTGTGCCCTACATGTGCTGCTGCCATGTGGCTGCACATGGCACCAACCTGTGCTCTTCCACATGCCACATGTTGGTGCATGCTGCCTACTTTCGGCCTAGGGCCTTCCCCTAGTTGTCTCCACGATGTGTCATGGCCCGCTGTGTGCATGGATCTGTGGAACGGCAGCACATGTGCATACAGTGGCCATCATGTGTTGCCATATGTACATAACACATATATCCCCACTTGTTTGCATTATACATACTGTAGCATCATACTACAGCAACTGTTTGTTCTGGGTCTGTCCTGGGGCTCACATTTGTGCACGCTCACCTTGCAGCCATACATCTCTGAGCTGACCCTTGGCTGCTGCCTGTGCCAGGCTGGACTGGGCGACGATGAATGCATCGTGGCAGGATGCCGGGTAGTGGGCACACACATCAGTGAAGGTCATGTTGGCATTCGCAATCACCTGCATGTTCATCGATGTGTAACCATGCCTGTTCCAGTATGCCCTCTGCTCCAGCTGTGGTGCCCACAGTGCAATGTGGGTGCAGTCTCTACTTCCAAGCACCGATGGAAATCCAGCAACATTGTACAACACCTGCATTGTCTCCTGCTGCATCTGCTGTGTCCGAGGGAAGGCTATAAGGTGGCGCATTCTTCGCAGCAGGGCCCTGATGAAGGTACTTATGCAGTGGCTGGCAGTGGACTGCGCGATTCCAACAGTCGCCCCTATCACATGCTGGAAGCTGCCAGTTGCCAGATATCCCAGGGCAGTGGTCACTGTCATAGCCACTGGCAGGACCTGGCTTCTGGATGTGGAGGGCTCCAAGTCCACACTGAGTATGTTGCATTATTCAGTTATTGTTGCCCCATCCAGTCTGTATCTCTGGTACACATCCTCCTCTGTCAGTTGCACGTAGCTCACTCTGGGTCTGTGTACACATGGGGCACGGTACCTGCATCTTGGGTGCTGGGCTACAGCCTGATGATGGATATGCACTGTCTGCTGCATCCTCCACTATGCCCGGGCATGGCGGGCATGTTTCCACCTCTCGAACACCATGTATATGGCCCACATGGCTTCTCTGCCAGTCCAGCAACACTTTACCTCTGCACGGTTTGGATACAGGCCTGCACACGTTCCTCTTGCTCTACTATGCACTGTAATGCCACTACACGAGTTCGTCACTCACCATCAGTGGTCGTATGCACCGAGAAACGTCACTTAGGCTTACGTGGTTAGTGACATCCAATGTTGGCACAAACGGCTTTCGGAAATCCACTTTATGCTGATTTCATGGTGATATGCCCCCATTCTGCCCCTGAACCTTGGCGCTTGGTGCTGTGCAGGTAGCTGGACCTCACCGATTCAAGCCGTCTTGTTGAATATCTGGTTGACATGGTTATGGCAGTTTTACACGGGTAAGGCTGGCTTTTATACATGAAGCACGCACCTAGGGCTTCGAAAATCGGGCCCAAAGGAACTGAATATTTTCAGTGATTACAATTTTTATTATGGAAAGTTGCCCCGCTCTGCCCCATCCCACATAGTTCAGGTGTCCCAAATTTGCACACCAAAAATCTGGTAACCTTAACTGTTAATAGGTTTACCAGATTTTTTGCAGGCAAATCCGGGACACTTATCCGAAGTGTGGTGGGAGGAAAGAAAAAGACATTTTAGATCCAGGTTTGAGCAACAAGGCATAGAGGAGGAAAGAGTAATCATTACCGTACCCCCCCCCCCCCCCATCCATCCCATGACAGCAGCATCACTTCCATGCACTTGCAGACATCGACGGAGAAACAGAAAGAGAATGCATTTCTTCCATACTGGGCAAAATATAAAGATAATGGACGCAAATTCTAAAAAACATCATTCAGATCACTAAATTGAAAATAATTTTTTTCTGCATCCTCTATCCTCATTGTTGGAATCAGGGACAGCAGACTGCAAAACAGGTAGGAGTCAGGGACACAGCTCTAAAATCGGGGTCATCTGGTAACCTTAGTAAGGTTTATTGACTGAAGTAGATGTGTAGGTGATAGTGAGGTGGAGGATGCCGGCATCTGTTGCATGCTAGCAAAAAAGTCATTGAAAATGCATCGTTGAGTTCTGGAAATGTAGAAAGCACTGACAACTTTTTTATGTCGGGCCCCCCCAGCAAGAGAGGGAAGGAAGGAAACCCTTCCCCTCTACTCTGGGAAATCCCTTTTATTCTTTTTGTAAAGTAGTCATTTGATATATTTTTGAGGTTTTCCCATATTGATGGCATCTGTTGCATAGCAGTTGGATTGTATGTTTTAAGTACATTTTTTTCATATTAACTCATTACTGTTACATTTTATTATAGGCTTAGCCATGGCCAGCCTATCCACTGGGCAGCTGCCTAAGGCAGCAGACTTCCGTGGGCATTAGGACACACATGGCCTGCCACCCCCTCATGCTGAGGTGTGCCATCTCCTCCTGCTGCCGCTAATTCTGGCAGTGGGGTTGGCTCAGCATCAGCGGCAGGCCATGTGCTTCGGCACACATGGCCTGCTGTTTTTGACCCCCCAAAGTTGTGTCGGAGGGGTCAGAAGAAGCAGGCTATGTTGCTGAAGCACATGGCCTGCTGCTGCCAGCGAGTCACCTCCCGACCCTGCCACTAGAATCAGTGGCAGCACGGCTCAGTACAAGGAGGGAAAGGAGGAAGATGGCATTGCTCGACGCACAGGGGGGCGGGGGGGTGGTACTCCAGGACTTCTGCTTAGGGTGGCAGAAACCTTTGGACCAGCCCTGGGCCTAGCACATTGTTTGCAATGCATGATAAACCACATTGTCCAAAATGAAAGTACACTCAAATACAAAAATGGAGGGCAGGAAAGGAGATGGGATGGGGAGCCCTTCCGCAATATCATTAACAAAGATGTTAAAAAGGATTGGACCAAAGACATATCCCTGCGGCACCCCACTGGTAGCTTCCTTCTTCTCAGAATGAGCTCTATTTACCTGTACCCTTTGCCGTCTCCCACTCAACCAATTTATAACCCAGTCAGTCACTTTAGGGTCCATCCCTAGGGTGCTCAGTTTGTTTAAAAGTCACCTGTGCAGAATGGAGGGAGGCAGGATATGTGGTCCATGCAGTGGTGACCCAACTGAGTAAGCTTTGTGTTTTTTGTTGTTTTTTTTTTGGGGGGGGGGGGCAGGTATATACTGCTGTTTTGTCCTTACATGTATCTTGAGAAGAATAAAATCTGTCTTTGGATCTGATGTTTCTCACTTCACACAATTTTACACCATAGATTAATTATATTAGTTTATCATGCAATGCAAAGCATGATGCTATTCTAAGTGTTTCCACAAGAGGGCATTAAAGGATGCATCTGATGCACTGCACTCACTCCAGCCAGCTACTAAATTTTGCACTACAATCGTATTATGCATCCTACAGCATATAATAAAGCACAGCAGTGATGAGCCTCATAATGTATGCAACAATCCCTTGCCTTCTTTTCTGATATAATACAACAGCACTAAGAATCACAATGCATCAAAGATCCTTGCCTTTTCCACAACAAGTCATCTTTCTTGCTTTCACACTATACAGCATACTGAGCATTGATAATCCGTATTTCCATGGTAATTACATGTCGTTGCCTGTCTTAGAGTAAATGAGGAACACACAGTATTGAGACATTTGTTTGTTCACTCTCTGGTTTCAGTCTTAGCATGGCTTGGCATTAATGTCCTCTGCCAGGTGCCAGGATCTGCTTAACCGTAAGGGCAGAGCAGACGGTGGTCCAGGCTGGCAGCTTCTGGGGGAAGCAAAGAGCAGCTGCAGTCAAAGCAGAATAATAAGTCCTGACAGTCAGGGCCACTGTTACCTATGGTCAAAAGGGGCAGATGTCCCGGGCCCCTGCACAATGAGGGTCCAGCTGCCCTGCACCCACTGCTGCTCCTGTCTGGGATGTGCAGTGGTCACAATACATTAAAAGACACGTCAGCCCCACCGTGCTGATTATGCTTCTGGCCCCCCCCCCCCCCTTTCGGAAGAGAAAGTAAATCCAGCGCCATGGTGCCTTTATATCATGTATTTCTGCTGCTGCTGCACATGCTAGAGAGGAGCGGCAGCAGCAGTCGGAGGAGGGGCCCACACGAACGGTGTGGGCCCCCACTGGAAACATTTGCCCAGGGCCCCATAAGGGCTTGAAGCGGCCCTGCTTACAGCCACATAAACTCAAAGAACCATGAGTGCATACTTTTATCTGACCATGAACGTGAATGAATTCCTGCTCTGATTTTTTTGTCATTTATAAGTTGATTGAACATGTCATTATCAGAAACCTTTTTGGACTTCGAAAAAGAAAATATTTAGTTCTGGATATTGGGAGCTTATCATGGACCAGTGATGACATGAGAGCAATCCCGGCTCAGTAGCCTTGGGCATAAGAAATGCACAGATTGAATTGAAGACATTCATAAGATTGCTATAAAGGGGACATGCTGTTGCTAGGTGTTTTCAGTCTACCAGATGTTGAAAGGGACATCCCAGCTGTGGTGTCGTCTAGAAGTAGAGAGATCTTGGATTTTCTGCAGGGAGAACTCTTCTGGCAACTGGTAGTGGAATCCACATGGTAGGAGGCGATACTGGACATGCTGCTTATAAACAAGAGCATGTCTCTGATGTCATATTGTGTGGTTATCTGGGGTCCAGTCGTCACTGGATGGTGGCATTCAATATTACAGCACAGATGGTGATGGTTCATTCAAAGCCAAGAACCAGACTTCAGGAAAACAACTTTGCCAAGATGGGAAAGGACCTCAAGAAGGCATTACCCAGGTTGCAAAATCTAGGGGAAGTAGAAGAGTAGTAGATATTGTAAGGCAACAAACCTTTTTCTTGTAAAAGTAAACAAAGGCAAGAAAAAAAGCAGATGCTGTGATTTTCTAAAGAAGTAACTGTAAAAGCAAGCAAAAAAAAAAGTTAGGGGGCATTTTTCAAAGTGATTAATGTGGTTAGCGGACCTGTTAACCACATCAACCGTGACGAATGGGATATTCAGTGGCACTAATGCAGCAGAGGGATCATGAAAGCTCCATGTTGCTCGTTCCTGTTTTTAATTTTGCTGTCGCTGCCTCCCCCTCTCCCGAGAAGGAAAGATAGATGCTGGACCTGTTCGGGGGAGGGGAAGAAGAGGGAAAAAGGCTGGACCTGTGGAAGGGAAGAAGGTAGAGTGTCCCAAGAGGGGGCAAGAGTGTTTGGAGAGAGAGGAAAACAGAGCATGCCTAAGGGGAAGGGGGGAGCAGACAGAGTGTGTTGGGGGAAAGAGTGTGCCAGAAAGGGTTAGTTAGTGAGTCCTGGGAGGGATGGCGTGGGAGAGAGAATGGGAGAGAGTGTGCTGAGGGGGGGACAGAGTGCAGAGGGAGGGGGCTTGAAGGGATGGGGAAGGAGAGAGATAAGAGGGGAGGATTTGAACAGGAGAGATGAAGGATGGAAGAGAGATGAGTAAAGGCAAGAACAGAGGAAGAGGAAAGAAGAGATGAATAACAACTGAGGGAAGGGTGAAGAGGAGGGATAAGGAGGGAGAGATGGAATAGGAGATACAAGAAAGAGGTGAAAGATGAGGAAATTATGGAGAAGAGGGAAAAGTGAGTGAATGGGAATATGAGGAGCAAAGGGTGTGTGAGGAGGCGGGTAAGGAGAAGAGAATGGAAGAGTACAGCTAAGATAAAGAAAAACACAAGGAAAAAGGAAAACAAAGGAAATGGAATCTATAACATAAGCAAAATGAAAAATTACAGCAGGATGAAAAAATCTAGAGGAAATGCAGAGAGAAGAAAATGAGTCAACAAACGAAAAAAACTTAGAAATCAGAGGGAAGAGGAAACTGGAAAAAATGAATTAACAAGGAAAGGCTAGAGAAATGAATATCTAAATAAAAAGATAAAGGAAGACTTTAAGAATATTGTAAGAACTACAAATGTTTGACAATGTTATGGTACCACTCTGCTACAGCTACAAGTGAACAGGTGGGAAGGTTCAGGCTGCTGGCAGCAGGCCTGGGAGGAGGGGGTGGGGGAGGGTGCGTGCAAGAGCAATGAGCGTTAGGGAGGGGGATGAGAAAGCTAATAGCTGCCAATCTAAGGTGAGAGTGAAAGTTTCCCCTTCCCCAATCTGAGCGCCCTACCTCTTGCTCCTCCCCCCAAACAAAACAGGCAAACTACACCTAGGATTCAAGGTGAGTTACATTCAAATACAGTATGAATTTTCCTGTACCTGGAGGAGTTACAGTCTAAGGGTCTGATATTTAAAAGTAGTTATCTAAAAAGCTACAACTATCAGGATATGTGCCACTGAGCAGGTCTAGCTGACAAATTTCACCAGCCCAATCCAGATAGTGCTGCTGAAAACCTTTACTGACTCGTCTGACATTATCTGTATAACGAAGAGATGGTGTGTGGGCAGAGCCTGCGCCGTCCCTGCAATTATCCAGATAATGGCAATATTCAGCCTATCAAGATAAGACTGTCATTTTGCTGTCCTACATTATCTGGATAGTCTTAAGTTGTCTGGACAATCTATCTGAATAGCACTACTCTCCAGAGAATTCTGACACCGACTGCACATGAAGCAGATTCTATGGGGGCGGTGGGCATGCAAGAGCCGTGAGCGTCGGGGAGAGGAGTGAGAAAGCTGCAAGGGAGATACATGCATTAGTCCTTATTTTCAAGGACTCAAGCATTAGAATGGGCACTTGCATGCACCTCACCTGGGCATTATTCTGTAAGTGCATGCATAAGTGCCCATGCGCATATCTGCCGGAGGGTCATGCACGGGGGCGGTGCTTGGGCAGAGCATAGACGCAGCCTTGGCTAACACATGTACGTTATAGAATGACGTGACTTACACATTTCAGTGGCCTGATCTAGGCGTGGCGAGTTATGCCTTTTCTAGAGGTGTACGTCGCCATGCCTAGCTTCCAGTGCTTCTGTACCCCCTCCCCCCCTTTTTATAACTTAAAGCACATGTGTGCTTTACCTTATGAAATAGGCCCAAATTGTGCATGTGGAACCATGCATTGCCAGCACAGGAGGATACAAAACTACCCTCCACGTGTATGTTCAACACCAGCTGCTATCCGGATTGTTGTGTGCTGTCAAGTTGATCACTCCTGGTGACGCTGTAGATAGTAACATAGTATATGATGGCAGATAAAGACCAGTATGGTCCATCCAGTCTGCCCAGTAAGATGGCTAAAGTGGCCATAACTGCAGCTCCATGCAGGTCACCCCCCTCTATGCCTGTGTTTAGGGCTGTACCTGCTGCTCTGTGCAGATCAGCTCACCTATATCTATTGAGTATAAAAGATACTTAAGTTTGCTTTGATCCTCTTGCTATAAAAGGATCCACTGTGTCTGTTCCATGCCATCTTGAATTCTGTCACTGCCCCCACCACCTCCATTGGGAGGGCATTCCATGCATCCACCACCCTTTCAGTGAAAAAGTATTTCCTGATGTTGCTTTTAAGCTTACCGCCTTGCAGCTTTATCGTATGCCCTCTAGTTTTACATCTGCCCCCTCTTTGAAAAAGGTTTGTTTGTTCATCGATACCCTTTAAGTATTTAAAGGTCTGCATCATATCTCCCCTCTCCTCCATGGTATACATGTTTAGGTCTTCCAGTCTCTTCTCGTATGTCTTCTGGTGCAGGCTCCAAATCATTTTGGTTGCCTTCCTCTGAAGAAGGAAGCAGTCTAGTGGTTATACTGGCTTGGTAACCAAGAGACCAGGGTTTGATTCCCACTAGCACTCGTTGGGTAAGTCACTTAACCCTCTATTGCCTCAGAAGAAAGGTCTGGAAATCTACTTCTAGTTACACTGCCAAGAAAACCCAGGAGCTGCTGGGCCACCAAAAGTCAGCATTGACTTAAAGGCACACATTGTATTTGTCCTCTGAACCATTTCAAGTCTTTTTATATCCTTCGTGAGATATGGTTTCCAAAACTGAACACAATACTCCAAGTGAGGCCTCACCAACAACTTGTACAGGGGCATTAATACCTCTTCCTTTCTGCTGGTTATTCCTCTCTATATGCAATCCAGCATCCTTCTGGCTTTGGCTACCACTTTATTGCATTGTTTTGCCACCTTGAGATCCTCAGCACTCTGAGGTCCCTCTTCTGGTCCATGCACAATAGCCTCCCTCCCCCTATTGCTTATAATTCCTTTGGATTTCTGCATCCCAAGTGCATGACACTGCATTCTTCACATTAAATCTTAACTGCCAAGCATTAGACCATTCTTCCAGTGTTTTTAGAACTTTCCTCATGTCATCCGCCCCCTCCGAAGTGTCCACTCTGTTGCAAATTTTCATGTTATCTGCAAAAAGGCAGACTTTTCCATTCTTTCCTTCCACAATATCACTCATAAATACATTAAACAGTATTGGTCCCAGGACCGATCCCTGAGGCACGCCACTATGCACCTTCCTTTCTTCTGAGTGAGTTCCGTTTACCACCACCTTTTGTCATCTGTCAGACAACCAATTTCTGATCCAGTTCACCATCTTAGGACCTGTTGTGATTGGACTCTGCCTTGGCTTTTACCTCAAACCACACTGTGTGATGATCCCTGCTGCTCAAATGGGCTCCCACCCAGCCAATTGACAGGCTATCTCCATTGGTGAGTACTAAATCCAGCAGCAAACTTTCCCAGGTAGATAATTGTCCACATTGTGGCCATCCACCGGATTTTCTTGGCAAGGTGCAATTTGAAGTAGATTGCCAGGCTTTTCTTCCATGCAGTAAGCCTACAGTACCTGGTAATTCCAAGGCAGTCTCCCATCCAAATACTAACCAAGCCCAGCGCTGCTTAGCTTCCAGAGACAGGAGCATTCAGGGTGGTGTGGCCATAGTGCTGTCTGGATAGTGCTGCTGAATTTATGTAGTTTATGTAACTACTGTAGCTGGCATAACAAATAAGCTGACCGTGGCAGCTCACTATTGGCCTGTAGATTTGTATCTGAGGCAATGGAGAGTTAAATAACTTGCCCAAGGAGTGGTATTAGCATTGGAACCCTAACTTCCCTTCTCTCTGACAATCAGAGGTAAACGGGTAGAATATGTAGGGGTTGATGAGGAAAAAGCAGACATGCTTAGCAAATGTTTACATTCGCTGAGAAAGAACAAGGAGCAGGACCACAACTGATAGACCCCAAATAGGAATGGAAATGAGAAAAACCTCAAATGATTTTTAGAAGTCTGGGTTCAGGATGAGCTAGCTAGATTAAAAGCAAAGTATCAACACTGGCACATCCATTCGGCAAACTAGGCAGGTACCTAGGATGACAAATTCTGGGGGTACCAAAGAGCGGGGCATTCAAAATAGATTTGACAGCCAAGGGAATTGTAAGGCTTAAGGTCTACCTATGGCGCCAACACCTTGAACCAACTCTGTGGCCGTCCTGGAACAGATGGGATACATCTTAGGGAAATTAGGGAAGTTCTGGTGACTCCACGGCTTGACCTTTTCAATACTTCTTTAGAGTCAGAAGTGGTTCTGGAGGACTGGAGATGGGCCGATGTGGTTTCTCTTCACAAAACTGAAAGTGAGGAGGAGGTTGGGAATTACAGGCCAGTTAATCTAATCTTGGTGGGGAGTAAATTAAGAGAACTGCTGCTAAAACAGAGGACAGTAGTTTCTGAAATCCAGTGGTTTAATAGATCCAAGGCAGCATGGTTTTACTAGAGGTAAGTCTCGTCAGGCAAATCTAATCGACTTTATATCACTAGGTGACCAGAGAGTTGGATCAGGAGAGGGCACCAGATGTGGTGTATTTGAATTTCAGCAAGGCCTTTCACACGGTTCTGTAAAAGTGATTTTTAACTGATCGCCCTTGATATGGGCCCTAAAGTGACTAACTGGGTTAGAAACCAGCTGAATGGGAGGTGTCAAAGGGTACATCACTTTGAAGATAAAGGAATTACTGGTGGAGTGCCACAAAGATCGTTTCTTGCTCCAGTTCTTTACAACATTTTTGTGAACAATATCAGCGAAAGGTTTGCCTTTGTGTGGATGATACCAAAAATGCAATAGGGCAGACACCCTGGAAAGTGTGGAGAACATGAAGGATCTATCAAATTTCAAATGGCCTAGGACAGAGGTTCCTTGCCTTTTTGATTGTGTAGACCCCCTTGTTAACCTCAAAAGTTCAGGAACCCTCAGTTCATCCCCACCACACTTCCTAGACCTCCTCTCCTCAGTACTACATCCCCCATAGCCCTCTTTATCTCCTTTCCCTCTCCTGTCTCCCCACCCAGTCCTCATCAGTCTCACTCTTTTTCTCACTTGTGTCCTGCAGACTACTTTTAATGGCCTCATGGACTACATGTTGGAAACCACTGGTCTAAGACAATGGTTCCAAACCTATCATGAATGGAGTGTAACAGATAAATGTAGATCGGTTTTTTACTCCTTCAAATAGTAGAAGGACTAGGGGTCATGCTTTGAAGCTACAATGTAGCATATTTATGACTAATCATAGAAAATATTTTTTCACTCAATGTGTAATCAAACCCTGGGATTTGTTACTAGGGCCAGCTCTACCACTAGTCAAACTAAGCAGTCGCCTAGGGCACAGACCCTCCAAGGGTGCCCACTGCCACCGCTGCCACTGCCACCCCTCTCCAGGGCCTGCAGTGGTGGCAATAGCCCCCAAACAATGATGCAGCACTAACATTCTGGTACTGCGTCATGGTTTCCTACTTTTCACAATGTGTCCTTTCTGTCCCTCTCTGAAACCGGAATCGGCGTTGGAAATGGCACATTGTGAAAAGTAGGAAACTGCGACGCAGCACCAAAACATGTTAGTTAGTGCTGTGCCATGGTTTGAGAGCTATTGGCACTGCTGCAAGTCCCAGACATGGGTGACAACAGCAGCAATGTGGCCAGGGGGGGACATGAGGGGGCAGCAGGATGGAGGGCCAGCCTAGAGTGCCTCCAATTCTTGCACGAGCTCTGTTCATTACCAGAGAATATAGTAAAAGCTCTAAGTGTAGCTGGATTTAAGAGGTTTGGAGTTCCTGGAGGATAAGCCCATAAACTATTATTAAATTGTACTGGGAAAATCCACTACTTACCACTGGGATAAGCAATATGGAGTCCATCTACTTTCTGGGAAGCTGGAAGGTACTTGTGATCTGGATTGGTCACTGTTGAAAACAGGATAATGGGGCTTGATGGACCTTTGGTCTGACCCAGTATGGCATTTCTTATGTCCTTATGGGGGACCCCTTGTCAGTCAGGTTTCTAGGATATTTATAGTGAATATACATAAGAGAAACTTGCATGCAATTGAGACAGCTCATGCAAGGGTGCAAGGATAATAGGCATCATAAACTGTAACATTCAATTAGCTTTTTTGGCTGAGTGATTTGTATTGTGCTGTGGTTGGAGGCTAGGACTGTGAATCCTGGCACTAGTGCACTAGGGGTGAGGATCCTGTTGGCAAATTAGGTGGTCACCTAGAGTGCCAGCGCCAGGAGGTTCCCCATTGTTATCCCTCTCCAGAATCTGTGTGTGTGGGGGGGGGACAGAAATGGCAGCTTATACACCCAGGATCCGTGATGCAACACCGATGAGGTTAGGTTAGGTAAGCCAACACTCTACTGCACGGCTAATCTTCCACCAGCCTCATCATGCTCATATTACCCATCTTCTCAAGTTACTTCATTGGCTCCCTATCCATTTTTGCATCCATTTCAAACTTCTCCTGCTGACCTATAAGTGCATTCACTTAGCAGCTCCTCACAACCTTTCCTCTCTTATTTTTCCCTGCACCCCTCCTCGGGAACTCCGCTCTTCTGGCAAATCGCTTCTATCTGTGCCCTTCTATTGCTAACTCCAGATTTCATTCCTTTCACCTTGCTACTCCTTATGCCTGGAACAAACTACCTGAGTCTGTATGTCAAGCGCCTTTTCTGGCACTTTTCAAATCTAGGCTGAAAACTCACCTCTTCACTGCCGCTTTCGGATCTTGACTCACCTGATCTCCTTTGTGTTTCCTTACCATTCCCCCCTAGCTGTATCCCATGCCTACAGCTACTGTGTTGTCTGTCTTGACTAAACTGTAAGCTCTGATGAGCAGGGACCGTCTTTTACATGTGTCTGTGCAACACTGTGTACATCTTGTAGCACTATACAAATGTTCAGTAGTAGTAATAGCAGCGGAAAGAGGTGGGCCACATGGGCCAAGGCCCCACCAATGTTTAGTACAACACAGCATCAGCAATAGAGAGCTTGGGGGCAGGGCTGGTTTGTTTGGCCCCTCCGACTGAAAAGGTGTTCCACTGCCCCTGAAGTAAGCCCTGCATTGTGGTTTTAAGCCTATTGCCACCTCTGCAAGCCCTAGAGAGGGCTTGCAGCAGTAGCAGCAGCAATTGGGATGGCAGTGGCAAAGGGAGGGGGTGGCAAGATGAAAGGCTTGCCTAGGGTGCCTCTCATCCTTGCATTGCCCCTTCCTGTTGAAGTCAGAGTTTGGAAATGTGAATCCTGGCATTAGTGTGCTTAAAGAGTGTGCGTCCATTGCAGCGAAATGCCAAGCGTGTGAATCCTTGCAGTAATGCCCTGGGAATGCGTGGCTCCTAAGTTCAGAGGATAAGGGAAAGGATGGGATTTTAGATTTAGCTCATGCCCTTTTCAGGAATAGCTCAAGGTAAATTACGTTCAGGTAGACAGTTTCCTATCCCTTGGAAGTCTTACCACATAAGTTTGTATCTGAGGCAATGGAGGGTTAAGTGCCTTGCCCATGCCCAAGATCATAGGAAGTAAAAGTGTGATTTGAATCTTGGCATTAGTGCACTGAAGAATGCTGATCGTACTGTGTTCCAAGGCTGAAAGCATGAATCCTGGCGTTAGTGTGCTGGTGGCGTGGGTCCTGGGCCTGGAAATCTACTTCTGGTCCTATGTTCAAATAAGGAAAGCAAATGTTGGTACTAGTGTGCTGTGAAGTTGTTGATCTCAAGCGCAGAGTTTGGATCCCAGTGTATTTAAAATGGGACTTCCAAATGTTAAGAGCCAATCCTTCCTCCTGCTTTGCTTGGAGACAAATTTGGAGATGTCCCTTCAGTCCAGACCAGTTTGTCATATACAAAAGTTGAGAATACTAAACTCATCACATTAATGAATCTCTCCAACCAAGTTTCATCCTCTCTTTTATAGGAGTCGGGCCTACCTTTAAAATCATGTCAGTCATAAATTCACACCTATCAGATCCTTTTTTCCAAAAGGAGTGGCTTCTCCTGGTGCATTCGTTTCACATTTGATCTGCTTAATAGCTGGAAGAAACCTCTAGTATTATGGGATATGGATACCACATCAAACTGTTTGAATTATTCCTCCCTTTCTTCATTGTATTCTTTTTTCTTCCCCTCCCCTAATTTCACCTTTTCTGCCCCCTTCACCTCCACCCACTGCTTCTTACATTCTTAGGACACACACCCCTTCCAGCGCTAGCAGCTCATGTGTTGCTCACCTTCACTTCCAAGTATTTATTACCTAACTGCTCTAACCCCCAGGCTGCCACACTCTGCTGGTTCCTTTCAGAGACCAGTCTGATGGTGTGAGGTAAGCACAGGGAGAACAAGATACTGATCCTTGTTAGATGGGAAGGGAAAGTGAAACCTGAGCCTTGATGACAGATGTGGAAAGAAGGCCCCCATCAATCAACTAGACCCACAGAAGATTAGGCTGGGATGAATGTTGGGGTTTTAAAAATTTCAGCTGCTTGGAAAAAGTTATGTATATTAATTTAAGGAAGGAAAAACATCATTCCAGAGAGAGAGAAAGAGAGAGAGAGTGCCCGAAGTTCCAGTCTCTCCCAGCAGGAGATGGGAATGGTGCAGGAGAGCTGGCTATAGGGGAGCTGTTTTTGCAGTCCTATTCTCTCCCAGCAGGGGGCACTGTGGGAATGGTGCTGGAGTGCTGGCAGTTGAGGGAACTCAAGACTCTTCCCATTCCAAACAGTCCAGCAAGAGGTGCTGTAGGGTAAGCTAAGAACTAAAAGCAAAGCTATAAAATGAAGGGAAGATTTAAGACCAGCATAATCAACTTGGTAATGTCAGTAAATGGCTGTGTTTTGGATTGACTTTGCTAGTAAAGCCTGCAACCTATTCTGAGCCTGACCTGGTTCTGACCTATTATCCTCTAACCCGCCTCCCATCCCCTCTCTCTGAAAGATGCCTCAGGAGGCTGAGAGTAGAGGTAATCCTACTCCTCTTATGGCTGCTGCACTTCCTCTCTCTCTCTAGGCGTCAGGCAGCTGTTCCCATCCATCAGGCAGTGACCCAAGCGACCAGCCTGAAGGAGCAGTGCATGCTGGGAATGTCTAGAGCTTGGCAGTCAATAGAACAGGTGGAGCTTCCAACAAAAATACAGCATAGATTCTCTCTCAGCTTAAAGTGCTACATGGGGGGAACTCACTGTGCTGCTGCCTGTATTGGACCTGCTCTCTGCTGGTTGACTTTAAGCTCTATGGGATAAGCAGCTCCCTTGTCTGCTATACCTAGTAATCACTTAGTCTAAGGTTACCAGATGTCCCTGAGTTTTGGGGATGGTCCCCAATTTTAGAGCTGCAATCCTTATTCCCACCTGTTTGGCAGTCTCTCGTCCCAGATTCCAGCAATATGGAAAGAGGGATTAGAAAAAAATGTATTTTTCATTTAGTGATTTGAATGCCAGTTTTTAGACGTTACATCCATCACCTTTATATTTTGCACAGAATGGAGGGAAATGCATCACTGTTTCTATATCTCTGCTTGGAAGTGATATTGTTGCTTCATGGGATGGATGGGGGGGAGGCAGGGTAATGACCCCTCTTCCCCTCCTCCACACCTTGTTGCTCAAACCTGAAACTAAGATGTCCTGTCCTCATCTCCTCCGCCCACCTTCCAATAAGTGGCCCAGATTCTGCCTGCAAAAAATCTGGTAACCGTAACTTATTCTGTTATGACTTGACACTGTTTGCAATATTGTTTTAACCAAAAGAAAATCTATAGTAGGGAATCAAAATGAAAATCTGGAAAATTGAAAAGGCTGAGAAATAACAATGAGGGGCTACAATGACCTTTCCTTGCCTTGCCTTTTTATTATGATAAGAACCACATGTAACCAGAACCAAGTTCAGCACCCCCTCCCCCCCCAAACACCTGTTCCTTCTCTCAATGTCATTGCAAGCGGCATAAGGTTACAGGCCAAGGATTATGGTGGGATCAGTTGTGCAGCAACAGAGAGGCCGCCAGATGCCAGCGAGGCGCTCTCAGCCAAACCAGCCCTGGGCCGCAGGTGTAAACTGACACCGTTTCCGTGGCAACCTCAGGGGTAGAGAGATGGAAATCATCAGCTCTCCTACTGCTGCAAAAGGAAACCTTATATTGCCAGAGGTAGGCTGGTTATATAAGCAGCTCCTTTCTAGACTGCTTATAATATTAAAAGCTCTCCATGAATTCCTAAGTGTAAAAATTATTTTAAAGGCTAGAGGACCAGAGAGCTCACTGCAGTGGGAAGGTGCGGGGAAGGAGAGGGCTGTTCTGAGAGAGACTATTTGCCAGACGAGATCTTCTAAGATATATTGAGATCCTCGGAGAACCATCATGGGCTCCAAGGCCAGTCCCATTTCCTCTATCACCCAGGGGAGTGATACACAATAGCAAAGACAAAGAACCATTCTGCTCTGTTCAGTTGGCAGTTCTATGCATGCCAGTATTGGACAAGGATACCTTACATTCATTCCAGGCTATATCCCCCATTTCCCTACTGAGGATTCTGTATGCCTGTCTGAGGCTTCATCCCTTGCTCCCTCATGACTGACAACCCTTTGTGTTTATCCCTGACCACCTATGACTCTTCTACAGTTGAGGATAACAGAGTTGCTTACCTGTAACAAGAGTTCTTTGTAGACAGCAGGATAAATCAGACACACAAGTGGGTGATGCCACCCAATGCTACCAACATGGAATGCTCTCACAGAGCTCAGAAAAACTCACATTTTTCTGAGCACGCATGTGACTTCTCATGTAGCCATTGCCTTGTGGGCTCTCAGTCTATTTTCAAGAAGAGGAGTCAGTTCCTCAGGAAGTGAGTGGCTCTGTGTCTATCCTGCTATCTATGAAGAGCCTGTTACAGGTAAGGATCTTAGCTTTTTTCCATTGATAAGCAGGTTGAATCTGGCATATATATATGGGGAATTCCATAGCAGAGGGCTGCCTTTCTATAATTTGCAATGCGATTTTGCTAGGTCAACTAGGGGGGGGGGGGGGGGTTGACTGTTAAATAAACAGATCTTGTAGATCATTTGTCCAAATGAACTGTCTCTGTGAGACATGCTGTCAAAACACTAATAAGAGTAAAGATATCAACTAAAGACCATGTTGCAGCTCTATTTCTTTAATAGATTGAAAATGAAAGCCATAGCTCTGATATGCTGTCCTTTCACTGTATTGGATAATTGCAATCTTCCAAGCTGTAGCAATAGGAAATACACTCTACTAGTCAGTCTGATAGTTCTTTTAACTACTACGGCTCCTAATTTGCTAGGGTCGAAGGATATGAACAGATACACGGACTGGTGATGTGGTTGCGTTTTCTTAATATAGTAAGCCAGTGCTCTTTTGCAGTCCACTGTGTGCAGGGTCTGCTCACTTTTATATATATGATGCCTTGGGAAGAAAGTGGGAAGCACTATTAATTGCAAGAAATTGATAACACTTTTGATAGAAATGTAGGGTCAGTTCAGCATACTATTCAATTGTGCATAAACTGCATAGATGGAAAACATAAGAAGTTTTTACAGTTCATTTATTCCACATGCAGATGTTTACCATCATAACTTTCCACTGCCTCCATGGGCTCAAAGAGTGGTTTCATGGTGGTTTGAGCAAAAGGACATTAAGGCTCCAAGGAACTGGAGATCTTTCATTTCATGAATTTGAAGATAAGTGCATGGTGGGAAATTTGATTTCCATAAGAAGCAGAGACTTGCCATACTGAGTAAGACCAAAGGTTCATCAAGCCAGGATCCTGTTTCTAATAATGGCTAATCCAGGTCACAAGTACCTGCCAGGATCCCAAAACGTTGCAAGATTCCATGCTGCATACCCTGAGCAGGGCAAGTCCAAGGGTTTCTGCCACCCCAAGAAGAAGCCCCGGCTCTGCCACCCCCCACCAAGCTACTCCATCCACCCCCTCTCCGAGCCACACCACTGCCCCTGTTGCCACCAATTCTGTCGGTGGGGGATGGCTCGGTTCAGTGGTGGCAGCAGTCCATGTGCTTCAGCACACATGGCCTGCTGCTTCTGATCCCCCTGACACAGCTTCCTGTTGGAGAAGGGAGGTCAAGGGGCAGGCCAGGTGTGCAGAAACACACAGTCTTCCATGGGTGCTGTGACACCCACAGAGGCCTGCCACCCTAGGCAGCTGCCTAGCCAGCCTAATGGACAGGCCAGCCCTGAACCCCAGGGACAAGCAGTGTTTTTCCCAAGTCTTCCTTAAGAACACTCTATTGACTTTTTCCATAAATGTGCTTATAGTAGGTCACTATGACACTCAGATGCACTTTCGTAAGGTACTTGCCCACCTGATAAGAAGTGGGAGAGCATTTCAACAAGTCCCTTGGAGGGCATGTAAATGTGTCTAGTTTTCCCTCAAAGTACCAGCTAGAATGCTTCTTCTGCTTGAGGCTGTATGAGTTTCTAGTGAATCCTTCCTATCTGCTAGTAGGATAAAAGTGTGCTAGACAATACACACAGGTTAGCTCCACTTTACACGCAATTTTGTGTACTACCAATTCAAAAATGAATTTTGTGCATGAGCTGTGTGCAAAGCCTCCAGCAGACAGCAGTATGCAGCACATTTAGAGCCATGGAAATGAAGCAACTAGCTATTCGGCACATGCAGAAGGCTGAGCGCAATGCTGGGGGTTTTAATGCAAGTTCTGAGGTAGCATCAAAGATTAGCTCATTGTTCTGTGGTTGGCACCACTGCGGAATTTATGCCCATTTCTTCTCTTTATCTGGAGCGTAGAGGACTCACAACTGTTCTGGCTTTTCTGAAGGGGAATGACCCTCTTCCCCTCCCCAGCCAAAAAAAAAAAACAACCCCAGCAGGTGATGAGGAGCTAAGGCAGAGGTATGCTGGAATAAATGGTGCTTATGTGCATGTACTAGAATGCTATTTCGTACATAAGCATCAGTATTATTCTGCACAGAATAACAGGAGCACATTTACATAAGAGTGCACCAACTACATACCAATCATAAAAACATGCAAGAACTCAGTCTTAAATTCGCAAAGACCTTTTCTTGTCTTTTGTGTTCCCTCAGTCTTTGTGAATTTATGACTGAGTTCTTGCATGTTTTTATGATTGCTATGTAGTTTGTTTTCATGATATTAATTTTTGTTTCTTGTTTTTATCTATGTTGTAGACTGTACTTCATACCTTGGTGCACTCTTATGTAAATGTGCCCATGATGCAGGCTTTTGAGCCAAAACATGTTGGACTCCTTTTAACTTTTGTATTTGGGCAGTTCATGAATATTTAAGTTATTGTGATTTCACTTTATATATTTATGATTTTAATGTATACGTATTAAATTTATTGTTTTGATTTGTATTGGTTTTATCACTACTTTTGTTTAATAATTTTTATTGACTTTTTCTCCAAGAACTTGTCCAAGCCTCTTTTGAACCCCACTATATTAGTCGCCTTGAACATATATTCCTGAAACAGATTCTACAGCTTATTTATGAGTAGGATTGCCAACTGGCTCCGGATGCGCCCGACAGATTCAATCCAGTCCTGGGATTACCTCATTGCATGCAGAAATATCTACAGTAGTTCTGATTTCTCCATTGCACTCCATAAGAAAAGGAAAGCTACAAGTAACTGTATGCAATGGGGTAAACCCAGGACCACAGCAAGCCTGTCGGGCGCATCTGGAGCCAGTTGGGAACCCTGTTTATGAGCTGCATGAAAAAATGCTTTCTATGATTTGTATAGGACATGTTAGAGGTAAAATGGAATGCAGGAATAGCCTAGTGGTTAGAGCAGCAGGCTGGTGACCAAGAGACCAGCATTTGATTCCCACTGGCACTCCTTATGGCCTTGGGCAAGTCACTTTACCCTCCATTGCTTCAGAAGAAAGACCTGGTAATCTACTAGATCTAGTCTACAGGAACACAGGACCTGGAATAAAGGATGATAATTGTGCAGCAAAAATTGTACCTGTTTAATTATTTAAGATTTTTAAAAAATGCTGACACCTGTAAATATATATTCTGCAAAAAAACAAAGGAGAAGTAAGGTGCTCACTCACCAACAGACAAAAAGAAAAAGAGAACCACAGCGCAGTTTCAAACACTATGCTATGTTTCTCTCTTTTTCTTTTTGAGCATCTATTTTGCGTCCAACGAAACCCCTCTTCCAACAGTAGGTGCAAAGCAGAACAAGGACATTTCACCATAACATCCAACATACAAGAAATAAAAATCTGATTCTAGTATCATCTCATGAACAGCCTCTCCAGTACCAGGCAGATTGGGAACTATCACAAAACCCTACAAAAGTTGCTTGAGGATCTATAGTGCAAATCTTCCACCAGCTTCTAAAATTAACACAATAAGGAGTCTTTTCAGAAAAGAGTAGCACCATAAATATTGCAGTGGGCCTTAGAACATCCTTATACCTATTTGGAAAACTAAACAAGCCAGATTACTAAAGATCATACATAGAAACTACATGACCCTAAGAGAATTGCGATGAATGAAGAGGTTATAATCACCTGGGACATTCCCATTCCAATGCATAAGAAACTGGATGCAAGGAAAGACAACATAGTGGTAAAAGAGAAAAACACCAGAATGGCATTGATAATGGAGGTGTCTGTCCCAAGTGATTATTCTGTGAATCGTGTGGAGAGGCAGAAGATCCTAAGTACCAAGAAATGCAGTCAGAGACCAAGAAAATGTGGCAGAAAGATACAGAAACGTTTCCCATTGTACTGTGAGCTACAGGCTTGATAAAGAAGAACTTTCAAACACATCTTCACAAACTACCCATGCCTGTTACATCTTAAGAACTCCAGAAGGAAGCTCTCTTTGGCACGATGAAAGTACTATGCTGAGCATTAGCAGTAAATTTGAGACTGAGATCATACTTCACATACCCTGGCTTAGAACATAAGAAATGCCATACTGGGTCAGACAAGGTCCATCAAGCCCAGTATCCTGTTTCCAACCGTGGCCAATCTAGGTCACAAGTACTTAGCAGTTTCCCCAGAAGACACAGGTTCCACAATGCTTCTTTTGGGACAAGCAGTGGATTTCCTGGGTCCTCTCTAATAATGGTTTATAGACCTTTCCTCCGGGAATTTCTCCAAACCTTTTTTAAGCTCAGCTATACTAACAGCTTTTACTATATCCTCCGGTAACGAATTCCAGAATTTGATTACGCATTGAGTGAAAAAATATTTTCTCTTATTAGTCTTATATGAGTTACATTGTAGCTTCATTGCATGTACCCTAATCTTTCTACATTTTGATGGCATAAACAATCGATCTATGTTTACCCATTCCACTCCATTCATTAATGTATAGACCTCTATCATATCTCCCCTCAGCTGTCTCTTTTCCAGGTTGAAGAGCCCAAACCTTTTTTGCCTCTCTTCATAGGGGTATTCTTCCATCCCCCTTACCATTTTGGTGGCTCTTCTCTATACCTTTTCTAATTCTGCTATATCATTTTTAAGATATGGCGACCAGAATTGCACACAATATTCGAGGTGTGGTTGCACCATGTAATGATGCAGAGGCATGACTGTCATGGTATGTGCAAAACTAACACAAAAAAAAGTTATACGCCACAACAAAGGCTTAAATCCACAACATAAAGCAAAGATACTCACCTATATCAGGTGTTCTCCGGGAACAGCAGGAATCAGTCCTCACATATGGGCGATGTCACCGATGGAGCCCGCACATGAACACTTCCCATCTTCTAAAGGAAGCTTTTGAAATGTACTCCATGTATGCATGTCAGTCTTCCTGCCCAAAAGAGCCATCTTACCTCAGTATGATGGCATAGCTTAATGAAGCCCAAAAAGAAAACAATTCATTAAGGAAGGAGAGTAGTGAGGCCCGATTCCTGCCATTCCCGGAGAACACCTGCTAAAGGGGGGTAAATACGCTTTCTATGGGACCAAGCAGGAAGTTAGTCCTCACATATTTATTTATTTATTTAACATTTCTTATATACCGCCTTTCATGATATCAAGGTGGTTTACATTAAACAAACTGAAATTACATTGAACAGGGCATTATAACTATTTTACAGGGAACATATGGAACTCCCTAGCTACAGGCTACCAAAACGCCCTGTAGACAGCCCTTGGGGCAACCAGAAAAACAAACTTAGAAAACAGTGGGAAATGCTGACCCAGTATGGCATATCTTATGTTCTTATGTTATGTTCTTATGCTGAGGTGAACTGAATTAACACCAGCCTCAGGCATCAACCAAAATTCAACTCTCCAGTAGCCTGGACAGACAGAAGAGCTGGAGGGAAGGAGTTACATTAATTTCAAAAGAGGTGCCGGAATATGGCTTAGCTGAAGGTGCTGTCATGCCAGGAATCCTTATCCAGGCAGTAGTGAGCCGCAAAGGTATGGATGGATAACCACGTAGCAGTCCTACAAATCTCCACTGTGGAGACAGAGCACAAGTGAGCCACTGAGGCTGCCATAGCACGAACATTATGCACCGTCACGTGGCGCTCCAAGGTAAGCCCAATCTGGGCATAAACAAAAGAGATGCAGTCAGCCACCTAGATGCACTTATAGACGGCGGCCCTAGTCTTTTGGGGTCATAGGGAACAAACTGCTGAGAGGAACGGTGATGGGGCTCTGTCCATTCAAGATAAAAAGTGAGCGCTCTCTTACAGTCCAAAGTATGGAAAAAGGCCTCCGCCCTAGAGGTGTGAGGCTTTGGGAAAAAGGTAGGCAGTACCACAGACTGGTTTATATGAAATGCTGAAACCACCTTAGGGAGAAACTTAGCATGAGTGCATAGCACCACCCTATTTTTGTAAAACCTGATATAAGGCAGGTGTGCTATGAGCACCTGCAGTTCAGTGATTCTGCATGCTGAGGTAAGCGCCACTAAAGAGATGACCATCGGCAGTGGTCAAATAGGGGGTTGAGAAAACAGAAGGCCCCACATAAAGCATCCTATGAGCAGATGAGAAGAAAGGAGCTGATTATCAACATTGCGGTGATATGCTGCAAGAGCTCTCAGATGCACCCTGACACAGTCAGACATCAGTCCAGAGTTGGAGAGGTGAAACAAGTAAAGGGGTTGAGAGCCCGGTCCACACACCAGACTGAGAATCTGCACCACTTGAAAGCATATGCCCTCCTGGTGGAATCCTTGCAAGATGCCAGGAGGATGTTCTCTGCATCTATGGGCAAGTGGAACTCTGCCAGAGCCACCCGCTCAGCAGTCAAGTCATGAGCGAGAGGGAGAGGAGGTTGGGGTGCAATAATGTTCTCTCCTCCTGTGAGAGTAGATCTGGGGCACAGCCCAGGTGAAGTGGAAGTACAGAGACAGCTATAGTAACAAGGGGTAACACGGTTGCCGGGGCCACCTGAGGCAATGTGTATCAGGGCGGCCCCATCCGCTTGGGTCTTGACCTCCAGGAAAGTCAGTGGGTAAGCACAGAGGAGACCCTCGCTCCAATCCAGGAGGAAGGCATTGGAGGCCATCCGACTGGGACCGGACATCCTGGAGCAAAACAGTGGTAGCTGGACATTGAGAGAATATACAAAGAAATCCATGGTGGGAGTGCCCCGCATCTGAAAGATCTTGCAGACTACCTGGGGGTTGAGGGCCCTCTTGTGCGGTTGCAGGACTCTGTTGAGCTTGTCCGCTAAGGCATTGCCTTCCCCCGGGAGATACACTGCCTGGAGAAGCATCTGGTGCTAACGACGAAGTTCCAGAGCCGGACTGTTTCCCAACAGAGGAGGTGATAGCCCATGCCCCCTTGCTTGTTGATGTAGAACATCGTGACTTGGCTGCCTGCTTGTATGAGAACAACCTGACCAGCCAGCTGTGTCCAGAAGGCCCATAGCGTATTTGCAATGGCTCAGATTTCGAGGAAGTTTATCTGGTGGAAGCTCTCGCCTTCTGACCAGAGGCCTTGCATTGAGAGGCCACCGAGATGGGCTCCCCAGCCAAGATTGGAGGCATCCATTGTCAGAATTTGCTGGTGTGGGGGCGCTTGGAAGGGCAGCCCTGCTAGAAGATGCACTGACTGCTGCCACCATGGGAGAGAGTTGAGTAGTAGTGGAGTTACACACACCTTGTCAGAGAGGCGGCCCAATGCTACTGAGTGCAGAGGGTCCACTGTGCTTGCCTCATATACAAGGCAAGCGAATGGAGTGACATGGACTGTGGAAGCCATGTGGCGAGCAGAAACCATCGAGCAGCACTGAACCTGGTGTGCCAGAAAAGTGAGTCAGTGGGCCCAGTCTGTTGGGAGATATGCCCTAGCCACCAAAGTATCGAGGAGAGCCCCAATGAACTTGAGGCGATGAGCGGGTTGTAAGTGGGACTTTGGGTAGTTGATAACGAAGCCCAGCTGCTCCAAGACTTGGATGGTATGCTGTGCAGCCTGATGAATTTTGTCCAGAGAGCTGCCTCTCACTAACCAGTCATCAAGGTAAGGGAAGACAAAAATCCCCTGCACACAGAGAAAAGTGGCTATAACTACTAGGCAATGTTTGAAAACCCTGGAAGCGAACCTGAAGGGAAGAACCCTGTACTGGTAGTGCCTGCCACTGATGAAGTAGACGTATTGTTGGTGCAGGGGGTGAATGAGGACGTGGGTGTAGGCATCTTTTAGATCCAAGGAGCACAGCCAACCTCTCCACTGGAGGTAGGGCAGCAACATTCCAAGGGATACCATCTTGAACTTCTCTCTGACAAGGAAGTGATTTAGATTGCGAAGATTTAGAATGGGTCAGAAGCTGCCCATCTTTTTGAGGACCAGGAAGTTTCAGGAGTAGAACCCTCTTCCTGTCTGAGCTGGCGGAACCAGTTCCACTGCCCTGGCTTCCACAAGGTTGGCTACTTCCAATTGAGAAGTTCGTGATGGTGAGGTTCCAGAGGGCATTCCCCTGGAAAGAATGGAGGGGGGTCTGTTCGAAGTGTAGGAGGTAATCCTCCTTCACTATCTGCAATGACCAGGTGTTGATGGTGATGTTGACCAACGGTGGGCAAAGAACTGGAGACGTCCCCCCAGTGTGTTGCAGAATTGGGCCTGAGAGGAAAGGATGTGGTCCGGGAGTCAAAATCCCCCCCCCCATCCAGGATGCGGCCGAGGAGCCAATTGGGGTTTTGGAGTCTTAAGCTTACGCTGTTGTCTTTGGCCTTAGCCCTTGGCCTGCTGCCCCTTCAGGGGTGCCTGGTAGAAGTGATATGTGGGATTGGCACTGTAGGCCTTCTTCTTCGGGTAGAAGGACTTTTTCCCCGAAGCCTTCCAACAGAAGGGTCAGCAGGTTTCCTGGGCAGCCTGGTCATGGTGAGTTGTTCCATCTCCAACTAAGCAGTCTTCTTCATCATGGGTTTGCTTCAGAGGTTCTCCCCCTGGCTTGGGACATCAGCCAATTTGCCTGGAACCTATTGCTCCAGGTCAGAGGACTGTGGCCATGCTAGGCAGCAGGCACCAATGCCCACCACAAGCACTCTGGTCATGGACTCGAAGCCATCATAGGCTGCCCGAGTCACAAATTTGGAGCATTCCTTTGTTTTACAGACCAGACTTTGGATGTTCTTGAGATGGTCACCAGAAAGCTCAGCTGAGAATCCAGCAAGCTCCCCTGCCAGGTCCCTCAAAGTACATGCCCATGTACAGCTAGTAAGCTTATATACGGGCCATGAGCATCGAGCCCTGGTAACAGTTCCTACCAAATCTAACCATAGTGCGGGCCTCCCGACCCGGGGGCACTGAGGAGTGTGTCTTATTGCTCTTGATGCAGTGCATGGCCGACTGTACCACCATGGAGATGTGAGGCAGTTGTGTTTTCTCAAAGCCAGAGCTCTTGCGGACCCAATACATGGAATCAAGCTGCTTGCTCAATTTAGATACTTTAAGTGGGGTCTCCCACATCCTCAGAAGGAGCCACTCCAGAATGGGGCAGGCAGAGACTGTGATGGCCTCCTTTGGCAGTGTTGGATACTGGAGGATCTCGAGCTCTCAGCTTGAGGCTCCTCCTCCACTTCAAGGGTGAAAGACAAGGCCTTACGCATGTCCCTCACAAACTCCAGGAAGGAGAAGTCCTTGAGAGGGGAACTCTGACGCTCAGGAGGTGATGAGGGATGCAAGAGCACATCTTGGTGCCTCGCCGTCTCTAGAGACTCATCCTCAGTCTCCCAGTCGGAGTCCGGATCACCGAGGAACTTGACGCATCACCAGGAGGGAGGGCTCTGTAGCTGCCAGTGTTAGCATTGGCGCCAGCACTGACACAGCAGATGCTGGCTCCTTTGACGGGACTCCATGAGGGTTATAGCCTTGGGAGCCCCGTGCCCAATCTCTGAAGTCTCAGGAGGCAACTCCTCATGCCGGGACAACTTGGAAGGCCACTCCCGAACTTCACCCTTGGAGTTGCGTCGAGGGCTCCGACGCCGATGACCAGGATTTTTCCCTCTGGTATTGCCATCACCCTTTGATGCCAACTTGGACGGAGTCTGTTCCTTCCAGGGGAGCACCTCAAAGGAGAAATGCCGGTCCAATGTCCGCAACTTAGAGGCTCAGAGGTCGCCAGTCCCCTTTTGGAGCAGATGCCTCAGACGGGGCTTTTGTGGGCATTGAAGCAGAGGTTGATGCCGGGCACAGTGTTGAGGCTTTAGATCCAAACAATGATTCCCACTGCTTTTCTCGTTTCTTGAGCCCCTTGCGTATCATCTGCAAGCAATGTCGGCCCCGAGATACAGAAGGCATAAACTATGGCGGTCGGTGCTCAAGATGGTCCGACTACATTAAGCACACATTAAAAACCCACTGGTCAGGTTTGACAGGGTTGAGAAGATGGCTCCCGCCAAGTCAAAGCACTCCAAAGTCCTCACCAACCAGGGGACACCAGAAAAAACCCACCCCCCGAAAAGAAAACCTGAAAAAAAAACGCGGTGCATTGGGATCGTCAGTGCGAATCGAGACAAGAAGGTACTGAACGGCAAAAACTGACAGTAAAAATTGAACTTATCTATGAGATTCTGAGGGATGTCCGAAGGGTTCCACGGAAAAAGACTTAGGTAAGATGTTTCCTTCAGGCGGGAAGACCAGCATGCATGCATAGAGTACCTTTGGAAGCTGGGAAGTGTTCCTGCGAGGACTTTGTTGGTGATGTCACCCATATATGAGGGCTGACTTCCTTCTTGATCCCGGAGAAAAATAAAGAGCCTTTCATCAAATAAATATAAACTCACACTATTTAAATATTATATTAACAAAACAATATCTCAGAGGGACACTGAAAATGTTGCTGTTATTCAAAAATAAGAGGAGAAAAAGACCTCAGTACAATTCTATGTCCCACTACCTGGCAATAGAAAACTTTGCCCAAAGGGGAGTTGCCATCATTGAACATCATGGGTCATAAAAAAAACTCTTCTTAACATCCTATTTATAACACAATATCCTTGTAAAAGGCTACAGAAGGGTGACTTATAATCATCAGGAATGGCCTTTAGAGTCACCTGAAGAAACATCTCAGTCCCCAATTGTTAAGACCCTACTGCTACTGACCCCATTACTTGTGGTTTGCAGTACTCATCGTTGTTATAAAAGATTGTGGCTATAATTAAATATCGATGGTCCATTGTTGCTTTAGTGGCCCAACATCTGCATCATCCCTCGAGCCATGGTGTGCTGCTTCTGACAGACGGTGGCGACCACCCCGGTCCATAGCGAGAAAGGCTCGGGCCCAGGTAGTATCCAAGAGGGCCCCGATGAACTCGAGCTGCTGCGTAGACTGAAGGTGGGACTTGGGATAATTTACAACAAACTCCAGCCACTCAAGCACCTGAATAGTCAGGTGGGCTGAATGCCGCACACTGACCAGCATGGAGCTCTTTATGAGACAGTTGTCTAAATAAGACAAAGATCCCCAGGGTCTAGAGGTTAGCGGCGATGACCACTAGGCACTCTGTGAAGACCCTGCGGTGGACGCCAGCCTGAAGGTCAGCACCCGGTACTGAAAGTGCTGGCTAACCAGCACAAAGTGCAGGTATTTTCTGTGAAGAGGATAGATTGGGATGTGCATGTACATATCCTTTGGATCCAAGGAGCATAGCTAATCACCCTTGAGGAAATATGGGAGCAACGTCCCCAGGGAGACCATTTTGAACTTTTCCCAAACCAAGAAACGGTTAAGATCTCTGAGGTCAAGGATAGGCTGGAACCCCCTTCCCCAGTCTTCTTGGGGATGAAAAATTACCCCGGGGACACTGACTCAATGGCCAACTCAGTCAGCAGGGTGGCAACCTCCATTTGGAGGAGATGATGGTGGTGCAGGTCTAGAGGATACTCTTCTGGAAAGAAACAAGGCGAGAGCCCGCGAGGACGTGTGCATTCGGGTAGAATGGGCGGCTGGTTCTGAAAGAGATATGCCAAGGCAATGGCCTCTTTAATCCAGCCCCCCAATGTATTTATTTATTTATTTCAGAGTTTTTCTATACTGCGCCTTCCTGAGATCAGGGGCAGTTTACAATAAACAACAATTTTACATAGAACAGTTTTTATAATCAAAAACATTAAACAAAACTATTTACATAAGAAACTATTCACAAGCATTGCAAAATTCCTATTTTTGTGTGGTGGCTTTGCACCGTAGACCAAGTAGAGTTTAGTGAGGTGTATGTTGCATGGCATTATTTACATCATTTCCATAATGTGGGTACGACAAAGGAGAAGGCTTGGTTACTTGTGACTTGTTTTGGTTTTTGAATAATAGGTAGGATTACAAGTACATTCTGTGAGTGTTCCCTTTTGGATCTTGTGTTTGTGTTGCATGGGTAATTAATGTTGAAAGCTAACAATATCACCCCATCATAGCTATCTTGAATGTTATCATTAATGTTTGTATCTGATTCTGCTTGAAACTGGTAACCAGTGTAGATTGTATAGGAAGAGAGTGTTATATGGTCAGTAAGTTGGGCTTTATATATGATTCTGGCAGTTACATTCTGGGCAGTTTGAAGTTGCTTAAGTTCTTTTTGGGTAAACCATGGAGGAGGCTGTTGCAGAAATCAAAGTCTGAGGTCTTCAGCACTTGCACAACTGCTCTGAAATCGTGCTTGTCAAGTAGTGGCCTAAGATGTTGTATTATTCTTAGTTTGAAGTATATGGTTCTGGTTAACTGTTTTATGTGGGTAATCAAAGAGAGCGATTGATCTACTATCACACAGAGGTACCTTACTTCCTTTTTCACTGGGAGTATTGTATCTTGGATTTTGAATGTTGGAGGGGGAATGAAATTTAGGTTCCTTGAAATGTAAAGCACTTCAGTTTTTTTTTTAAATTAATGCTCAGAATATTTAAAGCTAATCATGCCTGAGCTTCCATGATACAGGATGCTATTATGTGTTTAGGCTATGGGGAGATATAGTATGATATCATCCGCATAGATTGAAGGATAAGGTGGTATACAAAACTGGCTAAATAAATAGATATGGTAACTCACTTTGAATTTCTTGAATATATCGCAGATTGGTTGTAAATCGAGATTGAATAAGAGTGCTGAGAGGGCAGATCCTTGTGGTATTCCTTGCTCTTGTATATGGAGGAGGTTGAATATGGTCTGAGATATAGGAGAGTATATTGTGGTTGACATTATCAAAGGCAGCAGATATGTCTAAAAATATAAGGATGAATGTTTGTTTTATATCATCCATGCCGCATATAAGGGTGTCAAAGAGAACTAGTAGGAGCGATTCAACGCCATGAAATGGGCGAAATCCAAATTGCTGGTCATCTAATGGAGCATTAAGATCTAGGAAGTCCTGAAGTTGAGTTTGGACAACCTTCTCAATTAATTTGGCTATGAATGGTATGCTGGCTATTGGTCTATACGATGTAGGGTCTTGTTTTTCAAGAGTTTTATTCTTTAGGATTGGTCGAATCATGGTATGTTTAAGTTCATGCGGCATAGTTCCTTGTTGCAGAGAATGATGGACAATTTGGAGTAGGTGGGGAGCTAGTTCAGTCTTGGTTGCCTTGATCCAGGCAAATGGGCAGGGGTCTAGTAGGAAGGTAGTAGTGTTAATTTTGATAATGGTGTTCAATAGTTGTTTTTGATCTGTTGGGTGGAAAGTGTGCCTTGTATTGGTATTTGCGGGAGGATTTGGATGTCTGATGGGATCTATAGTGTATTTCTTTTTTAGTTTGTCTTCATAGTGTTTTGCTAGGGTTTGGATGTTTATATTAGTAACATTTGTTTCATTCTGGGTAGTCCTGGTTAGAGACTTAATCTCAATGTAGACTCAATCGCCGCATTACCTTTGCATGGGCCAGCAAACAGCACAAAAAGATGGTTGGACTTACGAAAAGAGTGGAGAAGCACCCTCTGGACTTCCACAAGGCAAAGATCCTTATTCTTCCCCTGACACTGCTCCTTAGAGAAGGAGGGTAGGCAAACCACCTATTTCACATGAAAGAGAGAAATCATCTTAGGTAAGAAGGAAGGCTAGTGGTTAGAGCAACAGCCTAGCACCCAAAAGGTTCTGGGTTCAATTCCCACTGACACTCCTCATGACCTTGGGCAAGTCACTTTACCCTCCATTGCTTTGGAAGAAAAGGCCCAGCAATATACTTCTAGTCACACCTTGCCAAAAAACCCCAGGTGCTGCTGAGTTGCCAAGAGTCAGCATTGAGATAATGGCACAAAAAAAAAAAGGCACAGGACGAATGGAAACGGCCTCTTCAGAAAAGGATAAGGAAGGATCCTGGCAAGCAGAGCCTGTAGCTCTGAGATTAACCTTGGGGAACAAATCATAACCAAGAAGACAGTCTTGTGTCAAATCTTTCAGAGTATCACGCCTCAACTGCTTAAGGAGTGCCAACATCAGGTCCCCTGAGCACTAGACACAGATCCCACCCAGGAAGGGACAACAAACTGGAGAGAAGGATGCAGACGACAAACCCCTTGGAGAAAGCGCAAAACATCTGAATGCAAGGCTAGAGACTTAGCAGCCACTGGACCTTGGGAACAGGCCAAAGCTGCCACCTGAACCTTCAGGGAGTTAAGTGAAAGGCCATTCTGTAGAAAAGCCATTCTGTAGAAAATGACACCTTGGCGGCCTCAGGAGCCAACTGTCGAGTGCAGCACCATCGCTCAAAAAGGCACATGTATGCTAGCTTGGTAGATCTCCTCCAGACTCTGAGCAGAGTGGAGACCACCGTCAGAGAGTAGACTTTACATACTAGCTGTCTCCTTTGAAGAGCCAAGCTGAAAGCAAAAAGGGAACCGGATCCTTCCAAATGATTGGTCCCTGCTGAAACAGGCCCCGAGATGGAGGCAACTGAAGAAAAAGCACCTGCAGGAGCCACATCTGGCTCCGAACCATGCCCTCCTTGGCCAATCCAGTGCCATCAGAATAATCCTGCCTGGCTTGTGTTCTATACACCGAATCACATGCCCCATCAGGGGCCACAGAGAAAACATGTATAGCAGGTGCCGACTTTGGCAAGGTATCAAAATCCTTGAACACCATCATTGTGCAGCAACTGAAGCGGCAAACTTTGGCAATGGAGTGGGTCGCCATCAGATCCATCTTAAGGCAACCCCAGCAGCACAGAATCAACTGAAGCACCTCCTGGCTCAACTCTCACACTCCAGACTCCAAAGAGTACCGGCTGAGGAAGTCCGCTTCCACACTGTCCAGTCTCATAATGTGCTGAGCTGAAAAGGAGGTTCTTCTCCACCCAGGCAAACAGGAGAGTCATCTACAGAGCTACCCCAGCACTCCCTGTGCCGCTTAGCTGATTGACATAGGCCACTGCCATGACACTGTCCAAAAACACTCAAGCTACATGGCCCTCAACCAGGGCCCCAAAACACAGAAGAGTTAACCTGATGGCCCTTGCCTCAAGGCGGATGATGGACCACACCGCTTTCCTGGTCTTGGCAATGGGCTCCCCAACCTGAGAAACTGGCATCCATCGTCAGAAGGGTCCAGGAGAAATAATCTAATGGTATGCCCTTCCTCAGATGACAGGGCTGCTACCACCACCACAGGCTGGCCTTCACCGTCATTGGGAGCGGGAGCTTGTGCTCAAACTCCTGACCACAAGTCAGCAAAGACCGCTGGAGTGGTCGCACGGAAGCACACACCCATGTCACCATTCTATAGTCACTGCCATCAATCCAAGGAGCTGAAGATAGTCCCAGACTCTGGGGGCCTGCTACAGAACAGCGCTAGGCAATCCAATATTCTTTGACTTTCTCCTCTGGCAGGAAAACTCTGCCCACTCAAATGTCAAAATGTAATCCCAGGAACTCCAGGGACTGGGAAAACAACAGCTGGCTCTTACCCTGATTACTCACCCAGCCGAGGCTTTCCAAACAGGACACACTTGGGTCGTCACCCAAGACATCTCTGAAAGAGAATGGTCTCAGTTGAGCTTGGGGTCCAGACATGGATGCACACAGATCCTTTGGCGCCACAGCCACCACCACCATGACTTTAGAAAACATCATCGGGCAATGGATAGCCCAAAAGGGAGAGCAGCAAACTGGTAATGAGAGCCAAGCACAGTAAAAACACAGATACTTTTGCTGATCGCCTGAATTGGGATATGAAAATACACCTTGGCCAGAGAAACTCGGAATTCCCTTCAGTGCACTGCTTGAATCATGGATCACAAGTTTTCCATCTGGAAGTGCAGGATGCACAAGTGCTCGTTGACATCCTTGAGGTCCAGAATGGGCCAGAAGGAACTATCCTTTTTTGCACCACAAAATAGATGGAGTACCCTTGCCCCCTTCCTTCGGGGTGGGGGGGGGGGGTGACAGGCAGCACTGCCTTTAGGAACAGCAACTTGTCCAAGGTATTCCACACAGCGGCACTTTTGGTTGCAGACCCACAAGGGGAAATGATGAAGGTATCCAGAATCAGCTCTTTGCATTCTCAGACATAGCCGAATGGAATGGTGTCTAGCACTCAGTGATCAATGGTAACCTGGGCCCATTCTTAAAAGAAAAGTGAAGTCTTCCTCCAACCAGAGGAACCAGGGAATAGGCTACCAAACTTTCATTGCACAATGCAGCAGGGTCCTACTCTGGGGAAGACAGAATCCCTGGGCCCACGCACTCCACGAAAGGACGGAGAATGAGCTCAAAGCCTGGAAGCAGAGGGGCAGAAAGACTTTCCAGGTCACTAACAGCAAGAATCCCAAGACCCCACGGGGGGCAACATGCCCTCAGTAAAAGGGCAGCGGCTGATGAGAAAGTAGCACCAGCCCGCTTCATAGGCCCCCTGGATGGCAGTAAGATTTTGTCTTGCCCAGGTCCTTCACCAGCTTCTCCAAATTGGCTCCAAAAAGAAGCTTCCCTTAAAAGGCAGTTAGGCCAACCGGGCTTTGGAAGATGTGTCCATTGTCCAGTGCTGGAGCCAAATCCAGTGCCATGATACCGTTGTCAGGGCACCATTCCTGGCTGCCAAACGTACAGGTCATACATGGCATCAGAAAGGAAGATCATAGCTGACTCAAAAAGAGGGGTAGTATCATCTGGCGGAAGAGACTGAATCCACTGGAGCAGGGCTCAAGACGTCAGGCTGGCACACACCGTCAGCTGAAGAAAGCAGTCATCATGCTGAACTGGTTCTTCAACAACTAATCCACTTATTGGGCCAGAAAATCCTTTAAGACCGATCCGCCTTATACAGGAATGGTGATCCGTCTGGTAACCGCCATGACCTATGCATCTACCTTGGGAATTTCAAACCACCCAATGCGCTCTTTCTTTGGGAGAGCGCAGATCGTCTTACACATCCTTAGCCCTTTAGGCGGGCTCTCATACTCTGATTACATAACTCAAAGTAGGTCTCGCCCGACTAAGGACTCCCATAATGCTAGCTACATAACGTCCTCTCCCTTCTCCCCCTGCCCTATCCCACCTCTGTCCCTTCCCCTCCCCTTTCATTGACACCTTGGTATGCTAACACCAAGCTGCTGCTCATATCTGTTAATGTATAGTTGCTGCTCATGCCCGTTAATTTAAAGTTACCTGTTTTGTTATGCTTGTTCTATGCCTGTTCTGTGTAAAGTTGCTTGAATGTTTATCGTTTCTTGTTAACCGCTCTGATACCAAATAGTGTAGTATATAAAAGCAAATAAATAAAATCCCACTCTGACCAGATGATATCCTTGATCACGTTTGGAAGACAGTAGTGGATTTCCACATGCCTTGCAGGAGCAGGTGCACCTTCAGCTCCTGCTCCGTACTGGGAGCATCTGCCAAGTTCAAGGTAGATGAGACCCTAGCAGTGGAGGAGTGGCCTAGTGGTTGGGGCAAGGTACTTCAGGCCGGAAGGTTGGTGGTTCAAATCCCACTAGAGGACAGCAACCTTGGGCCGGAAGGACTGGGGTTTCTAGTCCCATAGGTGCTCCTTGTGGTCTTGGGCAAGCCACTTAACCCTCCATAGCCCATGTTCCCTGTAAAATAGTTATCTCCAAGTTATAATGCCCTGTTCAATGTAATTTCAGTTTGTTCAATGTAAACCGCACTGATGCAGAATAGCGCAGTATATAAGAGAATGTAAATTAAATAAATAATCAACACCACTAGCTCCCCCTTCTGGAACAGGCAGAACATACTGGCCTCTTCACAATCCTCTGAAGGTGAGAGTACTTCTTCATCCCAGTACCGAGCCATCTGAATCCAAATCATAGTCAAAATCTCAGACAGCTCCCAGCTGTTCCCTCCATCTCCAGGGGGCATTCAAACAGAGCGTCTACTCTCAGCCTGCACTGCATGGGACTGTGCCTGGGAGCACCCAGAGGCCATGGGGTCTGAATTTCCATACCAGATGGACCAGGTCTCCTGCAAGAAGAATTGCAAGGACAATCCGGAGTCTGGTAGCTCTCCTCTCGAAAATGTCCCCCCCCCCAGCATCAGGGGGCATAGCCAGCACAGACCCTCTAGAGGACGAAGAGCAGCTCACAGCATGATCGCTGGACCTTCGAGGTGTCTGCATATCCTTATCTACGGCACCATCTGTCACCTCCTGCCCTGAGGCAGGCAAGACCGGACTAACTGCATCTCCCGTCTGAGAGAGGGGGAGCAAAACCTCCAGACACGACTCAGAAGCTGCCATGCAAGAAGATCAGAGCCCAGAATCTGGAGATGAGGCACCTCACTTGCCACAGGCCAGACGTTTCTTTGATGAATACAGAGAGTTAAGGCGCAAGTATCACAACAGCGCACACTAAGACCACGGTGGCCCGAAAGGCTCATGTTAACTATGCTTTACTGCAATGCACATTACAGGCGCTAAAGTAGGAATGCACACTGGAGCCATTTGGGTGGAAAGCGTGCTAGGACCATGCAACCGCCAGGCACATAATAGGCAAAACCACCACTAATACATGTAGAAAATGGCAGGAAACCCCTACACCATGCCAATGGTTGCCAGCGGTCCTGCTTGAATTGCGTCCCAGGTAGACAGAATCAGGAGCCCCCAGCAAGGACAATGACGAGGTCACACTTTGGTACTCATCCTGAGAGCCACAGCTAGAGAATCTGTGCCAGGCTCAGCTCTATGCCCCTGAAACTGTTTCACTGCCTTTGTGGCACTGCACTTAAGGTGGCTGTCAAGCAGATCCCTTGGAGCCTTCTGCAATCTTTGGGAGAGAGCAGGGGGAACAGAGGAAGGAGGTGTTGCAGAGGTTGCTGCACTCTTCCAGATCATTCCAATTTTTGGCTACTGAACAGGCTGTTATCATGATAAAGCACGTGGAGCTGAGCCAATTTTCCTTCCTCTTATAGTTACTGAAAAAGACCACCATCTAGTGGCGCCTCCTCACATCGCACTTAAGCATCCGCTGCCTTAACTAGCTCAAAATACAGCGGCTAGAGTAATATCACAAGCCTCTATCAAAGAGCACATTAACCCGATATTAAAGCAGCTACACTGGCTACCATTTGAGAGTAGAATAAAATTCAAAGCTATCCACACTATATTCAGATCCCTCCAAACAGAACCTGTCATTTGCCTTAAAGAGTTTATTCGAATCAGTCCGGAAAACAGACCACGTAGAAGTAACAATAGAAATTCTCTTGATACACACTGATTTCAGAAGCTGCAACTCAACTACATCCAAGAGAGCCTTCTCCCTTTACACCCCACTATTATGGAATTCACTTCCTTCATTCATAAGAGACACTAAGGATCCTAAATCCTTCCGTAAATGTCTAAAAACATTTCTGTTCAAGGAGCACTTTGGTGAACTAGTCACCTAGTTAAAATTCCCCATGTAAAGCAACAGTCCTTTCACAATTCAAGATGCCTTCAAATTCATTGTAACTAAATTGTATATTCCGACCTTTTCACGGCGTAGAAACCCTCCTTGATACCCTCATTAAGGGTTTAGATAACACAAAACAAGCATTCATATTGGTATTCCTTGATATATCCGCTGCTTTTGACAGCATAAACCACAAAATACTCATATCAAGACTCAGCCAGATAGGATTAAGGAAAACTACCCTAGATTGGTTTAAATCATACATATCTGACCGCTCACAATTTGTACAAGTTAACCAGACGTCATCACCCCCTTTTCCTCAAGAACAAGGAATACCTCAGGGCTCTGCATTATCTGCTCTGCTATTCAACCTTTACCTTCAACCAATTTGCACCATTTTCCAAAAATATAAGATGAATTACCATATATATGCGGATGACATTATGTTGTTCTCCGCATTCAACATACATGATCCTAACTATGACAAAATAGCAACCTGCCTCATGGAAGCTGAAAAATGGCTGTGTTCAAACAATCTGAAAATTAATTTAAAAAAACCTGAGGTATTAATCACATCAAGAAACACGAATTACACACCACCAACCGATATCAAAATTCTGAACTTTACCCTACCTGTCAAGGAAGAGATTAAATACTTAGGAGTCACCCTTGACAAGACCCTTAGTTTCACTAACCACATTAAGAAAATAACCAAAACAATTTATTACAAGCTTCGCTCCATTCAACAACTGAGGCCTCTTTTAGAAAATGATGATTTTAGAACTATCACACAAGCATTAATAACTCCCCACTTTGACTTTTGTAATGGAATACTACTAGGAGTATCTAAAAAGAGCTTAAAAATTCTACAAATGGCCCAAAATGTTACCGTGAGAATAATTTCCAAAGCCAAGCTAACCGACCACATTACCCCGATACTCTTTTCTCTACATTGGTTACCTATACCCAGTAGAATTCAATATAAAATCATATTGACCACCTTCAAATTAATTATTCAGATTGCCCCATCATACCTATCCACACTGATTCATAGTCCTACAGAAAATAGAATAAGACGAAGAAGGAACCTTAATACCATCCTAGTACCTGACTCAATAAGAAAAACAAAACAAATAACAAGTACCAGCGCCTTCTCATTCGTAGCACCATCATTATGGAATAACCTCCCAGACCAATTAAGGGAAACAAAAGATTTACAAAAATTCCGAAAAGACTTAAAAACATACCTTTCTCACAATACTACTTCATCATAGATAATGACTTGGATAAGACCTCCCATCCTCCGTAACTCACTAATGAATATACCAGCTCCAATACTCTCACTACAACTCCCATAGCAGAACTTAAGATGAACCATTAATATGTATATATGTAAAAACTATGTAATAACTTGTAAATAGTTCTAAACTCTGTTATGCTACCTGTATATAGTTTGATTACAGTTCAATGTACCTGTTTATATATCACTACTTTTGTTCCATGTAATTCAATGTTGTTTAGATGTAAACCACCACTAGTCTTGGGAATTGGCAGTATATAAAAGATATGCAAATAAAAATAAATAAATAAAAATAAAATAAATAAAATATATATGCTTAGTTCTCTGTACATAGTTATTGCTTAAATCAACTGTTGCTGATTTAAGTTAATTCTTCCCTTATCCCACATTACTCCCATTTCAAAATGTTAACATGTATTTTTTGTTAAATGTAATGTTCAATCCTCTTTGAGGTCTCTGTAAACTGCTTTGATTCACGAAAGGCGGTAAATAAGCGCAAATAAATAAATAAATAAGAGAGAGAGTCATCAGCACGGTGTCTGCTCATGAGCGTTTAATCAATCTTTTCCTCTCAAATCTTCAGATTTTCTTCAGAGAGGAGACAATCCATCCACATCTGCTGGGGACAAAGAAATACTGAAAATACTTCTGGTGACTGAGGCAAATAGAGGCAAAGAAGTAATGTCATTGAAACCCGGGTTTTTCACTGGTTCTTGGTCTCCACTAATCTGCTGGTTGGGGAACACAACCCACTTGCCTGGATTGGTCTAGCTGGCAGGACGATATGGAACTGTAGTTAAAACGTCTGCCCAGTTACCTGCTCCCTCCATAAACCCTACAGTACTATCACAGATCTTGCTGCCCTCCACTTATTTCTCACCCTGACACTCATCATCAGCACTTTCTGTCTGTGCCCCAAGGAGACTGTCACTGTTCCTTGCAGGAGACAGAAGTATATTTTTATATTTTCTTTAGACTTAAGTCCCATTAACCTGATTCTCTACTAATTTGTTTTAAGTATTGTATTTCTACATCCCCCTGGTTCAAACTGTGTTTCCTTTTAGGGGCTGGTAACAAA
Organism: Ichthyophis bannanicus; assembly: GCA_033557465.1. Classification (NCBI taxonomy): domain Eukaryota; kingdom Metazoa; phylum Chordata; class Amphibia; order Gymnophiona; family Ichthyophiidae; genus Ichthyophis; species Ichthyophis bannanicus. The sequence goes on from CM066039.1 coordinate 99,640,487, forward strand.
GTTTTATTGAAAAGAGGAGTTGAATCTCTTATCAACATACTGGTGGGTGAGGGAGAAACAGCAACACAATGGACAAAGGAAAGAGGAAGGAATAGGAAAAAGTAGTTGGAATGAACTGAGCTAGAATGGGAAGCACACATGGTAGGAAAGAAGACGCTAATGTTACACAGTATCCAGGCAAGGACAAAGAAGAAAATTGAAAAATTAAACACAAAAGATGAGACAGAGAGCGGTAAAAATCGGGCAGCACAGAGAGGCACAAAAAGGCTACATGAGGGTACGGGGAATTTGGTGAAGCAGCGAAACGGGATGTCCATAAAGAGGTAGGGGAAGGGAAAGTAAAGATGGCTGGCGGTGTAGCGAGGGCCAGGAAGCCACGGCTGGGCGGGAAGTGGCCGCACTCGGCCGGGCAGGGGGGGACCGCGACGGCCGGAGAAGTAGCAAGGAAAAGTTGCAGAAGAGTCGGGGGAAAGTTTCGGTGCAGCAGCGCCGGGGACGCGGGGCCTCCGGGGGGGGGAGAGCACGGCGGGTCGGTGACGTGCCCAGCATTCCACCCGCAGGAGGAGGAGGAAGAGGGGGGAGGAGGAGGAGGAAGATCCGGATCCGGGGAAAAATGGCCTCGTCCTCGGCGGGCCCGGACTCTGGAGCGGCGGCGGCGTCCCCTGCCCCGGAGCCACCGGCCTCCTTCACGGCCGAGCAGGTGGCGTGCGTGTGCGAGGCGCTGCTGCAGGCCGGTGCCGCCTCCCGCCTGGCCGCCTTCCTGGCCGCGTTGCCCCCGCCGCAAGCGGGCGAAGCGGAGCCGCTGCTGCGCGCCCGGGCGCTCGTCGCCTTCCAGCGCGAGGACTTCGCCGAGCTGTACCGGCTGCTGGAGAGCCGGCCCTTCCCGCCGCGCCACCACCGCTTTCTGCAGGACCTCTTTCTGCGCGCCCGTTACCGCGAGGCGGAGCGCGCTCGGGGCCGCCAACTGGGCGCCGTGGACAAGTACCGGCTGCGCAAGAAGTTTCCGCTGCCGCCCACCATCTGGGACGGCGAGGAGACGGTCTACTGCTTCAAGGAGCGCTCCCGCAGCGCCTTGCGAGACTGCTACCGCCGCAACCGCTACCCGGCGCCCGACGAGAAGCGTCGCCTGGCCCAGGCCACCGGCCTCTCGCTCACCCAGGTCAGCAACTGGTTCAAGAACCGCCGCCAGCGCGACCGAGGAGGAGGAGGAGGCGCGGGGGCGCTCGCCAAGAGGTGAGGAACTGGCATCGAGAGCTGAAGGAAGTCCCCCCCTAAAAGCTGAGGGGGGTCTGTACCGACACCACTACCAAAAGCTGAGAGTGCCTGCTACACCCACTCACCAGTACACACCACCATACCAAGTCTGCCACTACCAGTACACCCTCTCTCCCAATCCAGAATTGAGAGGGTCTGTGGTCCCCCCTCAACAATAATAATACACACTCTCCCCTTAAGAGTTGAAGGAGCCTACTGTCCTCTCCCAAAAGCTGAAGGAACATGTACTGACCCCACATCCCTTCTCCCTAAGAGCTGAGTGAGCCTGTACTGACCCCACCACTACCACTAATACACACCCTCAAACCAAGCGTTAAGGGAGTCCACTGCACCCTTTTTTATGAGGTATTTGGTATACCGCCTTTAGCACAATGACATCAAGGCGGTTTACATAAAGAATCAAAAGTGAATGCACACTAACACAAGAGGAAAGGGGTGGAATAGCACAACAAAACTTACCATGGTACTTCAATTTACCAACCATACTAGGAAAGACAAATAAACTTACCAATTAGTCTCCAGGAAGAGTGCTGAAAAAACCAAGTTTTCAAGCCAGATTTAAATTTGATGGTAGAGTGCTCGAAGCAGAGATATTCAGACAAGTTATTCATAAAGATGGAACTAAATTATGTGAAGCAGGATCTGTGCAGGGATTCATGATAAAATAATCTATAAGAAGGGATCACTAAGGCATTTGTCCGTAAGGATCTCAGTGGCCTAGCAAGGCTATAAAGAATTAATAATGAATGGGTACAATCACCAGTATGCACCAGCACACATTCATATCAAGTGAAGAGCTTACTGCCTATCCCCAGCCCTGTACCGACCTTCCACCAACACCCTCCTAAAAGTCGAGGGAGTCCATGTTGACATATTGACCCCAGTCCCTAGCACCACACCAAGAACTGAGGGACTTTGCTGCTCTCAGTGGGAGATATATTGATTGGGGGATGAGGTCTGAGGGAATCTGCACTGACTCTCCTCCCCTACACCAACAACTGCATACCAAGAGCAAAGGGAGCCTGCTGCACACGCTCACTAATATCATAAGAACATAAGATATGCCATACTGGGTCAGACCAAGGTCCATCAAGCCCAGTATTCTGTTTCCAACAGTGGCCAATCTAGGTCATATGTACCTGGCAGTTTCCCCAAGGGACACAGGCTCCACAATGCTTGTATTGGTTCAAGCATTGATATCTTGGGTCCTTTCTTAATAATGGTTTATGGACCTTTCCTCCAGGAACTTGTCCAAACCTTTTTTAAACCCAGCTACACTAACAGCCTTTACTACATCCTCCGGTAACAAATTCCAGAGTTTGATTACACGTTGAGTGAAAAAATATTTTCTTTTATTAGTCTTAAATAGTTTACCCTGTAGCTTCATTGCATGTCCCCTAGTCTTTCTATATTCTGATAAGGTAAACAATCGATCTATGTTTACCCGTTCCACTCCGTTCATTAATTTATAGACTTCTATCATATCTCCCCTCAGCCGTCTCTTTTCCAGGTTAAAGAGCCCTAACCTTTTTAGCCTTTCTTCATAGGAGTATCCTTCCATCCCCTTTACCATTTTGTTGGCTCTTCTCTGAACCTTTTCTAAAATCGCTATATCCTTTTTAAGATACGGCGACCAGAATTGCACACAATATTCAAGGTGCGGTCTCACCATGGAACGATATAGAGGCATTATAATATCTTTTGTTTTATTTTCCATTCCTTTCCTTATCATACCTAGCATTCTATTTGCTCTCTTGGCCGCCGCTGCACACTGGGCCGAGTGTTTTAACATGGTATCCACAATGACGCCTAAATCTTTTTCCTGGGTGGTGGTTCCTAATGTGGAACCTTGCATTGTGTAACCATAGTTTGGGTTGTTCTTCCCTAGGTGCATAACCTTGCACTTGTCCACATTAAATTTCATCTGCCATTTTGATGCCCAGTCTTCCAATTTATCAAGATCCTCTTGCAATTTTCCACAATCCTCTTGGGTTTTTAACAACTTTAAATAGTTTTGTGTCATCTGCAAATTTGATAACCTCACTCGTTATTCCACTTTCCAGGTCATTTATGAATATGTCAAAAAGCAGCGGACCCAGCACAGATCCCTGAGGCACACCACTATTCCCCCCCCCCCCCATTCACACATTAAAAACTGAGGAGCCCATTGCACATCACCATCATAACACAAGAAATGAGAGAACCTGTCTCACCTACGCATTAAAATACACTCATCCTTAACCCAACAGTGACAGATGAGAGATCCTGCTGCACCCTCTCCCCAACCGAGAGTTAAGGGAACCCATATTGATCTTCCATGACCATTTCAAACTAAGGATGGAGGGAATGCTGTACACCCTCCCCCCCCTTCACACCAGCACAGGGTTTCTGCATCGGCTTGTAAGACAGTCAAACGGAACAAACAGGAGACTAGGGTAATTCTTAAAGGAAATTATTAAAATGTACACATGTGTTAAACAGGAGAATAATGGGTCAGGGACCAAAAGCAGCCTTGAAGAGGTGAGCTTTTAGCCTGAATTTAAATAGGACCAGAGATGGAACTTGATGTACTAACTCAGGTAGTCTATTCCAGCATACCTGAGTCAGTACGCCAGGCTCCATCTCTGGTCCTATTCAAATTCAGGCTACCTCCCCCTCCCCTTCTCTTACTGAGAGTTGAGGGAGCCTGCTGCACCACTCTTCCACACACACCTTAACACCAAGAGGTGAGGGAGCCTGCTCACTCCCCTGGTACATACTCACCCTCACCAAAATCATAGGGGGTCTGATACACCCACTCAGCAATCTATCTCTCCTACACTAAGAGCTGAGGGAGCCCACTGCATACCCCCATCACCACCAGTACGCCCCCCTTCCACAAAACTAATAGCTGAGAGAGCCCACACTTAGATCTGCTTTCCTTCCCCCTCTTCCTCAAGATGTGAAGGAGCCCAGTGCACCCCCTGACCACTACACATACCAAAAACTGATGGAGTTTATTTATTTATTTAACATTTCTTATATACCGCGCTATTTCTCATCAGTGCAGTTTACATAGAACAACAAGCATTTGGACCCTACAGATTTGTCCTACGTTTACATAAAACAGGGTTTTAACATGGATTAAACTGGGGAAACTATATACATATGAGAATTAGTTAACAAATGAATAACAGAGAGCGCTCAGGTTTTACCATCACGTTATTTTACAGCGTGTTTATATTATGCTGTGCAATAAAAGCTAAAGCATTGTAATATCATATGGTGTGCAGTTAGATTGTAGTTTTAGTGTGAATGTTTCTCAGATGACATAGCTGGGTAGGAGGGATCAACAGGCTGTGTAAAGTGCAGGAGGAACAGGTGGTGTTTGAGGGCTTTTCGGAATTGCGTGAGGTCCCTTATTGCCCTTATTCTAGAAGGGAGTTTGTTCCAACACCTGGGGGCATAGTTTGCAAATGCTCGATTGATGGTTGATTGATAAAGTTTTAAAGATTCACCTGGTATGACTAGAGTATTCTCTGCGGGTGTTCTTCTGGGTCTATTGTTGGGAGTGTGAAAGAGTAGATCCACAATTGAAGAGGGTGATATCTTGTAGAATGCTTTAAAGGTTATGAGTAGAGCCTTATATAGAATTCTACAGCTTTAACACACACTGCCCTCGCCCCACACCTTGCCCCATATTCCCTCTCCCTCCTCCCAAGTCAGGAACTAGGGGCGCCCAATAGCACTCACTCACCAACACACAAACCTTTAAATCAAGAGGTGAAAGAGCTTGGCAAACCTCTTGACTAAAGCGCACACTTGTAGCCTATCAAACCCAGAGGTGATGGAGTCCAGTGCATCCATTGACATAATGAGGGAGCCCATACTGCCAAGAAGAGAAGGAGCTCACTACACCTACTCAATCCTCCACTTATCTCCTAACCACTAGCTGAGGGAGTCTGCAATGTCCCCCCGCCTCCATGCTCACATCCTTATCTCTTTATTTGAGGTGGAGCTTGGTACACCAACTGACCTACACACACAGGGCCAGCTTAACCATTATATAGATTAGTTGATTGCCTAGGGAGGTAGCTTCTGGAGCAGTGGCAAGAAGCAGTAGCAGTCAAAGCAAAACAATAGGCCCTGACGACCACACTAAGTTCAGGAATTATTGGCACATACTTTTTAAAAATTGTAAATCTCTCTCTTTATGTATATGCATACACCCGCAGATAAAGCAGCCAAACTCAAAAGGCGAGGTGATCAAAGTAGAAGTGGTCACAGATGCTTTTATTTAAACAAACCCCTACGTGTTTCAGCAAATGCCTTCTTCTGGGGTTAAAAACCTCAAAATATAAATAAACACAATGATAAACAAACTCATAGATATACATACTAAAAATCATAAAACATTTATAAAAATATTAATAGCACATTATTAAGATCGTAAATAATAAATAATTAAAAATAAAAAGTATAAAATGTAAGGCTGAGTAGTGAAATGTAAATCAGAATACAATGTAATCAAATAAAACCACATAGGAAGACATGAACAATGTGGGTAGACATTATGTGACACTAATATTATCAGTGGTACTGGTGAACAAGGGAGAATTGGAGGGATGAAGAGGACACAATCTAATAGAGACCCTAATGGGCTAAAAGACTTACTTGCAGAGCAACTGAGTGTCTAGTCTAGCACCAAATGCTCCTGTGAACATAAACACTGCGAGGATAAAAATAACCCATAGTGAAGGGCTATATGTTGTGTGTATAGTAAAGGAAGAGAGTGCAGGCAAATGTATCAAAGGAACTTCTGAGACAACCCCGGAGTAAGTCTGCATGACCACCTTATTATGAAAGAATGAGTAATTCTTATTCATTCAAGACCATATGTCTAATTGATGGCGGGCTGTAACATTATGGTGAGAGCAGAAACAAAAGAAATATATGTACGATGCTCTATTGAAGTGAATGAAAATTGAAATAGAAATAGAAACAGAAACATGATGGCAGAAAAAGACCACATGGCCTATCTAGTCTGCCCTTCCATATTAACTACAATAGTGCCCTTTGATCCTCTGTGGTTTTCCATGCTTTTTGAATACATATACTGCCCTCGTCTCTACCACCTCCACTGGGAGACTATTCCATGCATCTACCACTCTTTCCGTAAAGAAATATTTCCGCATAATACTCCTGGGTCTATCCCCTTTCAACTTCATCATATGTCCCCTCGTAGCAGAGCTTGCTTTCAATTGGAAGAGACTCTCCTCTTGTGCATTTATGCCATGTAGGTATTTAAACATCTCTATCCTATCTCCCCTATCCCACCTTTCCTCTAAAGTATACATATTAAGATCTTTAAGTCTGTCCTCGTATACTTCATAACGAAGACCACTAACCATTTTAGTGGCCACCCTCTGCACCGACTCCAACATGCTTATATTTTTTTGAAAGTGTGGTCTCCAGAATTTGCACACAGTACTCCAATTGAGGTTGCAACAGAGACTTATACAGAGGCATTATCCTCTCCTTTTTTCTGCTGGCCATTTCTCTCCCTACACACCCAAACATCCTTCTGACTTTCGCAGTCGCCTTTAGCTACTTTAAGATTGTCAGACACATTTACGCCCAGGTCCCGCTCTTCTTTCGTGGACAGAAGTACCTCACCCCCTACACTGTACCGCTCCTTTGGAGTTTTGCAGCCCAAATGCATGACCCTGCATTTTTTTAACATTAAATCTCAGCTGCCAAATTCTAGACCATTCTTCAAGCTTAGCTAGATCCCTCCTCATGTTATCTAATCCTTCCTGGGTGTCTACTCTATTGCAGATTTTGGTATCATCGCAAACAAGCAAACCTTAACAGACAGCTCTTCCGCAATTACACTAACATAGATGTTAAAAAGAATTAGACCAAAGACAGATCCCTGCGGCACACCACTGGTAACCACCACCTCCTCAGAGTGAGCTCCATTCATCTGTACCCTTTGTCACTCCCACACAAGCAGTTTCTAACCCAGTCGGTCACTTTAGGGTCCATCCCTAGGGTGCTTAGTTTGTTTGTAAGTTGCTTATGCAGAATGGTGTCAAAGGCTTTTACTGAAATTTAAGTACACCACATCTAGGGCTCTCCCTCTGCCCAAATCCCTGGTCACCCAGTTAAAGAATTCAATCAGATTTGTGTGACAAGACCTGCCGCTGGTCAATCCATGCAATGAAGCTACAGGGTAAACTATTCAAGACAAATAAGAGAAAATATTTTTTCACTCAACGTGTAATCAAACTCTGGAATTTGTTACCGGAGGATGTAATAAAAGCTGTTAGTGTAGCTGGGTTTAAAAAAGCTTTGGACAAGTTTCTGGAGGAAAGGTCCATAAACCATTATTAAATAGAGACCCAGGATATCGCTGCTTGACCCAATACAAGTATTGTGGAACCTGTGTCTTTTGGGGAAACTGCTAGGTACTTATGACATAGATTGGCCACTGTTGGAAACAGGATACTGGGCTTGATGGACCTTGGTCTGACCCAGTATGGCATATCTTATGTTCTTAGATCCTGCAATCCATTGGACTCCAGAAACCTCACTACTCTCTCTTTTAGTAGCCTTTCCAATAATTTACTAACCACAGAGGTAGACTAACCGGCCTGTAGTTTTCATTGTCATCCTTATGTCCGCTTTTCTGTAAAAGGACCACATGTGCCTTTTTCCAGTCATCTGGCACCACTGTCTTCAAAGAAACATCGAAAAGGTCAGACAATGGAGCTTCTAGAATGTCCCCAAATTCCCTCAGTATTCTTGTATGTATCTCATCCGGACCCATGGCTTTGTCTATTTTTAGTTTAGTTTTTCCTCAGGAACAGTCTTCTGAAAATCATTCGAGATCCCCATCACTTTTGATCCTATTTGTGGGTGTTTTCTGAGGTCCTGCTCCTGGCCTTCATCTGTGAATGTGGAACAGAAGTATTTGTTAAGCAATTCTGCTTTTTCCTCATCAGTTTCTACACATCCGACCCCTTCATCTTGAATGTGACAATACCATTTCCTCCTCTCACTAACCTATCTGAAAAATCTTATCCCTGCATTGTATTATGTTGACTATTTCTTTTTCTTTTTCTTTTTGTAGCTTTGCTTTCCTGAATACTTTGCTAGCTTCTCTAAGTTTTTCCAAATATAGATACCTGTCTTCCTCTCTCTTTCTGATCTTTTGTATTTCACCTTTTCAGCTTCTTCTTTTGAGAACCATAGCAGCCTCCTTTTCCTTTTACCTTTATTTATTTACCTTTCTAACAAAAAGGTTTGTTGCCCTTTAAATATCCTTTTTCAGTTTTGCCCACTGTTTTTCTACATTCCCCAGTTCCCATCCCGCTAATGACTCTTTGAGGTATTGTCTTATCTTGACAAAGTTAGTTTTCTTAAAGTCTAAGACCCTCGCTTTTGAATGGATTTTATCAACCCTAGTACTAATACTGAACCATACCATCTGATGATCATTGGATGTGAGGTGATTTCACACTGTAACATCAGAAACACTTTCACCATTGGTAAGCACTAAGTCCAGTATGGCCCCATCATGTGTGGGTTCTATTACCAGTTGCCTGAATAGTTCTTCCTGTAGAGGATCCAGGATCTCCTTACTTCTAGATGACACCACAACAGGGATGTGCCAATTCATATCTAGCATTTTGAAATCACCTATCAGTAGCACTTCTCCTATGTCTTCTATCAAATCTTCATCCACTTCTACTTTTTGTAATGGGGATCTATATGTAACTCCAATGCAAATGGATTTCCCTTTCTCTCTTTCTAGTTTAACCCACAGTGCCTCCTCTTCCTTTTAAGTCCTCCAATTCTATAGCTTTAATATTATTTTTTACATATAGTGCCACTCCACTTCCCCTTCTTCCTACCCTGTCCTTCCTGAATAAAGTATAGCCCGGTATAATTACATCCCAGTCATTGGTTTCCGTGGACTATGTCTCCGTAACCGCCACTAAATCCAAGTCAGCCTCTTCCATTAATGCCTCAACATCTGGGATCTTATTTATTTTATTTATTGAGCCATAAAGTCTTAGTGGACAATGAATCATTAAGAATGTAGTGGCATTTGACTCACATAAATATATAAAACAGTAAATTGAAGAGAGAAACAAAGGAGAATTGCCTGGTTCAATAAACAGCAGCGTGTATTCACACAGCATAGGATTATAATTTCAGTTCTATGCATCATTGATATGAACGAAAATAAAGCCATGAAGTCAGAGTGTGCAGTGCATCATTATGAATTATAGTAGCTTTTTACTTGCTTGTTATGTAGAACAATGAAGCTGATCTAATAATCATCACCATTGTTACAAACAATCAGTATCCCAATAACAATGTAACAATACACCTCAAAAAAGGTATAAACATCCGCAACCTCATATAGCACTAGGAATACTTATATAAGGAAACTAACCGGAAATCATAATTGTATAATTATACATAATAGTTTATTACAATATTTACTATAATTGATTACATATATCTTATTGCACATCATTCTTGAATGTTTAAATGTTATACAAAAACATTACATTGCATTTATGCTATTTGTTTTGTTACCTTAACCTTAAATATAACCACTCAAACATTCATACCTCCACACTCATACAAAACGACATACACTCACACACCATATTACCCACAAACTGAAACATGCCCCCTTTAAAGTATAGTATGTAAAAATCTCCAGAAAACGCTATTGGCATGTCTGGAGTTTAACCACCACAAATTTAATCCATACAAGTGAGCTATTGGTCCTCAAAACATGTATTGCTCTTCACAATATGTATACATGTGTACATCTCAAATGACTAAATGCCAGGCAATTATATCAAGGATCATCCAGTGACTCTTCCTTATATTCTTATGTCCTTATTTCCTTGTCTTGATCCCTCAATCCCTCAAATATCAAAGCCAAAATACAACCTGATTCACCATGTCTGTCAAACGCCAATGCCGAAATGCAACACAGTCCTCAAAAGTTATTCAGGGGTTGGTAAACAGCAAAGCCCCAGCAAACAAACCATTTCTTATAACCTCATAGGAAAACCAGTTTGTGTCACCACGGAGATCAAAATTTTCCTCACTGCTTATGTCAAGAGACCCCTTTTGAATCTCCAGTGATCAGTCCACTGTGTCCTCCTAAGGTAACTTCAATACCACAACAATTTCCCCAAGATTCCGACCATGGCCACAATTTTGCCGACAAACGGCTTCTTCAGGGAATCTATAAGTTGAATAACACAACAACTTAAAGAACCACAATAACAATCAAAAGCAACATAACAAATCCTCCTCCAAGTGGGGTGCAGCTCCTATCCAGAGAAACGCCAATGCATGCTATTTACATATTCAACCTCACAATCCTATTTAAAGCCCTTCAATAAAATCAACACCATTTCATTTGGGCATTCAGCCCATGTGGATGCACCATGTTCCATATATTGATGTTCACGGTGACCTAAAGATCTACTATAATCCCCACCTCCCTCCCTGCTAACACACTCCAACACAAAGCATTGAAGGTCCTGCAAAGTATGGCCTAATTGCTGCCAGTGTGACACCAATGGAACTGTTACTACATTACTGCATATCGCAGAAAGATGTTAGATCATCCGAACCTTAAAAGGACAGGAAGTTAGTCCTAAGTATTTATTTATTTATTTTATTTATTTATTGAAAATTTATATACCGCGTTTTCCATAGGATCAAGCGCGGTTTACAATTAACAACAGTAGGAATAGTACAGCATGAACAAGTACATATCCAGTTACATAGAACTATATAAACTATGTACAGTAGAACAGAATATATTGAACTGGAACCATAAAACAAGATTAAACTATATACAGCAGTAGTGATTACTGTAAAGAGAGATCATAGGGGTGAGTTATACTATCTGAACTGAAAGGTCTTAAAAGAAGCAGTTTATTGCTTTGTATGGGGGAGGGTTAAATGTGCACTAATGGGATGTGTCTGGTGTATTGTGATCTGCTTGGGTGCCAAAGTGGAGTGTGAAGAGGTGTGTGTGTGTGTTAAGTTTTTTACGGAATGTGTAAAGATCATTTATTTCCCTAAGGCTGTCTGAGAGGTCATTCCAGAGGATAGGTGCAATGTGGGAGAAAGTCTTGTTTGTTGCTTGTTAACTTTCTGGATTTCCTGAAATCCGTTGGTATAACAAGTTTATTTTTGTTAATGTTCTGTTGATTTCGGTTGGGGGATTCCTTAGATATATGTGTGGCAAGAAACGAAGGGGCAATGTTATTGATTAGTTTGAGTGTTGAAACTTGAGTTTTATAGATTATACGGCTTTGAATAGGTAGCCAGTGTAGTGTAGCCAGTGTGGGGGTGATGTGTTCCAGTGTGTTGACATTCATGGTTATGCTTGCTGCTATGTTTTGGGCTAGTTGTAGCCTTCTTACATTCTGTTTTGTAATGCCTTGTAGGGTAATATTGGCAAAGTCAAAATGAGGAGTAATAATAGCCTGGATAACAAATTTAAAGTCCTGGAGGTGGAGCAGAGGACGGAGCTGTTTTAAGAGTTTGAGTTTATAAAATATCTTTTTTAGTTGTGTATTTTATATGGGATGCCATACTGAGGGTACGATCAATAATGACTCCTAAGTATTTAACCTCATTTTTGACTATGGTATTAGTATCCTGGAGCCTAATGGAAGATAGGGGGGGGGGGGGGGCAAGCTCTGGTTTCTAGTGACATACATTGCATCTGTTTTAGAGAAATTAATGTAGAGGTTGTGGTTCTTGAGCCATTGTATTATTTCAGAGAAGCAGTCAGAGAGTAATTGTATTGGTGGGTTCAAAATGTTAAAAGGTAGATAGAACATTATGTCTTTATCTTTATCTTTGTCTTTATTAGTATCATTTGATGTACCGTCCATTGCCGGAGCGTCAAAGTGGTGTACAATAATAACAAGGTGCAACTGGTGAAAGTAAAGGAGGAAAAAGGAACGCCATCGGTATAATAGGAGAACAAATAGAAAAGAAGAAAGAAGGATAGTAAGGACAGGAATAGACCCAGGAGGAACGCTACAGATAAAGACAAAGGGGATAGGTAGGACTTGTAGGGGGAATGGGAGGGGGTTGTAAGCCTAAGTACCAATCATTGAGTGAATCTACAAGTGACTGACACCTTTAACAATTACTATTTTTTGTCGGAAGTTTTTGCCTTGAGAGATTACTCCCTCCTGAAGCATAACTTCCCTTTTAATCAATTATGTGGTAACCTAACCACTGTGTAAAATATTGTGGAATAATCGCATTTAACTTTAATGCTATCTCACAATAACCCAAATCTGCAGATCATATCGAACACAGTACTGCGTTTAGAGCCGCACTCCTGTTTCAGGCCCTGTTTCAACGCTTAAAAATCTGCCAACTTCCTATACTCATCTGGTTTTAGCGTCCAGTCCCCAGGAGCTTCAACGTCAGGCCTTAATAGCTTGACTCTTTTTGTTGCTTTTCCAAAAAAGATAGCACCGTTCGTTCTCCTCTTGTGATGGACAACTCAGAGGAGAACGAACGGTGCTATCTTTTTTGGAAAAGCAACAAAAAGAGTCAAGCTATTAAGGCCGGACGTTGAAGCTCCTGGGGACTGGACGCTAAAACCAGATGAGTATAGGAAGTTGGCAGATTTTTAAGCGTTGAAACAGGGCCTGAAACAGGAGTGCGGCTCTAAACGCAGTACTGTGTTCGATATGATCTGCAGATTTGGGTTATTGTGAGATAGCATTAAAGTTAAATGCGATTATTCCACAATATTTTACACAGTGGTTAGGTTACCTCATAATTGATTAAAAGGGAAGTTACGCTTCAGGAGGGAGTAATCTCTCAAGGCAAAAACTTCCGACAAAAAAATAGTAATTGTTAAAGGTGTCAGTCACTTGTAGATTCACTCAACGAATGGTGAATAGTTATAGATTAGAGTGAAGGATTTTGAGGTTAGTATAGTTTATAAGTACCAATCATAACAAAGGGGATATTGCAAAGGAGAGTGGTCATCCGCATAAATGTGATAATTTATGTGGAAACATTTGAAGATGGCACAGATAGATTGAAGATAGATATTAAAAAGAAGGGCTGAGAAGGCAGATCCCTGGGGGAGACCTTGTCCTTGTTTGTATGGTGTTGACGTTTGCTGATCAATTTTTACAGCTTGTGTTCTGTCAAAAAGGTATGAATAGAACCATTTTAGAACTGATTCTTTGATTCCTATCTGGTGGAGCCTTGTTAACATTAATTAATGATTTACACTGTCGAAGGCTGCGGAAATGTCCAGAAATATGAGGATGAAGGCTTGCTTAGGATCATCGATACCTCGTGTAAGTGTGTCAGTGAGTACTGTGAGAAGCATTTCAACTCCATGATAGGGACGGAAACCATATTGGTGTTCGTCCAGTGGGGCAGAGGAGTCAATGTGGCCTGGAGTTGGGTTTGGACTATTTTTTCCATTAGTTTTGCCATAAATGGGAGGCTTGAAATAAGTCTGTAGGAGAAGGGGGAGTTTTTGTCAGCTGTATTATTTTTCAGAATGGGGCGGATTTGTGCATATTTTAAGAGAGGGTGGTAAATACCCATTATTGAGAGAGAGGTTAATAATGGGAAGGATGAAGGATGATAGTTCAGGTAAGGTTGTTTTAATCCAGTTTACTGGACAAGGGTCAAGGTATGAAGTGGTAGTGTTTAACTTGGTGATGATGTTTTGAATGCGTCTTTTGAAGTAGGGTAGAAGTTGGACCAGGGGGTGTGATGAGGAGGGTGATCTTCAATATAGTTCATGTTGGGTGATGTTTGCTGTTTTAACTTATTTGCATAATAATCAGCTAGGATCTGGGGAGATATTGAGTTTGCAGTTAAGTTTAAGTTGGAAGAGGTATTTGTTAATGATTGGACTATACTAAAGAGTTCTCTAGGTCTATTAATTGAGTTGGTTAATAGTCTGGAGTAGTAGGGTGGTTTTTTTTGCATCATTAATGGTTTTCCTGTATATTTTAAGGATGTTTAAGTAGTTAGATTGGAGTGCTAAAGATTTTGTGTGTCGCCATTTGCGTTCGGCTTTATGCAGTTCAGTTTTTGGGGCATTTTTGTTTTTCCTAGTTGGGCATGATTTAATATGGGTATAGCTGCTTTAGATATTATGTTATTCTAGTTTGTTATAGTGTCATCAAGGTTTGAGGGGTCTTGGCTCAGATGTAGAATTTGATCCAAGAATTCTTTTTTGTTAAATTTTCTGAATCTACTGGTGTGGGGTGGGGTGAGTATGTGGCCCTGTTTTTAAGATTGTCAAAAAAGGGAAGTTTGAATTTTATAAGGTGGTGGTCGGACCAGGGGACGGGGTGCATTTCTAGTGATGTGGGGTCATAAGCAGTATGGAGGGAGTTGGGTAGGAAAATAAGGTCTAGCGTATTACCTTTTGTATGGGTGTGTGAATTGATGATTTGGCAGTGATCCATATCTTCAGTGGAGTTGAAGAAGGATGTTATGTGAGTATTAGATAATGATGGTAAGTTGAAGTCACCTAAAAGGATCAGGGGTTTTTAGTCAGTGGAGGATCCAAGTTGTTCCATTAGGATGTCCAAGTTGTCGGGTTTAGGGTCGGGTGGTCTGTAGGTTAGGCATTTGTGGTATTGGTTTATTTTTATGGTGAGGGTGTCTATGTTAACTATGTTGTCTGAGGATATCAAGGATGCCTTCAGGGAATCTTTCAGTATAATGAGGACGACGACGACTCTTTTGGATGACCTTTGTGTGTGGAAGATTTCGTATCTGGGAGACTATAATTGGTTGATTAGAATAGTGTCCATGTCTGTTAGCCAAGTCTCTGTTATAAAGATAATATCAGGAATATGGTCAGATAGGAGGTCCTGGAAAATAGGGAGTTTGTTTCTCATTGATCTAGCATTGACAAGAAAGCATGTGATATGTTTAGTTTTGAGTAGTGAATGTTTCAGAGTTGGTGGAGGGTTTGCGGTTATCTTTATGTTAATTAGTCTGGTGTGGTTTGGTTTTTGGCTGTACGTGGAATTGAAGAAAGAAGGTGCATATATGTGACGGTTTTGGATTGTATATTATTGGGATAGAGTATGAGTATGAAGGGTTTAGGCTCTGGATTAATGCAGAAAAGGTGATTATGAAGTAGCAGAGGCAGATATTGTTAATTTTGTGGTTGTCATGTTTGGTTCTGCTTGTGGAAATCTGTAATGAAGGGAAGATCCGATGCAGGGCTGTAGATAACACTGGTCAACATTGAAATTGTTACTGACTTTAAAAGGCCCTAATCTGTAGTATCTTGGTGAGCTGAACACGAATATAGCATTTAAAAAAATTTATTGGCTCTTGTTTTGAAGATATTGCATGTAGTTCATTTTTGACGTTTCACCGTGTAAATTTATCCAGTAGGACATCAACAACATCCCAAATAAGCCTTGAATGATGTAATATTGCATCACATTGCATAATACCAGCATGCACACATCATCCAGAGTTGATTGCATCATTTTCTGATGCAATGCAATACTACTGCCAGACGGCTGCTGAAGCCATATGACGTCAGCAGTGTACTATACGCAGTCGGAAAGGTTGAGCATTTAAAATATTTCAGACTTTGTGCGAGACAATTTAAACTACTGTTACATATAACTTTTATTAATCATATAATTTTAGCCATTTAGGTACCATACAGAACAGTATTGCCGCGAAAGTGCGTTAATACCGTTGACAATTTCTGCTACATTTGTGGGGAAGTGACATTTGCCAACCAGAAGAAAAGTATCACTTCTCAACTGAAGAAGGCATATCATCTTTACTTCGGATGCAAGATTGGTGACCAAGACAAACCTTGGGCCCCGCATATATGCTGCGCTACATGTACAACACAGCTTTCACAGTGGTTGAATTGCAAACGACCATCAATGCCGTTTGCAGTCCCCATGGTGTGGAGAGAGCCAAGCAACCATATAAATGACTGTTACTTCTGCTTGGTTCCTCCTCTTTCCAGCAGAATAACGAAGCAAAAGAAGTCAAGCATAGTCTACCCAAACATTCCGTCTGCATGGTAACCAGTTCCACATGGTGATGGACTTCCTAGTCCAGAACCTCCATCAGACTATTCTCTTGATTCATCTGATGAGGACAAGGGTGAACCGACATGTTCTTCTCCTGGTCCATCAGCATGCAGTGACCCAGATTTTCACTGGGATGCATTATCAACTCCACACAGAATATCACAGGAAGAACTAAATGACCTGGTTCATGATTTGGACTTATCCAAGAACAAGGCAGAATTGCTAGGATCAAGACTCAAACAATGGAATATTCTAGACGACGATGTCAACATTACTTCATATCGAAAGCGCCACCAGCAGTTGGAGCCTTTCTTCAGAAAGGAAAGTAATCTGGTATTCTGTTCCGATATTGAAAGCCTCATGAATGCCTTAAAAATCACTCATGACCCACAAGAATGGAGACTATTTATAGACTCTTCGAAACTGAGTCTGAAGGCTGTGCTTTTGAACAATGGAAACCGTCTTCCATCTATTCCAGTAACGCATGCCGTCCGCATGAAAGAGACATACGATAACTTAAAGCATCTACTGACTTCCATTAACTAACAAGTACAGCTGGCACCTCTGTGGTGACTTGGGTAGTTGCCCTTTTAATGGGACTGCAGCAGGGATATATAAAATTCATGTGTTTCTTATGTGAGTGGGATAGCCGAGCAAGGGATTGGCACTACTTGCGGAAGGAATGGAATCACAGACAAAATGTAACAGTTGGAGAGAAGAATAACCAGCATCCAGCTCTGGTTGAGGCTCACAAAATCCTGCTACCACCCCTTCACATCAAACTAGGTTTGATGAAAAACTTTGTGAAAGCCATGGACGGCACTTCGCCAGCTTTCCGATACCTGCATGAAAAATTCCCTTGACTCAGCGAAGCAAAGATTAAAGAGGGAGTTTTTGTGGGTCCTCAGATTTGAGAGCTCTTCAAAGATGAATGGTTCAACAACTTGCTGCAGGGTGATGCGAAACAAGCATGGAATGCTTTTCGCCTAGTGTCAACAAACTTTCTTGGGAATGTTAGGGCAGAAAACTACAAGGAACTAGTAGAAGACATGCTGATGCAGTATCAGAAACTTGGCTGCAATATGTCTCTAAAGATCCATTTCCTTGATTCCCATCTCGATTTCTTTCCTGACAACTGTGGTATGGTTAGTGATGAACAGGGTGAATGTTTTCACCAAGATTTCGCAATGATGGAGCAAAGATACCAGGGAAAATGGTCCACTACAATGCTGGCTGACTACTGCTGGACACTCCCCAGAGAAGCTCCCGAACAGCTGTACAAGAGACAGGCGAAAAAATCTAAGAAGTAGTCTATGACTTGGTTTTTTACAGGTATTAACCGAAGGTCTATTATATTTACTATTGACATGCATTTCGTGATGTAAACATTAATTCTTGTAGATTACAAAAAAACTAGAGCCAACTTTGCAATTTCACTGTCATATTCGTGTTCAGCATATAAAAATTGATAAGAAATGACTATTTTAATTTCAGTAATATGACTTTTGCAAAATGTTGTTGACTAGTGTAATTGATTAGGTTAGAAGGGTAGGGTGGGGAACTTGATTAAGATTGACTTCAGATATATTAGGATATGATAAAGATGTGAGAAAAGTCAGAGATCATAAATCTATGGGTTGTTTCTGTGTAGTTGGGTAAGTAAATCACTGGTAAGGGAGAGTGTTGCTCTAGGGCAGCGATGGCGAACCTATGGCACGCGTGCCAGCTGTGGCACGCGAAGGCCTTGCAGCTGGCACGCGGGAAGGTCCGCATTTAAAAAAATAAAAAAAAGCTGTCTTCTGCCGCTTCCGGGGCCGCCGCGGCAGAATCGAGTGTGCCGCGGGGCCCCCCCTGTGCCTGGCAGAGCCTGCCCTCCAGATCCTGCCTTCCCCGGTATCAGTCCCTGTTTCCAGCTTGTCACACGCGCCGGCTTTTAGAGCGCGAGGGGAGAGTTTCTCCCTCGCTGCTCTGTTAAGCCCGCGGGGGCTGATGGGAAGTTCCCATCAGCCCCCGCGGGCTTAACAGAGCCGCGAAAGGGAAACTAGTTCCCTTCGCGCTCTGAAAGCCGGCGCGTGTGACAAGCTGGAAACAGGGACTGATACCGGGAAGGCAGGATCTGGAGGGCAGGCTCTGCCAGGCACAGGGGGGGCCCCGCGGCACACTCGATTCTGCCGCGGTGGCCCCGGAAGCGGCAGAAGACAGCTTTTTTTTATTTTAAATTTTGGCTGGGCTGGGCTGGGCTGGGGGGGTTAGGAGTGGTGATGGGCGCTGCGGGGGGATTAGGAGTGGTGATGGGCGCTGGGGGGTTAGGAGTGGTGATGGGCAGTGGGGGGTGTAGGAGTGGTGATGGGCGCTGCGGGGGGATTAGGAGTGGTGATGGGCGCTGCGGGGGGATTAGGAGTGGTGATGGGCGCTGGGGGGTTAGGAGTGGTGATGGGCACTGGGGGGGGTTTAGGAGTGGTGATGGGCTATGGGGGGGCTTAAACTAAAAATTGGGTGATGGATTAGGACTGGAAAAGGGCTGGTGGGATAAGGACTGGAAGAGGGTTGATGGGGGTTAGGACTGATAATGGGCTATGGGGGGCTTAAACAAAAAATAGGGTGATGGGGGATTAGGACTGTCAATGGGCTGGTGGGATTAGGACTGGGAGTGGGCTGATGGGGAGGTTAGGACTGGTACTGGGCTATGAGGGGGCTTAAACTGAAAATGGGGTGATGGGGATTAGGACTGGAAATGGGCTGGTGGGATTAGGACTGGGAGTGGGCTATGGTGGGCTAGGACTGGTAATGGGTTGGGGGGGTTGCTAGGACTGGAAATGGGCTGAGTGGAAGGGGGCTTGAATTGCAAATAGCTGATGGGGACGGGGCTTGGAATGGAAATGGGCTGAGGGGAAGTGGGGGGCTTGAACTGCAAATAGCTGATGGGGACGGGGCTTGGAATGGAAATGGGCTGAGGGGAAGTGGGGGGCGTGAACTGCAAATAGCTGATGGGGAGGGGGACTTGGAATGGAAATGGGCTGAGTGGAAGGGGGCTTGAACTGCAAATAGCTGATGGGAAGGGGGGCTTGGAATGGGCTCTTAGGGGAGGGAGCTAGGACAGGAAATGGGCTGATGGAGGGGCTAGGATAGGACTGGGAATTGGGTGTTGGGGGAGCTAAGTTTGGAAATGGGCTGTGGTGGGGGCTTGGATTGAAATGGACTCATGGAGGGGCTAGAACTGGAAGTAGGCTCATGGGGGGCTTGGATTAGAAATGGGCTGAGTGATGGTGGGGCTAGGAAAGGACTAGAAATGGGCTGATGGGAGGCTGGTATTGGAAATGAGCTGATGAAGGGACTCGGATAGGATTGGAAATGGACTGATGGGGGGCCAGGACTGGAAATGGGCTGATGTGGGGACTAGAAGGGAGCGGATACTGGGTGGGGCTGGAATTAAAAGGGAGCTGATGTTGGGGGAGATTAGAAGGGGATGGGGCTGGGAGAGTGAAATGGAGAGGGGAAAAATATTTTGTGTGGGAGGGAAGAAAAATGTACAATTGGCCGGGTATTGGGAGACTAAAAAAGGAGAAAGATTATTATGTTAAAGCAGATGAAGAGAGAGAATGGAAAAAAAACTAGAAGAGAAGAAAGGAGAAATGGACAGCAGACGATGGAGAGATAGCAGAAGACACAAATAAACCAGAAGAAAGTGGCTGGAACAATTGCAACTGAAAAAAATGCACAAAAGGTACAAAGATATCTCTTTATTTTGAATTTATTAACTGGAATATGTCAGCTCTGGGAAATGTGCATCATTAGTGTCCGTGCTTTGTTTAGTACAAGAGGAAATTAATTTATAGTTTTATTTCTACAGTGTTGTTGTACATTCCAAGTTTGGCTTTTGGGGTTCCCAGTTTAATTATTGCCTTCCTGTTTCTAAATTGAATGAAATCATTAAAACATTATAAATTGCCAATAAATTGAAATGAAAACCAAAGGATTGTGAATCAAATTGATTCTCTGACAATACAAAGATTCCAAACTTTACAAATGATGTTACATAGTTCAGGCAACTTTATAAAGAGTTTTTAGATACTAAAATCTTGTTGTTAAGGTTTAATTGACGTGCTGGCACTTTGAGGAAATTCTTTGGTTTTGTGCGGCAGTTTGGGCACTCGGGCTCAAAAAGGTTAGCCATCACTGCTCTAGGGTATTAGGGCCTATGTAACATTTTCTCATGTAGCAAAGAAGAATAAGTGGCAACAATGTTTCAGAATATTATAGATGGCACACAAATATTACATTCTGTAGTTGCAAACAATGGTGGAGAGTTTTAGATATAAGATAATTTGAGCAAGCACAATAAAAGGTACAATAATCAATGTCCGTGTTGTTTTGTAAAGTTAATAGCTTACTTCAATGCAGTAAGGGTTTCTGGCATTGATCTGCCGTAGATGTTGCTAGTAGAGACTGGATTAGATCTAGCATAGACGCATTGAAGGGAGAGGTAGATCTTGCTTGTTGGTGTGCTCGTTTCCGGTTGTGGATCGAAGATATTCAGGGACTTCGGAATTCTGAAATGCTGTTGATTTGAAATGTTTGCCACAGGCTCCTGCCTAAGGGCCACGCCAAAGGGCCCTCTAGTGAGGCCCAGACATGGGCGCACCTCCGATGAGGCTTACTTTTCAAAGGAACTTGCAGGCAATGGATTGGTGGCTGCGGGGAGCGAGGGAGGAGCTCTTGCTCTCACCCTCCAATTTGTGCCGCTGATCTCCCGCTCCTTCGCGGGTAGGCAATAACATACATCAACCCCCTCATAGAGCAGGTGGTCTCACTTTGCAAATGATGCACAAACTTCAAAGTGGGGTGTTGAAAACTAGTTATCTATTTGCATACTGAATGGACGCACCACAGACCGACAACATCTTCGGTGTCCCCCAGTCCGAACTTCCCAAGCTAATTCATTACATAAGTGTGAATGGACTAGATGGTCCCGTAAATTCTTACCTCTCCGAAGAGAAAAAATTGGTGGATCTCTAAAAACCGGATGTATCTTCAAAATCTCCCAATGTCGCAAAATTAACCCTTATATCAGATTGTGTAGAATAAGGCAATACACTTGTCAAACGTGCAGTAAGTTCCTCCCTTCTTTGAGATACAATCCTCGGCGCTGCAGTTTGACAGACAGGGTGAATTAGGTTATATTTTGGCTTGGATATTTGAGGGATCGAGACAAGGAAACAAGGACATAAGGAAATAAGGACAAGAAAATAAGGAAGAGTCATTGAATGATCCTTGATATACTTGCCTGGCATTTAGTCATCTGAGATGTACAGATGTATACATGTTGTGAAAAGAATAGCCCACTTGTATGGGTTAAAATTGTGGTGATTAAACTCCAGACGTGCCAATAGTGGTTTCTGGTGGTTTTTACATACTATACTTTAAAGGGGGCGTGCTTCAGTTTTTGGATAATATGGTATGCGAGCATATGTCGTTTTGTTTGAGTGCGGTGGTATGAATAGAAACAGAAAAATGACGACAGAAAAAGACCACATGGCCTATCTAGTCTGTCCTTCCATATCAACAACTACAACTGTCCCCTTTTTTCCTTTAGAGATCCTTTGTGTTTGTCCCTTGCTTTTTTGAATTTGTCCTCATCTCTACCACCTCCACTGGGAGACTATTCCACGGATCCACCACTTTTTCTGCAAAGAATTAGTTCCGCATATCACTCCTGAATCTATCCCCTTTCACTTTCATCTCATGTCTCCTCGTAGCAGAACTTGCTTTCAATAGAAAGAGGCTCTCCCCCTGTGCATTTATGCCATGGAGGTATTTGAGTGGCTTATATTTTAAGGTTAAACAGTAGCATAAATGTAATGTTTTTGTATAACATTTTAACATTCAAAAATGATGTGCAATCAGATATATGTAATCAATTATAGTGAATAATGTAATAAACTATTGTGTATAATTATACAGATTATTATTTCTGGTTAGCCTCTTATATAGGTATTCCTAGTGCTATATGAGGTTGTGGATGTTTATACCTTTTTTGAGGTGTATTGCTACATGGTTATTGGAACAAGGAAGCTAACAAGGAAAAACTTGCCTAGTTCAGTGAGCAGAAGCATGTCTTCATGCAGCATAAGCTTGTAAGCAGTAGGCTACAGTTTTCGCGTCAATAGAGGTCAAAGGTGGACAATAGGACTTTAATATAAATTTTAAAGAGACCAAACCAAAAATGTGAATAGACACTGCTGTCTGTGAAAATTATGTTGCTTGTGTGTTTTTTTTAATGCAGTCCTGAAGAACAACCATTATGAACAATATATTCAAGCTAATGATGATTTGTGGATATTACTGGCATCAAAAACTATCTCTGAAAGCACTGGCAAAAGAAAAAGCACCCTATAATATATACGATGCATTCAGAAACTAATAATGCTATGGGACAAAATAATATGCTGCCGTGTCCTGACCCGATCAATGCTGGATAACTAAATAGAGTACAAAAGAGGTTGCGCTAACAATTTCGGTAGTAAAATCCTAGAAATTAGACAAAGGGTACCTGAAGGTCCGTGTCCCTAATGAAATAGTACATAAAAAGGGTAGGTAAAATTGGAAACCTCGATCGCGGACCATACCGACATCTACACCTGTGCAGGCAAGCGCAACAAAGGAGACATCAACTTGTAGTATAAGTACTATTTAGCACAGACTGATAGTGCTGTAAAACAAAATAATGTGCACCAGAGACCGCATAAACAGCTGCGGTGGCAGAATCATGGATGATAAGCAAATGTTCCTTATCGTCAGTCCAGTCCCTTTACTTCTGGGTTACGCAACCCTTCCAGCAGCTTGGAGGCTGAGCCGAACCTTTTTGGGATGGAGCGGTATAAATACCACTGGTGCCACCCACAAATCCCAGTATTCTCAGCCTCCAAGCAGCTGGAGGGTTCCGTAAGCCTAGGGCTTACTGGAGTCCTATCTTTACTTAATTTTTTTCTAGTTTTCTTCATTAGCTTCTTTATTTTTGGTGGGAGCTTACTTACCTTTTGTTTTCTGGTACTGTGTCTTTAATTTTCTCTGCCGGTTCTCTCCTTCCACTCCTCTATCCTCCCCCCCCCCCCCTTGGCCGGGCCGGGTATCGGAGGTGGTTCTTTTATTGCCTGCAGCAGCGAGGGAGACCAGACAGATCTCCTCTCGCTGCCGATTCTGCCTGCACTTCTCAGCCCTCTCCGGAGACCTGCCCTGCCTCGCGCCGAAGCCCCCCTGGTGGCTGAGCGCTGGAGGCAACGCCGCGAGTGTGCTCAGTCCTCCGGCCCCGTCCCGGAGCAGTGGGGCGCGGGGACGAGCTCCGGAGCCGCGAAACATCGCTGTTCAAAGCGGCGGTATTCTCTGCTGATCAGGATGCGGATTCCAGCCCCGATTCTCTTCGGCGGCGTTTTTAAAAGCGGAACGGAGGGCAGATTCGCAATCCCCTGTTTAGGACTCCACGTGGCTGTGGCCTACCACGTGTCGAGCCAACGGACTGGGATCGCTGAGCCGGGCCTGATCATCTGCAGAAGAAGCCTCTAAACTGCAAGTACTAGTCTAAATAGCTGGTTTTTGTTGCTTTCCTTTTAATTTTAATGTTATTTTAATTTTATTTTAAGTTCCTTTGTTCGAATTTTTAAGTGAGAAGCCTTCTTGTTCACTCGGGGGATTCTGTTTATAGCTTGTTGAGGGGCGAGCACTTTGAAAGTTTTTTTTGCCTCCCTCTCCCCCGCAGCTGTATTGTGCAGTTTTTTCTTGTACAGTTTATTGGTTAGACCTGGGCGGTTAAGCAGATCTTCAGTAATCCTCCTGGAGGACATGACTGGCAAGTCAAGGTGCCCATCCTGTGGCACTCGTAGGGGTACTTCCTCGGAGGCAGGAGCCTGCAGGGGTTGCGCTGCAGTGGCTACCTCCGTGGAACAAGAAATTAGCTTGTCCATGGCCCAGGCTTCTCAGGGGTCCGGAGACCCTCTGGAGGGGGACGTAGGGTCCCAGTTCCCTCCTCCTACACGCTCAGATTTACACGCCCCCTCTCTGCCCCCCCCCCTTTTCCTGCAGGGGAGGGGGGGTCAGGGATCTCTTCTCCCCTGATTTCGTCCTCTTGCTACACCAAGCCTATTGCATGCGCAAGCAGGGGTTGGGGGCAGGGGAAGCGGGCCCGCCGGCGGAAGGCAGGTTGGCCAGACCAATGAGGGCAAGCGGTCAGGACTCTGGGATTCCGCTGAAGCGCTCCAGGCTGTTGAGTGAGGAACCCCTCACGTCCCTTTCACAGGGCATGCCGGAAGAGGAGGGCTCTGAAAAGGATTTAGAGGAGGAAGAGGAGGAGCTTGAAGAGGGGGAGATCCCTGAGGAGGACCATTCTCGCATAATTAGAGTTTTTTGTCGAGAGGAGCTTCCTGCCTTAATCAATGAGTCCCTGAAAGCGCTCAACGTAGCCTCAGACGCCCCAGCAGATGAGGAGGCGTTGGAGGATCCCTTAATCCAGGCCATTAGGAGGTCCCAGAAAGTTTTCCCTGTCCACAGGGTGGTGCGTCAGATGATCCAGGAAGAATGGGATCAACTAGAGTCAGGTTTAAGGGGGGTCCGAGCCATGGCTCGCCTATATCCTCTTCCAGAGTCAGACAAAGAGCTGCTGAAGTCCCCCAGGATAGATGCGGCGGTATCGGCGGTGACAAAGAAAACAACCATCCCAGTCGAGGGCAGCACGGCCCTGAGGGATTCTCAAGATAGAAAACTGGACACGCTCCTTAAGCAAGCCTTTGATGTGAGCGCTCTTGCCTTACAGGCCTCCGTCTCGGGTGCTTGGGTGGCGCGGGCCTGTTTGAGGTGGTCGCAGCAACTTCAGGCAGCGGAAGGCTCCACTGAGGTTGCTTTAGCCAACTCAGCTAGATTGGAATCCGGGGCGGCCTACTTGGCGGATAGTCAGTATGACCTCATCAGGAGCCTAGCTAAGAACATGGCTTCGGTGGTGGCAGCTAGGCGCTATTTGTGGCTACATAATTGGGCTGCCGATGCCTCCTCCAAAGCTCGCCTGAGTCGTCTTCCCTTTAAAGGGAAGCTGTTATTTGGGGAGGATTTAGATAAGTTGGTAAAGGACCTTGGCGAATCCAAGGGTGGCAGGCTTCCAGAGGACAGACCGAAGCAAGGGCGCTCCCTAGCTCCGGCGCATAACCAACCCAGGGATCCCCGGAGGTTTAGTCCAGCCAGGTCAAACCCTTTTCTCAGGGGTCGTTTCCCTTCAAGGGGGCAAGGCTTTAGAGGGTTTCGGGGAGCAGGCAGAGGTTTTGCGGCCTCTTCCTCCTCCTCGGGACCTAGAAAACAACAATGAGATAATGGGGGTCCAGGAGGGCAGACTGCCAGTGGGCGATCGTTTAAGGCATTTTCTTCCCGCCTGGTCCCGGGTCACGTCCGATCAATGGGTCCTGGAGGTGATCCGAGAGGGCTATTCTCTCGAATTTGCAAAGCAAATACTCCCAGCCTTTGTTCAGTCTCCCTACGGTTCCCCGATAAAGAGGGCGGCAATAGAGGCAACGCTCTCTCGGCTTATAGAGCTCGGGGCCGTAGTTCCAGTGCCTCCAGACCAGTGCAGTACCGGTCGGTACTCGATTTACTTCGTGGTACCAAAGAAGGAAGGGTCCTTTCGCCCGATCCTGGATTTAAAGCAAGTCAATCGCTGTCTCAGGGTGCCACACTTCCGGATGGAAACCCTACGATCGGTTATAGCGGCCGTAAGGGGCGGGGAGTTCCTAACGTCGTTGGATTTGACGGAGGCTTATTTGCATATTCCGGTCAGAAGGTTCCATCAACAGTTCCTGAGATTCGCAGTGCCACGAGGTCATTTTCAATTCCAGGCTCTGCCCTTCGGCCTAGCTACAGCCCCAAGAACGTTCACCAAAGTGATGGTGGTAGCAGCATCCCTACGAAAGGAGGGAATACTAGTGCACCCCTATCTGGACGATTGGCTGATCCGGGCAAAGTCAGAAGAGGAAAGTCGCTTGGCAACGGCCAGAGTGGTACAAGTCCTAGAGGAGTTGGGGTGGGTCATCAATCGAGTAAAGAGCAGGTTGATTCCCTCCCAGGAGCTCGAGTATCTCGGAGCAAGGTTCGACACCAGCAAAGGCAGGGTCTTCCTGTCCAGCACGAGGTCAAGGGACCTAAGAATCTTAGTCACGCAGTTTCTGGGCAGACGGAACCCTTCAGCGTGGCATTACCTTCAATTACTGGGAACCATGGCGGCAGCGATAGAGGTAGTCCCGTGGGCCAGGGCTCACATGCGACCTTTACAGCGGTCTCTGTTGCATCGTTGGTCCCCTCAGCATCACCCCTTGTCCCTGCAGCTACCCTGCGCTCCTCGAACCAAGCAGGCCCTTCGCTGGTGGAGGTGCCCAAGGAATCTGGATTGCGGGATGCCCCTCGAGCCCCCACAGTGGTTGTTGTTGACGACGGATGCCAGTCTGGCAGGCTGGGGGGCTCATTGCGAGGACCAGTTCGTCCAGGGGCGTTGGACGTCGTGGGAGTCTCTATGGCCCATCAACAGACTGGAATTGCGGGCCATCGTCCTGGCGCCCAGGGCACTCGAGTCCTCAGTTCTAGGAAGAGCAATTCGCGTCCTCTCCGACAATGTCACCGCGGTGGCTTACATCAACCACCAGGGCGGCACCAGCAGTCCCGCCTTGGAGAAAGAGGCGGACGCCCTATTCCAGTGGGCAGAAGTTCGGTTGGAAGCGCTTTCAGCTCAGCACGTGGCCGGCACGGACAACATTACGGCCGATTACCTCAGCAGGTGCAAGATAGACCACGGGGAGTGGGAGCTGCATCAGGAGATTTTCGACCAGATAGTAGCCCTTTGGGGTCCCCCGGTCATGGACCTCATGGCGCGGTTCTCATCCGCCAAAGTAAGCCGATTCTTCAGTCGGCGGAAGGAAAGAATGTCCGAAGGCCTGGATGCCCTAGCCCAGAAGTGGCCTTCGGAGGGCCTCCTCTATGTTTTCCCCCCTTGGGCTCTGATCGGAAAGGTCCTTCAGCGGGTGGAGGCTCACCGGGGTTGGGTAATTCTCATTGCCCCGGATTGGCCTCGCCGCCCCTGGTATGCGGATCTGGTGAGGATGATCGCCGACCGGCCTTGGCGGCTTCCCTGCAGAAGGGACCTGCTGAGGCAAGGTCCGGTTCGGATGCCCCACGTGGATCGATTCTCGCTTACGGCCTGGCTATTGAAAGGGCGTGGCTCCTGAAGCGGGGTTATTCGGGGGCAGTAATCGCGACGCTGTTGAGTGCTAGGAAGCACTCGACTTGTCTCTCCTATGTAAGAGTTTGGCGCATCTTTGAAGCGTGGTGTGCGGAGCACTGAAGGAATCCCCTTACGGCTTCGGTCCCGGAGGTGCTGGAATTTTTGCAAGCGGGCTTTGACAAAGGCCTAGCGCACAGTTCCTTGCGAGTCCAGCTGGCAGCCATCGCTTGCTATAGAGGTAAGGTCCGCGGAAAGTCTTTAGGGGCCCACGCGGACGTGTCCAGGTTCCTAAGAGCGGTTAGACGGCTACGGCCTCAATGGAGATCGGTCATCCCCCCTTGGGATCTCAACCTGGTGCTAAATGCCTTAATCGCGGAACCCTTTGAGCCAGTAAATAAGGCCTCCTTGAAGGATTTGACACTGAAGATGGTTTTTCTGGTCGCTATTGCTCGGCCAGACGGGTCTCCGAATTGCAAGCCCTATCATCTCGGCCCCCCTTTCTGTCTTTCCTCAAGGATAAGGTGGTCCTGCGTACGGTGCCCTCCTTCTTGCCTAAGGTTATCTCCCCCTTTCATGTGAACCAGTCGGTTACTCTCCCATCCTTTTCTGCAGAAGGGCAAGGAGGGAGGGATAGAAAGCTCCGTCTCCTCGACATACAGAGGGCCTTGAAGCGTTACCTCTCCCGCACAGCGCCTTTCCGGAAATCTGACCGCTTTCGTTCAGTTCGGAGGCCCACACAATGGAGAGGCGGCGGCCAAGGCTTCCATCTCCAGATGGATCAGGGAAGCGATTGCTTCCGCCTATATCCTCAAAGGGAAGCAGGTCCCAGGGGGACTGCGCGCTCACTCAACTCGGGCACAGGCCACCTCTTGGGCAGAGTTTAGCCTAGTTCCTCCTCTGGACATTTGTAGGGCAGCGACTTGGTCCTCTCTGCACACCTTTACCAAACACTACAGACAGGACGTGCAGAGTTCAGCTGACTCTCGGTTTGGGCATGCGGTTCTGCGGTCCGGAATGTCGGATCCCACCCTGGCTTGAACTGCTCTGGTACTTCCCAGAAGTAAAGGGACTGGACTGGAGTGACGATAAGGAAGAAGTAATTAGGTCTTACCTGCCAATTAGTGTTCCTGAAGGAACGACAGTCCAGTCCCTGATCCCTCCCGAGTTCCGGTTGCCATTCCGGTCGATTAAACAGGTGCGGTGCTGCGGACCGAGAGCGGGGCCAGATCTAAGTAGAGGGTTCCTGTTGAAGGAGGGCTCGGTCAGACTCAGGTAAACCGCCTCCTTCCTTGGCCCTCCCTTCTCTTCTACTCCTCCTTGAAAAAAAAAAAAAAAAGTTGTTTGATGTTAAATAGTTGGGGAGGTTTTTTGGGGTGTGTTATTTTTATTTAGGCTATTAATGGAAGTTTCGTTAAGTCTGCTTTTGCAGTAGATTACTGGGATTTATACCGCTCCATCCCAAAAAGGTTGGGCTCAGCCTCCAAGCTGCTGGAAGGGTTGCGTAACCCAGAAGTAAAGGGACTGGACTGTCGTTCCTTCAGGAACACTAATTAGCAGGTAAGACCTAATTACTTCTTACCTGACGATACAATACTGAAGTGTTACTCTGATCAAAAACCATTCAAAGTTCAAATAGATAATAAACAAACAGAAGGATGAGAAACTTGACCAAAGAGATGCTGAACTTAAACATTTTTTTATTAAGAAATATATATAAAAACTAGAACCAAAAGTAAAAAGAATCTAGTTGGATAAAAGTGAAATAAAATGAACCTAGAACAAAAAATGCAGACAGAGAACGCTGTCTGGTTTTATGAGCTATTTCATTAGGGACACGGACATTCAGATATCCCTTGTCTAATTTCTAGGATTTTACTACTGAAATTGTTAGCGCATTCTCTTTTGTACTCTAGTTATCCAGCATTGATCGGGTCAGGACATGGCAGCATATTATTTTGCCCCATAGCATTATTAGTTTCTGACTGCATCGTATATATTATAAGGTGTTTTTTCTTTTGCCATTGCTTTCAGAGATACAGTTCCTGAGCGGTCCTCCAGTTTAGTCCTCCACATCCGGGTAGTGCACCTCCTCTTGCAGCATGGAGACTGGACCAATCAAAATCTTTACCATCTCAGGATGTATGCTGCTGGAGCTCCCATCAGCCCCCCAGTGTGTCCAGTCTCCATGCAGCAGGAGGACATGTGAGCCTGGCACTGGGCTCACTTAGGGATTTTGTAGGCAACACTAGTTAGTGTTTTGGGGTTATTTTGTTCCCTCTGTGATTCAAGTACTTTATTTTTCTTTGCAGCCTGTATCTTTAAAAAAAAAAAGGATCTTCTGAGGAGCCGAGCCTGCACTGACCTTTCCCCCTTTACTTTGGCGGCAGTGCTAATGTAGGCAGATTTCACAGATCTCTCCTCCTAGACGGCACGGGGGAGAGATCTAGTGATCGCAGCATCACACTGTGCTGGGAAGTTTTTAGAGAGTGCTGGCTGCGAAGGAGAGGGCTCCGCGTGCTCGTTCACCGGCGCTTTGTGTTGGTCAGCCCGGGACAGCAGCTCAGCACCGCTCAGGGTTCAAGCGGCATTTCTGTGCAGGACTCCGTTGGGTGACGGGGTAAGTTTGATTCTTCTTCCCGGTTTAGCTCTGGCGGTCGCCCTGCTATCCCTCAGCCCTGCGGTTTTCTTTTTGGTTTTCACTTTGTTTTTTTGCACCTTTTTTCGTCAGTCGTCGGTCCCGGCGGCCATTTTGTGAGTCAGTTTCCCGCGCAGAGCGCAGGGCCGTGCAAGTTTGTGCCTTTGGGGTTACAGCACGAGGGGGCTGTTTTTGAGTTTGGCAAACCTTAGTTTAAAAAAAAAAAGGATTTTGATAGCTTTAGTTTCTTTCTTGTCTTGTTAGGTCAGTTAGTCTTTTCCCTCCCTGCGGTACTGGTGTCTTCTTCATTAATGTCAGCGAGGCCGCAGTGCTTGGACTGCGGTTCTCGCAGAGGCACAGTAGCGGATTCAGGGATTTGCAGGGGCTGCGCTGCCGTTTCCTCTGACATAGAGCAGCAGATGGAAGACAAGGCACTGTCAGACCCCATAGATCCTACATTGCCTACTGAGGGGAATCCTTCTCCGGGTTATCTCATACTTGTATCTACAGTTACACCGAGGAGGCAGGCGAACGTGCTGCCGGTAGAAGAGGCAGAGTCGTCGTCTTCTCTGGCAGATATTTCCCCAGACTTTGTCCTTATTATGCATCGGGCCTTTAAGATGGGGCGTTTGGGAAAGTTACCAGAGGCCTTGGTGTTTCCGACGCCCCTGCCGGCCCCCAAAGGAGAAGGTGCCGGTCGGAATATTCCGAGGCCGGCTAAGAGGCTGAGGCCCTTGGAAATAGAACAGGAGGATGTTGACTGGCAGGAAACTGAGATCAGGCCCGGATCATTCGAGTGTTTCATAAGGAAGAGCTGGTGCCCTTGATTGCGGAAGCCCTTCAAACGCTCAATCTTGCAACAGCGCACCCTGTTGAAGGGGACAGATTGGAGGATCCCCTCATTCAAGCGGTACGGGAGTCTCAAGTAGTGTTCCCGGTATACAGAGTTGTAGATCAGATGATTCAAACGGAGTGGGATCAGCCTGAATTAGGCTTGAAAGGTATCCGGACAATGAACCAGCTCTATCTGTTGGCGGACAAGGAGAAGTTCAGGTTGCCTCGTGTAGACGCTGCAGTGTCAGCAATGACCAAGAAATCGACAATCCCAGTTGAAGGGAGTGCTACCTTAAAGGACTCACAAGACAAAAAGGTGGACGGCTTGTTGAAACAAGCCTTTGAGACCAATGCTTTGTCTTTGCAGGCCTCTATTTGTGGGGCCTGGGTGGTGAGATCCTGCTTAAGGTGGGTTCAGCGGTTACATCAGGACTCCCGCTTGGACCAGCAAGGGTTGCTCGAGCTGACGCGGTTGGAGTCTGGCTCCACATATTTGGCAGATGTACACTATGATTTAATCAGAACATTGGCAAACAGTATGGATTCCTTGGTGGCGGCGTGGAGATCCATTTGGATGTGGAATTGGGCGGCTGACAGGTCTTCCAAATCTCGACTCAGCAAACTCCCTTTTAAGGGCAAATTGTTGTTCGGGGATGATCTGGATAAGTTAGTGAAGGACCTTGGAGACTCTAAAGGTGGTAGGCTGCCGGAGGATAAGCCTAGGCTGAGTAGAAGTTTGCCGGCCACTCGGGGTCAATTTCGGGACTTTCGCAGGTTTCACACCTCCCGCCTTTGGGGTTCTCAGCGCGGCAGGCTTGGGTCAAGGTCCCAAGGCTTTCGAGGTTTTTGAGGAGCAGGCAGAGGTTTTGCAGCTGTGTCGACCTCCTCTTCCTTTGGTCGCAAGCCGCAATGAAGCGAGGTGGACCCCGGAGGGAGGGCAAGTGATCAGAGGTAGTCTTCGGCACTTTCTTCCTTCTTGGGTCCAGATAACATCAGATCAGTGGGTGCTGGAGATAATTCGAGAAGGGTATGCGCTGGAGTTTTCTTCTCCGCTCCAGGACTCTGTCGTTCTTTCACCCAGCAAAGGTCAACAGAAGACGCGAGCAATTCGCTTAACGTTAGATCGGCTGTTAGCTTTGGGGGCGGTAATTCCCGTTCCAGAGTCCGAGCGTGGGGAAGGTCGTTACTCCATTTATTTCGTGGTGCCCAAGAAAGACGGGTCTCTCCGGCCTATTCTAGATCTGAAGGGCGTGAATCGTTGTCTCCGGGTGCCACATTTCCGCATGGAGACCCTAAAATCCATCATAGTGGCGGCGCGCCAAGGAGAGTTTTTAACTTCTCTGGACCTCTCGGAGGCCTATTTGCATATTCCGATCAGAGCAGTTCATCAAAAATTCCTGCGGTTCGCGTTTCCGTGAGGGCACTACAGGTTTCAGGCATTACCATTCGGTCTGGCTATGGCTCCACGCACCTTCACCAAGGTCATGGTGGTGGTGGTGGCGGCTTTGCAAAAGGAAGGTATTCTAGTCCACCCTTATCTCGACGATTGGTTGATTCGGGCGAAGTCCGAGAAGGAGAGCTTGCAGGCCACGGACAGAGTCGTAAACTTGCTGCAGAGTCTCGGCTGGGTGGTCAATGTGAAGAAGAGTCACTTAGTGCCAACGCAGTCCCTCGAATATCTCGGAGTTCATTTCGACACGGCGAGAGGCTTGGTTGTTTTACCGGATCGCCGCGCTCAAGCCCTGCGTCGACTGGTGCGTACGTTCTTAGGGATCCCCTCTCCGTCAGCTTGGTGGTATCTGCGGCTGCTAGGTACAATGGCAGCAACTCTAGAGGTGGTCCTGTGGGCCAGATTTCATATGCGGCCGCTACAGAGAGCCCTCTTGCGTCGTTGGTCGAACCAGTCGGATTTGCTGAACAGGCGGTTGCCCTGTCCGAGGCGAGTCCAGCTATCTCTGCTGTGGTGGCTGTGCTCGAAGTCCCTGCGGGCGGGGCTGCCCTTAGAACAGACGGTTTGGATTCCTTTAATAACGGATGCGAGTCTGCGGGCTGGGGAGACCACTGCGAGAGCCGTTATGTGCAGGGGACGTGGTCAGCCCAGGGGGCTTTGTGGTTGATCAACCGACTCGAGCTGCGAGCAGTGAGACTGGCGCAGCAGGCCTTCGAGAAGTCACTGATGGGGCGAGCGCTAAGAGTCCTGTTGGACAACTCGGCTACGGTGGCGTACATCAACCGTCAAGGGGGCACAGGAAGCGCAGCCATGGAAGAGGAAGCAGAGGCACTGTTCGAGTGTGCGGAGGTACGGCTGCTAGCCATTTCGGCAGCGCATATCGCGGGAAAAGACAATGTGATGGCGGATTTCCTCAGCAGAGTGCAGGTGGACTCAGGAGAGTGGGAACTGCACCTGCAGGTTTATGCGCAAATATGTCGTCGGTGGGGGCCTTTGATCATGGACCTCATGGCGACTTTCCAGTCAGCAAAGACAGGGTGATTTTTCAGTGGACGGAGAGAACGCTTGTCCGAGGGAATCGATGCCCTCATTCAGCCGTGGCCCGAGTCCGGCCTCCTTTATGTATTCCCCCCGTGGGCGTTGATCGACAGAGTAGTACAGCGCATTGAGGCGCACCGGGGACAGGTCCTGCTGGTAGCTTCAGATTGGTCCAGACGGCCCTGGTACACAGATCTAGTTTGGCTGCTCGATGGAGTGCCTTGGAAGCTGCCTTTCTTAGTGGACCCGCTGATTCAGGGTCCGCTGCGAATGCCTCAGGTGGATCGATTCTCGCTTACGGTATGGCCATTGAAAGGGCTAGGTTGACGAGGAAAGGTTATTCACCGGCGATCATTGCCACTCTTCTTCGAGCTAGGAAATCTTCAACCTCGCTAACGTATGTGCGAGTGTGGCAAATTTTTGAAGACTGGTGCTCTAGGCGTCCTGTTCGGGCAGCGAAGGCTTCCGTTGCCATAATCCTCAGTTTTTTATAGGACTGGTTTGACAAAGGTTTAGCCGCCAGTTCCCTGAAGGTGCAGTTAGCGGCTCTCGCGTGCTACAGAGGCAAGATTCAAGTTGTTCCTCTTGGGGGGCACTCGGATGTGCAGCATTTTCTTAAGGCGTTGTTTAGGCTACGACCTTCGCGCAGTGTCTGTTCTCCCATGGGATTTGAATCTGGTGTTACAGGCCTTCGCTCAGAAGCCCTTTGAACCCCTTCGCCAGGATTCAGTCAAAGATCTAACTCTAAAGACGGTGTTTCTGGTGGCCATTTGTTCAGCTAGGCGAATTTCGGAGCTGCAGGCGCTGTCTTGTGGGGCACCATTCTTTTCTTTTTCACGAGATAGAGTGATATTAAGGCCGGTTCCCTCTTTTCTTCCTAAGGTGGTTTCTCCCTTTCATGTGAATCAGTCCGTGGTTCTTCCAGCTTTTAATTCGGATGCGGCAAGTGTTGCGGATGGCGGCTTACGTCGACGGGATGTGCGACGGGTGCTGAGTCGGTATCTGCAGGTTTCAGAGCCGTTCTGTAAAACGGATCGGTTGTTTGTGCTCTTCGGTGGAGTACGGAAGGGGGAGGCGGCTGCGAAATCTTCCAATTTTAGGTGGATTCAGGAAGCTATTGCGTCGGCGTACATTTTGAAAGGACGGCCTGTCCCTTTGGGCTTGAGAGCCCATTCTGCTAGAGCGCAAGCGGCATCGTGGGCGGAGCATAGTCTTGTTCTGCCAGTGGAAATTTGCAGGGCGGCTACTTGGTCGTCTCTCCATGCTTTCAGTAGGCATTACCGGTTAGATGTGTTGGCTGCCCAGGATTCTTGTTTTGGTTTGGCGGGGCTGCGCGCCGGTTGGCAAGGTCCCCACCCCTTAATAACTACTCTGCTACATCCTGGATGTGGAGGACTAAACTGGAGGACCGCTCAGGAAATAGAAATTACACTTACCTGGTAATTGTAGTTCCTGGAGGGTCCAGTTTAGTCCTCAATCCCTCCCAAGAATCATACTGTTTTTCTGGACGGCGCGCTAAAAGCGGAGTGGGGGAGAGTCGGGTAAGTAAATTCCTTTTGGTCCTCATGGTTGGGGTCCTTATGCTCTCCTTTGCTCATTAGTTAATTTCTTATGCTTACTGCTGTGACTACCAATTATGTCAGGTAAAGGGGCACAAGCAATGTGCAGTGTTCTGGATCCCTCATTTGGGGAGGGGGTCAAATTATTGCTAAGGGGAATAAGCTCTGTTATAGTTATGTTTTTTCATTCATGTGTTGCTTCTTTGAGTCTGCTTTGTTAATAGTTCACTGGGGGGCTGTTGGGAGCTCCAGCAGCATACATCCTGAGATGGTAAAGATTTTGATTGGTCCAGTCTCCATGCTGCAGGAGGAGGTGCACTACCCAGATGTGGAGGACTAAACTGGACCCTCCAGGAACTACAATTACCAGGTAAGTGTAATTTCTATTTTTTGATGGGGGTAATATCTGTGGATCATCATTAGCTTGAATATATTGTTTATTATGGTTGTTCTTCAAGATTGCATTAAAAAAACCACACAAAAAACATAATTTTCACGGACAGCAGTGTCTATTTGCATTTTTGGTTTGGTTTCTTTAACATTTCTATTAAAGGCCGGTTGTCCACCTTTGACTGCCTATTGGCGCAAAACTGGTTCTCCTTAAAGCTGAGCCATGGCTTTAATCTACTGCTTACAAACTTATGCTGCATGAAGACGCGCTTCTGCTCACTGAACTAGGCAAGATTTTCCTTGTTAGCTTCATTGTTCTACATAACTTAAGCAAGTTAAATGCTACTATAATTCATAAGGATGCTCTGAACACTCTGCCTTCGTGGCTTTATTTTCGTTCACATCACCGGCGCATTGAACTGAAATTATAATCCTATGCTGTGTGAATACATGCTGCTGTTTACTGAACCAGGCAATTCTCCTGGTTCAGTAAACAATTTCTCGCTTGAATTTACTGTTTTATATATTTATGTGAGTCAAATGGCACTACATTCTTAACGGCGTGTTGTCCACTACACCTTTATGGCTGAATTTTCATTCACTTCAACGTTGCAATGTACGTATATTTCTTTTGTTTCTCCTCTCACCATAATATTACAACCCGCCATCAATTACACATATAGTCTTGGATGAATAAGAATTACTCATTCTTCCATAATAGGACGATCATGCAGACTTACTCCGGGGTTGTTTCAGAACTTCCTTTGATACATTTGCCTGCACTCCATTCCTTTACTATAGGCACAACATATAGCCCTCCGCTATGGGTTATTTTTTAACCTCTAAGTGCTTATGTTTACAGGAGCATTTGGTGCTATATATTTAAGGGCTAGACACACAGTTGTTCTGCAAGTAAGTATTTTAGCCCATTAGGGTATCTATTAGATTGTGTCCTCCTCATCCCTCTGATTCTCTCTTGTTCACCAGTACCACTGATAATATTACTGTCACATAATATCTACCCACATTATTAATGTCTTTCTATGACATTTGATGACATTTGGTTTTATTTGATGACATTGTATTGTGATTGTTTACATTTCACTACTCAGCCTTACATTTTATACTTTTTATTTTTAATTATTTATTTATGATAATAATATGGTATTTATTATTTTTATAAATGTTTTATGATTTTTATAAATGTTTTATGATTTTTAGTATGTATATCTATGAGTTTATTTTTGAGTTTATTTATATTTTGAGGTTTTCACCCCTGAAGGGAGGCATTTGCCAAAATGCGTAAGGGTTTGTTTAAATAAAGGCATCTGTGACCACTTCTACTTTGATCACCTCACTTTTTGTGTTTAGTGCCAGGGTGTTCCAGGGTTAGGGTGGTGCGGCAGATTAGTTGGATAGCAGCTATCCAGATAGCTTAAGACAGCAAATACGGTGAACAGACTTTATATGGATGGTCTGAATATCATCATTATCCCAATAGAGCAGCCAATATTGGTGCTATCTGGATATCCATGCTGAATATCTTAATTATTTTTGGCCGTCGTGGCAGTTTTAAAAAAAATAGCCAAATGCAGAGGCTAATAAGGATGAAGGTTTTTCAGGAAACAAAATACACTTTAGAATCTCTACAGATATAAATACCAGTGATAAGGGAAGGAAATGGCTGTGGGGGTGTACTACCATCCTCCTGTACAGAATGAACAGACAGATGATGAAATGCTAACAGCAATTAGGGAAGCTGGCAACGTTTACAACACAGAATAATGGGGAATTTCAGTTACCCTGGCAAGATGGGGTCAATGTCACATCAGAACATTCTAGGGAGATAAAGTTTCTAGATTAAATAAATCATGGAGCAGCTCATTCAGGAACCGACATGAGGGGAAGCTATTTTAGACCTAGTCCTCAGTGGAATGCAGGACCTAGTGTAAGAGGTATTGTATCAGTTTTGGGGCCGCATGGCAATAGCGAACACAACATAATCACATTTGATTTAACAAATGGAGGGAGGATAGCACGGAAATTCACTGTGCTAGCATTTGGCTTTCAAAAAGGAAACTATGTTATAATAAGGAAAATGGTTAAAATACTAAACAATTGCAAAGGTTAAGAGTTTATATCAGGCCTGGGCATTATTTTAAAAAACTATCTTGCGTTCCCAGACAGATGCATTCCATGCGTTAAAAAAGATAGAAGGAAGGCCAAATGACAGCCAGCATGGCTTAAAGGTGAGGCCATAGAGGCTGTTATAGCTAAGAGATAATTTTTCAGAAAATGGAACAAAAGAGCCAAATGACGAAAACAAGAAACAGTATAAGTACTAGCAAGTTAAATGCAAGGCAATGATAAGGCAGGCAAAGAGAAAATTGGAAAAGAAGCTTGCTGTGGAAGCAAAAATGCATAACAAAACCTTTTTCAAGTACATTTGTAGCAAAACACTTGTAAGAGAGTCAGTTGGACTATTAGATGATGGAGGGGTAAAAGGTCAATCCATAGAGGACAAGGCTATAGCGGAGAGACTGAATGAATTTTTTGCTTCAGTCTTTACTGAAGAAGATGTAGGAAACTTACCCATGCTAGAAATGATATTTAAAGATGATGTGTAAGAGCAATTGAAAGAAATCTCGATAAATCGGGAAGAGAGAATGTAGCTAATTGATAGACTAAAGAGCAGCAAATCACCTGGACTGGATGGCATACATCCCAGGGTGCTGAAAGAACTGAAATATAAGATTGCAGACCTATTAGTAATCTGTGACCTATCATTAAAATCATCTGTAGTACTGGAAGATCGGAGAGCGACCAATGTAACGTCAATTTTTAAAAAGGTTTACAGGGTGATCCAGGAAACTACAGACAGGTAAGCATGACTTTAGTACTGGGCAAAATGGTAGAAAGAGTTATAAAAAAACAAAATTACTGAACTTGTAGATAGTCATGATTTAATGACAGAAAGCCAACATGGATTTAGCCAAGGAAAGTCTTGTCTTACTAATCTCTTATATTTTTTTGAATGTGTGAGTAAACAGGTAGATAAAGGTGAGCTGGTTGATATAGAGGATGATTCCAGACTGTGCACTTCCGGTCTGTCTGGACGTCCAGATAATGGATGGGGCACAGTTGTACTGGATTCTGCAACCACGGGAGCTGTATGTTCCTGCAGTTACAGAATCCGGCTGTCTGGCAGGGCTGGCTTGCACAGTATGCTGAGCAGAGAGATGTACAGCATGCTGCCCGTCTCCACCGCTTATTGCTCCTGCTGATGTGCCAGTGCCATGGCATCCTGTCACTATGGCACCGGGATGCTCAGCAGGTGCACGCAAGGCTGACAGCAGTAAGGAGCTCTTTCCCCCGTCGCCTGACCATCAGCAGGGTTGGCCAGGGCCAGGCCCGGGTGGCAGGAGCTCACCTGCCGTGGCTTCATTATCCATGGGGTGATGAATGCCCCGATCGCAAGGGCACCTGGCGCTTATTCCACCTCCGAGGTGGTATAAGCTGGGTGTCAAAGTGCAGCCACCGGACGTACAAGGCCCGGACCGGAATAGACCCTGCATGCCCGGGTGCTTCAGCCCACTGTCTGCTTCTGGCCCTCCCTCTCCTGCCCCAGTCCAGTGCTGCCTGCACCAACCCTCTGTACATGCGGGGAGGGCTGGACTCTGAATAGCGTGCCGGGAAAAAACAGGGGTCGGACATCCAACCAGGCCATCCAACCTCGCTATTCCCATTTCTGCATTGGGCCCACAGTGTATCTGGATATTCAGACGCCTTTGACAAAGCTCCTCATGAGAGACTTGTGGGGAAATTAAAAAGTCATGGGATAGGAGGCAATGTAATATTATGGATCAGGAACTGGTTAAAAGATAGAAAGCAGAGAGTAGTGCTAAATGGCCAATTTTCTCAATGGAGAAAGGTGAATAGTGGAGTACCCCAGGGATCTGTGCTGGGCCTGCTGCTTTTTAACATATTTATAAATGATCTGGAAATGGGAATAACGAGTGAAGTGATCGAATTTTCAGATGACACAAAATTATTCAAAGTTGTTAAAACACAAGAGGATTGTGAAAAAATGCATGAGGACCTTGAAAAATTGGGAGACTGGATGCACAGATGGCAGATGAAACTTAATATGGACAAGTGCTGAGTTATGCACTTAAGGAAGAATAACCCAAACTACGGTTACACAATGCAAGGTTCCACATTAGGGATCAGCACGCAGGAAAAGTATCTGAGCATCATTGTGGATAATACGTTGAAACCCTCTGTCCAATGTGCAGCGGCTAAGAAAGCAAATAGAATGCTAGGAATCATAAAGAAAGAAATGGAGAATAAAGCAAAGGATATTATAATGCCACTGTATCGCTCTGTGGTGCAACCACATCTTGAATATTGTGTGCAGTTCTGGTTGACATATCATAAAAAGGATATAGAGAATTAGAAAAGGTACAGAGAAGAGAGACAAAACTGGTAAAGGGGTTGGAAAGATATCCCTATGAGAAAGGGCTTAAAAAATTAGAGCTCTAAAACTTGGAAAAGAGACTGCTCGGGGGAGGGGCAGATAGAAGGCCTATAGAATAATGAATGGAGTGGAACAAGTAAATGTAGATCAGTTGTTTACTCCTTCAAAAAATAGAAAGACTAGGGGACATGCAATGAAGCTACAATGTAGCACATTTAAGACTAATCAGGAAAAATATTTTTTGCAACGTGTAATTAAACTCTGGAATTCGTTACCAGAAGATGTAGTAAAAGCTGTTATTGTAGTTAGATTTAAAAGAGGTTTGGATGAAAAGTCCATAAATCATTATTAAAGAGAACTGGATAAATCCACTGCTTTACCTATAGGACAAGCAGAATGGAATCTTTATACCTTTTGGGAACCTGACAGGTACTTGTGACCTGGATTGGCCACTCTTAGAAACAGGATACTGGGCTTTATGGACCCTTGATCTGATCCAGTAAGGCATACAGTTGTGGTTAACATTATTGGCACCCTTGCAGTTCAACCACTTAGGGGGTTTCTTCTCCTGTCTACACATTAAGGTGGGTCATTCCGTGCAACGTTGGGATGTCCATCCCTGCTATTTGTACCCCCACCCGATCACGTCTAACTTCCCTGCTCGTTGTATGGGGAAGCTAGACGGGAGAGGGGAAGGGGTGGATTGGGGACAGAGTTGCAGTGGGTGATTGTCGGCTTCGGACGTACAGGGCCCAGGGCTGTAAAGCGGCGGGAGGGGGCAGAGAGCATTCTCCGCAGCCCAACCCTGGCCTCGGGAGGCCGGATCGGGGATCAGGCTCCGAGGGAAGCAGTTCAGGAGCCGGCAGCCAGGGATTGCGGTACCATGGCAACCGGACGCCATTGTAAAGCCCAGATTGAGTTAGTCAGGCATGGCATGTATGTGCAGGCAGGGTTGAATCGTGGTCCTGGCTGCACATCCAGGCCTGTTCGTGATTCTCATCCCGCGGGGCTAGACATGCCTGTGGGATCAGAATTGCAACTCCCTCTTTGCGTCCATTTCCAACTGGGCGCACAGAGGGCCTGTACGTCCAGGATGGA
The DNA here is from genome assembly GCA_033557465.1 of Ichthyophis bannanicus. NCBI lineage: Eukaryota > Metazoa > Chordata > Amphibia > Gymnophiona > Ichthyophiidae > Ichthyophis > Ichthyophis bannanicus. The sequence goes on from CM066039.1 coordinate 99,681,601, forward strand.
ATCGGGCTCTTAAAGTCCCAAATGTCAGATATCTCCAAAAAGAAAAAGTGGCCAGTAAAATGGCTGTGGATTATATATGCACACATATTTGATACATAAAAGAATCAAATAAAACAAGACCAATTAAAAAAGGAAACAGCAGGAAATAGTATAAAAACTGTGACATTGCCAGGACATTATTATTAGAAATGACACAAACTGGACTAGGGGTAAGGACATTATCATTGGCACCCTTATAACAAATTCAAATCAGTTTGAACAAAAGAACCACATTCTCATTGCAGTAAAATTAGATGCACCTGTGATCAATTGTCAGTACTCACATGTCTTGAATCAACCAATCAATGATGGCGCTAATGTTTAAAATGGCCACATTCACTCCCTGTTCCATTTTCACAATGGTGAAGACAAAAGAGCTGCCTGAGACCATCAGAAAAGCCTTTATCACCAAACATCGAACTTCAAAGGGGTACAAGACCATTTCCAAAGACCTGGGGATTCCTGTGTCTATAGATCGCAATGCTATTAAAAAGTTTTCTGTTCATGGAACTGTCAAAAACTCCCCAGGACGTGGTGGGAAGAGGAAAATTAATCCAAGAATTCTTCAAAGGTTAGTGTGAACTGTTGAAATAACACCATGTACAACATCCAAAGAGCTTAAGGCTGACCTGGAGCAATCTGGATTGGTGGTTTCAACCTGCACCATACGCCATGCACTAAACAAAGAAGGACTTCATGGGTGAAGGCCAAGAAAGTCCCCACTGCTCAAAGACAAACATAAAAAGGTATGCCTGATCTTTGCCCAAACCCACCTTGAGAAACCACAATCCTTCTGGGAAAATGTTCTGTGAAACCAAACTTGAGCTCTTTGCCAATGCAGACCAGCGATACGTTTACAGGCGAAGAAATGAAGCTTATAAGGAAAAAAAACATTCTTCCTACAGTTAAATATGGTGAAGGGTCTATAATGTTGTGGGGCTGTTTTGCTGCTTAAGGAACTGGAGGCCTGGAACGTATTAAAGGAATCATGAAGTCAGAGGACTACCAAGATATTTTGGAGCAAATGTGCTACCTAGTGTCAGAAAGCTAGATCTGGGTCGAAGGTCATGGGTCCTCCAGCAGGGCAATGACCTAAAACATACATCCAAAAGTATAAAAGAATTGTTAAAAAGGAACAAATGGACTATTTTAAACTGGCCAGCAATGAATCCTGATCTCAATCCAATCGTGAATCTTTGGAAAGAGCTGAAATCTGCCACTGGTAAAAGGAATCCTGGAAACATTCATGAGCTGGACCAAATAACAGTTGAAGAGTGAGAGAAACTACCAGCAGACAGATGTACGAAACTTGTAGATGGCTACAAGAAATGTTTGGAGGCTGTCAAAACTGCTAAGGGTTGTGCAACCAAATATTAGTGAAGGGTGCCATTAATCCTGTCCAGGTCATATTTTTTTTTCTCAGAAATTGCTATATCTAAGTTGCACAGGCATCTTTTTTCTGTTGTCATATTTTGATAGTATGGTCAAAGGTATACATTGGTTGGAATATTTCCATTTATTTCTCAAGATGTTGTACACAACATATTTAAAATGCAAGGGTGCCAGTAATGTTGACCACAACTGTATCGTATGTTCTTATGTCCAATTAAGTCAGCTATGTGTTTTTACAGGATGTTGTGAGAGGAGTGATGTTGGGATAAGAACATAAGATAAGCCATGTTGAGTCAGATCAATGTCCATTGAATCCAGCATCCTACTACTACTATTATATATTTATAAAGCACTACAAGGCATAGGCAGTGCTGTACAGACATATATAGAAACAATTCCTGCTCGTTAGAGCTTACAATCTAAGACAGACCAGACAAAAGATAAGAATAAGGGAAAAAGCGAAAGGTGAGGAGACATAAGGAATAATGGGTCAGGATCCAAAAGCAGCTTGAAAAAGGTGAGCTTTCAGCATGGACCTGAAAAGGGGCAGAGACGAAGCCTGACAAACAGACTCAGGGAGCCTGTTCCAGGAATAAGGAGCAGCAAGATGAAAAGACCGAAGTCTGGAGTTGGCAGTGGCAAAAAAGGGCAAAGAGAGAGGTAAGCCATTAGAAGAGCAGAGTTGAGAGAGGAAAGGTAGTGAGGAACAGAAGAGTGAATACAGAAGGTAGCTCAGAAGAAGCATCTTGAATTAGATACGGAATGTAAGCCAGTGAAGTGATTTGAGAAGAGGGGTTATATGAGTATATCGAGGCTGGTGAAAGATTAGTCACGCAGCAGAGTTCTAAACAGATTGAAGGGGAGAGAGATGGCTGAGAGAGACCAGCATGAAGGAGGTTGCAATAGTCAAGATGGGAAGTAATTAGAGAGTGGACAAGTGTTTTAGTAGTGTGTTCAGAAAGGAAGGGGCAAATTTGTGTTAATGTTATAGAGAAAGAAACGACAAGTTTTTAAGCTGTCTGTTGGATATGATCCAATCAAAAGCAGCCAATTCAAGTCATAAATTTCCATCAGATCCTGAAAAGTAAATAGCTCATTTTCATGGAGAAGAGTAGCTTTCTGAAGCTGAACATAAGAAATGCCATACTGGGTCAGACCAAGTTCCATCAAGCCCAGTATCTTGTTTCCAGCAGTGGCCAATCTAGTTCACAAGTACCTGGCAGGTTCCCAAAAAGGCACACAGATTCCACAGTGCTCACCCCAGAGTAAGCAGTGGATTTCCCGAGTCCTCTTTAATAATGGTTTATGGAACCGTCCTCCAGGAACTTGTCCAAACCTTTTTTAAGTCCAGAGTTTGATTACATGTTGGGTAAAGAAATATTTTCTCTTATTAGTCTTAAATGGGTTACATTGTAGCTTCATTGCGTATCCCCTAGTCTTTCTAATTTTGATGATGTAAACAACGGAAGATGTTTACCTATTCCACTCCATTCATTAAATTATAGACCTCTATCATATCCCCCTTCCCCCCCCCAGCCATCTCTTTTCCAATTTGAAGAGCCTTAACCTTTTAAGCCTCTTCTCATAGGGGTATCATTCCATCCCCTTTACCATTTTTGTTGCTCTTTGTAACTTTTCTAATTCTGTATCCTTTTTAAGATATGGTGACCAGAATTGCACACAATATTCAAGGTGCGATCGCACCGTGGAACGATACAGAGGCATTATAATATCCTTTATTTTATTCTCCATTCCTTTCCTTATGATTCTTAGCATTCTATTTGCTTTCTTCGCTGCCGCTGCCCACTGTATTATCCACGATGATGTCTAAATCTTTTTCCTGATTGGTGGTTTCCTAAGGGTGGTACCTTACATTATGTAACCAGAGTTTGGGTGGTTGTTTCCTAAGGTGCATAACTTTTCACTTGTCCACATTAAATTTCATCTTGCCATTTGGACGTCCAATCTTCCAATTTATCATGGTCCTCTTGTAATTTTTCACAATCCTCCTGTGTTTTAACAACTTTGAATAATTTTGTGTCATCTGCAAATTTGATCACCTCATTCGTTATTCCCATTTCCAGTTCATTTATAAATATTTTAAAAAGCAACGGGCCAGATTGGGGTACTTCATTATTCACCTTTCTCTATTGAGAAAATTGGTCATTTAGCCCTACTCTCTGCTTTCTATCTTTTAACCAATTCCTGATCCACAATACTACACTGCCGCCAATCACATGACTTTTTAATTTCACCAAGAGTCTTTCATGAGGGACCTTGTCAAAGGCTTTCTAAAAATCCAGTTCCAGGTCATCCAGCTAGACCAGTCCAAACTAGTGGGTTGTGTCTCCCTGCCAATAGATGCTGAGACAGAGAAAGCAAAAAGCCAAACCAAACTGTGATATCATCCGTGACATAATTGCTAGGCACAGTTAGGGGTCCCCTCGGTACTTTCTCTGTCTCAGCAGATGTTTGATGTCTTTTTCTCACCTTTAGCATGGCCTTCAGCCTTCTTCTTTGAGATCTGAGCGCTGGGCCACCCTGACCCTTGGGGGTTATTTGAGATACTCTGCCAATGGTCCTTTTGGGAGAGCTCCTGGCTAGGAGAGCCAGTGCAGCTTGGGGAGCACTTGCATGGCTGGGGATTTTAGTGCTGCTCTTGGGTTCTCTCTCCCCTCCCCCTGCTTTCTCCTGACTCCTGCAGCTCTTCCCCACTTTTGCACAGTGCAGCGATGTGAGTGTGTGTGTATGTCTCTCCATTATTATGTGGCTTTCTGCATTTCACTGTGTCTTGCATTACCTAAGCTGTTCCCAGCGTTATTGTGCAAATGTGCATGACGAGGAGGAGAAGATTGTGGATATGGCCTGGAACAGAGCGGATTGGCCTGGATGTGTCTGCCTTGGCATTTGGGTCAATGGCTGAGACTTCATTGTGGCCATCTGCTATGTGCATGGCCTGGATGGCCACAGCATGTCATGCTGAGAGGGCACTCTCACTCTGACCGAGCAGTGAACATGGCACAGCTAAGTATCCACATAGTGCTATATACTGTCTGGCTCCAGTGATGTGGGTGCAATCTCTGTTTGGGGATCCTAATTACTGAGCCACATGCTGGGTGTCCATGCCGTTTATCCCAAGCCAGGGTGCACATGGTCACTCTGTGCACATGCATTGTGTGCTGATCAGCGGACCAGCCACAGTTGGTATGTGCATGGCTGAAATAGCCCACTGGTGAGCAGCAGGTGTGGTGCAGCCTGACTGAGCTTGATGTTGTGGATTGTTAGTCCTCAATGGTTGGGACAGCAGTTGTTCCTGGCCTATTCACTGTGGTCATGGCAGGACCAGCAGGACAGTAGCAACAGCCCCACACCAGCCTAGAAGCCCCCACTGCATTTGGCATCCATGACTTCAGCTTTTTCACACTGGGGACTAACATGCACTGTTCTGGGAGGGTCCCTGTCCCACAGGGCCCAGACACAGGCCAAGCTGTGACTGGCACCTAAAGCCTGCTGCAATTGTGCAGGAAACAAGGTGACTAGCATAACACACTAGCAGTAATGTGGACCTGCAGCATGGCCCGCAGAGGCCATCTCTAGCAGTGCAAATTCTGGAGACTAGGTGCTTGGTGCCCATCCTCATCCTCAGGGTGACTGCTAAAACTGCTCAGTAGTATGGTTTGTAGCTGTCATGTGCATGTAGCATCCACTTTCAGTGCGTCTTACTGAGTGGATGTGATGTATCAGAGCATTCTCCATTTGGTGATCAGCTGCAGATTGCTGTTCCACCTGTGCAGTGCCTCATGGGTACTGGAGAGGCTAGCCTATGCCAGCACACACAGCAGGCAGTGACCTGCAGGCTCTTTGAATCCCGACATTGATGTGTAGGAAGGTGTGGAGGTGTAGTCTACAGTTAGTGCAATATCTTCATATGCAGGGGTCAGGTGTTTGATTCCCACTTGGTCATTTTGGGCCTGTGTGCTACTCAGGCCATTTCCCTGCTTTTAACTGTCCTGGCTCTTCTGTGATTTGCAGACACTCGTCCTTCTACTTTGTTATGCGTTCTGGCCACACTTTGGGTTAACGAACATGCTATTCCACATCATGGCCTTCTGTGAGTATGGCTTTATTGCCTCTGATACAGCCCTAGCTGGGGGTCTGACATGTTCACCCTGCATATGTCAGGACCCTGCTTGGAGGCAACATCTCCTTGTGACCTTGGGCAGGTCACTTAATCCACCAATGACTCAGCTGACTACAGGTCCGTACAGTCTGTGGTTTTCATCAGACATTAGTAATTGACGGTAAGATGTACCCTGATGTGACTGCACTACTTCAGCAGTATACTAACAGGCAGTTACATGCATACATCTGTAACCTACTTGGGAAACATGAGTCATTTGTGACATCATGTCTGTTACTGTACAGCTTTGGCTCCCTTCCATCTCTTCAGTACATGTGGACACATCCTTCCCCTTGGATATCCACCCACAGGTCTCAGCTCATGTCCATGCATACCCCATTTGCCCAATATGGATAACATCTGTGCAGTTGTTATCAGCACATTTGTCTGAGGTGTTGTATGGTGGCTGTGTGGCTAGGACGACAGGTGTGAGTCCAATATGTCTGGTATCAGGCCTTCCAAGTGGCAATGCCACACATTTTCATGCACAGGATAGATACGTTTTGGATGGCACCTATGGCACATCGATGCTACCACCATCTCCTCCACCACCATCCATCCTCCAGCCCATCCATCCACCTCTGTCAGCTGGGTGCAGTCATGTCTTCTCATGCAGGCTGCTATACATGGCCTATACTCTTTCCCACAATTTGGCTCCACACACACACCTCTCCTGTGCCTGATCTGCATGTTACCACTCCTACTCTGTCCTTCTGTCGCTGCACACATCCTGTCACTTCTGACTCTGCAGGGGGACATGTGTTCCACATCCTATGCCACACACTGACATTGTGCCATATTACATTGGCACCCCCTGTGCATCTGTACACCAGCCTCCCACATGCTCATCCACTTTAATGACTGCCACATAGGGTGCCCACTGGCCTGGCAGATCCATCATCTCCCACCTGTCCTTCCAACCATCACCTTCAGATTGTCTTCCCTTGCTGCTCCTTTATCCAACATTAGGGTTACTGCCATTTTCAGACATTAAGGTGCCTGCTTGACACCTTAACGCCCAATGTTCCTTTACCGCACGTTAAATAGCCCATAGCACCGGAACGCCTCCTACACGCATAGAGCCTTTTTTGCAAGGAAAGGCCTTTTTCGCTGCCATTAATGCTTGGTAATGCATGCTGCCTTACCGCTTTTTAATAAACATACCCCTAAGACTCTCTTAGCACTATCTAAGAGAACTCTGCTTTGAGATAGTGGGGTGTTTGGGCCCCACACACCATGTGTTGCTGCGTTGAACAACTACCTTATTTTCCATTAGAGTACCAGATAAAAGGTTTTATAGATATAGATATAAATATAGACAGTACATTATTCCTAGCAAAAAATGTGCCAGTGTTTATATGCAGGGCTCTTTTATTAATGCATGAGGACTATGAGTCAGTTTTAGCAGGCAATGAAAAAATGTGGTACTCTGTACCACAGAGTGCTCCTTCAGAAAACGTCCTGGATATAGATATATAATGTATACAAAGTTCCTTATCGTCACTCCAGTCCAGTCCCTTTACTTCTGGGTTACGCAACCCTTCCAGCAGCTTGGAGGCTGAGCCCAACCTTTTTTGGAGGTGGAGCAGTATAAGTACCCCTGGGACCACCCACTCACTCCAGTATTCTCAGCCTCCAAGCAGCTGGAGGGTTCCGTAAGCCTGGGGCTTACTGGAGTCCTTCTTTTAGATAATATTTTTTATTAATTTTATTAATTTTATTAATTTATTTGTCTATTGCCTATTTTACTTAATTTATTTTGCTGGTTGAAGTTTTCTTTTTTCCTTCTCCTGCGACTTTAAATTTCTGCCGGCTCCTTTTCCCCCCTCCTCCCCCCTCCCGATCGGGCCGGGGAACGGAGGTAAGCGGTGGCATGCAGCGTCAGGGAGTGCTTCCATTCTCTCCTGCTCCGGACGAGACAAGTCGGGCCAAAGGAAAACCGCCGCCATTCTCTGCCTCGCGCCGAAGCCCTCAGGGTGGCTGAGCGCTAGAGGCAAGACCGTCATTTGGGGCTTACCGCCAATCCCTTCCACGGCGGACGGAGAGACGCGGCAGCAAGAACCGGCCTTCCCGACATCGGGGAAACGGCGAAATTGATCGCAGCAATAAAGGGGCTCAATTTCACCTCAGGCCTTCTCTGGGAGCATGGCAGACCCGACGGCTGACCTCGCGCGGTCCCGACCTGGCTCCACGTGGTGAGGCCCACCACGTGTAGAGCCTGCGGGCCACGGGTGCAGGATCCAGTGGCAGCATCTGAAACGCAAGTACCTCCGTTGGAGGAAAGAAGAGTTAAACATTATTTAATTTTAATTTAATTTAATTTTAATTTATTTGCGATTTGACCTGGTTTCTATTTTCCTTTGTGCCCAAGCAATTTGACTGCCTCCCCTCCAAGAGGTGCAGAAAGGGGAGAAGTGTGGTAGTTAAAGATTGCAGGTATATTGAAGTGATATATTTCAGAGGATAATCCTAGGGACATGACAACCAAGCCCTGCTGTCCCTCCTGCGGAACACGCAGAGGCACCTCCGCAGAGGCAGGAATCTGCAGGAGCTGCGCCGCAGTGGCGGCCTCGGTTGAGCAGGAAATTAATCTAGCTGTAGCTCTTCCTCCTCAGGGGACAGGAGACCTCCAAGGTGGGGAGGGAGGATCACAAGTACCTCCACCTACGTCCTCGGACATACCTTCTCCCCCCGTACCCCCTTCCCCCCTCCCTGTGGGGGAAGGAGGGTCCAGGGATTTTTTCTCCCCGGACTTCATACTTCTACTGCACAAGGCCTATTGCTTGCGGAAGCAGGGCTTAGGAGCAGTTGAGGCCGGGCCGTCAAAAAAGGACAATTCAGCCTCTGAATCCGGTGTGCCAACGAAGCGCCCTCGTCTGTGCGAGGAGGAGCCCCTGGCAACCCTCTCTCAGGGTACTCCGGAGGAGACGTACTCGGACAAGGACTTGGACGAAGAGGAAGAGGAGCTGGAAGAGGGAGAGATCCCGGAGGAAGACCAATCCAGGATCATCAGAGTCTTTCGTCGGGAGGAGCTCCCGGCACTAATTAATGAGTCCCTAAAGGTGCTCAATGTGGCTTCAGATACGCCGGTGGAGGAGGCGCTGGAGGATCCATTGATACAGGCCATTAGGAAATCCCAGAAGGTCTTTCCGGTCCATAGAGTGGTTCGGCAGATGATCCAGGAAGAATGGGACCAGCCGGAATCTAGCCTAAGGGGGACCCGCCCCATGCTGCGCCTTTACCCTCTCCCAGAGGCAGATAAGGAGCTGCTGAAGTCCCCCAGAGTAGATGCAGCGGTATCAGCAGTCACTAAGAAGACTACTATCCCAGTTGAAGGCAGCACGGCCTTAAGGGATTCTCAGGACAGAAAGTTGGACACGCTCCTGAAACAAGCATTTGACGTAAGCGCTCTAGCCCTACAGGCCTCCATCTCGGGAGCTTGGGTTGCTCGGGCCTGCTTAAGGTGGTCGCAGCAACTGCAAGCAGCGGAGGCTACCGCGGGGGACGCCCGGTCCAACGCCGCTAGGTTGGAATCCGGAGCAGCCTTCTTAGCGGATAGTCAGTATGACCTCATCAGAAGCCTGGCCAAGAACATGGCCTCGGTGGTAGCAGCCAGGCGTTATTTGTGGTTACGAAATTGGGCGGCGGATGCCTCTTCAAAGGCACGCCTGAGTCGACTCCCCTTTAAGGGGAAGCTGCTGTTTGGAGAAGATTTGGAGAAGCTAGTAAAGGACCTTGGCGAGTCCAAAGGAGGCAGGCTACCAGAAGACAGGCCGAAACAAAATCGTCCTCTGCCTCCAAATCGCCCCCAGTCCAGGGATTCTCGGAGGTTTCGCCCTGCCAGATCCAACCCCCCTTCCAGGGGACGCTTCCCCTCCAGGAGTCAAGGTTTCCGGGGGTTTCGGGGAGCAGGCCGCGGCTTTGGGGCCTCCTCCTCCTTCTCCTCTGCCCCTAGAAAGCAACAATGAAGCGACGGGGGACCAGGGGGTAGAGCGTCCAGTGGGAGGCCGCCTAAGACAGTTCCTTCCCGCCCGGTCCCGGGTCACTACGGATCAATGGATACTGGAGGTAATCAGAGAGGGCTACGCTCTCGAATTCGCAAAGCAATTACCTCCAGCATTCGTTCAATCTCCCAGCGGATCTCCTGCAAAGAGGTCGGCGATAGAGTCAACCCTCGCACGGCTGATTGCACTAGAGGCAGTGGTACCTGTACCATCAGACCAGTTCGGATCGGGTCGATACTCGATTTACTTTGTAGTCCCAAAGAAGGAAGGGTCCTTTCGGCCAATCCTGGACTTGAAACAGGTCAACCGCTGTCTCAAGGTACCACATTTCCGCATGGAGACCCTACGCTCAGTGATCGCAGCGGTAAGGGCCGGAGAGTTCCTGACGTCCCTCGACTTGACAGAGGCCTACCTGCATATTCCGGTCAGGAAGTCCCATCAACAGTTCCTAAGGTGCGCGGTGCCGGGGGGCCACTTTCAGTTCCAGGCACTTCCCTTTGGCCTAGCGACGGCCCCGCGGACATTCACCAAGGTGATGGTGGTAGTAGCGGCCTTCCTCCGCAAGGAGGGAATTCTAGTACACCCGTACCTAGACGATTGGCTGATCCGGGCAAAATCGGTAGCCGCTCGGCAACGGACAGAGTTATGCAGGTCCTAGAGGAGTTGGGGTGGGTCATCAACCGAGCAAAGAGCAGGATGACCCCCTCCCAGGACCTCGAATATCTTGGAGCAAGATTCGACACCGGAAGGGGCAGAGTGTTCCTCTCTCGAAAGCGATCAAGGGACTTAAGACTGCTAGTCGCGCAGTTCCAGAGCAGACGAAACCCCTCAGCGTGGCATTATCTTCAGGTGCTGGGCACGATGGCGGCAGCAATAGAGGTAGTGCCTTGGGCCAGGGCCCACATGAGGCCATTACAGCGCGCTCTATTGCGTCGGTGGTCCCCGCAAATCCATTCCCTCTCAACACAGTTACCGTGTGCTCCAAGGACCAAACGGTCACTTCGCTGGTGGCAGTGCACAAAGAATCTAGAGCGGGGAATGCCTCTCGAGCCTCATCTCTGGGTACTGTTGACAACGGATGCCAGTTTGTCAGGCTGGGGGGCTCACTGCGAGGACCAGTTTGTCCAGGGCCGCTGGTCTCCGCTGGAATCTCAATGGCCCATCAACAGACTGGAGTTGCGGGCCGTCTCTCTAGCACTCAGAGCGCTCGAACCTCTAGTACGAAGAAGGGCAATTCGCGTTCTCTCAGACAACGTCACCACGGTAGCTTACATCAACCACCAGCAGCCCCTCTCTGGAGAAGGAGGCGGACGTCCTGTTCCAGTGGGCGGAGCCCCGCCTGGAAGCACTTTCGACTCAACACGTGGCAGGCACGGACAATCTCACGGCCGATTACCTCAGCAGGCACAGGATAGACCACGGAGAGTGGGAACTAGAGAAGGAGACCTTCGACAAGATAGTGAACCGCTGGGGACTCCCAGTGATGGATCTCATGGCAAGCTTCGCGTCAGCCAAAGTGGACAGGTTCTTCAGTCGGCGGAAGGAAAGAATGTCCGAAGGCCTGGATGCTCTGTCTCAGAAGTGGCCGGCGGAGGGCCTCCTCTACGTGTTCCCCCCTTGGGTCCTCATCGGGAAGGTCCTTCAGCGGGTGGAGTCTCACCAGGGCCTGGTGATCCTCATTGCCCCGGATTGGCCGAGGCGCCCTTGGTATGCAGATCTGGTGAGGTTGCTAGCCGACCAGCCTTGGCGGCTCCCCTGCAAAAGGGGCCTGCTCAGACAGGGCCCAGTTCTGATGCCTCAAGTGGATCGATTCTCGCTTACGGCCTGGCTATTGAAAGGGCGCGGCTCTTAAAGCGTGGTTATTCGGGAGCAGTAATATCAACGCTGTTAAATGCGAAGAAACGCTCGACCTGTTTGTCCTATGTAAGGGTCTGGCGCATCTTTGAAGCATGGTGTGCGGAACACCGAAGGAAACCCCTTTCGGCCTCAGTCTCTGAGGTGCTGGAATTCTTGCAAGCCGGTTTTGATAAGGGTCTGGCGCACAGCTCCTTACGAGTCCAACTAGCAGCCATCGCTTGCTATAGAGGTAAGGTCCGCAGCAAGCCCCTAGGGGCCCATGCGGATGTTTCCAGGTTCCTGAGGGCAGTCAGACGCTTGCGTCCGCAACGGAGATCGGTGATCCCCCGTGGGACCTCAATCTGGTACTAAATGCAATGGTCAGGGAACCCTTTGAGCCAGCAAAGAGGGCCTCCCTGAAGGATTTAACCCTCAAGACAGTTTTCCTGGTCGCTATCTGCTCGGCTAGGCGAGTCTCCGAATTGCAAGCGCTGTCCTCCCAACCTCCTTTCCTGTCCTTTTTCAGGGACAAGGTGGTCCTACGGACAGTGCCTTCCTTCCTACCCAAGGTCATTTCCCCATTTCATTTGAACCAGACAGTAACCCTCCCGGCCTGGCCGGCCGGAGTCCCGGAAGGCAGGGACAGTAAGCTACGACTCCTAGACGTCCAGAGGATCTTGAAGCGATACCTCTCCCGCACTGCCCCTTTCCGGAAATCCGAACGTCTGTTCGTCCAGTTCGGAGGCCCGCACAAAGGGGAGGCGGCAGCCAAGGCCTCCATCTCCAGGTGGATCCGAGAAGCGATTGCCTCCGCCTACATCCTAAAAGGGAAGCAGGCCCCAGTGGGATTACGGGCGCACTCTACCCGAGCGCAGGCCACCTCGTGGGCAGAGTATAGTCTAGTTCCCCCTTTGGATATTTGCAGAGCGGCGACTTGGTCCTCGCTGCATACCTTCACAAAACACTATAGGCTGGATGTACAGAGCGCAGCGGACGCGAGGTTTGGTCTGGCGGTTCTTCAGTCCGGCGTGCCGGACCCCTCCCGGAGTTGAACTGCTCTGATACATCCCAGAAGTAAAGGGACTGGACTGGAGTGACGATAAGGAAGAAGTAATTAGATCTTACCTGCTAATTATTGTTCCTGAAGGAACAACAGTCCAGTCCCTGATCCCTCCCGGCTCGGCCGGACTTGAAGAACTATCAGACGAGGACGGGGGGCGGGCCAAGCGGAGATCCAGGTCTGAGCGAAAGAGAGCAAGGAAAGTCTCCTCTGACAGTGTCGGGCACGCCGCTTCCCCCCGTTGCCCTCCCTCCTCCGTGTTCCTTCTTGATCCTATCTCCCATTTCAAAAAAAAAAAAAAAAGGCGGTCCTTTTGCGGGACTGTGTGTTAGTCATCCCCTAGGGGAGTTAGATTTTTGTTTGAGGTCTATTCGTAGACATTGTTACAGTTTGCTTTGTCATTCGAATACTGGAGTGAGTGGGTGGTCCCAGGGGTACATATACCGCTCCACCTCCAAAAAAGGTTGGGCTCAGCCTCCAAGCTGCTGGAAGGGTTGCGTAACCCAGAAGTAAAGGGACTGGACTGTCATTCCTTCAGGAACAATAATTAGCAGGTAAGATCTAATTACTTCATTTTTATACTGCTTTTCTAGAAGAGACTATTCAAAGTACTTTAAAGCACTAAAAACAGCATAACAGTAAAAACACAAAAACTTGACTTCCTTATCTTACTAGACCAGTCCAGATGAGTGCCTCATGCTCCCTTGTCAGAGGTGGAGACAGACTTAAACAACTTTCAGTGATGCCATCATTCTGTATAAATACTGATGCAACACTGAGAGAAGTCAGTGTTTTTCTGTCTCCAGCAGGTGGCAAAGTGTTTGGTATGGTGCAGCTGTAGAGATAGACCTGTCTTCCCTGGCCCAGATTATGGTCCAGTGGCCTATGTAGCAGAGATCTGTAGACCTAATGTTGCTCAGAGCTTGGTTACGCTCCTGTCTGCTTGAGCTGGAAGCTTGCCCTGTATCCAGCGCTGCTACCCATGGGCCAAAAAGTGAACAGAAGGAGCCCATGAGGCCCCTGAGAGGGGTTGGTTAGATGCTATTTACTTAGGTTTGGGATTTTTTTCCTGATATTTTTCAGATTATTTTTTTCTAAGCCTATTTTTTTATATAGGCTATAATTTTGTCTCTCTTCAACTGCTTAATTAAAGTAGTTATAATAAAAAAAAAAGATTTATTTTTCTGGCAGCTGCTTTCCCTTCATGGCTTTGAACCGGCCAGCTTTGTAATTGCTGGGAATTCCCTTTCAGCGTGACCTTGTTTTTTTTTCATCAGGCTTTTTCTTTGCATTTTTTTTCTATTTTGTCACATGGAGCTTTATGGTGCTGCTAGGAGCCTGATACTTTTTGTGGCTGTCGCTGAGTCAGCTCCATGGCAATATCCTTTTGCCTTGTTTGTGACAGTGACACCGTGAGTCAGATTTTTTTTATTTTATTTTATTTTTTGCCCCCCCCCCCCCTTTAGGGGGCTCAGAGCCTGATGAAATTTCTGATGTCTCCATGGATTCTCCCATGGTTTTCCCGTCCATGGAGTGAGCACATGATGAGGAGGCCAAAGGCTGTAGCCAATACTTACTCTTGAGCCCTTCTTGACTAAAGGACTTTTTCATCTGACTTTGAACAGCGGCTTCTGAAGCTGCTCACGGGCTACTTTCAGACCTTCCTAGCTACTTGGCAGCTTCTTCTGGGAAGGGTGGGTCTGGGGCCTAGGCCTCCCTTATTGTGGACCCAGGGCCCTCAAGCTATGTCTGAGTATCTTTCCTTTCCGGGCAGGGTGTTTTTTGGGGAGGACTTGGAGAATTTAGTGAAAGACCTTGGAAAGGCATGTCCTCAAGATAGGCTTAGAGGTGGCAAGATTGCTCCCCACAGGGCCTTATGTGGAGTTTGGAGATGACCTTGGAAGGCTAGGAGCCCAGATAGGGCTTACTCAATTTATAGTGCTTGGTCTAAGAAGGCTCAGATCTTTCAGAGCGCTCGGCACTTTTGAGACTCAGTCTCAGCTCCCATCGGAGACGGTAAGCCCCTGCAGTGAGATACAGTAGATCCCTTCTGAGGTGCAGCTAATTGGGAAGAGGGCAGTTTCAGTTATTTCTTTCAAAGTGGACTCAAATCATGTCAGACCAATAGGTCTGAGAGGTCCTATGTGCTGGAGTTTACAGAGCCTTTGCAGGAAGCCTTTGTGGCTTCCAGCTTAAGTGGGTGGCCTTTTTAAAAAAAAAAAATCTTCAGTGCTTCCTGCAGTTGCAGACTATTTCACCTGTGTTCTCTACAGAGCAGGGAGAGGGGCATTATTCTGTCTACCTCATGGTGCCCAAGAAGGGAGGATTCTTCTGGCCTATCCTGGCTTAAGAGCTTAAAAATACCCTTGTTGGTACTGCCTGGCAGGGAGGCCCGAACCTTTGATGCCCTTGGCCGAAAGGCCTTTCAGAGCTCGATGCTAACATGCTGAATCCACTCATATCAGTTCTACATCAGCATGTACCTGAAGGAATTGTCTAGGGAACTTGGGGGATTCTCGGCAGGTCTCGATGGAGAACCTCTACAGAGGTTCAAGACCCTAACCTCAGCAGTAAAGGAATGTTCAATGTTTCTGTCCCAAGCAGCCTATGATGGCTTCGCATCATCGGCTAAGGTGGCCGCCGCAGGCATCGGGCATGACACCAAGCATGGCTACAGTTGTCTGACCTGGAACAATGGTACAGGACAAACTGATCAATGTTCCCATGGCGGACAAAGCAACGGAGATAGAGACCGAGCATGTGATAAGAACCAGGCTCTTGAAGAAGACCTCGTGTAACCCTGAAAGAAAACCCTGGGGAAAAAGCCCTTCTTCCCAAGGAAGAAAGGAGGTTTCAGTTCTACTCCACACTTCCAAGCCTTCTCAGGCCATCAGCGGGCCCAGCAACAAAAAGGCCAGGGACATGGTCCCTGAAAGCATAAAGCCCCGAAGCTCCAGGCGCTGGCTCAGTCCCAGCCCGGGGGAGGCTTTTCATTGCCTGGGAGTGACCCCCAGGGGGTCCCTTGCTGCCCACAGGTGGATGCCTATCCCTGTTTGCCCACAGGTGGACAGCCATCACCACTTATGCCTGAGTGTTACAGGTGGTCAAGGAGGGTTATCTCCTCCACCTACATCAGACATCACTCCCGTTCTTCCCAGGAGAGCCCACCGGGTCTCTCCTTCACCAGACCCTGCTTCTCACCGAGGCAGCAGGACAACACGGTGCAGCCAGTCCCAAAACACCTCTGGGGCACCGGCTTTTACCTCAGATACTTCCTCGTCCCTAAGAGGACTGGGGGTCTCAGGCCCATCCTGGACCTGCGAGAGCTCAAAAGGCTTGATCTTACCTGTCCTTCTATCTATTGACCCATCTCTCTCCTCCACTTTGTTTCTAAACTACTTGAACGTGTGGTTCACCGCTGTTGCCTTGACTTTCTCTCCTCTCAAGCCTTCCTGAATCCTTTACAATTCTACTGAAATGTCCTTTACAATTCTACTGAAATGTCCTTTACATTTCTACTGAAATGGATCTTGCTAAAGTCTCCAGTGACTTGTTCCTGGCAAAATCCAAGGGCATTTACTCAGTACTCATCCTTCTTTACCTCTCTGCTGCTTTTGACACTGTTGACCACAACCTTCTCCTTGATACCCTGTCCTCGCTTGGTTTTAAGGGCTCTGTACTATCCTGGTTCTGTTCTTATTTCTCCCATCGCTCTTTCAGTGTTTGTTCTGGTGGATCCTCCTCTGCTGCTATCCTGCTCTCAGTTGGTATACCCCAAGGATCTGTCTTGGGTCCACTCCTTTTCTCTCTCTATACCCAGTCCCTTGGTGCGCTCATCTCTTCCCATGGCTTTCAATACCATCTTTATGCTGATAACTCCCAGATTTACCTCTCTACACCTGAAATCTCTCCGGCAATCCAGACCTGGATCTCTGCCTGCCTTTCTGACATTGCTGCTTGGATGTCTCATTGCCACTTGAAATTGAACATGGCCAAAACTGAGCTTCTTATTTTCCCGCCTAAAACCTCCTCTCCCCTTCCTCCTTTCTCAGTCTTTATGGATAACTCTCTACTCCTCCCTGTTTCATCAGCTTGCAATCTTGGGGTTGTCTTTGATTCCTCTCTCTCCTTCTCCACACACATCCATCTGATAGCTAAGACTTGCCGTTTCTTTCTCTATAACTTCAACAAAATCCGTCCATTTCTTTCTGAACACACTACTAAGACATTTATCCACACCTTAATCACCTCCCGTCTTGACTATTGTAATCTACTCCTTGCTGATCTCTCGCGGAATCATCTCTCTCCTTCAATCTGTTCAACACTCTGCTGGGCGGCTAATCTTCCGCCAGCCTTGTCATGCTCATATTACCCCTCTTCTCAAGTCACTTCATTTGGCTCCCTATCCATTTTTGCATCCAGTTCAAACTTCTCCTGCTGATCTATAAGTGCTTTCACTCTGCAGCTCCTCACTACCTTTCCTCTCTTATACCTCCCTATATCCCTCTCTGGAAACTCCACTCTTCTGGCAAATTGCTTCTATCAGTGTCCTTCTCTTCTATTGCTAACTCCAGACTTCGCTCCTTTCACCTTGCTGCTCCTTATGCCTGGAACAAACTAACCTTTTCAAATCCAGGCTGAAAACTCACCTATTCGCTGCCTCTGTCAGATCTTGACTCACCTGATCTCCTTTATGTTTCTTTACCATTCCCCCTAGATGTATCCCTGTCTACACCTACTGTGTTGTCTGTCTTGACTAGATTGTAAGCTCTGATGAGCAGGGACTGTCTCTTACATGTTTGTGCAGTGCTGCGTGCATCTTGTAGCACTATAAAAATGCTCAGTAGTAGTGGTAGTAGTGGTTTCTGGTCAGGGAGACGTTCAAGATGCTTTCCCTTGGAACACTGCTGCCATTCCTCCAGCAGGGAACAGGCTTTGCTCCTTAGACCTAAAGGATGCTTACATTCTCATCCTAATCCACTCCAGCCACAGAAATTACCTTCAGTTTGTGGTGGGGAGACAACACTACCAATACAGGGTACTGCCCTTCGGGCTAGCCTCATCTCCAATCTTTACAAAGTGCCTTGCGGTGGTCACAGCTCACCTTAGGCTTCAAGGGGCCTTCATCTTCCTCTAGTTGGACAACTGGCTCATAAAGGGGGCCACCGGAAGCACCATAAACACCCTGCAACACCTGGGGTTTGTCATAAACTATCCCAAGTCCCACCTCACCCCCGCTCAGAGCCTAGAGTTCATAGGGGTACAGCTGGACACTCTTCAGGCAAAAGCCTTTCTACCTTAGAAGAGGTCAGTACATCTCAGGGAACTAGCTGCAGTGGTGCTACGGCGCAGGACAATGCCCACCTGGCTTCTCCTCCGCCTGCTCGAACACATGGCCTCCACGGTCTATGTGACTCCAGACGCCTGCCTACACATGAGAGCAGCGCAGTGGCGCTTCTTCTCAGTGGACCCAAGCTACAGGCAGGCTCCAGGACTGAGTGCATGTGACCTGCCAGCTGACAGACTCCCTAGGATGGTGGCAGAATCCAGGTCACCTTCAGGTTTTGCCAGAAAAATCTGGGTCTATTAAAAGATGCTTTATTAAACTGCCAAATGGGCCTAGATGTGGCCATGTTGGGGAAAAAGGACAATTGCAGATGATCAGAAACATGTGTTGGCTGTATTTTTACATACCTGAATGGAAGGCATCATTGTTTTTAGACATCAAGAAAAAAATATATTCTTGAATAGATTTGGCAAGTGAAGGAATTAAAAGTACATTCTCGATCCAGTAAATTAAGAAAGAACTTTCTGTGCTTTGAAACTGGAGGATTTACAAAGAGACCTCCTTTCCAAAAAATCATCCAGAACCAGATGTTCTCCCTATTGCTGATGCTTCTCCTGCCCAGGCAGTTCACAGCTCTCTTCAGCTGTTTGACATGTCTGATGCCTGCAGGTTTCTATTGCACACTAGGAGAATTACTGGCAACAAGAAAAACTGGTCAGAGAAGCATCTGACCTGTCATGCCACCAACTTCACTCGCCTCCTATCAGCTGGGACCGGTAAAGTATGAGCAGGGAACCAGAGAGGTAGGAGAGGTGTGGCTGCATCTATGAAGAGTGGGCAGAGCATTAAAGCATAGTTACTCATCTGTAACAGGTGTTCTCCGGGGACAACAGGAATGAGTCCTCACATATGGGTGACATCGGCACCGATGGAGCACTCACGGAAGCATCCCCCCAGCTTTTAAAGAAAGCCTTTGGGAGATGCCACCACGCATGCATGGTCCCCT
Source organism: Ichthyophis bannanicus (assembly GCA_033557465.1). Taxonomy (NCBI): domain Eukaryota; kingdom Metazoa; phylum Chordata; class Amphibia; order Gymnophiona; family Ichthyophiidae; genus Ichthyophis; species Ichthyophis bannanicus. The sequence continues at coordinate 99,700,405 of CM066039.1, forward strand.
TCCCGCCCAAGGGTGCCAAGTTGCTCAGTCAGATGACATAGCTAAAAGACGGCAAAAATAAAAGATGGTAAAGAAGCAACTCCAAGGAGAGGAGGGAGGATTGTGAGGACTGATTCCTGCTGTCCATGGAGAACACCTGTTGTAGGTGAGTAACTATGCTTTCTCCGGGAACAAGCAGGAAGTCAGTCCTCACATATGGGACTCCCCAACTACAGGCTACCGAAAGCCCATAGCAAAAATAGGGGCTCCCTCATGGGGAACCGCAAGCAGCAGCAATTTAGTCCATGTGCACAGACCACAGTAGGACCCCTGTGTCCAATGAAACCAGCACTCCAGTAGCCTGAACACAGAAGGGTCGGAAGGTAGGAGTTGCCTAAACCCCAAAGAGGTTATGGAGCACAGCCTGGCCGAAGGCACTGTCCCATCGGGACTCTCTTTCCAGGCAGTAATGGGCTGTGAGGGTATGAACTGAAGGCCTGCTGGCAGCCCAGTAGATGTTCACCATTGGGACGGAGCGCAGATTTGCCACCGAAGCTGCCATAGCCCTGACATAGTGCGTCGTGATGCGGCCTTCCAGCGGGAGCTTCGCCTGCTCATAAGCGAGAGCAAGACTGTCCACCACTCGGTTGGCAATGTACTTTTGGTCACCGCCTCTCCCAGCCTACTAGGGTTGTAGGAGATAGAAAGCTGAGAAGCTTTGCGGTGGCCCTGAGTGTGTTGGATATAGAAGGACAAGGCGTATAGTGTGCAATTCTGGAGACCGCACCTTCAAAAGGATGTGAACAGAATGGAGTCGGTGCAGAGGGTGGCTACTAAAATGGTTAGTGGTCTTCATTATAAAGCATATGAGGACAGATCTAAGGATCTTAATATGTACCTTAGAGGAAAGGCGGGATAGAGGTGATATGATTGAGATGTTTAAATACCTCCATGGCATAAATGTTCAGGGGAGAGCCTCTTTCAATTGAAAGCAAGTTCTGCTACGAGGGGACATGGGATGAGGCTGATGGGGGATAGATTCAGGAGTGATATGCAGAAATATTTCTTCATGGAAAGAGTGGTGGATCCATGGAATAGTCTCCCAGTGGAGGTGGTAGAGATGAGGACAGTAACTGAATTCAAAAAAGCATTGGAAAAACACAGAGGATCTCTAAAGGAAAAAAGGGGACTGTTGTAGTTGTTGATATGGAAGGACAGACTAGATAGGCCATGTGGTCTTTTTCTGTCGTCATATTTCTATGTTTCTATGTTACAGTCCATGGTGTGAGGCCGTCTCCGCCCAACTGGAGTGAGGTCTTGGAAAGAAGGTTGGGAGCACCACTATCTGGTTGAGATGGAAGGGCGACACTACCTTCGGCAGGAATTTGGGGTGCGTGCGAAGCACCATTCTGTTCTTGTAGAACCTGGTATGAGGCACTTCTGCCACAAGAGCCTGAAGCTCACTAACTCTGCGAGCGGAGGTGAATGCAGCCAGGAAAGCCACCTTCCAAGAAAGGTAGCGAAGGTGGCAGGTAGCCAGAGGCTCGAAGGGTGAACGAGTGAGCTACCCCCAATACTATGTTGAGTTCCCATTCAGTTGCCAGAGGGCAAACCAGGGGCTTCAATAAGAGCAGGCCTCGAAGGAAACGGGTCACCAACGGTTGGACCGAGAGGGGCTTACCATCCACCGGATGGTAGTGCGCCGCCAGAGCACTAAGGTGCACTCGGACGGAGTTAGACTTGAGCCCGGACTGAGAGAAGTGGAGAAGGTACCGTAACACCAGAGCCACCAGGCAGGAGAAAGGATCAGCCCTGTGTTCGACGCATCAAACAGAGATCCTATGCCATTTGAAGCCGTAAGCCTTCCTAGTAGAGGCCTTGTGAGAGGCCAGGAGAATGTCCTCCACCTCAGCTGGAAAGTTGAAAGGGGCCAGAGTCACCCTCTCAGCAGCCATGCTGTCAGCGACAGGAACGCCAGGTTGGGGTGTAGGAGATAGGAGTTCCGGGCGGTCTCCAAGGGGATGGGGGCTTCCACTGTCAACTGTAGAAGCAACGGGAACCACGGTGGTCTGGGCCATCGAGGAGCTATCGGGATGAGTGAGGCCCTGTCGCGGAGGGTCCTGAACAAGGTCTGGGCGATCAGCGGCATTGGAGGAAAGGCGTACAAGAGGCCCTCCGACCAGACCAGAAATGCGTCCGCTGCCACCCTGGAGGGGGGTGGGCCTGCCAGGAGCAGAAGCAGGGCAACTAAAAGTTGTCTGGGCTGGCGAACAGGTCCATCATGGGTTCCCCCCAGAGCCGGAAAAGCCAACTGGCTACCCTGGGGTCCAGCTGCCACTCGTGCAGCTGGAGAGCTCTGCTGAGTCTGTCAGCCAGCAGGTTGTCCTGACCTGGCAGGTACACTGTCCACAGGAGGATACCCTGTTGGATTGCATACGAGCAGAAGACCAGTGCCTCCTGACAAAGGATACGAGACTCCATGCCCCCCTCTTTGTTCACGTAGAACATCTCCACCTGGTTGTCTGTCTGGACCAGCACCGGCTGGTGATGCAGGTGGTGACAGAAGACCCTCAAGGCTAGGTGTATTGCTCAGAGCTCTAGGAAGTTGGTCTGCTGGGTGCTGTCATCTGGTTACCAGTTGCCCTGAGTGCAGAGATCTCCGCAGTGGGCTCCCCAGCCAAGCAGTGAGGCGTCAGTGGTGAGGAACTTTGAGGGCCTTGGGGCCTGAAAGGGCATGCCCGCCTCGAGATGCTGGGGCGACTGCCACCAGACCAGGGACTCCCACCAATTGGCAGGCCACAGAATCTATGGGGTGTGTTTACTAAAGCGCGGTAACATTACCGGCGTTAAGTGCAGCGTTAACGTGAGCAATGCCATATAAGGAAGTGGGTGTACCGATGTTAAGATAGCAATGGTCATTTAACACGCATTAAAGGGCACCAGTTAGCGCACGTTAACGGGACATTGCACGTTAAAGCAAAGCACATTACAAGGCTGACAAGGTGCCCTGTAGGGTGCCTTATAAGGCGCCTTAGCCTAAGGTGCTGTATAAGGTGCCCTAAGGATGTTAAGGTGACCCAAGATATGGTGCCCAAGGGCAGTAAGGTGCCCCAAGTTGACAAGCATGAAATGTAAGGCCAAAAAACTGATGTAACCCTAACACTGCACAGAGCACCGAGGAAAGGCAATGGACAAGTGATGGAAGGAAGTAGAGGTGAGAGCTGATGGACCTGCCAAATCTGCATGCAGCCGATGTGGCAGCTGGTGAAATGGACAAACATATTGGAGGCAGCTGTACTGATGCACAGGGTGTTGGCAATGTAAAGTGCTACAGTGACAGTGGGTGGAAGAGGATGGGAATACGTGTCCGCCAGTGGTGGTAGAGGTGGCAAGATATTTGCAGTGATAGGACAGAGGTGTAGTAGTGCCATGCAGAGCAGACACAGGAGAGGCAAGCATGAAGAGCTGCAACGCAGCAAAGGGTACCAGAGCAGGGCATGGGGTAGCAGCCTGCACATGAAGACGGGACACTACACAGCTGTCAGACGCAGATAGACAGAAGGACGGCTGGCAACTGTGATGAGGGTACTATGTGCCGGAAGCACAGATCTGCAGAGATATGATTGTCACAGGAATAAAAAGGACTTGCCTCGGACAGGCCTAATAAAATGAGACCATGGAGGGATTGAACCCATGACCTCTGCCTAGGACGTCATTGTATTGACCAGTGGGCTATATTTTATGGCTTCTGTCTCAGCAATGGCTGGCTACAGAAAGACTGCAGGTCACCGCATAAACTGTCTGCTGTGTCTACCAGGATAGGGTAAACCCACCAGTACCCATGGTGCAATACACATGCAGAATAGCAGTCTACATCTGATCACCAGATTGGGTATGCAGCTCTCCAGCACCTCAGCTTGGTAGGAGGAACTGACCGTATGTGATACTGGCACAGAGTAGCTATACACCATGCCATTGTGCCGGTTCTGTGTTCACCCTGAGGGTGAGGTAGGGTGGCCAGCACCAGGTCTGCAGTACCCGGGTTGCTTGAGATAGGCTTTGTTGCAGGGCCCTATCATTGCCAGTGTGTGACAGGTATTCCTTGCAGCCACACCTAAGATAATCCTGTGTCCATCTGTATTCCCCAGTCACATCTAGTCCTTGGGGACCAGGAGCCACCCAAGTTAAGCATATCCAGTGTGTTGGCAATGGTCAATTGTTATAAGAGCAGGGGGGTGTCTGGATTTACATGCGGATTATATAGCACCACCGACCAACCCGCCCTGTCTGGGTCAAGATGGTGGACAGGATCTGCCCCCAACAGACCCACACTCTGCATCTTTGCATTGGAGGCTGTAGAGGGACATGATGAAGGGCTGTGGGACCAGCAACCCCAGTCCTGCTGGCAAAAGGGCAGTTGATGCAGATCTGTACTTATCACAAGGGCACTGGCAGACAGGCAGTAGGCCTAGAAAAGCTCAGCTGCCCCCCCCACCCCACCCCACCCCACCCCACCCCACCACAATCTGACATTCACCAGCAGAGGGCACAGTCAGTCTGCACCTGCTGCACCCTGCAAGGTGTTCCAGCCGTACACATGCTGACTGCAGACAGTCCGCTAGCTAGTCCATAGTGCATGTCCCCAGAGGAACTATGTGCACCCATAAGGGGGATGTAAGCACAGACACCAAGCAGGTATCTCAGTGATTGGGCCCCAGAACAGGGAACACACAGATATCACTTGAGAGAAACACTGTATAGCACTATGTGGGAATCTAGACATGCCATGGTCACTGCTCAGTCAGGGTGAGAGTGACCTCCCAGCATGACATGCTGTGGCCACCCTGTCCATGCAGGTGGTGGTCGGGCAATACAATGTCCCAGTCAGTGCCCCACACCCTGTGCAGATGCATCCTTCCCAGTCCGCCCTGTCTGGGCCATACTCACAATACCTTGCTCCTCATTATGCACATTTTATTTATTTTTATTTATTTATTTAATATCTTTTCTATACTGCGCTCTTTAAAATCAGTGCAGTTTACAGGCAAACAATAATCTGTACAGTGCAGTGGAAACCTGCACTGTACATTACAGTGAACAAGTGGTGTAGCTTGGGACTAACATGGGTAACTATATACAGACTGGACACTCAGGTCACAAACAGTATTGTCCAGAGTTGCTTAGCAACTATTTACAAGAATAGATAGCTATATACATGTTGTTATTTACAGGTTATACAGTTGTGCTAGTGGCGTTGCATCAGTGTGTCATGGTGTGTGCAGGGGCGCTGTCCAGGTAGTTGGGTATGTCTGATTGTGGTTTATCACTAGCCTGGGAGTAGTGTAGGAGGAAGAAGTGGTGTTTCAGTGCCTTCCTAAACTGGGCAAGGTCTGTAATGGACCGGATGGAGGTTGGGAGGGCGTTCCAGCTTGTGGGTGCATAGAACACAAAGGCTCTGTTCCTTGTTGCTTGCATTCATTTTGTGATTGCATTTGGGATTATCGGTGTGTTGGCAGCAGGTGACCTTCTGGATCTGTTGGGGGGAGTGGGGTGGATGAGGTCCGTGAGTGATGCGGAGGAGCAATTGTTGATGGCCTTGAAGGTTAGTAATAGTATTTTGAAGGATAATCGGCAGTGGATAGGCAGCCAGTGAAGGTGCTTCAAGATTGGGGTTATGTGATCCCTCCTTGAGGCTCCGTGTAGTATTCTGGTGGTGGCGTTCATTGCAAGCTGAAGTGGATTCAGCGTGTTCTTCGGGAGTCCCTGTAGAATTGAGTTGGCGTAGTCGAAGTGGGGGACTATGAGTTCTTGATATATTGTTCTGAAGTCGTCTGGCTCCAGCAGGAGACGTAGATGCCAGATTGTCCGTATCTTGTGGTAGACTGCCTTGACCATGTTATTTATAAGGGTTTTCATGTCTAGATGTTGGTCTAATGTGACCCCTATGTAGCAGATCGTGGGTTTGCTTAGGAGCTCGGTGTCTCTTACTTTTAATGAGGTGGGAGGTGTAAATGTCTGGTTTCTGGTCATGAATAGGGCGTCCGTTTTGTTGAAGTTTATTCTGAGGTTTTGGGAGTGGAGCCAGTCAGTGACAGCATCGAAGAAGGTTGTTAGTGGTGAAAAGTCTGGCTGGTCAGTTGAGAACGGCATGTAGGGCAGTACATAGTCAGCGTATACCAGGCAGGCGACATTGAAGGAGCGGATAAGTGAGCAGATGGGTTGCATGTATATATTGAACAGCAGGGCTGAGAGCGAGGATCCCTGTGGTACACCTTGTTTTTGTTGGAAAGGTTCTGAGGTCATGGAGCCGGTTCGTACATGTTGCCATCTGTCTGTCAGGTATGACTTACACCAATTTAGAGCTGTGGCATGGATTCCCTTTTCCATGAGGCATCCTATGAGCAGATCATGATTAACAGAGTCAAATGCTGCGGCAATGTCCATGAAAATTTGAGCAAATCCTTGTCTGATGTTGTCCATTCTGGTGATTAGGGTACTGAAGTGGGTGGTCAGGAGAGTCTCGACGCCATGTGATTCTCTGAATGCGTGCTGACATGGGTCGAGAGGAGCGATGGTCTCGATGTGCTGTTGGATTTGGCGTTGGATGACCTTTTCAATTATTTTGGCCGGCTAACGCTGGAAACAGTGTAAGCATTATGGGCCCAGTGAGGAGTAGGCAGCCACAAAACAATGGATAGACATACACACACTCCCACTCCTATTTCAGCATTGTGCAAAGATAGGGGTGGTTGGCAGCCCTGCCTGCCACACTAGTCCTGAGCACAATGCAGGCATTGCTAAGGTATGCAGGTGCTAGTAGTAGTGTTTTGGTGGTAAGTGCTGCTCCGTGCCGGGCCCAACAGCCTGACTCTCCATGAGGCTTTGGATAATGGAGCCTGTGGGTAAGGGTGTTTGTGCCTCTGTTGGCCGATGTTCTAGGGAGTGCATATGTTTATGTTATGTGCAGTGTGGGGTAAAATGTAGGGACATGGTCTGCAGGAGCCACAACTGGGACTTGAACCTGTGACCTTCTGCCCCAGTACACACTGGCTGTGTGTACTGCACCATACTGTTGCCACAGAGACAAGTCAGTCCCTGGGGATACCATGACTGTTCATCAGACAGACCTTGTCTGTTGCACTGCACGCCACCCACCTGAACAGGGCTTGGCCTTGGTCTGCTGAGGGCAGATGCCACTGCCCCCTCCCCCACCATGCTGACATGTCCATATGCTGGTGGTGCGCAGTCCCAGGCCGTCCAGTGTGCAGGAAGGCAGCTGCCTAGGGTGTGGGATCTGGGGTTGGGATGCCTTCATAGACATCCACACTTCCCCCCGGCACCGCCTGCCAATGTTATGTGCCCTTTGAGGTACTTGCTGGGTAATGTCCCCTGGATGGGACACTCTGGGACACAGACTCATGGGCATGTTTGACCTTGGTCAGTTGCTGTCTTACTGATTTCCAGATTTTGCATTCCTATGTGCCACCTAGGCATCTGCCTAGCCCACCCTGTGCCCCATCTGCCCCACTGCATGTCCTGCCTGCAGCCCTCTATGCCCCATTTGCAGCATCACCATAGTGCCCTTTCATACCTGGGCACTATGCTGTTGCTGCACGTGTAGCACTACTATCACTTTGTTTGGGCTCCCTGCCTATGCTGTACATTGCTGATACTTAAATGATTTCTCTCTCCTGCAAATGTGCATCTAACGACAGGTTTTCACTCGCGGTAATGTTCAGCTCTTCAGTTCCCTGCATTAGTGTAGCAGGAGCCACTCCCCGCCCATTGACCCCTTCTCTCCACCCTCTGCGGGACTTAACGCTGCCGGAGACGTTAACGCGTGCTAATGTCACATCTGGTAACATTAGCATGTGTTAACGTTACATTTGGTAACGTTATCGTGCGTTAACGTAGCCACTGGTTATACATAATCTTGATCATCTTCAAGATCATCCACCATCTCTCAGTGGATGTACTACAAGAAATTGTAACAAGGAATATCAGTAACAGACCAAGAAGGAACAATTATGACAACATGACTAAACAAAATACATCAAGAAGAGCGCCATCACTAATGGCATCAACAGTATGGAACTCCCTCCCAACAAGCATAAGGGAATTAGAGGACATCACAGACTTCTGCAAGGCCCTTAAAACCCTGTTCTTCACAGAAAATTACGAGCATATAGACAACAGCCCTCACCAGATACACAACACCCCCCGCCCGATCGGGATTGCAACGTAAACTCCACTGCAAGCTCAATACTTATCTAACCCAGCTAGACTCACGACACCATCATGATAAATGTAACCCTCAACCTGTGTTGTCTTAATGTTGTTAAATACCCTCATGTTAAATGTTGTAAAGTACCCACATGTTGAATGTAACCCAATTGTGATGTAATGTAACCACTTTGATTGTAGGATAAGGTGGTGTACAGGTATGTTTAAATAAATAAAATAATACATCTAGTTCCTTACTATCCTGCTAGACCAGTCCAGATGAGTGGATTATGCTTCCAAGCTAGCAGGTGGACTAGAACAGCTTTCAGTGATATCATCATTAGTATATACTCTAGTGCAATATTGAGAGAAGCCAGTATTGTCTACCTCCATCAGGTGGCAAGGTGTGTGGACTCCCCTGTCCATCTCCCCTGTCCAGCTCACGGTCTTTGTGGCCTGTTTGACTGAGACCTTGGTCCAGTGTTTCCTCATAACTTGGATATGCTCATTATCTTCTTGAGCCGACAGCTGCCCTGTGTCCAGTGCCATTACCCATGGGTCTACTACTACTACTATTGAGCATTTATATAGCGCTACTAGTCGTACACAACACTGTACAGATATACATGTAAGAGACAATCTCCAGGAACAAGCAGGAATGTTGTCTTCACATATGTCATCAACTCCCATTGACATCAGTGATCCCACCCAGTTACCCAATTCCATGACGTCTCAATAACATGCTTAGGCTGATTCTCTATAACGAATGATCTTGTCCCTAGTAACATGTACCTATTCAGTAGTATTACATTTGTAAATAGATTGTAAATAGTTTCCCATGTTATCCAAGTTCCTTCCCTTGTTATCTGTAAACTCATGCAAGTTGACTGTACTGAGATTTTTGTTCTATGTGAACCGCGCTGATGCTGAATAGTGCGGTATATAAGAGAATTTAAATAAATAAATAAAATAAAATATGGGTATCGTCGGTACCGACAGAGCTGGTGCGGGAATGCTCCCCAGCGTCCAATAGGAAAGCTTTTGTGAGCATCCCACAGCACCTGCGTGCTGCCTTCCCGCCTTTCCGCCTTTCCAACTATCCCTCTCCAGTTCTTCATTTTCCGCGGAGCCGACAGGTCACATTTCATCTTTAATCTTTGTTTTTGTGGTCGCATCTGCCTTCCCTCGACGCTATACCGGTACCGCCGGTTCTTTCTTCTTCTAAAAAAAAAAAAAATCTGTAGTTGCTGAAGTGGTTTACTTCAGGAACTTTTTTTCCTTGGTGCTAGGCTCCATTTTGGGCACTAGGCCCAATTTTTCCTTAAAAATGGAAAAACCTACTTCAGATTTTAAGAAATGTTCTAAATGTGGCGGTACCATTTCCGTCACCGACACCCATGATTGGTGTCTGAAATGTTTAGGTCCTGACCACTCTATTTCAGAGTGCCTCTCCTGTGGAATGATGTCAAAAAGGGGCCGGCAGAACCGAGCTGCTAAACTTAGCACCCTTTTTCCCTCAGACGCGGCATCTGTGGCATCGATGTCCTCCAGGGCTTCATCTTCCTCCCATGGATCTCAGGTAACTAAACATAAATCTAGCCGGGCCTCAAAGGGTAGATCTCCTTCTAAGTATCTAGATGCCCCTGGTGTTGCCCTTGAGGAATTTTCACCGGCAAAACTGCCCCGGTGGGAGGCTTCGGCTTCCAAAGCATTAACGGAGCTCCAGGATGTTCTTGAGGCCTCAACCTTGGCAGAACTACTGGCGCCAAGCTCTGGGGTTCCGGCCGCTTCTACCGGTACCGACACCCAAGCATCGGCAGCGTCGATAGACCAGAGATTCCTTGCTATCGAACGCAGTCTAGCGGCTCTTCTCACGGCTTTGGTACCATTTAAATCACTTCTGACACCTCAACCAATACTGGTACTGACTGCATCGACATCAGCAGGTATGCCACCCGTACCGAGTCATGTGTCTGTCTCCGGCATCGACAGATCGGTACCTGAACAACCCGATACCGACTTCGATCGATACTGGTACCGTGCTTTGCACAATCACCAGGATCAGAGCTATTTTGAATCCTCGAATGAGTCTGAAGACTCTGCCGATACCAGCGTACTTCTCCCTGAGGATTCCTCTTCTCCTCAGCGCAGAATGTCTCTGCCAGAGGATATGTCCTTTCAGGACTTTATCCGTGATGTGGCCCGAGGCCTTTCCATCATAGTAGCTCCTGAAAAAGAGCCTAGGGCAAAGGAGTTGGAAATCCTCCAATACCCTAAGGCTCCCAAAGAGGCAGCTACTCTGCCTATTCATGAGATCTTACATGATCTTATGCTAAGGATATGGGAAACACCTTTAACCACATCTCCTCATTCTCGAAGACTCAATACCATGTATCGAGTTCCACCTTGTCCTAGCTTTCAAAAAACTCAATTACCACACCATTCAATGGTGGTGGAAACAGCCATGAGAAGGATGAAAAGTGCAAAGAGACATGCATCCAATCCTCCAGGTTGTGAATGTAGGACTCTTGATGCCTTTGGGTGTCAATGCTTCCAAGCTTCCATGCTCTCAGCTAGTATCAGTTCCTATATCTTGTATATGGAAATGTTCCTTAAAGAGGTCACAGGGGACTTGGAGCTTATGAGCCCCCTTCTTCCTGATGACAAAAGACAAGACTATCTCACTCTTGTCAAACATGTTCAGGATGTTTCTAAGTTTGTTAATCATGCAGCCTTTGACTCTTTTTGAGTGCATAAGCAGAACCTCTGCTATTGCCATTGGTGCACGTCGGATCGCCTGGCTTCAGGCATCTGACTTGGAAATTTGGGTACAGGATAAATTAGGAAACATTCCTTGCACAGGAGAAAATCTCTTTGGCAAGAATTGACAGATGAAGGCTAATGAAATAGAGGCTGACAATATCACATTGGATAGATTGTCCAAATCTACAGCCGATCCTGCAAAGAAAAGATCCTCTAAAAAACATTTTTCAATAAGAAAAAAAAGTTTTATCCTTCCTATACCCAACAGGGACACCGTCCAGGTCAGACTGCCCAAAAGGGACAGCAGCAACAACCTAGACAACAAAAGAAGCCAAAAGCTGTGAAACCTCAGCCAGCTCAGCCTCCTCAGGGGCTTTGACTCTTTTCTAGAGAACTTCGCCTTCCTGCCCCTGAAGGGTCCAGAACCCTTAACCATTCCAGGCAGGTTATATCATTTTGCCCACAGATGGTACCAAATAACAGCAGAAAATTGGACTCTGTCCATTGTAAGAGAGGGGTACAAGCTTCATTTTCACAGCCTGCCCCCTCCTATAATTATAAGACAGTTCAATTCTCAGACCTCTCTCGACAATCTCTTAGGTCAAGAAGTCACAATGCTCCTTGCTCAAGGAGCAATAGAGGAAGTACCCATTCCCCATCAGGTTACAGAATTCTACTCCCCCTATTTCCTTATTCCAAAGAAAACAGGAGGACACAGACCCATTTTAGACCTCAGAGAATTGAACGAATATCTGTTCCAAGAGAAGTTCAAAATGGTCTCTCTAGGAACTCTGCTGCCATACCTTCAAAGTCAGGATTGGCTTTGTTCTCTAGATCTCAAGGATGCGTATACTCATATTCTCAACCATCCAAATCACAGGAGATTCCTCTGATTCCTGTTTCAAGGAAAGCACTACCAATACAAGGTTCTTCCTTTTGGCCTGGCTTCTGTGCCAAGAGTGTTCACAAAATGCATGGCTGTGGTAGCAGAATTTCTCCGCACTCTGGGAATATTCGTCTTCCCTTACTTAGACGACTGGCTCATTTGAGCCCCTATAGTGCCAGAAGCCAGCTCTGCTCTGTTTCGCACAATGTGAATCCTTCAGTATTTGGGACTGGTAATAAACCTCCCAAAATCCAATCTTGCTCCCACTCAGTCCCCAGAATTCATAGGAGCTCATCTGGATACCAGACAGACAAGGGCTATCCTTCCGCAGCCCCACTGTTTTCGCATAGTACAACTAGCTTCCCAAGCAGTGCTCAAACGTTGTCTCACTGCTCGGGAAATGCTACAATTGCTAGGCCACATGGCATCCACCATGCATGTGGTTCCTTATGCTCGCCTCCATATGAGGGCAGCCCAGTGGACTTTATCCACTCAGTGGACACAGGCCTCAGGTTGCCTGTCGGACAAAATAACAAACTCAGACTGTCTTATTTCGTCCCTCCAATGGTGGCAATCGCCCAGAAACCTTCTGGTGGGGTCTCCTTTCCAGCAACCCCTATTCCAAGCCACCCTAACAACAGATGCTTCACAGGTGGGATGGGGAGCCCACCTGCACAATCTCTCTACCCAGGGTACCTGGACTCCACAGGAGGCCTGTCTTCACATCAGTCTCCTGGAGCTCAGAGCAATCTTCCTTGCTCTTCGAGTATTTCACGCCCAGCTCAGTTACAAGACAGTCCTAGTTCAAACATACTATCAGCTAGCCATGTTCTATGTGAACAAGCAGGGCGGAATAGGCTCTCTGTCGCTATGCAATGAAGCTTTGCGACTATGGGCCCTTGCCAGAGAGCATCAGATTCATCTCCTTGCAGTGTATCTTCCAGGCATTCAAAGCTCTTCTTGGGCAGACAGACTCAATCGATTTCTGCTTTCACACAAATGGTCTCTCCATGCAGACCAGGTTGCCCAAATATTTCAGATTTGGGGAACCCTGGACATAGACCTCTTTGCAAGTCCACTGAATGCCAAACATCCCCTGTTCCAGAATTCCGGCTCGATGTTGTCAGGCAAGGGATGCCTTCCTCCTTCACTGGGGTCCAGACTTCCTATATGCCTTCCCACCCATTCCCCTTACCCCCAAAACCCTATTCAAGCTTCAGAGAGACAGAGGTCATATGATCCTCATAACTCCACATTGGCCACGGCAACCGTGGTACCCTCTGCTCCTACATCTCTCTCAAGCTCTGCCTCTGAAGTTGGGATCTGCTCCAAGAGGACAGTATGCTGTGGCATCCCAATCCCCAGTCTCTGCATCTCAGGGCCTGGTTGCTGAAAGCCTAGAACTTCAGGATCTTCAGCTTTCCCAACAGGTAAAGGATATCCTTCATGCTTCTAGGAAACCCTCCACAAGACGCTCGTATGCCTTGAAGTGGAAAAGGTTTACCATATGGTGCTCGCAGAAGGGTCTTAACCCTCTTGCGATACCTCTGGAATCGATACTGGATTATCTCCTTTATTTGTCAAATGCGGGTCTCAAGACAAATTCAGTAAGAGTCCATCTTAGTGCTATTGCAGCTTCTTACAAGCCTCTAAGTGGACAACCTATTTCCTCTCATCCTCTCATAGCGAGATTTATGAGAGGCCCTCTTTTAACAAAGCCTCCCATTAAGCCACCACCGGTGGCATGGGACTTAAATCTGGTGCTCGGGCAGCTCATGAAACCGCCCTTTGAACCATTAGCCACTTCATCTTTGAAATTCCTTTCCTGGAAAGTCATCTTCCTCATTGCAATCACATCAGCACGTCGCATTAGTGGCTAATCCTCCTTATACAAGGTTCCACCATGATAAGGTAGTTCTTAGGACGCATCCACACTTTATGCCAAAGGTGGTTTCGCCTTTCCATTTAAACCAAGCGGTTTACCTTCCTGTTTTCTTTCCAAGACCTCATGCCTCCAGTGCAGAAAGGAACCTTCATACCTTGGACTGTAAAAGATTTTTGGCCTTTTACTTGCAAAGGACACAGCAACATAGAAAATCTTCTCAACTTTTTTTTGCTTTTGATCCTAGTCATTTGGGACTTCCAGTTTCCAAAAGAACACTGTCCAACTGGATCGCACAGTGCATATCCTTTGCCTATGAGAGTAAGAACCTTCCTCTTGAAGGCCATGTCACAGCTCACAATGTGAGAGCCATGGCAGCCTCAATGGCTCATCTTCACTCTGTGTCTATCGACGACATCTGTCGAGCAGCTACTTGGGCTTCAGTACATACCTTCACAGCCCGCTACTGCTTAGACAAGGACTCCCACCGGTATGCCTTGTTTGGCCAAGCTGTTCTTCAACACCTTTTTCAGACTTAATCAACTCCTACCCACCATCCCTGGTAGGATGCCAGAGATCCATGGGGGGAAGTGGGGCCCTTTCGCATGGGCTGACAACTTCCTGGGACCATCTCCCTGGCATCTGTAGCTAGGGAGTCCCCATATGTGAAGACTACATTCCTGCTTGTTCCTGGAGATAGCGTAGTTACTCACCTGTAACAGGTGATCTCCGGGAACAGCAGTAATTTAGTCTTCACAACCCACCCACCTCCCCTAGGAATTGTATCTCTCTTTCTCTCTCTCCCTCTCTCTTTTGTCTTAGCTATAGACTCAACTGGACAGGGATACTTGGAAAGGTGGGAAGGCAGCACGCAGGCGCTGTGGGATGCTCCCAAAAGCTTTCCTATTGGACGCTGGGGAGCGCTCCTGCACAGGCTCTGTCGGTACCGACGATACCCATATGTGAAGCTAAATTCCTGCTGTTCCCGGAGATCACCTGTTACAGGTGAGTAACTACGCTGTCCATGCTCGTCAGAGTTTACAATCTAGTCAAGAAAAAACATATAGCAATGGGCTATTCAGGGCAAAACAAAATATGGCAATTACAGTTTAGTTAAGACAAAAGACGGAAGTCGATGCAAGACGAAGGATAGAAGTGAGGATCTGAAAGCGTCAGTGAAGAGGTGGGTCTTCAACCTGGATTTGAAGAGGGCTAGGGAGAGTGCCTGGCGTACAGACATGGGTAGGTTGTTCCAGGCGTGAGGTGCAGCAAGGTGAAAGGAGCAAAGTCTAGAGTTAGGATTGCGAGTGAAGGGCCTGGTTAGGAGTAGTTTGTTAGAAGAGCGAAGTTTCCGGGAGGGGTTGTAAGGAGAGATGAGGGTTGAAAGGTAGTGAGGGGCCGTAGAGTGAATGCATCTATAGGTTTGGAGGAGAAGTTTGAACTGGATGCAGAAACGGATAGGGAGCCAGTGAAGTGACTTGAGGAAGGGGGGTAATGTGGACATGGCGAAGTTGGCGGAAGATGAGTCGAGCAGCAGAGTTTTGAATAGATTGAAGGGGGAGAGACGGCTCATAGGGAGTCCAGCAAGGAGTAGGTTGCAGTAGTCGAGGCGCGAGGAGATTAAGGAGTGGACAAGAGTTTTAGTAGTGTGTTTGGAAAGGAAGGGGTGGATTTTGCTAATGTAGAGAAAAAAACGGCAGGTCTTAGCTATGAGCTGGATATGTGTGGAGAAGGAGAGGGAGAAGTCAAAGATAACCCCCAAGTTGCGGGCCGAGGGAACAGGAAGGATCGTGGAGCCATCCACGGAGACTGAGTAAGGAGGGAGAGGAGGGGAAGTTTTGGGGGGAAATATAAGGAGTTTAGTCTTAGACATGTTCAGTTTCAAGCGGCGGTGAGACATCCAGGCAGCGATGTCGGATAGGCAGGCGGAGAGCTTGGTGTGGATTGTTGGAGAGATTTCAGGCGTAGAGAGGTAGATTTGGGAATTGTCGGCATAGAGATGGTATTGGAAGCCATGGTGGGAGATAAGCACACCAAGGGATTGGGTATAGAGAGAGAAAAGGAGTGGACCCAGGATGGATCCTTGGGGTACACCTCCTGAGAGCAGGGTAGGAGAGGAGGAGAAGCCAACAGAGCATACACCAATGGAGCGATGGGAGAGGTAGGAGGAGAACCAGGATAGTACGGAGCCCTTAAAACCAAGTGAGGAGAGGGTATCGAGGAGTCGTTTGTGATCGACAGTGTCAAAAGCAGCAGAGAGGTCAAGAAGGATGAGGACAGAGTAGAGGCCCTTAGATTTAGCCAGGAGCAAGTCACTGGAGACTTTGGTAAGAGCCGTTTCAGTGGAGTTTAAGGGAGGGAAGCCGGACTGTAGAGGGTCCAGGAGGGCCTGAGAGGAGAGGAAGTCGAGGTGGTGGACTGCCCGTTCAAGTAGTTTGGATATGAAGGGAAGGAGGGAGATGGGTCGATAGTTAGAAGGACAGGTGGGATCGAGTGAGGGTTTCTTGAGGAGAGGTGTGACCACAGCATGCTTGAAGTCTGCGGGGACAGTTGCAGTGGAGAGTGAAAGGTTGAGAATAAAAGAGATGGAAGGGACAACGGTGGGCAATGTTCCCTCTAATTTTCTGTAGGCTGTGTGCGCATAAAGTATCAGCTGTGTGCGGCTTTTGAAGGAAGGTTAAATTTTTGTGCACCACATAACGACACTCGGAGTTATATACTTTAAAATTTAACTACATGTTAGAATACAGTATGTACACCACACTGATTTTAATCAAATTAAATGAAAATAGACGATTACTAAATGAAGCGGGAAATTTCTAGTAATTACAATCATAACTTTTAAATTTTAAGACGTCTGTGTTGTTTTCTATCAGAATCAGAGCCATAATTTTTGTGCGCTCTGTTGTAAAGTATGTGCACTCTCTCGGCGAGGTGTGCGCGCGCGCACACGCGCACAGCTTAGAGGGAACAGTGACGGTGGGGGAGATGGGGCTTATGAGATGGGTGGGGATAGGATCAGAGGAACAGGTGGTGGGTTTGGAGGAGGAAAGTAGGATTGCCATTTCCTCTTCAGAGATCGCAGGGAAGGAGGAGAGGGTAGTAGAGGTAGTAGGGATGGGGAGGGAGAATTGGAGAGGCGGGGAAGTAGAACAGGAAGTGGGGAATTGGAGGGTAATCTTGTGGATTTTGTCATGGAAGAAGTCAGCTAGGGTTTGGGCAGAAAGGGAGGGTGGGACCAGGGGGGGCACCTTGAGGAGAGAGCTGAGGGTATTGAAGAGACGGCGAGGATCAGAGGCAAGAGAGTTAGTCAGATAGATGTAGTATTCTTGTTTTGCAAGTGCTATGGCTGACTGGAAGGAGCCAAGCATGAATTTGAAGTGTAAGAAGTCTTCCGGGGAACGGGATTTGATTCAAGCATGTTCAGCGGAACGGGCACAGGTGCATAAATTGCGGGTAGTGGATGAAAGCCAAGGCTGGGGTGCCGAACGTCTCACAGGACGTGGGGTGGGTGGGGCCAGAGTATCCAGAGCTGAGGAGAGTGCAGCATTATAGGAGGTTACTGCCTCGTCAACGGATTTGGAGGACATAATGGAGGAGAGGAATGGAGAAATGGTGGAGGAGAGAGTCAAGGGATCAATATTATGAAGGTTTCTAAATAGGTTGGAGTAGATAGGACGAGGTTGAGATGGCAGGAGCTGAAGGTTGAAGCTTAAAAGGTGATGGTCAGATAAGGGAAGGATTGAATTACGTAAGTTTGAGGGGGAAGAATTAGAGAAGAGTGTTAGGTCAAGGCAGTGGCCGTGCTGGTGGGTGGGGGCAGTGGAACAGAGTTGGAGGTCAAATGAGGAGGTTAGGGTGACCAGCTTTAAAGCATGGGGATCGTAGGGGTTGTCGACGTGAATGTTAAAATCGCCAAGAATAAGAATGGGGGAAGAGGGATCCAGAAAGACGGAAAACCAGGAGTCGAAGTCGGTAAGGAAGGTAGAAGTAGACTTGTCGGGAGTGCGATAGATAACAGCTACTTGGAGAGGAAGTGATGTGAAGAGGCGAATGGAGTGGACTTCAAAAGAGAGAAAGGAGTGAGACTGAGGCAGCAGGAGGGGTTGGAATTGGAAAGCGGGAGAAAGTAGAAGCCCAACACCACCGCTGCGGCCAGTGGAACGAGGTGTATGGGAGAACTGATAGCCCCCGTGACAGAGAGCAGCAATGGATGCGGTATCATCTGGGGGGAGCTAGGTCTCAGTTAGGGCAAGAAGATGTAGAATGTTAGAGATAAAGAGATCATGAGTAAAAGCAAGTTTACCAGAGACCGATTGTGCGTTCCACAAGGCACATGAGAATGGGAGAGTGGAAGGGGAAAGGAGAGGGATATGGATGAGATTAAACAAGTTACATGAGGATCTCTTTCCAGAGTAAGACAGCGATCTGTGGGGGCTGTTGCGTGAGGATCTCCTTTCAGAGTAAGACAGAGATCTTGAGGGGCCAGGCTTAGGGTTGATATCTTTGGGTGAGTGTGCGTTCCATAAGGCATATGAGGGAGGGAGAGAGGAAGGGGAAAGAAGAGGGATATGGATGAGGTTAGACAAGGTACATGAGGAACTCTTCTTAGAGTGGGATAGAAATCGAGGGGGGCCAGGGTTGGGGTTGATGTTACCTGATGAGATGATAAGGAGGAGTAGCAGAGAGTGGGGTAAAGAGGAGATAGTACAGCGGAAGCGAGGGTGGGGTTCCCTTAGAGAGAGAAGGGATGATTTAATGAGAGGGAGAGCGTGGTAAAGCTCAAGAGCTGATGGTAGGTTAGAAGATAGAATGGAGGGAGACGTGAGGAAGGTAGAGAGGGAAGGGGGGGGGAAGAATGAGGGTGCTGGTAGGAGGGGAAGCAGTTGGGGGAGTATGAAGAAAAGGAGGACAATGTGATGTGGGGCCATAGAGAGGAATAGTGGGGCTATGCAGCGTATTTTTTATTTATTTTATTTTATTTTTTATACCGCGCTCTTTAGAATCAGTGCGGTTTACATGCATACTAACAGGTACTTTTTATTCCCTTGTCCCCGAAGGGCTCACAATTTTAAGTGTACCTGAGGCAATGGAGGGTTAAGTGGCTTGCCCAAGGCCACAAGAAGTGGCCATGGGACTAGAGACCCCAGTCCCTCCGGCCTGAAGTTGCTTGTCCCCATGCGGGAATTGAACCCCCAGCCTTCCGGCTTCAGGTAACCTGTCCCAACCACTGAGCCACTCCTCCCTTCTCTTATCTTACAGGCAGTGAGGTGGATTCTACGCACTATGCAGAATATGTTAAATTACAAGCAGTGGCTTTTACACACTATGCAATATATGTTAAGTTGCAAGCAATGAGGTAGCAGAGGAGTCTCTACACATTATGCAATATATGTTAAGTTGCAAGTAATGAGGTAGCAGAGGAGTCAGGCTGTATAGCAAGGATAATTGCAGGCAATGGGGGTAGCAGTGCATGCTATGCAGTATATGTCAGTCGCAGGCAATGAGGTAGCAGTGGCGGCTATAAGCTGTGCAACAAGGTACTTGCAAGTAAATGCAGTGTAGTTTACAGGTTGTGGAGCAAAGTTAATAGCAGGGAATGAGGTAGGAATGGAAACAGCTTATTGTGTCTGCGTCAGAAGAGCATTACTGTAGCTAGCTCTGGTGTCATTCTTGCCGCCGAAGGGTTCGTCAGGGGCGGGCGCGCCTGGTGGTAGCTGGCTTTAATCGCTGCTGTAGAGCCCGGAATGGGCCTTGGTGGGGGGAACCGTAGTGACACATGGGTTCCAGTTCCTCCCCGGATGGCGGATCGTTGTTCAGTGGGGTTGGTGTGGATGCTGCTCTCTAACGCTGGTGGGCTGGTGTGGGTGCTAGTCTCTAATGCTGGTGGGCTGGAGAACGAACAAGGTGATGCCACAGAGACCCTGAGGGGGTCAGTAGGTCATGTATATGCATGTTCTGCTCTTTTTCTAGTTTTTGCTAGTGTTTTTAATCCTGTCCTGTTATTTTAATTGGCTATCTTTTGTGCTGCTTGAATAAAGCAGCTTCAAATAAAAAGAACCCCATAAAATAAAAAGCCTCGAGGCAGTTGGGTTTCCCAGACCTATGTAGGCGATTGGGGAGGTCCTTCTTGGGTTTCTCCAGCTAGCCTATTGGGTGAGAGTCTACTCATCAGTTGAGGTTTTCTTTTTCTTTTTTTTTCATGTTCTTTCTCTTTTAACCACATTTGAGCTCTGCAGCCATGCCTTGTGCATGGAGGTGTGCTGTTTGCATTTCCTGTCAAGTGAGCTCTGGAGCTGGGTCCTTTTCCTCCATTAGAGATGCCGCTGGGCATATTTTTCAGCAGTGTCGGAATCCAGTGCTGATTTTTGCTGCCTCTGCTGTGTCTCCAGCGATTTTACTTGCTGGTGGGAATGATGGCCATCTTGGATGCCCACATGGTCCTGGCTGAAGGGGAGCATGTTGAGGCAGCTGGAGCCTCAAGCTGGCAGGCTCCTGAAGGTCCTTCAAGGCCCCAGAGCTTGTTTTTGATCTGCTTTGAGCAGCAGCTCCTGAAGCAGCGGATAGGCTGTTTTCAGTTTTGTTATTTGCTTTGTAGTCCCCCCCACATGAAGGTTTAAGACCCTGACCTTCCCTCGGGGGACTTGGGGCCATCTGAGGTCTCCCCTTTGGAAGGTAAGTGGGTTAAATGCCCCCCCCCCCCGGTCTTCTTTTTTTCATCTATTCATTTCTCCTGGAGTTAGCCTTATCCCTTATGGGAGAGTGCTGGAGAAAACATGAGGATTCCCTGTCTCTAATGAAGGGGGTGGAGCTTTCCTTAGTAGAGGGAGAAGATTCATCATTGATTTGCCATTTTTTCACAGGATGCCATGGCAGCCTTGCACATTGCATACCCCCTTCCAGTACAGTCTTCTGTAGCGGACCCTTCCCTGGAGGGGGTGGTGTTGACCCTCTGTCCTCTTTCCCCCTCCCCCCAACCCATTGCAAAAGCAAAAGTCCTCTATGGATAGCATCAAATCTGGTGCTGAGGGGCACAAAATCCTGTCTTGGCTAGCATCTGCCCAGAGGGGAGATGGAACAGCTTTTCAGGGTCTGGAAGGTGGATGCCTTGGTTATAATGGAAGGTGGCATTACCAGCAGAAAGGAAGAGGTACTAATGCTACTGTATAAGTCACTGGTGAAGCCTCACTTGGAAATACTGTGTTCAGTTTTGGAGACCATATCTTGCAAAGGATGTAAAAAGACTGGAAATTGTTCAGAGGAAGGCGACCAAAATGATTTGGAGCCTGCGTCAGAAGCCTTATGAGATGAGACTTGAAGACCTAAATATGTACACTCTGGAGGAGAGGAGGAATAGGGGAGATATGATTCAGACCTTTAAATACTTAAAGAGAAATAATGAATGAACAAACCTCTTCCAAAGACGGGGAAGCTGTAAAACTAGAAGGGCATAACATGAAGCTGCAAGGGGGTAAATTGAAAGGCAATGTCAGGAAATACTTTTTCACTGAAAGGGTGGTGGATGCTTGGAATGCCCTCCCAATGGAAGTGGTGGGGGCAAATACAGTCTGAAGACTCTAAAAACTCTGCCGATACCAGAGTACTTCTTCCCAAGGATCCCTCGTCTCCACCAGAGGATATACCCTTTCAGGATTTTATCCGAGATGTGGCCCGAGGTCTTTCCATCACAGTGGCTCCTGAAAAAGAGCTTAGGGCAAAGGAA
Source organism: Ichthyophis bannanicus (assembly GCA_033557465.1). NCBI lineage: Eukaryota > Metazoa > Chordata > Amphibia > Gymnophiona > Ichthyophiidae > Ichthyophis > Ichthyophis bannanicus. The sequence goes on from CM066039.1 coordinate 99,721,861, forward strand.
TTAGAAATCCTTCAATACCCTAAAGCTCCCAAGGAGGCAGCTACCTTACCTATTTATGAGATCTTGCATGATCTTATGTTAAGGATGTGGGAAACACCTCTGACCACATCTCCTCATTCTCGAAGACTCAACACCATGTATCGAGTTCCTCGTCCTGGGTTTCAGAAGACTCAATTACCACACCATTCCATGGTGGTGGAATCAGCCATGAGACGGACAAAGAGTGCAAAAAGGCATGCATCTAATCCTCCAGGACGTGAGTGCAGGACTCTTGATGCCTTTGGACGTCGATCCTTCCAGGCTTCCATGCTTTCTGCTAGGATCAGTTCCTATATCTTGTATATGGGAATGTTCCTTAAGGAAGTCACAGGAGACTTAGAGCTTATGAGCCCTCTCCTTCCTGATGATAAAAGGCAAGATTATCTTGCTCTTGTTAAACATGCTCAGGATGTTTCCAAGTTTGTGAATCGTGCAGCCTTTGACTGCTCTGAATGCATAAGCAGAACCTCTGCTATTGTCATAGGTGCACGTAGAATTGCCCGGCTCCAGGCATCTGACTTGGAAATCTGGGTACAGGACAAACTGGGGAATATACCTTGCACAGGAGAGAATCTCTTTGGCAAGAATTGGCAGGAAAAAGCTAATGAGATTGATGCTGACAATATCGCGTTGGATAGATTGTCCAAATCTACAGCTGATCCTGCTAGGAAAAGATCCTCTAAGAAACCATTCTTCAGCAAGAAGAAAGAGTTGTATCCCTCCTATACCCAGCAGGGACATCGTTCAGGTCAGTCTGCCCTAAAGGGATAGCAGCAACAGCCTAGGCAACAAAGGAAGTCAAAAGCAGCTAAGCCTCAGCCGACTCAGCAGACTCAGCCTCCACAGAGGCTTTGACTCCTGTCTAGAGAACTTTGCCTTCCTGGCCCTAAACGGCCCAGAACCCTCCACCATCCCTGGAAGGATATGTCATTTTGCCCCTAGATAGGGTCAGATAACAGCAGAAAATTGGACTCTGTCTATTGTAAGAGAGGGGTACAAGCTTCATTTCCTCAGCATGCCCCCTCCTACAGTGGTAAGACAGTTCAATTCTCAGACCTCTCTCAACGACCGGTTTGGCCAAGAAGTCACTATGCTCCTTGCTCAAGGGGCAATAGAAGAGGTGCCCATTCCCCAACAGGGTACAGGGTTTTACTCCCCCTATTTCTTTATTCCAAAGAAAACAGGAGGACACAGACCCATTCTATACCTCAGAGAATTGAACAAATTCCTGTTCAGAGAGAAGTTCAAAATGATTTCTCAGCAACCCCCACCCCAAGCCACTCTAACAACAGATGCTTCACAGGTGGGTTGGGGAGCCCACCTGCATGGCCTCTCTACCCAGGGTACCTGGACTCCACAGGAGGCCTATCTCCATATCAACCTCCTGGAGCTCAGAGCAATCTTCCTTGCTCCGAGTATTTCACACCCAGCTCAGCTAAAAGACAGTCCTAGTTCAAACGGACAATCAGGTAGCCATGTTCTATGTGAACAAGCAGGGTGGAACAGGCTCTCTGTTGCTGTACAACAAAGCTTTGCGACTATGGGCCCTCGCCAGAGAGCATCAGATTCATCTCCTTGCAATGTATCTTCCAGGCATTCAAAACTCTTGGGCAGACAGACTCGGTCGAGTTCTGCTTCCACATGAATGGTCTCTCCATGCAGACCAGGTGGCCCAAATGTTTCAAATTTGGGGAACCCCGGACATAGACCTCTTTGCAAGTCCTTTGAATGCCAAACTTCCCTGGTTCTGTTCCAGAATTCCGGCTTGAGGTTGTCAGGCCATGGATGCTTTCCTCCTCCTTTGGGGTCAGGACTTCCTGTATGCCTTTCCACTCATTCCCTTAATTCCCAAAACCCTGTTCAAGTTTCAGAGAGACAGAGGTCATATGATCCTCATAGCTCCACGTTGGCCACGGCAACCGTGGTACCCTCTACTCCTACATCTCTCTCAAGTTCCGCCTCTGGAGTTAGGATCTGCTCCAGATCTTCTTTCTCAAGAGGACGGGATGCTGTGGCATCCCAATCCCCAGTCTCTGCATCTCAGGGCCTGGTTGCTGAAAGCCTAGAACTTCACGGTCTTAATCTTTCACAGCAGGTAAAGGATATCCTTCATGCTTCCAGGAAACCTTCCACAAGACGCTCTTATGCATTTAAGTGGAAAAGGTTTACCATATGGTGCTCGCAGAAGGGTCTTAACCCTCTTGCGATACATCTGGAATCATTACTGGAGTACCTCCTTCATTTATCAAATGCAGGGCTTAAGACCAATTCAGTGAGAGTTCATTTGAGTGCTATTGCAGCTTCTTTCAAGCTTCTAAATGGAGAACCTATTTCGTCTCATCCTCTCATAGCGAGATTTATGAGAGGCCTTCTTTTAACGAAGCCTCCCATTAAGCCACCACCGGTGGCATGGGACTTGAATCTGGTTCTTCGGCAGCTCATGAAACCACCCTTTGAACCATTAGCCACTACCTCTTTGAAATTCCTTTCCTGGAAGGTTATCTTTCTCATTGCAATCACATCAGCACATGGCATCAGTGAATTGCAAGCGTTGGTGGCTGATCCTCCTTATATAAGGTTCCATCATGATAAGGTAGTCCTTAGGATTCATCCACACTTTATGCCAAAGGTGGTTACGCCCTTTCATTTAAACCAAGCGGTTTACCTTCCTGTATTCTTTCCAGGGCCTCACGCCTCAAATGCAGAAAGGAACCTTCATACTTTGGACTGTAAAAGAGCTTTTTCCTTTTACTTGCAAAGGACACAGCAACATAGAAAATCCTCTCAACTCTTTGTTGCTTTTGATCCTAGTCATTTCGGACTTCCAGTCTCCAAAAGGACACTGTTCAGCTGGATTGCACAGTGTATATCTTTTGCCTATGAGAGTAGGAACCTTACTCTTGAAGGCCATGTCACAGCTCACAATGTGAGAGCCATGGCAGCCTCAATGGCTCATCTTCACTCTGTGTCTATCGACGACATCTGTCGAGCAGCTACTTGGGCTTTGGTACATACCTTCACAGCCCATTACTGCTTAGACAAGGACTCCCGCTGGGATGCCTTGTTTGGTCAGGCTGTTCTTCAACACCTGTTCCAGACTTAATCAACTCCTACCCATCGTCCCTGGTAGGATGCCAGAGATCCATGGGGGGAAGTGGAGCCCTTTCACAAGGGCACACAACTTTCTGGGGCCATCTCCCTGGCATCTGCAGCTAGGGAGTCCCCATATGTGAAGACTACATTCCTGCTTGTTCCTGGAGATAGCATAGTTGCTCACCTGTAACAGGTGATCTCTGGGAACAGCAGGAATTTAGTCTTCACAACCCACCCACCTCCCCTAGGAGTTGTAAGCACAGTTACTTACCTGTAACAGGTGATCTCCGGAACAGCAGGAATTAGTCTTCACATATGGGAGACGTCGCCGACGGAGCCCGCACGGGAATGCTCCCCAGCATCCAATCAGAAAGCCTTTGAGAGCATCCCCCGCGCCTGCGCGGTGGCTTCCCGCCCTTCCTACTGCCTCTCCCCAGTTGAGTTTCATAGCTGAGCCAGAAGGAGAGGAGAGGAAGGAATAGAGAGAAAGAGATACAACTCTTAGGGGAGGTGGGCGGGTTGTGAAGACTAATTCCTGCTGTTCCGGAGATCACCTGTTACAGGTAAGTAACTGTGCTATCTCCAGGAACAAGCAGGAATGAGTCTTCACATATGGGGACTCCCTAGCTGAGGATGCCCAGGGGAGATCCCGTAAGCCCGGCCCAGGACGGGATGGCATTTGCCCAACCTGAATCCCCGGCATCCCCCGAGGGATGGAGGGTAGGAGTTGAGAAGAGAGGAACAGCAAAACCCAAAGACTACAGGGAGAGTAGTCATTGGAATGCATGGAAGCATCATTAAGTTTTTAATGAATTAATGACTTAGTACCATGTAGAGCTTACCTACTGAGTTGTAGGAAGTAGGACTGTGATGGAGGTACTGTAGACGCAGTAGCGAGGTCTTCAAGGGAACTTCACCGCAGCGAGGAGGAAGTTCCAAATCCGGAAGGCCAGGAGATCCAGGAGTCAGCTTGGTCAGGAGAAGGACGGCAGGTCTTCAAGGAAGCTTTATGCAAAGCTGAGCACTCCCTTAGGAGCAGAGTCCATAACTCAGAGGACTAACAGTAGAAGACTGGCCGATCTGGATAGCCTATTCCGGAGAAGAGTAGGGGTGTACCCCGGAGCAGAAGGAGTACACAGCCTGCCCTAGCGAAGAGATAGGGAGACAAGGGTCTGAACCTCCGGGAGGAGGGCATAACTGAAAATAGAAGCTGTTGACTTCACAGCAGTAGAGTACAACCAGTCCGAGGGCCGATCTAAGGAATAGGCAGGCAGACTGGCCGGACCCCGGAGGGGGGGGGGGGCGTGAGTACCGGCCATTGGGAAAAAATTAGGCGGCAGAACACAGGCACTGTGGGCATCCCCCAAAATGCGCCTATCGAGCAGGTGATATCTGGCATATCTAGGCCGTTGGGCATGGAGAACGCCCCACCCCGGCACTAACGCAGGTACGCCGAGAAACCTACCTCCATGAGCATAACACTGGTAAGGCGGACCTGCCAGTGATCCACAGAACGTCCACCTGGGGAGGTGGCGTCAAGATCCGTCCGGGAGAGGGATCTATTCTGGTGGAACAAGGGCAGATCGGCGAACGAACAGCACGGTAGCGTGAAGGACAGAGGATAGCATCAATCCGGAAGAACACACCAGGGGGCTTGAGGCCCTATAGGTGTCCCCAGGACCTGCATGCAGAAACTCGCCCCCCGCACTAATTGGGGGACATGAGGGCATAGTCCTTGGTAAGCATTGGGGGACTATAGCGGCTGGAAGGAAAATTCCGGTACGGAAGCAATCAGCAGGGGAATACTGGCCGAGAAGGGTTCGGGGACGTACCTAAGGGTAAGCCAGTTGACCGTGGGCCAGAGCTATCATGGAGTAGAGGTGGTCTCCCTCTACCAACGGAAGGAGAATACCTGAACCCCTGGATAAGCCCCCGAACCATTTGCCCTACTGAACGAGCCCCAGAGTAGAGCTCAATTGTAAACTTCTGGTAAGAAGGTAAATTGCAGGCAGCCGCCCACCGGAGCCTAAAACTGCTTGGTATGAGAGTTCTGGTGCGGGCCCGGGAACTTCAACCCAGGGTGAGGGGTCCCTTGCTTGGGCGCACCTGGCGGGTGGGCGGAGGGGTGACATTTCCTCTTCCTAGGGAAGGAGGGCCTGGTGAGGCGTGCACCACCGCCGGGGAGAAGCCGGGCCCTAGGATGGCTTCTAACGCTGGGAAGGTTAGCGAAGCACTGCGCGACCTGACGTAAGGCTTCGCTATTGAAGAGGTGATCTCCGTCACAGGGAGAATTACCCAGGTTATGCTGTGCCCGTCTACACAACTCGGACGCCTGCAACCATGCTGTACGGCGTGCTCTAATGGCAACAGCAGAGCATCTGCTGACCGACAGGAAGGAGTCTAGAGAAGCACGAGAAAGGAACCCAGAGATATTCCTGCAGTGATAAAGAAGCAAGGAATATTCAAAGGCCTTAGTTGCAGACAAGAAGGGAGACAACAGAGATAATCTCTCGGTGACCTCCCGGAGCGACAGACTCATATAAAAAATATATGAAATAATCCTGGACGCCAGCATAGACGTTTGGAAGGTTTGACGTCCTAGGGTATCTAGCGTCTTCGAGGCGCGGCCTGGAGGGCGAGAAGAATGCTTTTCCTTGCTTCCGGCCTTCCTCAGCGATGATTCCACCACAATGGAATGATGTGGAAGCTGGTGCTGCCGAAAATCCGGGGAGGGGGGCACCCGATACAGAGCATGCATCGCAGTCGACGGTGCCGGAACCCTCAAAGGCGACCGCCAAGCTCCCAGCAGGAGATCCTGCAGGGAGGGATGCAGAGGAAGCATCACAGCGGCCCATTCCGCAGGGCCTGGAGTTAGGTCCGGGATAGGGATGGCCAGCAAGTCCGCCATGTCAAGGAGGAAATTCTGAAAAGACGGTTCTCCCGGAGGGGCTATGCCGTGGGAGGCGGTGGCGGGAGAGGCCGCCAGGGCACCGAGAAGCCTCTCGGGCTGATGCCCGCTGGGCAGAGGAGGGGACCAACAGCCCTGGACCGGGGTAGTCAACATGGCGTCGTCGGCTCCTGGAATTGATTCCAAGCTAGGCATCGAAGGGGTCGATGGCGCCGCCGGAATTGGCCTCGGCCCCGAACCCGGGAGCGGTGCTGCCCCCGGCAACTGAAGCGGTTCCGTGGCAGCCGGAGGGCAGTGGCCAACGATCTCCGCTCTGCATCGCGGGAGGGGACAGGGGCCGATCCTGAGACGTGTCGTGGCCAAGTCTTCGAGGCTGGATACCGATTCCAGGCTGGGCATCGAACCGAGCGATGAGATCGACTCCCTTCTAGAGGGCCCCAGCAGGGGCGGCCGCGCCGGCGGTGCTGATCCCGGGGAGCGGATCGGAGCCGCGTCGATCGGCATCGCAAGCATCAAGGGCCCCCGAGGACGAAGCTCGGTGGAGAGGGGGATCATCCGGCGCCGATGTCGGGCGGCGGGCACTGCCAGATGCCGGACCCCCTCTCGAGCCGCCTGACCCGGAGGGAAATCCTTCCGGGGCATACGACCCGTCCCCGAGGGTACCCAGGTCGCCCGATGACGAGCCCCTGCGGGGAGGGAAGTGCAAAACTCCTGCGCCGACGCCGGGGTACCATTGCGGGACGGTGCGGAGCCAGGCTGGATCGAAGCGATCGAAGACCCTGGGGCCCCCTTTCTCGGAAAGGGCGGGGCCCTCGACGGCTGCGACGATGCCGGGGGGTCGCCCGTCTGGGGCTGATCAACATACCCCGAGGCTCCCGGGGAAGGCTGACGGCGGTCCCTGGCACTCGACGCCCATGCCGTCTCCGGCGGAGCGGTGCCGCGCAAACCCAGTACCACCCTCGCGCAGGACTGGGATACCGGCAACCCAGCACGGGTCGAAGCAACCAGCCCCGAAGGGAGCGAGGCCAGATGACCATCCCCGGCGAAGAGTGGAACCATCAACGCCGACGCGCCCGAAGCGGGTACCACCTCCGCGCATGGCCTGAACGTAGGGCTGCCAGACTGTGTCGAGTCGATCGGCCCTAGAGCTGCCGAGGGCAGCGGCAGGTGATCCCCGGTGGGAAGCGGGTCACTCGACACCGACGCCGACGGGTCGGCACCGCCGGAAGCGGATACCACCCCCCGTAGGAACGCCATACCGGCAGGAGTCGGTCAGCCCCGGAGGCGCCGAGGACCATGGCTGACAGCCCCTGGTGAGGAGCGGAACGCTCGACACCGACGCCGACGTCGAGGGGTCGGCACCGCCCGTAGCGGATACCACCCCCGCGCATGGCAGGGATGAAGGAACGCCAGACTGGACCGATTCGATCGGCCCCGGACGATCCTCGGTGAGGAGCGGAACGCTCGACACCGACACCGATGCCGGGGGGTCTGCACCGCTCGAAGCGGGTACCTCCCTCGAGCACGGCTCGGGAATGTTCTGTGAGGAGCGAACTCCAGGAACATCCCGAAACCCCGTAGATGCTTTGGAGCCCGAGGACTCCCGCCGGGGTATAGTTGCCAAGGGGGACTTGAGGGGTTGGCTGGAGCCGTCGCCATGCCGCTCATGAGACTCGCCCCTCAAGACTTGGCTAGTCTTAACAGACTGTTGCGTGGTTACCTGATCCTGGAGAGAAGAAAAACCCGATGACCGCGCCTTGGGTGTGAAAACGTCATCGAGGGATACCCGAAAAAGGGAAGGTCTTCTCCCGACACTGTAGCCCGGAGGACCCGGGGGGAAAGGGTCAGGCCCCAAACAAGAGAGGCACCAGGCATTGGAGTCCATGTGGAAAACTAAGTCCCCCGCAGTGAGGGCACTTCTGGGGCTCCATGCTGTAAGCCCGGTAGGCCTCGGCGCCCAGAGGGAAAAAAGGTCCCGCTAGGCGACGAAAAATAAGTGAGAAAAGAAAACAAAAGGGGCACAGAGGTGCCGCTGTCGGCGGGAAAAGCCGCGACTACAGAAACAAGAAAAAGGTGAAAAGTTCTGCGGTGGCAAGAGGGACGTCCTGCCTGCTCCGCGGAAAACGAAAAACTGGGGAGAGGCAGTAGGAAGGGCGGGAAGCCACTGCGCAGGCGCGGGGGATGCTCCCAAAGGCTTTCTGATTGGATGCTGGGGAGCATTCCCATGCGGGCTCCGTCGGGGACGTCTCCCATATGTGAAGACTCATTCCTGCTTGTTCCTGGAGATTCTTTCTATCTCTTTCTCTCTTTCCCTCTCTCTTTTGTCTCCGCTTTAAACTCAACTGGAGAGGGACAGTTGGGAAAGGCAGGAAGGCAGCACGCAGGCGTTGTGGGATGCTCCCAAAAGCTTTCCTTTTGGACGCTGGGGAGCGTTCCCGCGCAGGCTCCGTCGGTGCCGACAATACCCATATGTGAAGACTAAATTCCTGCTGTTCCCGGAGATCACCTGTTATAGGTGAGTAACTATGCTTTCTCAGCAAATAGGGGTGTCCTACACGGAGCGGTGGGTTCACCCCTAAACAAAGACATGGGGAGGGGTGGCCTGCACGGAGTGGTAGGTGCACCTACTCCTGCTATCTTACTGGGCAGACTAGATGGACCATACTGGTCTTTATCTGCCATCATTTACTATGTTACTGAAGGAGAATAAGAGAGCCAGAAGCCCTTCTCAGGAATGCCTTTACGGCTTCAGCCTTGGGCATTCCCATGGCACCTTGAGTGGTTTTGTTGGCCAACAGGATCGACCATACACATGTGCAAGCATGTTGTTGGCACAAGGCTCCGCAAAGCAGGAGATCCCATGCCAGCCTCATGATACACCCACATAAGGACTCTACCTCCATTTCCCCATGCTGCCAACTTAATATGGAGTCAATGAGGGATTTGTTCAGGGCAACACAATCTTTAAGGGAAATGACACTGATGGGAGCTGACACTGGGCATGGGACTGGGACTGGAACTGGAAGGGGCTAGACCAGCTTTTCCGAAACTGTGGGTCGTGACCCCAAATGGGGTTGCAAAATCCTCATTTGGGGTCATTGCCGCATGTTGGGTTCGGGATAGGGTGAATCGTGCTATCGGGAGGCCACCTCCTGTCAAAGCCAGCCCACCGTCTACTGCCGATAACAAAGGTAGTATAGGCATGGGGTCTTTCTGATATAAGTGCCTATCTCTAAGACCCTGCCTGCACTCCCTGTCCCGCCCTCTCTGTCACATACTTGTCACATCAAAGGAGGCGGGACAAGGAGGGCCAGCAGGGACTTAGAAGCATGTGTGTGCTTGTATCAGAAAGGCCCCACGTCTGTACTACTTTTGTTACTGGCGGGCTGGATTTGACGTGAGATGGTCTCCCGGGGCATGCCCAATTCACCCCTGCCCCGAACCCAACATGTGGCTGGAACAAGTATGTGTCAGAAAGGGCTGGACAGAGAAAGCCAGTAGAATCTTAAAGGCACACGCACATTTGTATCAGAAAGGCTCTGTGTTTGTGCCATATTTGATTAGAGGTGGTGGGCAGCAGAGAGGGAGGCTAGATTGGGACATAAAGTTCTGTTACGTGGGTTGGGAGGCTGCACAAAGCTGATCAATGCACAACAAGGGGAAGGAAGAAAAACAGGAGAGTCTTGATGTGGGAGTGAAGGGATACTGACGAGATGCTGGACATGGGGGGGCATAAGGAGACTGTTTATGTTTATGCAATTCTTGATATACCGCCCAGGTTGAGTGATGCTGTACATGAGGGGCAGGACTGTACCTAGCCCTCTGCGAGCGGTGTGGACGCAAAGGGTGCAAAGGCTTAAGGGGCGCATTTTGGCTGTCTGCCGTTGCCTGCCGCCACCACTTTTTCTTTACTCGGCGGCGGCAGGCAACGGCAGACAGCCGAAATGCGCCCCTTAAGCCTTCTCGTGGCATGCTAAGCAGACCTGCTTAGCGTGCCAGCGACTTGCACATCGGGTCCGCGCCTCTTCTCTGCAGCCCCCATAACGTGGCTAGATGGAGGTGTGGGGGTGGGGGCATGCGCCCGATGTGCAAGTCGCACAGGGCGCATTTCACGATCAGTACGGCCCTGATGAAGGGGAAATAGGGAGACAAAAGGGTGATGCTGGACATGTGGGGAGGAGATATAGGGAGACAGAGGTGAAGCTAGATGTTGGAAGGAAGGGCCAAGGGAGATAGAGATAGTGAGGCTAGGGAGAGAAATAAGGGAGACACTAGACGTGGGGGAATAGAGAGCATGGGGGAAATGCAGATGTGAGGGAGAGAGAGAGGGGGAAGAGGTTGGGCTGGGAGGATAGGAGAGGACAAACACTGGGCAGAGAGGGGGGAAGAGACTGGATGGCGGAGAGAAAGGGAGGAAGAAATTGGATGAGAGTGAGAGAAAGGGGGAAGATGCTGGACTGAGAGTTTGGGGAGGGGGAAGGATACAGGATGGGGGGGGAGTTAGTAAAGACAGGAATAAGAGATTGGGGGGAGAGATGTGACAGATGGCCTGCAGTCTCTGGAAAGAGAGTTAAGAGAAGATAGAATGCAGAATCTGGGACCAAGGCAGTTAGAAAAATTAAAATAGCCAGACCACAAAGGTAAATAATTTATTTTCAGTTTAATGACTGGAATATATCAGTTTATGGATTTTATATATGCCATCTTTATATTTGCACAGTATAGGGGGAACTGCATGAGTTTATTTCTCTGGTGTTGGCTGCATGCAGAGCATGGCAGCTTGGGGTTTCAATTTAATTTTTGTCTATGAGATAGTGCAGGACTGGGGGAAGATGCTAGACCAGCGAGGAGGGGGAAGGAAAGTTTGGATAGTGGTGGACCATTAGGCAAGAGGAACAAGGGAGAACGCTAGACATGATGGGGGATAGAATAGATTGTATTGCAAGGAGATTCTTGATGTGGGAGTGGTATAGGACAGGTAGGCAGAGGAGATGTTGAACTGGGAAGGTGGAACGAGGGAGACAGAGGAGATGCTGGATAGAGAAGGGAGGGAGATGGACAGGAGATGCTTGACATGGGGGGTTACTGGGCAGGGAGACAGGAGATGCTGAATATGGGTAGGAAGATGACTGGTGAGACAGAGGAAATGATGGCCTTTGTGGAGGAACTCTAGAAACAGATGAGATACTGGATATGGGAGGGGAGGACTAAGGGAATACAGGTGATAATGGTCATGGGGGAAACTATGGAAACAGAGGAGATGCTGGAATGGGAAGGAAGGGGACAGACAGGAGATGTTTGACATTAGGGTTAGTTACAGGGGAGATGAGAGATAAGAAATGCTGGACATGGAGGGTGCAACAACTGGTGAGACTGAACATTAAGGGTAGGGCTAGAGAGACAGAAAAGATACTGGTAAGGGTGGGTGGGAACTAGGAAGATAGAAGAGGTGCTGGACATTTGTCGGGGAACTAGGGAGGCAGAAAGGAGCTAATGAGCATGGGGGGGGGGGGGGGGGAGAGAGACCCGGGATGGGGAAGGTGAAAGGAAAGAGGGAAGATGCTGGACATGGGGTGAGTTGGTAAAAGACTGGGCAATAAGAGGCTTCGGAATGGGAGGGATGGATGAGGGAAAGTGATGGAAAGCTGTGGGTAAATGCAGTAAACAGCGGGAGACTTACAACTAAATGGTGAAAGGAGAAGGAAGAAAACTGAAAAGAAAGATTAGTGTTACAGATTGATGTAGGTGATGACTGTGAAGACAGGAGAAAGAAGAAACGGCAAGTAAACAGGTGACTCTGGAAAAAGAGCTAAGAGAAGACAGAGAAAAGCAGAACCCAGAGCCAATCAATGTTCCCTCTAATTTTCTGTAGGCTGTGTGCGCATAAAATATCAGCTGTGCAGCTTTTGAAGGAAGGTTAAAGTTTTGTGCGCCACATAACGACACTCGGAGTTATATACTTTAAAATTTGACTACACATCAGAATACAGTATGTACACCACATTGATTGCACTAGAAAACATTGTAGAACTTGTGAAAACCATAAATACATAAGAACTTTTACATTTTAAGACGTCTGTGTTGTTTTCTATCAGAATCAGAACCGTAATTTTTGTGCGCTCTGTTGTAAAGTATGTGCGCTCGCTCGGTGAGGTGTGTGCACGCGCACAGCTTAGAGGGAACAGTGGAGCCAATGAATATAAAAATAAAGGGCATGGTATTCAAAAGGCATTTATATGGTTTACAGCCCTGTAAAACTGTAAGTGCTGCTGAATATCCTCTCTCTTCTCCCTTACATGCCCCCATGCTAAGGTCTTAGCATCAGGGAGTATCAGGGGCATTCCAGGGAGGAGTGGAAGGTAGTGACAATTGATAACCAGGCAGCAGCGATATTACATGCTGTCCGGTTAGTGACCTGTGCCTAAAAGATAAGCTAGATAAAAGCTCGCCGCCTTTAAGCACAGCAGCTAATGGGGTAGCATGCAATATTGCTGCTGTCCGGTTATCGACTGTGGCTGAGAGGCAGTGTGGCTGTCCCAGATATTCAATGCCGGGGTCACAGGTAAACCCGGCATTGAATATCCTAATTCAATATCTGGTCCAAAATAGCCAGAAAAGGTAGAAAAAATAATTTAATGATTGGAATTTATGAGCTTTTGGAATGTACTTTTGCCAGGGCTGGTGATAGATATGGCTTGGGATCAATTCAGGATAAAACTTTGGGAGGGGACCTCCAAGCCCACTGGGAATCTGTGCTTTCTTCAGCTTCAGACATACATACACTGTTCCCAGTCACTCATCCCTCACATCTGTACGCACATGCATGCACTGCTCCCAGACACTGAGCCCCTGCAATCCTAAATAAATTGATAGAGAGAGGGTATGGGATGAGAATAGGGAAGAAAGCTTGAGGGAGGTTGAGACCTGATGTGACTGATCATTGAAGACTAGAAAGAGATTGAGAGATGTGAAAAGGGATGGATCTCTAAAAGAGTAGGGAGAGAGTAGAAATGTGGCTGGGAAGATGGTGAAAGAGGGTAATAGGAGGTTGAGTAGGGGGTGAAAGGTAGAAAGGGTATCGGAAGCAGGGGAAAGAGAGAGACAGCAAGGGCAATGGAAACGCTGGAAAGGGGGTAAGAATAGGAAATTGAAAGCTGGTAGATAGGTCAGAGATAAAAAAAAGTGAGAGATTAAGAAGAGTGAGGAGTAAAATCTGGATATGAGTAGATAGAGTCAGGGGGGGGAGAAAAATGGGGAAAAAAAGAGGAAAAAAAAGATCGTCAAAGACATGTAGAGGAGAAAGAAATGAAGACAGGAGGAGAAAGAAGAAATGGAAAGTAGTTGATGAGAAGATAGAAACAAGGGATTAGAACCAGTTCAGTCAGAAAAATAAAACGGCCAAAATACAAAGTTAGAAAAAATAATTTAATTTTAAGTGTAGTGTTTGGAATATGTCAGTTTTTTAAAATTAACATGCTGCCTTTATATATATCTTTCTGTTTTTCTGGTGTTGCACTGCATGTAGTACCTGGCTTCTTGGGGTTTCAGTTTAATTTTTGTCTACACATTTCTATTTTTAGTTGGTGATCCTTTATTCTGTATTTGGTGAGAGTCTATGTTCTAAATGTGTGACCGAGGCCAGGTATTCTGTTAGCAGTGAGTTTCTATATAAGGATCTGTAGTAATATGGCTTGTTCAGTGTTCCTGGTATGTGAATGGATTTCCTAAGGCTCACAGCAGTATTGATGGTGCTGCCCTTTTCTACATAGGCTCCTTGTTGTGGGAGTTTTGGAAGTTGGTGCTGCTATGGAATGGTAGATTTTCTCTATAGATCCATTGCTGTGGTTCTCACTTTTTCATTTTGTTTTCTGTGTGGAGTCAGCAGTAGGGTGTTGGTGGGGGGATACTGGGAATATGGATAATCTTTAAGGTTTGCAGTTTTGTGTTCTTGATGCTGCTGAATTGGTCTTAAATTACAAATATTTTGTTGGTTCAGATTCAAGGAAATCTCAGACTTTAAAGGAACATCTCAGTTTAAATTTCCACTTGTGGTCTGATAGCTTCACTGTTGTTGACTTCTGGGCTTTTCCAACTCTAGCGCAGTCTAATCTGGCCTGAGCACCATGATTTGAATTCATAGCTACCAGTATAGCTATGAATTCATTTCTCATTTTATAGCTTCCCTCTTTATTATTATAAAGGTCATAGCACCGACCAAATAAGTCCAGTTGTTGTTGTTATGCAAATGAGGCCCTGTGGATATTCAAGTATTTATGAAATGAGGCTTCACAATAAACCTCTTCATATGACCTCACATCACCCTTGTGCTGGATCTAGCAATTGCTGGACAGCTTAGAGGTCATGAGATTGGAGTCTGGAGTGTTTTTTGTGGTTGATGCCCTCTTTGACTTGATTAAGATCTCCTCTAAAGCCATGGCGGCAACTGTGGTAACCAGGGGTTGGCTCTGGCTCTGGAATTGGTCTGCTGAGGCCGTGTCCAAGCTGCAGCTGAGCAAGCTCCCCTTTAAGGACAAGTTGCTCTTCGAAGAAGATCTAGAAAAGCTGGTGAAGAGCCTGGGAGAAGTTCGCCCACGGAAGCTTCTGATATATAGGCCCAAAGGTTCCTCTTGCAGGGCACAGCAGGAAATGTAGAGGCATTTCAGGGCCCAAAAGAATTCTGGCACAGCCTATTTCTCCAATAGTTCTAAATCCAAAAAGGGTCAGTCCTTTCATGGATTCATGGGACTCAGCAAGAGCCTTCTTGGGAGTGGGTAAGCCCCCTCATGATCTGGTGGACCCCTTCTGAGGGACAGGTGGTTGTGGGGTGGCTCTTGCTGTTTTGCTCAGAACGGACCTATATTGTATCAGCACAATGGATCCTTGAGTTGTTCAAATAGGGCTGTGCTTGGGAGTTTGTGGATCTTTATTGGGAGGCGTTTTTGGAGTCTCCTTGCGACTGCCTGGCTAAATATGCAGCATTGAGGAGACTCTTCAGTGCCTCTGGCAGTTGCATGTGCCCTCCGCAGAGCAAGGTCAGGAGCGATGTTCTATTTATTTCATGTGTCATCACTAGGGGTGTTCTCCGGTCCAGGTGCACTGGAAACTCCCCTCTGAGTAATGCTGACATCGTCTCCAACAGCAGTTGCAGTTAAATGATTAGTTCAAGAAAGTACGCTAACCACTGTTGTGTCAATCTCTCACATAGTTCCTCAGTGCTCAGTAACATGGACAATAGCAGTGTCCCACGCTCCATATATCCTCCTTATAGCAAATTCAAATGGTACAATTCATGCATGCACTTCCAGGTATTCATGTCTCCAAGGCAGCACTTTTTCTGCCACTAGCTAGCAGCAGCAGCCTCAGTTCCCACTCAACAAAAAGAGATACTATTCAATGCATATACCTCCCTCTTCTAGGCTGGTAGTAAATTGGCTTCCTTCTGTCTACTCCATTGCTTCCAGGCAGTTTCAGTAATCTTCAGCCATTATTCTGCCTCTGTGCCAAGAGAGACTGCTCCCCCTCCTGCTTCTTTGCTGGGGTTTTTATCTCACACAGCAGGAGGGCAAACAAGGTAAGTTCACAGACACATGAAGATTTAATCTTGCACAGCAGAGCTGCAATCCAAACATAAATACCTCCACGGTTTCTGGCCCCTCTCCCCAGGAGGTGAATAAAAGGAAAGATATACCCTTAACCAGGCAGGCCCAAGGGTTTCTGCTGCCGCACGGGCAAGAAAATGGTGGCAAAAAGCAGCCGCTTTTGGAAATGCTGCCGCTGCTGCCTGCCTCCCCCCATAAATGGAATCGACAGCAGCTGGGGAGGGGGCATTGCTGCTGGTCATGTCTGCTGCAGCCGCCTAGCTCACCTAGTGGACAGGCCAGCCTTGCCCTTAAGTAGTCTTTAGGATTTCCATTCCTTACAACAAGGTAATGAGGTAACAACTCGCTTGATGCATAACAAACAGTCTATGGGCTCATTAGCTTTAAGAGAGGAATCCAGTAGAATCTGTTCATCTCCATTTGTTCTTTGTTTGTCAGCTATAGCCCACTCATCAGTAGCTCTCCCCCAGCCACCTCAGAGGACGTGAACTCAGTTTTTTAACCTGGGGAAACTCCACCTCCCCTTCTAACCTGTTCTCCCTTACTACCAGCCTGCAGGGATCGAACGCACATTCTCTTAGGAAGGGAAACCCGACCTTTTCCCTGATAACTGTGCTTGGCCCTTCCCCTTCTTCTAGACTCAGGTTTTCCAAGCACCTTCAGTGATTCCTCCAGACCACCCATGTTTATCAAAAAAAGGCTAGTTCTTTCATCTCCTTCTGGATTTGAAGACTGTCAGTGTCAAGCTTAGTGCCCCTTTTCCATATTGATACCCTCAGGTCGTCATTACCTCAGTCCAGCAAGGGGAGTTTCTAAACCCCCTTGGACCTTTTTGAGGAATGCTTCCATATTTCTGTCTGGAGTCAGGCTGAGTGGTTTCTCTGTTCCTGTATCCCTACCATTTCCAGTTCTGCGTCTGTTCTTTGGCCTTGCCACAGCCCTGCACGCCTTCTCGAAAGTTATGGTACTCATGGTGGCTTTCCTGTGTAAGCAGGGGGACCTGGGTTCACTTCTACCTGGGTGACTGGCTGGTATAGTCCGACTCCTAGGAAAAGCCCATTGTGGGCATGTTCCAGGTGATCCAGTGGCTAGAAAAGCTGGGTCGAGTGAACAACTACTACCCCAGGTGCAGCTTATCTCCCTCTCAGGACTTCGAGTATCTGGCAGCCTGCTATGACATTTGCTTGCTTAGAGTGTTTCTCTGGGAACAAGCAGGAAGTCAGTCCTCACATATGGGTGATGTTGGTGCAGACAGAGCCTTTGGGAGATGCACCACACATACATGGTCCTCTTCCTGCCCAAGGATGCCATCTTGCCTCAATCTCTTTTTTTCCGTGGAGCCCATCGGACATGTGTCTGTTTTCCCTGGAAAAAGTGTTGTTTTTTTCTCTTAATTTTTTCTTTCTCCGGTCGCGTATCCGCTCCCTTTCCTGCCCCTGACCTCGCTTGCCTCGATGTCGCGTCTCAGGTTCTTTTTCTTTTTCTCCAAGTATCTCGACTAGCATGGATTTGCGCCTTTTTCCCTGGCTGGGCCTAGTGTTTTTGACCTCGTGGGGGCTGGCTTCCCTGCCATGGCCTCAAACAGTGGCTTCAAGCAATGCAACTACTGCGCACATAATATGTCTCGCATAGACCCACATGATTGCTGCCTTCGTTGCCTTGGCCCGGACCATGACCCTTTGGATTGCGACTTCTGCAAAACGATGACCTCCAAGGTCCTCAAGAGTCGCCAGCAGCTGTAGGAGTCCTTCTTCCACAACATGGACAGTCCCTGAGTCTCCAGCGACATTGTGCTCCAGGGTCCCCTCCAGTACTCCGGAACCTCGGGGTGACCGTGCCGCCTTGGAACCTTGGGGTGACCAGGGCCGCCTTAGAGTCCCAGGGCCACAGCTCCTCGAGCAGGAGCACCCTGGAAGAGGAGCTCATGAAGAGTCAGAAACCCTCAAAGGTCATGTTGGCTGAGTACGGGAAATGCGGGCAAGTCCCATGGACCCAGGGTCTGCAGCTCTCGGCACAAGTCCAAGGATGTTGGTCAGGAGCAGCCAACCAAGGTGCTCCAATGGAGCATTCAGCATCTGGAGATCGCCTCAGACCCCTGAGGCCATCCTGGTTGAGGACTCTCCCTAGACGGAGTGGTGCTGGGCCCGAGATCCTCGGTGCCTGTGCCGAAGGGTGCGGAGCCATCTGGCTTCGAGACCAGAATGGCAGCCTTGAAGTGCAGTTTGTCTGCCTTTATAGTCCAGCAGCGGGCTCTGATGCCTGCATCCTCCAGGTCCTCCAAACTACCAGACCCTTGACTTCAAGGAATTCCCCAGATGCTGAGCCGATCCTCGAGCGTCATTGGCCTTGAGTGGTCCCTCGGCATCAGCCCAGGTCCTGATCTTCAGGACCGAAGCCCTTCCCACTGAGCCATGGTTCTGACCATAGGGCCGCAGGGGCACCGGGACCATCGGGTTCGGGGTCTGACCCCAGAGCCCAGGCCACCCTTGACACCCCCACCACCTACAGGTTGGACTGAGAGACCAAGGGCGACAAGTCTCTGGACACCTGCTGCCACCGGGATGAACTCTCTGACCCGTAACCCCCCCCCAGTTGTGGCGCCACTCCCCACCCGAGGACATGGTTTTCCTCGATTTGTGGAGGACATGGCCAAGGCACTTGCCTTTGACCCCAAGACAGAGGAGGATCCCCAGATGGAGGAACTCGAGATCCTCCAGTATGAGACTCCTCCGAAGGAGGCATTCATAGTGCCTGTTCCTCCTATCCTGGACGGCTACTCCTCCAGATGTGGGGGAGAACCTTGCATCGGTGCCCATAGTGAACAGGTGGTTGGATTAGATGTAACAGGTCTGCAGAGCCCTGGTTTCCAGAAAGCTGAACTACCTCACAATTCCATGATGGTGGAGTTGGCTGTGCATCGTCTCAAGAGCCAGAAGACGCACTCCTCAGTGCCCCCTGGTAGGCAGGCCTGTACCATGGATGCTCTCAGTAGGAAGTAATCTCCAGGAACCAGCAGGAATGAGTCTTCACATATGGGTACGTCAGTACCAACGGAGCCTGCACGGGAACGTTCCCCAGCGTCCAAAAAGAAAGCTTTTGGGAGCATCCCACACGCATGCGCGCTGCCTTCCCGCCCATTCACTTCCCTCTCATCAGTTTTCCGTTTTGCATGGAGCCGGCAGGACGTATTCCTGTCACCGCAGAAAATTCTTCTTTTTATTTTTAGTTTTTTGTGGTCGCGTCTGCCTTCCCTCGACGCCACCGGTACCGCCGGTGCTTTTCTTTCTACTAAAGAATTTCTTCTTTTCTTTAGAAAATTTTCCTGTTTAGTGCCTGACGGTTTCTAGGCCACTAGGCCTCTATCCTTCCATTATGGAAAAGCCAGCCACTATCCTTAAGAAATGCTCAAATTGTGGCGGTACAGATATATTTTCAGACACTCATACTTGGTGTCTAAAATGTTTAGGTCCTGACCATTGCCCACTGGAGTGTCTCTCCTACTGGAGCTCAAAGTCTTCAGGATCGAGCACAACTCGATACCCGGTTCACATCGCACTCGATGTCACCAGCTAGAATATCTTTTTTTTCACAGGATCAGGTAACCAAACAAAAGTCTGTAAAGACTAGCCAGTCCTCGAGTGGTAGATCTCCTTCTCAGCATCGAGATGGCTCTGGCCTTTCCCTGTAGGACATTTTGGCAATAAAGCCCTGGCGGGAGTCTTCGGGCTCCAAAGCATTAACGGGACTTCAGGTTGTTCCCGGGGTTCTTACCTCGATGAACATACCTGGGCCATGCTCGGTGGTTGTGGCCGCTTCGAGCGGTACCGACACCCCGGCATCGGCTATGGTGATGGATGAAACACTCCTCACCGATGAACGTAGTCTAGCGCTCTCGGCTACTTCGGTACCGCTAGAGTTGCTGCAGACCATTCCTCGAGTATCGGTATCGGCTTCGGTACCGGTATCGACATCGGTATCGGTGTCGGTACCGTCCATGCTTGCTTCGACAGACTCGCTTCCTTCGATGCCGAGCCTGGAATCAATCTCTAGCATGGAGGATTTGGTACCGACTCGTCTCTGTACTGACCTCGGGCGGTACTGAAGACATCGCTTTAAGGAAAATCCGATGCTTCATCCTTTCAAGTCTTCCGATCCCGATGACTGGGATGAATCCATCGGTACCAAGGCTGAATTTTCAACAAGTCTAGCCTTTACCCCTCATTTTAGAGGGTCCTCCTCAGGGGAGATTTCTTTTCAAGCTTTTCTGCTTGATATGGCAAAGTTACTTGCCATTTCTATACCTGGTAAAGAATACCTACCAGGGGATTCAGAGACACTGCAATTCCCCTGGATTCCAAAGGAGGTGATC
Source organism: Ichthyophis bannanicus (assembly GCA_033557465.1). Lineage (NCBI taxonomy): Eukaryota > Metazoa > Chordata > Amphibia > Gymnophiona > Ichthyophiidae > Ichthyophis > Ichthyophis bannanicus. The sequence goes on from CM066039.1 coordinate 99,741,869, forward strand.
ATGCTTCCTTTGCATCAGATCTTACAAGATCTACTATTAAGAATGTGGGAAACTCCTTTAACGGTATCCCCACATTCTAAGACACTTGACACTATGTACAAGGTGCCACCTTCTCCAGGTTTTCAAAAGACTCAACTTCCTCATCATTCTATTGTTGTAGAATCAGCAATGAGGCGTATTAAGAGTGCAAAGAAGTACTCTTCTTATCTGCCAGGTCATGAGTCTAGGACTTTAGATGCCTTTGGACGTCGATGCTTCCAGGCATCCATACTTTCAGCAAGAATTATCTCATATATTTTCTATATGGGATTATCTCTTGAAGAGGTCACAAAGAACTTAAAGCTTTTGAACCCTTTTCTTCAAGAACATAAAAGAGCAGACTTTTTCATATTAGTCAGTCATGCTCAAAATGTCTCCAAATTCCTTAATCGTGCTTCCCTGGACTGTTTTGAGTCTATTAGCAGAACTTCTGCTATAGCCATAGGAGCACGACACATGGCCTGGCTCCAAGCTTCAGACTTGGACAAATGGGTACAAGAAAGGCTGGGAAATACTCCTTGTACTGGTGAAAATCTCTTTAACAAGGATGCTTTATTCCAAGCTAATCAGTTAAACACTGATATTGTTGCTTTCAGAGGATTGTCAAAACTTTCCTCTATTCCAGCTAGTAAAAAATCTCCGAACAAACTTTATCCCCCTAAAGGGAAAAAGTTTTATTCATCTTCTACCCATCATGCAGATGTTTCCAAAGAAGGGCAACATCATACCAGGCTAAGAAAACCAAAGCCTCAACAGGCTCAGCAAACTCAGCAGTCGCAGGGTTTCTGATATTTTATTCATTAAATCTCTTTTTTCTGTTGAGCTTCAGAACCACTACTTCTTAACAACAGAAGCATTTACAGTTCTTCTCATCCTTACTGAGAGGTCAGTGATACACTGGCTCAATCCTCCACTTTAGGCATGAATCTCTTGCCAAGAGCAATCCATTATTTTAGCTCTTAGAGCTATTAAGGATAATCATGCCCTACAGGTAACAGGTTTCTCCTCTCCTTTTAAAGTAAACAGAGGAGTTACAACTAATTACAAGGTATGCTATGCCCTTCACCTTGACAGTTGTCCTGTACGAGGATATCTCATACTTTTGACTGCAGGGGAGCTTTACCTTTTTCAGAGACTTACCAAATTGTAAGTCTTCCCAACTCTGTATTACTTTCTATTCCTCTTAGTCGAGACTTTCACTCTAAGAGTAATACTATTTGACTGGAGGGCTTACCTTTTAAGCCATAGGATTGTCTTCAATACCTACTCCAGTAAGTGATTTCCATACAGAGTTTCTCCCCTCTGCAATCTTTTCAAATGTTTCTTTTAAGACAGCTTATCAGACCATAATTGAGTTTTATCACTTCTAATTATGTCTGTCGGTCCTTTTCCAATCTATAGGACCTAACCTCTTCTGCTGCCTTAATAACAGATAATTCCAAGAGAGGTTCCAAAACCTACTTGGACAATTTATCGTTGCAGGCAACCAGCCTGTCTACTATTCTTAGCCATCTTCAATTCTTTGGCTCCCACAGAAATTAGGTTGCACACTGGTAATTAAACAGCCAGATCTCACCTAAGCAACCTACAACATGCTCTCTGCAATTCTACAAAAAGCTCTGCAACTATGGGCCTTTGCCAGAGAGCGTCAGAGCCGTTCCTGGTGGGTAACTTCCAGATGGTTAAAAGGCTTTGCCCAGTCATGCTCCCACATGACCGTTTTTTTCCTACTCTTACCATCTTCCTTAAAATTTCCTTTTAGGGAAAATGAACCAGGGCTTAGATCACGTGAAAGCATAAAGAACTGCTTAATTCCCTGAGTTATTCCACATCTCTAGTGGAAGTCTTCCAACAGGGATGCATTTCTTTTCACTGCAGTCGGTCCTTGTCTAGTACATTCCTTCTAATTCCCAATACTTCATTGGAGCTTATGCTGAACAAAGAACGCATTATACTCATATTGCCCTCATAGACGGGCAAATATGGTATTGCCTTTTATTGCGTCTTTTTCTCCACACTGAAGTTATAGAAGGATCCAGACTTGTTGTCTTAAGACTAAGGATTTCTCTGCACCCCTTCACGTAGATCTCCATTTCTGGTTATTCAAAGTCTAGAATTTTTTAAGAAATCTAGACCTATCCTTCTGACTAGGAACATTCCACTGGTTTCCAGGTAACCTTCTTCATGGTTCTTCCACGTGTAGCCAGTAAGGGGTTCTCTATCCATATTCTCAAGCAGGTCTTACCCCTTCTTGTTATTAAGTGAGTCTTTCTTTATATATATATGTTTATATAAATACACATATCTCACTCTAAAAGATTTGTTACTGTCCATATTAATGCTGTTCTCCAGGACCAAGCAGGAAGTCAGTCCTCACTTATGGGTGACGTCGGCGCCGACGGAGCCCTCGCGGAGCAATTTTCCCCAGCTTTCAAAGAAAGCCTTTGGGAATTGCAGCGCGCATGCGCGGTCGTCTTCCCGCCCGAGGGTGCCATCTTAGCCAGTCTTCTTTTTTCCGCGGAGCCCTACAGACGTCCCCGTCTTGTCCCCGCGAAAAAGTCGATTTTATTCATTATTTTATCCTTTTTTCCTTCGGTTCGACGCCGATCGTTTTCCCGCCCGGACTCGCGACGCGACGCCGGTCACTAGTCCTCTTACTATTTTTCTGACTTTGTCAGCCTTCATGTTCGATTTTTCCCTGGCCGCCCGGTCCTTTGACCTCGCAGGGGCCCTTTTTCCCCCGATTGCTGCAAGTGGCTTAAAGCTTTGAGGTCAGTGTGACCGAAATATGTCACTAACTGACACACACGACTTTTGCCTCCGCTGCCTGGGCCCGGATCATGAGGAACTGATCTGTGGGCCCTGCGGCAAAATGTCCTCAAAAGCGTTGAGAAGTCGGCGGCATCAGCGTGATCGAATCTTCGCTGACCCCAGCCGTACCCGGACCTCGTCGGAGGCCTCCGCGTCAAAAGGCTCCAGCTCGGACCGTCGCCGGAGTTCCTCCGACCGGGGTTCTCCCTCCGGGGACCATCGTCGGACGGTGAAACCCGCGAGGGCGGCGTCGGTGGACGCTCCTGGTTCCGCGAGGGCCAGGTCGCATAGCCCCGATAGCCGCCCCGGGTCCTTGGAGAAGGAACACCTCCCGAAGCGACCTCGCCTGGAGTCGGAGATGCCTGCTCGGGTAAGTCCTGTAGTCCTTCTGGACTCGCCTCCGCGACAGCCGACGTCGGGCCCGACGCCGTCGGGGCCCGAGTCGGGGGCTGCTGGGTCACCTGAGCTCGGACTCAGGTTGACGGCCTTGGAGAGCAGACTGTCTGCCTTCATGGACCAGCAGCAGGCACTGCTCGCTGGCCTTGCTGGCGCCGCTGCCCCGACCGCCGGGAGGTCGACGTCCAAGTCGACCCCGGAGACCGAGCCGATCCTCGAGTCGATGAGAACTCGAGTCGATCCTCGGTCGAGGTCACCCTCGGCCTCCCGTTCGGGACCGAGGTCGCCGACGCCGACTCCCTCGGCGTCGGGGCGGCAGGCGCCGCGCCCTGCCCGGACCGACCCCACCGAGTCCTCGTCGGAGTTGGTCTGGGAGTCTGAAGAGGAAGAGTCACCTGATTCTTTCCGGACTCGGTGTGTCCCCTCGGACTCACCGGAGTCCGAGCCTCGGAAGCAGTCCCCCCCGGAGGATGCCCGGTTCTCGGACTTCGTTAGGGATATGGCCAAGGCTTTGGCCTTCCCTGCGGATCCCGAGGAGGAACCTCGGGCCGAAGAGCTCGACACCCTCCAGTATGACTCTCCCGCGAGGGAACACTTTACTGTACCGGTTCCTCCTATGCTGGAACAACTACTCTTCCGCATGTGGGAGAGTCCGGCCTCCTCGCCGGTCCTGAGCAAGCGGGTCGATTCTATCTATCGGGTCCGCAAGAGCCCTGGCTTTCAAAAGGCACAGCTACCACACCATTCCATGGTAGTGGAATCGGCCATGCATCGTCTTAAGAGTCAGAAGATGCACTCCTCGGTGCCTCCTGGCAGGGAGGCCCGTAACCTGGATGGCCTTGGTAAGAAGTGTTTCCAGGGATCTATGCTCGCATGTCGTGTCCAGACTTACCAGCTATACATGGGCATGTATCTCCGGGATCTGGCTAAAGATCTAGCCGGATTCTCCGCTGGTTTGTCCGAGGAACCCTTGCGGAGGTTCCTGGCCTTGTCCACTGGCATTCGGGAATGCTCAAAGTTCATGTCCCGAGCAGCCTATGATGGCTTTGAAGCATCGGCTCGAGTGGCCGCAGCCGGCATCGGTGCCCGCCGACAGGCTTGGCTTCAGTCGTCAGACCTTGAGCCCTGGGTGCAGGACAAGTTGGTCGATGTCCCCTGCCGAGGCGAAAACCTCTTTGGCAAGCCCATGGCGGAAAAGGCTGCACAAATTGAGACTGAGACTCTCACCAGGACCAGGCTTTCTAGGAAGACCTCCGCCCCTTCCCAGAAAAAGAAGGGCTCGGGGAAAAAGTCCTTTTACCCGAGGAAGGCGGCTGCCTACAAACAATACCCCCATTATCAGGCCCCTGCAGCTCCCCAACAGGGCCAGCAGGCCAAGGGACGGGGTAACGGGTCCCGTAGGCAGCAAGCCCCCAAGCCTGCACCACCAGCCCCTGCTCAGCAGGGTGGGGGTTTTTGACTCACAAAGCATAGCCTCTCCCCCCCCGCTGGTTCCTCCCAGCACCGGAGGCCGGCTGGTTCACTTCGCCCACAGGTGGTCCAGCATCACCGCGGATGCCTGGGTGCTTCAAGTCGTGCGAGAAGGCTATCTTCTCCACTTCCATCAGGTCCCTCCCTCCTATTTTCCGGGAGAACCTCCGCGACCCCCTCTGCACAGGGAGTTACTCCTTCAGGAATTAGCAGGTCTTCTGCAGGAACAGGCGGTGGAACCGGTGCCCCACCACCTGAGAGGTCAAGGCTTTTATTCCAGGTATTTTCTGATACCAAAGAGAACAGGGGGCCTCAGACCCATCCTGGACTTGCGCAACCTCAACAAGTTCCTTGTGCGGGAGAAATTCAAAATGCTTACCCTTGGAATCCTTCTGCCCTACCTCCAGCAGGGAGATTGGCTATGCTCCTTGGATCTAAAGGATGCCTACACGCACATCCTCATCCACCCAAGCCACCGCCAATACCTAAGGTTTGTGGTGGCAGGAAATCATTACCAGTACAGAGTACTGCCCTTTGGCCTGTCCTCCGCACCGCGAGTCTTCACAAAATGTCTCGCGGTCGTGGCGGCCCATCTCCGGCTTCACGGCCTCTATGTCTTTCCGTACCTAGACGACTGGCTCATCAGAGCAGCGTCCGCTCAGGAGGTCACCAACGCCACGTGCCGCACGGTGACTCTGCTGCAGCACTTGGGCTTTGTTATAAACTTCGCAAAGTCCACTTTGCTCCCCTCACAGGATCTCGAGTTCATCGGCGCGAGGCTGCACACTCCTCAGGCGCGAGCATACCTACCGCTCGACAGGGCTCAACGGCTCATGGACCTAGCCGACCGCTTTCGCAGCCAGCCCCTGGTCTCCGCCAGGCGCTTCCTGAGACTGCTCGGCCATATGGCTTCCACCGTCCATGTGACCCCCAATGCCCGCCTGAATATGCGGTCTGCTCAATGGTGTCTCCGCCAGCAGTGGCGACAAGCCACAGGCGGCCTAGCAGACCTAGTGCGCGTCTCCGAGCCGCTGGTCTCGTCTCTCCGGTGGTGGCTCCTGCAGCCGAACCTGATATTCGGAATGCCTTTCCAGTCACCTCAGCCGACCCGGGTGCTGACCACCGATGCATCCCTCCTGGGCTGGGGAGCACATTGCCAAGAGGCACGCACTCAGGGCCTCTGGAACACGTGGGAGTCTGCTCAGCAGATCAACTTCCTGGAGCTCAGGGCGATCCGCCTAGCTCTCAAGGCCTTCTCCCACCTGACTTCCCACCAGTCCGTCCTTGTCCAGACGGACAATCAAGTTGCCATGTTCTACGTGAACAAGCAGGGGGGCACGGGCTCCTTCCTCCTCTGCCGGGAGGCGCAGAAGCTCTGCTCTTGGGCCGTCAGTCACGGCATTCTCCTCAAGGCAGTTTATCTCCCGGGCCAAGAAAATTGCCTGGCGGACAAACTCAGCAGGGTCCTCCAGCCGCACGAGTGGCGTCTGGATCCCTTGGTAGTTCAGAAGCTCTTCCTCAAGTGGGGCCTCCCCACGGTGGATCTCTTTGCCAGTCCTCACAACCGGCAGCTTCCTCGCTTCTGCTCTCGTCAGCCGCACCCCCTTCGGGTTGCGGCGGACGCTTTTCTGATCTCATGGTCGGGGAGCCTTCTGTACGCTTTCCCTCCCATCCCGCTAGTCTCTCGGACTCTTTTCAAGGTTCTCCGAGACAAAGCCTTCATGATCCTGGTGGCCCCTCGCTGGCCCAGGCAGCCGTGGTTTCCGCTCCTACTGCAACTGGCGGTGGAGGATCCAATCCCTCTGGGGGTACAACCGGATCTCCTCACTCAGGATCAGGGGTCCCTACTGCACCCCAACCTCAGGTCTCTCAACCTCATGGCCTGGCTGCTGAGAGGGTAGTCCTTGCTCCCCTTCTCCTGCCGGCGGAGGTGGAGGAGGTCGTCTTGGCTTCGCGACGGCCTTCTACCCGCAAATGCTAAGCCCTTAAATGGCGTCGCTTTGCAGTCTGGTGTACCCAACAGTCTCAGGATCCCTTCTCCTGCCCGGTGTCGGTGATCTTGCAGTACTTGCTACACCTCTCTAATCTGGGACTTAAGTCCAACTCCGTCAAAGTTCACCTCAGTGCTCTTTCGGCACATCATGTACCGGTGGACGGTGGACCTCTCTCAAGCGACCCTCTCGTAGCGAGGTTTCTCCGAGGTCTCCTTCTACTTAAACCACCTCTGCGCCCGCCAGCGCCTGACTGGGACCTGAATGTGGTTTTGCAGCGGATCACCTGTCCGCCTTTTGAACCTATGGCTACCTGTGTTCTCTCCGTTTTCTGTCTTGGAAAACGCTGTTCTTGATAGCCCTCACTTCCGCTAGACGCGTAAGTGAATTGCAGGCCCTCGTGTCTGATCCCCCTTACACTAGGTTCTACAAGAATAGGGTAGTCCTACGGACTCACCCAAAATTTCTGCCTAAAGTGGTCTCCCCTTTTCACATCAATCAGGAGGTGGTACTTCCAACCTTCTTTCCCAGACCACACTCCAGCCGAGCTGAAACGGTCCTCCATACCCTGGACTGTAGAAGGGCATTGAACTTCTACCTTGACCGTACGCGGGAGCACCGTAAAGCTGCTCAGCTTTTTGTGTCTTTTGACCCCAATAAATTGGGGCTCCCGGTCTCCAAGCGTACTCTGTCCATCTGGGTTGCGGACTGTATCTCTTGGGCTTATGGGGCAGCCGGACTCTCCTTAGAAAGTCGAGTCACGGCTCATTGCGTTCGGGCAAAGGCCACGTCAGTGGCTTACCTCCGCTCTGTTCCGCTGGCAGACATCTGCCGGGCCGCTACTTGGTCTTCGAGCCAGACTTTTGCGGTCCATTACTGTCTCGAGAGGGAGTCCCGTAGGGACAGTGCTTTCGGACAGGCAGTCCTCCGTAATCTCTTTGAGGTCTGAGCAACTCCTACCCTCCATCCCGGATGTGGGCTACCGGTGGGTGATAATTCAGCGAAGATTCTATCCTTCTGTGCTGCTGAGCTCGAGGGAGCTCATTTTTGTGCTTAGGGTCTCCGGTAGCCTTGAGCTTGGGAGTCCCATAAGTGAGGACTGACTTCCTGCTTGGTCCTGGAGAAAGCGTAGTTACTCACCTGTAACAGGTGTTCTCCAGGAGCAGCAGGAATCAGTCCTCACTACCCTCCCTCCTCCCCTTGGAGTTGCAATCGTCTGCTTATGTTCTTTTTGCAAATTTTTATGCTGTCTTTTTAGCTATGTCATCTGACTGGCTAAGATGGCACCCTCGGGCGGGAAGACGAGAGGACCGCGCATGCGCGCTGCAATTCCCAAAGGCTTTCTTTGAAAGCTGGGGAAAATTGCTCCGCGAGGGCTCCGTCGGCGCTGACGTCACCCATAAGTGAGGACTGATTCCTGCTGCTCCTGGAGAACACCTGTTACAGGTGAGTAACTACGCTTTCCAGCATGCCATAGGGTTTTAAATGGACAACCAATTTCTATGGTAATTAGAAACTATCTTCTTTTACTGTAACCTCTCCGGTTACGTTACATCTGAAGCTCTCCATGTAAAGTCATCATCCTAAGTGACATCACTTAGGGAAGACATTACTGATCTTCAAGAAATTGGAGGCTTCACCGCCTACTACAAATGTTTCTTTCTTTCATTTGGATAGAGGGGTCTTAAAGACCCATCCTTTTTCTGCAAACTAGTCAGATTTATCTCCTCTCTTTCCTAGAGCCTTTTTCTGCTCCAAGGACATAGAGCTTCAAACTTTGGCCTACAGAAGCTTTAGCTTCTCATCCAAAGTCCAACCCAATTAAAATCCCCCAGTTTTTTCTTCTGGGATTAGTTCTATCCATTTAGGCTTCTGACCTCTGCCTGTATTGAAAAATATTTTTCCTCTACTTCACAGTAAGGTATTTTCTTTGAGGATAATGTACTGGCTCTTAGCACCAGACCCATATTAGCCTCAACAAATACTTTTGCAATACTTTTAACTAAGGTCCACATTAGAAAATTGGAATCCAATATTTACCAACATTTATGATCTACACAAGGACTCCCCTCTAGACGCCTTGTTTAGTCAAGCAGTTCCACAGCACACCTTTTTTAGTTCAACTCCTACCCTCCATCCCTTGGATGCCTGAGGTTCTGGGAAATAGCAATCTCCAGGAACAAGCAGGAATGAGTCTTCACATATGGGTACGTCGATACTGACGGAGCCTGCACGGGAATGCTCCCCAGCATCCAATCAGAAAGCTTTTGGGAGCATCCCTCGCGCCTGCGCGCTGACTTCCCGCCTTTCCCACTGCCTCTCCTCAGTTTTCGTTTTTTCGCGGAGCCAACAGGACGTCCTCCTGTCACCGCAGAAACCTTTTTCTTTAAAATCCTTATTTCTTGTTTTCTTGTGGTCGCGGCTGTCTTTCCCGCCGCCGATACCGGTACCGCCGGTGCTTTATTCTTTTCTTTTTCAAACTTAGAGAAATATTTTCTCCTCAGTTTTTTGTTTTAACTTTTTGGGGCCTACCAGGCCTTTTCCAACATGGAGCCTTCTTCCCCTAAGAAGTGCCTTCACTGTGGAAACTTAGTTTTCTTTTTAGACTCCAATGCTTGGTGTCTAACCTGTTTGGGTCCTGACCCTTTTTCCCCTGATACCTCAGGCTATATTATTGGGAGAAGACCTTCCCTTTTTCGAGTTTCCCTTGATGCCGTTTTTCCTCCTGAGGTGAGGACACTGGTTTATTCTTCTCTCCAGGATCAGGTAACCCACAAACAGTCTGTTAAGACTAGCCAATTCTTGAAGGGTAAGTCTCATGCCCAGCATGATGACAGCTCCGGCCTTGCCCTCAAGATCCCATTGGCAATAAAACCCCGGCGGGAGTCTTCGGGCTCCAAAGCATTTACGGGGTTTCAGGTTGTTCCTGGGGCTCACCCCTCACAGAACATACCTGAGCCATGCTCGGGGGTGGTATCCGCTTTGAGCGGTACCGATCCCCCGGCATCGGCACCGGTGTCGAGTGTTCCACTCTTCACCAGGGATTGTCATCTGGTATCCTCGGTACCTTCGGGGCCGATCGCTATGACCCAGATTGGCTTTCCTGTATCCCAGCCATGCTCGGGGTTGGTACCGGCTTCGAGCGGTACCGATGCCCCAGCATCGGCATCGGTGTCGAGTGTTCCACTCTTCACCTGGGATCGTCATCTGGTATCCTCGGTACCTTCGGGATTGATCGATATGACCCAGATTGACTTTCCTGTATCTTCGCCATGCTCGGGGTTGGTATCGGCTTCGAGCGGTACCGATACCCCGACATCGGCGCCGGTGTCGAGTGTTCCGCTCTTCACCGGGCATCGTCTTCGGACGTCCTCGGTGCCTTCGGAACCGATCGATGCGACTCCGATTGACTTTCCTGTATCGGCATCGCCGATACCACCACCAACGTCGGTACCTTCTAGACATGCATCGATGGACTCGTTCGCTTCGTTGCCGAGTCTAGAATCGATATCCAGTCTCGATGACTTGGTACCGACGCGTTTCGGAACCGATCCATTTCGTTTCCGACTATGCAGTACCGAGGATATTTCCCAAGGCTCTCTGGTTACCTCGGCACCGCTTCAGCAGCCCCCGATTACTGCTTCGATGACATTATCGTCTCCGATACCGGTACCAGTATCGATGTCGATTCCTGCAGTTCCATCGGTGCCATCGATCCTTTCTATGCCTAGTTTGGAATTGATACCAGGCACTGACAATGCAGTACTAACTGCCTCAAATCAGAACTGTCAGTATCACTGTCCATCTAGCAGGAATCTTTTTTTCTGCACCAGTCCAGTATGTCTTCTGGTGCTCAAGCTGCTCCTTCAACCTCAGCTTACCCAGGAATAGTTCCTATTGGAGATCCTTCTTTTCAGAAATTTCTCCTTGATATGGCAACCTTTCTTGCCATTTCTATTCCTGGCTTTACTCTGGACCAAGATCCTGCAGATAAGGAAAATATAATGCTTCCTTTACATCATTCTTTGCAGGATCTTCTTCTGGGGATGTGGGAATCACCCTTAAAGGTTCCTTCGCCTTCTACAGCCATGAATGTTCTGTATCAGGTGCCTCCCTCTCCAGGGTTTCAAAAAAACCAACTTCCACATCATTCCATTGTAGTGGAATCAGCAATGAGGAAGGTAAAAAGCAAGAAGAAGCATTCTTCTTATCCGCCAGGTCGTGCATCTAAAGCACTTGATGCCTTTGGACGTCAAACCTTCCAAACTTCTATGCTGGCTTCAAGAATTATTTCATATATTTTTTATATGAGTCTGACACTTCAGGAGGTCACAGAGAAATTATCTCTTTTGTCCCCTTTTTTGTCAGAACCTAAGGCCACTGACTAATCCTTGCTTCTTAATCATAGCAGGAATATCTATTGGTTTCTTTCTCGTGCTTCTCTAGACTCTTTTGAGTCTGTTAGCAGATCCTCTGCTATTGCCATTGGAGCACGTCGTACAGCCTGGCTACAAGCTTCAGACTTGAGCAGATGGGCACAACATACACTGGGTAATTCTCCTTGTACTGGAGAAAATCTCTTCAATAGAGAGGCTTTACGTCAGGTTGCTCATTGCTCCACTGACTTCCCTGGTTCTGGAAACCATCCTAAGCCTTCTTTTTCCCCAGGACGTAGGAAATGTCCTACCAAACCTCCTTTCCCTAAGAAAAGAAGGTTTCACCCTTCTCCTGCCCATCCTCCAGATGTACCCAAGCAAGGGACATCTCATCCTAGTCTGAGATCTCCAGACTCTAACCAGTCTACTCATAAACAGCAACCATAGGTTCCTATATGTTGCAATCTACAGTTAACTTCTTCTTAGCAGAGGTTTATTCTTCAAACTCTACACTGGGTTTCAGTATGCTAAGCTGTTAGGATACTTTTGTCCATGGGTTACAGAATTCTCCCCTTCTTACTACTACGAAGGGAAGTTACAACTATCCCATGATAGTTTTCTGTCCCCACATGGACATCTTTTCCTTCAGCTGACTTACAATATGGTAAGTCATCTTCCAACCCCTTCTCTTCCAGGGTTTCCCCTGCTTGACTTGGTACCATACTGAAACACTTCTCTTTCTTTCCAGTGTAGACTTTTTTGTTATCCTTCAATGCAACTCATCAGACAGGGACGGGAATATCTCCGCTCCCTTTGTCTGTTTTCTCTCTGTTTTAATACAGGAGAATCCCCTCTGCTGTTTTGTTCAGTTGCTGTGCAGGCAGGAGTTCCAGTGATTACTCTAGTGCTCATTGCAAGCTACTTTCAACTATCTTGCATAATACTACTCACTGCAGGTTATCTTCTTCTAGCCATATCCTTCAATAGGATGTGGCAACACACCTGACTTCAGTCAGTTTTATCTCATAATTCTCCTGCACAATGCTCTCTGCAATCTTCAGAGAAGCTTACTACTATGGGCCCTTGCTACAGAGCATTGGACTTTATCTCTGAGGGTTTTTTTTTCCATATAGTAGAAAAAACCTATATAATCATTCCATGACTATATGGGTTCTTTATACCCTCTTATTTATTTATTTATTTATTTAACAATTCTTTTATACCGCGCTATTATAATCAGTGCGGTGTACATAGAACAAGAACATACTACAATGCATACAAGTAACATTGAGTTTTACATTGAACAGGGAACTTCAACAATAGGACAACCGGGGGAACTATGTACAGATTAACTTAATGGTATATACAGTAATATCAAACTCGATTGGATGTTACAATGTGGTTCACTAATAAGACTAGAGAGAAAGGTTGACCAACTAGCCCTTTTCAGGTTGTATTGAGGTGGTAGTTTTGTTAGTGACTAGGTTGACTTCTGGGTAGCATTTTGTGAACAGGTGGTATTTCAATGCTTTTCTGAATAGGATTAGGTTTTTGATAGCACGGATTTCGTGAGGTAGTGCATTCCAGTTTAGAGGAGCAAATAAGGAGAAGGCCCTGTTGGAGGAGGCCTTAGTGCACTTCGTTATTATCTTCGGGACAATTAAGGTGTTCATTGATGTGGTTCTCCTTTTTCTGTTTTCCAGGGTGCCATGGATGAGCTTGCTGATTGGCGTAGGGGGGTAGTTATTTAGTGCCTTGAAAGTAAGGACTAAAGACTTATACTGGATTCTGGCATGTAATGGTAACCAATGCAGTTCTTTCATGATGGGTGTTATATGGTCAGATCTTGATGAGCCGGAGAGGACTCTGGCGGCTGTATTCATGGCTAGGCGGAGCGGGTTTAAAGTTGATTGAGGGAGGCCATGTAGGATGATGTTGGCAAAATCCAGGTGTGGGAGGACTAATGCTTGGAAGGTTGTTCGGAAGTCTGTGGGATCTAGTAGGGAGCGGAGGTGACGTAGCGATTTGATCTTATAATATACGTTTTTTGTGATGTTCTTGACATGAGTTGTCATATCCAAGTGCTGATCCAATGTGATGCCGAGGTAACGGATGGTAGCTTTTGATTTCAACTCTATGTTGTTGACGAGTAGTGATGGAGGCGGTATGAACTTACGGTTCCTTGTGACAAAAAGAACGTCAGTTTTGCTGTGGTTAATCCGAAGGTTTTGTGATAGCAACCATTCAGCTACAGCTTCAAAACATTTGATTATTGGGGAGAATACTGGATGTTCAATTGTGAACGGCATATATAGGAGGATGTCATCTGCGTAAGCGAGACATTGTACATTAAAGGATCTGATCAAGTCACATATCGGCTGCATGTAGATATTAAACATTAGTGCCGATAAGGACGATCCTTGAGGTACACCCTGTGATTGCAGGAATGGTTCTGAGGATGCGTGGCCTGTTTTTACTTGTTGCCACCTGTTTGTTAGGTAGGATTTACACCACTCGAGTGCTGTGCTTTGAATCCCCTTATCTTTCAAGCGTTGTAGGAGTATATCATGACTCACAGAGTCGAAAGCAGCGGAGATGTCCAGGAAGATGAGGACGAAACCCTGTTGTATGTTGTTTATTCCTGTTACTAGAACATTGAATAGGGTTGTAAGGACTGTGTCAACTCCATGTGCTTCCCTGAAGCCATGTTGCGATGGATCTAGTGGTGCTTCAGTGTCAATATGATGTTGGATTTGTTGTTGGGCGGCCTTCTCAATGATTTTTGCAAGATGTGGGATGCTCGAGATAGGTCTGAAGGAATCAACCTTGGATGGGTCCAGTCTATTATTCTTCATTATTATTCTCTTGTCTCCTGTTGTGATACAGAAGACAAGCTTTTTCTGCGTGAATGTCCAAGGAGTTCCCAATCTTGCAGGAATCTACCCCTTTTTCCTTACAGCTTGGCATTATACTTTTCTGCTCCACTTGGACAACGCATACCCTTTTACTATACATGATACCCCTGTGTCCCTTGGCTGGGTCATCCTGGTATCTTAGTCTATGCGTTTTTTTGTCCTTTGGACATGTCAGAGTCCTAAAGTACTCCTGACGTGCTTTTGCCAGACTACTATTATCCTCTGTTTTTCACGCAACCATATTGTTTTTTTTCACTGAACTACATTCCTGCACCCCAGAAGTAGATTCTCTATATATATCTTCAGGTGGTTTCCACCCCCTTATTATTAGATGAATCTTTTCCCATCACATTCCCCAAGGGAATGTTTTTGTGGGGCTCAGCTGCAGGCATGTATCCTCAGACTTATATTCATGTATGTATATGTCCTATACATACATATTTCTGTAGTCTGTGTGGGCATAAGTCATGCCCATATATATATATCACATATCTAGACATATATGAACATATATATAGATATGTCTGTCTCTCTCTCTCTCTATATATATATATATCTATATATATATCTATATCTATATCTATATATATATATACAGTCAAACCTCGGTTTTCATTTGCCCCGGTTTTCATACGCTTCGGTTTTCAACGTCTTTTCTGACTGAGATTTTGTCCCGGTTTTCATGCATTGCTTCGGTTTTCAACGTCTTTTGACTGAGATTTTGTCCCGGTAGCAGGGAAGAAAAGCTGTCAACGTAAGCAGGAGATGTTGCATGAATGTGGGAGGCAGTTCTTTCTCTTGCAGGGTACGTCTGAAGCTATATCATTAAGATTTTCTGCCATTCTGAAGCATTGAGCAGATAATGTAAAGGTATTTTAAAGGACTGAATTCAATGTGATTCCGAAGAGAGCTGGGCACAGCAGCTTGTCAGGGGTGGCTAAGGCCAGATGTTAACATACTGTACTGTACAGTACTGTACTTAGCTTGCTTTCAGTGATGTTAAATGTTCATTTATCCATTTCATTAGTCATTTATATTTATTTCTCATTGTTTTCTGTATGTAAAAATATAGTTATTCTCTATAAAATGTATTTTTTGTGAATATTTTTGGGTGTCTGGAACGGATTAATTGGATTTACATTATTTCTTATGGGAAATATTGCTTCAGTTTTCATACGTTTCGGTTTTAGTCAGACTTTTTCGAACGGATTAATCATGAAAACCGAGGTTTGACTGTATATGTGTCCATTGGGAGATGTCCATAGGACGCTAAGTATTACCTGCTATCTCCCTAACTGTCTGTGCTGTAAAGCCTATCCCTTCTTAAGGGGTCCAGACAGTCCGCTTGCCTATTCTCATACGGCTCAGCAAGTGGGAGCGGTTATACACACAATTATTGCTGTGATGTCAACAGCTTCTATTTTTGTTATAAATCTCCCTGTCTATGAAGTATCAAACTTCAATGTCTTCCTATCTCTTGCCAGCTAGGAAAGACAGTGTACATCTGAGTACACTTCTGTTCTCCCTGGGAATAGGGGCTTTTTTTCCATACCCCCTCTTCCCTTCAGGTCTGGGCTAATTCTCCAGATCGGTCAGTCTTCTTCTTTTAGTCCTCAATGTTAATAACTCTGTACCTAAAAGAGTTTTCAGCTTTTTCCCATAAAGCTTTCCATTGAAGACCTGACGTTCTTCTCCTACCCCAGTTGACACCTGGGTTACCTGCCCATTCCAGGTTTGGAACTTCATCCTCACTGCTATGAAGTTACCTTGAGGATTCCACTACTGCATCTACAGTACACTCCATCACAGTTCTACTTCCTACAATCCAGTAGGTAAGCTCTATATTGTGCTAGTTCATTAACTATTTTAAATATACTTGACATACATTCTAAAGACTCATTTTTTCTGTAGTCTTTAGATTCGCTGTTCGCTGTAGTCTTTAGATTCGCTGTTCCTCTACAGCTCTTCTCTATTCAGCTCCTACTCCCCATCCCTCAGGGGATGCCGGGGATCCAGCTTTGGGAAATGCCGTCCTGTTCCAGGGATACATATTTTATGGGATCTCCCCTGGCACCCACAGCTAGGGAGTCCCCATATGTGAAGACTCATTCCTGCTTGTTCCTGGAGATAGCACAGTTACTTACCTGTAACGGGTGATCTCTGGGAACAGCAGGAATTAGTCTTCAAAACCCACCCACCTCCCCTAGGAGTTGTGTCTATCTCCTTTCCTCTTTCCTCCTTCTGTCTCAGCTATGAAACTCAACTGAGGAGAGGCAGTGGGAAAGGCGGGAAGTCAGCGCGCAGGCGCGAGGGATGCTCCCAAAAGCTTTCTGATTGGATGCTGGGGAGCATTCCCGTGCAGGCTCCGTCGGTATCGACGTACCCATATGTGAAGACTAATTCCTGCTGTTCCCAGAGATCACCCGTTACAGGTAAGTAACTGTGCTTGGCCCATCGATTAGATTTGCAACATGCTGGAACCTCCTCTAGGCATCTCTAGCTTGGGAGTCCCCATATGTGAAGACTCATTCCTGCTTGTTCCTGGAGATAGCACAGTTACTTACCTGTAACAGGTGATCTCTGGGAACAGCAGGAATAAGTCTTCACAACCCACCGACCTCCCCCAGGAGTTGTTTCTCTCTCTCTCTAATTTGTCTACTTCCCTCCTTCGGTCTCAGCTACAAACCCAACTGATGAGAGGGAAGTGAATGGGCGGGAAGGCAGCGTGCATGTGTGTGGGATGCTCCCAAAAGCTTTCTTTTTGGACGCTGGGGAGCGTTCCTGCGCAGGCTCCGTCGGTACCGACGTACCCATATGTGAAGACTTATTCCTGCTGTTCCCAGAGATCACCTGTTACAGGTAAGTAACTGTGCTCTTCCAGGGCTCAATGCTCATTGGCCGGATCCAGGCTTACCAGCTGTACATGGGCATGTATCCGAAGGACCTGGTGAAGGAACTTGCTGGGTTCTCCGCCGGTCTCTCTGAGGATCCCCCCTCCAGCGGTACAGGATCCTGACCTCGGCTGTCAGAGAGTGCTCCAAATTCATGACTCGAGCAATCCATGATGGCTTTGAGTTGGCAGCTAGAGTAGCTGTGGTGGGTATTGGTGCCTGGTGCCAGGCTTGGCTACATCTTCTGACCTGGAGCAGTGGATTCAGGACAAGCTGGTCAATGTCCCGTGCTGGGGAGAGATCCTCTTTAGCAAACCTATGACTGATAAGGCTGCAGAGTTGGCGTCTGAGTTCCTGACAAAGACCAGGCTTTCCAAGAAGAACGCTGACCCTTCCTGATGGAAGCCTTCAGATAAAAAGTTATTCTACCCAAAGAAGAGGAAGGCTTACAGAAACTACCCTCAATACCTGGTCTTTCCAGCTCCTCAATAGGGTCAGCAGGCCAAGGGACAAGGGCTTGGCCCTCGTAAGCCTAAGACTCCCAAGCCCCAGGCAGCGGCCCAGCCCAGGGAGTTTTTGACTCCTTGGGCATAGCCTCTACTCACCCGGAAGGTCCAGCCCAGCAGCCCATAGATGCCCACTGGTGGACGTCCATCATCACTAACTCTTGGGTACTGCAGGTGGTAAGGGAGGGTTTTTTCCTCCACTGGCACAGACATCTCCTCCATTTTTCCCGGGAGAGCCTGCCAGGACTCCCCTCCACCAGCCCTTGCTTTTGCAGGAGCTTGCAGGCCTTCTTGAGGACAGGACAGTGGAACCGGAGCCTGCACATCTCAGGGGCAAAGGGGTTCTACTCCTGCTACTTCCTCATTCCCTTTCTGGACCGGCGTGACCTAAACAGGTTCCTGGTGAGGGAGAAGTTCAAAATGCTTTCACTTGGAACACTGCTGCCATATTTCCAGTGGGGAGACTGGCTATGCTCCTTAGATCTAAAGGATGCGTACATCCTCATCCATCCCAGTCACAGACAATATCTCAGGTTCGTGGTGGGAGGCCACCACTATCAGTACAGAGTCCCTACCTTTCAGACTGGCCTCCACCCCAAGCATATTGCCCAAGTGCCAGGTGGTAGTCGCTGCTTACCTTCGTCTCCAGGAGGTCTTCGTCTTCCTTTACCTGAGCGACTGGCTCATAAGAGAGTGCATTGCCGCCGAGGTGCAGCAAGTGACTGCGTATACCATGTTCATCTTGGAACACTTGGGGTTTGTGATAAACCACCCCAAGTTCCACCTCCTCCCGACACAGTGTCTGGAGTTTATAGGGGCATGGCTGGCCACCATTCAGGCCAGAGCCTTCCTCCCTCTGGACAGGGCTGACTGCCTGAGGGCACTGGCCGCAGTCGTGCAGCACCAACGCTTAGTGACCATCTGCCTACTGCATCATGTGGCATCAACTGTTCATATCACCTCAGACGCTAGCCCCATGTGAGGATAGCCCAATGGAATCTCTGCTCCCAGTGGGCACAGGCCACGGGCGGACTGTGGGACAGAATGACTGTGACCCGCAACTGGCCGACTCCCTTGTCTGGTGGCAAGCCCCTCAGCATCTTCCTGCTGGGATACCCTTCCAGGCCCCCACCCCCCAGAGGGTCCTCACCATGGATGCCTCCCTCCTGGGCTGGGGAGTCCACTGCGAGGGCCTCTGCACTCAGAGCAGTTGGGCGCACCTGGAAAGTCTGCTGCAGATCAACCTCCTGGAGCTTCAGGACATATTCCTGGCCTTCCGAGCCTTCTGTCACCGTCTTGTCGTGCACCGCCCTGGTGGCCAGTGGTCGTAAGGGTAGGTGGGACACAAAAATTATTTTATTATGAGAGGAGGGTCTTTTAAGAGCCAGGTGTAACCTGGTCTTAGCAGTTCAGCTCCTAACTAAGAAAAATTGTGAATGCAGAGTAGAGGGTTAACAAGGCATTTATTTCCCTTTACGCATAAGATTCAGCTGGGTTACAACCTAAAGAAAAAGTCCTTAACTTCAGGAATGAAATCAACTCAGGTTAACGGAAAAACTGTTATGCTTCACAGTTGTAACAATGCTTAGTTAAGCTTTCCAGAGTAAAGCAAATGTTTCAGCACTCTTCTTCCATTTAGCAAATGAATAACATTCTGAAGATAACATATATCATTCACAGGTTTAACAGTGACTCTGCACTGCCTGAAGTACAAAAAGAACAGTCCATCTCTTCCTGAGACAAAGGCTTGGCTCTACAAGTTCCACTTGCATCGTCTCAGAATTATCTCTGTATCCGTGGTTTCACTGGCTATAACTTCTGGCCAGGCCCTAGTCCTGTTCTCTGGATGTTTAAAGAGTTCCTCTAGTGTTTGCCAATGAGCATGGCCTACCTTCGGGCGTTGGCTACTTGGCTTATGAGAGGTAGCTTTGCTTTCCTTTCTCACAGGTTTAGCATTACTTTCAAAAGGCTTTTTATAAGGTAAGGTTTTCTTCATAGAAACAGAGTCAGCATACCTTGGCTTCCAGCAGCATATAGAACTGGGATTTCCTCCTTCCAGCAGTTCTTCAGGAATACAATCCCTGTGCCAGTCTCCTCTCTGAAAGCTTCTGTTACCTTTCGGTTTAGCCCCAGGTTCCTCTGGTACAAGCAGGCTTCTTTTTTTCACTCTGCTTTGCCTCCAAAGGTGATTGTTCCTTTGCCCAGCACTAGTTTCCCAAGTGCTTCTTTCTGCTTGGTCCTTGCTTGTGGTGCTTCTCTCTCGTAAACCTTCAGCTTTACTTCCAGTTCCACACCTGCAAGCGCTGCTCTGCCCTCTCCATTCTCCAGTCTTCCGTTTATAAAGCTCTCCTGTGTTTGAGCTATCTCCAGGAACAAGCAGGAATAAGTCCTCACATATGGGTACGTCGGTACCGACGGAGCCTGCGCGGGAAAGCTCCCCAGCTTCCCAGAAGGAAAGCTTTTGGGGCCTCCCACTGCGCATGCGCGCTGCCTTCCCGCCTTCCTGACCAACTCTCCTCAGTTCTTCTTTTTCCGCGGAGCCAGCAGGTCGTGTTCCTGTCACCGCTGAAGAAGTTGTTATTTTAATTTGTTTCTTTGGCCGCGTGTCTGCCTTCCCCGATTCCAGACCGGTACCGCTGGTCTTTTTTCTTTATTTCTTAAAAAAAAAAAAAATAATAATATCTTATTTTCCCCACTTGGTGTGTTTGTTCTGTGAGGCCTTTAGGCCTTCACAGAATTCTCCCTCATGGAGAAACAAGCCTCTGGTTTCAAAAAATGCACCAAGTGTAGCGGTACTATATCAGTCACAGACACCCATGAATGGTGTCTTAAATGTTTGGGGCCTGACCACTCCATTCCGGAGTGCCCATCCTGTTCTTTGATGTCTAAATGTGGCTTACAAAACCGGGCAGCCAAGTTTCACATGCTGTTTTCTACAGATACTCCAGCATCGACATCTTCCAGGTCTTCCTCTCCTGATGGATCTCAGGTAACCAAACATTCCTCTGGCAGGTCCTCAAAGGGCAAATCTCCCTCCAAGTATCGAGATGCCCCCGGGCTTGACCCTGAGGACCCTGCCCCAGCCAAACAACCCCGGCGGGAAGCTCCGGCTTCCAAAGCGCCTCCTATGGGGTTACAGGTTGACATCGATGGCACGGCCTCGACCGATCACCTGTTAGACTGCTCTGGGGTACCGGCTCAATCTTCCGGTACCGACATCCAGACAGTCATGGCGTCTATGGATCATACAGTTCAATCCATGCAGCAGGCTATTATGGCTTTTATTAGAGCTGCGACGCCATCTGCGGTACAGACTCCGGTTCCGGTACCACAACCGATACCGGTACCCAGGGCATCCACATCGACCAGGATACCGATTCCGGTTCCCGGTTCCGGGGTTTTACCCGATACCGATCCGGTTCCGGGTACCCCCGATGTCGATACCGGTCGATACGCTTATCGATCCCTGGAAGCAAACAGACGATACTTTGAGTCTTCTGATGATTCTGATTCATCAGATGACTCTGCTGAAGTACCCCTAACTCTACCTGAAGAGCCCTCTTCTCCAAAGAGGAGAATGTCTCCTCCAGAGGATTTGTCCTTTCAAGACTTCATCCTTGAAGTGGCTAAAGGTCTTTCTATTTCAGTAACCTCTGAAAAAGAACCTAGAGCAAAAAAATTTGATATTTTAGGATACTCTAAGGTTCCCAAAGAGGCAGTCACCTTGCCCATTCATGAAATTCTTCAAGAACATATGATGGACTTATGGGAGACTCCTCTCACCCTATCTCCACATTCTTGTCGGTTGGACACCATGTATCGTGTCCCTCCTTCTCCTGGTTTTCAAAAAACTCAGCTCCCTCACCACTCTATTGTGGTGCAGTCAGCTATGAAAAGGATAAAGAGTACCAAACGACACTCTTCTACTCCTCCAGGGAGAGAATGTAGGACTTTGGATGCTTTTGGTAGAAAAATCTTCCAAGCAAGTATGCTTATTGCTAGAATCAATTCATACAGCCTCTATATGGGCATGTTTCTGAAAGAGATTGCATTGAAAATACGCCATTTTCTCCCCTTTATCCCAGAGGATAGAAAGGAGGAGTTCCTTCTTTTGCTAAAGCATACCCAAGATATATCAAAGTTCTCCAACAGAGCAGCCTTTGACTCCTTTGAGGGTGCTAGCAGAGCCTCAGGTATTGCCATAGCGGCTCGCAGAATTGCTTGGCTCCAGGCCTCTGACCTAGAACCCTGGGTCCAGGATGGGTTGGGAAATCTGCCCTGTACAGGTGAGAATCTGTTTGGTAAGGAGTGGCAAATCAAAGCCACCCAAATGGATGCAGAAAATGCTGCTTTAGATAGACTTTCTAAGTCTACCTCTGCCCCTGTCAAGAAAAAATCTTTCAAGAAGCCTTTCTATAAGAAGACCAGATTTGCTACAAATACTGGGAAACAATCTTCTGCAGCTTGCTTTGCTCCTAAGCGTCAGCAGCCTAAACAGGCCAGGGCAAAACCTGAAGGGGCTGCTACAGCCCAGCAGTCCCAACCCCCTCAGGGTTTTTGACTCAACTCTAGAGAACTTAACCTTTCTGGCTGTAAAACATCCAGAGCCTCTCACCATTCCAGGAAGGTTAACTCATTTTGCTCCCAGATGGGAGCAAATCACATCAGAACAATGGACCCTCTCTATCATCAGAGAGGGCTACAAACTACATTTCTCCAGCCTTCCTCCCCATACCATGGTGAGATGTTTCAATTCTCCCCCCTCTCTTCTGAACCTGTTAGGTCAAGAGGTGACCACCCTTCTCGCCCAAAGGGCAATAGAAGAGGTCCCTCCTCTTCAACAGGGGTCAGGGTTTTACTCCCCTTATTTTCTTATTCCCAAGAAAACAGGGGGGTACAGACCTATTCTAGATCTCAGAGAATTGAACAAATTGCTATGCAAGGAGAAATTCAAGATGCTTTCTCTAGGTACTCTCCTTCCATACCTACAGAGTCAGGATTGGCTTTGTTCTCTAGATCTCAAGGATGCGTACACACATAAACTCATCCATCCATCCCACAGAAAATTCCTACGGTTTCTGTTCCAGGGAAAACATTTCCAATACAGAGTACTTCCCTTCGGTCTAGCCTCTGCTCCAAGGGTATTTACCAAATGCATGGCAATAGTGGCTGCATTTCTACGAGCCCTGGGAATTTTTGTTTTCCCATACCTGGACGACTGGCTCATCCGAGCTCCATCTCAGTCCGAGGCTCAGACTTCCCTGGATCGCACCAGACGCATTCTGCAGTATCTGGGACTTGTGATCAATCTGCCAAAGTCTCAACTCGCCCCTACTCAGTCCCTGGAATTCATAGGGGCCTGGTTGGATACCACCACTGCAAGGGCCTATCTTCCTCAGGCCCGTTGCCAACGTCTAGTGCACTTAGCCTCCCAGACCCAGTCCAGAAGCCACTTGACTGCCAGAGAGATGCTACAACTATTAGGCCACATGGCCTCCACAGTACATGTGGTGCCCTATGCTCGCCTACATATGAGAGCAGCTCAATGGACTTTGTCCACCCAGTGGACTCAAGCATTCGGAGCTCTCTCAGACCAAATAGCAAACTCCAAACGTCTCTTTTGGTCTCTCCAATGGTGGATGTCCACTCAAAATCTGTTGTTGGGGGCCCCCTTTCAACCATTGTTGCCCCAAGCAACCCTCACAACAGATGCCTCCCAAACAGGTTGGGGAGCTCATCTTCAAGATCTCTCCACTTAGGGCACTTGATCTCCACAGGAGACCACCCTTCATATCAACCACTTGGAACTTCGAGCAATCTTTCTAGCTCTCAGAGTTTTTCATACCCTCCTCAGCAACATGACGGTCCTTATTCATACGGACAATCAAGTAGCCATGTTTTACATAAACAAACAAGGAGGGACTGGCTCTCTGTCGCTTTGCAACGAAGCTCTAAGATTATGGGCCTTCGCCAGAGAGCATCAAATCCATCTCCTGGCAGTATATCTTCCAGGAATCCAAAACTCTTGGGCAGACAGACTCAGTCGAGTTCTGCTTCCACACGAATGGTCCCTACACATGGATCAGGTACTCAGAATCTTCCAGAAATGGGGGACCCCGGACATAGACCTCTTTGCAAGTCCGTGGAATGCCAAACTTCCCCGGTTCTGTTCCAGGATTCCGTGTCAGGGAGTTCAGGCCAAGGATGCCTTCCTCTTTCATTGGGGTCAGGGCTTCCTATATGCCTTTCCACCCATTCCTTTGATTCCCAAGACTCTGTTCAAACTTCAAAGGGATCAAGGGTCCATGATCTTCATAGCTCCACGCTGGCCACGCCAAGTGTGGTACCCTCTACTTCTGCATCTCTCCCAAGCCCCCTCCCTGGACATGGGAGCGGCTCCAGACCTTCTGTCTCAGGAGGAGGGGACTTTGTGGCACCCAAACCCCTTCACCTCAGAGCTTGGTTACTGAAGGCCTAGACCTTCAACACTTCAATCTTTCGCAGCAAGTGAAGGATATCCTCCATGCCTCTAGGAAACCTTCCACTAGGCGTTCTTACGCTTTTAAATGGAATAGATTTTTCATTTGGTGTGCTCAAAAGGGTCTTAACCCTCTAGCACTTCCTTTGAATTCTCTTTTGGAATATCTCCTGCATCTCTCCAATGCAGGACTCAAAACGAATTCAGTAAGAGTCCATTTGAGTGCTATTGCAACATCCCTTAAGCCCATCAATGGACAACCTGTTTCCTCTCATCCTCTTATTGCAAGATTCATGAGAGGCCTAACCTTAACTAAACCTCCCATTCGACCTCCTCCGGTGGCATGGGATTTAAACTTGGTTCTTGGTCAGCTTATGAAGCCACCCTTTGAACCCTTAGCCACTACCTCCTTGAAATTTCTTTCCTGGAAGGTTATTTTCCTTATTGCAGTCACCTCGGCTCGCCGTATCAGTGAACTGCAAGCTCTAGTGGCTAATCCACCTTATACAAGGTTCCATCATGATAAGGTGGTCCTTAGGACCAGTCCCCACTTTATGCCTAAAGTGGTCTCCCCTTTTCATCTTAATTAAGAGGTATATTTACCTGTCTTTTTTCCAGCTCCTCATGCATCCAGTGCAGAGAGGAACCTTCATACTCT
The DNA here is from genome assembly GCA_033557465.1 of Ichthyophis bannanicus. Classification (NCBI taxonomy): domain Eukaryota; kingdom Metazoa; phylum Chordata; class Amphibia; order Gymnophiona; family Ichthyophiidae; genus Ichthyophis; species Ichthyophis bannanicus. The sequence goes on from CM066039.1 coordinate 99,766,400, forward strand.
AGATTGTAAAAGAGCTCTTGCCTTTTACCTCCACAGGGCACAGCAACATCGAAAGTCTTCTCAGCTTTTTGTTGCTTTTGATCCTTCTCATTTAGGACTTCCAGTCTCTAAAAGAACACTGTCCAATTGGATTGCTCAGTGTATCTCTTTTGCCTACCAGAGTAAGAACCTTTCTCTGGAGGGCCATGTCACCGCTCACAATGTGAGGGCCATGGCCACCTCTATGGCTCATCTAAACTCTGTGTCCATTGACCAGATCTGTCGAGCAGCCACCTGGGCCTCGGTTCATACCTTTACAGCCCATTACTGTTTGGACAAGGACTCCTGCCGGGATGCCTTGTTTGGTCAGGCTGTCCTCAGACACCTGTTCCATTCTTGAACAACTCCAGCCCACCTTCCCTGAATGGATGCCTGAGATCCATAGGAAGATGAGGAACCTTTCAGGGTCTCATACCCTTCAGGGGATCTCCCGGGCATCTCAGCTAGGGAGTCCCCATATGTGAGGACTTATTCCTGCTTGTTCCTGGAGATAGCACAGTTACTTACCTGTAACAGGTGATCTCTGGGAACAGCAGGAATTAGTCCTCACAACCCACCCACCTCCCCTAGGAGTTGTATCTCTCTCTCTCTTTCCTTTCCTCTCTCTATTGTCTCAGCTTTAAACTCGAACTGAGGAGAGTTGGTCAGGAAGGCGGGAAGGCAGCGCGCATGCACAGTGGGAGGCCCCAAAAGCTTTCCCACGCAGGCTCCGTCGGTACCGACGTACCCATATGTGAGGACTAATTCCTGCTGTTCCCAGAGATCACCTGTTACAGGTAAGTAACTGTGCTTTCTGGGCTGACTGTCAGGTGCTCTCAATTAGCTAAGTGTGTCCACTCAGGCTCTGTGAGTGCACGCCTGTTCCCTCTAGCTGTTCTGTGCGGATATTGCATCTTGTGCACATCTTTTTCCTCATGAAAAACAGCTTCTTCTCCTGCATTTTTGCTTTCATCAGCCCCTGCTGCATGACATATCCCCCTTCTTAAAATATTACGGGCTGAGGAATCTTCTTCCCTACAGCACGTAATTTGGGACATCGCATCCGCATTAAAATGCAGCTTTCCTGCTCTGTGCTCTACTCTATAATCATATGGTTGCAACGCCATGTACCATCTGGTCAGCCGGCTGTTATTATTTCGCATATGGCTCAACCATTTTAGAGGGGCATGGTCAGTAATAAAGACAAATTTTCTTCCAGTTAAATAAAATTTAAGGGACTCAACCGCCCACTTGATTGCCAGGCATTCCCTTTCAATCGTTGAATACTTTCTTTCGGCCGGCGACAGCTTCCTACTCAGGAACATGAGAGGATGTTTAGCACCTTCTTGCACCTGGGAGAGAACGGCACCTAAGCCGGTTTCCGAAGCATCCGTCTGCAGTAAAAATGGTTGGCTAAAATCCACACCTTGTAGTATCGGGGCTCGACACAACCTTTCTTTTAGGTCCCTGAAGGCTTCATCCGCCTCCGCGGACCATTGTAATGTATTCGGGGCGTTTTTTCTTAACATCTCCGTGAATAGTGCGCTCTCATCTGCAAAATGGGGGATAAAACGCCTATAATAGCCGATGAGGCCGAGAAAACTCCTCAACTGCTTTTTATTCTGAGGAACAGGAAAATTTCTTACGCTCTCCACCTTGTTTATTAAGGGGCGCACCGTGCCCCGACCCACCAAGTGGCCCAAATACTTGACCTCTTTGGCGGCGAACATGCACTTCTCAGGGTTCAGGGTTAATCCCGCTCGTCTCATCGCTTTCAATACGGCTCCGACTTGGAGTAGGTGTTGATGCCATGTGGCACTATGAATGACCACATCATCCATATAGGCTGTGGCGTAGCTTTGGTGTGGACGCAGAACTATGTCCATTAGCCGCTGGTATGTCGCAGCCGCTCCATGTAACCCAAAGGGCATCCGCCTGAACTGGAACAGCCCTAGGGGAGTGCTAAAGGCTGTTTTGGGTCGAGCATCTCTTGTCAGGGGCACCTGCCAGTACCCTTTGGTCATATCCAAAGTCGTGAGGAATTTTGCTTGACCTAGCCTGTCTAACAATTCTTCGATGCGAGGCATTGGATACGCATCAAAGGTTGACACTTTGTTAACTTGACGGAAGTCGATGCAAAAACGCATGGTACCGTCGGGTTTAGGTACCAAAACAATTGGACTGCACCAAGGACTATACGATTCTTCAATAATGCGCATTTGCAGCATTTCCTGTACCTGGTTTATAACTTCTTGTCTTTTTGCCTCTGGCAAACGGTACGGCCTTTGTCTTATAATTTTCCCAGGAGGTGTGATTATCTCGTGCGCTACTAAAGCTGTCTCTCCTGATACAGGCGTCAGGACATCTTTGAACCCTTCCAGCAAATGGGCCAATTCCTGCCTCTGTGTTACGGAGAGTTCATCACTGACCCTTGGCGTAGGAGAGGTTTTGCATTCATCCAAGCGTGGGCCCAGATCATCGTCTGGCTGCTCATTCCCGATTGCCACAAAGCCTTCCATATCCGCCTTTCCTGTTGAGCCGAAACCTCCAGTTCCCCGGCTCGTGGGGTTACCATATTCACTTCTTCTAGGGTTGGGAATCCCACACGTTCGCATATTAATTGAGCAATGCGCTCTCCGGCTTTGACATTAAAGTCTTCATCTGCAAAGTTGAACAAAAGGACTTTAAGGACGTCTCTGTAATCTGGATCCACTACTCCAGCACCTACGTCAATAAAGTGTTTGGAGGCTAGGCCAGACCGGGGTGCAATGCGACCGTAGCAGCCTTGGGGTAGCTCCAACTGGATATCTGTACTGACTAGGGCTCGTCCATGCTTAGGAATAACCTGGTTCTCGGCACTATATAGATCGTAACCTGTGGCCTGTGCAGATGCTCGTTGGGGGCTGCGAGCTTGCCTGGAAGTTTTACAAAACTTTAGTACAAACTTCTTCCGAGGCTCTTCTTGTATTTTAAGCTCGGCCTTTTTAGGTTTTCCTAACAGCGGGCTGGGAACTGCACTAATCTTAGAGCGGGTGCAAGTGGAGACAAAAGCTTCCTGCGGAGACAAGCCCTTTTTAAGACCTTTTTTAAACTGAGGCCAGTCTCTGCCTAGCACTAGCTCTTGAGGTAGCCTAGGTATCACAGCAATCAACATCTCCTTTTCAATACCCAAGCCTTTTACCAATAGCTTGTATACGGGGTAATGTGTAGCAGCACCATGTATGCATTTTATTTTTACTTTTCCTTCTGGCTGTTCAGGTACAGACTCACCATGCTCCTTGATCAAAGACTATAATTTGTGGGAGATCATGGTCTGATCTGCGCCAGAGTCTAAAAGTGCTTTTGCTTCAATGCCTTGTATTTTTACACTTAATACAAACCCTTCCCTCATTGCTTTCATGTTTTCTCCAATGAGAGCAGAACGCATATAACATTCATTCTTTAAGTGACCCTTTTTTCCACACGAAAAACATCTTTTAGAGGGTTCCTTTAACATAGCGGTAACATTTTTCAAACCTTTATATGCACAGCGTGAGAGACTTTCTGATGTCTGCGCTTCCATACCAACTGCCAACTGTGGAATCTGCGCCTTTGGTTGGGTGACCAATTCGGCTTCCAAATAATGCTTTGTTAGCGCAATTGCTTCAGCAGTGGTGTGACAATTTTGCAGAATAAGGAAGTTCTGCACGCTTTTAGGAACTGCAGACATGTATTGTTCCAATACTATCATATCCATCAAAGTACTCACTGTTTTTTCATCAGGTTTTAACCATTTTGTAGCCAAACTGCTTATTCTATATCCTAGAGCCTTAGGCGTCTCGCCTACCTTAAGCTGAGTAGCTCTAAACATGTGATTGTATACAAAGGGTGTGAGGCCCAGGCGCTCCCTGATGGCCTTGATCACCTCTTCATAATTATTGGCCAGAGCAGGGGGCATCGCCCTGTATGCTGACAGCAGCTCCCCTGTGAGGGCTGCTGCCAGGCGAATTGCCCATTGCTCTTTCGGCCAGTTCGCTGAACGTGCAATTCTATCAAAGGAGTCAGTGAAATCATCCACGTCATTGGTGGCAGTTAACTTTCCTACCGACAAGGTGTCACATGTCCATTGTCCTACCGGACAATTACTCAGTCCAGAGTTCTGTCCTAGCTGAGTGTTGGCTCTCTCCAGCGACTCTTTCTGCTGTGCCAGCCAGGCCTCCATCATTTGCAGAACAGGCTTCTGCTGCTCCTGCATGGCATGAATAGCCTGTCTCTGGTTCTGGCAAGCGAGTTCTCCTTGCCGGTCGAACTGCAGAGCTATCCAAGCGCACAGCTCCTTCTGCTCCATGATGATCCCTGAAAAAAAACAGAGAAAAACCAAGTGCGGCCCAACAACTAACAATGAGCTTCCTTTTTTTTTTTTCAACTCTTACTGCTATATCCAACACAGGTCAGGTATATATACGTTTTACCAGGTGCCAGTGTTGTGTCAGCTTTGGAAAAGACGTTGCTGCTCCGGTATGCAGTGCTCCGCCTTCGGTGCCAGCAACAGGATACTACCCACTCTGATCCACATCTCCTTCCACTCCGGGTTCTTGGCCTTCCGGTCCGGGTTTTGCCGCTCCACTCCGGGTTTTGCTTTTTTTATTTTTTTTAAACCTTGGGGTTAATTTCTTTCTTTATTCTTCTTCTTGCGGTTGTGAACCTCAAAATCCAAACTACGCCATTTATGTCGTGCACCGCCCTGGTGGCCAGTGGTCGTAAGGGTAGGTGGGACACAAAAATTATTTTATTATGAGAGGAGGGTCTTTTAAGAGCCAGGTGTAACCTGGTCTTAGCAGTTCAGCTCCTAACTAAGAAAAATTGTGAATGCAGAGTAGAGGGTTAACAAGGCATTTATTTCCCTTTACGCATAAGATTCAGCTGGGTTACAACCTAAAGAAAAAGTCCTTAACTTCAGGAATGAAATCAACTCAGGTTAACGGAAAAACTGTTATGCTTCACAGTTGTAACAATGCTTAGTTAAGCTTTCCAGAGTAAAGCAAATGTTTCAGCACTCTTCTTCCATTTAGCAAATGAATAACATTCTGAAGATAACATATATCATTCACAGGTTTAACAGTGACTCTGCACTGCCTGAAGTACAAAAAGAACAGTCCATCTCTTCCTGAGACAAAAGGCTTGGCTCTACAAGTTCCACTTGCATCGGCTCAGAATTATCTCTGTCTGTATCAGTGGTTTCACTGGCTATAACTTCTGGTCAGGCCCTAGTCCTGTTCTCTGGATGTTTAAAGAGTTCCTCTAGTGTTTGCCAATGAGCATGGCCTACCTTCGGGCGTTGGCTACTTGGCTTATGAGAGGTAGCTTTGCTTTCCTTTCTCACAGGTTTAGCATTACTTTCAAAAGGCTTTTTATAAGGTAAGGTTTTCTTCATAGAAACAGAGTCGTCATACCTTGGCTTCCAGCAGCATATAGAACTGGGATTTCCTCCTTCCAGCAGTTCTTCAGGAACACAATCCCTGTGCCAGTCTCCTCTCTGAAAGCTTCTGTTACCTTTCGGTTTAGCCCCAGGTTCCTCTGGTACAAGCAGGCTTCTTTCTTTCACTCTGCTTTGCCTCCAAAGGTGATTGTTCCTTTGCCCAGCACTAGTTTCCCAAGTGCTTCTTTCTGCTTGGTCCTTGCTTGTGGTGCTTCTCTCTCGTAAACCTTCAGCTTTACTTCCTGCTCCACACCTGCAAGCGCTGCTCTGCCCTCTCCAGTCTCCAGTCTTCCGTTTATAAAGCTCTCCTGTGTTTGAGCTTTCCGGGCTGACTGTCAGGTGCTCTCGATTAGCTAAATGTGTCCACTCAGGCTCTGTGAGTGCACGCCTGCTCCCTCTAGCTGTTCTGTGCAGATATTGCATCTTGTGCACATCTTTTTCCTCATGAAAAACAGCTTCTTCTCCTGCATTTTTGCTTTCATCAGCCCCTGCTGCATGACAGTCTACAATACCAGTCAGTGTTGGTCCAGATGGATAACTAGGTGGCAGTGTTCTTTGTCAACAAGCAGGGAGGCACAGGGTTGTACCCCCTCTGCCAAGAGGCAGTGGCCCTCTGCTCGTATGCAGTCCACCATGGAATGCTCTTGCAGGTGTTTTATCTTCCAGGCCAGGACAATGCCCTGACAGACAGGCTAAGCAGGATCCTCCAGCCGTATGAGTGGTGAATGGACCCCAGAGTGGCCTGCTGGCTCTTCCAGCTCTGGGGAGTACCATGGTTGGACGTCTTTGCCAGCCTGGAAAACACTCAGTTGCCTCGCTTCTGCTCCTGGCAGCCACACCCATCCCAGGTGGCGGGGGATGCATTCCTTATTTCATGGATGAAAGGCCTTCTCTGTGCCTTCCCGCCCATGCCGCTGATAGCCAAAACTTTGTTCAAGGTACAGAGCGGCGTGACCTTGGTGGACCAGACAGCCATGGTTCCCTCTGCTTTTTTGCCTCTCTACGGCACCACCAGTCCTCCTGGGGTGTACCCCAGGTCTAGTGTCACAGGAGGAGGGCGCTCTCCTCCACCCTATCTTGGGGTCATTGACGCTGATGGCCCTGGCTGCTTTCCATCTCTCAGGGGAGGTGGAGGAGGTCCTCTTAGCTGCCCTTAAGACCTCCACCAGACAAGCTTACACCTTCAAATGGCGTAGATTCTTGGTGTGGTGCGCAGACCAAAGACTCAACCCTTTCTCCTGTTCCATGCAGTTTGTACTGCAGTACTTACTCCACCTTTCCCCAGCAGAACTAAAATTCAACTCTATATTGTACACCGCTTTGATGCCACTGGTAAAAGCGGTATATTAAATGCACCAATAAAGATAAAGATCAAGGTCCACCTGAGTGCACTTGCGGCACGCCACCACCCCATCAAGGGCAAGTCCCTCTCCATCCATCCTCTTGTGACCCATTTCTTATGGGGTCTCTTATTGTCTAAGCCTCTCGTCCGCCCACTGGCAGTGAGTGGGATCTCAATGTGGTGCTGTCGCAGCTCGCTGCTGGCTATATGCTACCTGCGGTACCTTTCCTGGAAGGTGGTGTTCTGGTAGCAGTTACTTCATCTCGCAGGGTGAGCAAGATCCAAGCATTGGTGGCAGACCCACCGTACACTAGGTTCTTCAAGAACAGGGTCATGCTCCACACGCAGCCCATGTTCCTTCCCAAGGTGGTGTCCTGGTTCCACCTCAATCAAGAGGTGCTGCTCCCCACCTTCTTTCCGCAGCCTCATGCCAGCAGGGCAGACACCATCCTTCAGAGACTCGACTGTAAGAAGTCCTTGTCCTATCCCCAGCGCACCCAAGGCCACTACAAAGCCTCACAGTTTTTTGCTTCCTATGACCGCATTTGACTGGGGCAGGCTGTGACCAAGCATACTCTGTCCACTTGGGTAGCGGACTGCATTACCCTCACCTATGAGCAGGCTGGGCTCTCACTGGAGCACCGGATCATGGTGCACAGCGTCAAGGCCATGGCAGCATCTGTGGCAAACCTGTGTTTTCATCTCTCGGAAATCTGCCGAGATGCCACCTGGTCCTCGGTCCATATCTTCGTAGTTCATTACTGCCTGGAGAGGGAGTCCCATAGGGGCAGTGCCTTTTGCCAGGAGGTACTCCATCATTTGTTCAAGGTATAGGCAACTCCTGCACTCCAGTCCTTAGGATATTCAAGCTACCAGAGTGCTGGTACCTCACTGGACACATAGGTCACTCAGGAGTCTGTTACTCTAAGACTCAATTGCTGCTGCCCACGGCTCTCCTTTTTCTGGTTACCAGTGGCTTTTTTTCTTCAGGTTTTCCGGTAGCCTGTAGCTAGGTAGTCGCATATGTGAGGACTGACTTCTTGCTTGTTCCCGGAGAAAGCATAGTTACTCACCTGTAACAGATGTTCTCTGGGGACAGCAGGAATTGGTCTTCACAGCCCTCCCTCCTTCCTCCCTGTAGAGTTGTTGTTTTTTTGTCATTTTTGCCTTTTGAGCTATGTCATCATACTGGGATTAGATGGCACCCTTGGGCAGGAAGGGGACCAAGCATGCGTGGTGTGTCTCCCAAAGGCTTTCTTTGAAAGCTGGAGAGAAGCTAGTGTGTGGGCTCTGTTGGCACCAATACTACCCATACTTGAAGACTTATTCCTGCTGTTCCTAGAGAACACCCATTACAGGTGAGTAACTACACTTTCTCACCCTGAAGAAAGTAGTAACACTGCAGGAAGCTCCCAAGACCTTGCAACTCCTGGGATCAACGGTTTTGACTCTGGAGCTGGTGTCTTGAGCCCCCTGTAGAGGCACCTTCTGACTTGTTGTTCTCTCTGCTCCCAATTATTAATCAGCATCTCCCTCTCTCCTGGAAGATCAAGGGGAGCTATGGTTTGGTGGCTCCAGACTCACCCTTTGATGGACGGAATGTCTCTAGAGGTGTTGGATTGGGTGATAGTTACCAAAGATGCCAGCCTTTTGGGCTAGGAAGCTCATTGTTTGGATCAGTTTGCACAGGGACACTGGTCCCAGCAGGAAGCTTCCTAGTCAATCTACAGACTAGAGATCAGGAGGGTTCACCTGGCTCTGGAGAGGTTCTGGACCCTCCTGGAGGGCAAGAGTGGTCAGCAGTGGCATATGTCAACAAGCAGCACTGTGGTGGCTGTGGAGGTGGCAGAGCTCTCTCATTGGACAGAGGCTCATCAGGTGGATCTGTTGATAGCACACATTGCAGGAATCAACAATGTACAAGCCAACATTTTGAGCCCGAACACCATGGATCCCAGCGAGTGAGAGTTAAGCACTTGTATGTTCAGCCTCATGCAGAGGTGGAGCTTGCCAGTATTCAGTCTGATGGCTACCTCAGAGAATGCCAAGGGGAAGAACTTTTTTCCAGCTGCAGGAAAGATCCACAAGTGGCAGGCTTGGATGCCCTTCTGCAAGTGTGGCCCCAGAAGGGGCTTCTGTACCTCTTTCTCAGGTTTCTGTGCAAGATTCAGTCTCGCCCAGGCTAGGTCATTCTGGTGGCACCAGACTGGCCGTACAGGCCATGGTACGCTGATCTCTTGAGCCTGTTGGCACAGCCTTTCTATTGCTACCTCAAGGAGGGAACAATTGCGGCAAGGCCCCTAGTCGTGGAGGAGCCTATGCCCTTCTTGTTTATGGCCTAACCCGGGGGTGGGCAACCCCGGTCCTGGAGAGCCGCAGACCATTCAGGTTTTCATGATGTCCCTAATGAATATTCATGGACCTATTTCCATACAATGGAAGGCAGTGGATGCAAACAGATCTCATGAATATTCATTAGGGACATCATGAAAACCTGACTGGTCTGCGGCTCTCCAGGACCGGAGTTGCCCACCTCTGGCCTAACCCTTTTTTAAAGGTGCAAACTGTCAAAAAAAGGATACTCTAGGGCAGTAGTCAACACCTTTCTTAAGTCCTAGAGAGCCTCTACCTCCTTGGCCTATATTAAACAGGAGGGTCTTTGGGAGGTGGTGTTCTCAGTCCCTATATGTCAAGAGGGCAGACATAATGACTGTTTTGTCCCTCTCACAGTCTGATTTGGACCAGGGTTTAGCTCTGATCTTTTTTAGAGTTCAGGTGTGGCCCTTGCATGCTACCAGAGGCGCGTTCATGGTGTGTCCTTAGTGGTGCACTTGGATGTGTCCCGCTTCCTCAGGGAGGTGAAACAGATCCTTTCCCTCATGTGGCCAGTGGTACCATAGTGGAGCCTTTTTCTAGGGCTGACGACGCTGAAAGTTCCCCTTTCAAGCCCCTTTCAAGCCCTGAAGGTGGTATTGCTTTTGCCAGTCGGGTGCCAGAGCTATAGATGCTGTCCTGTGTGGAGCCCTTCTGTTCATCTTGTCAGCATCTTTCTCACTGAGGACCATGCTGTCCTTTCTTCCTAAAATGCTGTCTCCCTTTCATCTTTGTGATCCTGTCCTCCTCTTTGCAGACCCCTCGCTGTGTCTTTGGAACTATTTCTGTATCTTTATGGCACGGTTTTCTTGTCTCCGAGTGCCTCTCTTGATGATGTTTAAGCCTTGTGATTGTTAGATTGTGTTGTTGACTATCACAGTGTATAGGGCAGGTCTCTGAGGTTTACTGTGAGTTTCATTGTTGTAGCTGGCATTTAACAGGTTTTTCTTTATACCGCTTTATCATTTCAATTGTAACTTATGTACATTAAACAGGGACAATGATAACTTGGAATTTTCTGAGGCAGTGGAGGGTTAAGTGACTTGCTCAAGGCCAAAAGGAGTGCTAGTGGGAATCAAACCCTGGTCTCGTGTTTCCCGAGCCAGTGCTCTAACCATTAGGCTACTCCTCCACTCCATGTTATGTTGTGTGGCTACACATGCACTCATACTCATTCACGCTTTCTCTGCTGGGAGAAGATGGGTGGTTGGAGGATGCCCAGTAGCTGGTGAACGAGCTGATGGAGGGGACAAATGGTTTCTTAAACCTAGACCCGTCTTGCTGCCATCTTACTACAGGGAAGTGAAAAGAACTCCAGTCTAGATGCTGTTCAGAGGATTCTGTGGCAATATGACATTGTTACATTTTATATTAAAGTTTATCTGTCAGATATCTCAAGATACTAATAATGTTTGAGAGACTATGTTTAATTTTACTCTGTGTGTTAAGCTTGTGTTTGTGCATCTGTGTAATAGACAGAATGCTATCAGGATGTATTGGGAAAAGACAGTTTATATTTTCTTATGGCTACCCAAAATATTTGAAGGAAAATTCTTTCAAATGTTTTATAAAATAGTATTTGAGAAAAAGATATCCTTAATCTTCTGGCAGAGCCAAATGTTTGGATAATTATGTCTGGTCTAGTTTATTTATTTATTTAGCTGTATTTATATCCTGCTTTTCGCCGGGTCAAAGCAGTGTTACATAGAAGGGTGGGGAAATTAAGTTAGTAGGGCGGGGCCATCACCAGGGAGACAACATTAATGATTTTGACATGGTACAGACTTTGGACATGGGACAGACATTGGACATGGGCAGGTTACTGTAGTTTTGAATCAGAGGTTCTTGGTTAAGTTTCTAGTTAAGTTTCCAAGTTCTGGAGAAACTGGTTTTGTGCAGGATCAGAAATTTCCAAATCAAGAAAATGTATTTACTTTCCTTAAATAGCAAACTAGTGTGGTTAAAAATTTTAAAGAAGCCATTTCACAGTGTTATTTTATTATGCTGGCAATTTTGTAACAGGTTGCCTAAGTTAATTAGGGCAGTAAGGTGCTTAATTTATAAAGACACATAGGCACCTATGCGTCTTTATAAAGTACTAGAACAAATCCTGCAAAAATGCACCAAGACTGAAGGTGCAGATATCAGGCTTGCTTGAGAGCAGGCATAAACCTTAGCACGTAACAATGCGAGTATTTTATAAAATATGCATGCAAATTGTGACTCTACCTATGCTCTGCCCAAACTTTGCCTTTGTGCATGCCTACTGCTATTCACCGCCTTGTACTCTACATATTTTTAGGGGTGAGCTGATTTTATAAGAACAATTTTATGTGTGCAAAACAGTGTTCCTGAGCGGGTGTCCAGTTTAGTCCTCCACATCCGGGTAGTGCACCTCCTCCTGCAGCAAGGAGACTGGACCAATCAACTCTTTAGAACTGCAGCCTGCTTACTGCTGGAACTCCCATGAGCCCTCCAGTGTGTCCAGTCTCCTTGCAGCAGGAGGTGGTGTGAGCCTGGAGCTAGGCTCACTTCTTGTTATTACTTGTGCTTTTTCCAGTTTTCATTTACTTTACTTTACTTTACTTTGATTTCTTTTTCTATGCTACTGTCTCTTTAATTGATTAAAAAAAAAAAAAAAAAAAAAACAAACGAGTGTCCTTGGAACACGGGGATACCCGCGGTGGAGAGGCTGAACAGCACTGCTCTTCTCCCCTGGCTCCCTGCCTGCAGTCTCTACCGGCTGCTCTGATCGCTCCCCCAGGACAGTTCGGGGGCAGGATCAGTATACCCGCGGCTCTTCTTCTTCCCTCTTATTGCCCTGCACTCGCGGTCAGGCATTCCGGCTGCAGCCCGGGGTTTGACTGTGCTTCAGCACTTCGGCTCTCGGCTGTCCTTCGGGCTGATTGAGCGCCTGTGTGAACGCTTGTTTTTGGCTCCTTTCAGGGTAAGTGTTCCTCTCATCGGGATATTTTGATCGTCGGGCCTTTTATTTTATTTCTTTTATTTCCCTTTTTTCTTGTGTTTTTGGCGCCTTTTTTTCAGCGCGCCTCGAGTCGCGGCGGCCATTTTGAATTTTCTCCTTTGGCGTTAAGTGCCTTTGCGGGCTCCCAGTTACTTTAATTTGGTGGCGGTTTTCCTTCCTTTCACTGTTGGGCATGCCCTAACTGTTCCTTTTTTGTTTTCGTGTAAAAAAAAAAAAAAAAAAACGCGTTTAAGCCCGCGGGGCCTGTGGGGCGCGGGACGGTCTCTGGCTCTCTCACTTACTTCTCGGCTGTCTCGGGGTACCCTGTTTTTCTCCTTTCCCCGGCTTCAGCCCTGATTGCCGCTCAACATGTCCTCCAAACCTCAATGCCTGGTCTGCGGTTTGCGTAGGCGGTCCGTCTCTGCCGCTGGTTTCTGCTCCAGCTGTGCTGCAGTCTCCGCTGGCGTAGAACATCAAGGGGACTCCCTTTCTCCAGCTGAGCATTTGGTGACTCCGCTGCCTGCTGAGGGTGATCTTTCTCCGGGGTCGCTGTTGCCGCCTGTGGCTACTGGCTCTCAGGCCCAGGGCTCCGGAGTCTCTGGGGAGCACGGGGAATCTTCTTCTTCTGCTCTGACGCATTTTTCTCCAGATTTCGTACTCATTATGCATCAGGCGTTCAAGTTGGGGCAGTTGGGCAAATGGCCTGAGTCCTCTCCCCCAGCTCTCGTCTCTCTGCCGCCTGTCTCACTGCCGCCGGAGCCGCCCTCCAAGGCAGCTAGGAAGTCGCCTTCTGTTGGCTTAGTGCAAGACGATTTCGAGGTACCAGACCTCGAGCTGGATGCTGATCTGGAGGGCAGTGTAGATGACCTTGAAGAGGGTGAAATTCCAGACCCTGAGGATCAGGCTAGGATTGTTCGGGTATTTCGTAAGGAGGAGTTGGTTCCTCTTATCATGGAGGCCCTTCAGACGCTCAATCTCTCAGCGCCGCCTCCGGGGGAGGCCGAGGTGTTGGAGGATCCGCTCATTCAGGCGGTTCGGGACTCTCAGGTGGTTTTCCCTGTTCACCGGGTGGTGGCTCAGATGATACAAACCGAATGGGACCATCCGGACGCGGGTTTGAAGGGCATCCGGACGATGCATCGTCTTTATCCGTTGAAGGATGAGGATAAGGAGAAATTCAAGTCCCCTCGGGTTGATGCGGCAGTATCTGCGGTGACCAAAAAGACCACCATTCCGGTGGAAGGCAGTGCTGCCTTAAAAGACCTTCAGGACAAGAAAGTGGATGGTTTGTTGAAGCAAGCATTCGAGACGAATGCCTTGTCTCTACAGGCTTCCATTTGTGCGGCCTGGATTGCTAGAGCTTCTTTGAGATGGACTCAGCGCTTGCGTCAGAATTCTTCCCTAGACCAGCAGGCGTTGCTTGAGGTTACTCGCCTAGAGTCGGGTTCCGCTTATCTGGCAGATGTCCATTATGATTTGATTCGTAACATGGCAAATAGTATGGCTTCGTTGGTGGTTGCGCGCCGGTCCCTTTGGTTACGTAACTGGGCCGCCGATCCTTCCTCCAAGTCTCGCCTTAGCAGACTTCCCTTTAAGGGTAAGTTGCTATTCGGGGAGGACTTGGACAAGTTGGTGAAAGACTTGGGTGAGTCCAAAGGTGGACGTCTTCCGGAGGACAAGCCTAAGTCGGTTAGAGCTTTTCCAACCCTCGGGGTTCTTTTCGAGATTTTCGGAGATTTCGATCGACCCGCCTTTGGAATTCCCAGCGAGGCTGGTTTGCGTCTCGGGCTCAGTCCTTTCGTGGATTCCGGGGGGCTGGCAGGGGCTTTTCCATCGCTTCCTCCGGTACTTCCTCTTCCTTTAGCCGCAAACAGCAATGAAAGGAGGCGGGCTCCGGAGGGGATTCAAGTTATCGGCGGACGTCTTCGGAACTTTCTCCCCTCTTGGGCCCACATTACTTCGGACCGTTGGGTCCTCGAGATCGTCCGAGACGGTTATGCATTGGACTTTGCCATCCCTCCAAGAGACTCCTTTGTTCTCTCTCCCTGCAAGGGGTCGCAGAAGGAACTAGATATTCGGGTAACCTTGCAACGCTTGTTAGCGCTGGGTGCCGTAGTCCCAGTTCCGGCGAACGAGCGCGGTCTCGGTCGTTACTCCATTTATTTTGTGGTGCCAAAGAAGGGCGGCTCTGTGCGGCCTATTCTCGATCTCAAAGGCGTGAACCGCTGTCTACGGGTACCTCATTTCAGGATGGAGACTCTCTGTTCCGTCATTGTCGCTGTACGAAAGGGAGAGTATCTGACTTCTCTAGATCTCACCGAGGCCTATCTGCATATTCCCATTCGACCCGACCATCAGAAGTTTCTCCGCTTCGCGTTTCCCTGGGGTCACTTCCAATTCCAAGCACTACCTTTCGGCCTGGCCACCGCGCCTCGCATTTTCACCAAGGTGATGGTTGTAGTCGCGGTGGCCTTGCGCAAGGAGGGGGTTCTGGTGCACCCCTACCTCGACGATTGGTTGATAAGAGCAAAGTCCGCGGAGGAGAGCTTACAGGCCACAGACAAAGTTGTTCGTCTTCTGCAGAATCTCGGCTGGGTGATCAATGTGTCCAAGAGTCAACTGGTGCCGACTCAACATCTCGAATATCTGGGGGTTTGTTTCGATACTGCCACGGGGATAGTGTCTCTCCCGGCTCGTCGTGCCCAGACTTTGCGTCAGCTCCTGCGGGCGTTCCTAGCGGACCCCGCTCCGTCGGCCTGGTGGTATCTCCGATTGTTGGGAACCATGGCATCGACTCTGGAAGTGGTTCCGTGGGCCCGCTTTCATATGCGGCCTCTTCAGCGTGCTCTGTTACGTCGTTGGTCCCATCAGTCGGATTCTCTCAACCGCCGGTTGTTGTGTCCCCGCCGGGTCCGGCTGGCGTTGCAATGGTGGCTGTCCCCGCTATCACTTCGAAAGGGAGCTCCCCTGGAACAGCCCCTCTGGTTGCCGGTCATCACGGATGCGAGTCTCTCCGGCTGGGGAGCCCACTGTCAGGGGCAGTTTGCACAGGGGACATGGTCTGCGCATGAGGCCCTGTGGTCGATCAACCGGCTCGAGCTGAGAGCAATACGGCTAGCGCTTCAAGCCTTCGAGGAGTCGGTCCGCGGTCGGGCGGTTCGCGTTCTGTCGGACAACGCGACGGCGGTAGCATATGTCAACCGGCAGGGCGGCACAGGCAGCGTGTCCCTGGAAGTCGAAGCGGACGCGCTGTTCATTTGGGTGGAAAGTCGTCTCCTGGCCATTTCGGCAGCGCATATTGCTGGAAAGGACAATGTCATGGCAGATTTTCTGAGTCGTGTGCGTATAGATGCCGGAGAGTGGGAGTTACATCCACAGATGTTTGCCCAGATAGTTCGTCGGTGGGGTCCGCCCATCATGGATCTCATGGCGACGTTCGAATTGGCCAAGACGAGTCGTTTCTTCAGCAGGCGAAGGGAACGAATGTCCGAGGGTATCGACGCGCTTCTCCAACCGTGGCCAGAGTTCGAGCTTCTGTACGTCTTTCCGCCGTGGGCTCTGATCGGCAGAGTAGTGCAACGCATCGAAGCACACCGCGGAACGGTTTTGTTGGTAGCTCCCGATTGGCCTCGTCGCCCGTGGTATGCGGATCTGGTACGGTTGCTCGACGGCGTGCCTTGGCGGCTTCCTCCCCTCGTCTATCTCCTGGTGCAGGGGCCTCTGCGCATGCCTCAGGTGGATCGGTTCTCGCTTACGGTATGGCCATTGAAAGGGCTCGGTTGAGGAAGAAAGGGTACTCCCCAGCGGTTATTTCCACACTACTGCGAGTGCGAAAGCCTTCCACCTCCCTCACTTATGTTCGGATTTGGAGGATCTTTGAGGATTGGTGTTCCCGGCATGCAGTCCGGGCCGCGACTTCTTCTGTTGCGATCATTCTAAGCTTTTTGCAGGAAGGTTTTGACAAGGGTTTGGCCGCAAGCTCGTTAAAGGTCCAGGTTGCCGCTCTGGCGTGCTATCGCGGCAAGATCCACGACGTTCCTCTTGCTTCGCATATGGACGTTCGCCGTTTTCTCAAAGCGGTTTTTCGCTTACGTCCTGCTCGCAGGGTGGTATTGCCGCCCTGGGATTTGAACCTGGTGCTGCAGGCTTTGTCTCGAGAGCCTTTTGAGCCTCTCCGCCGTGCCTCGGTTAAGGACTTGACGTTGAAGGCGGTGTTCCTCGTTGCTATCTGCTCAGCGCGTCGTATCTCTGAGCTTCAGGCGCTGTCTTGTAGACCTCCCTTTTTATCCTTTCTTAGCGATAGGGTAATTTTGCACACGGTTCCTTCCTTCTTGCCTAAAGTGGTGTCTCCCTTTCACGTGAATCAACCCGTGGTCTTGCCAGTCGTGGCTCCTGAGTCGTCTACGGCGTCCGGCTCCGTCCTTCATAAGCTTGATGTGCGTCGGGTCCTGCGTCAGTATCTCAAGGTGTCCGCGCCTTTTCGAAAGTCGGATCGTTTGTTCGTGCTGTTTGGCGGGCCGCGCAAGGGAGAAGCGGCGGCTAAGGCCTCCATTTCTCGGTGGATTAAAGAAGCGATCGCATCCGCTTATCTTCTGCAGGGGAAGACTGTTCCCTTGGGGTTACGAGCTCATTCCACTAGGGCGCAGGCCGCGTCTTGGGCGGAGCATAGTCTCGTATCACCGCTGGAGATTTGTCGCGCGGCGACGTGGTCATCTCTCCATGTCTTTAGTAGACATTACCGGTTGGATGTGGCAGCAGCTCGGGATACCAGCTTTGGGTCGGCGGTCTTGCGCGCCGCGTGTCAAGATCCCCCCCGTTGTTAACTGCTCTGCTACATCCCGGATGTGGAGGACTAAACTGGACACCCACTCAGGAAATGGAAATTACACTTACCTGGTAATTAAAGTTCCTGGAGGGTCCAGTTTAGTCCTCCTTCCCACCCGGTACTTTCTTTTTGGTCAGTCTTAGCGGCGCGCTTTGCCCGTTCTGCTATGCGGTAATTTACTTTGAAGGCTTTTCTGCAGAAATACATACAACTCAAAGATTTACAAAAAAAAAAAAAAAAAAGACACAAATCTATCCAGGATAGGTCCAGCAGGATTCGCGTCCCATGGATTTGCGTTCCTTCGAGTTTCTTCTCGGTCTTCGCTTTTTGTTTTCTCGGCTTCCGGTACGGGCGGTCGGGGTTCGGGACCGGGAATTGAAGAAAGGTGCAGCGTTTCAGCCCTCTCGTTTGGGGAGGGGGTCCTGCAACTCCTTTATAAGTATTTTTCTGGTTCTCTGTTCTTTCCTTAATCTATATTTTCTTTAGTCTGCTTTGTTACTAGTTCACTGGAGGGCTCATGGGAGTTCCAGCAGTAAGCAGGCTGCAGTTCTAAAGAGTTGATTGGTCCAGTCTCCTTGCTGCAGGAGGAGGTGCACTACCCGGATGTGGAGGACTAAACTGGACCCTCCAGGAACTTCAATTACCAGGTAAGTTTAATTTCCATTTTTACTAATGAAAATGGTTTATAAATTACCCATGGATTATCCTGATAACCAATCTGATTGAGGATCCCCAGGACTCTAGTGTTCAGGAAGCCCTGCTGTAAGGCCGTATGTCTTAAACTTCTGTGTAAAGACCTCGTCAGCTTTCTACTCCGAGCTCTCCTTCCAACCCCCCTCCCCCCAAAAATGTATATAATTTGGGGAGCATCAGTCAGATAGATTTGATTTTCAGGATAATTTGTTTGCAAATTAAACAGGTGCCCATCTATCTACTGTACATGAATATAACTTGCTTTGAACTGAAAAAAGATACAAGCTAAATCTTATAGCTCAGAAATTTGTAGTGCGCGGGTTGTAAGCCAGCCTGTGTTGAGCAAGAACCTGATCTGTGTGACCCATAATTACTGATAGGTTTGCCATTTGACACAGCTGAGGCCTGTCTGTTACTCTGAATTTTGTACTTATTGAAATCTGCAGGCTTTGTTTCACTGTATGCTGTTTTCTTTCTGCCTGCAGTGAGTCAGATGGGAATCACAGCACAGAGGATGAGTCCAGCCGAGGCCCAGAAGACATGGAGATGGGGAACTCCAGTAGGCAGGATGTGGAATCTGCTTCCAACAGCGTCTTCCTGTCTGCTAACACCACCTGCTCAAGTGCCTCCTCTGTACTTCTAAATGGCAGCTTCGTCACCACTAGCCCTCAGCCTGTGATGCTAAATGGTGGCTCTGTCATACAGACATCCAATGGAGTGATTATTAATGGGCTGACTCTGGGGGATGGCCAAGCTATCACCCTCCGTCCTGTTAATGCCACGTCACCCATCCTTCTTAATGGTTCCACCCTGTTAGGCAACAAGCCTCCCTTGAATCCAGCTGATCTGGAGTCTAAACTGCCACAGGATGCCCTGTCAACGGTCATATTGAGTCCCAGTGGGTCAGCTAGCTTTCAAAACTTGCAGAGCAGCATTGATATTAAGGTGGAAAATGGTAGAGAGGCCTCACCCATCTCGGCCCTGCCATCCCTATTGTTCAGCCAGAATGGTTCAGTGGCACTTCACAGTCCTCAGATCAGTGGAACAAGTACTCAGGAGGTGAAGGCCGATGGGCAACAGGCTGTTGCATCCCAGGTGATTTCTATTCCTGGAGCAGCACAAAGTCCCCATGTCCTATCCCTGTCCCAGCTGCCCCAAGCACAGCAGCCAGTGTCTGATACAAAAGTGACTCAGGTTTCTCAAATTGTTTCCATTCCACAAGTAGTTCCATCAGGTGAAGTAAACACCTTGTCTCAAGTCCTCCAAGCACAGCCAGCAGTATCTGGGTCTCAGGTAGTCCCCGCATCACATATTGTGCCTTCTTCCCAGCCTAGCCAGGTGACCCATTCCATTCCAACTTCTCAGGCCCCTGTTGTCCCCCAGATATCTCCACCTACCCAGAGAGTTATGACTCCTCATTCCCTTCAAAGTTCTCAGTTGGTGTCGCTTCCAACAGCAAACAATCTTGCAGGGCCTCCCATGCAGAATACCCCAACCACTTCTGTAGCAGAAGCAATCCAAGCCCCCACTGGACTTACAGCGGCTCCACCACTTATTCCTATCTCACAGGTTTCCCTGCCATCCCAAGTGGTTCCCCTCTCACAGCCAGTGCAAGGGGCTCAAGTAATTTCCCCTGCTCAAATCGTCCCACTATCTCCAGTCTACTCTGTTCCCCAAGGGGCCACCGCATCACACCAGCTACTTCCAATACCTCAGTTGCCTCAGGGGTCCCAGATAATGTCGCTCCCTCAAGTGGTACCCACATCCCAGGTGGTGACTCTGCAGCAGGGAGTTGGGCCTATTCAAATCATAACCAACACAGCCCCCATAAAAGTTAACCAAGTTGGGACTTCGCAGGTGGCCAGCGGAGGGATCAGCCAGGGCAGTGTCCATTTTATTAATACCAACATGGGGATGGCGGCTTTGCAACTCCCAGCTCAAGCTTCAGGTAGGTTAGTTTTTCATTTTTGATCCTTTCTATAGAGTTTCTTTTTTTCTTCCTATCCAGTAAGTTTTGAGAAATCTTGATGAAGGCCCTGTCTCTTCTTACTTTATCCCTCCCTTTTTCCATTGACATTCTGTATGATAGTGAGCCAGTTACTATATAGGGGATAGTTGAAATGTTTGGTGTGTCTGTTCTACACAAGTATTTTATCAGTTATCTTTTTATGTTTTCCTTTATTTCACCTTGAGTTCTTAGGAAGAGATGGAAAATAATAAATGGATGATAATTCTGTCATTTTATTGAGCTGTAACAGATTGATAATTAGGCCTCATACAGTCTAGTTCAGGTGCCAGAAATATGCTGGCTGGCTGTTTGTACCCCAGAAGGTGTCAGAATTCATGCAGCTGAAGTTTGATTGAAAAAGCAAAACTATGTAAAACATTATGGGATTTTTCATATTATTACATGAGGAATGGGATTGATAGTTAGAACCCTTAATTCTAAATCAGAATATTCCTTATCGTCCCTCCAGTCTAGTCCCGTACCATAGGGTAGTGCACCTCTTCCAGCAGCTTGGGAGACTGAGCATGTCACAACTTTGATGACATCAGGATACATAGGCAGCTGGCACCACCCCCAACCTTCCAGTTAGCTCAGTCTCCCAGCAGCTGGAGCAGGTGTTTTTTTTCAGTGGGACTCACTGAAGGAACAACTAGGAAGAGTTTAGTTTAGGATATTTGGTCCTGTATATTTTGGCAGGAATTGGTCGGCGGATGTGTCCTCTAAGACACGGTTAAGTAACATAGTAACATAGTAAGTGACGGCAGATAAAGACCAGCATGGTCCATCTAGTCTACCCAGCAAGATGGCAAGGGTAGGTGCACCTGTCGCTCTGTGCAGGCTACCCCTCCCCATGTTTTTGTTTCTGTTTAGGGGTGAACCCACCACTCCATGTAGGACACCCTTATTTGTTCAGACGCTAGATAGTTCAGAAGTTAGAGGGTACTGTTTATTTTGCTTTTATCCTGTTGCTGTAAAGGGATCCACTGTGTTTGTCCCATGCCGTTTTGAATTCCATCACCGTGTTTGCCCTCACCACTTCCATCGGGAGGGCATTCCAAGCATCCACCACCCTTTCAGTGAAGAAATATTTCCTGACATTGCCTTTCAATTTACCACCTTGCAGCTTCATGTTATGCCCTCTAGTTTTACAGCTTCCCCGTCTTTGGAAGAGGTTTGTTTGTTCATCATTTCTCTTTAAGTATTTAAAGGTCTGAATCATATCTCCCCTGTCCCTCCTCTCCTCCAAAGTGTACATATTTAGGTCTTCAAGTCTCTCCTCATAAGGCTTCTGACGCAGGCTCCAAATCATTTTGGTCGCCTTTCTCTGAACAGTTTCCAGTCTTTTTACATCTTTTGCAAGATATGGCCTCCAAAACTGAACACAGTATTCCAAGTGAGGCCTCACCAGTGACTTGTACAGTGGCATTAGTACCTCTTCCTTTCTGCTGGTAATCCCTCTTTGAATGCAGCCCAACATCCTCCTGGCTTTTGCCACCGCCTTGTCGCACTGTTTTGCCACCTTGAGATCATCAGAGATAATCACACCAAGGTCTTTCTCCTGAACCGTGCATACCAACCTCTCACCCCCTATTGTGTACTTTTCCCTTGGATTTCTGCTACCCAAGTGCATGACACTGCACTTTTTCACATTAAATCGTAGTTGCCAAGCATTAGACCAGTCTTCCAGCTTTTGTAGATCTTTCCTCATGTTATCCACTCCCTCTGGGGAGTCCACTCTGTTGCAAATTTTTGTGTCATCTGCAAAAAGACGGACCTTTCCATTCAGTCCTTCAGCAATATCACTCACAAATATATTGAACAGTGCCGGGCCCAGGACCGAACCCTGAGGCACCCCGCTAATCACCTTCCTCTCATCCGAGTGAGCTCCATGTACCATCACCCTCTGTTGTCTGTCAGTCAACCAATTTCTAATCCAGTTTACTATCTTGGGACCCATCCCCAAGCTACTGAGTTTATTGACAAGCCTCCTATGTGGAACAGTATCAAAGGCTTTGCTGAAATCCAGATAGATGACATCCATTGCATGCCCCAGATCTAGTTCCTTGGTCACCCAATCAAAGAACTCAATCAGATTTGTTTGGCAAGACCGTCCTTCGGTAAAACCATGTTGCCTGGGATCTTGCAACCTGTTGGTTTTGAGAAAGTTTACTATTCGCTCTTTCAGGAGCGCCTCCATTACTTTTCCTGCCACCGAGGTAAGGCTCACGGGCCTGTAATTTGACACTTCTTCCCTGTCACCACTTTTGTGTAGAGGTACAACATTAGCCATTCTCCAGTCCTGAGGAACCACTCCTGTTTCCAAGGATCTGTTGAAGACATCCTTTAACGGTCCTGCAAGAACCTCTCTGAGCTCTTTCAGTATCCTGGGATGTATCCCATCCGGTCCCATGGCTTTGTCCACTTTCAGTTTAGCAAGTTGTTCTAACACCTCATCTTCTGTGAATGGTGTGGTATCTACTTCAGTCCTATTTTTATATTTGGGAGTCACAGCTGGTCCATCTCCAGGATCTTCTTTAGTAAAAACAGAGCAGAAGTATTTGTTTAGCAATTTCGCTTTTTCAGTGTCACTTTCCACGAGTCCTTTCCCAGCACTTCTGAGTCCTGCAATTCCAACTCTGATCTTCTTCCTTTCCTGAATATACCTGAAGAAAGTTTTGTTGCCACCCTTAACATCTTTAGCCATTTTTTCTTCTGCCTTTGATTTTACTATCCTTATTACTCTTTTAGACTCTTTGAGTTGGATCCTGTATTCATTTCTGTGTTCTTCTGTTTGCAAGCTTTTGAATTTTGAAAAAGCTGTGTTTTTTGCCTTTATTTGCGCAGCCACCTCTTTGGAAAACCAAATAGGTTTCCTTCTCCTCTTGTTTTTATTTATTTTTCTTACATATTTATCTGTTGCTCCTTTTATTGCCGCCTTTAGTTTAGTCCATTGCAATTCCACTTCCCTTATCTTCTTCCACCCCGTCATCTCCTCCTTTAAGTACTCGGCCATTTTATTGAAGTCAGTGTTTTTGAAGTTTAGGACTTTGAGCTTGCTATGATTGGCCTGTACCATGGCTTTTATCTCAAACCACACCGTGTGATGGTCGCTGTTGCTCACAGGGGCACTCACGCAGACATCTGACACGTTATCACTGTTGGTAAGCACTACATCCAGCGTTGAGCTTTCCCTGGTTGGTTCCATCACCATTTGTCTAAGTAATGCATCTTGGAGAGCATCCACAATTTTTTTGCTTCTTTCCAGATGTGCAGAAGGAGTAATCCAATCCACATCAGGTAGATTAAAGTCACCTAATATGATCGCTTCCCCCTTTGCTGCTAAGTTGCCCTTCAAAGGAAAGCAGTTGTTCGGGGAGGACCTCGATAAACTGGTTAAAGACTTGGGTGAGATCAAAGGGGGTCGTCTCCCAGAGGATAAGCTGAAACAGAGTAGGGTCCCCGGTCCTGTGAGGGGTCAATCCCGGGAGTTTAGGCGTTTTCGATCAGTGCTGTTTTCTCCGCTCCAGAGGGGCCGCTTTGCTCCTCGGAATCAGCCCTTTCGGGGGTTTTGCGGTACAGCCAGAGGATATTATGGCACCACGGCCTCTGCCCTGAATCAGCGAAAGCAACAATGAAGTGAGGGTGGCCCAGGCAGGGGTATCTCCCGTAGGGGGGGCGGTTAAGGGAGTTTTACCATGCCGTGGGTCCGGGTCACAACGGATCAGTGGGTTCTACGAGTGATTCGAGAGGGCTACGCGCTCGAGTTCGCCAAGCCTCTGGCGCCGGCTTTCGTTCGATCCCCATGTCGGCCGAAGGTCAAGCTGGAGGATGTACAAACAATGCTACAACGCCTTTTACGGTTGAGAGCCATAGTACCGGTACCCACGGACCAGTGCGGTGCAGGTCGGTACTCCATATATTTCATTGTGCCAAAGAAGGAAGGTTCCTTTCGGCCTATTCTCAATCTCAAACGAGTAAACAGGTGTCTGCGCGTTCCTCGTTTTCATATGGAGACGCTACGGTCGGTGATGGTGGCTGTCAGAGCAGGAGAGTTCTTGACCTCCCTGGATCTCATGGAAGCTTATCCGCATATCCCTATTCATCGGGATTACCATCAGTTTCTCCGCTTTGCAGTCCCGATGGGTCATTTTCAATTTTGGGCACTCCCTTTCGGTCTAGCGACGGCCCCGCACGTTTTCACCAAGGTAATGGTGGTGGTGGCGGCTGCCTTAAGATGCGAAGGTATTCTTGTTCACCCATACCTGGACGCCTGGCTCATCCGGGCAAAGTCCGAAGCGGAAAGTGTCCAAGTAACAAAATGGGTAGTCGTCTTCCTCTCCGAGTTAGGCTGGGTGATCAATCCAGGCAAGAGTCACTTGATACCTTCCCAGAATCTCGAGCACCTGGGGGCGCGATTCGACACCCGAGCAGCTCGGGTGTTCCTTCCGCAGAAGAGAGTCTTAGCTCTTCGGGGATTGGTGCGCTGTTTTCTACGCATGTTGAATCCGTCGGCTTGGCATTATCTACAGCTTTTGGGCACCATGGCGGCAGCGATCGATCTGGTGCCCTGGGCAAGGGTGCACATGAGACCCTTGCAGAGGTCGCTGCTACGCAGATGGTCCCATCAATGTCAGTCTCTACATCAGCGGCTAGTCTGCCCCTGGGAGGTCGCTCCGCTGGTGGTTGAACGAAGCAAACCTGTCGGTCGGAGTTCTCCTAGAAGCTCCGAGCTGGGTGCCTCTAATGACGGACGCCAGCCTGTCTGGCTGGGGAGCCCACTGCGAGGGGCAAGTAGGGTTTCTGGATGGCGGAATCATCTGGAGATGCAGGTGGTCTGGAGAGCCCTGCAGGAATTTTTGCTGCAGTTGCGAGCTTGTGCGGTGCGAGTTTTTTCCGACAACGCCACGACAGTAGCATATATCAACAGACAGGGAGGCACAGGAAGTGCCAGTTTGGAGGCAGAGGCGGAGCTGCTGATGGCTTGGGCTGAGCTGCATCTCCCGGCAATTTCGGCAGCGCATGTGGCCTGGACGGAGAAAGTTGCGGCAGATTTTCTCAGTTGAGTGCGCCTAGACCCGGGCGAGTGGCAGTTAAACGATGAGGTGTTCGCACAGATTGTAAGTCAATGGGGGGAGCCAGTCATGGATCTGATGGCGACCTTTGGGTCGGCGAAGGCCAGTCGTTTATTCAGTCATCGAAGAGAACAAATGCCAGAGAGTCTGGACGCGTTAGTTCAGCAGTGGCCGAGGAAGTCTAATGTATGTCTTTCCTCCGTGGGCATTCATTGGTCGCATGATCCAATGGGTGGCGGCGTACAGGGGACTGGTGATCCTCATGGCCCCGGATTGGCCTCGGAGACCGTGGTATGCAGACCTAGTACGGCTCAAAGTGGCTGAGCCCTGGAAGCTGCCCATTTGACCCGACCTGTTGCTACAGGGACCAATTCTCATGCCGCAGGTGGATTGGTTCTCGCTTACGGCATGGCTATTGAAAGGGCAAAGTTGAGAAAGCGGGGTTTCTCTGCGCAGGTGATTTCCATGCTCCTGAGAGCACGTAGAAGGTCTACCTCTCTAGCTTATATTCGAGTGTGGCGAATATTTGAGAGCTGGTGTAGTCAGAAAGCGTATAGTCCGTTTGCAGCCTCGGTTCCGGTTATGCTAGATTTTTTACAGGTAGGACTTGAAAAAGGTTTGGTGTGGAATTCACTGCGGGTTCAGGTGGCAGCTTTAGCCTCTTATCGGGGCAGGATACAAGGAGATTCCGTAGGAAAGCATCCACAGGTATTGCGATTTCTGAGGGCGGTAAAGCAGTTACGCCCTCCTGGTAGGCATTGGATTCCTCCATGGGATCTTAATGTCATCCTGTCGGTGCTCGTGGGGGATCCCTTTGAGCCGCTGGCTTTTTGTACATTGAAAGATTTAACTTTGAAGACAGTGTTTCTGGTGGCGATTTGTTTGGCAAGGAGAATTTCTGAGCTACAGGCCTGGTCATGTAAAGAGCCTTTTTTGTTTTTTTCTAAGGAGAAAGTAGTTTTGCGGACAGTTCCATCCTTTTTGCCCAAGGTGCTTTCACCTTTTCATGTAGGGCAGCCAGAAGTGTTGCCGGTGCTATCAGGCTTGGCGGCGGATCCGCAGCTTCGACTGCTAGATCTCAGACGACTGCTGAAACGTTATTTAAAGAGGACAGCTTCGTTTCGCAAGTCGGAGTGTTTGTTCATTTTGTTTGGGGGTCCCCGCAAGGGCGAAGCAGCGGCTAAGTCGTCCATTTCCAGGTGGATTAAAGAGGCGATCTCTTCGGCGTATCTGGTGAAAGGGAAACAGGTTCCGCAGGGCTTGCGGGCCCATTCCACTAGGGCTCAGGTGGCTTCGTGGGCGGAATGCAGTTTGGTGGCGCCGGTAGATATTTGTAAAGCGGCTACCTGGTCTTCCTTGCATACTTTTGTGAAGCATTATCGGTTGGATGTGCAGGCTAGGCAGGACGCGAAATTTGGCTCAGTGGTTATTCAGGCCAGGCTCGCGGGTCCCTCCCGTAGTTAAGAGGCTCTGTTACATCCCTATGGTACGGGACTAGACTGGAGGGATGATAAGGAAGGTGAAATTAGGCCTTACCTGCTAATTGGCTTTCCTTAAGGAACTCCAGTCTAGTCCCGGAACCCTCCCTTCTGTGCTTCTGTAGTTCTAAAGGTTGTTAGCGATCCCGGTTCTTAAGAAGTGTTATCGTGAGGTAGGAAAGGGATCTCCTCCTTGGTTTGTTCCCTCCGTCGGTGGGTGCTGAGAAGGTAAGAGTTTGTAGTGTTTGGTCGTTCGGGAGTTGTTTTTCGTTGCAGAGTTTTCAAAAAAGAAAAAAAAAAAACAGCCAAGGGTTATAAATAGTAGTGAATAGCTGCATATCTTTTCAGGAAGAGGGGAAATTGAAGTAGCATAGGCTAGGACATGTTTATACTGCAGATTACTTCTTATTTGTTGCTCCTGTGAGTCACTTTGGCAGTAGGTTACTGGAAGGCTGGGGGTGGTGCCAGCTGCCTATGTATCCTGATGTCATCAAAGTTGTGACATGCTCAGTCTCCCAAGCTGCTGGAAGAGGTGCACTACCCTATGGTACGGGACTAGACTGGAGTTCCTTAAGGAAAGCCAATTAGCAGGTAAGGCCTAATTTCACCTTGCCTGAGACTACTGAACTTAGTTCTTGATCTTTAATTCTAATTCTCTCATTTGGCAGATCCATTTTTTCAATGTATTTAAATTTCAGGACCCTCAGTTTCTCCGTGAACAGGCAGGATAATGTCATCACAGATGGCGCCCTGTGCGGGAAAATTTTCGCACCTTCTAGAAGCTTTTGGAATGGTTCTAGTGCACCTGCATTCCCCTTCCTC
Source organism: Ichthyophis bannanicus (assembly GCA_033557465.1). Lineage (NCBI taxonomy): Eukaryota > Metazoa > Chordata > Amphibia > Gymnophiona > Ichthyophiidae > Ichthyophis > Ichthyophis bannanicus. Next base: position 99,793,454 of record CM066039.1, read on the forward strand.
CCCACTCCCTGCTGCTGCTATGCCTCATCTCATTCATTGATTTTGTGCCAGTATTGACTCAGTCCATTCCATTTAAGTGGGAGACGGAAGAGGAGCCCAGGGCCAAAGAGTTTGAAATCCTTCAGTTCTACGAGCCCCTAAGGAAGCTGTGATAGTCCTATTCACAGGATCCCTCACAATGTGCAGATCAGAATGTGGGAAACCCCCCTCTCTCTACAGCTGGTTATTAAGAATGTTGACTTCTTCATGTATCAAATTCAAATGGCTCACGGATTCGAGAAGTTACAGTTACCACATTACTCTATGGTTGTCAAATTTGCTCTCAAGAGCCAAAAGTTCAAAAGCTCAGTCTTCAACATCTCTGAGAAGAAAGGTTAGGATACCAGATAATTTTGTGAAAATATTCTTTCAGAATACTATGCTCACTTCTTGTATGCATCCTAACAGCTCTATCTCCAGGAACAAGCAGGAATGTAATCTTCACATATGGGTATCGTCGGTACCGATGGAGCCTGCGCGGGAACGCTCCCCAGCGTCCAATTAGGAAGCTTTTGGGAGCATCCCACAGCGCCTGCGTGCTGCCTTCCCGCCTTTCCCAACTGCCTCTCTCCAGTTCTTCGTTTTCCGCGGAGCCAGCAGATCATGTTCCTGTCACCGCAGAAAATATTTTTCCTTATTCTTCTTTTTGTGGTCGCGTCTGCCTTCCTCGATGCTTTACCGGTACCGCTGGTTCTTCTTTCTTTCTTTAAAAAAAATAATATTCTTTTTATCCAAACTTTTCTTTTCCAGGAGCCGATGTCGATGCAATCGGTACCGGCACCAGGAACGGTGCCGGGGTCGGTACCGGCAACGGAGATTGTTGCGGTACCGGAGGCATCGAAGCCTGCATAAACACCGTGAGGATGCATTGCATGGACAGAATTTTCTGATCCATCGACGCCACCAAAGTCTGGAAGTCGTTACCAGTGGAGGCCACCGGTACCCCAGAACACGGCAACAGGTGATCGGTCGAGGCCGAGCCATCGATGTCAACCTGTGACCCCATAGAGAATGCTTTGGAAGCCGGAACTTCCCGCCGGGGTAATTTTGCCGGAGCGGAATCCTCGAGGACAAGCCCGGAGGCATCTCGATGCTTAGATGGAGATTTGCCCTTCGAGGACCGGCTAGATTTATGTTTGGTTACCTGAGATCCATGGGAGGAAGAAGAAGCCCTGGAAGACGTCGATGCCACCGAGGCTGCATCAGAGGGAAACAGGGTACTGAGCTTGGCTGCTCGGTTCTGCCGACCTCTTTTAGACATCAAGGTGCAGGACACACAATCCGTGATGGAATGGTCAGGACCCAAACATTTCAGACACCAATCATGGGTGTTGGTGACAAAAATAGTACCGCCACATTTTGTGCACTTTTTGAACCCAGAAGCGGGCTACCCCATGAGGAGAAAATATTTAGGCCTAAGGCCCAAAATGAAAATGCACAGCTGAATAAAGAAAAGGTTTGGGTTTTTTTTTTTTCTAAAGAAGAAAGAAAAGACCGGCAGTACCGGTCTGACGTCGAAGGCAGACGCGACACAGAAAAATAAAGAAAAAAATAAAGAACTTCTTCTGCGGTGACAGGAACACGACCTGCTGGCTCCGCGGAAAAGAAGAACTGGAGAGAGGCGGTTGGGAAAGGCGGGAAGGCAGCACGCAGGCGCTGTGGGATGCTCCCAAAAGCTTTCTTGCTGGACACTGGGGAGCGTTCCCGCGCAGGCTCTGTCGGTACTGACGATACCCATATGTGAAGACTCATTCCTGCTTGTTCCTGGAGATTGATGTTTCCCTATGATGAATCACAGATACTTCATGTGGCTGTGATGTATCTGAACGTGTGTATACACATCCATTAAATCCAGAAAACATAGGGAATGATGGTGCCAAGGGAAACCATTCTCAACTTTTCTTGAACAAGATATGTGTTCAGATTCCTCAGATCTAGGATGGGGCTAGAATCCCCCTGTCTAGTCTGTGACCAGGAATTACATCGAGTAGAAACTCTGTCCTTCGTGTCCTGGTGGAACAGGCTTGACCATATTTGCCTATCAAAAAGCAGAAATCTCCTATAGAAGTATCTTTTGGTGCAGAGTTGACTGCCAAAACTCTCAGTGAATAATTTGGTGGGAGGTCAAATAGATGCAATCTGTACCCAAACTGGACTATTTTTAGAACCAAGCTATCAGAGGTTATAAGGGGCCAATGTACTGTCAAATGCATAACCCTCTTTCCTACAGGAAAATTGTCTGAACTCAGGATAGGAGTGATGGCTATGTTCTTTAGGAGCCAGACAAATTCTCCAACACTCCCCCCTCCCCTCCCCGATTTTGGCTGGGGAGCAGGCCAGGAATTCTGGGCCCTCTGCTGATGTGGTTGAAAACAAAAATCCTGATTAGTCTGGATTAAGTGTGAGGGAGGAGAATACCCATACCTATGAGAGTAATAGGATCTCCTTTGCCCTCTGCTTCGATACCTGTTACTATGCTGCTCCCAAACCTTATCTCTAAAGAGAATCTCTTCATAGCACAGCATGTCAGTAAGCTTATCACATATACATACGAATGTAAGATATTCCATACTAGATCAGATCTAGGTCCATCAAGACGAGTATCCTGTTTCCAACAGTGGCTAATCTAGGTCACAAGTACCTAGTATGTTCCAAAAAAGGCACACAGGTTATAAGAACATGATATGCCATACTGGGTCAGACCAAGGTCCATCAAGCCCAGTATTCTGCTTCCAACAGTGGCCAATCTAGGTCATATGTACCTAGCAGTTTCCCCAAGGGACACAGGTTCCACAATGCTTGTATTGGTTCAAGCATTGATATCCTGGGTCCCTAAGAGGCGACAAGGCGATAGCGGAGAGACTGAATGAATTCTTTGCTTCGGTCTTTACTGAGGAAGATGTAGGGATGTTATCCATGACTGAAGTGGTATTTAAAGGTGCAGAAGAATTGAAGGAAATATCGATACATCGGGAAGATGTATTACAACTATTAGATAAACTGAAGAGTAGCAAATCACCTGGGCCGGATGGTATACATCCAATGGTGTTGAAAGAACTGAATATATGAGATTGCAGACCTGCTATTAGTAATCTGTGAACTATCATTAAAATCATCTCTAATACCTGAAGATTGGAGGATCGCAAATGTAACACCAATTTTTAAAAAGGGTTCCAGGGGTGAGCCGGGAAACTACAGACCGGTGAGCCTGACATCAGTACCGGGAAAAATGGTAGAAACCATCATAAAGAATAAAATTACTCAGCATGTAGATAGTCATGACCTAATGGGAGACAACCAACATGGCTTTAGACAAGGAAGATCTTGTCTTACTAATCTGTTATGTTTTTTTGAAGGAGTGAATAATCAGGTGGACAAAGGTGAGTCGGTTGATATTGTGTATCTGGACTTTCAGAAAGCCTTTGACAAGGTCCCTCATCAGAGACTTTTGGCAAAACTAAAGAGTCATGGGATAGGAGGCAGTGTACTATTGTGCATCAGGAACTGGTTAAAAGATAGAAAGCAGAGGGTAGGGCTAAATGGTCAATTTTTCCAATGGAGAAAGGTGAATAGTGGTGTACCCCAGGGATCTGTGCTGGGTCCGCTGCTTTTTGACATATTCATAAATGACCTGGAAAGTGGAATAATGAGTGAGGTTGTCAAATTTGCAGATGACACAAAACTATTTAAAGTTGTTAAAAACCCAAGAGGATTGTGGAAAATTGCAAGAGGATCTTGATAAATTGGAAGACTGGGCATCAAAATGGCAGATGAAATTTAATGTGGACAAGTGCAAGGTTATGCACCTAGGGAAGAACAACCCAAACTTTGGTTACACGATGCAAGGTTCCACATTAGGAACCACCACCCAGGAAAAAGATTTAGACGTCATTGTGGATACCATGTTAAAACCCTCGGCCCAGTGTGCAGCGGTGGCCAAGAGAGCAAATAGAATGCTAGGTATGATAAGGAAAGGAATGGAAAATAAAACAAAAGATATTATAATGCCTCTATATCGTTCCATGGTGAGACCACACCTTGAAAATTGTGTGCAATTCTGGTCGCCGTATCTTAAAAAGGATATAGCGATTTTAGAAAAGGTTCAGAGAAGAGCCACCAAAATGGTAAAGGGGATGGAAGGATACTCCTATGAAGAAAGGCTAAAAAGGTTAGGGCTCTTTAACCTGGAAAAGAGACGTCTGAGGGGAGTTATTATAGAAGTCAATAAATTAATGAACGGAGTGGAACGGGTAAACGTAGATCGATTGTTTACCTTATCAGAATATAGAAAGACTAGGGGACATGCAATGAAGCTACAGGGTAAACAATTTAAGACTAAAAAAAGAAAATATTTTTTCACTTAACGTGTAATCAAACTCTGGAATTTGTTACCGGAGGATGTAGTAAAGGCTGTTAGTGTAGCTGGGTTTAAAAAAGGTTTGGACAAGTTCCTGGAGGAAAGGTCCATAAACCATTATTAAGAAGGGACCCAGGATATCAATGCTTGAACGAATACAAGCATTGTGGAACCTGTGTCCCTTGGGGAAACTGCTAGGTACGTATGACCTAGATTGGCCACTGTTGGAAACAGAATACTGGGCTGGATGGACCTTGGTCTGACCCAGTATGGCATATCTTATGTTCTAACAGCAGGAATTTAGTCTTCACAACCCACCCACCTCCCCTAGGAGTTGTATCTCTCTGTCTATCTCTTTCTCTTTCCCTCTCTTTCTCTCTTTGTCTCAGCTTTAAACTCAGCTGGAGAGAGGCAGTTGGGAAAGGCGGGAAGGCAGCACGCAGGCGCTGTGGGATGCTCCCAAAAGCTTCCTAATTGGACGCTGGGGAGCGTTCCCGCATAGGCTCAGTCGGTACCGACGATACCCATATGTGAAGACTAAATTCCTGCTGTTCCCGGAGATCACCTGTTACAGGTGAGTAACTATGCTTTATGGGGCATACACGTGAAAAGTCATATGCAGCATGCAGGAATATGCAGACTCTCCCTCCAGAGAAAACCATACAACTCCAGTCCTTAGTGAGCCAGTGGAAGGACTGAGGAAAGTACATAGCCCGAGTGATTTATGCTTTCAAAATTGCATCTAGAGCCTCCTCCAAGAGTATTGGTGCCCAGAGAATCTCTCATTGCTCCAGTTCTCAGATTTGCAGTATGGTGTAGACAGGTAGACAAAGGTGAGCTGGTTGATATAGTGCATCTGGATTTTCAGAAAGCCTTTAACAAGGTCATTCCTGAGAGACTCTTGGCAAAATTAAAAAGTCATGGGATTGGAGGCAGTGTAGTGGATCAGAACTGGTTAAAAGATAGAAAGAAGAGGGTAGGGCTAAGTGGTTAATTTTCCCAATCGAGAAAGGGATCTGTATTGGATCTGCTGCTTTTTAACATATTCATAAACGACCTGGAAATGGGAATGAGTGAGGTGATCAGATTTGCAGATGACACAAAATTATTTAAAGTTGTTAAAACACAACAGGATTGTGAAAAATTGTAAGAGGACTTTAATAAATTGGAAGACTGGATGTTTAAATGGCAGATGAAATTTAATGTGGACAAATAAAAAGTTATGCACCTAGGAAAGAACATTCTAAACTATGGTTACACGATGCAAGGTTCCACATTAGGAACCACCACCCAGGAAAAGGATTTAGGCATCATTGTGGATAACACATTGAAACCCTCTGCCCAGTGTACATCAGCGGCCAAGAAAGCAAATAGAATGCTAGGAATCATAAGGAAAGGAATGGAGAATAAAACCAAGGGTATTATAATGCCTCTCTCGTTCCATGGTGCGACCGCACCTTGAATATTATGTGGAATTCTGGAAGCCATATCTTAAAAAGGATATAGCAGAATTGGAAAAGGCACAGAGAAGAGCAACCAAAATGGTAATGGGAATGGATGGATATACCTATGAGGAAAGGCTTAAAAGTTTAGAGCTCTTCAACACGGAAAAGAGACTGCTGAGGGGAAGATATGATAGCGGTGTATAAATTAATGAATGGAGTGGAACAGGTAAACTTTGATCGAATGTTTGTGCCATCAAAAAGTAGAAAGACTAGGGGACACACAATGAAGCTACAATGTAAACCATTTAAGACTAATAAAAGAAAATATATTTTCACTTAACGCGTAATCAAACTCTGGAATTCGTTACCAGAGGACGTAGTAAAAACTGTTAATGTAGCTGGGTTTAAAAAGGGTTTGGACAAGTTCCTGGAGGAAAGGTCCATAAACCATTATTAAAGAGGACCCGGGAAATCCATGGCTTGCCCCAGGACAAGCACTGTAGAACTATCAGACATGGTGGAAGGAGGACAACCAGTGGGACACTGTGATACCTGGGTACAAACTATATCGTAATGATAGAGCTGATCAAATTGGTGGAGGGGTTGCTCTCTATGTTAGAGAGGGCATTGAGTCAGAAAGGATTAAAGTTTTGCAGGAAACAAAATCTGCTGTAGAATCTATATGGATTGAAATTCCATGTAAAAGGGGGAAGGCGATGGCAGTGGGGGTGTACTATCGACCGCCTGGCCAGAATGACCAAATGGATGATGAAATGTTCAAAGAAATCAAGGAAGCTAACAAAAGTTACAGCGCAGTAATAATAATGGGTGATTTCAACTACCCCGGTATCGACTGGGTCAGTGTCACGTCAGGACATGCTAGGGAGATAAAGTTCCTAGATGAAATAAATGACTACTGCTTGGAGCAGCTGGTTCATGAACCGACCAGAGGGGAAGCCATATTAGACCTAGTCCTTAGTGGAACACCAGATCTAGTGCAAGAGATAAGGTTGTTGGGGCCACTTGGCAATAGTGATCATAGCATGATTGCCTTTGATTTAATTAGTGGAGGAGGGATAGTAAGGAAATCCACAGTACTACCTTTTAACTTTCGAAAGGGAGACTATGATAAAATGAGGAAGACAGTTAAGAAAAAACTAAAAGGAGCAGTTGCAAAGGTTAAAGACATACATCAGGCTTGGCTGTTGTTGAAAAATACTATCTTGGAAGCCCAGACCAGCTGTATTCCACACTTTAAGAAAAGTGGAAGGAAGTCCAAAAAACTGCCAGCATGGTTTAAAGGTGAGGTCAGAGAGACTGTTGTTGCCAAAAAAGCATCAAGAGCCAAACGACGAAACCTGGAAACAGCACAAGCACTGGCAAGTCAAATGCAATGCATTGATAAGGCAGGCAAAGGGAGAATTTGAGAAGAAGCTTGCTGTGGAAGCAAAAACGCGAAGTAAAAACCTTTTCAAGTACATTCGTAGCAAAAAACCTGTGAGAGAGTCAGTTGGTCCATTAGATGATAAAGGGGTTAAAGGAGCACTAAGGCGACAAGGCGATAGCGGAGAGACTGAATGAATTCTTTGCTTCGGTCTTTACTGAGGAAGATGCAGGGATGTTACCCATGACTGAAGTGGTATTTAAAGGTGCGGAAGAATTGAAGGAAATATCGATACATCGGGAAGATGTATTACAACTATTAGATAAACTGAAGAGTAGCAAATCACCTGGGCCGGATGGTATACATCCAAGGGTGTTGAAAGAACTGAAATATGAGATTGCAGACCTGCTATTAGTAATCTGTGAACTATCATTAAAATCATCTCTAATACCTGAAGATTGGAGGATCGCCAATATAACACCAATTTTTAAAAAGGGTTCCTGGGGTGATCCGGGAAACTACAGACTGGTGAGCCTGACGTCAGTACTGGGAAAAATGGTAGAAACCATCATAAAGAATAAAATTACTCAGCATGTAGATAGTCATGACCTAATGGGAGACAGCCAACATGGCTTTAGACAAGGAAGATCTTGTCTTACTAATCTGTTATGTTTTTTTGAAGGAGTGAATAATCAGGTGGACAAAGGTGAGTCGGTTGATATTGTGTATCTGAACTTTCAGAAAGCCTTTGACAAGGTCTCTCATGAGAGACGTTTGGCAAAACTAAAGAGTCATGGGATAGGAGGCAGTGTACTATTGTGGATCAGGAACTGGTTAAAAGATAGAAAGCAGAGGGTAGGGCTAAATGGCCAATTTTCCCAATGGAGAAAGGTGAATAGTGGTGTACCCCAGGGATCTGTGCTGGGTCCGCTGCTTTTTGACATATTCATAAATGACCTGGAAAGTGGAATAACGAGTGAGGTTATCAAATTTGCAGATGACACAAAACTATTTAAAGTTGTTAAAACCCAAGAGGATTGTGGAAAATTGCAAGAGGATCTTGATAAATTGGAAGACTGGGCATCAAAATGGCAGATGAAATTTAATGTGGACAAGTGCAAGGTTATGCACCTAGGGAAGAACAACCCAAACTATGGTTACACGATGCAAGGTTCCACATTAGGATCTACCACCCAGGAAAAAGATTTAGGCGTCATTGTGGATACCATGTTAAAACCCTCGGCCCAGTGTGCAGCAGCGGCCAAGAGAGCAAATAGAATGCTAAGTATGATAAGGAAAGGAATGGAAAATAAACAAAAGATATTATAATGCCTCTATATCGTTCCATGGTGAGACCGCACCTTGAATATTGTGTGCAATTCTGGTCGCCGTATCTTAAAAAGGATATATCAATTTTAGAAAAGGTTCAGAGAAGAGCCACCAAAATGGTAAAGGGGATGGAAGGATACTCCTATGAAGAAAAGCTAAAAAGGTTAGGGCTCTTTAACCTGGAAAAGAGACGGCTGAGGGGAGATATGATAGAAGTCTATAAATTAATGAACGGAGTGGAACGGGTAAACGTAAATCGATTGTTTACCTTATCAGAATATAGAAAGACTAGGGGACATGCAATGAAGCTACAGGGTAAACTGTTTAAGACTAATAAAAGAAAATATTTTTTCACTCAACGTGTAATCAAACTCTGGAATTTGTTACCGGAGGATGTAGTAAAGGCTGTTAGTGTAGCTGGGTTTAAAAAAGGTTTGGACAAGTTCCTGGAGGAAAGGTCCATAAACCATTATTAAGAAGGGACCCAGGATATCAATGCTTGAACCAATACAAGCATTGTGGAACCTGTGTCCCTTGGGGAAACTGCTAGGTACATATGACCTAGATTGGCCACTGTTGGAAACAGAATACTGGGCTTGATGGACCTTGGTCTGACCCAGAATGGCATATCTTATGTTCTTATAACCTGTGTGCCTTTTTTGGAACATGCTAGGTACTTGTGACCTAGATTAGCCACTGTTGGAAACAGGATACTCGTCTTGATGGACCTAGATCTGATCTAGTATGGAATATCTTACATTCGTATGTATATGTGATAAGCTTACTGACATGCTGTGCTATGAAGAGATTCTCTTTAGAGATAAGGTTTGGGAGCAGCATAGTAACAGGTATCGAAGCAGAGGGCAAAGGAGATCCTATTACTCTCATAGGTATGGGTATTCTCCTCCCTCACACTTAATCCAGACTAATCAGGATTTTTGTTTTCAACCACATCAGCAGAGGGCCCAGAATTCCTGGCCTGCTCCCCAGCCAAAATCGGGGAGGGGAGGGGGGAGTGTTGGAGAATTTGTCTGGCTCCTAAAGAACATAGCCATCACTCCTATCCTGAGTTCAGACAATCTTCCTGTAGGAAAGAGGGTTATGCATTTGACAGTACATTGGCCCCTTATAACCTCTGATAGCTTGGTTCTAAAAATAGTCCAGTTTGGGTACAGATTGCATCTATTTGACCTCCCACCAAATTATTCACTGAGAGTTTTGGCAGTCAACTCTGCACCAAAAGCTACTTCTATAGGAGATTTCTGCTTTTTGATAGGCAAATATGGTCAAGCCTATTCCACCAGGACACGAAGGACAGAGTTTCTACTCGATGTAATTCCTGGTCACAGACTAGACAGGGGGATTCTAGCCCCATCCTAGATCTGAGGAATCTGAACACATATCTTGTTCAAGAAAAGTTGAGAATGGTTTCCCTTGGCACCATCATTCCCTATGTTTTCTGGATTTAATGGATGTGTATACACACATTCAGATACATCACAGCCACATGAAGTATCTGTGATTCATCATAGGGAAACATCAATCTCCAGGAACAAGCAGGAATGAGTCTTCACATATGGGTATCGTCGGTACCCGACGGAGTCTGCGCGGGAACGCTTCCCAGCGTCCAGTAAGAAAGCTTTTGGGAGCATCCCACAGCGCCTGCGCGCTGCCTTCCCGCCTTTCCCAACCGCCTCTCTCCAGTTCTTTTCCGCGGAGCCATCAGGTCGTGTTCCTGTCACCGCAGAAGAAGTTCTTTATTTTTTTCTTTATTTTTCTGTGTCGCGTCTGCCTTCGACGTCAGACTGGTACAGCCGGTCTTTTCTTTTCTTTTCTTTTCTTCTTTAAAAAAAAAAAAAAACCTTTTCTTTATTCAGCTGTGCATTTTCATTTTGGGCCTTAGGCCTAAATATTTTCTCCTCATGGAGAAGCCCGCTTCCGGGTTCAAAAAGTGCACAAAATGTGGCGGTACTATTTCTGTCAACCGACACCCATGATTGGTGTCTGAAATGTTTGGGTCCTAACCATTCCATCATGGATTGTGTGTCCTGCACCATGATGTCTAAAAGAGGTCGGCAGAACCGAGCAGCCAAGCTCAGTACCCTGTTTCCCTCTGATGCAGCCTCAGTGGCATTGACTTCTTCCAGGGCTTCTTCTTCCTCCCATGCATCTCAGGTAACCAAACATAAATCTAGCTGGTCCTCGAAGGGCAAATCTCCATCTAAGCATCGAGATGCCTCTGGGCTTGTCCTCGAGGATTCCGCTCCGGCAAAATTACCCCGGCGGGAAGTTCCGGCTTCCAGAGGATTCTCTATGGGGTCACAGGTTGACATCGATGGCTCGGCCTCGACCGATCACCTGTTGCCATGTTCTGGGGTACCGGTGGCCTCCACTGGTACCGACTTCCAGACTTTGGTGGCATCGATGGATCAGAAAATTCTGTCCATGCAGCGCACCCTCACGGCGTTTATGCAGGCTTCGACGCCTCCGGTACCGCAACAATCTCCGTTGCCAGTACCGACCCCGGCACCGTTCCCGGTGCCGGTACCGATTGCATCGACATCGGCTTCGGTGTCGACTGCAACGGTACCCTGTCCTATGATGCCCATCGGTACCGAACCAGTACCGCTTACTCCCGATGTCGATCCCACTCGGTACGCGTATCGGGCTTTACAGGAGCATCCAGACAGGCGATACTTCGATTCCTCCGAAGACTCTGATGAGTCGGAGGCTTCTGTCGATGCACCGGTACTTCTTCCTCAGGAGTCTGCTTCTCCAAAACGAAGAATGTCTCCTCCAGAGGACTTGTCTTTTCAAGACTTCATTAGGGAAGTGGCTAGAGGCCTCTCCATCACGGTGGCCTCTGAGTCAGAGCCTAGAGCCAAGCAATTAGATATTTTGCAATATCCTAAGGCTCCTAAGGAAGCAGCTACCTTACCTATTCATGAGATTCTTTATGATCTCATGTTGGGCATGTGGGAGACTCCTCTCACCACCTCTCCTCATTCTCGTAGGTTAGACACCATGTACCGTGTCCCTCCCTGTTCTGGTTTTCATAAGACTCAGCTTCCTCACCACTCTATTGTGGTTGAGTCTTCTGTGAAGAAAATAAAGAGTGCAAAGAGACACTCATCTAACCCTCCAGGACGTGAATGTAGGACTCTAGATGCTTTTGGCCGAAGGATTTTCCAGGCCAATATGCTTGCTGCCAGAATCAACTCCTGTAGTCTCTATATGGGGATGTTTCTAAAAGAGGTCACAGATCATCTGCAGACTTTATCTCCTTTTATTTCAGAAGATAAAAGGCAGGAATTTCTGCTTGGCTCAAACATGCCCAAGATGTTTCCAAATTCTCCAACCGTGCAGCCTTTGACTCTTTTGAGTGTGTAAGCAGAGCCACGGCTATTGCCATAGGTGCACGCAGAATTGCTTGGTTACAAGCCTCTGATTTGGAACTCTGGGTCCAAGATGAGTTGGGAAACCTTCCTTGTACAGGTGAAAACCTGTTTGGCAGGGATTGGCAAGCAAAGGCCACTCAGATGGATGCTGAGAACTCTGCTTTGGATCGACTTTCAAAGTCTACCTCTGCCCCTGTTAAGAAAAGATTGTTCAAAAAGACATCTTTTCTAAAAAGGGAAGATATTATCCTGCTCATGGGCAGACATCTTCTGCAGGTCGTTTTGCTGCAAAGCGTCAGCAACCACCTAAACAGGCCAAGTCAAAGGCTGCCAGGCCTACCACAGCCCAGCAGCCTCAACCTCCTCAGGGCCTTTGACTTGCAACTAGAGAACTTAGCCTTTCTAGCTCTGGAAAAACCAGAGCCCCTCACCATTCCAGGAAGGTTGACTTACTTTGCTCCCAGATGGGAGCAAATCACAGCAGAACAGTGGACCCTCTCCATCATAAAGGAAGGGTACAAGCTTCATTTCTTAAGCCTTCCTCCTCACACCATGGTGAAACAGTTCAATTCTCTAACATCTCTCCTCAACCTTCTAGGTCAGCAGATTGCTACCCTTCTTGCCCAAGGGGCAATAGAAGAAGTACCTCTTCTTCAACAGGGCTCAGGGTTCTACTCCCCTTATTTTCTTATCCCAAAGAAAACAGGGGGCTACAGACCCATATTAGATCTCAGAGAATTGAACAAGTTTCTATTCAAGGAGAAATTCAAAATGATTTCTCTAGGGGCTCTGCTTCCATACCTTCAGAGTCAGGACTGGCTTTGTTCTCTAGATCTCAAGGATGCGTACACCCATGTCCTCATCCATCCAACACACAGAAGGTTCCTTCGGTTCCTTTTTCAAGGAAAACACTACCAATACAGGGTGCTTCCTTTCGGTCTGGCCTCTGCACCAAGGGTGTTCACGAAATGCATGGCAGTAGTAGCTGCATTTCTCTGCACTCTAGGAATATTCGTATTCCCATATCTGGACGACTGGCTCATTCGAGCCCCATCCCAGTCAGAGGCCCAGACTTGCCTTACCTGCACAATGCGTATCCTTCAGTATTTGGGACTAGTAATAAACATCCCAAAATCCAATCTCACCCCTACTCAGTCTCTGGAGTTCATAGGGGCCTTGCTGGATACCACAACTGCAAGGGCCTATCTTCCTCAGGCCCGTTGCCTATGTCTAGTGCAGTTAGCCTCCCAGATTCAGTTAAAGTCCCACTTAACTGCTCGAGAGATGTTACAACTATTAGGCCACATGGCATCCACCGTGCATGTGGTTCCATATGTTCGCCTTCACATGAGGGCAGCTCAATGGACTTTGTCCACCCAATGGACTCAGGCATCAGGTTGCCTGTCAGACAAAATAGCAAACTCCAGTCGCCTTTTTTGGTCTCTCCAGTGGTGGAAGTCCTCTCAAAACCTGTTGCTGGGGTCCCCTTTTCAGCCACCTCTACCCCAAGCAACTCTCACAACAGATGCTTCTCCAAAGGGTTGGGGAGCTCATCTACAAGATCTCTCCACCCAAGGCATCTGGTCTCCACAGGAGACTTCTCTGCATATCAATCTATTGGAACTCAGAGCAATATTCTTAGCTCTTAGAGTGTTCCATACCCTGCTCAGCTACAGGACAGTCCTCATCCATACGGACAGCCAAGTAGCCATGTTCTATGTGAACAAGCAGGGCGGGACTGGCTCTCTGTCGCTTTGCAACGAAGCTTTGCGACTGTGGGCCTTCGCCAGAGAGCATCACATCCATCTTCTGGCAGTATATCTTCCAGGCGTTCAAAACTCTTGGGCGGACAGACTCAGTCGAGTTCTGCTTCCACACGAATGGTCCCTCCACATGGACCAAGTAGCCAGGATTTTTCGAATTTGGGGAACCCTGGACATAGACCTCTTTGCAAGTCCGTGGAATGCCAAACTTCCCCGGTTCTGTTCCAGAATTCCGTGTCAGGGAGTTCAGGCCAAGGATGCCTTCCTCCTTCACTGGGGTCAAGACTTCCTTTATGCCTTTCCACCAATTCCCCTAATTCCCAAAACACTATTCAAGCTTCAGAGAGATTGAGGGACCATGATCCTCATAGCACCACATTGGCCACGCCAAGTGTGATACCCTCTACTTCTGCATCTCTCTCAAGCTCCCTCCCTGGACTTGGGCTCTGCACCAGACCTTCTATCCCAGGAAGAGGGAACATTATGGCACCCAAACCCCCATTCGCTCCTTCTCAGGGCTTGGTTGCTGAGGGCTTAGACCTTCAAGATTTTCATCTCTCTCAGCAAGTCAGAGATGTTATTCATGCCTCTAGAAAGCCTTCTACTAGACGTTCCTATGCTTTCAAATGGAAAAGAGTTACCATTTGGTGTTCAGAGAAGGGTCTAAACCCTCTTGCAATACCTCTGAATTCTCTACTAGAGTATCTCCTGCATCTATCCCATGCAGGTCTGAAAACAAATTCAGTAAGAGTCCATTTGAGTGCTATTGCAGCATCCCTCAAGCCTCTCAATGGACAACCTATTTCCTCTCATCCTCTTATAGCAAGGTTCATGAGAGGCCTTCTTTTAACTAAACCACCCATTAGACCACCTCCAGTGACATGGGACTTAAACCTGGTTCTTGGCCAGCTCATGAAGCCACCCTTTGAACCTTTAGCCACTACCTCCTTGAAATTTCTTTCTTGGAAGGTTATTTTTCTCATTGCAGTCACCTCAGCACGCCGCATCAGTGAGTTGCAAGCTTTGATGGCTAATCCACCTTATACAAGGTTCCATCATGATAAGGTAGTCCTCAGGACCAATCCACACTTTATGCCTAAAGTGGTCTCGCCTTTTCATCTGAACCAAGAGGTATATTTACCTGTCTTTTTTCCAGGACCTCATGCATCAAGTGCAGAGAGGAATCTTCATACCTTGGATTGTAAGAGAGCTCTTGCTTTTTACTTACAAAGAACACAGCAACATACAAAGTCTTCTCAACTCTTTGTTGCTTTTGATCCTTCTCATTTAGGACTTCCAGTCTCTAAGAGAACACTGTCCAACTGGATTGCTCAGTGTATTTCTTTCGCCTACCAGAGTAGAAACCTTTCTCTGGAGGGCCATGTCACAGCTCACAATGTGAGAGCCATGGCAGCCTCAATGGCTCATCTAAACTCTGTGTCCATCGACCAAATCTGTCGAGCGGCCACCTGGGCCTCGGTTCATACCTTCACAGCCCATTACTGCTTGGACAAGGACTCCCGCCGGGATGCCTTGTTTGGTTAGGCTGTTCTCATACACCTGTTCCATTCCTAATCAACTCCTACCCACCTACCCTGGTTGGATGCCAGAGATCCATGGGAGGAGGTAGAGTCCTTTTCAAGGACACACAACCTGGGGTCTTCCCCTGGCATCTGCAGCTAGGGAGTCCCCATATGTGAAGACTCATTCCTGCTTGTTCCTGGAGATAGCACAGTTACTTACCTGTAACAGGTGATCTCTGGGAACAGCAGGAATAAGTCTTCACAACCCACCCACCTCCCCTAGGAGTTGTATCTCTCTATCTTTCTTTCCTTCCTCTCTCTCTCTTTGTCTCAGCTCTAAAACTCGAACTGGAGAGAGGCGGTTGGGAAAGGCAGGAAGGCAGCGTGCAGGCGCTGTGGGATGCTCCCAAAAGCTTTCTTACTGGACGCTGGGGAGCGTTCCCACGCAGGCTCCGTCGGTACCGACGATACCCATATGTGAAGACTTATTCCTGCTGTTCCCAGAGATCACCTGTTACAGGTAAGTAACTGTGCTATCTCCAGGAACAAGCAGGAATGAGTACAGGTAAGTACAGGTCAGTAACTGTGCTCTACCAGTATTGTGTTGTGCTTTTGGGCCTCGTGTCTGCTGTGCGTCTTGCATATTTAGAAAGTGCCTTGGTATAGCCACAGCATGTCTGTGCAGGCTGGGGCATGCATTTGTTTCCCTATCTGGAAAATTGGCTGTCAAGAACACAACACTTGGAGTTCAAGAATCTGTGTGCACCACATTACTACTGCTGTTACTTATCATTTATATAGCACTACTAGGCATATGCTACTCCATCCAGGTGTTAAGAGTTGCTAGGGTTTATCATAAATTTCACCAAGCTGAATACGTCAAGTGGAATTCATAGGAATTCTGCTAGACACAACTCTGATGAAAGCCTTTCTTCCACAAGACAAGCCTATCCGGCTGGTGGCAATCATGGAAGTGATACGAAAGGCTCAGCAGACGTCAGCAAGACTCATGTTGAAGATGTTAAGCCATATGGCCTGAACTGTTTATGTATCTTCTTTGGCACGTCTCAAGATGAGACAAGCTCAGTGGACCCTGAGCATGCAGTAGACACAGTTCATTCACAAGCTCCATGACTTAATCTCTGTCACGGCTCCACTCTGGAACTCTCCCTGTCCTGGTGGATTGTACATTCTAATCTGGCCAAAAGGAATCGCCTTCTAAATTCCTCCTTATGAAAAAGAACTCACGACACATGCATCCAAACTGAGCTGAGGAGCCCATGTAGAGATGGGTTTCACACTTGGATTGTGCTCTTCCCAGGGGAGTCCCCATCAGATCAATTTTCCTGGAACTGAGAGCAATGTTGAGTGAACAGTTAGCAAATCAAATTGTCCTAGTTCAAATACAATCGGGTAGCCATCTATTACTTCAACAAACAGGGAGGAAAGGGATCATGCCTCTTGTGTTAGGAAATGGTCAGGATACGAAAATACTTGATCTCTCACAGGATGACTCTCACAGCCACAGTCATGGCTGGCAAACAAAGTGCCCTGATGGATAGGCTAAATCATGTACTTCAACTTTACAAGTGGACCCTGGACAGAGAAGTATCTGTAAATATCTTTCAGGAGTGGGGTACCGCCTCGATAGATTTGTCTGCCTCTCCTCAGAACAGGCAGGTGCCTCAGTTCTGCTCCAGGGTAGGGGCACATGGAAAACTAGCCTTGGATGCCTTTCTCCTTGATTTGGGAGGTAGGTGGTTTATACATGTATCCTCCTATACCTTGGATAGTGAAGGCTCTCCTGAAACTTGGGGAAAAGAGAACTGTGATTCTCATAGTGCCTTACTGGCTGAGACAGCCATAGTTCTCTCGTCTTCTCGAACTTTCAATCAAGGAACCATTTCAGCTAGATGCTTTGCCAACCCTGATTATTGTAGGATCAATGGATTTTGTTACAGCCCAATATAAAGTCCCTGGCCCTCACAGTTTGGATGTTGAGAAGCTTCCAGTCAGTGTAGCCAATGTCCGCTTGGCTTCCAGGAGAGATTCCACTAAGAGCTGTTATGGTTTAAAATGGAAGAGGTTTTCCATCTGGTGTGAGGGAAAGGCGCTAGATCCATTCTTGTGTTCCACACAAAATCTGCTTTTTTATATCTGTCAGAGTCTGGTCTGAAGATGAACTCTGTAAGGGTTCACCTCAGTGCAATTGGCACTTATCACCATCATGCAGAAGACAAACCCATCTCTCTACAGCCTTTAGTTCTCTTCATACAAGGCTTGCTTCTTATGAAGCTTTCCACACTTTCTAAGGATCTCAACATGATTGCAATTCATCTGATGAAAGCAACCTTTGAGCCACTAGGTACTTGAAATCTGAGGCACCTGGCCTGGAAGTTTTCATTTTTGGTGGCAGTGACTTCAAAGCACAGAGTAATGAGTTCTGGGCTCTAGCAACTCATCCACCCTGTACTTAACAGCAATAGAATGGTTCTGCACACTTATCCTCGATTTCTTTCTAAGGTTGTGTCACCTTTCTACCTTAATCAGTCAATTATCCTGCTAACCTTTTTTTCCAAGACTCCATGCTCACAAAGGGAAAATTCATTGCACATGTTGGACTTCAAGAGAGCCTTAACCTTCTATCTGGAGTGGACTAAAATCCATAGAAAGTTCACCCAACTTTATTCTTTTGATCCCAACAGGCTGGGGACTTCCGTCAACAAACATACACTATCCAGTTGGCTAGTAGATTTCATCTCCTTTCCTTAAGCCTAAGCAGTCTTAACTCTTGAGAGTTATGTGAAAGCTCATAATGTCAGAGCCATGGCTGCATCAGTAGCCCACTTGAGATTGGCCTCCATGGAGGAGATTTGCAAGGCCATGATGTGGACTTCTGGTCACACATTCATTAGTGTTTGGAAAGGGAATCCTGACACACCAGTAGATTTGGCCATTCATTTCCCGGAATCCCAGTTATTTTCCATTCTAGGCTCTCTCTTGTTTGGGGAAAAAAAAGATAAAATCATTGAAAAAGTCTGCTGCCATCAAAAAACAATGTTCAGTTGGTGTTAGATAGTTGTGATACAAGTTAATTTCCCATTTTTCCTTAGAGGCAGAACATAATCGTGCTTGTCCACTGAGAAAATGATTGCTCACCTGTAGCAGTTGTTCTCTGTAGACAGCAGGATAAATCATCATAACCGTCCCTCCCTTCCCTTGGAGTTGCATTCTTAGGTCAGCTATAGAATAGACTGAGGAATGACAGTGGCAGATGGGAAAGAGTTATGCAGGCATGCCATGATCATTCCAATAGCATCTAGAAAAAGCTAGGTTTCTCCAGGAACAAGCAGGAAGTCAGTCCTCACATATGGGTGACATCGGCATTGACAGAGCCCCTGCGGAAGCATCTCCCCAGCTTTCAAAGAAAGCTTTTGGGAGATGCCATCACGCATGCGTGGTCCCCTTCCTGCCCAAGGGGTTCCATCTTACTCAGTCTCCCTTTTTCTGCAGAGTCCAACAGATGTTGGTCTTCTTTCCCTGGAAAAAAGTTGATATTTTTATGCATAAAACTGCCCTTGTTTCTCCAATTAGCATCGGTCCCTTTCCTGTCCCGTTGCCCCAGCATCCTGTTTCGGAAACATTTTTAATTTTTCTTCCAGCACAGTTTCACACCCTTTTCTAGCCACTGGCCGCATCAAGGGTCTTTGACTTTGCAGGGGTCCTTTTTGTCCCAATGGCCAACAGTTTCAAAAAGTGTGATTGGTGCACAAAGAACATGTCCCTAACTGATACACACAACTGCTGCCTCCAGTGTCTAGATGCCAGTCATGATGAGGAGGTTTGTGGCCTGTGCAAAAAGATGTCTGCAAAGGCCATCCAAAGTTGTGGGCAGAAGCAAGATGACTTTTTCCACAGGTCAGATTCTGCACCGGTATCCCCGGTAGCCTTGCGCTCTAAGGCCCCGCACAGATCCTCGGAATTGCATAAAGCACCCGCAGTGCCCGATCATGCCTGCGGACACTCCGACAAGGAGTCCACAGAGTATGAGTGCATGAAGAAGAAGAAATCCTTGAGGACCTCATCCTTGGAATCGGACACACATGGCAAGTCCCGTGCCAGGTCCCACAGTCCCCAAAGGGTATCTGAGGAGCAGGAGCAGCCGGCGAAGGTGCCCAGAACAGTTACCGAGGCCTCCAGTGACAGATCACGGACCCCCAAGGCCTGTCCCACTGAAGACTCCCTCTCCTCACAGATGCCGGACCTGGTCACCCCAATGTCCATGTTGAAGGCTGCAACTCCCGAGTGGGAAGCCAGTATGATGGCATTGGAACACAATGTCATTGCCTTCCTTGCCTTGCAGCAAACATCGATGCCTGGTCTTGCTGGTGCTTGTGCCGAGACTGCAGGGACCTCAATATCGAGGATTCCCCGTGCCACCGAGACGATCTTCTGAGAGGGTCTCAATCCTGTTCCCGGTCCTCGGGAGCGAGATCCTCCCTGGCAAGCACTTGTGACTCGGCCAAGCAGCTGCCAGGGGTCACCAAAGAACCGACCCAAGCCTGACACCTCAAGCGCCATCCATCCTTGAGTCCTCGGCCGACTATTCAGACTGGAAGTCTGAGGATGAGGCTTCCCTGGAGACGCATAAACACCACACCTAAGGAGGCCTTGATGGTCCTGGTCCCCGTCCCTATCCCTGCCGTCCTCGGGTGACTCCTTCTTTGGATGTGGGAGACACCAGCATCTGTGCCAATAGTTAGCTCATGCATCAACACCATGTACCAGGTCCAACAAGGCCCCGGCTTTTAGAACGTGCAACTCTCTCATACCTCTATGGTGGTAGATTCGACCATGCGCTGATAGAAAAGTCTGAAGACTCACTCCTCCATGCCCCAGGGCATGGAGTCCCATGCCTTCAACACCCTTGGACACAAATGTTACGAGGGTTCGATGCTGGGTTGCTGAATCCAAGTCTACCAGTTGTATATTGGCATGTATCTCCGAGACCTAGGAAAAGAACTCGCAGGTTTCTCAGTTAGTTTCAGTGGAGATCACCTCCAGCAATTCCAAACCCTCATGAAGTGCATTCAGGGAGTGCTCGAAGTACATGTCTCGAGCTGCCTATGACTGCTTCGAGTCCAACGCGAGGGTGGCCGCCGCAGGCATTGGTGCCCGATGCAGGCCTAGCTCCAGGCATCAGACCTCGAGCAGTGAGTCTGGGAGAAACTCCTTGATGTCCCCTGTCTCGGTGAAAACCTGCTCAGCAAACCATTGGAGGATAAGGCAAAGGAGATCAAGACGGAGTTCATCATGAGGACTTGACTCTCCAGGAAAACCTCCACCCTTCCCAAGAAGAAACCATTGGAGAAAAGGCCAGCCTTACTGAGGTTATCCCCAATACCAGGCCCCCCAGACCCTGCAGCAGGGTCACAAGGGCAAAGGAGCAGGCCAAGGCCAATGCAAGCCTAAGGGCTCTAAGCCCAGGCTGGGTTGCGGTTTTGACTCTTGAGCATCGGCTCTCTCCCGGGGGGGGGGGGGAGCAGCTGCCAACAGGGGGGCATCTTATTCACTTTGCCCATTGGTGGCCGGCCATAACCACCAACACCTTGGGCCCTCCAGTTGGTCAGAGAAAGGTACCTCCTTCACTTGGACCGGATGCCTCCCCCTTTCTTTCCACAAGAGCCCCCTCAAACTCCACAGCACCAGGCCCCGCTACTGCAGGAACAAGCAGGCCTCATCATGGACGGGGCTGTGGAACCAGTACCCCTCCACCTCAGGGGCAAGGGGTTCTACTCCCGTTACTTTCTGGTCCCAAAAAGAACAGGGGGCCTAAGGCCCATTTTGGATTTGTGAAACCTGAACAAGTTCCTAGTACTTTATTCATCCCAGTCACAGGCAGTACTTAAGGTTCATGGTTGGGGGTGACCACTACCAGTACAGGGTACTACCCTTTGGCCTAGCCTGTGCACCAAGAGTCTTTACCAAATGCCTGGCAGTGGTGGCCGCCTACCCATCTCCAAGGGGCCTTCATCTTCCCATATCTGGACGACTGTCTCGTAAAGGGGGACACAGCCTCCGAGGTGCAACAGGCCATGGCCCGCACCATCAGTGTCCTACAGTATCTGGGGTTCGTGATAAACCATCCCAAGTCCCACCTCACTCCATCGCAGAACAGAGTTCATAGAAGCTTGACTGGACAGGGCCTTTCTTCCTTTGGACAGGTTAGATTGCCTCAGGGCCCTGGTCATCAAGGTGCAACGTCATCATACAGTGGTGGTGCGGTCCATGCTCCACCTACTGGGCCACATGGGCATCCATGTGGTTTCCAACACCTGCCTACACATGCGGGCAGCTCAGTGGTGTCTCCACTCACAATGGACACAAACTACGGGCAGGCTCCGGGACAAGTTCTTAGTGTCCCCTCAGCTAGCAGAGTCACTCGACTGTTGGCAGGGTGCACAGCACCTGCAGGAGGGCATGCCCTTCCAGTCCCCAAATCCCAGAGGGTCCTCACCATGGACGCGTCCCTACTGGGCTGGGGTGCCCACTATGAGGAACTGCTCATGCAGGGCAACTGGACCCTAGCAGAGAGACAGCAACAGATCAATCTGCTGAAGCTCAAGGACATTTTTCTGGCGATCAAGGCCTTCCACCATCGCCTTCAGAACCAGTCTGTGCTAGACCAAAGGACAACCAGGTCGTGATGTTCTTCCTGAACAAGCAGGGGGGGCACAGTGCCTCTACCAGTAGGAAGTAGCCCTCTGCTCATACGCGATCGGTCAGGGAATGCTCCTCAGGACAGTATACCTTCCAGAACAAGACAATGCCCTAGCGGACAGGCTGAGTAGGGTCTTCCAACCACACAAATGGCAACTAGACCCCGGGGTGGCACTGCAGCTCTTCCAACTTTGGGGGACCCCAAGTCTGAACCTCTTCACCTGTCTGACCAATGCTCACTGCTCCGCTTCTGCTGTCCCCAACCACATCTGTCCCAGATGGCAGCGGATGCCTTCCTCATCTCTTGGTCGGAGGGCCATCTGTAGGCCCTCCCTCCCGTGCCACTAATCACCCAAACCTTCTTCAAGGTCCTGCAGGACAAGGCCTCCATGATCCTGGTGGCCCAGGCAGCCTTGGTTTCTCCTGTTACTCCGCCTCTCAGTGGAGCTCCCGGTCCCTCTGGGGAACGTCCTGGGGCTACTGACCCAGGAGGAGGACTCCCTTCTTCACCTCAACCTGGGGTCCCTGTCGTTAACAGCATAGCTGCTGAACGGGTAGCCTTAGCACCCTTCAACCTCCCAAGGGAGGTGGAGGAAGTCCTCCTAGGAATGTGCAGATTCTCAGTATGGTGTGTGGAGCAATGGGCTGACCTGTTCTCTTGCCAGGTGCACACTGTGCTGCAGTACTTGCTTCACCTTTCACAAACCGGACTCAAGTCCAACTCCGTCAGAGTGCATCTGAGTGTGCACTCGGCGTACCATCATTCCATAAAGGGCAGATCTCTTTCTGCGCAGCAGCTGATTACCTGATATATGTGGGGCCTTCTCTCTAAGCCTCCCATCCGCCCATCCCCGGTGGACTGGGACCTCAGTGTGGTTCTGATGCAGCTCACCAAGTCACCTTTTGAACCTCTGGCTACTTGCCATTTGCGTTATTTCTCCTGGAAGGTCGTCTTCCTGGTGGCGCTCACCTCTGCCTGCAGAGTCAGTGAGCTTCAGGCCTTGGTGGCTGAGCCACCTTACACCCTACACCTTATACCCTAAATTCCCTCCGAAGGTGGTATCTGCCTTCCACCTCAACCAGGAGGTAGTACTCCCCACCTTCTTTCCACCGCTGCATGCCAACAAGGCGGCGGCTGTTCTCCATGCTCTGGATTGTAATAGGGTCCTGTCCTTCTACCTGCAACGTATCCAGGGCCACTGCAAAGCCTCACAGCTTTTCATTTCCTATGACCCTAGTTGACTGGGGGTGGCTGTTACCAAGCAGACCCTGTCTGGGTGGCAGACTGCATCATCTTTGCCCACGATCAGGCTGGGCTCTCGTTGGAGTGCCGGGTCACGGTGCACAACATCAGGGCTATGGCAAGTCTAAGCGCGGTCTCTATGGAAGATATCTGCCGGGCCACCACCTTGTCCTCAGTCCACACCTTTGCAGCTCACTACTGCCTGGAGAGGGAATCCCAATGGGATAGCACCTTCGGCCAGGCCATACTCCATAATCTGTTTGGGGTTTAGGTAACTCCTACCCTCTGACCCTTCTTGTTCAGGTTACTGAAGTGATGGTTCTCCATGGACACTGGGGTCCTTAGAGACTTTCTTCAGACTTACTTGTGGCTGCTCATGGCTGAGCCATGTTTTTCTACAAGTTCTCGATAGCCTGTAACTAGGGAATCCCATATATGAGGACTGACTTCCTGCTTGTTCCTGGAGAAAGTGTAGTTACTCACCTGTAACAGGTGTTCTTCAGGGATAGCAGGAATCAGTCCTCACAACCCTCCCTCCTCCCCTTGGAGGAGTTGTACAAGTTTTGGCCATCTTCTTTTGTCTGCTGTAGCTATGTCATCTGATTAAGATGGCACCCCTGGGCGGGAAGGGGACCATGCATGCGTGGTGGCATCTCCCAAAGGCTTTCTTTGAATGCTGGGGAGATGATTCTGTGGGGGGCTCCATCGGCGCCAACGTCGCCCATATGTGAGGACTGATTCCTGCTTTCCCTGGAGAACACCTGAAACAGGTGAGTAACTATGCTTTCCCATATAGGACTTTGTTGGTGATGTACCCATATACGAGGACTTATCTTGCTTTCTGCAAAGAACACCTGCTACAGGCGACTAACTTTATTTTATTCTATTGTAACTTGTTAATAGCAGTGTCCCTTCTGGATACTATTGTCAAAGTTAGTAGCCAAATCAACCCAATGGCAGGTTCTGCATGCTGCCATGAAGGATGGATTTTACTCCCTGCCACGCTTCCACTTTCTAGTTCAGTAAAGGCTGGCACTGTTGTGGAGGCAGCATGTGCAAACCCCTAAAGGGAGGGATGCAGGATTATTTCCCATCATATTGGGTGTCACAGGCTTGATTAAGAAGAATTTCCAAGTACACCTTGATAAATTACGCATACATGTTACATCTTATGAATTCCAGAAGGAGGCTGTCTTTGGCATAGTGCAAGTACAATGCCAAGCATTAGCAGTAAATATGAGAGACTGAGATCATACTCTACATACCCTGGCTTAGAAGTGAGGTTCATGACTGTCATAGTATGTGCAAAACTAACCCATTTGGAGAAATTGCTTCTGTGTAGTAGTAGAGACTCCTTCTGGGGCAACACCTGCTAGCAATACATAGGCTCCACGTAAGCTTAGTCCGAGAGAGAGCTATGGTTTGTGACCTCTGGCTGACAATACTCGTTGCAATGGCTGGTAGTTGTGACTGAAAGTTCTTAATGCTGTAGCCCATTAGAGGTTGGTTCCAGTTGAGCTGGAAGCTCAAAGGAGCAGCAGAAGACAGCTGGTCTAAAAACAATTGGGTTAGTGTTCATAGGTGGCTTTCTGTATCTGTTAATTTTCAGCACTACTACAATATATAAAGTGACACTGTAGGATGCTTGTAGGTATTTTGTGGTATTCTTTAATTCTCACTTTCTGCCTCTCCTTCTAGGAAATCTACTTCTGACAAACCCAATGATGGGAAGCACAATCCTGACAGGTATGACGGTTCAGCAGGGGAAGCTAATCTTAACAGCCACCTTCCCTGCCAACATGCTTATGTCCACAGTGCAGTCGACAACCACACCCATCAAGCAGGAAGAGGTGGCCCATCCTGATAGTGGTATCATGTTACCAATGGCCATGGTAAATTCAGAAAGTGCTGCTGGCAAAGAACCAATGGGGCCTGGGGTCATAGTCACAACCTCTGTGCCAGCAGCACCCAGTGGATCAGTGGTGGCTCCAGCCCACATGAGTCCTGCTGGAACGCTGAGTAGTATCATGAGCCAGCCAGCTATTGCCTT
This sequence comes from Ichthyophis bannanicus, assembly GCA_033557465.1. Lineage (NCBI taxonomy): Eukaryota > Metazoa > Chordata > Amphibia > Gymnophiona > Ichthyophiidae > Ichthyophis > Ichthyophis bannanicus. The sequence continues at coordinate 99,818,705 of CM066039.1, forward strand.
TGAAGCAGATGGTGCTGGCAGTAGTATGAACACCAGCACACTGGCTCAGGCTGGCCTCTTCTCAAACCTGCCGATGGAGGGTTTGATGTTACCATCTATGCCAGCATCACAACACCAAGTAGTCTGGGCAGGTTCCTTCAGTGGGCACAGTGCTTCTTCAGGCATAGAGGTGCAAGGGGTTGACTCTGAGGAGCTCTTTGAGATGGAAAAGGGAGCTGTGCAGATACTGGATGGGACAGGAGAGCATCATGGACTTCTTCAACTTCCTGATGGTGAGGGACTGCTGTTGGGCAGCTCAGAGGATGAGGAGCATCTGCAGGGGAGAAGCTTGGACTCGCATGAGATGACAAGGGAAGGGAAAGTGCTCACCCAACTTCAGTCTGTCCCAGTGGAAGAATCTCTAGACTTGTAGGATAACAGAATTTTGGCTTGTTTCACCTCCAGGAGCCATTGAACATATCGTGGCTTCATCAAAATATGGATCCATTCTCCTCTTCCTCAACTCAGTTTAACCTTTCTAGCTGCACTGAAATTTTGCAGTCTGACTGGGATTACAAGAAGGCCTTGGAGAAGGATCCTATAGTAATGGGTGTGTAAGCTGTAAGGCTCCATGTCAGGTATGGGGCAGGTAACTGATTGACTGAAACGTCTGTTCCTAATGGGTGTGGGGTAGGAGGGGGAGTGAAGGTAGAGGGATCCCTAAAGAAAAAATTGCAGAGGTGTGGGGGTAGTAGATCGAAAGGTGACCAGTATTAGCTGTGGTATTTTAAGACCCCACTAAAAAAAACATGACTGAGAAGTTCTACTATAAAGGATGAGCTGGGGACAAAATTGTAAGGTGATGTGGGAATGGCATGGGCCGGCAATACAAAGAACAACCAGATTAAAAACAGCAGGCTAACTTTGTAAATGGAAAGGTTTTAATGCTATCCCCTGCCCCTACTTGAAGAGGCCCCTCAGGATCTAGGGACATTACCCCTTCTATGATGAGAAAGGGAGAGACAAATAGTATACAGCCAGTAAGGTGCCTTATGATACCACTCTAGATTATTGGAGTCAAGGCTTGGCCAGTTGTAAGGAACCTCATTGTATCTTGGTGTGAGCCACATTTCAAAGTTAAGTTCCTTCCTCCCTTATGCATAAATCACACTTTTTTGGGAGGGGGTACACATCACTTGGCCATGTTTTCCTATTATAAGAAATGCAGTCTCTCAACTGCTGGCTTTTTGGTCCAGAGGAAGAGTGGGATTGTCCATCAAAGACATATCTGAGACAGAATGAGTGTAGAAACTAAGAGGGAACCTTCTCAGACTCTATGAGCGTTCTGCTCATTAGGGGATCAGAGGTTTCCATACTGTGCCTTAACCAAACATTCTCCAAAAGCCGCTGTGCTAAAAACATGTATGGGAGCAGGACCTCCTATCCCTCCTCCTTACTTAACTTTCTGGAGCTGGCTGCTGAATTTTGCCGTTACTACTTTTATTCTCAGAGCCTGACTCTTATCTATTGGTGCTAAGCAGACGGAAGTGGCAAGGATTGTTATCCCTAGAAGGGGTAGGAAGTCATCCCTTGTGGATCTTTCATGGAAGGAGCAACCATCTGAAATTGTGGAAATAGCCATTTACAGCTTCTCCTCACACTTGCTGGGTTTGGTAACAATTTCCCTCCACAAAGAAGCATTTCAGTTTGGGAAAAAAAGGGACTATCTGTTCTGCACATATGGACATTGAAGACCTCCCAGTCCACTCAATCTTCCATTTTTGTCTCCTGTTTCCTGGAATCCATGTAAATGATTCTGCTTCCCATACAAGGAGTGAGGGAAAGTCTTGCAGTAAATAGGCAAGGAGGTACTTCATCTAGCAACTACAGGACAAGTAAAGCCAGTGCTGAGTATGTGCCAGAAAATGGACGAGTTCTTTATGTTTCTGCAATTTTAAATTGGTTTACAATTTTGTTTTTTTATACAAGCACAACAGAACTGTGCTTTTAAACACTAAGTTGCCTTCTATTCCCCCAACCCTTTATGAATGATTCTTTCTTTTTTTTTTTTTTTTGTAATAACATGTAGCTACAAAGAATGACAGGATAGCCACAAAATAACCTTCTTTCTGTGGCCTTTCAGTCTTAGGTTTCAAAGGATGATGCCTCAAGTATACCTCTGCAGACTTATGCTTGCAAAATACTTTGCAAAACTATACCCATTGGGCCTAAATTTCAAATGTTAAATGAACTAGAGAGAATTTGATATCCTGGTTCTGTATTCCAGCATCTCCAGGAACAAGCAGGAATGTAGTCTTCACATATGGGTATCGTCGGTACAGACGGAGCCTGTGCGGGAACGCTCCCCAGCATCCAATTAGAAAGCTTTTGGGATCATCCCACAGCGCCTGTGTGCTGCCTTCCCACTTTTCCCAACTGCCTCTCTCCAGTTCTTCATTTTCCACGGAGCCAGCAGGTCATTTTTCCTGTCACCGCAGAAATTATCCCATCTTTTTCATTCTTTTTTGTGGTAGCGTCTGCCTTCCTCGACGCTATACCGGTACCACCGGTTCTTTCTTTCTTTCTTAAAAAAAAAATAAAAAAAAATTGTAATCTTTTTTCTGGACTTTCCAGTCTTTTTTCTGTCGGGTGCCACGTGCCATTTTGGGCACTAGGCCCAACGTTTCCTTCAGAATGGAAAAACCCACCTCGGGTTTTAAAAAGTGTTACAAGTGTGGCGGTACCATCTCCATCACCGACACTCACGAGTGGTGCCTTAAATATTTAGGTCCTGACCACTCCATCTCGGAGTGTGTTGCCTGTGGGATGATGTCGAAGAGGGGTCCGCAAAACTGAGCTACTAAGCTTAGCACCCTTTTTCCCTCCGATGCAGCATCCGTGGCATCGACATCTTCCAGGGCTTCGTCTTCCTCCCATGGATCTCAGGTAACCAAACATAAATCTAGCAAGTCCTCAAAGGGTAGATCTCCTTCCAAGCATCGAGATGCCTCTGGCGTTGCCCTTGAGGGACTTGTACCGGCAAAATTGTCCCAGCGGGAGGCTTCGGCTTCCAAAGCATTATCGGGGCTCCAGGATGTTCTTGAGGCCTCAGCCTCGCAGAACTACTGGTGCCATGCTCTGGGGTACCGGCCGCTTCGTCCGGTACCGATACCCAGGCATTGGCAGCGTCAATAGACCAGAGGTTCTTGGCTATTGAACACAGTCTGGCGGCTCTCCTTGCGGCTTCGGTGCCTTTGGGACTGCTTCAAACGGTTCAACCAGTATCGAAACCGGTTCCGGCACCAGTACTGGTACCGACAGCATCGACATCAGCGACTGTGTTACCGATACCGAGTCATGCTGTTTCCTCCGGTATCGACAGGCTGGTACCGGACCCCTCCGGTACCGACTTCGATCGGTACCGGTATCGTGCTTTGCAAGAGCACCTGGACAAGGAGATATTTTGAATCCTCCAATGAGTCTGAGGATTCTGACAGCTCTGTCGGTACCGGAGCACTTCTCTCTGAGGAGCCTTCCTCTCCTAAACATAGGATGTCTCCTCCAGAGGATATATCTTTTCAGGATTTCATCCGAGAGGTGGCTAGAGGTCTTTCCATCACAGTGGCTCCTGAAACAGAGCCCAGAGCAAAGGAATTGGAGATTTTACAATATCCTAAAGCTCCCAAGGAGGCAACTACTTTGCCTATTCATGAGATCTTGCATGATCTCATGCTAAGAATGTGGGAAACACCTCTTACCACCTCTCCTCATTCTTGTAGGCTTGATACCATGTATCGAGTACCTCCTTGACCTGGATTTCAAAAAACCCAGTTACCACACCACTCCATGGTAGTGGAATCAGCTATGAGAAGGATCAAGAGTGCAAAAAGACATGCATCTAATCCGCCAGGACGTGAATGTAGGACTCTTGATGCCTTTGGGCGTCAAACCTTCCAGGCCTCTATGCTTTCTGCCAGGATTAGTTCCTACATTTTATATATGGGAATGTTCCTTAAGGAGGTTACAGGAGATCTAGAGCTTATGAGCCCTCTCCTTCCTGATGATAAGAGGCAAGATTATCTTACACTTGTCAAACATGCCCAAGATGTTTCCAAGTGTGTTAATTGTGCAGCTTTTGACTGCTTTAAGTGCATAAGCAGAACCTCTGCCATTCCCATAGGTGCTCGTAGGATTGCCTGGCTCCAGGCTTCTGACTTAGAACTCTGGGTACAGGACAAACTGGGGAATATCCCTTGCACAGGCGAAAATCTCTTTGGCAAAAATTGGCAAGAGAAAGCTAATGAGCTGGATGCTGATAACACCACTTTGGATAGACTATCCAAGGCTACAGCTGATCCTGCAAGGAGAAAATCCTACAAGAAACCATTCTTCTCTAAAAAGAAGAGGTTTTACCCCTCCTATACTCAGCAGGGGCATTCTGCAGGTCAGTCTGGCCGAAAGGGACAGCAGCCACCAAAACAAAGAAAAACAAAGTCTGCTAAGCCTCAACCGGCCCAGCAGACTCAGCCTCCACAGGGGCTTTGACTCCCATCTAGAGAACTTGGCCTACCTGGCCCTCAATGGGCCAGAGCCCTCCATCATTCCAGGAAGGTTGTGTCATTTTGCCCCCAGATGGGAGCAGATAACAGCAGAAGAATGGACTCTCTCCATTGTAAAGGAGTGGTACAAGCTTCATTTCCTCAACATGCCCCCTCCTACAGTTGTAAGACTGTTCAATTCTCAGACTTCACTCGAAAATCAGTTGGGTCAAGAGGTCAATTTACTTCTTGCCCATGGGGCAATAGAAGACGTACCCATTTCCCAACAGGGTACAGGGTTTTACTCCCCCTATTTCCTTATTCCAAACAAAACAGGGGGACACAGACCAATTCTAGACCTCAGAGAATTGAACAAATTCCTGTTCAAAGAGAAGTTCAAGATGATTTCTCTAGGAACTCTTCTGCCATACCTTCAAAGTCAGTATTGGCTTGCACAATGCGTATACTTCAGTATTTGGGCCTGGTCATAAACATCCCAAAATCCAACCTAACTCCCACTCAATCTCTAGAGTTTACAGGAGCTATGCTGGATACCAGGAAAGCAAGGGCCTATCTTCCACAGCCCCGCTGCCTTCGCATTGTGCAGTTGGCTTCCCAAGCAGTGTTAAAAACTCATCTCACTGCTCGGGAAATGTTACAATTGCTAGGCCACATGGCATCTACCGTGCATGTGGTTCCCTATGCTCGCTTCCATATGAGAGCAGCCCAATGGACTCTATCCACTCAGTGGACTCAAGCATCAGGCTGTCTATCAGACAAAATAGCAAACTCAAGTCGACTTATTTTGTCCCTACAATGGTGGCAGTCAACCCAAAACCTGTTGGTGGGGTCCCCTTTCCAACAGCCCCCACCCCAGGTCACTCTAACAACAGACGCCTCACAGGTGGGTTGGGGAGCTCACCTGCAAGATCTCTCTACCCAAGGCACCTGGACTCCACAGGAGACCCATCTACACATCAGTCTCTTGGAGCTCAGAGCAATCTTCCTTGCTCTTCGAGTGTTCCACACCCAGCTGAGCTACAAGATAGTCCTAATTCAGATGGACAATCAAGTAGCTATGTTCTATCTGAACATGCAGGGAGGAACAGGCTCTCTGTTGCTTTGCGACTATGGGCCCTCGCCAGAGAGCATCAGATTCATCTCCTTGTGGTGTATCTGCCAGGCATTCAAAACTCCTGGGCAGACAGACTCAGTCGAGTTCTGCTTCCACACAAGTGGTCTCTTCGTGCAGACCAGGTAGCAAAAATTATTCAAATTTGGGAACTCCGGACATAGACCTCTTTGCAAGTCCGTTGAATGCCAAACTTCTCCGATTCTGTTCCAGAATTCCGGCTCAGAGTTCTCAGGCCAGGGATGCTTTCCTCCTCCATTGGGGTCAGGACTTCCTATATGCCTTTCCACCCATTCCCCTAATTCCCAAAACCCTATTCAAGCTTCAGAGAGACAGAGGCCATATGATTCTCATAGCTCCACATTGGCCACGGCAGGTGTGGTACCCTCTGCTCCTACATCTCTCTCAAGCTCCATCTCTAGAATTAGGATCTGCTCCAGATCTCCTGTCTCAGGAGGACGGGATGTTGTGGCATCCCGATCCCCACTCTGCATCTTAGGGCCTGGTTGTTGAGGGCCTAGACCTTCATGGTCTTAACCTGTCTCAACAAGTAAAGGATATCCTTTATGCTTCTAGAAAGCCTTCCACAAGACGCTCTTATGCTTTCAAGTGGAAAAGGTTTTCCATATGGTGTTCGCAGAAGGTTCTTGACCCCCTGGCGATACCTCTGGAATCATTATTGGAGTAGCTCCTTCTTTTATCTAATGCAGGGCTTAAGACTCAGCACGAGGCCATTTAAGTGCTATTTCACCTTCTTTCAAGCCTTTAAATGGACAACCTATTTCCTCTCATCCTCTCATAGCGAGATTTATGAGGGGCCTCCTTCTGACTAAGCCTCCCATTAGGCCACCACCGGTAGCATGGGACCTAAATCTGGTTCGTGGACAGCTCATGAAGCCGCCTTTTGAATCTCTAGCTACTACCTCCTTGAAATTCCTTTCCTGGAAGGTTGTCTTTCTCATTGCAATCACATCAGCACGTCGCATCAGTGAGTCGCAAGCATTAGTGGCTGATCCTCCTTATACGAGGTTCCATCATGATAAGGTAGTCCTTAGGACTCATCCACACTTTATGCCAAAGGTGGTCTCACCTTTTCATTTAAACCAAGCTGTTTGTTGTTGTTAAGTGCCGTCGAGTCGGAGTCGACTCATAGCGACCCTCTGGATAGCTATCCTAAATTGTGTTCGGTCTTCAGTCAGGCGGCTCATTGTTGACAGACTGGTACCTGTAGCTGCTGTTATTGTATCGATCCATCTCATTGCTGGCCTTCCTCTTTTGCATTGACCTTCTATCTTGCCAAGCATAATGTCTTTCTCTAATGATCTCTCTCTTCGCATGATGTGTCCAAAGTATGAAAGTCGAAGTCTTGTCATCTGAGCTTCTAAAGAAAGCTTAGGTTTGATCTCCTCTAGTACCGACTGGTTTGTTCTTCGGGCAGTCCATGGTATACACAGTATTCGCCGCCAGCACCATAATTCAAAGGCATCAATTTTCTTCCTATCTGTCTTTTTCACTGTCCAGCTTTCACATCCATATGATGTTATTGAAAATACCATGGCTTGAACAAGTCGAATCTTTGTATGGAGAGAGACATCTCTGCTCTTAAGAATCTTATCTAGGTCTTTCATAGCCATTCTGCCAAGAGCAATGCGTCGTCTGATTTCTTGACTGCTTGTTGCTTCTTTATTGATAGTTGATCCAAGTAGGTTAAAGTTGTTCACAATTTCAATTTCTTCTCCTTCAATGATGAACCTGTTGATTATGCCAGTTGTCATGATCTTTGTCTTCTTTACATTAAGGTGCAGGCCCATTTTGAGACTATGTTCTTTGATTGTGAGAAGCAAATGTTTCAGATCGTCTTCACTTTCAGCCAGTAATGTGGTATCATCAGCATAGCAAAGGTTGTTGATGAGTCTTCCACCAGTCTTCACACCTCTGTTGTCTTCATACAATCCTGCTTCTCTGATGATTTGTTCTGCATATAAATTAAACAGGTAGGGGGAAAGTATGCAGCCTTGTTTTACACCTTTGCTTATTTTAAACCATTCTGTTTCTCCTTGTTCCGTTCGAACTGTTGCTTCTTGATCAAGCTGTTTACCTGCCTGTATTTTTTCCAAGGCCTCATGTTTCAAATGCAGAAAGGAATCTTCATACTTTGGACTGCAAAAGAGCATTTGCTTTTTACTTACAAAGGACACAGCAACATAGAAAGTCCTCTCAACTCTTTGTTGCTTTTGATCTTTTTCATTTGGGATTTCCAGGCTCCAAGAGAACATTGTCCAATTGGATTGCACAGTGTATTTCTTTTACCTATCAGAGTAAAAACCTTTCTCTGGAAGGCCATGTTACAGCTCACAATGTGAGAACCATGGCAGCCTCAATGGCTCATCTACACTCTGTGTCTATTGACGACATCTGTCGAGCAGCTACTTGGGCCTCGGTTCATACCTTCACAGCCCATTACTGCTTAGACAAGGACTCCCGCCGGGATGCCTTGTTTGGTCAGGCTGTTCTACGACACCTGTGCCATACTTAATCAACTCCTACCCACCAATCCCTGGTAGGATGCCAGAGATCCATGGGGGGAAATGGAGCCCTTTCACAGGGGCACACAACTTCTGGGGTCTCTCCCTGGCATCTGTAGCTAGGGAGTCCCCATATGTGAAGACTACATTCCTGCTTGTTCCTGGAGATGGCATAGTTACTCACCTGTAACAGGTGATCTCCGGGAACAGCAGGAATTTAGTCTTCACAACCCACCCACCTCCCCTAAGAGTTGTATCTCTCTTTTCTTTCCCTCTCTCTCTTTGTCTCAGCTTTAAAACTCAACTGGAGAGAGGCAGTTGGGAAAGGCGGGAAGGCAGCACGCAGGCGCTGTGGGATGCTCCCAAAAGCTTTCTAATTGAACGCTGGGGAGCGTTCCCACGCAGGCTCCGTCGGTACTGACGATACCCATGTGTGAAGACTAAATTCCTGCTGTTCCCGGAGATCACCTGTTACAGGTGAGTGACTATGCTTTCTTGATAGGAGATGGGGAATGAGGAGGCAGCATTTTTAATCTGGGAGAAGCACAAAGTAAATACTATAGGGCACAGATCCCACTCGACCTTAAAGCAATACAATGTGTTGCAATTGAAATAAACAAAAGCTTTGAGAGAGCAGTGACTCCCTCTTAGAACCATACAGTAATGGATGTGGAGCATAGGTAAGAATTCCTAACTCAAATTTGTTTAAACGCATGGAGCCCGATTCTCAGAGGGGGCCCTGAGGAAGACGGACCCATTTGGACCCGATTCTGGACCACGGGAACAAAATATTCCCGCGCTGCACAGAATCAGACCTCTGGAAGGCCTGGGGTGCCCCTGCTACTTATAGGGCCATCCTCCCCACAGGCGCCCCCACCTTCTGCGGCTTCGGCCCCCCTCTTCCCCGCCACCCGACCCAGAGTTGGCTTGCCGGGGCCTGGATTGGGTGACGGGGTCCCCCCTGCATCCAGCCCCGGGAGGGGGGGAACCCCAGGCCCAATCGCTGGATCAGTGGTGCTTATTCCAACTTTGAAATGGAATAAGCAGCATATCCCCTTTGTCCCAGTCGGACGTATAGAGCTGTGACCTGAATCGGCCCTGTATGTCCTGCCGAGCTGGCCCGCCCCTGCTCTGCCCTGATCCCACTCCCTCCCGCCCCCCACTGGCTCTCCTCGTCCTGCTGCTCAGGACGTACGGGGAGAGCCAGAGGAGAAATTGGACCTGGATGGCTTGTGGGGATGTGCAGTCCTGCAACCCGTGTCCCAGAATCGGGCCCATTATGACTCAGTCCCTGTTTTTTTCAAATCCTTTAAAAGCTGCTACCCTGACCCTGCTTCCCCACACCCTCAGGAAAATATGAATGGGCTGTTTGACCGATCTACTGTGTATAATAATGTCTCTTATGACATCATAGCCAAGACTGGATGCAGAATAACTGTTTAAAGAATATTATTATTTAAAAAAAATTTTGAATTGTCACAGGGTTATCACTACTACTCATATGCAGTTTTGGAGTATAGCAAAGTTTCATACGATGCAGTTTTAATTATTTTTGTGAACAATTTGTTTAATTCTTAATGAGTAATAAGTATTTGTTTTAAGTTTCTCCTATTTAGTCACTCTCACAATTATAGATATCAATTAGTTTATGGGGTGGATGCTGCTGCTGCACTGTTTTATGCCAGAACTTGTACTGGCACTGCTTTCATACATCTGTGGTATGCAGGTGAGGCAAATAAATGCACAGTGTAAGGAAAATAATGGCCTCCATAGCAGAGTTAGGATCACATTGCAGGAATAGCAGGTAGTGGCTGAGTACTTCATGCACAAAGAAACAGACACCCTTCTCTCCCATGCACACACATACACTTTTCCTTTTGTCAGGGATGGTGCTGCATTCAGGACAGAACTACGGGAATTTGTTTAAAGTTCCTCTTTAAGAGAACATTTTTCACAGCCATTCCAGCATGTAGAAAAGTGTCTTGCATGTGTAAATTGGCTATTTGAAAATTGCCCTTTGGCTACCTTGTCCTCATAAAAATTTGTTCTTCATCACTAATTCAGATTAATCTGCTACAGAAGTAGGCAACATATTCCTAATGGTTTCGGCACAGGTTCTCTCAGAGCTCAGAAAACACTTTAAAAACATTTCTGAACATGGGTGGGCATTCCTTCCCTCTGCGCCCTCGCAATACAGCAGTCTTGCCAGTGTTCTAGGCTCTTGTAAAATTTTCTCTTCAAGGTTTTCAAAACAGTTTGTGTATTATTTTTCTCTCATATTCTCTACTTTTATTTTCTGTCTCCTACGTTTAAAAATTTTTAGACATTAAGTCCTTCCCTTTTTTCACCTCCAGAATGCCGAGTTTAAAAGAATGCAAGTATGGCTGGGATATGGCCACTGAAGAGTCATACTTGCTATGCTCTATCTAGGACCAGATCACTCCATAGCTGGTTGTTCCCATTGTAGTAGAGTGTCTCCACACATCAGGAATAGTAAAGCAGTGAGGACAGAAGATAAAAGAGCTGAATGCTTCAAGATCATAGTTACCGGTTCAGTTATGTTAGATATCTCATTAAGGGAGATTTCAGAGTCCTCTAAAATTGCACAATAACAAGAGTCTGGATGTTGGTAAAAAGCGAAAGATCAATTCTGAAAAGATCCAGAAATTTAAAGATCCTGCTCAGTCTAGAGACAAAGTCTAAGGACCATTACTTGCATCATGGGAAGGACCAGGAGTATGAGTGCACAATTGATACAATCCCCCTCATCTCAAACATACTTCTGTACAAAGCTATCTGTATTAGTATCTCCAAAGTTTCAAGTAGCATTTGCACAGGTTGCATCTGTGCAGGCAACATCAACATCAGAAAGAATTATATTCTCTTTCCCATTTTCGGAGTGAGGTGAGAAATTGCATGATATGATCTTACTGAACTGAAGTGCTAATTTCAGTTGAGGACTATCATCTAATTTTATTCAGATCATTTCTTTAGATCACTCTTAAATTCAGGAAGCAATTCATTTTCAAATATATGGACCTATGCCACAAGAGAAACTCAGCTCTCTCTATTTTTGGAAAGTATGCAGAAATGATCACCCTCTCAAATCTTCCAGTTCTGGATGGATCAACCTGTAAATTTGGTGAAACAGCCAGATACTCATCTACAACAGCATCTAAAAGCAAAAGGACTCTAGAAAGAATATTTTTAATCTACTGCTTGTAATCAACACTCTGAAAGATACAGTGGTGTTACCTATCCACTGGTTGCAGCAAGAACTTCAACATCTGTTGTACTCCAGTTTCTTGTGGCCCTGAGTCAAAGAAAATAGTGATTAAAAATAAGGTGCAGCCCTGCCTGGGTTTTGATTATGCCCATCTTCAGCTCCAATGTGTGATGAGAGAGATGTTCTCAGAAATATGCCATCTGGTAATGATTCTAAACTGGGGTAGAAAAGTTATTGCAAGCATTAATACTCAGTTTTACATATAACAGCTTACCGGCTGTACATGGTGGAATACATGCACCAGTGTACCCAAAAACAGCATTTATGTACAACATTTGTCACAAGATCAGATGCCTCCATTCCAGTCGCCTATAATCCTAATTTTCTTCCCCAGGATGCATTCTAATAAAGAGAAATAAGCCTTGCACAGTTTTGATTGCAGGAGAGTATTAGCCTATTATGTAAAGTGCACAAAATAGTACCGCAAAGCCTCTCAGCTCTTCCTATCTTTTGATCCCAACAAGCTTGAATAACAATTTCTTAAGAGAACATTATCCAACTAGTTGTTGCCTTATATAACCTGACGCCACAAAAAGGCAAGTCTCCAATGTCAAAAGGATGTGAATACAATGTGTGCCTTTGAGTCAATGCTGACTCCTAGTGACCCAGCAGCTCCTAGGTTTTCTTGGTAGTGTGACCGGAAGTAGATTGCCAGGTCCTTTTTCTGAGGCAATGGAAGGTTAAGTGACTTGCCTAAGGCCACAAGGAGTGCCAGTGGCAATCAAACCCTGGTCTCTTGGTTACCAAGCCAGTGCTCTAAATACTAGGCTACTCTACTCTGTCAAAAGGATAAAGTGTGCCAAATTAGAGCTCCCTTTACCTTCCTTGCTCATTGATCTCTGCCAATAGAAACATATAAAATGGCAACTTGGTCATCAGTAGATACTTCTGCTTCTCATTTCTGCCTTGATTGTAGTTCTAAAAAGGACAGGATTTTTTTAGTGTCAGGCAGTACTCCACAGTCTAGTTAATCCTTGCATTAGCTCTGCAAAAAGGAAAAAGAAAGAAAAGTCTTTTGCATTCTATACAAGACGCAAGGACTACATATTGAAAGCTGCAATGAGAATTTCCCACTTTTGTGCTGATTTCATTCTGCTTATCAATGGAAAAAGTGAGATAGCTTGCCTGTAATGAAGATTCTCCCTAGAGAGCAAGGTAAATTATGCATACAATCCCACCCATCTCCCTGGAGAGTTAATGTACTAAAACTTAGTATACACTGCATGTGTGAGGGAGTAGAGGTGAGGGCATTCCCTCACATACTTAGAAAAGTTTCTGCTTTTTTTTTTCCTGAGCTCTGAGAGAGCCTGTGCCTACGTCATCGGGATAACATCACCTTCTTGTATGTCCGCTTTATTTTGCTGATTATAGAGAATCCCTGGTTTTGGGCTTAGGGCAAGATTGAAACACAAATACGTTAGCAGACTAAAAGGGCAGACTAGATGGTCTTTTTCTGCTGACTTGTTTCTATTTTCAAAAGCACGCATGTTGATTTGGTTAGAGAAAGTATCTGCAGAAAATTGAACTACAGGAGTTTGAGGGTACCTTATTCTTTGGCAGCTTTCAAAATGAAAGCAGACTTTCACTATGCTAAGTGTTTGGGTAAAACATACCTGTGAACTTAGCAGCTGTGTGCCATAGTATGAAAATTATTTCATCAGTAACTATGGTTGCAAAACGAGAAAAGGTGAAGGAGTTCAGGATTATTTCTATCAGAATCTGTCTGCTGTACGTCTTCATCATTTCTTTATACTGTACGTCTCAGGATATTTATTTTTAAAAGACATGACAACAGATGCACATGTTCTGAACAGTGATAGGGCAGCGTTTCAGGAAGGCCGGAGTCATTGGTGAAGTGGAACTAAACACATTTGCATGCATTCAGACACCCACCATCTGTTCTCTGCCTTTTCAACACTAACTACAAAATACATACCTTTCCAGTTCACTTTATCTGATCTAGTGCTGCTTATGTCTAGTAGTGCACAAATATATTTTTGGTACAAACATACAGAAATAATAATTTAAAAAAGAATTATCAATGGGTGTCATCGATACTAAACAAATAACATACTGGAAATCTTTTAGATCAGTTTCTTAAATCACTATTGAATCCTATGATTTCTCTTAGCCATTATAGTTCTAGAGAGTTATATTGCTACCTGAACCTCTGGATTGGTTTATTGCCCTTACTCTTGAGTATGGTTTAATGCTATTTTTCCCTTGGCTGAATTTTAAATATTAACACTAGTTTTCTAATCTTTTTCCGAAGCAATAAAATGTGCTTGGACTGCAGGCCGGACACTTTTGCTGTACTGAAGGAGCAGCTGCTTTGATAGTATGAGTAGCACAGCTACATTCCTTTTGCCTGGTTTACCAAATGCTGGGGGTAGGGTGATGCAGCCCTGATTTTCTTTAAGTTGCATGCAGGATATAATTTTGATTTCCCCGGAGTACTACAACTCCAGTCCTGCAGTGGAATTAAAACCAGAACTAGGTCTGCCCAGAATAATCAGTGACCCAAGTTTGTTGCCTTGGTACTCATTACTTCATCCTCAGCAGTCTATTACACTCCTTGTGCCAGACGATTTTTGTACTAGTCATTGTAGACTGGGCAAACTTTTCACCAGCATGTCTTCCAAAAGGTACTTATCATTTATTGCAAATTGCGAGGAACAATCATTTCTACATTTTTGAATGCTTTGTTACATATGTGTACATATATATATATATATATATATATATTTTATAACATTAGCAATCTGTGTGTTTTTATTCCTCATTTTTTGGTACTGTATCACTTTATATGGAATCTATATATTGATATATAAATAAATATTATGTCTAATTTTATAGCTATTTTCTTGTGTGCAGGACTGAGTATTGTACAAAGTGCATTTCAGTACCATTCTGAGAGGGTGTGAGGATGAGGAATGGAGAGCCTACTCTATAATCTCATAGCATTGTTTGGTTGGTGTGACAATGAGAAGCAGAGTATTCTCCATGGACAAACAGGAAGTAAGTTCTCACGTATCGATGACATCACCAATGGAGCCCCGCGTGGGAATGCTCCCCAGCTTCTACTAGAAGCTTTTGGGAGATACTGTCGTGCATGCGTGCCTGCTTTCCTGCCTGCTGCAGTGCCATCTTCCCCAGTCTTCTTTTTTCCATGGACCCCCCTAGGACAGAGGTTCCCAACTCCAGTCCTGGAGGGCCAAACACCATTCAGGTTTTCAGGCTGTCCCTAATAAATATGCATAGATGTATTTGCATGCACTGTCCCCATTGTATTCAAATGTATTCATGCATATTCATTAGGGAAAGCCTGAAAATCTGAATGGTGTTTGGCCCTCAAGGACTGGATTTGGGAACCTCTGCCCTAGGACATATCCTGTACTGTCAGAAAACGTTTTTCTTTCTTTTGCCCATTCAGGCTCCCTTTTATCTGTCATCGGTAGTGCCAGCATGCTGTCACCTTCTTTTGTGTGTTGCACAACCCCTTTTTTTTCTTTTTTCTGGTACCATCAATCTCTTCAACTTGGCTATGGCCGTGTTCCAGGACATGTCCCAGAAGCTAGCCAACGGGTTTAAAAAATGCACCATGTGTGCCCAGACCATCTCTGTCACGGAGCGGCACAACTGGTGCCTGAAATGCCTGGGCCCCAACCACCAGGCCACCTCATGCAACTTGTGCTTACAGATGACCTGAAGGAGGCTAAAGGGTCGGGAGAAGCAGCAGGATTCCCGGTCTGGGCTGCTGGATTCTGCATCTTTAAGCCTAGCATCAACTCCACTGTCCTC
This sequence comes from Ichthyophis bannanicus, assembly GCA_033557465.1. Classification (NCBI taxonomy): domain Eukaryota; kingdom Metazoa; phylum Chordata; class Amphibia; order Gymnophiona; family Ichthyophiidae; genus Ichthyophis; species Ichthyophis bannanicus. The sequence goes on from CM066039.1 coordinate 99,833,966, forward strand.
AGGCACCACAGGAGCATCAACATCGAGGGAGGCCCAAGAGAACTTGAAACCAAAGGGTCATGGAGCTCTGGAGTGAGAGCTCTCTGTCAACCTTTGCCAGGAATAGACTCCATTGTCATCAAAGGGGGCAGCCAAGCACCGGATCAAGGTCCACATGCACCGGCATTGGAGCTCTTCCTGACAAGATGTGGCGAGCACTTGATCAGGAGCGGCCTGCTAAAGTACCCCGACAAGAGGACTCGCCATCCAAGGTACCGGAGTGGCGCTGGGAATCCACCAATATTCCCACCATACTGGATTCCCCCTCAGAGGCGCCGGAGCCGGTGGCCGAAGTTGTAATTCCGGCACCGATGCCTTCGGAGGTGGCAGTCTTGGAGGAATGCCTTCAGGCCCTTGAAACCCACTTGGCAGCGGTGTTGGCCACACAACCAATGGGCCCTTCAGTGCCTCGGGCATTGCTACCATAAGAAGTGCAGCCGATTCTTGAAACCCATGCGCTGCCCACTGATGCTGCCATATTGGGCCAGTAATTGGAATTGACAACTGTTCTGATGACCATCTCTTTCTCAAGTGTTTAGGGTTCAGAGGCCCCAGCAAGGCCACAGAAGCACTTGATATGCCATCAGTCCCAGATGTGCTCTTCCTCTCTGCGCAGCCGGAGCAGACACTGGGACGAAGCCCAACGCTACTTCAACTTCCTCTCAGAGTCTGACTCTGATGGCTAGAAGACCAAGGTGGACTCGGAGGTGTCCGGGAGCAAAACTCCTGAGATCCCCTTAGACGCCTCTCCTCCTTACAAGCAGCAGACGTCGCTCTGGAGGATATTTCCTTCCAGGACTTCTTGCGGGATATGGCAAAGGCCATTTCCTTCTCCATAGAGTTGGAGGACGAGCCCAGGGCAGAGAAACTGGAGATCCTCCAGTATCCTTTAGCCTCCAAGAAGATAGTGCCGGTACCAGTGCACCAGATCCTATAGAGCAGTGGTTCTCAACCTTTTTTGTACCGTGACCCCTTTTACCATTGGTCAACTTGTGGTGAACCCCAATGATAAAATCAAATGCGTCTCTCTTCCTTTATCGTTAACGCATTGTCGCTGTAATCATTTGTTGAATTATTAATATACTATAGGCCTTTGCAATATGTTTTTATTTATAAAATTTACTTATTTAAACCACAATAACAAGTAACAATATTTGATTTCAAAATTATGATGATTTTGTAGTCAAATCACTAATATGAAATAAAATTATTTTTTCTACCTTTGTTGTCTGACCAACTTATTCTCTGATCATGCTGGTCCCGATCTGAGGCTTCTGCTATCTCCAGGAACAAGCAGGAATAAGTCCTCACATATGGGTACGTCGGTACCGACGGAGCCTGCGCGGGAAAGCTCCCCAGCTTCCTAGAATGGAAGCTTTTGGGACCTCCCACTGCACATGCGCACTGCCTTCCCGCCTTCCTGAACAGCTCTCCTCAGTTTCTCTTTTTCCGCGGAGCCAGCAGGTCGTGTATCCTGTCACCGCTGAAGAAATTGTAGTTTTTTGTTTTGTTTCTTTAGACCGCGTACCTGCCTTCCCATACCGATACCGGTATCGCCGGTCTTCCTTTTTCTTTCTTAAAAAATTATTTTCTTTTATTATTTTTTCAGCACTTGGTCACTTCAGTTAGGCCTTCAGGCCTACTTTAATTCTCCACATGGAGAAGCCAGCCCCTGGATTTAAGAAGTGTACCAAGTGTACTGCTGTAATATCAGTCACAGACACCCATGAATGGTGTCTTAAATGTTTGGGGCCTGACCACTCCATTCCGGACTGCCCTTCCTGCTCCCAAATGTCTAAGCGTGGGCTGCAGAACCGGGCCAACAAATTCCATGTGCTGTTTGCTTCAGAGAATCCAACATCACAGTCATCCAGGTCATCATCCCCGGATGGATCTCAGGTAACCAAACCTTCTGTGGGCAAGTCCTCAAAGAGCAAATCTCCTTCAAAGCATCGAGAGGCTCTTAGTTTTGAGGACCCTGCCCCAGCCAAACAGCCCCGGCGGGAAGCCCTACCTTCCAAAACGCCAATACAGGGGCTACAGGTTGACATCGATGGCACGGCCTCGACAGATCACCTGTTGGACTGCTCTGGGGTACCGGCCCATACCGGTACCGACATCCAGGCAGCCGTGGCGTCTATGGGCAATACTGTCCAATCCATGCAGCAGGCCGTCATGGCTTTCATTAAAGCTGCAACGCCATCGGTACCGCTTCCAGCGGTTCCGGGCCCGGTTCCGGTATCGTCCGCCATGCCGGAACCCAGGCCTTCCTCTTCTAAACGCAAATCGGTACCGTATGGGCTTTCGCTCCATACCGCTTCCATACCCGGTACGCCCGATGTCGATACCGATCGGTATGCGTATCGTGCGTTGGAGGAAACTAGAGAATACACCGATTCCTCTGAGGATTTTGTCTCCTCTGATGAGTCTGCAGAGCTCTCCCTTGACCTTCCTGAGGAACCTTCTTCTCCAAAAAGGAGAATGTCTCCTCCAGAGGATTTGTCCTTTCAGGACTTTATTTTAGAAATGGCTAAAGGCCTTTCTATCACTACCTCCTCTGAAAGGGAACCAAGGTCAAAAAGATTGGATATTTTAGGATACTCTAAGTCTCCTAAAGAAGCAGTTACTCTGCCTATCCATGAAATCCTTCAGGAACAATTGATGGATTTCTGGGAGAACCCTTTAACTCTGTCTCCTTATTCCCGTAGGTTGGACACCATGTATCGGGTCCCTCCTTCTCCTGGTTTTCAGAAAACTCAATTGCCTCACCACTCCATTGTGGTAAAGTCTGCAATGAAAAAGATCAAGAGTACTAAAAGGCACTCTTCTACACCTCCAGGAAGGGAATGTAAGACACTAGACTCTTTTGGTAGGAAAATCTTCCAGGCTAGTATGCTTATAGCCAGGATTAATTCCTACAGCCTCTATATGGGCATGTTCCTAGGGGAACTTGCCAAGAAAGTACGGCATTTTGCCTCCCTTATCCCTGAGGATAAACAGGAGGACTTCCTTTCTGTTGTGAAACAACTTTTAGATGTTTCTAAGTTCTCCAACAGAGCTGCCTTTGATTCCTTCGAAGGAGCCAGCAGAGCTTCTGGCATTGCTATCGCAGCCAGACGTCTGGCCTGGCTCCAGGCTTCTGATCTGGAACCCTGGGTTCTAGATGGCTTACGGAATCTGCCCTGTACAGGTGAGAACTTATTCGGTGCAGAGTGGCAGCTTAAGGCCACTCAAATGGACGCTGAAAATGCCACCTTAGAGAGACTTTCTAAGTCCACTTCTACTCCCACTAAGAAGAAGTCTTTCAAGAGGCCTTATTATAAGAAGGCCAGATATGCTTCCAATACTGGCCAGCAATCTTCTCAACCTCGTTTTGCGGCTAAACGTCAGCAAACGAAACAAGCAAGAGCAAAGCCTGCAGCAGCTACTGCAGCTCAACAGGCTCCACCCCCTCAGGGGTTTTGACTTGCCCCTAGAGAACTTGCCATTCCTGGTTCTGGACCAACCAGAACCTCTCACCATACCTGGAAGGTTAGCTCACTTTGCTCCCAGATGGGAACAGATCACAACAGAGCAATGGACCCTCTCTATCATCCGAGAGGGTTACAAACTTCATTTCTCCAGCCTTCCTCCTCATCACATGGTGAGACCTTTCAATTCTCCATCTCCTCTCCTAGCCCTGTTGGATCAGGAGATCTCTTCTCTGCTTGCCCAAGGGGCCATAGAAGAGGTTCCTCTTCATCAACAGGGGTCAGGTTTCTACTCCCCCTATTTTCTCATTCCAAAGAAGACAGGGGGATTCAGACCAATCCTAGATCTGAGAGAATTGAACAAATTTCTGTACAAGGAGAAATTCAAAATGCTCTCTTTGGGCATTCTCCTTCCATACCTTCAGAGTCAGGACTGGCTTTGTTCTCTAGACCTGCAGGATGCGTATACACATCTACTCATCCATCCCTCCCACAGAAAATATCTTCGCTTTCTGTTCAGGGGAAGTCATTACCAATACAGAGTACTTCCCTTCGGTCTCGCCTCTGCCCCAAGAGTCTTTACCAAATGCATGGCAGTCGTAGCCGCATTTCTCAGAAGCATGGGGATTTTCGTATTCCCATATCTGGACGACTGGCTCATTCGAGCTCCAACTCAGTCGCAGGCCCAGATTTCCCTAGTCCGCACAAGGAACCTTCTGCAGTATCTGGGACTGGTGGTAAACCTTCCCAAGTCTCAACTCAGCCCTACTCAGTCTCTAGAATTCATAGGGGCCCGGTTGGACACCACCACTGCAAGAGCCTACCTTCCACTGGTTCGGGGTCAGCGTCTGCTGAGCTTGGCCTCCCAAGCCCAGTCCAGTACTCACTTGACAGCCAGGGAAATGCTACGCCTCCTGGGCCATATGGCCTCCACAGTACATGTGGTGCCCTATGCTCGTCTTCATATGAGAGCAGCTCAATGGACCCTGCCACCCAGTGGACTCAGGCGTCGGGAGCACTCTCAGACCAAATACAAACCTCAAACCGTCTGTCTTGGTCCCTCCATTGGTGGATATCCACCAAGAATCTGTTGTTGGGGGCTCCCTTTCAGCCCTTGCTACCCCAAGCAACCCTCACAACAGATGCCTCCCAATTGGGGTGGGGAGCCCATCTGCTAACTCTCTCCACTCAGGGCACTTGGTCTCCACAGGAGGCCACCCTTCATATCAACCTCCTGGAACTGCGAGCAATTTACCTTGCCCTCAAGGTCTTCCATACCCTCCTTGCCAACCTGACTGTCCTGGTTCAGACAGACAATCAGGTGGCCATGTTTTACATAAACAAACAAGGAGGAACGGGCTCTCTGTCGCTTTGCAACGAAGCTCTCAGATTATGGGCCTTCGCCAGAGAGCACCAAATTCATCTGCTAGCAGTGTACCTTCCAGGAGTTCAAAACTCTCGAGCAGACAGGCTCAGTCGAGTTCTGCTGCCACACGAGTGGTCCCTACACGTGGACCAGATAACCAGAATCTTTCAGGAATGGGGGACCCCGGACATAGACCTCTTTGCAAGTCCGTGGAATGCCAAACTTCCCCGGTTCTGTTCCAGGACTCCATGTCAGGAAGCTCAGGCCACGGACGCCTTTCTCCTCCATTGGGGTCAGGCGTTCCTATATGCCTTTCCACCCATTCCGCTGATTCCCAAGACTCTGTTCAAACTCCAGAGAGATCACGGCTCTATGATCCTCATAGCTCCACGCTGGCCACGCCAAGTGTGGTTCCCTCTGCTTCTACAGCTCTCCCAGGGATCCTCCCTGGACTTAGGAGCTGCACCAGACCTTCTGTCTCAGGAGGACGGGACTTTGTGGCACCCAAACCCCAAATCCCTACATCTCCGAGCTTGGTTACTGAAGGCTTAAGTCTTCAAGACTTTAATCTTTCTCAACCTGTGAAAGATATCCTTCATGCCTCTAGGAAACCTTCCACGAGGCGGTCTTATGCTTTCAAATGGAAACGTTTTTCCATTTGGTGTACTCAGCAGGGCCTTGACCCTCTGGCACTTCCTTTGAATTCCCTCTTAGACTATCTCCTGCATCTTTCCAATGCAGGCCTTAAGACGAATTCTGTAAGAGTCCATTTAAGTGCTATTTCAGCATCCCTGAAACCTGTAAATGGACAACCTATCTCCTCTCATCCTCTTGTTGCAAGATTCATGAGAGGCCTGACCCTCACTAAACCTCCCATCAGACCCCCCCCGGTCGCATGGGATTTGAATCTAGTGCTTGGTCAGCTTATGAAGCCACCTTTTGAGCCGTTATTTTCTACCTCCTTGAAATTTCTTTCCTGGAAGGTATTATTCCTAATTGCAGTCACTTCCGCTCGTCGCATCAGCGAACTGCAGGCTCTAGTGGCTAATCCACCTTATACAAGATTTCATCATGACAAGGTGGTCCTTAGGACGAATCCCCACTTTATGCCTAAAGTGGTCTCGCCTTTTCATCTTAATCAAGAGGTATATCTACCTGTATTTTTTCCGGCTCCTCATGCCTCCAGTGCAGAGAGGAACCTTCATACTCTGGATTGTAAAAGAGCTCTAGCCTTTTACCTTAATAGGACTCAGCCACATCGAAAGTCTTCTCAACTTTTCGTGGCTTTTGATCCTTCACATTTGGGACTTCCAGTCTCCAAGCGTACACTTTCCAATTGGATTGCTCAGTGTATTTCCTTTGCTTACCAGAGTAAAAACATTTCTCTGGAAGGCCATGTCACAGCTCACAATGTGAGAGCCATGGCAACTTCTATGGCTCATCTGCACTCTGTTTCCATTGATCAGATCTGTCGAGCCGCTACCTGGGCCTCGGTTCATACCTTCACAGCCCATTACTGTTTGGACAAAGACTCCCGCCGGGATGCCTTGTTTGGCCAGGCTGTCCTCAAACACCTGTTCCATTCTTAGACAACTCCTGCCCACCTTCCCAGGATGGATGCCTGAGATCCATACGAAGATGGCGAACCTTGACAGGGGATCCCACGCATCTAAGCTAGGGAGTCCCCATATGTGAGGACTTATTCCTGCTTGTTCCTGGAGATAGCACAGTTACTTACCTGTAACAGGTGATCTCTGGGAACAGCAGGAATTAGTCCTCACAACCCACCCACCTCCCCTAGGAGTTGTATCTTTTATCTATCTATCTTCCTGTCCTCTCTCTATTGACTCAGCTATAAACTCGAAACTGAGGAGAGCTGTTCAGGAAGGCGGGAAGGCAGTGCGCATGTGCAGTGGGAGGTCCCAAAAGCTTCCATTCTAGGAAGCTGGGGAGCTTTCCCGCGCAGGCTCCGTCGGTACCGACGTACCCATATGTGAGGACTAATTCCTGCTGTTCCCAGAGATCACCTGTTACAGGTAAGTAACTGTGCTTTCCTGTCTTCTCTTAGCTCTCTTTCTGTGGTCTATGGTCCATCAGCCATTTCTTATCTCCTTTCATTTTCTTCACTTCTTTCCATCAGCCTATTTCCAGTCCCAGTAACCCTCCCCAGTATCATCCTCTTTTCAGTCCTCACTCCCAGTACCTTCCAATGTCAACTTGCATTCCCATGACTGTCACTGGTGTCCATTCCCTTCCACTCCCCCTCCTTCCCCACTGACCAGTCTCTTCTAGTACAAATACCATGGCAGCCCCTCTCAGATCCACTCCCTTCCAGTTCCATTCTCCCATCCCCTCATATCAGCCCATTTGTAGCCTTAGCCCCCAGTTTTCTTCCAGGGCCAGCAGCTCTATCCTCGCCTCCACACAATCAGCCCATTCCCAGTCGAAGCCCCCAATCAGCTCGCTTCCAGTGCTGGTCCCCCCTCAACCCCATTACCAGTGCTAGGCTCCCCTAATCAGCCCATTACCAGTCCTACCCCCCCCCCCCCCATCAGCCCATTACCAGTCCTAGCCTCCTCTAATCAGCCCATTTCCAGTCCTAACCTCCCTAATCAGCTCATTTCCAATGTTAGCCCCCCTATCAGCACATTACCAGTCCCAACTCCCCTGATTTATTTATTTATTTATTTGGCATACATTTATACACCGCTCCTTCCAGCGATCAGAAGCGGTCCATCATTGTACAAGACAGGGAGAGGGGACAAGAGAAGGGAAGGATAAACAACGAGATGATTACAGTTATACAATTGATTTGCAAATAAATTACTGTTTAAACACCAGTATGAATTACAGATTGTTGTACAAGACATGGGAGAGGGGACAAGATAAGGGGGTGATTAACAATGGCACAATTACAGTTATACATATCATTGGCATAAATTACAGTTTGAACACCAGTGTAAATATACAACAGAGTCGCCATATATAAAGGCATGATAGGAGAAATTATATACATATCGACATTTTGATCATCATGGAAGTGGACATCAAATGAGCATTAGGTTCATATGAGGCTTAGGCTTTTGAGGTAGGTGGGCCGCATGGGAGGGAATAGTTGGAGCCGGCTATGTGATGCCATTCCCAGTCCTAGCCTTCCCTAATCAACCCATTACCAGTCCTAGCCCCCCCCCCATCTGCCCATTATAATCCTAACCCGCACTGTCTCTCCCCTCTGTCCAGCATTTATCCCCCGTCTGTCCAGTATGTCCCCCTGTCTCTTCCCTTTGTCCATATCAGCCCCCTCCCTCTGTTCATGTCAACCCCCCTCCCTTCCTCCATGTCAGCCCTCCCTTCCTCCATGTCAGTCCCCCTCTGTCCATGTCAGCCCCCTCCATCTATCCATCCCTCCATGTCAGCCCCCTCCCTCCCTCCCTCCCTCCATGTCAGCCCCCCTCTAACCATGTTAGCCCCCCTTCCTCCCCCCATGTCAGCCCTTCCTTTGTCCATGTCAGCCCCCTCCCTCCTCTCCCTCCATCCATCAGCTCTCCCCTCCCTCCATGTCAGACCCCCTGTCCATGTCAGCCCCCTCCCTCCATCCAACAATCAGCTCTCCCCTCCTTCCATGTCAGCCCCGTTGCAGGTTCCCTACCCCCTCCTCCCCTCTCCCTGTCTGCCTGCTACTGCCCTCGAGAGACAGAAAGGCTCCGCAACGGCTTCACTCACAGGCACAGCCGCGGTTCCCTAAGAGGCAGGGAGCGGCGGCTGCAGAAGATTGGAGTCTGTCAGTTTGCTGTTGCCGAGAAGCGGACTCGGCAGCGGCAGCAACTTGTACGTTTTTTTGGGGGGGGGTTTAACAGCGGAGTGAGGCGACCCCTGCTGAATCCTATGGCGACCCCCATGGGGGTCGCGACCCACAGGTTGAGAACCGCTACTATAGAGGCTGGAAAGGAGGATGTGAGAGAACCCCCTAATGGTGTCAGTGGTCAGCAGATGGCTAGATTCAATCTACTGGGTCCAGAAGGTCCTAGAGTTTGAGAAGCCCCAACTCTCGCACCACTCTCTAATGGTGAAGTTGACCATGAAGAAGGTAAAGAGCAGCAAGATGCACTCCTCAGTCCCCCCAGGTAGGGAGGTGAAGACTTTGGACTCCTTTATTTATTTATTTATTTATTTAAACATATTTCTATACCGCCTTCCTACAATTCAAAGCGGTTCACAGTTAACAAATGTGTAACAGGAGCCTGTTCAGCACACTGTTTTGCATGAAACAGGGACAGTAAAAAAAACCCAAAACTATGCAACATAGTTTAACAGTTTAACATCAACTATTTACAGTTATGGATCTGCTGGTTAGATTGGTTAACTATGTACAGATAAAGGAGTATTTGTCTATTGTGTCCTAAGAGTGCATTTTAAGGTGTCTGGGTTTCTGAGTGCATGTCTGTGCGGTATTCATTTAGAAAGAGGTATATTTTAAGCCTCTTTCTGAATTCTGATAAGTCCGTAATTTCTCTCAGTGCTGGTAGAAGGGAGTTTCATAATGTAGGGGCAAATAACGAAAAGGCTCGGTTGCAGGTAGACTGCTTGCCTCCTGATCATCTGGGTAGGGATCTGTTCAAGGTTAAGAGTGGTGGTTCTTCTGGACCGCTCAGTTTTGGATTTGACAATGAGAGGCAGAAGGCAGCTTGCAGATTCACTCTGTTGGATTTTAATTGTTATGGTGAGGGCTTTGAACTTAATTCTGGCAGTCATGGGAAGCCAGTGGAGTTGTATAAGCAATGGGGTGATGTAGTCTTGATGAGGGGTTCCAGTAATTATCCGTGCAGCCATGTTCTGGGATAATTGCAATCTGTGGAGGATGTGTTTGGAGAGGCCTTGATAAATGATGTTGCAATAGTCCAGAAGAGGTGTAACTAGAGCAGGGGTCTCAAACTCAAATTGCTTTGAGGGCCAAATGAGGACTTGTAAAGTAACCCGCGGGCCGCATAAGACGCGGGGCCTCATTTGCATAAATATTTGCATAATGTTACCATACAAAGCACAGACGTTAATGATGCACATTTCCCAGAGCTGACATTTTCCAGTTAATAAATTCAAAAATGATATTTTTCTACCTTTTGTGCATTTTTTTCAGTTGCAATTGTTCCAGCCACTTTCTTCTGGTTTCTTTGTGTCTTCTGCTAACTCTCCATCGTCTGCTGTCCATTTGGCCTTTCTTCTCTCTTCTAGTTTTTTTTTCCATTCTCTCTCTACATCTGCTTTAACATACTAATCTTTCTCCTTTTGCTTCTTCCTCATTCCTATTTCATCCACTCAAATTTTACCCCTCCATCCTCAATCACCACTTACTCTCCCAATACCCGGCCAATTGTAGATTTTTCTTCCCTCCCACACAACAAAATATTTTTCCCCTCTCCATTTCACTCTCCCAGCTCCATCCCATTCTAATCCTCCCCCAACATCAGCTCCCTTCTAGTTCCAGCCTACCCAGCACCTGCTCCCTTCTAGTCCCCGCATCAGCCCATTTCCAGTCCTATCCTAGCCCCACCATCAGCCCATTTCCTGTCCTAGCTCCCCCCCCACTAAGCCCATTTCCAGTCCTAGCAACCCCCCCCCAGTCCATTACCATTTATAGCCTCCCATAGCCCATTACCAGTCCTAAGCCCTCCAACAGGCCACTTCCAGTCCTAACCCTCCCATCACCCCATTTTCATTCTTAGCCCCACAATAGCCCATTACCAGTCCTAACCCACCAATCAGCCCACCTCCAGCTCTAACCCCCATCTGCCCATTTCCAGTCCTAGCCCCCACCATATTTAGCCCATTACCAGTCATATCCCCCCCCCCCCCGCTGCCATTAGCCCACTTCCAGTCCTAATCCCCCATTACCCCATTTAATTTTTTTCCCCTCCGTAGCTCATTACCAGTCCAAACTCCCCCCATCAGCCCACCTCCAGTCCTTCCTAACCCCCATCAGCCCATTTCCAGTCCTAACCCCCCCCCCCCCCCATCAGCCCAAGTAAATAAAATTAAAAAAAAAATCCTGACTTCTGCTGCTGCCGCTGCCACCGTGGCAGCGGCAGAATCAATAGTCAATTAAAAAAAAAAAACTGGCTTCTGCTGCTGCAGCCGTGGCAGCGGCAGAATCAGCTGTCCCGCGGCCCCTTCCCCTCTGCCCGGAAGAGCCCTGAGTCTGCTCCATCAGCGGCGGGCTTTTCAAGCCGTGAAGAGAGTATTTCCCTCTTGCGCGGCTTAAGCGTTTTCAAGCCGCGCGAGAGGGAAATACTCTCTTCGCGGCTTGAAAAGCCCGCCGCTGATGGAGCAGACTCAGGGCTCTTCCGGATAGAGGGGAACGGGCCGTGGGACAGCTGATTCTGCTGCTGCCACGGCAGCAGCAGCCAGTTTTTTTTTTTAAATTGACAGTTGATTCTGCCGCTGCCACGGCGGCAGCAGCAGCAGCAGAAGCCAGGGTTGTTGTTTTTTTTATTCCCTCCGTCGCGGGCTGCACAAAGCTCTCTCGCGGGTTTGAGACCCCGGAACTAGAGCCTGGCAGATGGTACAGAATAGGTTTGTTGAGAGAAGTGGGCGGAGGTTCTTCAGGGTTTTTAGTTTTTGGTAGACAGTGGATGTTGTTCGCCTTATATGTGCTTGGAAAGTCAGTTGCTAGTCGATGGTTATGCCAAGATATTTGATCTCATATTTGAGTCTGATTTCTGCCTTGTCTAGTCTCAATGTTTGTGGAGGGTAGAATGTTTGGTTGGTAATTACATATAAGGCTTCTGTCTTCTCATTGTTAATGTGTAAATTGTGTCAGGTGAGCCATTCCTTTGCATCTTTGAAACAATTTTGGATGCTGGTGAGGTTAGGAGAGCGGAGGTTAATAGGGGTAAAGATCATTTTATCATCAGCATAAATTTGATATTGAATGCTGTGGTTGTTGAAGATCTGGCAAACTGGCTGTATGAAAATATTAAAGAGGAGGGCTGAGAGACGAGCCCTAGGGAACGCTTGTTTGTTGAGTGCATGGGGTTGAAATCTTTCTGTTGATTCTGACTTGCTGCTTTCGAGATTCTAGGTACGATTGGAACCAAGAGGGACTACCCATGCTGCTTCTCTTATTCTCCAATTTGATTGCCCCTGTTGGGCTTTTTTTGGTGGTCACCTCTATTTTCAGTAGCTTGGCAATCCCACACATGAGGGCTTACTCCCTGCTTGTCCATGGAGAAGCATAGTTACTCACCTGTAGCAGGTGTTCTCTGTGGACAGCGGGAATAAGTCCTCATGAAATCATTTGAAGACCATATCTCGCAAAGGATTTGAAAAGACTGGAAATGGTTCAGAGGAAGGCAACCAAAATGATTTGGAGCCTGCGTCAGAAGACGTATGAGAAGAAACTTGAAGACCTAAATATGTATACTCTGGAGGAGAGGAGGGACATGGAGATATGAGTCAGACCTTTAAATACTTAAGGAGTATTAATGAACAAACCAACCTCTTCCAAAGACGGGGAAGCTGTAAAACTAGAAGGCATAACATGAAGCTGCAAGGGGGTAAACTGAAAGGCAATGTCAGGAAATACTTTTTCCCTGAAAGGGTGGTAGATGCTTGGAATGCCCTCCCGAATAAAGTGGTGGGGGCAAATACAGTGACAGAATTCAAAATAGCATGAGACAGACACAGAAGATCCCTTTATAGCAACAGGATAAAATCAAAATAAAAAACTCTCTCTTATATCTCAACAAATAGGAGTGACCTAAACAAAGGCATGGGAAGGGATGACCTGCACGGAGCGGCAGATGCACCTACTCTTACCGCCTTGTTGGGCAGACTACATGGACCATACTGGTATTTATCTGCCATCATTTACTATGTTATGTAACCTTCCCACCTCCCCAAGGAATTGTTTTTCTGGCTACAGCTTTGATACTGTACTGGAGAAGATGGCAATGCAGCACGCGGGAAGGCTCGCATGCATGCCTGATGGTGCCTCCCAAAGCTCCTTGTAGAGGTTGGGGAGCATTCCCACACGAGGCTCTGTCAGGGACATCACCCATACATGGGGACTTATTCCTGCTGTTCACAGAGAACACCTGCTACAGGTGAGTAACTATGTTTTCTCTAAAGCCAAAGGTAGGGTTCAGTACATGTGAATATGGCAGCCAGTGAATGGAGGGCAGGAGCTGGGTAGAGGGATACAGAACTTGTCACCTCTAGAACTATATGACTTGGGTTGAGATGTTTTTTTTCTTTTACATTTCAGTTCAGATTTCTTTATTGATTTTGTATCCACAAATGATAGCAAGTAATCTAAACTATACGCCCATGATAACCAAGTTTGCAAGAATCCCCCTTGTTTCCCCCCAAATAATAATCTCTTGGGCAGAAATATCTTGTCTGAATTCCTAGTGCATATCTAATTATATATATATGCTTTCAACATTTAAAATGATACTATGGGCTCTGGGTGGCAAATCTTGAATACAGAGAGCCACAAATCTACACTTTTCTCAACCTGCTCAGGGTTTAGAGCTTTCCCAGTCCTCAACTCCATCTCCATCAAATCATGGACAACCTTCCTTCATTCTATAAAGGAGAGACTGCTTTCTGCCAACCAATTGTATAGCATAAATTCTTTTCATCATCAAGAAAATCTTCATCAGATGGCCTCACTGACTGAAGTCAAGATGGGACTGGCTGCAGAAACACAATAACAAGGCACTATGCCACTGTTAACCATCAAGGAGGCCTGGATCAAGTCTTGCATATAGAAAACCACCTTATTCCTTAATAATAATGGGATGATACTATAAATTATGACAACAAGAACCACTAGTTGTATTACATTTAAGACAAAGGATTAATGTAATCAACTTTGCTTTAAAGGCACATTTCCTTTGCATAAATATTCACAAAAAATGTACAAGTTGAAAAAAGTGCATGCTTACAGTGTGATAAAAATGATGTGTTTCCCCTTCTTTCATTTGCAAACTTATACATGTCTGGGGGGGGGGAGAGAAGTATGAAGAACATGATAGTGTGTCTTGTTAGGATGGCAGGGGCTGTGGGGCTCTATGAGGCATCTTTATGACTAATATTATCTATATATGTGTGTGCCTATCTTGAAACTGTGTGTGGTGCAGGAGTGGGAGTGTCTGTGTGTGAGGTGCAGGCCTAGATGTAGGGGAATATCATGCCCCAGAACACTACAGATGGGAATGCATGTGTTTCCCTCCCTCCTCTCCTATGTGTTCCAACATCTGCCCCTCTTGCTACCCACTGATCTCCCTCGTGGTCTGTCCTCTTCAGCCTGCCTTACTCCCCGCCCCCAAACCTTTCTGGTAGTATCAGCAGCATTAGTGCTCAAAGAAAAGCAAACCACTGCAGATCTTTGTGCTCAGCCACTCTGCAAGAGCCTCTGTCAGTCCCACCCCCTCTGACATGCAATTTCTTTTGCCCTAGGGTTAAACTGGCAGATATTCTTGCAGCTTGTTTGAGCATGAGACTCTGCTGCTGTTTGCTTTGCTTATAGCACTGATGCTGCTGAGACTGCCAGGAAAGTTTGAGATGAGTGAGGGGATGGACCAGGGAAGAGGGAGGCAGGCAGTAAGAGAGGAAGATGTTGGGCCAGCATGGGGGCTCTGGTTGAGAAAGTCAAACATTTAACTTACTATCATTTTGCTTCAATAATAATTTGGAAGTCCAAGCAGATTTTGCCACTTATAATTCCTCCCACCTCATTCTGCACCCACCCACTCCACAGCTTGCTTTTCCTCCATGGTTTTCCCATTATGATGATGATGATGAAATTATTAAGTTCCATCAGGTTGATGTTGACTCAAGGATAGTTGTCCTACACTCTGTTCAGTCTTCAGTTAAGCAGCTAATTGTTGAGAGAATAGCATCTATAGCTGCTGCTGTTGTACTGATCTATTGCATTGCTGATCTTCCTCTTTAGTGTCAACCTCAACCTTGCTGAGCATGAAATCGTTCTCTGCATAATGTGTACAAAAGCTGAACGCAAGCTTCCAAGGAAAGTTTATGTTTAATTTTCTCCAGTACTGATTGGTTTGTTTTTTAGTTATATGCATTATTCTTCACCAGCACCATAATTGGAAAGCACAGATTTTCTTCAGTCCTTCATTTAAGGATGAGTAAATGTACCTGTACTATTTGATCTTCATTATTATAGTACAGCTGTTCAACTCCTCCAGCTAATTCATCATATCTTTTGTTCAGTGCAATATTTAAGGCAAGCAATTTGGAGGCTCCAAGCTTGCCCCATCTCTCTCTAACTTTCAGCCATAAAAAAGGAGCTTATTCAACTCAAACAGGAATTGGCTGCATTTAAAGATGCTTCCAGAACTATTAACCATCCTGACATTTTACCCTGACTGCCACAGAGAATAAAACAGAATTTCAATGATAGGGTAGATCAAATTGGTGGAGGGGTGGTGCTATATGTTATAGAGGGCATTGATAGGGGAAAAAACCTCTATGCCCATAAGAGTAATACAAGGTGTACCACAAGGATCTGCACTTTCATCGCTCCTTTTCAATATTTATATGCAACCAATATGCAAAATTCCTTTGAAAAGTGGAATTAAGTATACAATCTATGCTGATGATATTATGATTTTCACAACTATCACTATTGAGAACCCTGATTTCTCGGGCATTACAGAATGTCTCTCAGAAATGTCCAACTGGTGTAAAACAAACAACATGGAAATTAATTTTAGCAAAACAGAGGCGTTATTTATTTCTCGTAACCATAATTTTGCGCATCCTCCTGACATCAAAATAGATAACTCAACTATTCCTATTAAATCAGAAGTAAAATATCTTGGAGTTACTCTGGATAATGAGTTGAATCTCAGATCACACATAAATAAGACAATTAAAAGCGCTTATTACAGAATGAAGCTCATCAAAAGACTAAGGCCGCTTCTTGATACTGTTCACTTCAGAAATGTTTGTCAAGCATTGATTACTCCATTACTTGACTTCTGTAATCCAATATATCTGGGTTTATCTAAGCAAGCACTTAAGCCTTTACAACTGGCGCAGAATACTGCTGCACGTATAATTTTTGGTCTATCAAGTAGAGAACATATAACTCCCATCTTGAAAGAGCTTCACTGGTTACCAATAGCTTCACGTGTAAAATATAAAACTATAATTTATATTTTCAAGATAAAACAACAATATTCTGCAGAAAGCCTGACATATCTCATACAGTCAGATATTAGCAACAGACCTAGAAGAAGAGGATCTGACAACAGAATCAGCTTATCAAATGATGTCAGAAAAACACGTAAAGACACCTCTGAAAGGGCTTTCTCTTTTGCTGCACCTTCCATCTGGAACTCTCTACCTAATGAGCTGAGAGCAGCTCAAGACATCAATGACTTTAGAAAGCAACTGAAAACATCTTTGTTTATAGAACACTACGGTCATGCAATTAACTAACTTAATTTGTCTGGAATGTAAATCATATACATATTGTATAATAGCTCACATTATAGTATAGCTCACTATGTAGATAATGCAACTCACTCTAACACATTATACCATAACTTTAACTTTTATTTCTTTACATTTTCTCACTAATACTCTTAATATCTTTGTTTGTAAGACCGCTTTGATTGTATGATAAGGCGGTATAGAAATCCAATTAAATAAATAAATAAATAAATAAATTGAGTCAATCAAGATAAAAGTTTTGTAGGAAACAAAATACACTATAGAATCTCTATAGATAGCCCATGCAAAAGGGGAAGATAATGGCAGTGGGGATGTACTACCATTTACTTGATCGGAATTAGCAGATAAAATGGTAACAAAAATTAGAGAAGCTAACAAAATTTTTAACACAAAATGGCCCACAGTTACCCTATTATGGACTGGGCCAATGTCGCATCAGGACATCTTAGGGAGATAAAGTTTCTAGATGAAATAAATGAGTGCTTTATGGATCAGTTGGTTCAGGAATTGGCATGAGGGGAAGCTATTTTAGACCTAGTCCTTAGAGGAATGCAGGATCTGGTGTTAGAGGTAATGGTGGTGTGATTATAACATGATTATATTTGATTTAATAAATGGAGGGCACACAGCAAGGAGATCCTTTTCAAAAGGGAGACTATGATACAAAGAGGAAAATGGTTAAGAAAAAAACTAATAAAGAGCAGCTGCAAAAGTTAAAAGCTTACATAAGGCCTGGGCTTTGTTTAAAAATGCTATCTTTGAAGCCCAGACTAGATGTATTCCAGCTTAAGAAAAGTGGAAGGAAGGCAAAATGACTGCTGGCATGGCTTAAAGGTGAGGTCAGAGAGGTTGTTATAGCGAAAAAAGCATCTTTAAGAAAATGGAAAAAGGAACCAAATGTAAAAACAGGAAACAACATAAGCACTGGCAAGTTGGATGCAAGGCATTGATAAGGCATGCAAAGAGAAAATTTTAAAAGAAGCTTGCTGTGGAAGCAAAAACTCAATAAAAATATTTTCAAGTACATTCATAGAAAAAAACCTGTGAGAGAGTCAGTTGGACCAATAGATGACAAAGGGGTAAAAGAAAGACCCTAAGGGAGGACAAGGCCATAGCAGAGAGACTGAATTATTTACTTTGGTCTTTACTAAAGAAGATGCAGGGGAGCTACCCAGTCCAGAAATGATATTTAAGGGTGATGTATTGGAGGAATTGAAACAAATCTTGATAAACCTGGAAGATGTAATAGAGCAATTTGGTAAACTAAAGAGTAGCAAATCACCTGGACTGGATGGTGTACAGTGCATTGCAAAAGTATTCATCCCCTCTGTATTTGTCCTGTTTGGTTGTATTACAATCTGGAATTAAAATGGAATTTGGGGGATTAGCACCGTGTGATTATACATAACATGCCTACGACTTTGAAGGCGCAAAATATCCTTTATTGTGACATAAACAATAATTAAGACAAAAAAAACTGAAAGCAGAAGTGTGCATATTTCTCTGGGAACAAGCAGGAAGTCCTCATATATGGGTGACGTCGTCACCAACGGATCCCTTGCAGAAGCATCCCCCCAGCTTTAAAAGAAAGCCTTTGGGATATGCCACCACGCATGCGTGGTCTCCTTCCCACCCAAGGGTGCCATCTTGCTCAGTGTCCCTTTTACCGCGGAGCCCCTCAGACGTCATCTGGCTTGTCCCCGGAAAAAGTTGATTTTTTTGTTCCTCGAGTTTCCAACTTGCCTCCGGTATTGCACCGGTACTCTTCCCACCTACCGACCTCGGTGCCTCAGCATCGGGTTCGGTTCAAATTTTTGTGGTTTTCATTCCTTTTTCTTTTCTGGCGCCTTTTTTCTCCTGCTGGCAGCCCGGAGGGTCTTTGACCTCGCAGGGGTGCTTTTTTTCCCCCCATAGCTACCAGTGGTTTTAAGAAGTGTGTTCAGTGTTCTAAAATTATGTCTTTGACTGACACACATGACTGCTGTCTTCATTGCTTTGGACCAGACCATGACCTGGAGGCCTGCAGTCTCTGCAAGAGGATGTCCAGCAAGGTCCCCTCAAGAGCTGCCAGCAGCAGCACGACAAGTTCTTCCCGAGTCCTCGGTACCTCCCAAAGCCACGGCCTTGTCTGAGGCCCTGACACTTCAGGCAGAGCTTTCCAAGCCCGAGCTCCGTCGTGGGTCCTCAGAAAGGGAGGTCTCCCTCGAAGGAACACAGAAAAGAAGAAACCCTTGAAGGTGGCACCTTGGATTGTTCTGACCAGCTGGGAGCTCCTCGGACCTGGTCCCATAGTCTGTGGCGCTCGTCCGAGGCATCAGTAAAGGAGTGACCTGCGAAGGACCCCAGAAGGATCCGGCCGTGGACCGGCCTCAGTCCCCAGACACCATCCTCATTGAGGATTCCTCTTCGGGGGAGCTAGCATCGGGCCCGAGTCCCTTGGTGCCTGTGCCGAAGGCTGCAGAGCCTTCTGGGCTGTAGTCCAGAATGGCAGCCCCAGAGCGCAGTATGTCTGCCTTGATGGACCAGCAGCAAGCGCTGTTGTCCGGTAAACCGATTTCATCTGCCCCGACTACCGGGCCGTCGACCTCCAAGACGTTCCCGGAGGCTGAGCCGATCCTCGTTCTTTGGCTTTGAGTCAATCTTCAGCCAACGTCACGCTCCGAGTCCCGCTTGTCAGGACCGTGGTCATCCCTGGTAAGTCTACCGGGTGCCATAAGAACATAAGATATGCCATACTGGGTCAGACCAAGGTCCATCAAGCCCAGTATTCTGTTTCCAACAGTGGCCAATCTAGGTCATACGTACCTAGCAGTTTCCCCAAGGGACACAGGTTCCACAATGCTTGTATTGGTTCAAGCATTGATATCCTGGGTCCCTTCTTAATAATGGTTTATGGACCTTTCCTCCAGGAACTTGTCCAAACCTTTTTTAAACCCAGCTACACTAACAGCCTTTACTACATCCTCCGGTAACAAATTCCAGAGTTTGATTACACGTTGAGTGAAAAAATATTTTCTTTTATTAGTCTTAAATAGTTTACCCTGTAGCTTCATTGCATGTCCCCTAGTCTTTCTATATTCTGATAAGGTAAACAATCGATCTACATTTACCCGTTCCACTCCGTTCATTAATTTATAGACTTCTATCATATCTCCCCTCAGCCGTCTCTTTTCCAGGTTAAAGAGCCCCAACCTTTTTAGCCTTTCTTCATAGGAGTATCCTTCCATCCCCTTTACCATTTTGGTGGCTCTTCTCTGAACCTTTTCTAAAATCGCTATATCCTTTTTAAGATACGGTGACCAGAATTCCACACAGTATTCAAGGTGCGGTCTCACCATGGAACGATATTGAGCATTATAATATCTTTTGTTTTATTTTCCATTCCTTTCCTTATCATACCTAGCATTCTATTTGCTCTCTTGGCCGCCGCTGCACACTGGGCCGAGGGTTTTAACATGGTATCCACAATGACGCCTAAATCATTTTCCTGGGTGGTGGTTCCTAATGTGGAACCTTGCATCGTGTAACCATAGTTTGGGTTGTTCTTCCCTAGGTGCATAACCTTGCACTTGTCCACATTAAATTTCATCTGCCATTTTGATGCCCAGTCTTCCAATTTATCAAGATCCTCTTGCAATTTTCCACAATCCTCTTGGGTTTTAACAACTTTAAATGGTTTTGTGTCATCTGCAAATTTGATAACCTCACTCGTTATTCCACTTTCCAGGTCATTTATGAATATGTCAAAAAGCAGCGGACCCAGCACAGATCCCTGGGGTACACCACTATTCATCTTTCTCCATTGGGAAAATTGGCCATTTAGCCCTACCCTCTGCTTTCTATCTTTTAACCAGTTCCTGATCCACAATAGTACACTGCCTCCTATCCCATGACTCTTTAGTTTTGCCAAAAGTCTCTGATGAGGGACCTTGTCAAAGGCTTTTTGAAAGTCCAGATACACAATATCAACCGACTCACCTTTGTCCACCTGATTATTCACTCCTTCAAAAACAACATAACAGATTAGTAAGACAAGATCTTCCTTGTCTAAAGCCATGTTGGCTGTCTCCCATTAGGTCATGACTATCTACATGCTGAGTAATTTTATTCTTTATGATGGTTTCTACCATTTTTCCCGGTACTGATGTCAGGCTCACCGGTCTGTAGTTTCCCGGATCACCCCTGGAACCCTTTTTAAAGACATATTGCAGCTAAGTTTCTGATACTGCATCAGCATGTCTTCTACTAGTTCTTTGTAGTTTTCTGCCCTGACACGGAGCTTCGAGGCCCACAGAGCAGCCCTCAGGCGAGTCCTCCATTGACTATGATGAGTGGGAGATGGAGGACGAGGAGTCCCCCGATACCCATTGCCACCACGACATCCCTTCCAATTCCCCTGTGTAGGAACCTTGGTGGTGGTTCCCACCAAAAGACATGGGTTTCTTGGACTTTATCAAGGACATGTCCAAGGCCTTCGCGTTCCCGACCAAGTTGGACAGTGTACGTTTGGTCACCACCTCCCCCCAGCCTACTGGGGTCATAGGAGATGAAAAGCTGAGAGGCTTTGCTGTGGCCCTCAGTGCATTGGATATACACGGACAAAGCTCTCTTACATTCCAAGGTGTGGAGGACCGTCTCTGCCCGACTGGAATGAGGTCTTGGGATGAAGGTAGGGAGCACTGCTTCCTCGTTGAGGTGGAAGTGCGACACTATCTTCGGCAGGAATTTGGGGTGCATGCAAAGTACCACTCTGTTCTTCTAGAACCTGGTATAAGGCACCTCTGTCACAAGTACTTGGAGCTCATTAACTCTGCGAGTGGAGGTGAGCGCCACTAGGAAAACCATCTTCCACGAGAGGTAGTGAATGTGGCAGGTAGCCAGAGGCTCAAAGGGCGGATGAGTGAGCTGCTCCAACACCACATTGAGGTCCCATTCGGTAGCCGGAAGGTGAACAGGGGGCTTTAATAGGAGAAGGCCCCTAAGGAAACGGGTCACTAACGGTTAGCCCGAGAGGGGCTTACCATCCACCGGACGGTGATAAACCGCTATGGCACTAAGGTGCACCCGAACAGAATTAGACTTGAGCCCGGACTGAGACAGGTGGAGAAGGTACTGTAACACCAGAGCCACCGGGCAGGAAACATAGAAACATAGAAAGGATCAGCCCCCTGTTGGAAGCAACAAACAGAGAACCTGCACCATTTGAGGGCGTAAGCCTTCCTAGTGGAGTCCTTGCAATAGGCCAGCAGAATGTTCTCCACATCCACCAGGAGGTTGAGAGGGGCCAGAGTTACCCTCTCAGCTGCCATGCTGTCAGCGAGAGGGACCCGAGATTGGGGTGCAGGAGAGAGCCCCCCTCCTAGGATTGAAGACCCAGGTCGGTTCCCAGGGGGATGGGGACCTCCACCGCCAGCCTCAGGAGCAGCGGAAACCACGGCTGACTGGGCAACCAAGGAGATATCAGGATGAACGAGGCCCTGTCGCGGAGCACCCTGAAAAGGGTCTTGGCTATCAAGGGCATCGGAGGGAAGGTGTACATGAGGCCCTCTGACCATGAGACCAGGAACATGTCCACTGCCACCCTGGAGGGGTGGTCCTGCCAGGAGCAAAAGCGGGACAACTGAAAGTTGTCCAGACTAGCGAACAGGTCCATCATGGATTCCCCCCAGAGACAGAAATGCCGACTGGTTACACTGGTCAACAGTGAAATCGTTACTGACTTTAAAAGGCCCTAATCTGTAGTATCTTGGTGAGCTGAACACGAATATAACATTAAAAAAATTTTATTGGCTCTCGTTTTGAAGATATTGCATGTAGTTCATTTTTGATGTTTCACCGTGTAAATTTATCCAGTAGGACATCAACAACATCCCAAATAAGCCTTGAATGATGTAATATTGCATCACATTGCATAATACCAGCATGCACACATCATCCAGAGTTGATTGCATCATTTTCTGATGCAATGCAATACTGCCAGACGACTGCTGAAGCCATCTGACGTCAGCAGTGTACTATATGCAGTCGAAAGGAAAGTAATCTGGTATTCTGTTCCGATATTGAAAGCCCCATGAATGCCTTAAAAATCACTCATGACCTACAAGACTGGAGACTATTTATAGACTCTTTGAAACTGAGTCTGAAGGCTGTGCTTTTAAACAATGGAAACCGTCTTCCATCTATTCCAGTAGTGCATGCCGTCCACATGAAAGAGACATACGATAACTTAAAGCATCTACTGACTTCCATTAACTATAACAAGTACAGCTGGCACCTCTGTGGTTACTTGAAGGTAGTTGCCCTTTTAACGGGACTGCAGCAGGGATATATAAAATACATGTGTTTCTTATGTGTGTGGGATAGCCGAGCAAGGGATTGGCACTACTTGTGGAAGGAATGGAATCGCAGACAAAATGTAACAGTTGGAGAGAAGAATATCCAGCACCCAGCTCTGGTTGAGGCTCACAAAATCCTGCTACCACCCCTTCACATCAAACTAGGTTTGATGAAAAACTTCGTGAAAGCCATGGACCGCACTTCGCCAGCTTTCCGATACTTGCAAGAAAAATTCCCTCGACTCAGCGAAGCAAAGATTAAAGAGGGAGTTTTTGTGGGTCCTCAGATTCGAGAGCTCTTCAAAGATGACCGAATCAACAACTTGCTGCAGGGTGATGTGAAAAAAGCATGGAATGCTTTTCGCCTAGTGTCAAGAAACTTTCTCGGGAATGTTAGGGCAGAAAACTACAAAGAACTAGTAGAAGACATGCTGATGCAGTTTCAGAAACTTAGCTGCAATATGTCTCTAAAGATCCATTTCCTTGATTCCCATTTCAATTTCTTTCCTGACATCTGTGGTATGGATAGTGATGAACAAGGCGAACGTTTTCACCAGGATATCGCAACGATGGAGCAAAGATACCAGGGAAAATGGTCCACTACAATGCTGGCTGACTACTGCTGGACACTCCCCAGAGAAGCTCCCGAACAGCTGTACAAGAGACAGGCGAAAAAAATCTAAGTAGTCTATGACTTGGTTTTTTACAGGTATTAACTGAAGGCCTATTATATTTACTATTGACATGCATTTCGTGATGTAAACGTTAATTCTTGTAGATTACAAAAAAACTAGAGCCAACTTTGCAATTTCACTGACATATTCGTGTTCAGCATATAAAAATTGATAAGAATTTTTTTATTTTTATTTCAGTAACATGACTTTTGTAAAAGTTTGTTGACCAATGTTACCCTGGGGTCCAACTGCCACTCGTGCGGCTGGAGAACCCTGCTGAGCCTGTCGGCCAGCAGGTTGTCCTGGCCAGGCAGTTTCACTGCCTGCAGGAGGATTCCCTCTTCACATGATGTGTCTAAAGTATGAAAGTCAAAGTCTTGTCATCTGAGCTTTTAAAGAGAATTTTGGTTTGATCTTCTGTAGTACTGACTGGTTTGTTCTTTGGGCACTCCATACAGTATTCTTGGCCAGCACCACAATTCAAAGGCATCAATTTTCTTCCTGTCTGTTTTTTTTAACTGTCCAACTTTCACATCCATAAGAAGTTATTGAAAATACCATGGCTTGGACAAGTGAAATCTTTGTATGGAGAGAAACATCTCTGCTCTTGAGAGTCCTGTCTAGGTCCTTCATAGCCATTCTGCCAAGAGCAATGGATCATCGGATTTCCTGACTGCTTGTCATT
The DNA here is from genome assembly GCA_033557465.1 of Ichthyophis bannanicus. Lineage (NCBI taxonomy): Eukaryota > Metazoa > Chordata > Amphibia > Gymnophiona > Ichthyophiidae > Ichthyophis > Ichthyophis bannanicus. Next base: position 99,858,019 of record CM066039.1, read on the forward strand.
TCTTTATTGATTATTGATCCAAAGGTTAAACTTGTCCACTATTTTAATTTGTCCTCCATCAAGGATGAACTTATTGATTTTGCCAATTGTCAGGATCTTTGTGTTGGCAAATACAGTGACAGAATTCAAAATGGCATGGGACAGACACCGTGGATCCCTTTACAGCAACAGGATAAAATCAAAATAAACTTAACTAACTAATTTCTCAACATACAGGGGTGTCCTACATGGAGCGGTGGGTTCACTTCTAAAACAAAGACATGGGGAGAGGTGGCCTGTACGGAGCAGCAGGTGCACCTACTCTTGTCATCTTACTGGGCAGACTAGATGGACCATACTGGTCTTTATATGCCGTCATTTGCTTTGTTACAATGTTATGTTAAGGTGCAGGCCCTTTTTAAGACTATGTTCCTTGATCTTGAGAAGCAAATGTTTCAGATCATCTTCACTTCCAGCCAGTATTATGGTATCTTCAGCATAATGAAGGTTGTTGATGAGTCTTCAATCAATCTTCACACCTCAATTATCTTTATACAGTCCTGCTTCTCTGATGATTTTTTTCTGCATATAAATTATAAAGGTAGTGTGGAAGTATGCAGTCTTGTCATACACTTTTGCTGATTTTAAACCATTCTGTTTCTTCTTGTTCTGTTCAAACTGTTGCTTCTTGGTCAAAGTAAAGGTTGTGCAAGAGAACTATTAGGTGTTCTCCTAGAAGAAGCAGGAAGTCAGTCCTCACATATGAGTGACGTTGGCGCCGATGGAGCCCCACACAGAAGCGTCTCCCCAGCTTTCAAAGAAATCCTTTGGGAGATGCACCAAACATGTGTGGTCCCCTTCCCGCCCAAGGATGCCATCTTGCCTCAGTCTCTTTGCCACAGAGCCCTTCAGATGTCTGTCCAGTTTCCTCCAAAAAAGTATCTCATTTTGTCTTGTTTTATCAGGTACATGCACCAGTTCCTTTCTCACCCCCGGGCCAGCTCAGCTTGGCATTGCTCCTCTGGTTTATTCTTTTCTTTATAGCCTTCTTAAGGTGTTCCTCGACCGGTGCTTTGCGCCCTCTTTTGGCTGCAGGCCTCAGACCCTTGCGGGAGGGGCAGGGCCTCCTTTTTCCCGATGGCTTCGTCCAGCGGTTTTAAGAAATGTGACTGATGCGATAAGATGATGTTTCTCACCATCCACATGACTGCTGCCTCCGCTGCCTTGGGCCGTACCATGATGACTCGGGCTGTGAACTTTGCAGGAGAACGACCAGAAAGGCCATCAAGATCTGTCTACTGCAGCAGGAAAAGCTCTTTCACAAGTCTGACTCTGTGCCAGAGTCTACAATGACACCGTGCTCCAGGGCCCCCTCCAGTACCTCGGTGCCCCGCGATGCCCAGGCCACCTCAGAGTCCCACAGACATGGGTCCTCCGAGGGAAAATCCCTGGAGGTGGAACGCAAGAAGTTGAACTCCTCGAAGACCGTCTCGGAGGATGGGTTTGGGAAATTGGGGAAATCCCATTCCAGGCCATGCAGTCCCAGGCATGAGTCTGAGGAGTTGGAATGGGAGCAGCCTCACAAGCTGCCCCGGAAGGAGTCGGCATCCAGCAAATGGCCTCGGACACCCGAAGCCATCCTCTTCAAGGACTCCCCCTTGACAGAGCCGACACCAGGCCCGAAACCCTTGGTACCCACGTTAAAGGCTGCGGAGCCAACTGGCATAGAGACCAGGATGGCAGCCTTGGAGCACAGTATTTCTGCCCTTATGGCCCAGCAGCGGGCATTCATGTTCGGTTCTCCGGTTCATCTGCCCTGATGACCGGACCCTCAACATCGACGGCATCCCTAGAAGTTGAGCCGATCCTCAAGTGCCACCAGCTTTGAGAGACCCATCAGCAGAGAATGAGATCCTGGTCCCATTCCTCGGGGCACCAGTCCTCTCTGGCCAGTGCCCGCTTCTCAGACCACAGGTCCTCAGGAGGCCACAGGCCTTGACGCTGGAACTGTGGGACCTCAAACTCCTCTTCGGACCTCAAGTCAGATTGGGAGACCAAGGACAAGGAGTCCCCAGACACTCAGCGACACCGAGACACTCGTATCTCCCAGTGTCCCAGTGCCATTCCCCACCCAAAGACGTTGCCTTCCTCGACTTTGTGCAGGACATGGCTAAGGTGCTCGCCTTCGAGACCAAAGTGGAGGAGGACCCCCGCACGGAGGAACTGGAGATTCTCCAGTATGAGGCCCCCCCCCAAAGGCGGCCCTCGCGGTGCCGATATCTTTGATCCTCGAGCACCTCCTCCTCTGTATGTGGAAGACACTGGCCTTCATGTACCGACTCTGCCGAAGCCCGGGGTTCCAGAAAACCTAACTTCCCCACAACTCGATGGTCATTGAGTCAACCATGTGCAGACTCAAAAGCCAAAAGACTCATTCCTTGGTTTCCCCTGGCAGGGAGGCTCGGACCCTCGGCTAAAAGACTTTTCAGGGCTTGATGCTTGCATGCTGAGTCTAAACCTACAAATATATATCGGCATGTATCTCAAGGAGCTGGCGAGGGAGCTCACTGGTTTCTCAGCAGGCCTCAACGGGGAACCTCTCCAGTGGTTCAAGTCTATGCCTCGGCGGTCAAGGAGTGCTTGAAGTTTTTATCTTGAGCAGTATATGACAGCTATGAGTCCTCAGCCAGAGTAGTCGCCACGGGCATCAGGGCCCAACACAAGGCATGGCTGCAATCATCTGACCTTGAGCCATGGGTTGAAGACAAACTCATCGATGTCCCTTGTATCAGAGAGAATCTCTTTGAGAAATCCATTGTAGACAAAGTGGCTGAAAATAGAGACTGAGTTCATGACAAGGACCAGACTCTAAAAAGATCTCTGTGTATCCCCATAAGAAGGTCCTGGGGAAGAAGCCCTTCTTCCTGAGGAAAACGGGGTGTTTTGGCAGTGCCCTACAGCAAGGCCAACAGCACAAGGGGCAATGGCATGGACCCCACAAGCAGACGACCCCCCCAAGACCCAGGCACTGGCCCCAGCCCAACCTGGAGGGAGTTTTTGACTCCTTGGGCGTGACCTCCTCCCCCCAGGAGGTCCCCAACAGCCCACAGAGGGGCGTCTGACCCTGTTTACCCCAGGTGGTCTTCCATCACCACCACTGTTCCCTCTAAGCTGTGCGCGTGTGCGCGCACATACACCTCACCAAGCGAGCGCACATACTTTACAACAGAGCGCACAAAAATTACAGCTATGATTCTGATAGAAAACAACAGACGTCTTAAAATTTAAAAGTTATGATTGTAATTACTAGAAATTTCTCGCTTCATTTAGTAATCGTCTATTTTCATTTAATTTGATTAAAATCAATGTGGTGTACATACTGTATATAACTCCGAGTGTCGTTATGTGGCACACAAAAATTTAACCTTCCTTCAAAAGCTGCACACAGCTGATATTTTATGCGCACACAGCCTACAGAAAATTAGAGGGAACATTGATCACCACCAATTCCTGGGTACTGCAAGTTGTCAAGGAGTTGCCCACCTGCAACGTATACCACCTTCATATTTTCCAGGAGAGCCTGTCAGGCCTCTCCTTCACCAGACTCTGCTCCTCACCGAGCTTGCAGGCTTCCTCAAGGGACACTTCTGGGGCAAAGACTTCTATTCCAGATATTTCTTCATTACCAAGCGAATCCTGGACCTATGGGACCTGAACATATTTCTGGTAAGGGAGAAGTTCAAGATGCTCTCCCTTGGAACACTGCTCCCCTGCCTCCAGCAGGGAGACTGGCTATGCTCCTTAGACCTAAAGGATGCTTATACGCACATCCTGATACATCTAAGCAACCAGAAATATTTCCAGTTTGTGGTGGGAAGAGGTAACTACCAATTCAGGGTGCTATTCCTTCAGGCTGGCTTCATTGCCTAGGGTCTTCACCAAGTGCCTAGCGGTGGTCGCAGCCCTCCTTTGTCTCCCAGGGGCCTTTGTCTTTCCCTACCTGGATGACTGGGAAAGAGGTGAATGGGGACAGCCTCTGTCCCCATTCACCTCTTCCCATCTCCCCCTCTCCCTCTCCCATGAACATTGATCCCCCATAATATTAAGTTCTCTCCAAGTTCATTACCCTGTTACAATGTATCAAGTTTTGTTTCAATGTAAATCACCTTGACCATAGGATAAAGCAGTATAGAAAACCTGTTAAATAAAATAAAGGGAGGTACAGCTGCAGAGGTGCACCATCCGTGCCATGAATCACCTGGGGTTTGTCATCAACTACCCCAAGTCCCACCTCTCTATGTTCAGTGTCTGGAGTTCATAAAGGCTCAGTTAGACACCCTCCAAGCCAAGGCCTTCTTCCCTCTGAAGAGGTCAGAACGCCTCAGGGCGCTAGCCACAGAGGTGCAGCACCACTGGTCGCTGTCCGCCTGCCTTCTCCTCTGCCTGATGGGCCATGTGGCCTCCATGATCCTTGTGACCCCATACGCCTGCCTGCATATAAGGGCGGCTCAGTGGTGCCTCCACTCCCAATGGATACAAGTCATGGGCAGGCTTCAAGAAAGCATAAGAGGATCCACCACTTGATGGACTCCTTCAACTGGTGGCAGATCCCCTGCCAACTTCAGGCCATGGATGCCTCCCTGCTGGGTTGGGGAGCTCATTGTGAGGACCTCCACATACAAGGCAGTTGGTCTCAGGCAGAATGCCAGTTGCAGATCAACCTTCTGGAGTTCCGGGCGATATTTCTGGCCCTCTGAGCCTTCCATCACAGGCTGCAGCACTAGTCTGTGCTGGTCCAGACGGACAACCAAGTTGCAGTGTTCTAGGTGAACCAGCAAGGGGGCACGGGGTCATACTCCCTCTGTTAATATGTGACTTGCAACGGGATGCTCCTATAGACAGTCTACATCCAAGGTCAGCAAAATGCCCTGGCGGATAAGCTGAGCAGAGTCCTTCAGCTGCATGAGTGGCGCCTGCACCCCAGAGTGGTCTCCCGGCTGTTTTGACTCTGAAGCATCCCCCTAGTGGACCTGTTCGCCAGCCTGGACAACACGCAGTTGCCCTGTTTCTGCTCCCGTCAGCTGCACCCATTCTGGGTGGTGGTGGATGCGTTCCTCATTCCATGGATGAAAGGCCTTCTTTATACCTCCTCACTGACACTGCTGGTCACCAAGACCCTCTTCAAGGTCCAGCGCAACAGGGCATCACTGATACTGATAGCCCCTTGGTGGCCCAGGCAACCTTGGTTCCCGCTGCTTCTCTACCTGTCGGTGGCATCTTCGGTTCCCCTGGGCCGTGCCCCAGGACTACTTTCACAGTAAGAGGGCTCTCTCCTGCATCCCAACCTGGGTCCCTATCACTCATGGCTTGGCTGCTGAAAGGGTATCTCTAGCTCTCTTCACCTCCCATGAGACATGGAGAAGGTCCTTCTGGCCTCCTGCAAGACCTCCATGAGAAGGGCATACGCCTTCAAGTGGCGTCAATTTTTGGTGTGGTGCACCGAGAGGCAGGCGAACCCATTTTCCTCAGTTCAAGTGGTACTCCAGTACCTACTCCACCTGTCACAGGTAGGACTGAAGTCCAACTCAGGGTGCACCTGAGCGCTATTGCAGCACACCACCACTCTGTTGAGGGCAAGCCCCTCTCAGCTCAGCCCCTTGTTTCTCTTTTCCTGTGGCATCCCATGTTGTCCAAGCTCGCCCGTCTGCCTTCCAACTGCAGAATGGGATCTCAATGTGGTGCTTTCACAGCTGACTAAGCCACTGTTTGAGCCCCTGTTTTTGTTGTTACGTGCCGTCGAGTCTGAGTCGACTCATGCTCTCTGGATAGCTATCCTAAATTGTGTTCAGTCTTCAGTCGAGCGGCTCATTGTTGACAGACTGGTACCCGTAGCTGCTGTTATTGTATCGATCCATCTCATTGCTGGCCTTCCTCTTTTGCGTTGACCTTCAATCTTGCCAAGCATGATGTCTTTCTCTAATGATCTCTCTCTTCGCATGATGTGTCCAAAGTATGAAAGTCAAAGTCTTGTCATCTGAGTTTCTAAAGAAAGCTTAGGTTTGATCTCCTCTAATACCAACTGGTTTGTTCTTCGGGCAGTCCATGGTATACACAGTATTCGCCGCCAGCACCGTAATTCAGAGGCATCAATTTTCTTCCTGCCTATCTTTTTCACTGTCCAGCTTTCACATCCATATGATGTTATTGAAAATACCATGGCTTGAACAAGTCGAATCTTTGTATGGAGAGAGACATCTCTGCTCTTGAGAATCTTATCTTGGTCTTTCATAGCCATTCTGCCAAGAGCAATGCATCATCTGATTTCTTGACTGCTTGTTGCTTCTTTATTGATAGTTGATCCAAGTAGGTTAAAGTTGTTCACGATTTCAATTTCTTCTCCTTCAACGATGAACCTGTTGATTATGCCAGTTGTCATGATCTTTGTCTTCTTTACATTAAGGTGCAGGCCCATTTTGAGACTATGTTCTTTGATTGTGAGAAGCAAATGTTTCAGATCATCTTCACTTTCAGCCAGTAATGTGGTATCATCAGCATAGCAAAGGTTTTTGATGAGTCTTCCACCAATCATCACACCTCTGTTGTCATCATACAATCCTGCTTCTCTGATGATTTGTTTTGCATATAAATTAAACAGGTAGGGGGAAAGTATGCAGCCTTGTCTTACACCTTGGCTTATTTTTAACCATTCTGTTTCTCCTTGTTCCGTTCGAACTGTTGCTTCTTGATCAATGTACAGATTGTGCAAGAGAACGATCAGGTGTTCTGGTATACCCATGCTTCTTAATGTGGCCCAGAGTTTCTCATGGTTTACACAGTCAAAAGCCTTGCTATAGTTGATAAAGCACAAATAGATATCCTTTTGGTATTCTTTAGTCGTTTCAAGGATCCATCTCACATCCGGAATGTCGTCTCTCGTTCCTCAGCCTTTCCTGAACCCTGCTTGCACTTCAGGTAGTTCTTGTTCCAGGTATGGTTGTAGCCTCTTTTGAATAATCTTCAGTAGAATCTTTCTGGCATGTGGGATCAGAGCGATTGTGTGATAATTTCCACAGTCAGTTGGATCACCTTTCTTTAGTATTGGTATAAACACAGATCTTTTCCAGTCAGTTGGTCATAATGTTGTCTTCCATATTTCTTGGCAGAGCCTTGTAAGTACAGTAACAGCTGCATCAGATTGCTGCAATACCTCTATGGGAATGCTATCAATGCCTAGTGCTTTGTTCTTTGATAAGGCTTTCAATGCTGCTTCAACTTCTTCTTTCATCACCAATGGTTCCCGATCATAAGGTACAGGTTGAAACGGCTGTTGGTCCACATGATCTTTATCATATAAAAACTCTGTATATTCCTTCCATCTTTTCTTGATCTTCTCAGCATCATTCAGCATAGAACCTTGAGCATCTTGTAACATTCCAATTCAAGGCTGGAACTTTTTCTTTAACTCTCATAGCTTTAGGAAAGCTGATCTTGTTCTTCCTCTAATAGTTTCTGCTTCTGTTTCCTTGCATGTGTCATCATAGTACTTTTCCTTGTCCTGCACATTGGAAATCTCTGTTGAGTACTGCGATTTTCTTTCTCCTCTGGCTTTGGCTTCTCTGTGTTTCTGGGCAATTTTCAGAGTTTCTTCCGTCATCCATTTGGACGTTTTTTCTTTTTCACCTTTTGTAGAGACTTCTAGCTTTCTTCCAACACAACCTTCTTGATGTCATTCAATAACTCTTCTGGAGCTCTGTCATTTGTATCTAAAGCAGCAAATCGATTTTGCAGGCAGTCTTTAAATTCCAGTGGTATATTCTCAAGGTCATATTTTGCTGCATTCATGAGTGGTTTCCTCTTTTTCAACTTTAGCTTGAGTTTGCATACTAGTAGTTGATCTGTACCACAGTCAGCTCCAGAATTGTCTTTGTTGATGTTACAGAGCTTTTCCATCGTTGACTTCCACAAATGTAGTCAATTTGATTTTTATACATTCCATTGGGTGAAGTCCATGTGTACAGTCACCGCTTCTGTTGCTGGAAGAAGGTGTTTGAGATGAATAGATCATTGGTCTTGCAGAATTCTATCAGTCTTTCTCCAGCTTCATTTCTGTTGCCAAGTCCATATTTTTCAACTACTTTGCCTTCTTCTTTGTTGCCAACTTTTGCATTCCAGTCACCCATGACTATCAGGATATCCTGTTTGCATGTTCTGTCAATTTCAGCTTGTACTTGTTCATAGACCTCTTCAATTTCATTCTCTTCTGCAGCTGTTGTTGGGGCATATACTTGAATTATAGTTGTGTTGATAGGCATTCCTCATAGACGAATAGAGATTAAGCGTTCGCTGACTGCATTGTATTTCATTACAGTTCTTGCAAGTTTCTTCTTTATTATAAATGCAACACCATTTCTTCTTTGTCTTTCATTTCCAGAATAGTAGACCATGTGATCATCTGATGCAAAGTGCCCCATGCCAGGCCAGTCCATTTCAGTTCGCTGACACCCAACAGATCAAGTTGTACACGTTCCATTTCATTCTTGACCACCTCCAACTTCCCTTGGTTCATGCTTCTTACATTCCATGTTCCAATGTGTAAGACATCCTTACAGCTTCTGACTCTCATTTCATGCGCAGCTACATCAGTAGTCAGACGTCCCGAGGGCTTTGATCCAACCACATCATAAATACGGGCTTTACTCTGAAAAGTCTTCAGCTCTTCCCCAGTAGCTAGTTGAGTGCCTTCCAACCTAGGGGTCTCATCTTTCAGCACTATAGCACAATTTGTTTTGTTGTAACTATCCATTGGGTTTCATGGCAATATACAGAAGTATATTCCGGGCCTTTCCTCCGCAAAGTAGAAGTTTGGTGGTGTTGCCGTTGTCACAGAAATGTGATCCTCCGCCGTCAACACTATCCCATTCTGCTGCTGCCCAGATGGGTGGTTTGTCTTGGTCTGGCACCTCAGCTGAGACCTGTCCATCTTGGGAGACCCTGTCAGTAGTTAAACTACCGATAGTTTAGCTCTCAGCATCACTGATGCACACAAGCACTAGCTACTTGCCATTTGCGGTACATCTCCTGGAAGGTTGCCTTTCTCATGGCACTTACATCAGCTCGCAGGGTCAGCAAGCTCCAGGCTCTGATCACAGTAAAGGTTCTACAAGAATACCGGTGCTCTGCACACACCGCAAGTTTCTCCAAAGGTGATGTCTAATCAGGAGGTGGTGCTCCCCACCTTCCCGAGGCCTCACGCCGGCAATGCAGAGACCATTCTCCATACTCTGGATTGTAAGAGGACTCTATCCTTCTATCTGAAGTTGACTCAGGGCCACCGTAAAGCGTCTCAGCTTTTCGTCTGCTATGACCCCAGTCGACTTGGGCTTCCAGTGACTAAGCGAACTCTGTCCACTTGGGTGGCGGACTGCATTGCCCTCGCCTATGAGCAGGCTGGGATCTTACTAGAGCACTGGGTCACGGTACACTGTGTCAGAGCCATGGCTACCTTTGTGGCAAATCTGCGTTCCATATCTGTGATGGAAATCTGCCGGGCTGTCACCTGGTCTTCGGTCCGTATCTTCGCAGCTCACTACTGCCTGAAGAGAAAGTCCCAACGGGACAGCGCCTTTGGCCAGGCCGCACTCCATAATCTCTTTGGAATGTAGGCAACTCTGCCCTCCGAACCTTCTGTGTTCAGGCTACTGGAGTGCTGGTTCCCAGCCAGACACTTAAGAACATAAGATATGCCATACTGGGTCAGACCAAGGTCCATCAAGCCCAGTATCCTGTTTCCAACAGTGGCCAATCTAGGTCATACGTACCTAGCAGTTGGGTCTTGTGAGAGTCTCCTAGTTGGAACTCAACTGCTGCAGCTCACGGCTCGTCTTCTCTGGTCACCTGTGGCATTTTGTACATGTCCTTAGTAACCTGACATCCTGCTTGTTCCTAGAGAAAGCGTAGTTACTCACCTATAGCAGGTGTTCTCCAGGGACAGCAGGAATCAGTCTTCACAACCCTCCCTCATCCCCTTGGAGTTGCTTCTTTACCGTATTTTACTGCACCTCTGTTGGACTGGGTGCATCTTTGTGCCATGAGGCACATCATCACCTTGTCGAAAGCCAGTCCATCACTGCGCACCTACTAGTAAGCTGCTTGATGAGAGGGCTCCTCCTCTCGTAGTCCCCCATCTGCTCACCACCGGTGGCATAGGACCTGAATGTCGTTCTAGGGAAATTAATGGCTCCCCCGTTTGAACCTCTGGCTACCTGCCATCTAAAGTACTTATCATGGAAAGTGGTGTTCCTGGTAGTGCTCATCTCCACCAGGCAAATTAGTGAGCTGCAGGCACTGGTGGCTCATGCCCCCTATACCAGGTTCCACAGAGACAGGGTTGCTCTCCAGATGCACCCAAAATTCCTACCCAAGGTGGCGTCCACATTTTACTTGAACCTGGAGGTGGTTCTGCTCTCCTTTTTTCCCCAGGACTCACGCCTCCCACACGGAGGCTGCATTACATACCCTGGATTGCAAAAGGGCACTGTCTTTCTACCTGCACAGGACACAGCGTAATCACCGCTTGTCACAGCTCTTCATCTCTTATGACGTTAACAGGCTTGGAGTCCCAGTCTCTATGTGGACCCTGTCTACCTGGGTGGCAGACTGCATCTCCTTCATATACGAGCAAGCTGGACTCTCTTTGGAGCATCATGTTACCACGCACAATGTGCATGCCATTGCAGCCTTGGTGGCCAACCTGCACTCTGTCCCTCTGCTGGACATTTGCCAGGCTGCTACCTGGTCTTTGGCTCACACCTTTGCTGCTCATTACTGCTTGGAAGAAAGCTCACGGCATGACAGTGCCTTTAGCTGGGCCATATTCTGTCACCTCTTTGGGGAATAGTGCAACTCCATTCCTCCAGCCCGTTGTTTCTAGCTACCGATGAGGTGTTTCCTTGCTCAATGTTGCAGCTGTATCCTTGGCCTTTGAGCCATTTATGCTCCTTACTGCCCCCTCTCTTCTTTTTGGGGTTGTCAGAGCCTCCTACAGGTTTTTTTGATAGCTTGTAGCTGGAGAATCCTATATGTGTGGACTGACTTCCTGCTTGTTCCCAGAAAAAGCGTAGTTACTCGGCTGTAATAGGTGTTCTCCGGAGACAGCAGGAATCAGTCCTCACAACCGTCCCTCTTCCCTGTGGAATTGTTTTTTCTTTTTATGCTTGATTAAGCTGTTATCATACTGAGGTTATATAGCATCCTGTGTTGGGAAGGTGAACGTGCATGCATGGTCTAACACCCAAAGGCTTTCTTTGAAAGCTGGGGAGTGAATCCGTGTGAGCTCCATCGATGCTGACATCACCCATATATAAGGACTAATTCTTGCTGTCCCCAGAGAACACCTGTTACAGTTGAGTAACTATGCTGTTTCTGCTGGATGATCTTGAGTAGAATCTGGCTGGCATGTGGGATCAGAGCGATTGTGTGATAATTTCCACAGTCAGTTGGATCAACTTTCTTCAGTATTGGTATAAACACAGATCTTTTCCAGTCAACTCTCCTCTCTAGGTCATGCAAAAGCAAATTAAATTAACAAATGCAGTATGATCTCAGTTCGCAATATAATGCTGTTCACATTCTAACTTGAATCACTACTTAATACTTATACCTGTAAAATAAATGTAATTGTTAGGGTATTTTTCAACAAGCAAGCTATGTTAAGCTCTTTTCTGTAAAATCCCATAAATTATTTGTAAACTGCTTTGACATTATGAGAAAGCGGTATAGAAAAATTGTTAAATAAATGGCCAAGTTTCTCAATAGAGAAAGGTGAATAATGGAGTACCCCAGGGAACTGTGCTAGACCTGCTGCTTTTTACATATTCATAAGTGATTTGGAAATAAGTGAGGTGATCAAATTTGCAGATGAGGCAAAATTATTCAAACTTGTTAAAACACAAGAGGATTGTGAAAAACTGCAAGAGGACCTTAGAAACTGAGAGACTTAGCATCCAAATGGCAGGTGAATTTAATATGGACAAGCACAAATTTATGCATTTATGGAAAAACAAACCAAACCTATGATTATATAATGTGAGATTCTACATTAGGAACCACCACCCAGGAAAAGGATCTACGCATTATCTTAGATAATGCATTGAAATCCTCTACCCAGTGTGCAGCAGTGTCCAAGAAAGCAAATTGAATACAAGGAATCGAAAAGAATGGAGAATAAAACCAAGGATATTATAATTCCTCTGTATTGTTCCATGGTGTGACTGCACCTTGAATATTGTGTGTAGTTTCTGGTCACCGTGTCTAAAAAAAGGATATAGCTAAATTAGAAACATTACAAAGAAGAGTGACCGAATGATAAAAGGGATGGAAGGATTCCCCTACAAGGAAAGTCTTAAAAGGTTATGACTCTTCAGCTTGGGAAAGAGATGGCTGAGGGGAGATATGGTAGAGGTCTATAAAATAATGAGTGGAATGGAAACAGATCAATTTTTACTCTTTAAATATCCCAACGCTGACAGACGCGCCAATTTTTGCGTTTCACCCTTTCAGGTTTCGTCAGGGGAATCTTGTAAAGCACTCAAATCCAGAGAAAACATCATTCAAAAGCTCACTCAATGGTCTTTCATTAATAGTTGTCATATTTGATATTTAAAGTTGAAGTTCTCTTCGAAAGTTAAGCACTTGTTCTTTAAATTAAGCATCAGTTCTTTAAACTATTTTCTAAACCATTTTTTATCTTACGTTTGTGGTAGCAGTCCAAGCAAAACAAAGGTCGTTGATGTTAAAAGGGCAATGAGTCCATTAGACGATAAAGTGATAGTCAAATGGCAGCCCGAGTTTACTGAGACCTTCTGCTACTAAGTTACTATTAACAGCAGTTGTTTTGAAACTGATATTGAAACAGTTACCTGAATATAAGTATTGTATCAAGTCTTAAGAAGGATACATTGTATACTTTCAAGGTGCAGTAAAGAGGTTTTTTTAGTATTGATGACATGAAAATAGATGTCAATGATGTCACCCTCAGCAAAAACAAGACAGTGTGGGAAAAACAATAAAATAAAGCAGCTACCCACTTCTCAGCAACGAGATACAGGAGAGTAGTAGGGAAAAGGCTATAAAAAATAATGAGACCCTCAACAAGAAGTAGCTGGAAAGCAATGAGCATAAGCACTCTCAATTTAAGTAATAACGTTTTAGATCTGCAACCTCTTAATAGTAGAAGCAGACTTAGATACTTTTGCTAATAAAGAGACATAGTTTAATGAGTCCCTGTATGTGAAAAACAGTATCAAAGTGACTACAATGCAGGAGGATTGTGCAAATGAAGCATATGGATCATCTTGAAAAGAGAAGATGGAACTTCTATCCACACGGGTGTTATCTACAAACCTCCAGCTCAATCAGAGAAACTTGACAAAGACCTGAACATTGCTATTCAAAGGTTGGGAACAAAAGGGGAGATTTCTACCTGCCAGATGTAGTTTGGAATGTCCCCTCTGCAGAAATAACAGAAGAAAGGAGAACTTGGATGCCTTTCAAGGTGCTCTGCTCAGACAAATGTATTATGTAGAATTCTGTACTATATCCATCAGGGCTTGGGAGCCTTACACGTTACTGGTCCTAATGTGATCCTGTACTTTTCTATAGGAAATTGGAGTATTGAACCTCTCTAATTGGTTCCCCTGGACCCCTCGAAAAAGGGCAGGTGTGTGTCATTCTAATCACCCTTGGCACATTTTTCCTAGAAAAAATGTGCCGGTATTCAGGCATATATAGGGCTCTTTCATTAATACATTAGGACCATGGGTCAATTAAAGCAGGCAATGAAAAAGGTGCCGGTAGTGCATACCCTTATTATGATATAGTTCACCATAAAAGTCGCACAAAACCTCACAAATTTTTTTGTGATGCCTCATTCAACCTCTCCTATCCCACAGAAGCACCACCACAAATTGCACCCAGTCCTTCCACCAAATTAGGTATTAATTTTCCAGATTCATTACCAAACTGAAAAAGTCTGTTGTTTGGGTCGTGCCTTAGCCACTTCTATAACAGTTTCTGGAAAAACTTACGATCATACTAACTGGGAGCATAAGCATTGTCAAAATGACCTCCTTGCCATTCACCTTGACCTTACAGCTGTGGTCAACATTATTGGCACCCTTGCATTTTAGATATGTTGTGTACAATATCTTGAGAAATAATTAGAAATATTCCAACTGTATGTCATCATAATATTTTAATAGTATGTTCAAAAGTATACAACAAGGAGGAGTGGAGTCTGACCCTGCCCAGCTGCCTTACATCACCTGCGGGTGTGGACGCTGCTTACCGCTGTCTGATCAGCCTATTTAAACCGGGCTGCACCGCGGGATCGCTGAGGAGTGGAGTCTGACCCTGCCCAGCTGCCTTACATCACCTGCGGGTGTGGACGCTGCTTGCCGCTGTCTGATCAGTCTATTTAAACCGGGCTGCACCGCGGGATCGCTGAGGAGTGGAGTCTGACCCTGCCCAGCTGCCTTACATCACCTGTGGGTGTGGATGCTGCTTGCCGCTGTCTGATCAGCCTATTTAAACCAGGCTGCACCGCGGGATCGCGGCCGCGGGTGTGTCCCTCGGCGGCGTGTCCGAAGGGGCGTGGCCAAAGGGGCAGGGCACGCCCCTTTGGAGCCCCTTCGGAGTTTTGAGGAGTGGGTGTGTGTAGTTCTTCTGATATGGGAAAAAGAAGAAAGAAGTGTGTGCCAGCTGCTGCTGCTATGAAGGCTTCAAAGACCGAGGGCCCGTTGGATAAGCATGTGATTCGTCATGTGGTGGAAGATCGCAGCTTGGAGTTTTTGGTTTCAGTGAGTAACTCCTCACCCCTAGCCTCTTCTCCTATTGGGGGTCTAACCCTTCCCCTCTCATCATCGGATCAGGTTGCGGTTCGGGAGGAGGTTTTGGGAGTTCCATCTCTCCTTTCTGATACCGCTGGGGTTCCTGTTGGAGCATCAGTTCGGGTCTGCTCAGGTGTTAGTCAGTTGCCATTACCTAAAGTGATTCATATCCCGTCAGTGCTGGGAAGTGTGGTTGCCTCTTCTTCGCCCCTTCAGGAAGTGACTTTGAAGGATATATGGGCAGTTGTTACCCGTACTGAGTCTGCTCTAACAGGTACATTGTGTCAAATTGAAGAATTCACCCATGACTCAGTTGCAAAATTTGCTGAATATGACGCTCAATATGTGGTACAGGATAAACGCTTGTTGAAGGTGGAGGAAGTAATAGGTTCTGTGCAAGCAGTTTCGGCTGTGTCAGTAAAGGATAGTTTGTATGTTCATCGACAGCTTGAGGTATTAGAAAATGCATCTCGGTCTAAAAACTTGAGGTGCTTAAATTTTCCTGTTACACACTATCTTTCCCCCCTTATTTTATTTCATAAGTATTTGAAAGAAGTGTTGAAGTTTGATCAAACCGATCTTCTTAGGGTTGCGAATTTGTATTATATTCCTAGATTTAAAAAGAAAATGGAGGGAAATGTGGTGGGGGATGAACCTGTTCAATTGCTTTCACCTGTTAGTTTAGATATCTCAGAGTTTCTTGAGTCCTCTTCTGATAATATCTCAGCTCTTGCAACTTTAGTTGTGACGTTTGCTACAGAACTGGACAAGAACTCTGTATTGAAAGCATATTTTCCACAAAAAGATGTGTGTTTTTGTGGGCAGAAGATTACCTTCTTCCCTGATGTTTCTCATATAACCCAGAATCGCCGTAAAGCTTTTCTGGAGCTGAAAGACGTACCATTGCATTGGGGGCTACTTTTTTTTTTTGAAGTTCCCATGCAAGTGTGTAGTAGAACATCGTGGGAAACGTTATGGTTTTCTGGAATCTGCTCACTTGGAAGTTTTTCTAAAGAATCATGAGTCTGATATGGGATGATGGGTTTGTGAAATTAAGGGTTCTATATTTGTTCTTGTAAGGCATCTGGGTTTATTTTTTTTTATTTTTTAATGATTTCTTTAATGATTTCTTCCACTCCTTCATAATGTGGACTTTTATTTAATATATGAGCTGTTTTCCAGAATTCATGACTATGGAATGTTTTTCTGGGTATATTTTATTTTGAGTTTTGTTTCTTATATAATTCCTGTTTTGCTTATTGTATTGAATGTTGAAAGTCAATAAATATATAATTTAAAAAAAAGTATACAACAAAACAAAAGATGTCCATGCAACTTACAGAAAAAAACCTAAAAATGACCTGGACAGAATTAAAGGCACCCTTCGCTAATATTTGGTTGCACAACCCTTGACAGTGATGAGTAACATAGTAACATAGTAAGTGACGGCAGATAAAGACCAGCATGGTCCATCTAGTCTGCCCAGCAAGATGGCAAGAGTAGGTGCACCTGTCGCTCTGTGCAGGCCACCCCTCCCCATGTTTTTGTTTCTGTTTAGGGGTGAACCCACCACTCCATGTAGGACACCCTTATTTGTTCAGATGCTAGATAGTTCAGAAGTTAGATGGTACTGTTTGTTTTGCTTTTATCCTGTTGCTGTAAAGGGATCCACTGTGTTTGTCCCATGCCGTTTTGAATTCCATCACCGTGTTTGCCCTCACCACTTCCATCGGGAGGGCATTCCAAGCATCCACCACCCTTTCAGTGAAGAAATATTTCCTGACATTGCCTTTCAATTTACCACCTTGCAGCTTCATGTTATGCCCTCTAGTTTTACAGCTTCCCCGTCTTTGGAAGAGGTTTGTTTGTTCATCATTTCTCTTTAAGTATTTAAAGGTCTGAATCATATCTCCCCTGTCCCTCCTCTCCTCCAAAGTGTACATATTTAGGTCTTCAAGTCTCTTCTCATAAGGCTTCTGACGCAGGCTCCAAATCATTTTGGTCGCCTTTCTCTGAACAGTTTCCAGTCTTTTTACATCTTTTGCAAGATATGGCCTCCAAAACTGAGGCCTCACCAGTGACTTGTACAGTGGCATAAGTACCTCTTCCTTTCTGCTGGTAATCCCTCTTTGAATGCAGCCCAACATCCTCCTGGCTTTTGCCACCGCCTTGTCGCACTGTTTTGCCACCTTGAGATCATCAGAGATAATCACACCAAGGTCTTTCTCCTGAACCGTGCATACCAACCTCTCACCCCCTATTGTGTACTTTTCCCTTGGATTTCTGCTACCCAAGTGCATGACACTGCACTTTTTCACATTAAATCGTAGTTGCCAAGCATTAGACCAGTCTTCCAGCTTTTGTAGATCTTTCCTCATGTTATCCACTCCCTCTGGGGAGTCCACTCTGTTGCAAATTTTTGTGTCATCTGCAAAAAGACAGACTTTTCCATTCAGTCCTTCAGCAATATCACTCACAAATACATTGAACAGTGCCGGGCCCAGGACCGAACCCTGAGGCACCCCGCTAATCACCTTCCTCTCATCCGAGTGAGCTCCATGTACCATCACCCTCTGTTGTCTGTCAGTCAACCAATTTCTAATCCAGTTTACTATCTTGGGACCCATCCCCAAGCTACTGAGTTTATTGACAAGCCTCCTATGTGGAACAGTATCAAAGGCTTTGCTGAAATCCAGATAGATGACATCCATTGCATGCCCCAGATCTAGTTCCTTGGTCACCCAATCAAAGAACTCAATCAGATTTGTTTGGCAAGACCGTCCTTCGGTAAAACCATGTTGCCTGGGATCTTGCAACCTGTTGGTTTTGAGAAAGTTTACTATTCGCTCTTTCAGGAGCGCCTCCATTACTTTTCCTGCCACCGAGGTAAGGCTCACGGGCCTGTAATTTGACACTTCTTCCCTGTCACCACTTTTGTGTAGAGGTACAACATTAGCCATTAGGATATTAATACCTTTTCATAATCCTTTTTAGGATATTGATGCTGTTCATTTTAAATATTATCAATTATTATTTTTCATTACATGTGTGTGTCCTGCGTTTATACACATTTGTTTGTTAACTATATTGGTAAGAATTTCACCAGTCCTTCTTGATTACATAAGATCATATTATATATGTTTTTGTTTTTAATTTTTAATTTTTATATTTTCTTCTCTTTATGTTTTTAAGTTTATATTATATTATATTTTATTGTAGCTGCTACCCCCTGATGAAGGCATTGATTGCCGAAACGCGTTGGGGTCTGTATTAATAAAATTGATTTGAATCGTCCTGACGTCTTGGCTTCTTGCTTTTTGTGGCTCCCCAACATTAGCCATTCTCCAGTCCTGAGGAACCACTCCTGTTTCCAAGGATCTGTTGAAGACATCCTTTAACGGTCCTGCAAGAACCTCTCTGAGCTCTTTCAGTATCCTGGGATGTATCCCATCCGGTCCCATGGCTTTGTCCACTTTCAGTTTAGCAAGTTGTTCTAACACCTCATCTTCTGTGAATGGTGTGGTATCTACTTCAGTCCTATTTTTATATTTGGGAGTCACAGCTGGTCCATCTCCAGGATCTTCTTTAGTAAAAACAGAGCAGAAGTATTTGTTTAGCAATTTCGCTTTTTCAGTGTCACTTTCCACGAGTCCTTTCCCAGCACTTCTGAGTCCTGCAATTCCAACTCTGATCTTCTTCCTTTCCTGAATATACCTGAAGAAAGTTTTGTTGCCACCCTTAACATCTTTAGCCATTTTTTCTTCTGCCTTTGATTTTGCTATCCTTATTACTCTTTTAGACTCTTTGAGTTGGATCCTGTATTCATTTCTGTGTTCTTCTGTTTGCAAGCTTTTGAATTTTGAAAAAGCTGTGTTTTTTGCCTTTATTTGCGCAGCGTTTTTTTTAGCCATTTCTTGTAGCCATCTACATGTTTCATACATTTGTCTGCTGATAGTTTCTCCCACTCTCCAACTGTGATTTGTTCCAGCTCATGACTGTTTCTAGGATTCCTTTTACCAAGGGCAGATTTCAGTTCTGTTGAAAGGTTCTCGATTGGATTGAGATCAGGACTCATTGCTGGCCAGTTTAAAACAGCCCATTTGTTCTTTTTAACCATTCTTTTGTACTTTTGGATGTATGTTTTGGGTCATTGTCCTGCTGTAGGACCCAAGACTTTCAACCCAGACCTAGCTTTCTTACACTAGGTAGCACATTTTGCTCCAAAATACCCTGGTAAGTCCTCTGACTTCATGATTCCTTTAATACATTCCAGGCCTCCAGTTTCTGAGGTAGTAAAACAGCCCCACAACATTATGGAACCTCCACCATATTTAACTATAGGAAGGGTGTTTTTTCCCTTATAAGCTTCATTTCTTTGCCTGTAAATGTATCGCTGGTCTGCATTGCCCAAGAGCTCAAATTTGGTTTCATCTGTACACAGAACATTTTCCCAGAAGGATTGTGGTTTCTCAAGGTGGGTTTGGGCAAATATCAGGTGTGCCTTCTTATGTCTGTATTTGAGCAGTGGGGTCCTCCTTGGCCTTCACCAATGAAGTCCTTCTTTGTTTAGTGTGCAGAGTATGGAGCAGGTTGAAACCACCACTCCAGATTGCTCCAGGTCAGCCTTAAGCTCTTTGGATGTTGTAGGTGCTGCTATTCCAACAGTTCACACTAACCTTTGAAGACTTCTTGGATTAATTTTCCTCTTCTCACCACATTATGGGAGATTCTTGACAGTTCCATGAGCAGAAAACTTCTTAATAACATTGCAAACTGTAGACACAGGAATCCTAAGGTCTTTGGCGATGGCCTTGTACTCCTTTGATGTTTGGTGATAATGGCTTTTCTGATGGTCTCAGGCAGCTCTCTTATCTTCACCATTGTGAAAATGGAACAGGGAGTGAATGTGGATATTTTAAACATTAGAGCCATTATTCATTGGTTGATTCAAGTCATGTGAATACTGACGATCACAGGTGCATCTAATTTTACTGTAATGGAAATGTGGAGGTTCTGTTCAAACTGATTTGAATTGTTTATAAGGGTGCCAATAATTGTCCTGGCAATGCCCCAGGTTTTATACTATTTCATTTTTTAATTGGTCTTGTTTTATTTAATTCTTACGTGTCAAAGATGTGTGCATATATAGTCCAAAGCCATTTCACTGGCTACTTTTTTTTAGGAAACCTCCCGAAATTCAAGACATTTTTTTAAAACCCATCTTTTCACCACTGCATTTGACCTCCCTCCCTCTGCCACTAGCAGGCTACCCATAGTCTTAATTCCCCTCCCAGTCCGGAAATGCCTTCTGTTCACAGTCGCTGCCTTGCTGTTATTTGACTTCTCCTGTCTTCCTGCTCTCTCTCTTCCTAGCTTTCCTGTCACACTTTGGCATTCCTTTCTAGTCTTCTGCAGCCATTGTGCTTTTATTGTAAACTGCTCCAAAGCCACAGTTACCTGTGGCGATTTATCAAGTGCAAATAACGATAAAGGAGATATTGTGACATTAAGGGTTGAACTTCAAGGGTGCCAATAATGTTGACCACAATGATAAATATCAGAAAGTACTTTGAAGGGTCCCTATGCGCTTCCCCACATTTGAAAAATATCTTTTTAGGGATAAGAATTGCTACTCCTACCCTTTGAGTGTCTGAGGATATTGCAAATGCAGATACTACCCAGTCCCTCTTTAGCGTCATAGGCTTGCTTTCAGTTGGGTGGCTATTTTGTAGATAGACAATTTGGACCTTATGCCTCTTAAAGGCCTACAAAGTATTTGTCCATTTAGCATGGAACCCCACTTCTGCTACATTCCGAAGCAGGTGTAAAGATACAACAGTAAAAGGCAAGTAAATCAGCTCATTATTTTGCAAGCAATTAACATGCCCACTGCAGTGCACTTTAACATTGTGGTTTTTCTGGCATTTGCCCCATGCTAGCTTGCTTTCTGCATTGGAGAGCAAGACCAATGCCTGAAAGGTGCCTGTAAAATGCTGTGCTAGAGCATAGCATAGCTTTCTGCATCGGCCCCCTAAGGGATAGAGTTACTAACATACATTAATGTACATTAACACAAGCTAAATGTTCTAGCAGCTCCACTAACTGACCTTTTCAATGCCTCCTTGGAGTCGGAAGTGGTGCCAAAGGACTGGAGAGAGACACATGTGGTCCCTTTACACAAAAGCGGAAGTAAGGATGTGGTTGAAAACTACAGGCCGGTTAGTTTAACTTCGGTGGTGAGTAAATTATTGGAAGCATTGCTGAAAGAGAAAATAGTGAGGTTTCTGGAGTCCAGCAGATTACAGGATCAGAGCCTGCATGGATTCACCAGAGGCAGGTCTCAGACAAATCTGATTGATTTCTTTGACTGGATGACCAGGGAGTTGGACCGAGGGAGAGCCCTAGATATGGTGTATTTAGATTTCAGTAAAGCCTTTGACATAGTTCCTCACAGGCGACTTATAAACAAACTGAGCACCTTAGGGATTGACCCTAAAGTTACTGCTTGGGTTAGAAATTGGTTGAGTGGGAGGCGACAAAGGGTACAGGTAAATGGAACTCACTCTAAGGAGAAGGAGGTTACCAGTTGTGTGCCCCAGGGATCTGTCCTTGGTCCAATTCTTTTTAACAGATTTGTTAGTGATATAGCGGAAGGGCTGTCGTGTAAGGTTTATGTTTATTGTACTTAATATACCGCCTTTCAAGCAACCAGTCAAAGCGGTTTACAATTTCAAATTCAAGAAAAGGGCCACTGGCCACTAAACAAAGAAAAGAAATTACAATATTTAGACAGGACAGCAAGGGTAAAGGCCAAGCAAGTCCAAACAGCACACAAGAAAACCACAACATCAGGGGAGAGCGGGGTACCAGGATAAGTGTCATTTACAAAAACATACAGGACAAACATGCAACATAATATACAATAGGTAATGCATGTGAGTATAATGCTGAGAAGGGGAGAGTACAAAGTTATGTGGCGGAGAGGGGGAGGTCAAAGGTGATGGAAAAGAGAGAGGTTTTTAGGCGGGTTTTAAATGTGCCATAGTTTTGTTCTAATCTAAGAGTGAGGGGTAAAGAATTCCAGTGCGCAGGACCAGCAAACAAAAAAGCAGAATTACGAGTGGATTGAAGGTGTGCACATGCAGGAGAAGGAAGACGAAGACGATTAATGTGCAGGGACCGGAGAGAGCGATTGGGAGTGTGAGATTGAATAAGATTGGATAGGTACTGGGGGATATGCATATAGATATAACCTGATGAACCAAAGTAAGAAGTTTATACTGAGTATGATAGACCATAGGGAGCCAGTGGAGGTTTAGAAGGAGGGGAGTGACATGATCCCAACGTGCTGAGTGAGAGACGATGCGTGCCGCTGTGTTCTGTATGCGCTGTAACCATCGCAAATGGGATTGGGGAACACCGATAAGCACAGAATTGCTTCTTTGCTGATGATACCAAAATCTGCAATAGAGTAGACACCCAGAAAGGTATAGATAAGATGAGGAGGGATCTAGCTAAACTTGAAGAATGGTCTAGAACAGCGATGGCGAACCTATGGCACGCGTGCCAGCTGTGGCACGCGAAGGCCTTGCAGCTGGCACGCGGGAAGGTCCGCAGAAAAATAAAAAGCTGGCTCTGACTGCTGCCGCGGACGCGGCAAGGGCAGAATGCAGCGTCCCGCGGGGCCCCCTCCGCCCGCTAAGCCCCTCTGCAAGAGCTTTCAGATTCGCGAGGGAGAGCGTCTCCCTCGCGTCTCTGTTAAGCCCGCAGGGGCTAATGGGAAATTTCCCATCAGCCCCTTTAGACGCGAGGGACTGATGGGAAATTTCCCATTAGCCCCTGCGGGCTTAACAGAGACGCGAGGGAGATGCTCTCCCTCGCGAATCTGAAAGCCCTTGCAGAGGGGCTGAGTGGGCGGAGGGGGCCCCGCGGGACAGTGCAATCTGCCGCGGCAGCAGCCAGAGCCTGCTTTTTTTTAAAAAAAAATTGCCAGGGGGGGTTAGGACTGCTAATGGGCAGGGAGGAGGAGGGGGGGTTAGGACTGCTAATGGGCAGGGAGGGGGGGTTAGGACTGCTAATGGGCAGGGAGGAGGAGGGGGGGATTAGGACTGCTAATGGGCAGGGAGGGGGGGGGGGGGATTAGGACTGCTAATGGTCAGGGAGGGGGGGTTAGGACTGCTAAGGGGCAGGGAGGGCGGGGGGGTTAGGACTGCTAATGGGCAGGGAGGGAGGGGGGGGTTAGGACTGCTAATGGGCAGGGAGGGAGGAGGGAGGGGGTTAGGACTGCTAATGGGCAGGGAGGGGGGGGTTAGGACTGCTAATGGGCAGGGAGGGGGGGGGTTAGGACTGCTAATGGGCAGGGAGGGAGGGAGGGGGGGGGGTTAGGACTGCTAATGGGCAGGGAGGGAGGGAGGGGGGGGTTAGGATTGCTAATGGGCAGGGAGGGAGGGAGGGGGGGTTAGGACTGCTAATGGGCAGGGAGGGAGGGAGGGGGGGTTAGGACTGCTAATGGGCAGGCAGGCAGGGAGGGAGGGAGGGGGGAGGTTAGGACTGCTAATGGGCAGGGAGGGGGGGGGTTAGGACTGCTAATGGGCAGGGAGGGAGGGAGGGAGGGAGGGGGGGTTAGGACTGCTAATGGGCAGGGAGGGAGGGAGGGAGGGGGGGTTAGGACTGCTAATGGGCAGGGAGGGAGGGAGGGGGGGTTAGGACTGCTAATGGGCAGGGAGGGGGGGGTTAGGACTGCTAATGGGCAGGGAGGGGGGGGGGAGTTAGGACTGCTAATGGGCAGGGAGGGAGGGGGGGTTAGGACTGCTAATGGGCAGGGGGGGGCGGGCGGGCGGGGTAGGACTGCTAATGGGCAGGCGGGCGGGGGGGGGGGTAGGACTGCTAATGGGCTGGGGGGGTAGGACTGCTAATGGGCTGTGGGCTGATGGGGGCTGTCTGGAAATGGGGTGATGGGGGTTAGGACTGGTAATGGGTTATAGGGGGGGCTTAAAATGAAAATGGGGTGATGGGGGTTTAGGACTGGAAGTGGGTTGATGGGGGGGGCTAGGACTGGTATTGGGTTGGGGGGTTGCTAGGACTGGAAATGGGCTGATGGGGGGCTAGGACTGGAAATGGGCTGATGCAGGGACTAGAAGGGAATGGATGCTGGGTGAGGCTGGAACTAGAAGGGAGCTGATGTTGGGGGAGGATTAGAATGGGATGGGGCTGGGAGAGTAAAATGGAGAGGGGAAAAATATTTTGTGTGGGAGGGATAAAAAATCTACAATTGGCCGGGTATTGGGAGAGTAAGTGGGGATTGAGGATGGAGGGGTAAAATTTGAGTGGATGAAATAGGAATGAGGAAAGAGCAAAAGGAGAAAGATTAGTATGTTAAAGCGGATGTAGAGAGAGAGAATGGAAAAAAAAACTAGAAGAGAGAAGAAAGGACAAATGGACAGCAGATGATGGAGAGTTAGCAGAAAACATGAAGAAACCAGAAGAAAGTGGCTGGAGCAATTGCAACTGTGTAACTGAGCTGAGGTATTCTGTTTATGTAATTCCTTTTTGACATTGCCACTTGTTCTCTTTCCCCAGTAGGTCATGTATTGTTATTGTCTGAAATGTATTGGTTTAATATTTGCAGTGTTGCCTTTTGATAGGTATGGTGTGGTGCTTGTGAGTCCTGGTAGTGCTGTTAGGATACAGCGGGTTTGCTATTGGTTCTAAATGGGCAGTGTTTGTAGTAGTTCCTAATGTGCCTGGCGGTTGGCACTGGATTATAGTAATGTAGAAATCTTTTAGTCTGTCTTTATCCATACATTCATTAAGAGACATGTTTACTAAAAGTTAGTGTATGTTAGCATTATGCAAATATTTATGCAAATTGACGTGCTGGCACTTTGAGGAAATTCTTTGGTTTTGTGCGGCAGTTTGGGCACTCGGGCTCAAAAAGGTTAGCCATCACTGGTCTAGAATTTGGCAGCTGAGATTTAATGTTAAAAAATGCAAGGTCATGCATTTAGAAACATAGAAACATGATGACAGAAAAAGACCACATGGCCTATCTAGTCTGTCCTTCCATATCAACAACTACAACAGTCCACTTTTTACCTTTAGAGATCCTCTGTGTTGTTCCCATGCTTTTTTGAATTCAGTTACTGACCTCATCTCTACCACCTCCACTGGGAGACTATTCCATGGATCCACTACTCTTTCCATAAAGAAATATTTCCGCATATCACTCCTGAATCTCTCCCTTCACCCTCATCCCATGTCCCCTCGTAGCAGAACTTCCTTTCAATTGAAAGAGGCTCTCTCCCTGAACATTTATGCCAAGGAGGTATTTAAACATCTCAATCATATCACCTCTATCCCGCCTTTCCTCTAAGGTGTACATATTAAGATCCTTAAGTCTGTCCTCATATGCTTTATAATGAAGCCCACTAATCATTTTAGTAGCCACCCTCTGCACCGACTCCATCCTGTTCACATCCTTTTGAAGGTGCGGTCTCCAGAATTGCACACTATACTCCAAATGAGGTTGCACCAAAGACTTATACAAAGGCATTATCACCTCCTTTTTTCTGCTAGCCATTCCTCTCCGTATGCACCCAAGCATCCTTCTAGCTTTTGCCGTCGCCTTTTCTACCTGTTTAGCTACGTTAAGATCATCAGACACAACCACGCCTAGGTCCCGCTCTTCTTAAGTGGACAAAAGTACTTCACCTCCTATACTGTATTGCTCCCTTGGATTGCTGCAGCCCAAATGCATGACTTTACATTTTTTAACATTAAATCCCAGCTGCCAAATTCTAGACCATTCTTCAAGCGTAGCTAGATACCTCCTCATGTTATCTACACCTTCCTGGGTGTCTACTCTATTGCAGATTTTGGTATCATCTGCAAAGAGGCAAACCTTACCCGACAGCCCTTCCGCTATATCACTAACAAAGATGTTAAAAAGAATCGGACCAAGGACAGATCCCTGGGGCACACCACTGGTAACATCCTTCTCCTCAGAGTGAGCTCCATTTACTTGTACTCTTTGTCGCCTCCCACCCAACCAATTTCTAACCCAAGCAGTAACTTTAGGGTTCATCCCTAGGGTGCTCAGTTTGTTTATAAGTCGCCTGTGAGGAACAGTGTCAAAGGCTTTACTGAAATCTAAATACATCACATCTAGAGCTCTCACTCGGTCCAATTCCCTGGTCACCCAGTCAAAGAAATCAATCAGATTTGTCTGACAAGACTTGCCTCTGGTGAATCCATGCTGCCTCGGATCCTGTAATCTGCTGGACTCCAGAAGCCTCACTATTTTCTCCTTCAGCAGCGTTTCCAATAATTTACTCACCACCGAAGTTAAACTAACCAGCCTGTAGTTTTCAACCACATCCTTACTTCCGCTTTTGTGTAAAGGCACCACATGAGCCTCTCTCCAGTCCTTTGGCACCACTCCCGACTCCAACGAGGCATTGAAAAGGTCAGTCAGTGGAGTTGCTAGAACGTCACCAAGTTTCCCTCAGTATTCTCGGGTGTATCCCATCCGGTCCCATCGCTTTGTCTACTTTAAGTTGAGCTAGTTTCTCACGAACACAGTCTTCTGAAAATTGTTCAAGATGTCCCTCGCTTCTGTTCCTATTTGTGGGTGTTTCTGAGGTCCTGCTCCTGGTTCTTCATCTGTGAACACAGAACAAAAATATTTGTTAAGCAATTCCGCTTTATCCTTATCAGCTTCTACATATTCCCCCCCCCCCCCCTGCACCCTTGAGTCTGAAAATACCACTTTTGCCCTTCCTCTTCTCACTAATATATCTGAAAAATGTCTTATCCCCCCATTTTATTGCATTGGCTATTTCCTCCTCCTTTTGAATCTTTGCCTTCTTGACTATTTTGCTAGCTTCTCTAAGTTTTTCCTAATACAGATGCCTGTCTTCCTCTCTCTGTGATCTCTTGTATTTCATGAAGGCCTCCCTCTTTTTCTTCACTTTTTCAGCTACTTCCTTCGAAAAACATAGCGGTCTCCTTTTCCTTTTGCCTTTATTTACCATTTTAACAAAAAGGTTGGTTGCCCTTAAAATACCCCCTTTCAGTTTTGCCCACTGTTTTTCTACATCCCCCAGCTGTTCCCATCCCATTAACGACTCCCTGAGGTATTGGCCCATCTTCGCAAAGTTAGTCTTCCTAAAGTCTAAGATCCTCACCTTGGAATGGATTCTAACAGCCCTAGTCCTAATACTGAACCACACCATCTGGTGAAAACTGGATGCAAAATGATCTCCCACTACAACATCAGAAACACTTTCACCATTGGTAAGCACCAAGTCCAGTATGGCCCCTTCACGTGTGGGGTCTGTTACCAATTGCCTGAATAGTTCTCTCTGTAGAGAATCCAGGATCTCCTTACTTCTAGATGATACTGCAGCTGGAATGTGCCAATCAACATCTGGCATATTGAAATCTCCTATCAGTAGCACTTCCCCTTTCCTAGCAATGCTGCGTATGTCTTCACTTAACTCTCTGTCCACCTCTTCCTCTTGTGAGGGAGGTCTGTATATCACACCAATGCAAATAGATTTCTCTTCCCTCTTTTTAGTTTAACCCACAATGCCTCCTCTCTCCCTTTTAAGCTCTGTAATTCCAAAGCTTTAATATTATTTTTTACATATAGTGCCACTCCTCCTCCCCTTCTTCCTACCCTGTCCTTTCTGAATAAAGTATAGCCAGGTATAGTTACATCCCAATCATGGTTTTCTGTGAACCATGTTTCTGTAACTGCTACTAAATCCAAGTCAGCCACTCCCACCAAAGCTTCAACATCAGGGATCTTATTTCCCATGCTACGGGCATTTATACACACTGCTTCCCATATGTTACCCCTGTTACCCATTTCCATAAAGGTATTTAATGTATCACCTACCTGGGGGCTTTCACTTACCTGGGGGCTTTCTTCACCCATCCCCAATGAATCTAGTTTAAAGCCCTCTTCAGTAGATTAGCCAGTCTACTACCAAAGATGCGTTGACCTTTCTTGGACAGATGGATGCCATCGCTGCTCTGCAACCCTTGGGCCCTCTCTGCTCTGCAACATTTGGGCTGCAGCAATCCAAGGGAGCAATATAGTATAGGGGGTGAAGTACTTTTATCAACTAAAGAAGAGCAGGACCTAGGCATGATTGTGTCTGATAATCTTAAAGTAGCTAAACAGGTAGAAAAGGCAATGGCAAAAGCTAGAAGGATGCTTGGGTGCATAGGGAGAGGAATGGCCAGCAGAAGAAAGGAGGTGATAGTGCCTCTGTATAAGTCTTTGGTGCGACTTCATTTGGAGTATTGTGTGCAGTTCTGGAGACCGCAACTTCAAAAGGATATAAACAGGCTGGAGTCCATACAGAGGGCAGGCAACTAAAATGGTTAGTGGTCTTCATTATAAAGCATATGAGGACAGACTTAAGGATCTTAATATGTACACCTTAGAGGAAAGGCGGAGTGGAGGAGTAGCCTAGTGGTTAGAGCACTGGCTTGGTAACCAAGCAACCAGGGTTCAATTCCCACTAGCACTTCTTGTGGCCTTGGGCAAGTCACTTAACCCTCCATTGCCTCGGAAGAAAGGCCTGGCAATCTACTTCCAGTGACACTGCCAAGAAACCCCAGGGGCTTCTGGGTCACCAGGAGTCAGGACTGACTTGAAGGCACACATTGCAGAGGAAAGGCAAGATTGAGGTGATATGATTGAGACGTTTAAATACTTCCATGGCATAAATGCACAGGAGGAGAGCCTCTTTCGATTGAAAACAAGCTCTGCTCCGAGGGGACATGGGATGAGGGTGAAAGGGGATAGATTCAAGAGTGATATGCAGAAATATTTCTTTACAGAAAAAGTGGTGGATCCATGGAATAGTCTTCCAGTGGAGGTGGTAGAGATGAGGAGAGTATCTGAATTCAAAGAAGCATGGGACAAACACAGAGGATCTCTGAAGGAAAAAAGGGAATGTTATAGTGGTTGATATGGAAGGACAGACTAGATAGGCCATGTGGTCTTTTTCTGTCATCATGTTTCTATATTTCTAAGCTATGCACTTAGTAAATATGTGTCCTTTATGAATAATGGGCTTGTGTTAAATCATATCAATTCATGTTTGTGCTTGAAGCAATAGAGGATGAGGTGATCATTGAGAGAAGTGGGATATGAACTCTGGATGTCTGACCACTGGGCTATATCTGGGTTATGAAGCTATGAGACTTGTGTAGCTATTAAGCATGCAGTGACCTAGTTATGTGCTCTACATGTGTAGAGTGTAGCATGGCAGCAGCACACCTGTACTTTTTTAAATCACATGATGTTGACAGTGATGAACGTTCTGGAAGGCCATCCACGAGCAAGAATGAAGACAAAGTTGAAGCAGTGTGTGCTGTAATATGCTCAAATCGTCGACTATCAGGGAGCTTGCCGAGGACATGGACATCAGTTTCAGGTTGGTACAGTCCATTCTTACTATTGATTTGGGGATGAGATGTGTGTCTGCAAAATTTGTGCCTTAACTCCTGTCCCCTGACCAACAAAAAGATCAACTGTCTGTAGCCAAGGAGGTGTTGGAATGTATTGAAAATGACTCAGATTTCATAAAAAAGATTGTTACTGGTGATGAATCATGGGTTTATGATTATGACCCAGAAACTAAGGTTCAATCCTCACAATGGACAACTCCAAACTCTCCCAGACCCAAGAAGGCCCGTCAGGTGAGGAGCAATGTCCAGGTCATCCTCACAGTTTTCTTTGATTACCATGTTATTTTTCATCAAACGTATGCTCCAAAAGGCCAAATCATCAAGAAAGAGTACTATGTCCAAGTTCTGACTCGTTTGAGAGATGCAGGAATGGTGAATGGTTGCTTCATCACAATAACACCCCAGCTCACACATCACATCTTGTTCAGCAGTTCTTGTCCAAACACCAAATCAAGCAGGTCCATCAGCCTCCATACTCACCTGACCTCGCACCCTGTAACTTTTCATGTTTCCAAAACTGAAATTACCATTGAAAGGAAGGCGATTCAATGACTTGGAGACCATCAAGCAAAATTCGACACAGCAGCTTCACAGCATAACAAAAAAGGCATTTCAAAATTGTTTCCAGCAGTGGCATGAAGTGTGTTTTATCGGAAGGGAACTACTTTGAAGGAGACTGAGGGCAATAAACTGTCAGTGTTATACTTCTTGTGTTATTGTTCAAGTCTCGATAGGTTTTGATCGCACCTCATCTAGAACCTGTCATTTCTGGGCCTGGATAGGCACAGGGATATCTCTAACAATAGGTAGCTTAGGAATGTGACACAAGCTCATCCCTTCGACTGAATGATGCAGATGATGAGACTAGTAATAGAGAGCCCAATGGTGGGTTATAGAGAATGAGGTAGGTGGCTAATGCAGCATCATCAAGGCCCAAGTAGTGAATTAAGCCCAACCAGAATCTGGATACCCTTGTGCTAGGCTTCCCAGGCAGTTTCCTCAACAATTTCCTTAACCCATGGCTACAGGGACTTTGGAGGTACAGCAAGATCGAGGCAATGTCTTGGTGGTGCTAAACTGCTTCATTTTACAGTGATGGACCTGACAGAGCCCCAAGAGATGCCCAGGCACACTGAAGTTTTCGTATGACCTTTCCTTGGTCTATACTTTTGATAACTTTATGACTAGGTTCTTTTGACAGCTCCATGTTCGATATGATTAGATCTTTGCTTCGAGTTCACTTCCATACAACAGAAACAGCTTGATTGTTTATTAAGGAATATTCAAATCAGCTCAGCTTTTGTAGGGTTACCAGATTTTTGGAGAGCAAATCTGGGACACCTAGGCAACACTGAGCTGGGCAGGGCAGGGTTCTTCCCTCCTCGGGCATCTTTTCCTCATATATTTCAAAATGACCAGTCTAAGTAGTATCAGTATTTTCAAAAGTTTAAAAAACACAGTAGCAGCCTTTCTTGAGTTTTTTATTTATTTATTTATTTAGTATACATTTGTATACCGCTACTTCCAGCGATCAGCAGCGGTTTGATTACAGATTGGAAATTGTCAAATCATGACAGGAAATTTTTGAGGTTTTTTTTTTAAACACATTGATTAGACAGGAAAGCACAGCACACAGAGAACTATTTTACAGGGAACATGGACTATGGAGGGTTAAGTGGCTTGCCCAAGACCACAAGGAGCACCTGTGGGACTAGAAACCCCAGTCCTTCCGGCCCAAGGTTGCTGTCCTCCAGTGGGATTTGAACCCCTGACCTTCCGGCCCGAAGTACCTTGCCCCAACCACTAGGCCACTCCTCCACATACACATATATAGGCTTAACTTTATTTTATAAATATAAATATTCTATATATATCTAAAATTCCCACTCTTTATTCAGAAAATAAATTAAGAAGACTGCATCAGAGAGTTATGCAAGAAAAGCAAAGTCCTTTGCCTCTGTCCACACTGAAGTCAGGCACAGGATGTGGTTTATAGTCCATAGAATCAGGGACAGTATTTCAAAATCAGCGACAATCCCCAAAGATCCAGGGACCTCTGGTAACTTTAGCTTGCACAGCCCGTCAATCCCCAGTCCAGAGAGTTCCTTCCCTCCACATTTCTTGTCATTGGAATTGGGCATCACATCAGAGACCCTCTTCTGGAAATCATCACTGGGGAGCACTCTGGGCCATACTAGGGCCCAAATGATCATTGCTCTGCCTCTGATTAAATCTGTCACCTCTAGGACTGGGGTGAGGTCAGGGGATGGGTGCAGGGCTACAGATCCTGTCACCTCTAGAATTGGAGAACTTAGTGTATGGGCACATAGATACAGAAATCGTCATCCTTAGAACTAGAGGGCTTAGAGAAAGGGTAAAGGGGCACAGAGCCTAAGGTTGAAAGACTCAGGAGGTAAGCAGCTAGTTATTCAACTCCCTTATTATTATCATGATTTATAGCGTGCATAGCAAGTGTGCACAGAGACATATAATGGACAATCCCTACAACTTAG
The DNA here is from genome assembly GCA_033557465.1 of Ichthyophis bannanicus. Taxonomy (NCBI): domain Eukaryota; kingdom Metazoa; phylum Chordata; class Amphibia; order Gymnophiona; family Ichthyophiidae; genus Ichthyophis; species Ichthyophis bannanicus. The sequence continues at coordinate 99,889,883 of CM066039.1, forward strand.
AGCTTAGTCTGTTCAAGACAGACAGACAGACAGGATAACAAATAAATAGGGGTACACACACCAGCTGTTTTTCAGTTTTTGGAGTGGGTAAAAGAGGATGTTATGGTTTTCATTTCATTTTTATTTTTATTATGTTCCAGTTTTAGTACATTTTATTTGTAAACAGTACATGCTGTTTATAATACATTTCATTAAGATTTCATTCTGTTTCATATTAAAGAGCACAAAAAAGCCCATATTCGTGTATTTAAATTTCATTCCAAAGTGAAAGCATATTCCTTATAAATAAGAGACTTCAAGGTAAGACAGCAAGCTTGAGCAGGTTTAAGATAGTTGACTATTAAATGCATCTTGTTTTGGCTTCTATAGATTTTGCTGGAAGCCTGTTCCAGATGTTCTCCATCTTCTTAGCAAAAAAAAGGTATTTTTCCTTGGTAAGCAGAACCGTCAGTCATACAAGTGGGTGATGCCATTGATGGTGCCAGAATGGAACTGCTCTTCCACAGCTCAGATGTTTAGCATAAAGCTTTGAGTGGTTTCCTCAGTTCCTCAATTTTGCTTTCCTTATCGTTCCTCCAGTTCAGTCCTCTACTTCTGGGTTGTCAACCTACTCCTGAAGCTTGGAGACTAGTATGTCAAACTCATGACATCATTGGATATAGCCTGCTGCTCTCTCTCTTCCCCTCCAGTGTTACCAGTCTCCATGCAGCAGGAGGAAGTTGTGAGCCTGGGAGAGGGCTCACTGGAGTAACGGATAAGGAAAGTGTAGAATTAGTTTAGTTTGGACTCATAGATAAAAGCATTTTTGCTGGGGCTAGTGTTTCTTTAAAAAAAAAAAAAAAAGAAAGAAATATAGATCAGAGTATGGTTTTTCTATCGTTATGGCTCCCTGCCTGTCAGCCAGTGCTCAAAAAGCCTTGCCATAAGGGGAAGGTGAAGAGGAGTTGTGCGGTGCTTGCGGATCTCTCCCCCCGGACACTATGGGGGAGAGCTCCCGTTGCCATCCCTGTACTCTGCCGGGCCGCACGGGCTGATCGCGGCTCCGGAGAGCAGGAGAACTGCAGTAGCGTTGGTGGAGCACAGACTGCCCCGATCCTGTGCCGGTGATTTCTGTCTGGATCGGGGGATGTTGCAGACCTGCCCAGTAAGCTAATAACCGGCGGCAGGCTGCTGTGACAGGGCAGGCAGTTCAATTCGCTCCCGGAGCGCTGAAAAAGAGGCAGTTTGGCGCCCTTTTTTCCTCCCGGCGGTCATTTTAGGTAGCACGGAGGACCGTGTGGCTGAGCAGCGTCAGGCTCTCTGAGCAGGTAGGAAAGCTTTGGCCTTTCGGGAGTCACACGGTCCAGGGTAGAACGTGTTCTTTAGCTTAGCGGGTTATTTCTGTTTACTTTTCGTTTACTTTAGTTTCTCCCGTGATCGTAGGATACCGCGGGGGGGGAGGGGATGGTGCCTCTTCTCACGGTTGCGATTGCCTGGGGCTTGTGGCAGGTTATTACCCGGCAGGCAAAGAGCTCTGTGGTTTCAGGGTTCCCCTGACTGGCAGCACTTTCATTTTGGGTGTGTTCTGAGTTTCAGGGGTAAATAGAGGAAGGTCTATGGCGGGGCGACCACAGTATGTGGTCTGTGGCACCCTTAGAGGCACAGTTGCAGAGTCGAGTGTGCCGTGGCTGTGCTTCCCTGTCGTCCACGGTAGAGCGGCTGATGGACGTCCGGGAGGAGTCGGAGTTGCTGGGGGTGCCATCGGCGGGGCTGGTGGCGTCTCCCCCAGATCCCAGGCAGGATGCCCCTGTGGAGGAGCAGGCTGGTCCTTTGGCTCCATCCAGGGCCGGCCCGTCCATTGAGCGAGAATGTTGTTCGCACAGGGTCCCGCGCGAACCACATTCTCGCTCAATGGACTGCTGCAGAGGGAGCCGGGGAAGCCCGCGCAAAGCCCTGGCTCCCTCTGCACAGCCCGCCAGCGTGAAGAGCCTTTACCTTCATGCTGGCAGCTGTTTCAATGAAGCCGCAAATGCCACGAGAGGTTAAAGGGCATTGCCTTCAACCTTTCCCGGCATTCGCGGCTTCATTGAAACAGCCGCCAGCGGGAAGGTAAAGGTTCTTCACGCTGGCGGGCTGTGCAGAGGGAGCTGGGGCCTCGCGCGGGCTTCCCAGGCTCCCTCTGCAGCCCCTTAGACGGCGCAGGGCTCTTCGGGGGGGGCGGCTAGGACTGGATGGGCTGTGATGGGGGGGAGGGGGGGAAACGGACTGGAAATGGGCTGTGATGGGGGAGACTGACAATGGGCTGGGATGGGGGAAACAGACTTGAAATGGGCTGTGATGTGGGCGGGAACAGACTGGAAATGGGCTGTGATGGGGGGAACGGACATATTGGGCTTGGAGGGGGGGACACAGACTGGAAAGCGGCTGTGGGGGGGGTGGAGAACCGACTGGAAATGGGCTGTGATGGTGGGGAAACGGACTGGAAATGGGCTGTGATGAGGGAGACTGAAAATGGGCTGGGATGGGGGAAACAGACTGGAAATGGGCTGTGATGGGGGAGGGGAACGGACTGGAAATGGGCTGTGATGGGGGGGGGAAACAGACTGGAAATGGGCTGTGATGTGTGGGGGGAGAACGGACTGGAAATGGGCTGTGATGGGGGGAGGACTGCAAATGGTCTGTGATGGGGGGGATAGGACTGCAAATGGGCTGTGATGGGGGGAGGACTGCAAATGGTCTGTGATGGTGGGGGGATAGGACTGGAAATGGGCTGTGATGGTGGGGACGGACGGACTGAAAATGGTCTGGGATGGGGGAAACAGACTGGAAATGGGCTGTGATGGGGGGAACGGACAAATTGGGCTGGGATGGGGGGAAACAGACTGGAAATGGGCTGTGGTGGGGGGGAGAACAGACTGGAAATGGGCTGTGATGGGGGGAATGGACAAATTGGGCTGGGATGGGGGGAAACAGACTGGAAATGGGCTGTGGTGGGGGGGGGGGGAGAACAGACTGGAAATGGGCTGTGATGGGGGGAACGGACTACAATTGGGCTGTGATGGTGGGGGGGAATGGACGAAATGGGCTGTGATGGGGGAACATGGACTGGAAATGGGCTGATAAAGAGCTGGATTAGGACTGGAAATGGGCTGATGGGGGCTGGAATAGGGCGAAATGGGCTGACGAGGGTGCTAGGATTGGAAATTAGCTGATGGGGGAGCGTGGAGGAAATGGGCTGATGAGGGCCTGGAATGGAACTGGAAAAGAGCATATGGGGGCTAGGACTGGAAATGGGCTGATGAGGAGCTAGGATAGGACTAGAAATGGGCTGATGGGGGAACGTAGACTGCAAATGGGGTGATGGGCTAGAATAGGATACTGGAAATGGGCTGATGGGGGCTGGAATAGGACTGGAAGTGGGCTGATGGGGAGCTTGGAGTGGAAATGGGCTGATGGGGGGCTGGAATGGAACTGGAAAACAGCATATGGGAGGCTAGGACTGGAAATGGGCTGATGTGGAAGCTTGGGAGACTGGGACTAGAAGGGGGCAGATGCTGGGTGGGTCTAGAACTATAAAGGAGCTGATTTTGGGGGAGGACTAGAAAGGGATGGGGAATGAGAATGGAGAGGGGAAAAGATATTTTGTGTGGGAGGGAAGAAAAGTCTACGAAGGGCCGGGTATTGGAAGAGTAAGTGTAGATTGAGAATGGAAGGGTGAAATTTGAGTGTATGATAAAGCAATAAGGAAAGAAATGGAGGAAAGAGCAAAAGGGGAAAGATCAGTATGTTAAAGCAAATATAGAGAAAAAATTTGGAAAAAAATCTAAAAGAGAAGAAAGGAAAATGGATAGCTCGCAGAAGACACAAAGAAACCAGAAGAAAGTGACTGGAGCAATTGCAACTGAAGAGAAAATGCACAAGCAACAAAAGGTAGAAAAATACTTTTTTATTTTGAAGTTATTAACTGGAATATATCAGCTCTGGGAAATGTGCATTGTTAACATCTTTTGTGTTTTGTTTAGTACAAGAGGAAATTAATTTATAGTTTTATTTCTCCAGTGTTGTTGTACACCCCAAGTTTGGCTTTTGGGGTTCCCAGTTTAATTATTGTCTTCCTATTTCTAAATTGTGATTCCTTGTTCTTTGGTGACAGTCTATATTCTGCATTTTAACCAAGCTGAGGTATTCTGTTCATGTAGTTTCTATTTGACCATGTCACTTGTTCTCTTTCCCCAGTAGGAGATGCATTGGTATTCTCTGTGATGTATTGATTAATATTTGCAGTGCTGCCTTTTGATAGGTTGGGTTTGGTGCTTTGTGAGTCCTGGCAGAGCTGTTATGATATGGTAGATTTGCTATGAGTTCTAAAAGGTCAGTGTTTATAGTACTTCCTAATGGACCTGGCGGTTGGCACTGGAATATAGTAACGTAGAAATCTATTAGTCTTTCTTTATCCAGACACTCATTAAGAAGCATGTTTACTAAAAATGCATGTTAACATTATGCAAGTATTTATGCAAATGAGGCTCCCTATGCAAATGAGGCCCCGCAATTAATCTCCGCACATGGCCCCGCACCCCCCTTGGGCCGCCCCTGGCTCCATCACTGGAGCGGCAGCCGGAGGCTTCGGCGGAGTTCTGCCTGGAGTTTGTATTGCTGTTGCACAAAGCCTTTTGTTTGCGGCGCCAGGGTCACTTGGCGGAGGATGCGCCAAGTTCGCTGTCCGCTATACAGCTGGCGGCTGCGGGCGAGGTTCTAGAGGGTCCCTTGGCCCCAAAGAAGGCTAGAGCCAGGGATTCCTCGGTGATGGAAAGTGAATGGGCGGAGCCTGAAGAGCCAGTCTGGGAGAATGAAGAAGGGGTGCAGGATCTAGAGGAGGGTGAGATCCTGGAACCTGAGGAGCAGTCTAAGATCATTAGGCTTTTCTGGAGAGAAGAGCTTCCAGCGCTCATCACGGAGTCCCTGCAGATGCTCAATTTGACTGCCCAGGCGTCCGCGGAGGACGAGGTAGAGGATCCCATCATTCAAGCGGTCCAGCAAACGCAGGTGGTGTTTCCGCTGCATAAAGTGGTCGATAAAATGATCCAGGAGGAATGGAACCAGCCGGAGGCGGGACTTAGAGGGGTCCGCACCATGGCTAGACTTTATCCGTTAGCAGATAAAGATAAAGAAAGGTTCAAGACGCCACAGGTTGATGCGGTGGTATCGGCGGTTACCAAAAAGACTACCATTCCGGTAGAGGGCAGCACGGCATTGAAGGATGCGCAGGACCGTAGGGTGGATGGCCTTCTGAAGCAGACGTTTGAGGCGGACTCTCTCACGCTGCAGGCGTCCATCTGTGGAGCCTGGGTGGCGCGGGTGTGCTTGCGCTGGGTTCAGCGGTTGCGTCGCTCGCCTCATTTGGATCTCGGCGAACTCCAGGAGCTGGGGCGTCTGGAGTCCGCTGCAGCTTATTTGGTGGACGTCCATTATGATTTGGTCAGAGCCCTGGCCAATAGCATGGCTTCCGTGGTGGCCGCGCGCAGATCCGTGTGGCTGCGTAACTGGGCGGCGGATGGATCGTCTAAATCCTGGCTAGGTAAGTTGCCGTTTAAAGGGCAGCTGCTCTTCGGAGAAGACTTGGATAAGTTAGTGAAGGACCTCGGGGAATCCAAGGCGGGTAGGCTACCGGAGGATAAGCCGAAACAGGGCAAGGTCGGTCAAAGTTTTAGAGGTCAGTTTCATGACTTTTGGAGATTTCGAGCGTCGCGGTATGGAGCCTTTCAGAGGGGCAGGTTTTCTTCCCACGGTCAAGGATTCCGGGGGTTTTGAGGGGCGACTAGGGGTTTTGCCTCGGGCCCTGTGTCAGCAGCTCGGAAGTCACAATGATATGAGGCGGGTCCCAGCGGCGGACACTCCGATCGGCGGGAGACTTCAGGAGTTTCTGTCCGCTTGGACCCTCATCACCTCCGACCAGTGGGTTCTAGAGATCATTCAGCAAGGTTATGCCTTGGGCTGGCAAGGTCCGTGCGAGATTCCTTCGTCATGTCTCCTTGCAGGGGGCAGAAGAAAACTCTAGCGGTTCGCGACACTTTGGACCGTCTTCTGCACTTAGGGGCGGTAGTGGAGGTTCCGAGGAAGGAATACGGTTTGGGCCGGTACTCCATATATTTCGTGGTGCCAAAGAAAGGCGGGGCGCTGCGGCCTATCTTAGACCTCAAAGGTATGAATCGGTGTCTGAAGGTGCCCCACTTCCGTATGGAAACGTTGCGGTCGGTTATCGTCGCAGTCCGTCAGGGAGAGTTTTTGACGTCCTTGGATCTAACGGAGGCTTATCTGCACATTCCCATTCGGGAGGCTCATCAGAGGCTCTTAAGGTTCGCCTTGCCCTGGGGTCACTATCAGTTCCGGGCGTTGCCCTTCGGCCTGGCGATGGTGCCGCGCACGTTCACCAAGATTATGGTGGTGGTGGCGGCAGCGCTGCGCAAGGAAGGTATTCTGGTCCATCCGTATCTCGACGATTGGTTAATTCGGGCGAAGTCAGAGGCAGAGAGTCGGCAGGTGACCAACAGGGTGGTCGAGTTTTTGCAGGGCCTTGGTTGGGTGGTCAATCCAAACAAAAGCCACCTAGAGCCGGCTCAGGTTCTCGAGTATCTAGGGGTTCGGTTCGACACCTGCAGAGTGCTGGTCTTCCTGCCCAGCAAGAGGGCGCAGGCTCTGCGCAGCTTGGTTCGCTCCTTCTGAGCCACGCCTGCCCCGACGGCGTGGTTTTACCTGCGGGTGCTAGGCACGATGGCAGCAACCCTGCAGGCGGTGCCGTGGGCCAAAGTGCATATGCGGCCGCTGCAGAGTGCGTTGCTGAGGTGCTGGTCACATCAGGTGGATTCCCTGAGCAAGCGGTTGCCCTGTCCCCTCAAGGTCCGCCGGTCGCTTCAGTGGTGGTTGCTCCCGTCCTCGTTGGCAGCCGGAATGCCTCTGGAGCAACCGGAGTGGGTTCCAGTGATGACAGATGCCAGTCTCTCGGGCTGGGGAGCCCACTGCGAAGGTCAGTTTGCACAGGGATGCTGGTCCCCCCTGGAGTCGGCTTGGTCGATCAATTGGTTGGAGTTGCGAGCGGTGGCGAGAGCCCTGAGAGCATTCGAGACAATGGTGCTGGGGCATTCCGTTCGCATTCTTTCAGACAATTCGGTGACGGTCGCTTACATCAATCGTCAGGGGGGCACGGGAAGCGCAGCAATGGAAGAGGAGTCAGACTTGCTGTTTGCTTGGGTGGAGTGTTGGTTGATGGCAATTTTGGCGGCACACATTGCGGGAAAAGACAATGTGATGGCGGATTTTCTCAGCAGGGTGCGAGTGGATGCAGGGGAGTGGGAACTGCGTCCCGAGGTCTTTGCACAGATTGAACGGCGTTGGGAGACGCCAGTAATGGATTTGATGGTGACCTTTCAATCGGCCAAGGTTCCGCAGTTTTACAGCAGGAGAAGAGAAAGAATGTCCGAAGGCATAGACGCGCTGTTGCAGCGGTGGCCAACGTCGGGTCTTCTGTACGTTTTCCCACCATGGGCCCTGATAGGGCGAGTGGTGCAACGGATAGAGGCGTATCAGGGAAAGGTGCTTCTGGTGGCGCCCGACTGGCCAAGGCGCCCGTGGTACGCGGATCTCATGAGGCTCCTGGACGGCCGGCCCTGGCGTCTCCTGGTCCGGGCGGATCTGCTGCGTCAGGGTCCCCTATTCATGCCACAAGTGGATCGATTCTCGCTTACGGTATGGCCATTGAAAGGGCTCGGTTAAGAAAGAAAGGATACTCTGCGGCGGTGATTTCTACGCTGCTGAGGGCGCAGAAGCATTCTACTTCCTTGGCGTATGTGCGGATATGGCGAGTTTTTGAAGATTGGCGTTTGAGGCGTCAGATTCGAGCAGCCACGGTCTCCGTGCCTTCCGTATTGAACTTTCTACAAGATGGCTTTGATAAAGGTTTGGCAGCCAGCTCATTGCGGGTGCAGTTGGCGGCGCTGTCCTGTTATCGCGGCAAGGTTCAGGGGTTGGTGTTGGGGGCGCATGTGGATGTCATCCGTTTTCTGAGGGCGGTGTCTAGACTATGGCCTGCCCGTAGGATGCATGTCCCGCCTTGGGATCTTAATCTGGTGTTGTCGGCGTTGGTCAAGCCACCCTTTGAGCCTTTGCATTCTGCGTCGCTGAAGGATCTCACTCTCAAAGTGGTTTTCTTGGTAGCGATCTGTTCTGCGCGACGCATTTCGGAGCTACAAGCCTTGTCTTCTAGGGAGCCATTCTTGTCCTTCTCGAGGGAAAGAGTAGTGCTACGGCCTGTACCGTCTTTCTTGCCTAAGGTTGTTTCCCCATTCCATTTGAATCAGTCGGTGTGTTTGCCTGTCCTAGGTTCCGATTCGGGAGACTCTGAGGATCGCTGTTTCCATCTCTTAGATGTTAAGAGAGCTTTGCGGCAGTATTTGAAGTCGACTAAGTCGTTTCGCAAGTCGGATCGGCTGTTCCTGTTGTTTGGGGGTAGCCATAAAGGCGAGGCGGCGTCTAAGGCCTCCATCGCCCGTTGGATTAGGGAAACGATAGCTTCTGCTTATTTGTTACAAGGGCGCACAGTGCCAGACGGTTTAAGGGCTCATTCCACCAGGGCGCAGGCGTCGTCGTGGGCGGAACATGGTCTGGTGCCGCCGAATGACATTTGTAGGGCGGCTACGTGGTCATCCTTGCATACGTTCAGCAAGCATTACCATCTTGATGTCGTAGCGGCCGATGATGCTCGTTTTGGAGCGGCGGTATTGCGCTCCAGCTGGAAGGGTCCCTCTCGATAGTTACTGCTCTGGTACATCCCAGAAGTAGAGGACTGAACTGGAGGTACGATAAGGAAATGATAATTACACTTACCTGGTAATTGTAGTTCCTTGAGTGACGACAGTTCAGTCCTCATTCCCGCCCAGAGAGGTTTCAGAGGGGGGGCAGCTGGAGGCCGCTTGGTCATCTTCTACAGGTAAGTCCAGTCATCCATTAGATATGAGAAGATAGTTACTATTTTGGTGGCAGGACAGGGCGTGCGACGCCTTAAATGCAGGTTGTTCTAATGTTTTAGTTACCCTAAGTTAGGTGCAGTTGGCATTGTTAATAGTTCACACTGGAGGGGAAGAGAGAGAGCAGCAGGCTATATCCAGTGATGTCATGAGTTTGACATACCAGTCTCCAATGCAGGAGAAGGTTGACAACCCAGAAGTAGAGGACTGAACTGTCGTCACTCAAGGAACTACAATTACCAGGTAAGTGTAATTATCATTTATCCAATCTGCTGAATGTATGCAAAACAAAGTTCTCCTGAGTTATTGTTTTTGTCATTTTTCAGAAGAAATTATTGCAAAATTAATGATGATGTCTTAAAAAATGAGTTTCAGACCTTGTCTTAAAAATGGTAGAAAGATTAATGATTTCAAAACCCATTGCAAGTGTTTCCTTGCTTCAAGGAAAGTTTATAAAAAGACTGTCCTCTGCATTGACAAGTTGAGAATCCTGTGGATGAATCATCAACCTTGAGGTGCAACAACTTTAAATGTCCAATTGCCCAAAGAGAACACCCTTCCACAGACAAAATATGAAGGCCTTCTCCTGAGGCTTCCAGCTATCTCTGCAACCTTTTCTTAAGTGTCTGAAAAAGCCTGATGAGAATCTGCTTTGGGCAAAAAGAGCTCCTTTTTAAGAGATGGCGCTTGGACTCTTCTTCAGCACAATGGCATCTACGCAATGCCATCACTTCCACTCTGGATATGACCAAAGATTTCTTCAGTGTGGTTCCTTCTGCCTCTAAACAACAGTCTGCTCCTGCAACGCCATTTTTTAGCTATGGTTGAAAGTGACTCATTATTGCCACCATCTATCCATCTTCCAGAATGTCCTCATTCCTTTATGCAAAAGATGTTTAAGGTTTTTATAAAAGGCTACTTTAAAAACATGACTGATGTACCTTTGCCTCACCCTTCTGAACAACCCTCTCATTCTCCTGGACACGAGAGGGCAGAGAGATACACAGACTGACCTTATTGTGTAGCTACTATCTGCTTCAGACTTTGAACAGGAACCTGCCCATTCATTCCTCCAGACTCTCTCCATTCCAATACCACAGATACATCCTTTAATACAGCCATTGCTGATCTCCCATTCTGACTTTCATTGGCATTAAGGGCATTTTTAAAATGCCTTGTAGTGGTGGCAGTGCACATATACAAGCAAGGCCACTTGGTTTCCCTTATCTGAATGATTGGTTACTAATAGCTCAAATGCAATCACAAGTTTTGGTGTTTCTGCAAAAATCAGTTGATCTTTTGCAATCTGTGGGATTTCTCATCAGTTTACAGAAATCCATCCTCTGTCCTGCCAACATCTATTCAATCCAGAATTTTTCTTCTGGAAGAAAGAATTCAGATTCTGATCTCCTATGTGTGTGCCATCCAGTTGACACCCATAGTTCTCCGTGGACAAGCAGTAATGAAGTCCTCACATCAAATGAAAAATGTTCCTTCTTTTGACATTTTTCCTCTTATTTCAATATGTCTCACTATATTATTATGATTTCATGACCGTTTACCAATACCTCTCTGTTTTTTGCCTTTATCTCTCATCATTGCAATATTATTTATTTGCTTTCAATATTGTTTACTTCCGCTTCTTTGAAGTTTTTATTGTTTTTATAATTATTGTATATTAATGTTTATAATTATTGTATATTATTGTTTTAATTATGTGTTCAATTTTGATTTTTTGATTTTTGATTTAATTAAGTATTATTCTCCAGGAACAAGCAGGAAGTCAGTCCTCACTTACGGGTGACCGATGGAGCCCGCGCGGAGCAATTACCCAGCTTTCAAAGAAAGCCTTTGGGATTGCTACCATGCATGCGTGGTCCTTTTCCTGCCCAAGGGTGCCATCTTGCTCAATCTCCCTTTTTTCGTGGAGCCCTTTGGACGCACGTCCTCATCCCTCAGAAAAAGTTTTCATTTTCCTCGCCTTAACAGGCTATATCTCTTTTTCCGGTTGCACCGGTCCTCTACTGTCCTCCCCTTGCTCTCTTTTGGAGCTTGTGGGGATACCCTTTCTAAATATTTTCTTCCTGGGCTGTGCACCCTTTTTTCTCTCCAACCGCTGGCCGCATGGGTCTTCAACATCGCAGGGGCCGTTTTTGCCCACATGGTCACTGGGTTTAAAAAAAGCGATAGATGCTCTAGGAACATGTCGCTTATGGACGCTCAAGACTGCTGTCTAAGGTGTCTGGGAGCTGACGATGACCCAGAGCTCTGTTCGCTCTGCAAGAGAATGTCCTCTAAGGCCCTGCTCAGCCGTAAGCAGAAGTCCAAAGACGTTTTTCGAAAGGCTGCCTCTGAGTCCCCGTTGGCACCCTCGGTCGTCTCCCCTCCGGTGGGTTCCCCTCCTGCGGCACCGCATTCCAGATGGCATTCAGACCAGGGATCCCCCGAGGTGGAACGGCACAAAAAGAAGAAGTAGGCCTCAAAGTCACTGTCTGGGGCCCATGACAACTGCTCCCGCTCCCGGTTGCTTAGCCTCATTCAGCGTTCCTGAGAGTCTGACAAGGAGCGGCCCCGCAAGGTACCTCGCAGAGAAACGGAGGTCTCCAGCGAAGGCACCCAGTCTCCTGAGGGCCATCCCGGTGAGGACCCCTCTCCTCCTTGACACCCGATCCAGTGACCCCGGTATCAGTATCCCAGGGCGGCACGCCCACTTGGGAGTCTCGTATGCTGGCGCTAGAATGCAGCGTTTCTGCGTTCATTGCTTCCCAGCAGGCACTCACGGCCAGCTTCGCTGACTTGTGCCTGAAGACCACAGGTCCCTCGCGTGGGACACCCAAATCCATCCAGGAAACCCCCGAGAGCCATGGGCCTCATGAGGATCCTCGATGTCGGTCTCGCTCACTCTCCCGTTCTTTGGGGGCAAGATCGTCCATGGCTTCCGGCTCCAGGCCGCTGGCCATCGGACAGGGCGAACCGCCCGGCTCGGATCGCTCCACCGATTTCTCGGACTGGGAATCCGAAGGGGACACATCCCTGGAGACTGGCACCCACTGGGTTCTTCCGTCGGACCCCTCGCCGCCTGAGGACACCTCCTTTTTGGTGTTTATTTGGGACATGGCTCGGGCCCTCAACCTGGTCACCCAGACCGAGGAAGACCCCCGTGCTGAAGAACTTGATATTCTTCAGTATGAGGCCCCGCCCAGGGAATCCCTCACCGTGCCGGTGCCGCCAATCCTCTCCCGGCTGTTGCTCCGCATATGGGAGGCCCCGGCCTCGGTCCCCATTGTGAGCAAGCGCCTTGACACAGTGTACGAGGTGCAGCGAGGGCCAGGCTTCCGTAAGACTCAACTCCCACACACCTCGATGGTAGTGGAATCAGCCATGAGGAAGCAGAAAAGCCCAAAGTCTCACTCCTCAGTGCTTCCAGGCCGGGAGTCCAGAGCCCTTGATGCCCTGGGCCGCAAGGCCTATCAAGGTTCCATGCTTTCCTGTCACATCCAGGCATACCAATTATATATGGGTATGTTCCTTCTTGATTTGGCAAAAGAACTTGGAGGCTTCTCTGCGGGTCTCAAGGGCAAGCCCCTCGACAGGTTCCGCACCCTGTTGAAATCAATGGTGGATTTCTCCAAGTATATTTCTCAAGCCTTCTATGACGGCTTCAAGACATCGGTTCGGGTGGCAGCCGCGGGCATCGGAGCCCGTCACCAGGCTTGACTTCATTCTTCGGGTCTGGAGCAGTGGGTGCAGGAGAAGCTCCTGGACGTACCCTGCCTTGGCGAACAACTTTTTTGGTAAGCCGATGGAGCAGAAGGCTGCAGAGATTGAGACGGAGTATGTCACTAGGATCCTTCTCTCTCACAAGATCTCGACGCTGCCTCAGAAGAAGCAGCCTGCCAAGAAGACCTTCTTTTCCAGGAAAGACCTCCAGTACCGTGGCTACCTGCTGTATCCGGCTACCCCCATGCCAACCACTCCAGCACAGGGGAAATCTGGTCAGGGTCATTGCAAACCAAAGGGCCCGAAGGCCCAGATGCTGGCTCCCCCACAACCTCCTCAGGGGTTTTGACACCAGTGGCATGGCCCCTTGCCCTCCGGTGGTGCAGCAGTCAGTGGGGGAACGCCTGTCCCGCTTCACCCTGGCATGTGCGCTTATCACCTCGGACACCTGGGTCCTCCAGGTCATCCGGGAGGGCTATCGCCTTCACTCCAACAGGCTCCGACCCCCTTTCTCCCCGACTCCCCGCACACCAGCTCTTGCTGCAGTGGGAATTACACTCCCTCCTCACCCAATGGGCAGTCGAGAAGGTCCCTTACCACCTTTGAGGTCGGGGCTTTTATTCCCGGTACTTCTTCGTCCCGAAAAAGTCGGGGTCTGCGGCCCATCCTCGACCGCAAGCTGAACAAGTTTCTGGTGCGGGAGAAATTCAAGATGTTATCTCTTGGCCTGCTGCTGCCCCTCCTCCATCAGGGTGACTGGCTATGCTCCTTGGATCTAAAGGATGCTTACGCCCATATCCTGATCCATCCCCAACACAGGCAGTACCTGCATTTCAGGGTGCAGGGAGAGCACTTCCAGTACAGGGTGCTCCCCTTCGACTTTGATCCACCCCACGGGTCTTCACGAAGTGCCTTGTCATGGCCGCCGCTTACCTTCGGCGCTGGGGCATGTCGGTGTTTCCCTACCTCGACGACTGGCTCATTATGGGCTCCTCTGTCGAGGAGGCCCGGCAAGCGATGTTGCGCACTGTCGTCCTTTTGGAGAATTTGGGGTTCTTGGTCAACTACCCAAAATCTCACCTCAAGCTGGCACAGGCTCTCAAATTTATCGGGGCATGCCTCAATACTCGGCAGGCCATGGCCTTCTTGCCAGTGGATCGCTCCACCCGCCTCCAGGCTCTGTTGGCGCTCGTCTAGAGCACCCACCAGGTCATCGCTGGGTTCATGCTACGTCTCTTGGGCCACATGGCTTCGACCGTGCATGTGGTTCCTCACTCCCGCCTGCACATGTGGACGACCCAGTAGTGCCTCAGCTCACAATGGAGTCAATCCCTCAAGCACCTCAGGGACTCCATCAGTGGCAAAACCCTCACAATCTCCTGTGGGGATTGCCCTTCCAGGCCACACAGCACGATGTGGTACTGACCACGGATGCTTCCCTGTTAGGGTGGGCAGCCCATTGCTGGTTCCTCTGCACAAAGAGGCAGTGGTGGAGGCTCAACAGCAGATAAATATGCTCGAACTCTGAGCCATCTGGTGGGCCCTGAAGGCCTTCGAGAATGTCCTCAGTGGGAAGTCGGTTCTGGTGCAGACCGACAACCGGATAGCGATGTTCTATATCAACAAAGAGGGGGGCATGGGGTCGCGCTTCCTCTGCAGGGAAGCAGTCCTCATCTGCTCTTTTGCTGCCCATAGGAGGATGGCTCTCAAGGTGATGTACCTCCCGGGTCATGAGAATGGCTTGGCAGACAGGCTCAGCAGAATACTTCGCCCCCACGAGTGGCGGCTAGATCCCAAAATGGCAGGCTGGTTGTTTCTACGCTGGGGCACTCCAGCGATGGACCTCTTCGCCAGCCCTCAGAACGCTCAACTCCCTCGCTTCTGCGGCCCGGTGCCGCACCCGAGCAGGGAGGGCCCCAATGCATTTCTCCTGGATTGGTCCTCCAGTCTTCTCTATATATTCCCTCCTTTCCCCCTCATTGTGAGGACTCTGTTCAAGGCTCAACAGGACGAGGCATCGCTGATTCTCGGGGCCCCCTCGTGGCCTCGGCAGCCTTGGTTTCCACGCCTGCTCCGGCTGTCATTGGAGCCTCCGATCCTCCTGGGCTCTGCCAGGGACCTGCTGATGCAGGAGGAGGGTCGGGTACTACACCCGAATCTACCCTCCCTATTCCTCACAGCCTGGCGGCTGAATGGGTCTCTCTAGCCTCTCTGGCCCTCCGGAGGAGGTCGGGGAAATCCTTCTTGCCTCGAGAAAGGACTTCACTAGGCAAGCTTATGCCTTTAAGTGGAAACGCTTCTCCATCTGGTGCTCAGAGCACCAGATCGACCCATTCTCGTGCCCGGTTCGATGGGTTCTCCAGTATCTTCTCCACCTCTCGAGGGATGGGCTGAAGTCGAAATCTGTTAGAGTTCATCTGAGTGCCATATTGGCTAATCACCTCCCTCTCAAGGGAAAGCCTCATTGGGGGCAACCACTAGTCTCCCGCTTCATGTGGGGCCTTCTGTTGTCCAAGCCACCCATCCATCCCTCTCCGGCGGAATGGGACTTGAACGTGGTGCTCACGCAGCTCACTCGTCTGCCTTTCGAGCCGATGGCGACGTGTTCGCTCCGATATTTGTCCTGGAAGGTGGCCTTCCTGATGGCACTGACCTCGGCTCGCCGAGTCAGTGAGCTTCAGGCACTCATGGCTGGCGCCCCTTACACCAGGGTTTATTGGAACAGGGTGGTCCTCTGGACCCATCCTAAATTCTTACCTAAGGTTGTGTTGGCTTTTCATCTCAATCAGGAGATAGTGCTCCCAACCTTCTTCCCCAGGCCTCACGCCGATCAGGCATCGGCAACTCTCCACACCTTCGACTGCAAGCGGGCCCTCGCCGTCTACTTGCAGCATACCTAGACTCATTGCAAGTCTGACCGGCTCTTCATGACCTATGATCCCAATAGGCAGGGACAAGCAGTCACCAAGCACACCCTCTCTGTTTGGGTGGCGGACTGCATCACGTTCGCCCATGAAAAGACAGGCATCCATCTGGATCGTCGAGTCACTGCACATAGGGTCCGAGCCAAAGCGCCTTCAGTGGTCTCGCTGTGCTCTGTGCCCATGATGAACATCTGCTGGGCGGCAGCCTGGTCTTCTACGGATACCTTTGCCGTCCACTACTGCCTGGAGAGGGAGTCCTGCCGGGACAGCGCCTTTGCCAGGCTGTACTCCATAACCTGTTTGGGGTATAAGCAAATCTCCAGGAACAAGCAGGAATGAGTCTTCACATATGGGTATCGTCGGTACCGACGGAGCCTGCGCGGGAACGCTCCCCAGCGTCCAGTAAGAAAGCTTTTGGGAGCATCCCACAGCGCCTGCGCGCTGCCTTCCCGCCTTTCCTAACCGCCTCTCTCCAGTTCTTCTTTTCCGCAGAGCCAGCAGGTCGTGTTCCTGTCACCGCTGAAGAAGTTCTTTATTTTTCTTTATTTCTTTGGTTGCGCGTCTGCCTTCTTCGACGTCGGACCGGTACCGCTGGTCTTTCTTTCTTTCTTCTTTAAAAAAAAAAAAAAAACTACCGTTTTTTCCCACTTCTGTGCAATTTTGTCTTTTGGGCCTTGGGCCTACAAGATTTTTCCTCATGGAAAAGCCCGCTTCCGGGTTTAAAAAGTGCACGAAGTGCAGCGGTACTCTTTCTATCACCGACACCCATGACTGGTGTCTAAAATGTTTGGGTCCTGACCACTCCATCACCGACTGTGAGTCCTGTTCCATGATGTCTAAAAGAGGTCGACAGAATCGAGCGGCAAAGCTCAGTACCCTGTTTCCCTCTGATGCAGCTTCGGTGGCATCGACATCTTCCAGGGCTTCGTCTTCTTCCCATGGATCTCAGGTAACCAAACATAAGTCCAGCCGGTCCTCGAAGGGTAGATCTCCCTCTAAGTATCGAGATGCCTCCGGGCTTGCCCTCGAGGATCCTGCACCGGCAAAATTACCCCGGCGGGAGGCTCCGGCTTCCAAAGCTTCATCTTTGGGGTCACAGGTTGACATCGATGGCGTGGCCTCGACCGATCACCTGTTGCCATGTTCTGGGGTACCGGTGGTCTCCATTGGTACCGACATCCAGACATTGGTTGCGTCGATGGATCAAAATATTCTGACCATGCAGCATGCCATCACGGCATTCATACAAGCTGCGATGCCTCCGGTACCGCAACAAACTCCGTTGGCGGTACTGGTTCCGGCACCGGCACCGATATCAGTTCCAGTGCCGGTACCGATTGCATCGACATCGGTTTCGGTGTCGACTGCAGCGGTACCCTGTCCTGTGATGCCCATCGGTACCGAATCGGTACCGATCACTCCCGATGTCGATACCACTCGGTACGCATATCGGGCTCTGCAAGAGCATCCAGACAGGCGATACTTCGATTCCTCTGAGGACTCTGATGAATCAGAGGCTTCTGTCGAAGCATTGGTACTCCTTCCTCAGGAGCCCTCTTCTCCAAAAAGAAGAATGTCTCCTCCAGAAGACTTCATTAGGGAAGTGGCCAGGGGCCTCTCTATTTCTGTGGCCCCTGAACCAAAGCCTAGAGCCAAGAAATTAGATATTTTACAATATCCTAAGGCTCCTAAAGAGGCGGCTACTTTACCAATTCATGAGATCCTTTATGATCACATGTTGGGTATATGGGAGACACCTCTTACTACTTCCCCTCATTCTCGCAGGTTGGACACCATGTACCGTGTTCCTCCTTGTCCTGGCTTTCATAAGACTCAGCTTCCTCACCACTCTATTGTGGTGGAGTCTGCTATGAAAAAGATAAAGAGTGCAAAAAGACACTCATCTAATCCTCCAAGAAGAGAATGCAGAACCTTAGATGCTTTTGGCAGGAGAATTTTCCAGGCCAATATGCTTACTGCCAGAATCAACTCCTATAGTCTCTATATGGGGATGTTTCTAAAAGAAGTTACAGATCATCTGCTAACTTTATCTCCTTTTATCTCAGAAGATAAAAGGGAAGAGTTTCTCACCTGGCTTAAACATGCCCAGGATGTTTCCAAATTCTCCAACCATGCAGCCTTTGACTCTTTTGAGTGTGCCAGCAGAGCCTCGGCTATTGCCATAGGTGCACACAGACTTGCTTGGCTGCAAGCTTCTGATTTGGAACCCTGGGTCCAGGATGGATAAGGAAATCTTCCTTGTACAGGTGAAAACCTTTTTGGTAAGGATTGGCAAGCAAAGGCCACTCAGATGGATGCTGAAAATTCTGCCTTAGATAGACTTTCAAAGTCTACTTCTGCTCCTGCTAGAAAAAGGTTATTCAAAAAGACTTTCTTTCCCAAAAAAGGGAAATATTATCCTGGTTATGGTCTCCAGGCATCTTCTACAGGTCGTTTTGCTGCAAAGCGTCAGCAACAACCTAAACAAGCCAAACCTAAGGCTGCAAGGACTGCTACGGCCCAACAGCCTCAGCCTTCTCAGGGCCTTTGACTTACAACTAGAGAACTTAGCCTTTCTGGCTCTAGAAGAACCAGAGCCTCTCACCATTCCAGGAAGTTTCGCTCATTTTGCTCCCAGATGGGAACAAATCACAGCAGAGCAATGGACCCTCTCCATTATAAGGGAGGGGTACAAGCTTCATTTCTTAAACCTTCCTCCTCACACTATGGTGAGACAGTTCAATTCTCCAACATCTCTCCTCGACCTTCTGGGTCAGGAGATTGCTACCCTTCTTGCCCAAAGGGCAATAGAAGAAGTACCCCTTCTTCAACAGGGTTCAGGGTTCTACTCCCCCTATTTTCTTATTCCAAAGAAAACAGGGGGCTACAGACCCATATTAGATCTCAGAGAATTGAACAAGTTTCTATGCAAGGAGAAATTCAAGATGATTTCTCTCGGTGCTCTCCTTCCATACCTTCAGAGTCAGGATTGGCTTTGTTCTGTAGATCTCAAGGATGCGTACACCCATGTCCTCATCCATCCAACACACAGAAGGTTCCTTCGGTTCCTTTATCAGGGAAAGCACTACCAATACAGAGTGCTTGCTTTCAGTCTGGCCTCTGCTCCAAGAGTGTTCACAAAATGCATGGCAGTAGTAGCTGCATTTCTACGCACTCTAGGAATATTTGTATTCCCATATCTGGATGACTGGCTCATCCGAGCACCATCCCAGTCAGAGGCTCAGACTTCCCTAGCCTGCACAAGGCATGTTCTTCAGTATCTGAGACTTGTAATAAACATCCCAAAATCACAACTCACCCCTACTCAGTCATTGGAGTTCATAGGGGCCTTGCTAGATACCACAACTGCAAGGGCCTATCTTCCCCAGGCCCGTTGCCTACGCTTGGTACAGTTAGCCTCTCAAATTCAGTTAAAATCCCATTTAACTGCTCGAGAGATGTTACAACTGTTAGGCCACATGGCATTCACCGTGCATGTGGTTCCTTACGCTCGCCTTCACATGAGGGCAGCTCTGTGGACTCTGTCCACCCAATGGACCCAGGCATCAGGTTGCCTGTCAGACAAAATAGCAACCTCCAGTCACCTCTTTTGGTCCCTCCAGTGGTGGAAGTCCACTCAAAATCTGTTGCTGGGGTCCCCCTTTCAACAGTTGCTACCCCAAGCAACCCTCACAACAGATGCCTCCCCAAAGGGTTGGGGAGCTCATCTACAAGATCTCTCCACCCAGGGCATCTGGTCTCCACAGGAGACATCTCTACATATCAACCTCTTAGAGCTCAGAGCAATTCTTCTAGCTCTCAGAGTCTTCCACACCCTGCTCAGCTACAAGACAGTCCTCATCCATACGGACAACCAAGTAGCCATGTTCTATGTGAACAAGCAGGGCGGGACTGGCTCTCTGTCGCTTTGCAACAAAGCTTTGAGATTGTGGGCCTTCGCCAGAGAGCATCAGATTCATCTCATGGCAGTGTATCTTCCAGGGGTTCAAAACTCTTGGGCAGACAGACTCAATCGAGTTCTGCTTCCACACGAATGGTCCCTCCATGGGGACCAGATAGCCAGGATCTTTCAAATTTGGGGAACCCCAGACATAGACCTGTTTGCAAGTCCGTGGAATGCCAAACTTCCCTGGTTCTGTTCCAGGATTCCATGTCAGGGAGTTCAGGCCAGGGATGCCTTCCTCCTCCACTGGGGGCAAGACTTCCTCTATGCCTTTCCTCCCATTCCCCTAATTTCCAAGACACTGTTCAAGCTTCAGAGAGACAAGGGGTCTATGATTCTCATAGCTCCACGTTGGCCACGCCAAGTGTGGTACCCTCTACTTCTTCATCTCTCTCAAGCTCCCTCCCTGGATTTGGGATCTGCTCCAGACCTCTTGCCCCAGGAGGAGGGAACGTTATGGCACCCAAATCCCCAGTCTCTTCATCTCAGGGCTTGGTTGCTGAAGGACTAGACCTTCAAGATTTGCATCTTTCTCAGCAGGTGAAGGATATCCTTCATGCTTCCAGAAAGCCTTCCACTAGACGTTCCTATGCTTTTAAATGGAAAAGGTTTACCATTTGGTGTGCAGAGAAGGGTCTTAACCCTCTTGCAATACCTCTGAATTCTTTACTAGAATATTTGCTGCATTTATCCCATGCAGGCCTTAAAACGAATTCAGTAAGAGTCCATTTGAGTGCTATTGCAGCAAACCTTAAGCCTCTCAATGGACATCCTGTTTCCTCTCATCCTCTTATTGCAAGATTCATGAGAGGCCTTCTTTTAACTAAACCTCCCATCAGACCACCTCCAGTGGCATGGGATTTGAATTTGGTTCTTGGCCAGCTTATGAAGCCACCCTTTGAACCCTTAGCCACTACCTCCTTGAAATTCCTTTCCTGGAAGGTTATTTTTCTCATTGCAGTCACCTCAGCTCGCCGTATCAGTGAGCTGCAAGCCTTGGTGGCTAATCCTCCTTATAGAAGGTTCCATCATGACAAGGTAGTCCTCAGGACTAATCCACACTTTATGCCTAAAGTGGTCTCTCCTTTTCATCTGAACCAGGAGGTGTATTTACCTGTCTTTTTTCCAGAACCTCATGCATCAAGTGCAGAGACGAATCTTCATACCCTGGATTGTAAGAGGGCACTTGCAGTCTCTAAGAGAACTCTGTCCAGTTGGATTGCTCAGTGTATTTCCTTCGCCTACCAGAGTAAGAACCTTTCTCTGGAGGGCCATGTCACAGCTCACAATGTGAGGGCCATGGCAGCCTGTATGGCTCATCTAAATTCTGTGTCCATAGACCAAATCTGTCGAGCGGCCACCTGGGCCTCGGTTCATACCTTTACAGTCCATTACTGCTTGGAAAAGGACTCCCGCCGGGATGCCTTGTTTGGTCAGGCTGTTCTCAAACACCTGTTCCATACCTAATCAACTCCTACCCCCTATCCCTGGTTGGATGCCCGAGATCCATGGGGTGAGGTAGAGCCCTTCTCAGGGACTCACAACTTTGGAGATCTCCCTGGCATCTCTAGCTGGGGAGTCCCCATATGTGAAGACTCATTCCTGCTTGTTCCTGGAGATAGCACAGTTACTTACCTGTAACAGGTGATCTCTGGGAACAGCAGGAATAAGTCTTCACAACCCACCCACCTCCCCTAGGAGTTGTATCTCTCTATCTATCTTTCCTTTCCTCTCTCTCTCTTTGTCTCAGCTTTAAAACTCGAACTGGAGAGAGGCGGTTAGGAAAGGCGGGAAGGCAGCGCGCAGGCACTGTGGGATGCTCCCAAAAGCTTTCTTACTGGACGCTGGGGAGCGTTCCCACGCAGGCTCCGTCGGTACCGACGATACCCATATGTGAAGACTTATTCCTGCTGTTCCCAGAGATCACCTGTTACAGGTAAGTAACTGTGCTCTCCTGCCCTCCGAGCCTTTTTCACGGCTACCGAGGGCTTCGCCCCAAGGACCTGAAGACTCGGGCTCCTTCGGGCTTTGGCTTCTGCTTACGGCCTAGCAGAGGTGCTTTTTGGTTACAGGTTCGGTAGCCTGTAGCTAGGGAGCCCCATAAGTGAGGACTGACTTCCTGCTTGTTCCTGAAGAAAGTGTAATTAGTCACCTGTAACAGGTGTTCTCCAGGGACAGCAGGAATCAGTCCTCACCACCCTCCCACCTCCCCTGATGAGTTGCTGAATTTTTGTCCTTCCCTTGCCATCTGCTTGGTAGGGCTC
The DNA here is from genome assembly GCA_033557465.1 of Ichthyophis bannanicus. Lineage (NCBI taxonomy): Eukaryota > Metazoa > Chordata > Amphibia > Gymnophiona > Ichthyophiidae > Ichthyophis > Ichthyophis bannanicus. Next base: position 99,911,754 of record CM066039.1, read on the forward strand.
AAGCTAAAGGACCTGACTGAGCAAGATGGCACCCTTGGGTGGGAAGAGGACCATGCATGCATGGTAGCAGGCCCGTACCTAGCCCTGTGTGAGCGGTGCGACCGCACAGGGTGCAAAGTTTTAAGGGGTGCATTTTAGCTGTCTTCCGTTGCCTGCCGCCGCCACTTTTTCTTCTCTCAGTGGCGGCAGGCAATGACAGCTAAAACGTGCCCCTTAAACCTTCTCGCCGGCATGCTAAGCAGATCTTTCCCTCCCTGCTTAGCATGCCGGCTACTTGCACATCGGGCGCGCCTCTTCTCTCCTGCCGCAGGGGAGGGGGGGATGCGCGCCCGATGTGAATGTCGCACAGGGTGCGATCTTTCCTTGGTACGGCCCTGCATGGTAGCAATCCCAAAGGCTTTCTTTGAAAGCTGGGGAATTGCTCCACGCAGGCTCCATCGGTGCCGACGTCACCCATAAGTGAGGACTGATTCCTGCTGTCCCTGGAGAACACCTGTTACAGGTGAGTAACTACGCTTTATGTGTATGTATATTTCACTATTTAAAGCACACAAGGGTGAGAAAGTAAGAATGGGGCAAGGTATTTCAGGCCGGAAGGTCGGGGGTTCAAATCCCACAAGAGGACAGCAACCTTGGGCCGGAAGGACTGGGGTTTCTAGTCCCACAGGTGCTCCTTGTGGTCTTGGGCAAGCCACTTAACCCTCCATAGCCCATATTCCCTGTAAAATAGTTATCTCCAAGTTATAATGCCCTGTTCAATGTAATTTCCATTTGTTCAATGTAAATCGCACTGATGCAGAATAGCGTGGTATATAAGAGAATGGAATAAAAAACATTGCAACAAAGGATTGTATCAGCACATTCATCTGTTTGGTGCCCCAGGAGGGGTGCAGGGCTTCACTCCCAAGACTCAGAGAGCACTGGAGCCTCAGATAAATTAAAAGAAGTGTAATCTTGGATTTACAAGCTTTAAAAAGTTATTTTGATGCTGAAAATGAAGTTGTTATTGTTTTTATAATTATTGTATATTATTGTTTTAATTATGTGTTCAATTTTGATTTTAAGTATTATTATGTGTATGTATATTTCACTGCTTAATACACTTGTTTATGTATTTATGTTCAAGGTCTCTACCCCTGATGAAGGCTTAGCCAAAACATGACCACGTAGGGCACTTTGCTGTTAATCTATGTACATCTCAATAAACTCTTTTCCTAACCATGAGTCACCTCGCTCCAGACATTTGTGCCTTTTGTGTTATTTATTTATTTATTTAGTAGGCACTTGTATACCGCTGCTTCCTACGATCAGCAGCGGTTAACTTTACAGATCAGGTTGGACTGCACAGTGCAGTAATTTGTATGATTTACATTATGATTGGTTAAGGATTTGATTTGAAACAAACACAGAGTCATTTGATTTACATTTGAATTAGTGTGTGCGGGTTTGCTTACCTATATATACATTAGGATGCGTGAGTGGGGGTGTGCTCCGTATATACATATATACAATAACAGATCTGATTACTGGTTAGTTCAGTTTATATTCATATATACAATTAACAGACTGGTTTCGGTTAGCTCAGCCTAAAATGGGACTTAAAAAGTTGTGTTTTGAGATTTTTTCTAAATTCTTTTAAGTCACTTATTTGTCGTATGTCGTGGGGCAGCTGATTCCAGAGTAATGGTGCAGCATACGAGAAAGCCCTGCGGCTTGTCTCCGCTTTGACCTTTCTTATGCTGTTTGGGACGTTGAGGGTGTTCTGAGTTATGGTTCTTCTGCATCTATTGGATGCCTGGATGGTGATTAGATTGTTGAGGTATGATGGGGCTACGTTGTGAATGAGCTTGAAAGTGGTTACTAGTATTTTGTATAAGATGCGGGCAGTAATGGGGAGCCAATGGAGTTCAATGAGTACTGGAGTGATGTGTTCAGCTATGCCTTTTTTCATAATGATCCTGGCAGCGACGTTTTGGGCCATTTGTAGTATGTTTAGGGTGCTCTTCGGGAGGCCTTGGAGAATAGCGTTGCAGTAGTCCAGGTGCGGAATGATAAGAGCTTGTGCCACTGTTCTGAAGTCGGAATGGTCGATGATGTTGCGGAGTGGTTGAAGCACTCTTAATTTATGAAATATGGCCCGGTTTGTTGTTCGTAGGTGTTTTTCCATCCTCAAGTTGCTATCAAGTAGTAACCCTAGATACTTTATTTTGGGCTTGGTGTGGTAGATGTTATTGTTGAGGGTGACGGTGGTGGGCGGGGTGAAATCCTTTTTCTTGGAGATGAACATCACCTCCGTTATGCAAGTGTGAGTGCTTTTGTTTTGAATGGTCTCATAAAAAGCACCTCTCCAGATGGAGTCTGGCATGCAATACAGTTGACCATCTTGGTGCTAGAGCTGTTGGGTTTCATTGTCAATTACCCAAAGCCCACCTTCAGCTCACGCAATGACTGGAGTTCACAGGAGCTCTCCTCAACATGCTCAAGCAAAGACCTTCCTTCTGCTAGACCAACTCCAGTGATTGATGGCTTTGGTCCGTGATACCCAGCAGAACTGGCAGACAATGACTTGCAGTATGCTCTGTGCTCAGCCACATGGCCTCTACGGTGCACGTCACTCCCCTGGCTCGTCTGTGAATGAGACAAGCTCAATGGGCACTGAGTACTCAGTGGAAGCAGGCCACCTGCCGCCTCCAGGACTAGGTGGTGGTCACCATATCCCTTGTCCAGCCCCTGCTTTGGTGATTGGATCCTCAAAACCTGCTCAGAGGCCTCCCTTTTCAGAAGGCGTCACCGCAGAAGACACTGACTACAGATGCATCCAAGCCGGGTTGGGGAGTGCATCTAGATGGCCTCCATACTCAAGCATCTGGTCCAAACAGGACAGCCTGCACCATATCAATCTTTTGGATTTACGAGCCATAGCAAATGCCCTCAAGGTTTTCTGGAATCACCTGGTCAACCAGGTTCTGATTCAGACTGACAATCAAGTCACGATATACTACATAAACAAGCAAGGGGGCATGGAGTCGTATCTCCTGTGCTGGGAGGTGTTCCGGTTGTAGAAATTTGCCATCGCTCACAGTATGGAGTTAATGGCCACATATCTGCCAAGGGAGCAGAATGTCCTGGCAGGAGTGGACTCTGGATAGGGATATCGCATCCCAGATCTTTCAGAAGTGGGGTACCCCCTCAACAGATCTGTTTGCCACTCAGCACAACACCCGAGTGGATCATTTCTGCTCCAGGTTCACTTTGTGCACCAAGCTGGCTCTGGATGCTTTCCTTCTGCACTGTGGGAGGGCCTGCTATATGCAAATCCTCCCATATCTCTCATAGCAAAGATCCTGCTGAAACTCTAGACAGCAAGGGAGTCAATGATCTTCATCACATCATATTGGCCCAGGCAGCCATGATTTCCCCTTCTGCTTAAACTCTCAGTGGGAATCTCTGTGGTTGGCTTCTGCCCCAGATCTTGTATCACAGGAGGATGGGAGGCTGCTGCACCCCAACATCAGATCCTTGGCCCTAACTGCATGGATGTTGAGAGGCTAGTCCTATCAGAGCTTAACCTGCCTAATGGCATAACAGATATTTTGTTGGCCTCTAGGAGGGCTCAACAAGAAGGTCTTATGCTTTCAAATGGAAGAGATTTGCTTCCTGATGTGCAGCACAGATGCTGGATCCCTTTAATTGTTTCATCTACAGACTACTTGAGTACCTCCTACATCTCTTGGAGTGAGGTCTCAAGTCCAACTCTGTCAGGATCCACCTCAACGTGATTGGGGCCTACCATTGTGGTTTGGATGGGAAGTCCATATTGGCTCAGCTATTAGTGGTTCACTTCATGCGAGACTTGCTCCTCTTGAGATCTCTCTATAAGCTTCCGGCACTGACTTGGGACCTCAATGTGGTTCTGGCGCAGCTCATGTTAGCTCCTTTTGAGCCACTCGACTCCTGCCTTTTGAAGTTCTTGACCTGGAAGGTCTTGTTTCTAATGTCAGGTAACTCAGCATTCCGTTAGTGAGCTCCAGGCTCTAGTGGCCCATCCACCATCTACCAGATTCCATCATAACAGAGTGGTCCTGCACGCTTATCCTCAATTCCTCCCGAAGGTGATATCAGCTTTTCACCTCAATCAGTCAGTCATTCTGCCGACTTTCTTTCCGAGGCCTCACACCCATCAAGGGGAAGAAGCGCTGCACACACTGGACTGCAGGTGAGCTTTGGCCTTCTACCTAGAGTGGACTAAGGCCCACTGAATATCCATCCAGCATTTTGTCTCTTTTGACCCCAGAAAGCTAGGGGCTGCGGTTTCCAATGCACTCTTTCCATTTGGCTGGCAGACTGTATCTCTTTCACTTATCCCAGGCTGGCCTAAGCCTTGGTGGTCATGTCACAGCTCACAATGTCAGAGCCATCACTGCGTCGGTGGCCAACTTGCGCTGGTCTCCATGGAAGAGATCTGCAGGGCTGCAATGTGGTCTTCTGTCCACACATTTACATCCTACTACTGTCTGGATGGGGATTCCCAATGCAACAGCAACTTCAGCCAATCTATACTCCAGCATGTGTTTGGGGATTAGAATCCAACTCCATCCCCCCAAGAGCCTACTGTCCATCCAGGCTACAAAAACAAAACAAAACCCAAAGAGCATGAATGGTAATAAATAAAACTGTATAGTGAAGATGCTGAATCAGATGAGTTCCCCTTTGGGAACTACCAATTCTGTACATAATTGATTCTCCAGTTCTTAGTTCAATTTGCCTCTGTTGGGCTTCTCGGCCTCCTCGGTTTTTGGTAGCTTGAGTTCCCTAGGTGAGGACTTCATTTCTGCTTGTCCACAGAAAAAAGGTAGCAGGTGTTCTCCGTGGACAGCAGGAATAAGTCCTCACAACCCTCCCACCTCCCTGAGGAGTTGTCTTCTGCTATAGCTTTTATATCATACTGAAAAAGATGGCAGTGCAGGAGGCGGGAAAACAGGCGCGCAGATGCGGTGGAGACTTCCAGAAACTTCCAATAGAAGCTGGGAAGCATTCCCATTTGGGGCTCTGTCAGTGAAATCACCCATACATGAGGACTTTTCCTACTCTCCATGGAGAACACCTGCTACAGGTAAGTAACTAGCTTTTATGGTGAGAGCCTAAATGCAAATGCTGGGACACATGATGGCCATTGTTCATGTCTTCTTAGCACACTTTGAATACCACAATGGGATCTGAAATTCCAATGGCATCAAATCTCTCAGCTTCTCTTCTTGATAATTCACCCCCATGTTGATTACTCCCACATTACAATGGTGGACTTTGGAGACAGTTTCTCAGTGGGGGTACTCTTCGCTCCATGGCAACATCAGTTGATCCTGACTACAGACACCTTGAACTGAGACTGGTGTGCCCATCTCGACACTTATCATTCATGGGACTGTGATCAAAATATGAGACTGCTCTTCATATCAATCATCTTGAGCTCCAAGCAATTCCTCTGTATTCATTCAGACAGAAGATCAGGTCACAATATTTTATGTGAACAAGCAAGGAGGAACAGTCTCTCTGCATCTCTGTGGAGAAGCAATCAGAATATGGTACTCTACTGTAGTGAGTCACATCCAAATACAAGCAACTTAGATACCTAGCCCAGAGAATCTGTTAACCTACTGACTCAGCAGAGTATTTCATTCTCATTAATGTTCCCTAAACCTAACAATACTAAGTACCCTACTTCAAGAATGGGGAATTCCTCAGATTGATCTTTTTGCTAGAGAAGAGAACATAAAGCTTCCCCTCTTCTGATCAAGTCTGACAATTCCATGTGCGTGGACATTCCTCTATGCTTATCCTCCAATTCCTCTCCTATCAAGGGTTCTACAAAAGTTCCAGCAAAACTGAGCTACCATGATTCTAACAGTACCTTATTGGCCTCGGCAGAACTGTTTTCTCCTTCTCCAAAGATTGGCACTCTTTCCTCCATGCAAACTATGCCAATTTCCAGGTCTGAGAAATCAAAAACAGGGTCGTCTTCTTCATCCAGACTTGAAGTCTCTATCCCTCATGGCCTGGAGATTGCAAAATCCCTAGTTTCTGCACTTGTGGTACTACAGTCTTTTCAGGTCATTTTAGCAGCTGCCAGAAAGCCTTTAACTAGAACATGGACTTTTAAGTGAAAGTGGTTCTCAATATAGTGCTTTTTCTAATGGCCACGACTCTATCACATGTCATCCTATAACCAGTATCTTCATCACCAAGTGAGATTTGGGACTTAGGGGTCATCTTTGACGGTGAGCTTGGTTTTCGGCAACAGGTGTCACAGGTGGTGCGTGCCGCCTTTGCTAACCTGCATTTGGTTCGGCAATTGAAACCTTATTTGAGTCAGGATGCGTTGCATGGGGTTGTCCAAGCATTGGTAATGGCCTGTCTGGACTACTATAATGCATTATATGTGGGGCTGTCTTATTATCTTTTGAGGAAGTTGCAGATGGTGCAAAACTCAGCCTTTCATGTGATCTGGGGTCTGCAGGAGCGTGATCCGGTGTCGGGAGTTCTGCATCAGCTGCATTGGCTTCCGATGAAACAATGGTGTATTTTTAAATTATTGGTCTTGGCATTCAAAGTAATTGCGGTGAACTGGACCCTGGTACTTGAAGGAGCTGTTACATTGGTATGTGCCAACTTGGATCTTGCGTTCCATGGAGGAATGTCATTTGGTATTGCCAAGTTGCTCTGAGGTATATCTACAGCAATGGCAAGTACAGATTTTTTCAGTGGCGGTTCCTATGTGGTAGAATTCTCTGCCAGTGGCACTTTGAAAGAAAACAATTTTACTATTGTTTAGGAAGACCTTAAAGACTTTTCTTTTCCCGTAATGTTGGTCAAGTAGCTTTTCTCTGGTGAGCTCCTTAATGATTGGGACAGCAAATAGCACGTTTAGAGGCTGGTAGTTTTGTTTTATCTCATTTTATTTTTTTTATTGGGGGTTAGGGATTCAATGCATTGTAATGGTGTTGATTTTATGTTTTGTACACTGCCATGAATGCTTTAGCAATTGGTGCTATATAAGCTTTTTAAAATAAATAAAATAAATTTATATCATCTTGGAATTCAAACCTCCTTCAATAAGGGTTCATCTCAATGTCCTGTCTGCTTTGGTGACTAACCTTCCAGTGGCATAGTTTTACATTCTTTTTCATTTCATGGAAAGACCTCATGTAAAACCTCCTTTGCAAAGACCCCTATACTATGGGACTTGAATTTGGGGCTTGCTTCTCTTATGAAGTTCCCTTTTGAGCCTTCGTAGTCTGCTTCACTCAAATTTCTAATTTTGAAAGTGTTCTTTCTAGTGGTCATCATGTCTGCTAGAAAAGTTAGTGAACTTCCAGCATTGGTGGCATACAAATATTATAGAAACAAAGAAACATGATGACAAAAAAGGGCCAAACAGCCTATCCAGTCTGCCTTTCCGTACCAATTACTATATTCCCTTTTTTCCCTTTAAAGATCCTCTGTATTTGTTCCATGCTTTCTTGAATTGAGATACTGTCCTGGTCTATACTACTTCCACTGGGAGACTATTCCATGCATCTACCACTCTGTCTGTAAAGAAATATTTCCGCATATTACTCCTGAGTCTATCCCCTTTCACCTTTATTCTACGCCCCTCGTTGCAGAGCTTTCTTTCAATTGAAAGAGGCTCTCCTGTGCATTTATGCCATGGTGGTATTTAAATGTCTGTTATCATATCTCCTCTCTCCCACCTTTCCTTCAAAGTATACATATTGAAATTTTTAAATCTGTCCCCACATGCCTTATGACGAAGCCCACTGACCATTTTGATAAGCTACCTTCTGCACCGACTCCATCCTTTTTATATCCTTTTGAAGGTACGGTCTCCAGAATTGCACACAATACTCTAAATGAGGTCTTACCAAAGACTTATACAGAGGCACTATTGCCTCTTTCCTGCTGCTCATTCCTCTCCCTATTCACCCAAGCATCCTTCTGGCTTTTGCCATTACCATTTCTACCTGTTTAGCCACCTTAAGATCATCAGAAACAGTCACACCCAGGTCTAACTCTTCTTTCGTGGATATCAGTACTTTATCCTTTATACTGTACCGCTCCTTTGGATTTTTGCAGCTCAGATGCATGACTTTGCATGTCCCCCTATTTTATTTCATTGGCTATTTTCTTTCTATCACCATAAGGTTTTATAAGGTAGACAAAGAGAAAATTTGAAAAGAAGCTTTCCATGGAAGCAAAAACTCATAATAAAAACTTTTTCAAGTACATTCATAGCAAAAACCCTGGGAAAGTCAGTTGGACCCATTAGATGATAAAGGGATAAAAGGGCACCAAGGGGGAGGATAAAGCCATAGCGGGGAGATTGAATTCTTTGCTTTGGTCTTTATTGAAGAAGATGTATGGAAGTTACACATGCCAGAAATGATATTTAAAGGAGATGTATCGGAGGAAGTGAAACAAATATCAATAAACCCTGAAGATATAATATAGCAATTTAATAAACCAAAGAGCAGCAAATCACCTGGACTGGATGGTGTACATCCTAGGGTGCTGAAAGATCAAAATTACTAAACATATACAATAGATAGTCATGGTTTAATGGGAAAAAGTCCACATGGATTTAGCCAAGGAAGATCTTGTCTCACTAATCTGCAATACATTTTTAAAGGTGTGAATAAGCAGGTGGATAAAAGTGAGCCAGCTGATATAGTGTAGCTGAATTTTCAGAAAGCTTTTGACAAGGTCCCTCATGAAAGACTCATGAGGAAATTAAAAAGTCATGGGATAGGAGGTAGTGTACTATTGTGGACTGGGAATCAGATAGAAAACAGAGTACAGCTAAATGGCCAATTTTCTCAATGAGTATCCCAGGGATCTGTGCTAGGCCCACTGCTTTTTAATATATTCCTAAATGACCTAGAAATGGGAACAGGTGAGGTGATCAAATTTGTAGATGACACAAAATTATTCAATGTTTTTAATTCACAGGAAGATTGTAAAACATTGCAAGAGGACTTTGAGAAATTGGCCATCCAAATGGCAGATTAAATCTAATGTGGACAAGTACAAAGTTATGCACTTAGGAGAGAATGATGCAAGGTTCTACATTAGGAGTCACCACCCAGGAAAAGGATCTAGGCGTCATCATGGATGATATGTTGAAACCTTCTGCTCAGTGTGCAGTGGCAGCCAACAAAGCAAATAGAATGCCAGGAATCATGAGAAAAGGAATGAGGAATAAAACCAAGGATACTATAATGCGTCTGTATCGCTCCATGATGTAAGCGCACCTTGAATATTGTGTGTGGTTCTGGTTATCATATCTAAAAAAAGGATATAGTGGAATTAGAAAAGGTATAGAGAAAAGCAACCAAGATGATAAAGGGGATGGAAGGATACCCCTAAGAGGAAAGGCTTAAAAGGTTAGAGCTCTTGATCTTGGAAAAGAGACAGCTGAGGACAGATATGATAGAGGTCTATAAAATAATGAGTAGAGTGGAACAGATAAATGTTGACTGGTTGTTTATACCTTCAAAAAAGCAGAAAGATTAGGGGACATGCAATGAAATTAAAATGTGGCACATCTAAGAGTAATCAGAGAAAATGTAGTTACTCATCTATAGCAGGTGTTCTCCATTCACAGCAGGAAAAGTCCTCATGTATGGGTGACATCATCCAATGGAGCCCCGCACAGAAGTATTTTCAGCTCCTTGAAGCCCCACTGCACCTGCTTACATCTTCCAGTCTGCTGTGGTGGCACCATTTTATTTATTTAGCTGTATTTATATCCCGCTTTTCACTGGGTCAAAGTGGTCAATTGGGAGATACATTTAACATGGGGGGATATGACACACATATGCTAATACTTACAGGGAACATGGGCAATGGAGGGTTAAGTGGCTTGCCCAAGACCACAAGGAGTACCTATAGGACTAGAAATCCCAGTCCCTCCAGCCTGAGATTGCTGTCCCCAAGGTGGGACTTGAACCCCCGGCCCTCTGGCCTGAAGTACCTTGTCCTAACCACTAGGCCACTCCTCCCACTTGTCCAAGTACCTAGTCCTAACCACTAGGCCACTTACCTCAGTTAAATACTATAGCCGAGGAGAATACAACTCCTAGGGAAGGAGGGTCAGCTGTATGGAATTTTCCTACTGTCCATAGAGAATACCTGCTACAGATGAGTAAATACATGTTCTCTGTGGACAAGTAGGAAAAAATCCCTCACATATGGGACTCCCTAGCTAAAGGCTATCTTGAACAAAAAAAGGGGATAACAGGACCAAAAGGGCAACAACGAACTGTTTTTGGTGGCACCAAGGGGTATGTTTACTAAACCGTCTTAACGTGCGCCCGGCGATAGTGTGCAGGCTGCCATAAAAGGAGTGGGCGTGTTGGTCTTAAAGTAGCAAAACAGGATTATCGCACGATAACGTGCACTGCGCACATTATTGGGTGAGACGCTGCTAAGCACGTTAACATGCGGTAATCTTAAGTAGGCGCACAGACATGCAAACACAGAAACAGAGGTGTAGCACAATGGTTAATACACTGACTGATGGTACAGGGGTCATGAGTTTGATCCCCCAGTGTGCCTAATCCATAAGGCTGGCTGAGGCATTAGCTTTTACATGTAAGTATTGAGTTTTGAGGCATTTTATTTGTAGTTTAATTTGTGCTGCCAGCAAACACACCCTCACGTGCCATAACCTAAGGTGCCGCATGCAATGCAATGTGTGCCTTCGAGTCAGCCCGGACTCCTGGCGACCCAGAAGCTCCTGGGTTTTCTTGGCAGTGTCACTGGAAGTAGATTGCCAGGCCTTTCTTCCGAGGCAATGGAGAGTTAAGTGACTTGCCCAAGGCCACAAGGAGTGCTAGCGGGAATTGAACCCTGGTTGCTTGGTTACCAAGCCAGTGCTCTAACCATTAGGCTACTCCTCCACTCCTAGGTGCTGCATAAGGCACCCTATAAGGCACTCCATAGGGCACATTATAAAGTGCACTGTCCGCCAAGGCACCCTATAATGTCCCCTATAGGGCACCCTATAAGGCGCTTTAGAGGACACCTGATAAGGCACCTTATAAGGTGCTTTATAGGGCGCCTTATAAGGCGCCTTATGGTTACAGTACACTGAGGGTGTTTCTGCTGGCAGCACTAATGTACATTAAAAATAGACAATGCCTTGGACAGCCTTATCAAATAACCCCACCATGGGTTTGAACCCATGACCTCTGGACCCACAGGCAGTGAAGTAACCAGTGGGCTACAGCTCTGTAGCTGCTAATAAGCCCCTGGCTGGCTGCAGAAGGACTGCACGTCACCACACAAACTGTCTGCTGTGGTTACCAGGATAGGGTTAACCCACCCATACCCATGATGCACTGCACATGCAAATCAGCAGTCTACATATGGGCACAAGATGGGGTATGCACCCCCACAGCACCTCGGCCTGGTAGGGGGAACCAACCGTGTGTGGTACTGGCACAGAGTAGCTACAGACCGTCACATTGTGCGGGTACTGTGCTCACCCTGAGGGTGAGGTGGGGCGCTCAGCACCAGGTCCACAGCACCTTTCATGGCTGAAATGCGCCATGCTGCAGGTCCCCATCAGTGCTACTGTGTGTGATAGGTAGTTCTTGCAGACACACCTAGGATACATCTGTGTCCTTCTGTATTTCTCAGTCATGTCTAGCCCTTATGGGCTATGATGCACCCAGAATAGTGCATATCCTGTGTTGGTGCCATGGTTACATGATGTAGGGTAGGGTAGGGTAGGGTAGGGTAGGGTGTTTGGACCCATAGGCAGATTATGTACCACCACACAACCCACCCTCTGGGGCTCAGGGTGGGAAACAGGATCACCCACCAACAGATCCACATTCTACCTCCCTGCAATGGTGGCAGTAGAGGGGACCATCAACCCCAGTCCTGCTGGGGAACAGACACCCTACAGGGCAGGCAATGCAGAGCTGTACACATCCATAAAGCAATAGCAGACAGACAGTAGGCCTGGGAATGCACAGCTGTCCCCCACCACTATCTGACATTCTCCAGCAGCAAGCCTCCTGCCGCTACACCCTGCAAGGTGTTCCAGCAAGACACATACTAGCTGCAGACAGTCTGCTAGCTAGTCCATAGTACATGTTCCTGGAGGAGATGCGTGTACCTAGAACTGGGATGTCAGCATACACACCAAGCAGATAAGTCAGTGATTGGGCCCCAAAAGAGAACCCATAAATATCACATGAGAGAAATACTATAGAGCACTATGGGGGAACCTAGCCATGCCGTGGTCACTGCTCAGTCAGGGTGAGAGTGACCTCCCAGCAGGACATGCTGTGGCCACCCTGTCCGTGCAGGTGGTGGCCAGCCACTACAGTGTCCGAGCCATTGCCCTATGCTATGTGCAGATTAATCCAGGCCAGGCCACCCTATCCTGGCTATTCCCACGGTACCTTGCTCCTCATTATGCACATTGGCAGGCCAATACTGGCAACAGTGCTAGCAGTGTGGGCTGTGCAGGGTGTTTGCAGCCACCACACATTGGATAGACAGACACACACTCCCCACACCTATGCCAGCATTGTGCAACTATAGAGGTGTTTGGCAGCCCTGGCCACCGCACCAGTCCTGGGCACAGTGCAGGCATGGCTATGGTATGCAATACTGTTGGGGTCACCCCCCAGGGTGGTAAACACTGTCAGACACAAGACCTCTAGCACACTCCACAGACATCAGAAAGGTTGCTATGATGCAGCTCACTCAGAAAATTGTACTTAACCTCGGAATTGCTATCTGCCAGTAATCATAGCAACCTTTTGATAGCTGTGTACCGTATTCCCAGGTTTAGGGTGGCATTGCTAAGGTATGCAAGTACTAGTATTGGGAGATGCACGCAGGGCCCAACATCCTGCCTCTCCAGGAGGCATTGTAGAATGGAGCCTGTGGGTGCGGGTGTGTCTGCCCCTGTTGGCCGCTGCTTTAGGGCAGAGATTCCCGACTCCAGTCCTGGTGGTCCAGACACTGTTCGGGTTTTCATGCTGTCCCTCATGAATATGCATGAGATACATCTGCATACCATGGGGCGGCGCATAGAAATGCAGCACAGGCATCTTTATTAGAGACAGCATGGAACCTGAATGGTGTTTGGCCCTCCAGGACTGCATTTGGGAGACTCTGCTCTAGGTAATGCGCATGTTTATGGTGTCTGTGCTCTGTAGGGTAAAATGTAGGTGTTTTGGGCATGTTTACGTCATCTGCAATAAAGGTTCTGTCTGTATTAGCACGTTTTAGTAGTGGGTAAAATATGGGGACTGGGTTGGTAGGAACCACAGCTGGGACTTGAACCTGTGACCCTCTGCTTCTGAACACACTGGCTGTGTGCACTGCACCACTGTGTTGCCACAGAGACAGTGCATTCCCTGGAGATACCATGACTGTTTGTCAGACAGAGCCTGTCTGTTGCAGTGCACGGCACCCACCTAAACAGGGCTAGGCCACGGTCTGCTCTGGGCAGCTGCCACTGCCCCCTCCACCACCAGTATCCCTCTGCCACCATGCTGATATGCCCTTCTGCTGGTGGTTCTGGTGGAACGCAGTCTCAGGCCATCCAGTGTGCAGGTAGGTGGCTGCCTATGGTGCGGGTTCTGGGGTAGGGGTGCCTGCATAGCTGTCCACGCTTCCCCCCAGCACCGCATGCCAATGTTCCGTGCCCTTCGGGGTACCTGCTGGGTACTATCCCCTGTGACACTGTGGGGAGCACACTCGTGCCCATGTTGGGCCCTCAGCAGTTGCTGTCTGGCTGCTCTACTGTTTCAGCATTCCTATGGGCCAGCTAGGCATCACCCTAGTCTGCACTGTGGCCCAGCTGCACCACAGCATGTGCCGCCTGCAGCCCTCTGTGTCCCCTTGTCCAGCATCTGTCCAGTTGCCCATTCCGACATGCCCGCCCTGCTGTTGTGGAACATGTGCACGCCATAGGAAACCTGGCCAGTGGAGTCGGAAACCCTGCTCAGCCCAATTACACTGTGGGCTCATTCACCTTGTATGGGGACAGAGCATAGACCCTTCCAAAATTCATATCTTTTTTTTGGAGCTTTCTTGGGAGTGTTTTTTGATGTTTCCCATTGATATCACTATTGGCCAGCTTGGTTATTTTATTTTTACATTTTCTTCTGTACATTTTCAAAGTTTATTTGCCCTTTTGTTCCGTGCACATGTATCACACTTATCACTTTTTGTAGGTTTCCCTGGTTTTGCTGTACATTGCTGACGGAAATGGTTTCTTTTCCCTTTAAATCAGCTCTAACGCCAGGGTTTCACTGGCGTTAGTTTTGAGCCTCAGATTTCACAGCGTTAGTGTGCAGGAAGCCTCTCCCCTCCCACTCTCCACCCATTGACCCCTTCTCTCCGCCCCTGGGGAGCCTTCCTCCACCCTCCGGGAGCCTTTCTCCGCCTTCAGCGCTCGTTTGCGCCGCTGCGCGCGTTATCGCACGCTAAGGTACCTTATCGCCCAGTAAGGCGCCTTCATCGGGTGATAAGGTACCTTTCTTTCACTTTCTCCATCTAGAGTCTCTATCTCTCTCCCCCATGTTCATTAGCTCCTTTCTGCCTCCCTAGTCCTTGCCAACACATATCCAGCATCTCTTCTGTCTCCCTAGCTCCCCCCCCCCCCCCCCCGATTCCCAGTATCTTTTTGGTCTGCCTCCCTAGCCCTACCCTTAATGTTCAGTTTTGCCAGTTGTTGCACCCTCCATGTCCAGCACCCAGGGCCAGCCCGTCCACTAGGCGGGCTAGGCGGCCACTTAAAGCGGCAGCCCTCTGTGGGTGGCATGGCACCCATAGCAGCTCATGTGTTTTGGCACACATAACCTGCCACTTCTGACCTCCCTCAGATAGGATGTTGTGTTGAAGGGGGGGGGTCAGAAGTGGCAAGCCATGTGTGCTGAAGCACATGGCCTGCCACAAGCCACTGCCGCAGCGCCATGCCAACCCTTCCCCATCCCACTGCCTAAATTGGTGGCAGTGGGAGTGGCGGCTCAGCTATGGGGGGTGACACAGCCAGGGCTTCTACATGGGGGGCAGAAACCCTTGGGGGGGGGCAGAAACCCTTGGGCTGGTCTTGCCAGCACCTCTTCTCTCGCCTCTCCAGTAACCCCCTCCCAATGTCAAACATCTCCTGTCTGTCCCTTCCTTCCCATTCAAGCATCTGCTCTCTTTCCATAGTTTCCTCCAGGGGTGGCTCTATAATGAGGCCGAGTGAAGTGGTTGCCTCAGGCGGCAACATTTTGGGGGCGGCAAAAAATTACCTCCAAAAAGACCGCCTCACTGCCTTCAAACCCCCCCCCCCCCATCAGAAGAACTGCCGCTGGAGCTGCTGCCACTGCAAAAGCGTAATTATTCTAACCCTTCACTCTATTATGTACCTATATCCTGCTTCTTGAGTGAATCTAAAGTGACTGATATTCTATTCTATTCTAACTCAATCAACTCAATAAAAAAAACAAAATACAAATATCCTGTATTTATATTTATTTTGTTGAAGCTGCACTGAACATATATATTTTGGAGCGATTATGAATTTATAGGCCATATCTGATGGCAGGGGCGGCTCAAGGCAATCTGCTGCCTGAGGCGAAGTATAAAAAGGCGCCCCCCCCCCCCACACACCTTAGAGGGGGTGGGGCTTTTTCAGAAATCCAATCAGAGACTGAACCAAACCAAAAAGCCGATTAGATTATATGGAGGAAATGCAAGATGTTTGCACACAGGGCCATATCGGCTGTCTGCTGTTGCCTTGCTGCCGCTGGCAGGACAATAGCAGGCAGATGAAATGCGCTCCCCAAGCCTTTTTTGCAGCACTTTAAGCAGGTCTGGTCCCTCCCTTCTCCGACGCGATGTCAGAGTAGGGAGGGACAGATCTTCTTAAAGTGCCGGCGCCTTTCAGATTGGGTGCATGCCCCCCTCCTCCTCCCCATACCTCCGTCCAGCGGCGCCTCCGTGAAAAAAACAGAGGGCAGCAGCAGCAGGGAAAGAGCAGACAGCGCTGGGTGGAGGTATGGGGGGAGTGGGGGGGCGTGCATCTGAGCTGCAAGTCGCACAGGGTGCGATTACAGCTCGATATGGCCCTGTGTGCAAACATCTTGCATTTCCTCCATATAATCTAATCGGCTTTTTGGTTTGGTTCAGTCTCTGATTGGATTTCTGAAAAAGCCCTGCCCCCCTTTAAGGTGTGTGTGGGGGGGGGGTCGCCTTTTCATTCTTCGCCTCAGGCAGCAGATTGCCTTGAGCCGCCCCTGCCATCAGATATGGCCTATAAATTCATAATCGCTCCAAAATATATATGTTCAGTGCAGCTTCAACAAAATAAATATAAATACAGGATATTTGTATTTTGTTTATTTTATGCTATTTTAAACCAATTCTTTCTATTTCCTCTTATATATTTATGAAACTGTAAACTGCCCTGCTGTCCGTAATGAAGCGCAGTATAATAACACTGTACTGTACTGTATATAATCTAAGCTTTGTATCATGCTCTCCTTCATTACTCTGTGCAGTCTCCTTTCAGGTCTCCCTTTTACATAGGGTACTGACATTTTGTATTTAACTTATGCCTTTTTCAGTAGTCGCTTAAGTGAGTTACAATACATTCTAGTACTGGTATTTCCCCTGTCTCTGGAGGGCTTACAGTCTTAAGTTTGCACCTGAGGCAATGGATGGTTAAGTGACTTGTCCAAGACGAGTATATCAGTGGGATATGAACCCTGGCTCTCAGCCCCCTGCTCTATCCATTAGGCTACTCCTCAGTGATGCTTCCTCTTAGCTCCATGCAGTCATGTACCAGGGCTGGCGTGAGAGCCCAGCAGCTTGTCTGCTGTGACTCCATGGCTACAGGTAAGGTGATCCTTGCAGGATAGGGTTACAGCTGCTCAGACAGGCATGTAAGCAATCTGCTCCTGCAGGCCTGGGAACTAGGCAGCAGGAAGGGCTTCTTGCTCTCTTGCCTGATTTAGCCTACTCTCTGTTGGGGTGGAGGAGGAAAGTTAGGTCAGGTTTCCAGAAAGAATGGAAGTAGCTGAGGATGAGTTTTTAACTCCTTCGTGTCTACTCTCATTCACTTTGTGGGCAGTTGCTTCTAGCCCTTTTGGACCTAGTTGCTATTCGGTTGAAGTGCGGTATAGCATAATAACACTCACCCCAATGCAGGAGTAGTATTGCCTTGTTACACTGCTTGGCTTTGTAGAGAGAAAGCTGAACACACAAGTGGAGAACAGAGGATCGAAAACAGTGGTGAGATGCAAAGAGATCTTACTGGTGCAGGAAGAAGGATCATAAATTAACAAAAACCCATGACAGCATTAGGCAGGAAACTAGTCAGCTGTCGAAAGGTGGAATAGAACTCCAGAGCCTCAGGCACCTGCTTGTTACCCTGTTGCCTTAATCTGTGCAATAAAGACTTTTGTCATTTCTCACCTTCCTCTCTGTTAGCTTAGAGTTTAACAGATGCCTTATTTGGCTAAAACCCACAGTCAGCCTCTGAGCATGGAGTTGAATGAAGTTGCTTTTCATGGGAAACATATTAGGTTCCCAAGAAGGAGAGGTTAAATGCCTGCCTCTGACAGGGCCTATTTACCAGAGAACATTGACACTGCTAAATTACCCAGTTCCCGGAATGAATTTATAAGCCAGTTCTGGATTTCTGACAATCTAATTCTGATGCATTATGGGACCAGCAGCACTGATTCCAATGGATAAAATCAAGGACTACAACTACCATACTGCATTGAAATGTAAATTTAAAACCAGAACTGGCAAAAAATCTCACTCCTGGACCTGGGTAACCTGGCAACTCGGAGAAAGCATACTGACCTGTGCTCGTGTTGCCAACTGGCTCTAGGTTTCTAGAACAGGTCAATCCATCCATGGTTTTACCCTACTTCATGCAGTGATTTGTAGTTCTGATTTTCCTATATATAGAGGGGTATCTCCCCTTGAAAATACGGAGCCACTTGGCAACTCATCCTGCGTCCAGGGAAGTTTCACCCACACTACCCTTAGCCTACCCCGGAGAATCCAAGAAAGGAAGACGTGCATAAGAATTCCTTCCACTAATACTGCCAGGCTTCAGATTCATCATGAAAAGGTGGAATTATGTGGAAAGAAAGTAGAATTGAACATGCTGCTTGCAACCCCCACAGACAGAAAGCACAAAGCTGCATGTCAGAATGGGACGAGGGGAAAACTCCTTCAACATTTCTTTACAATCGGGATGAATCTCTCAAAGGGAACTGCAGGAAGTTCCACATGAAGAGATGTGTCAGGGGCCGTGAAAATAAATTCTCATGAATAGCTTCTTTTTTAAACCAACTCACTGGCAGGACAAGCTCTTTAGTGTTCAGTTTGATACTAGGTGATATCTGTCCCTTTTTAGAGCTAACTATAAATGTGGTTCTCTGACAAACCCCTAATTTCCGCTAAGCTAAGAAAGTAATTTCAGTAGCAACAACTGCCCCATCCAACTCAAAGAATAGGCGTCAGAGTCAATGATGGCTCTACCTGCCAGCATGAAGCATTACAACTGCTCTATCAGGGCTGAGTGGAAAGGATTTTGGTTGTTTGCAAATATTCCTAGAAAACTTTCTCTTTTAATACGCAGAAGTTATTTAAGAAGCAAGGTGGGCTGGAATCAAATTCCAAGTTGAATAAAAGTATGGTGACCACTTATTACAGTTGCATTCAAGCCATCTAACTTTTCAGTCCCTTTTAATAAAGTTACTTTCAAGCAAAGATGCCAAAGGGGACAGACTGAAGCAGTTCTTGTTTTACCCCTAATGTATCTGTTATTCATGTTATTCCAGCTGTTCCTAAAGATATTCAAACTGCATCTCCATTGATGCACTGGAGATAAGATGAGGACCAGCTCAGTCTATTTCTGATAACATGGAACATGGCAACCCTAATTTACAGTAATAATCCATTTTCCATTTCTGCCAGAGCTTATTGGGTGCAGTAACGCAGACGTAGGGTTGCCAGCTGACTCAATTTATTTTCCATCATAGGCTGTCAGTTCTCAATTTGCCCCACTGCATGCATGAACAGCAGGGTCTAGGTAATGCACGTGTGGGAGCAAACCCAAGAATGAAATTAACAGTTGGCCCCACCCTTAATGTTTAAAGACATATACTAGAGATATTTTCATCCAATCCTGTTTTTTTAATTTCTTATGCCAAGATCCAATTTCTGTAATCACTATTAAGACAAGAGAACTGCTGGTGCCAGGCTGCACTGTGACTCCAGATAAAAGGGCCCTGCATAAATATCTCTCCTAAATACAGCTAGCTGCTAAAAGGCCCTCATTAAAAGTTTAAAAAAATCATCTTTTTATGCCCATCCAACAGTCCCTCTACACCCTTGTTATGTGATTAGACATCAAGATATATCCTTTTGTTCTACTTATAAAAATAACAAGAGCAGATGGCTCCATGACATCCAGGAACAGATTGATTCAGTCCCAGTTTTAGGTCTTTCCTCACTCATGTATAGACCTGTAGTTCCTGCTTTTCTTAGATACACACTGGAACTACAAGCACATAGATGTAATGGGGAAAACCAGGACTGTTTCTGCCTATCATTTCTAAAATGCGACCAGGCGTACACAGCACTGTACAGACACATATAGGAGAGACAGTACCTGCTCCATAATTTATTTATTTATTCATTTAATGTCTCTCCTATACCGCACTATTCCAATCAGTGCAGTTTACATTTAACAGAACCTTATACAATGCAGTCGGGGCTACATTGTATTTACAATAAAACAGGAACTAGAACTTGGACCTAACTGGGGTAACTTTCTACAAATTCTTTACACTAATAAATATTGTACATACTGATATTTACATGGAGTTGCACCTAAGAGGCTAGGAGCTCTGTAGCGTGCTGGGTGTGGTGTTAGAGAGGTCTTGATGATTGGGATGGCTGTTTGTGAGCTGTCCCTTGAGTAGTACCTTCTTGGTGATTGGAGTGGCTATTTGCGAGCTGTCATCTGCGTAGTGTCTTATGAATAGGTGGTGCTTCAGCGCCTTCCTGAATTGTGCCAGGTCAGTGATTGCTCGAATGGCTGTAGGGAGGGCATTCCAACATCTGGGTGTGTAGAGCATGAACGCCCTATTAGATGTTGCCCGGGTGCATTTCGTTGTTTCCTTTGGAATTAGCAGAGTATTGAGAGCTGCAGTTCTTCTTGATCTGTTCGGGGGGTGGGTGGGGTGGATTAGCTCGGTAATGGAGGTGGAGGGTTGGTTGTTTATGGCCTTGAAGGTCATTACTAGGATCTTGAAAGATAGTCTGCCATGGATTGGTAACCAGTGAAGATTTTTTAGGATTGGTGTAATGAGGTCCGTTCTTGAGTCTCCGTATAGAATTCTGGTGGCTGCATTCATTGCAAGCTGGAGTGGATTCAGTGATGCTTGCGGGAGCCCATGTAGGATTGCATTGGCATAGTCAAAGTGTGGGATTGCGAGAGCTTGATAGACTGTTCGGAAGTCATCTGGGTTCAGTAGAGGTCGTAGATGCCGGCGTAGTGTTCGTACTTTATGGTATATTGCCTTGACTGTGTTTCTTATGTGGGTTTTCATGTCCAGCCGTTGGTCCAAGATGACCCCTAGGTAGCAAATTCTGGGTTTGGCTATCAGCTCGGCGTCCTACACCTTTAAGGCGGCTGGAGGGGTGAAACCTTGGTTCCTCGTGATGAAGAGGACGTCTGTCTTGTTGTGGTTTATTCTAAGGTTTTGAGTATGGAGCCAGTCAGCAACAGCATCGAAGCAGCTTGTTAGTGGGGAGAAATCTGGTTGGTCAGTTGCAAATCACCTGCCTGTATTAGATCAGATAGGCTTACTTGTGTCAGATCCTAGCTTATAATCTAGTCATAGGAACATAAGAAATGCCATACTGGGTCAGACCAGGGTCCATCAAGCCCAGTATCCTGTTTCCAACAGTAGCCAATCCAGGTCACAACTACCTTGCAGGTTTCCAGAAAGATACACATGTTCCACAATGTTCATCCCGGGGCAAGCAGTGGATTTCCTGGGTCCTCTAATAATGGTTTATGGACCTTTCCTCCAGGAACTTGTCCAACCCTTTTTATTTTATTTTTTATTTTTATAAATTTAAATTACATATCACGAAAAAATTTCAACAATACAGAAATCATTAGATCCACAACAAAAATAATACAAATTTGCAATACATTAGTCCTCATCAAGAAGGAACTCGAAAAAACAAAACAAAACAGAAAGAAAAACAGTTCCATCTCAGCCCGGTAATTCCCTGGTCACACCAGAAATCAAATAAACCAAGGAAAAATGAAATTGAACAATAGAGCACACTTCATCCCTTATCTTTTAAAAACTCTAATAATTGTTCAACCTCCCCAAAGATATAGGGCTTGCCTTGAAAAACTATATGGCACTTGCAAGAGAATTTCAAGTAGAATAAAGCTCCTAGGGCCACAACGCGTGGGCGAATCTCCAAAAAGGCTTTCTGACGCTGTTGTGTGGCCCTTGAAACATCAGGGAAAATTTGAATACACTGACCACAAAACTTCTCGAGTTTCTTTTTAAAGTATGCCCGAAAAATTCTCTCTTTATCTATCTCCGAAACTACCGTAATTAACAAAGTAGCCCGCGTTGCAATCTCGTCATGAGATGACTCAAGAAACTCAGAGATATTTAATGAGGAGGTAACCAACTGATCATTTTGAACCCCCACTTCCCTATTTGAATCTTTAATTAAATTCCCCACAGAAAGATAATACATTTTTTACAAAGCAATTGAATTAGCATCAGGTAATAACAACACTTCTTTCAAATACTTTTGAAGAAGTATAGTTGGTGACAAATAGTGAGTATGAGGAAAATTTAACAGGCGCAGGTTCCTAGACCGCAAGGAGTTTTCTAATATTTCATCCTCACGATGTAAAGAGGAAACATCCTGTACAACTGTAGTTAAAACTCCTTGCTGCAAGGAACCGCGTACCTCCTCTAGGCTCTTTTCCACTACTAACAATCTAGATTTGTGGTTCGATAACTTTGCCACCGTCTGTTTTGGAAAACCAGAAATTTTCTGTAGGGAAGACCCTAAGGCCAATTCCATCCGGGCTAGCATAGTCCATATATCTTTTAACGATATGTTCTCCGGAGGAACTTGTGCCCCCCCTACTAAAGAAAATACTACTACCGAGGGAAGTGTAGGAGGCAAAGTCTCAGCTGTACAATCAATATTCAAAAACAAAGAGGATAATAGAGGTTTCTCAATTTCACTTAAGTCAAAACCCCCAGAAGGGGATGAAGAAGCAGATGAAGGTTCCTTTGCATGGTGAACCAGAGGCAAATCTCTATTCATCGGGGTAATATTAGAAGAAGATGTATTCACAGTGGAGGCATCCTCCAAACCAATATCCTCTGCTCGATTTTCGGTCCGTGTTGATGAAGGTCCCCCAACTTTTACATGCGCATCCATTGGACCTACTACTTTAGTGGCCTTCACCTGCACCGCCGGAGGATATTTCTTCTTCCGTTTCCCCATCAGCGTCTAACTGAATGCCAAAGTGCACCAAAGGGGCATCAAAGGGGCAGGACCTGCCCCTTTGGCCATGCCCCTTTGGGCACGTGCCACGGGCACGCACCCGCTACCGCGTCCCGCAGTGAGGGCAAGGTGGATATAGCTCCTCCAATCTAGCCGCCCCAATCAGAGCAGCCACAGCAGGTAAACAGAGCCAATCATGAACAGGCAATAGCACAGCAGGAAACAAACAAACTCCTCGGCGTCCCGCGGTGAGGGCAAGGTGGATATAGCTCCTCCAATCTAGCCGCCCCAATCAGAGCAGCCACAGCAGGTAAACCGAGCCAATCAGGAACAGGCAATAGCACAGCAGGAAACAAACGAACTCCTCCGTCCAACCCTTTTTTAAACCCAGCTACACTAACAGTTTTTACTACATGCTCTGGTAATGAATTCAAGAGTTTGATTACACGAGTGAAAAACTATTTTCTCTTATTAGTCTTAAATGTGCTACATTGTAGCTTCTTTGCATGTCCCCTAGTCTTCCTACTTTTTGATAGCATAAACAGTCAATTTATGTTTACTCATTCCACTCCATGCATCACAAGTATACTTGATAAAACAAGATTCTAGAAGCGAACAAGAAGAGAAGTGGTCAAGATGCAAAGGAAAACTCAAAACTGTAAGTTTTAGTCTGACTTTGAATATGGCTCATGACAGGTACCATGAGGCACCGACTTAGAACTGGAGCCCTTTGATCTTTATTTTTATTTATTTAGCTGTATTTATATACTGCCTTTCTCTGGGTCATATATATAATTGGGGTCACTTTATTCTAAAAATCATGGGCCCAATTTTCAAAAGGCATTTACATAGTTTACAACCCTGTAGATTGCCTTAAGTCTGGTTATTCAATGGCACTTACACAGCTAATGCTGTTGAATATCCCCTGATAACTCTCCTACACACCCCGATGCTATCTGGTTAGCATCGGAGCGTTCTGAGGTGGAGCGGAGGCAGCAACAAGTGACAACTGAGCAGCAGCGATATTACATGCTGCCCGGTTAGCGATCTGCACCTTAAAGATAGGCGAGAAAACACTCGCCTATCTTTAAGGCGCAGGAGCTAACCGGGCAGCATGCGATATCACTGCTGCCCGGTTAGCTTCGGCCGCTTCCTCTGTCCGCAGTGATACCTAGATATTTAATGCCATCACTGCAGCATTGAATATCCAGGTTAGAGGTCGGTGGGGAGGGCTATGCGCCAACAAGGCGCATAACCCTTCAAAGATGCGCCCATCTCAGTATCGGGCCCCATATGTTCATAGCTTTCAAATGGTAACCATTTGGACCCTCTCCTGAATAGAGAAAGATTTTTGGCCCAAAGCCCCAGTCCCACATGTTCAGAACAGACACATATCATAACTTAGGGCATCATAATGTGTTTAAATGCAGAAAAACAAGCTACAGGGAGAAGAAGTAAAGCAAATCCATTTTAAGGGCATTGAGAAATTATCTAGGAGTCCACCAAGGTTGCAAGGATGCTCCTGGTTTTGTGCTATACAGAGATAATAGGTGGTAGAAACTGTGTTTGGTATTTTTGAAAATGGTTATAGGAGTTCTCTTCAATATAGGGTTGAGTATATGGTTTAGTGAGAGAGATTTTTATTGTAACAAGTATAGATTTGGTTGAATAACTTATTTCTTAATTTTCTATTTTTGAGTAATTAATGCTTATTAGGTCCTCCTAAATTATAAACCACTTTCATGTCCTGATGGAAAAGCAGTTAGAAAATTGATAAAATTAAATGAAAATAGAAGAGCACCAGGAGAATATTGGCAGGGGCATCAGGACATCGATTTTGACAGTAAGGGTAATTTTATAAATAGGCACTTATAAATATTTTTTAACATGTTGAAAAATGTACATTAACAATGTGACACAATGGAACTTCCCCCCAATTCCAGAATCAGGAATGTGGGGGTGTTCATATGTGTATCTTATAGGAAGCGTGGGGAGAGTGTGGTGTGTGTGTGTGTGTGTCAGGGGCTATCGGGGCTAAGTGGGTGCATGCATAGATGTGTCATGGGAAGTGTAATGTCAGGGGTTGCGTGTGTGTGTGCATGTCTCAAGGGGTGTGTGTGCATGTGTGTGTATGTCATGGGGAGCATTGGGGCTGCATGCGTGAGTGTATGTATGTACCATGGGGAGCAATGGGGTGCTTTGTGCATGCACATGTTCATGTGTGTGTCTTTCATGGGAAGTGTCATGCACTGTGTGTGACATGAGAAGTGTTTGGGTCTTCAGATATGTATGCATGCATGTGTGAGTGTCTGTGTCATGGAGATTGTTGGGAACTGTGCATGCATGCGTGTGTGTGTCATGGATAATATCGAGGGCTTTGTGCATGTGTGTGTGTGTGTGTGTGTGTGTCATGAGGATGTTGGTGGCTACGTGCATGTGTGTGTGTGTCATGAAGCGTGTCAGGGCTGTGTGTGTGTGTGTGTGTCTTTATCTCTCATAACCCCCTTTCCCCCCCTTCCAGGCTTCCTCCTCTCTCTCTCTCTCTTTCTCATGCCCACCCTTCATCCAGTCCTTCTTTCACCCAACCATTCTTGTACCTAGTTGCAGCACCTCAAAAACTGCGGTTCAGGCTTTCCCCACGATTGGCTCTCTCAATGATGGAGATGCATGGGGCAGGAAGTTCAGGCCAATCTCCCAGTTTCAGGTCTCGCAAGACTTCAAACCATGATATCACCCCAAACTTCCTATACCACACGGCTCTACCATTGAGACTGCTGATCATGGTGAGGGAAACCAGAATCATGGCATTGGCTTGCAAACTCCTGTTTGTACGTGCATACTTACGCATATGCAAACAAACATGCATACAGAAAGACAATTTCCCTGCTGCCTGAATCCTCCACAATTGGTGCTACGCCTTAATGCAATGCCTAAAACCCACCTATTTTATAAAGGCAACATAAGTACTTTATTTATTTAACAGTTTTTTTATACCATGTTTTCATTTTAGTCAAATCAGTTTACATTGCAACTTAAACTTGGTAATATACATTGAACAGGGACATTGATAACTTGGATTCTTCTCAGGCTATGGAGGGTTAAGTGACTTGCCCAAGGCCACAAGGCGTGCTGATAGGACTCAAACCCTGGTCTCTTGGTTCCCAAGCAGTGCTCAGACCCCTAGGTTACTTCTCCACTTATGCGATACTATAAAATAAGGTCCCAGAATAAGCCTCTTTAAGCTCTTGTACAAAGTTCCACATGCTCTAAAGCAGGTGCAGTTATGTGCATGTACTTTATGCAGGTACATGTGCTCCTCACAACTCCACCCCAGCTGCACCCAAATACCGTCGCCAGGAATGCCTATGTTCTTCTGTGTTCACCCATGCAATTCTATTATAACACTTTCCATGTGGATATTAGTTGGGAGCAGGGCCGGGCCAACCACTGGGCAACCAGGCAGTTGCCTAAGGCAACATCTTCTGGGGGTAGCAAGGAGCAGGGCATTTAAAGCTAAGCAGTAGATTCTGATGGCCAGGGAGAGCATAAGGCTTAAGGTTTGCCTAGAGTGCCATCATCTTGAACCAACTCTGGGGGCCGACCATTGGTTGGGAACATTAAAAGAATGTCAGGAGACATATAGCTGAGACAGATCATTCCAGCAGTGCTTCCAAACTGTATCAATCATTAATAACAATTGATAGAACATTCTAGATAAATAAAAAGAGTCTTTTGATCTAGATAGATATAAGATCCTGAAATGAGTTACTAGGTCAGACAAGTAGAATTAAAAGGAAAACCTGTCATGCTAGTTAAATGCTTCCATGTCTATAACTTGATTCCGAAATGGGCTATCTAAATAGGAACGCTTTTCATCCAAATTTACTTTTGCATACAGCAATAAACTAGAAAACAGAAGATGTATATAGACAGATCAGTGGGGACAGAGGGTGCAGGGCGCTGTGGTTGAAGGGAGAAAAAAGAGAAGAGGAAGAGGAAAAGGAAAAGAAGAGCAACAGGGAAACACAGAAAAGCCAATGACCTGAGGAATGAAAGCACGTTAGGAAAAAAGATAGGAAATGAAAACTAGATAGATAGGAAGACAGCTAATGAAAGAAACTGGGGGAGAGAAAGCAAGAGACAGAAAGACAGGCTGAACAGGAGGGAAGGAAATGAAAGACCAGAAGGAAGTAAGACGTGACGGATGGAGAGAGAAAAAATAAGAAAGGACATTGTGACAGAGATAGAAAAAGATCTGCAGGAACAGAAAGGAGAAAGAGACCAAAGAGGGCGGCGAAGAGAAAGAGAGAGAGGGAACAAGAGAAACAGCAACAGAGGCAGACACTTTCCAAAGCATTTTCTAACCCTCCTCTGTAGGACTCAAGTTTCAATAAAATGACATTAGCTCTTAGGAGAAAGGTTTGAGAAAGAAAAGAGAATGGAGCCTTCATAATTTCCTAATGGGTTGGGTGGTCAGCCAATGACAGGGAGGACTAAGAAATGTGTGGGCTGAACCTGTAACTGATATTCCCCAAGCCTACCCTGGGCAACAAAATTTGGAGCCACAAGAAAGAGTCACTGCTGAGAGAGAGACAGAGAAAGATCTTCCCTGGGGATGCAGTAAGCATACATTACTGTGACCTTATCATTCCAGGAAAGGGATCCAGTTCCATCTCCCATGCCAAGTACCAGTCCTTCAGAAAAGATTTCAGAGGCAAAACAGCACAGCTTTTTTTTAAAAAAAGAAATCTACAGAATTTTTAAAGGCTAGGCGCATGCAATTTAAATGAGGGGATTAAAATACAAAGTTGAAGTATCTGCTTAATACCAGAGAAGTTCTGCTGAGCATAATCCCAGGCAAGCAGAGCAGTTAGATCTTCACTTCCTCCTGTCCTTCACGTCTTTGAAAGCCATTGGACAATCACGCACAGGCATTTGGGGACCTCCCCTTTTGGATTTTGTGTCCCCCCACCCAGGGAGAATCGGGTTCCTTGTCCCGTTGGATGGTTCCTTCAAACGGTCTACGATGAGTTTTGGCTTCACCCAGGAGCAGGTTGCCTGCGTGTGTGAGGTCCTACAGCAAGGGGGAAACATCGAGCGCTTGGGACGTTTCCTCTGGTCACTGCCAGCCTGCGACCACCTGCACAAGAATGAAAGTGTTCTCAAGGCCAAGGCAGTAGTGGCCTTCCATCGGGGTAATTTCCGAGAGCTCTACAAGATCCTGGAGAGTTATCAGTTCTCCCCCAACAACCATCCAAAACTGCAGCAGCTCTGGCTGAAGGCACACTATGTGGAGGCAGAGAAGTTAAGAGGAAGACCCTTGGGAGCAGTGGGGAAGTACAGGGTCAGACGTAAGTTCCCCCTGCCTAGGACCATCTGGGATGGAGAGGAGACTAGCTACTGCTTCAAGGTAAGAAAAATGCTGATGGGGCATGGGAAAACAGAACCTGAAAATGGGCAGAGTTATTCCTTAGAACTGACAGAGACAAAAACTCATTCAGTTTCACTAGTAAGATTAATGTGCTTATTTAAACAGCTTTGTCGCAATTATTTCCAAATGATCTTAAATGCTCACTGTGTCCATCTTGGAAGGCTGAATGGATAAACTGACCATGATGGGATTTGAACCCATAAGCCTTAAGATGTTAAAGGCTTTAGACAGGAGAATAAAATCTCCCACATCTTTTGACATGGTCCTTTAATAAAAGGACCATGAGCCAACGTGTGTATATGATATATTTCACAATAGTAGGATCTGCTAAGAAAAATATACAGAATCCACCTTAAGGGTAACAGATCTTTAGTTAGTCATTGTAGCTGGAGCGTGGGGGTTACAAAGCGGTTTGCTCTAAGAAAGAATCAAAGCCTTTAAAATTACTACATTACTGCAATCTTAGGGGAAAATTTGTTTATTGGAATTCAGATGCCACAAAACTGTTATAATATTGTAGTGTCACTTTCTATTTCTTAGCTATGCAAAATTCTAGTGGATACCTGAGTCTTAGAGAACACTGGATTCTATTCAGACCATGACTCATCTTTCATTGGACCTACAGAGAACCATTTAAACATACTGCCAATGAAAGAGCTTTTGAGACCCCACAAGATCCCTTCTGTATATGGGACCTTTCAAGTGGTAGAGCATATAACATTTTTAGAAAAGCTATTCTAGAAACATACAATTCTCATAATGTCAATAAGAAATAATAGTATCTTCAGTGGTTGGGTAGTTGAAGGAGGGCACCCTCTCTCAAGCTTTGTGCTGTCTTCTAAAAGAACATAAGAAATTTGAAGACCTGCTTCTTTTCACAGGCCTTTTGGGTTTGATTGGTTGACTTGATTGGCTGCTGCTGGAGGTGGAGGACATGCCCCATTCTCCCCTCTATATTTTCTCATTCCTTTTTTCTAGACTAATCTATCTCTCATTGTCTGCACCTATTAGCGTTATCATTATTTTAATCGGGCTTTAAACTGCTGTGTTGCTTGGCAAATGTTGGCATATAAAATTGTGGCATAAACATAAAGGACCATGTTTATTAGAGTTAATAATGGTTAGTGCAGAGTTTGTCACATGCTAAGCGGGCCACACTGATAGTGCAGGGCAGCATGGTAAAAATCCAATGCTAGGCACTTGGTGGTACATGATGGGGCAGGGATTGAGTGGTCTCAGGATGGAATGTGGACATTGATGGCACACTGCAGTTAACACATTGATGCTCACTAACCGCAAATTTGTCATTAGCGCCGGTGCGCTTAACGCCTCCTCAGTGGGTGGTGTTAAGTGCACTTGCTGTTTAGTGCGGTGAGACATAGCTCCAATGTGGTAACTGCAGGGGGACAGGTGGGCATGCCCCAATAGTTATTGCAGGCCAGTGTGCTGATTATTGGGTTGAATGTGCGCTAATGTAGCTCACCTTAGTACACAAGCCCCAAAATGTTATACAGGGTCAGACCAATGATCCATTGAATTCAACATTCTCTTTCTAACAGTTGCAATCTGGATTACTTGGAAATACCTTGTATATCCATTCCCTGTTCTTCACTCACACCTCTTCTAGCACCAAGAGGTAGTGACCTCCGAGTCTTCTTGGCCAGCTAATTGTTGTAAATACATGGACCTGTTTTTCAGAAACTTCTCCAAGTCCTTTTAGAATCTAGCTATAATATTGGCTTTGATCACATCCTCTAGCAACAAAGTCCACATTTTAACGGTGTTAACTAAAAATGTGCTTTAAACCTGTTAGTTTTAGTGACTCTCGCCTAGTTCTAATGGTTATGGTTTAGGCACTTGATATACCACCTTTTACTTACACATCAGAGTGGTTTACATGTATACTAACAGGTACCTTTTATTCCCTTGTCCCCAAAGGGCTCACAATCTAAGTGTACCTGAGGCAATGGAGGGTTAAGTGGTTTGCCCATGGCCCCAAGGAGTAGCCATGGGACTAGAGACCCCAGTCCCTCTGGCCTGAGGTTACTTGTTCCCATGTGGGAATTGAACCTCCAGCCCTCCTGCCTGAGGTAACCTGTCCCAACCACTGAGCCACTAATACTATTTGAAAGTGTAAATTAATTGTTCCCAATCCATTTTGTCTCATCTCTCATGATTTTATAAACCTCAAGCCTTTCTGCACAAGGGAATTTATTCCATCCTCGTCATTTTTCTTGCCCTTCTCTGAACCTTGTTTTAGTTGTGCAACACCTTCTATGAGATGGGGTAAGCAGAAGAGCATACAATATTTGAGGTATGGTCATTTCCCATGGGGGAGTAGCTTAGTGGTTAGAGCACAGGCTTGGTAACCCAATAACCAAGGTTCAAGTCCCACTAGCACACCTTGGGCAAGTCATTTAACCCTCTGTTACCTCAGAAAAAAGGCCTGGCAATCTGCTTCCAATCACACTACCAAGAAATCCCACAAGCTGCTGAGTGGCCAGGAGTCAGCATTGAGTAGAAGGCACATGTTACTTGCTTGCTGCACCCCATGGATTTCTATAGAGGCCTTATAATACTCTATTTATTTATTTTTATTTCAACAGTTTTATAGTCTACTAAACTGAAAACAGACTTGTCCAAAGCAGGTTACAATTGGCGCAGAAAATCAAATCACACACATTATTACATGCAGAATAAAATTAATTGCAACAACTGCTATTTCCTATCTATGCAAAATTTTCATTGTTCTGGTGTGCTTACAGTGATTTGACCTAATCAGATGGGAAAGAAACAGTCCAATTTTCAAATGCCACAGGGGCCCATGAGTACTATATACCAGTGGGCCTGCAAGTTGATTTTCAAAGGGAAAAAGCCCGACAAAGTTTGCCTTGATAATCCCTTCCTCAGCAGGGACTGTAGGTCCATGTACATGCAGAGTTTACAGGTATAAACTCCCCTGCAGGATGTGTGTGTGCTGAGGGAGGGGGGGGGGGGTTAAAAATAAACTCCCCATGTGTAGTTTGCTGAGGTGACCTTGGTGCCGCCAGTTTTCTCCACACTGAGGATTGGGGGAAGGGAAAATTTCAAAGTGAATCTCTTTGAAAATTGCCCCAAAGGAATTAAAAATAAGGCCCATGGTCCCTTATCAGTAAAAAAAAGAATGGAATCCAGAAAACATAAGAAATGGAATTTGTGAAAAATTATAACTTGCAAGAGACTCTGACTCATTATGTGTCGGTACCTCTTAAAAAATGCATTCTGCTAAACAAATAACTTTGTTTTCTGCCCTCAAAACACATCCTTTCTTAAAATGTGTAGCTTTGGCTATTATGTAGCTAAAAGGTTTATGTCCATCTGGCCTGGATTTTCTATTTTAAAAAAAGCACTTCTGTTCTTGACGTTCTCACTGAGCATAAAGTGCTTTTGAATGTCGATCAGTAAGTGGCCAGCACTTAACGGCAGTTTCCCTGTGAACAGCACATGGCTTGTCCGGGAAGGTTTAGGGGATTTCTTGCTACTTCCAAAATGCTCTAAGGTGTTCCGAACACCAAGATGACTGAAGCGGTCCTTTTGTTTTGTCAGAAATGAATGCGAGAGAGGTGAAAAGTTTCTTTAACTTCAAGAGACTGATTTTGGAAAGGCTGTATTCCACAATGAAGCTAGTTTGGGTTTTACTGTGTTTTAATCCCTATTCTTTAAAGTTTATTTATATATATACAGGGCCTAATATTGAGCATGGCTGCTAAAGGGGCTGAACCTTAAACCTGGGTATTTAATATCAGGGTCAGGATTGCTCGGAAGCGATATTCAGCCACTGCTGGTTAGCCTTCTGTGGCGAAAGTTACTACATCTAACTTTTGCTGTGTGTTGATAACCAGGCAGCTGCTCAATATGCCACTGCCCAGTTATCGACGGATACCAGCCCCAGCACGCTCCAATGCTAACCAGACAAGGGCATTAACATGGTTATCAAATCTACTAACTGCGTTAATCCCTTTGAATATCCCCTTCCCCCGGAACATTTTTTGCATATGTTTATGTTTCAATTTATTTTGATATACCACAATTCATGAAGCAAACATCGCCGTTTACAATAAAAATAACCCAAGAAAGAAAAGAACTCCATTGATCAAATAGGAAAGCGAGAGAAATGCTGAAACAAGGGGGAGATAAGGAGGTGGAGGGGGTAGAGATTAGGAGAGAGGAGGTCCTGTCTGACCAGACACAATGAGGGAGTCCTCCGCCACAGGGTTAAAAGGAGCCAAAGACTTCTTCAAACAAAAAGGTTTTCAGGGCCTTTTTAAACATGGAGAAATTGTGCTTAGTGCGCAAGTGGGCCGGAAAGCAATTCCACAAGGCAGGGGCTGCTGCAAAAAAGGCTGACTTCTTGGTTGATTCCAGTTTATTAATGATGGTGAAGGAATGTGGAGACGGTAGCCGTGAAGAGGATGAACTGCCCTAGCATGGGAATATGCTCTTCAAACAGGGTTGGAAAACAGTGTTAGCAGGTTTCTCTGTTGAATTCTCCTTCCCAGGGTTTTCCTTTTTTCTTTTTTTTTTTTTTCAAAACCAGCTTTCACTAATAGCTGTGATGGGCAAATTAAGACCCTTTTGGTACCCACAGATTGGCAAGGAAGCCTTCAGCCATGATAGCACACTTAAAACACACAGCCATGAAATTATCCTCTCTCTGCCTCACCTCCACTACCACCATGACTATAACCTGTCAACAGTAATCAGACATTTTCTATTAAATGTATTTGGGTCAATACTGAGCCACAACTGTTAGCATTTTGTTTTCTTGCTGGCCACCGCAGTTAAATAGAAACCAGATATTCAGCGCCAGTATTCGGATACTGGCCAGCACTAAATATATGGTCACCACAATCAGCATTAGCAATACCACATAGCAGTAATTTTCAACAGTGCCATACGCTTAGCTAGCTGGATAGAGATTTAGGACCACGATCCTGCTAGCTGTCCAAACTGTGGTGCTGAAAATCTCTGTTAATTGTTTGCACTTGAATACTTCTAAAACACTAGCTATCTGGTTCACCCATGGAAGTCCCTCTCCTATACTGGCCCCCTCTTTCTCTGGCTCCCCATCCCACTGGTATCTTGTTTTCGTTATTTGGGTGTCCTTCTTGATTCTGACCTTTCCTTCCTAGACCACATTTCCCATGTCACCAAGTCTTCTTTCTTCTTCCTTCGGCAGATTCGGGATATTCGTCCCTTTTTGACGTCACAGGCCCTCACTACTCTCATGCTGCCTCTGGTTATCTCACGTCTCGACTTTTGTAACTCTGTCCTTACCGGCATCCCTAAGTCACAACTCCATAGACTACAACGTATACAGAACACAGCTGCACGTATTATCTCTCACTCCACATGTTGGGAACACGTAACCCCTCTCCTCAAAAATCTTCATTGGCTCCCCATGGCTTCTTGTATTCACTACAAACTTCTCACGCTGACCCATCAAGTTATATATACTCACACCCCACAGTACTTGTCCGATCTTCTACAATTTCACACCCCAGTGGTTCTCTCCGGTCTATGCATATCAATCAGCTTCATCTTTCTTCCCCTGCACGTGCCCACCTCCAAACCACCCGTAACTCTGCATTTTTCTTTGCTGGTCCTGCCCTTTGGAACTCCCTACCCACCTCCCTCAGACTTGAACAAAATTACAGCACTTTCAAAACTCAGTTAAAAAAACCATCTTTTTAACAACGCATTTGACCTACCCTCTACCAGTGTTTAATCCTGTGTTCTCCTCTCTTTCAGTCTCGTCTCTATCTGTATGTTGGTATGCTTGACTATCCTCTCCACTCTCCTGCCTGATATTGTAACTTCTTTTCCCTTTCGGT
This sequence comes from Ichthyophis bannanicus, assembly GCA_033557465.1. NCBI lineage: Eukaryota > Metazoa > Chordata > Amphibia > Gymnophiona > Ichthyophiidae > Ichthyophis > Ichthyophis bannanicus. Next base: position 99,945,657 of record CM066039.1, read on the forward strand.
GCCTCTGGCCCTCTTTCACATGTGTTTGGAATTGTAAACCGCCTTGAATTCTCTTTTGAAAGGTGGTATATCAAGTGAAATAAACATAAACATTGTAGCTCCATCATTGCTTCGCCCCTAGACCACCTGGCACTATCCGGATAGTGCCAGGGTGATCAGAGAGAACATTCAGTAGCATATAGTGCGGCTGAATATCAATCTCTGTGGCACTTATCCAACTAGCAGATAATACTAATTAGATAAGTGCTTTTGAATATTGACCTGATTGGATTTGCACCATCAGGAAGCATATGATCCTAAAATGCTCCTTGTTTTAGGGAGCTGATATACTACTGGAATAAGAAGGAGTGCTGTTGGGAAGGGCTGAGCTGCACTGGCACCAGGGCCAGTTTCATGTCATGTAGTGGAGGCAAGCAAGGATAATCATCTAGAGCCCCACTGCCATAAGAGGCCTCTTATGGAAGCTGCTTGATGTCACCAAGGCTAATCTTCAGCAGAGTGGCACCGACTAGTCCATTTCTTAATTTTTTTCATAGGCACTGGCTTTGTTTGCCAGAGCTGTGAAAGGGATTTCAGGACCAGAACCGTGGAGGTGCTACAGGCCATATATGAGGTACATTGACAGAAAACTAGAATAATGAATGGTAAAATTAGGGGTACAACGAGCAAAGGTTTAATTTGTTAAACAGTTAAAAGCCTGGTGAAGCCTTCTGCTAAGAAAAATCCTCTTTTGGACATGTCCCCACTGTGCTGCACTGAAAGCTACACCCTAGGAACAAGGGCATTAATGATATTTACTTGTTCATCTGATCTCAAAAAAACATCCCTCCTCCCTAACAATTCCTTACCTGCAGACTTGAACCCAACATGGACGGTGAAGCCCAGGCTTTGGAGCTCATGTTACAGATTTATTGTGACCTTCTAGGCTAGCCAGCTTTCTCTGAAGGGAGGAGAGGTTCACCACATAGAGCAGAAACATGAAAACCGAGCAGTATGGAGGACTGGAAAAACCTGAACAAAAACCCTCCCCCAAGGCCATTCATATAGCAAACACCTTCAGATTTCAACTATCTTGCAGGCCGATGCAGAAAGCCGGCACTGGTGTGGGGAGAGAGCTTTTTCCGAGGCACCAATAGGAACAACAGGATTTAATTTAATTTATTTTATTTACTTATTAATATTTATTAACTGCCTGTATGAAGAGATTCACTCAAGGCTGTGTACAACAGTTGCAGCTTGACATAGGCATCTTATATTATAGTAGCAGTATAACTATAGTAAAATGACCTAATTTCAGAATAACTCATGATTGGAACAGCAAGGTAAACTTGGAAATAGACAAATTACATTATAGTAAGAACAACAATATGATACAGTGATAGTTTTGTACACATTAAACAGTACGGTAGAACAATGGAATAGAGAATAAAACAAAGGATATTATAATGCCTCTGTATCGTTCCATGGTGCGACTACATCTTGAATATTGTGTGCAATTCAGGTCACTGTATCTTAAAAAGGATATAGTGTTATTAGAAAAGGTACAGAGAAGAGCCACCAAAATGGTAAATGGGATGGAAGGATACCTCTACGAAGAGAGGCAAAAAAGGTTAGGGCTCTTCAACCTGGAAAATAGACGGCTGAGGAGAGATATGACAGAGGTCTATAATTTAATGAATGGAGTGGAACGGGTAAACGTAGATCAATTGTTTACATCATCAGAATATAGAAAGACTAGGGGACATGCAATGAAGCTACAGGGTAACCTATTTAAGACTAAAAAGAGGAAATATTTTTTCACTTAACGTGTAATCAAACTCTGGAATTTGTTACCAGAGGATATAGTAAAAGCTGTTAGTGTAGCGGGTTTAAAAAAGGTTTGAACATCTGGTCTAAAATTTGGCAGCTGGGATTTAATGTTAAAAAAATGCAAGGTCATGCATTTGGGCTGCAGCAATCCAAGGGAGCAATATGGTATAAGGGTGAAATATTTTTGTCCACTAAAGAAGAGCGGGACCTAGGCGTGATTGTGTCTGATGATCTTAAAGTAGCTAAACAGGTAGAAAAGCCGACAGCAAAAGCTAGAAGGATGCTTGGGTGCATACGGAGAGGAATGGCTAGCAGAAAAAAGGAGGTGATAGTGCCTCTGTGTAAGTCTTTGGTGCAATCTCATCTGGAGTATTGTGTGCAATTCTGGAGACCGCACCTTCAAAAGGATATAAACAGGATGGAGTCAGTACAGAGAGTAGTTACTAAAATGGTTAGTGGTCTTCATTATAAAATATATGAGGACAGACTTAAGGATCTTAATATGTACAACTTAGAGGAAAGGCGGGATAGAGGTGATATGACTGAGATGTTTAAATACCTCCATGGCATAAATGCACAGGGGGAGAGCCTCTTTCAATTGAAAGCAAGTTCTGCTACGAGGGGACATGGGATGTGGGTGAAAAGGGATAGATTCAGGAGTGATATGCGGAAATATTTCTTTACAGAAAGAGTGGTGGATCCGTGGAATAGTCTCCCATTGGAGGTGGTAGAGATGAGGACGGTATCTGAATTCAAAAGAGCATGGGACAAACACAGAGGATCTCTAAAGGAAAAAAGGGGACTGTTGTAGTTGTTGATATGGAAGGACAGACTAGATAGGCCATGTGGTCTTTTTCTGTCGTCATTTTTCTATGTTTCTAAGTTCATGGAGGAAAGGTCCATAAACCATTATTAAAAGGACCCAGGATATCACTGCTTGACCCAATACAAGCATTATGGAACCTGTGCCTTTTGGGGAAACTGCTAGGTACTTGTGACCTAGATTGGCCACTGTTGGAAACAGGATACTGGGCTTGGTCCTTGGTCTGACCCAGTATGGCATTTCTTATGTTCTTAACAATCATGTAACAAAAATACGATATCTCAGTAAAATACAAATGAAGCATCTTAACAGGCAGCACAGTAGAGAATTCCTAGAACAGAAATACGATATCATATCAGCACAATCCAAACAAAACATCTTAATAGGCAGCACAAAGGATATGTAGAAACAAATAGTCTCTCTTTTTTTTTTCATTTATTTTTAAACGGCACACAACCAGAATTACAATGCCAGAATCAATTCCTTAATTAACATGGCTACCAAGCCCTACTCTTTCCCATTAAACAATTTCTATTAACAAATACAATCACAAATGTTCTCTCGGAAAGAGCAATCACTTATAATAACATCTTTTTACAGTTTCCGGTGTGTGTCTCTTTATGGATGTAAACCCTGTTAAAAGAAATTACCCTTGATAAGAACATCTTTCTCCATTCCCTAGTGCTATCAAATTGCCAGACTAATTCCAGGTCAACACAAGATGTTACTGCAGTCCTTGCTTTATTATTTATAATTTGCCATCTCAGTATATTCCGTAGAAGGACAAAGATCTGGTGGTATTGCATACGTTAGAAAACCAAGATTGGTCCAGTCCTGTTGCCAGATTCTATATTACTTAGACTGGTGTAGAAGATGACAGAATCGATTTGTTTTTCTGCAATAATGTCATTCATTTATTTCTTTTGTTAAGTTCTTTTGGTAACTCTTATGTTAGTCCTATGTAAGGTGCGATATCCTGAAAAAAATCTTCTCTTTGAATTCTTCATAAATTTGACAGCTGCTTTCATATCATGTGAACAGGGCTGAGCCAGTCTTAGGTTTGCGCCCTCCATTATAGAGAAACTGGAACTATAAGTCCATGGATTCAATGGGGGGAAATTCAAGACTGGCCCAACCCTACTCTTGACATCCTGGAGCTATCAGGTTCCCATAATAATAACCACTTGCCTTGTGCATAATATTATTGGCCTATGTGATAAGTTTCTTGTGATGTGGTAGGAACACTCATGATTGCTAGCCACAGTGTGTAGGCAGCGTGCAGACAAGAAATTCAGAGCAGAAGAGCAATAGGAGGGATGGGGGAGAGACTGGAGTGATCTATCTGTCAGAGTAAGGGGTTGTGAGGTTTACCTTAGCTGACTGCTGAACCGGAAAACAAGGCCTGGTGAGAGCAGCACCCTGTGTATCTGCCCTTTTCATGTCATTGGAGGGTGCCTGCTGCCTTGAAAAGCTCATTGATACCATGGCGTGTGGACATAAGCACACATCTGAAGGGGTTCCAAAGTGGAATGTACCTTCAGAGCCAGTTAGGAGTCTGGTCAGACTTTTATTGGAAGAGGAAAATTAAGGCCTACCCAGAAGTAAATCTGAAGTTCATGATCCTTTATATTTTTGAATATTGCTGGGAAGCAGAATTCGCCTGGGTACTACTACTATTACTACTATTGAGCATTTATAGAGCGCTACTAGTCTACAACCTACCACCTACCATTAGAGCAATCACGGACCTCAAGCAATTCAGAAAAGCCATAAAACACCACCTTTTCCTTCTACACTTCTCCCAATCCCAGTGCCCATCATCAACCCTCTAACACATTCCAAGCCCTCATAGTAAAATTGTAAATATATTATTTATAAAAGATGTTAATAAAAGCTCTATTCATTGTATATAATTTCATAACATATATGTACATAGTTTCCCTAAGTTGAATCCCAGTTTAATTTTCCTGTTTCTTGTAAACCTGTTGCTTGCTGTGAGTATTCTTGTTCAATGTAAACCGCGCTGATGAAAAAGAGCGCGGTATAGAAAAGCTATAAATAAATAAATAAATAGTCGCATGCAGCGCTGTACAGACATATAGGAGACAGTCCCTGCTCATTAGAGCTTACAATCTAGTTAAGACAAATCAAGCCAAAACACAGAGCAACAGTCTATTCAGGGCAAGAATACAAAGCAAGGCATTTACAATCTAGATAGACAGAGGACAGATGTCAAGATCTGAAAGCGACAGTGAAGAGGTAGGTTTTCAGCCTGGATTTGAAGAGGGCTAGGGAGGGTGCCTGTCATATAGACAGAGGTAGGTTTTTCCAGGCGTAAGGTGCTGCAAGGTGAAAGGAGCGAAGTCTGGAGTTAGTGGTGCGAGTGGAGGGCCTGGATAAAAGTAGTTTGTTAGAAGAGCGAAGTTCCCGAGAGGGGATGTAGGGAGAGATAAGAGATGAAAGGTATTGGGGGGCCGCAGAGTGAATGCATTTATAGGTCAGGAGGAGAAGTTTGAATTGGATGCGGAAGGGGATAGGGAGCCAGTGAGAGCCTTGAGGAGAGGAGTAATGTGGGCATGGCGAGGCTGGCAGAAGATTAGTCGAGTGGCAGCGTGTTGAATAGATTGAAGGGGAAAGAGATGGCTCACAGGGAGACCAGCAAGGAGCAGGTTGCAGTAGTCGAGGCGAGAGGTGATTAAGGAGTGGATGAGCATTTTAGTAGTGTGTTCAGAAAGGAAGGGGCGTATTTTGCTAATGTTGAAGAGAAAGAAACGGCAGGTCTTAGCTACAAGCTGGATATGTGTGGAGAAGGACTCAAAGATAGCCCCCAGATTGCGGGCCGAGGAAACAGGAAGGATTATAGAGTTATCGACAGAGACTGAGAAAGGGGGGAGAGGAGGAGAGGTATTGGGGGGAAAGATAAGGAGTTCAGTATTGGCCATGTTCAATTTCAAGCGGCGGTGAGACAACCAGGTAGCAATGTCAGAAAGGCAGGCCGAGATCTTGGTTTGGATTGCTGGAGAGATTTCAGGCGTAGAGAGGTAGATTTGGGAGTCATCGGCATAGAGATGGCACTGGAAGCCATGGAAAGAGATAAGCGCACCAAGGGATTGGGTATAGAGAGAGAAGAGAAGTGGACCCAGGACGGATCCCTGGGGTATGCCAACTGAAAGCGGGGTAGGAGAGGAGGAGGAGCCACCAGAGCATACACTGAAAGAGCGATGGGAGAGGTATGAGGAGAACCAGGATAGTATCGAGCCCCTGAAACCAAGCAAGGAGAGGGTATCGAGGAGAAGGTTGTGGTCGACAGTGTCAAAAGCAGCAGAGAGGTCAAGAAGGATGAGGACAGAGTAGAGGCCATTAGATTTAGCCAGGAACAAGTCATTGGAGACTTTGGTAAGAGCCGTTTCAGTAGAGTGTAAGGGACAGAAGCCGGATTGTAAAGGATCCAGGAGGGCATGAGAGGAGAGGAAGTCGAGGCAGCGGCGGTGGACTGCACGTTCAAGTAATTTAGATATGAAGGGAAGGAGGGAGATGGGTTGATAGTTAGAAGGACAGGTGGGATCGAGTGAGGGTTTCTTGAGGAGAGGTGTGACCACAGCATTTTTGAAGTCTGCGGGGACAGTTGCAGTGGAGAGCGAAAGGTTGAGAATATGAGAGATGGAAGGGACAATGGTGGGGAAGATGGGGCTTAAGAGGTGGGTGGGGGGGATAGGATCAGAGGAACAAGTGGTGGGTTTGGAGGAAGAAAGAAGGAGTGTGGTTTCCTCTTCAGAGATCACAGGGAAGGAAGAGAGGGTGCCGGAGGTAGCAGGGATGGGGGGGGGGGGAGAAAAATTGAGGGGTGGGCAGGGGAGGTAGATAAAGAAGTGGGGAATTGGAGGGAGATCTTGTGGATTTTGTCATGGAAGTAGTCGGCCAGGGTTTGGGCAGAAAGGGAAGGCGGGACCAGGGGCGGGGGCACCTTGAGGAGAGAACTGAGGGTATTAAAGAGATGGCGAGGATTAGAGGCAAGAGAGTTGGTCAGATGGATGTAGTATTCTTGTTTGGCAAGAGTTATGGCTGACTGGAAGGAGCTAAGCATGAATTTGAAGTGTAGAAAGTCTTCAGGGGAGCAGTGTTTCAGCCAAGCACGTTCAGCAGTACAGATGCGTAGATAGCGGGTGGTGGATGAGAACCAGGGCTGGGGTGCAGAACGTCTCACAGGATGTGGGGTGGGTGGGGCAAGAGCATCCAGAGCTGAGGAGAGTGCAGCATTGTAGGAGGTTATTGCCTCATCGATGGATTTGGAAGATATAATGGAAGAAAGGGATGGAGAGATGGTGGAGGAGAGAGTCAAGGAGTCAATAGTATGAAGGTTTCTAAATAGGTTGGGGGAGACAGGACGATGTTGGGGTAGTGGGAGCTGAAGATTAAAGCTTAGCAGGTGATGGTCAGATAAGGGAAGAATTGAGTTACAGAAGTTTGATGGAGAGGAATTAGAGAAGAGTATCAGGTCAAGGCAGTGGCCATGCTGGTGGGTGGGGGCAGTGGAACAAAGTTGGAGGTCAAACGAGGAGAAGGGCGAGGAGCTTTAAAGCATGGGGATCAGAGGGGTTGTTGACGTGAATGTTAAAATCCCCAAGAATAAGAGTGGGAGAAGAGGAATCTAGAAAGACGGAAAGCCAGGTGTCGAAGCTAGTAAGGAAGGTAGAGGCAGGTTTGTCAGGAGGGTGATAAATAACAGCTACTCGGAGAGGGTGTGAAGAGGTGAATGGAGTGGACTTCAAAAGAGAGAAAGGAGTGAGACTAAGGCAGCAGGAAGGGCTGGAATTGGCACGCAGGAGAAAGTAGAAGCCCAACACCACCACCGCAGCTGGTGGAACGAGGTGTATGAGAGAACTGATAGCCCTCATGACAGAGAGGAGCAGTAGATGTTGTATCATCTGGGAGGAGCCAGGTCTCAGTTAGGGCAAGAAGATGTAGAGCGTTAGAGATAAAGAGATCATGAGTAAAAGCAAGTTTGCTAGAGATCGAGTGTGCATTCCACAAGACACATGAGAAAGGGATAGTGGAAGGGGAAAGGAGAGGGATGTGGATGAGGTTAGATAAGTTATGTGAGGGTCTCTTTTCAGAGTAGGACAGAGATCTAGGGGGGCTGTTGCATGAGAATCTCTTTCCAGAGTAAGACAGAGATCTTGAGGGGCCAAGGATGGCGTTGATAGCTCTGGATGAGTATGCGTTCCATAAGGCACATGAGGGAGGGAGAGTGGGGGGGGGGGGCGGGAAAGGAGAGGGATATGGATGAGATTAGACAAGGTACGTGAGGAACTCTTCTTAGAGTGAGATAGAAAGCAAGGGGGGCCAGGGTTGGGGTTGTTATCTCTGAATAAGTGTGTGGCACATGTGGGAGGGACAGTGGAAGGAGAGAGGAGAGGGATATGGATGAGATTAGACAAAGTACGTGAGGAACTCTTCTTAGAGTGGGATAGAAATTGAGGGGGGCCAGGATTGGGGTTAATGTTACCTGATGAGAGAAGAAGAAGGAGTAGCAGAGAGCGGGGTAAGGAGGAGATAGTACGGCGGAAGCGAGGGTGGGGTTGCCTTAGAGAGAGAGGGGATGGTTGGATGAGAGGGAGAGTGTGATGGAGCTCAAGAGTTGATGATAGGTTAGAAGACAGAATGGAGGGAGAAGTGAGGAAGGTACAGGGGGAATGGGGGGAGGAAGGAGGGTGCTGGTAGGAGGGGAAGCAGTTGGGGAGTATGAAGAAAAGAAGGACAATGTGATGTGGGGCCATAGAGAGGAATGGTGGGGCTATGCAGCGTATGTTATTTTACAAGCAGTGGGGTGGTAGTGAGGTGGAAATGGATTCTATACACTATGCAATATATGTTAAATTACAAGTAAGATATGTTAAATTACAACAATGAGGTAGTGGGGACCACACACTATGCAATATATGTTAAATTACAAGCAATGGAGTCTATAAGCTGTGCAGCAAAGTTAATTGCAGGTAATGGGGTAGTAGTAATGAGCAGCAAAGTTAATTGCAGGTAATGAGGTAGCAGTAATGAGCAGCAAAGTTAATTGCAGGCAATGAGGTAGCAATAATGAGGAAGCGGTGGGGTAGCAATGGACAGTAAGTGCTGATCCCTTTAATACTGGAGTTTTCTTCAGAGTCTGAGGTATCTGTAAGTCTGATTCTCTTCTCACCACCTGGTAACATCCTGGCATTGTCCTTAGACTAACTGCTTAGACTAACGCTTAGCAGTTCAGCATGTTTATGCGGATAGAACGCCAGCACAAGACATTGAAAAAGCTTAGCAATTTCCCCTGAGGAACCCTACATTGGAGAAACGCTTAACGCTTGTTAGCATTGGGAAAGTATCCAAAAACAAATGGAGTCAAGCAATTTTTGCTGTGAAAGAATCGTACAACTCATCATCAAACAAAGCTAAGCAGTCTGTTATTGATATTTACTAATTGAGACACTCTTAATTTATTATCTTGAAAATATTTAAAAATAAGGTAGCTATAGTTTGGTGGTCGTTGATGTGAAAGTGAGGGTAATGAGTCAGAGTTTCTGACTTCCGCCCTGGGATACTGAGACCACATTGCTACCGATAAGGAAATCTCTCTGTGTCAAACGTCTCATGTTTATAAATATTTGCAGTCTTTTTCTAGAACATATTACTTTCTGGTTAGCATACAGAGTCTTTTTGGTTATTTTGATTGTCCTTAGGGGGCCATGAACAAGGAGGGCAACACTCGATGGAACATCAAATCCAGTTAAGTTCCCTTAGAGGACCCAGTTCAGCCCTTGAATGCTGTTCAGGTATGATAACAGGGTCAGATGGTGGGAGGTACAATTTTTTTTTACAAGGAATATCATCTCTGGACATGCAAAGAAAGAAGATAGTACTGTGTATTGTATTGTAGTGTACTGTAGCTGTTTTGCAAAAGAGGTATTTTTGTGTCTTAGGCAAAGCTTTTTTCTGCTGTTATAGGTTCTTTTCTTTTCTTTTTCCTTTTCCTCTAACCTTCAAGTTGAAAGGGGAACGTAAGCTCTTTGAAGTCACTGCTCTTCTCAGGTGTTAGATCCCTTCCTTCACACCCTTGCTCCCACACACCCCATGTGAGAATTCTTGCTATATAGGGCAATTCACCGATTAGCTTGTTAACAAAGATAACAGATTTTTTATTGGTTAGTTTAGGGAAAATCTAGGAAATAAACAGTTCCCCATTTGGATATCTAATAAAAGCAAACAATTTGATATTCTTGAAGGAGCTTTGATTAGGTAATTTTACATAAGGAACACATTAAATGATATACCTCAGATGTATAATATCAGATTTTAGTAGTGTAAAATAATAACTATTTAACAAGCTAGCAGGACTACACACAGGTACATAGAACAGAGCTGTTAATACAGATATAATAGAAGCTAGCTATTATTCTCTGAGGAAAAGTTAGGGACTTTGGTAGGTCTTTCTCATTTCCTTCAACCAGTACCAAAGCTCCAACAACTGGACTATGGCTGGGAAGAATCATGTTGCCACAGCTGTTGCCCCCATAACAGCTTCTGCCTCTGTCCAGAAAGAGAAACGAATCTCAGTCAAGGGATGAGTTCCATGTGCACGATGCCTGCAAACTGAAGCCCTCATGAAACAAATGGAAGACCACAGAGAAGAGGTGGCAAGACTGAGAAGCATCCGAGACAGCAAGAAATACATTGATGAGTTGGTTCTTGAAATATCCAACAGAAGTGAAGATGATATGCTAAGAGAAAGTTGGACACGAGCCATCAGAACCTGCAGAATTGACAATCCAACTCCTCCAGCCCTAAATTGAAGAACCAGCATGCAGCCCTGGAAGTGGAGGAGGTGAAAACATCTCAGGAATAGGAGAAAATAGAGATCAAGCACCCCAAAGTTGCAGAATCAGTGACCACAAGGAAGCAAAGGGGAATAGTGGTTGGTGACTCTCTTCTGAGGGGTACTGAAGGATCCATCTGCTGACCAGACTTGATGTTTATGGAGGTGTGCTGTCTGCCAGGCAAGGCCGTCCTGTCCACTAGGAAAACTAGGCAGTCACCTAGGGTGGCAGACCCTGGTGGGTGGCATCACTAACCCAACTGCCCGGGAAGTGGCAACTGAACTGCTGTTTCAGTGCAAGGTAGGGGCGGCATGACAGACTGGACGGAGATGCAGTCTTTGGGGGGGGGGGGGAAGGCAGCAGTACGGAGGTCTGCCTAGGGTGGCAGAAACCCTCATGCTGCCACTGCTGCCAGGTGCCAATATTTGAGATGTTACAGAGAGTTTGCTAAGACTCATCAAGCCTACTATCATGCAATGATGCTCATCAATGTCAGCACAAATGATACTGCTAGATATCCCTCCAAGTGTATCAAGCATGACTTCATGGCTCTGGGAAAGAGGATGAAATAGATAGGTGCACAGGGGGTGCTGTCTTCAATCCTCCCAGTTGAGGCTAAAGGCCAAGGCAGAGAAGCTCGCATCCTAGAGATGAATGCTTGGCTGTGTGGATGGTGTCTTTGAGAATGTTTTGGTTTCTTGGACCATGGGATGATTTTTTAAGGGCTGCTAAGCAGAGATGGTGTCCACCTATCCAAGGATGGTCAAAGTGTCTTCCACAGCAGACTGGCTAACCTACTGAAAAGGGCTTTAAAAATTAGGGGCCCGATATTCGAAAGTCATTTACACGGTTTACAGCCCAGTAAACCAAGTAAATGCCTTTGATCGAGATATTCGATGGCACTTACATGGTTAGTGCCATTGAATATCCCCTTCTAACCCTGCTACACAACTGATGTTATGCAGTTAGCATCGGAATGTTAGGGATGTTTTGGGGTGGAGCAGAGGCAGAGACTGTTGCCAATTGGGCAGCGGCTATATTGCATGCTGCCTTGTTAGCGACCTGCACCTAAAAGTATCTTTAAGGCACCAGGAGCTAACCAGACAGCATGCAATATCGCTGCTGCCCAGTTGGCGACAGTCTCCTGCTGCCCGGTTAGCTACTGCGGCTTCCAACGTGTGTGGCGATCTCCAGATATTGAATACCAGGGCCAATATGATCCCGGCATTGGACATCCGGGGTTAAGGGATGGCAGGTAGGGCTATGTGCCATAATGGCGCGTAGTCTGCTCAGATGAATATTGGGCCCTAAGGTTCATCGGGGATGGGTGAAGAAAGCCCCCTGGTAAGTAGAAGCCCTCAGGTAAGTGAAACATTTAATACCTCTGTAGAAATGGATAAATGGGGCAACCTCTGGAAAGCAGTGTGCATTAATGCCTGTAGTATGGGAAATAAGATCCCAGATGTTGAGGCTTTAATGGAAGAGGCTGATTTGGATTTAGTGGCAGTTACGGAGACATGCTCACAGACAGCCATGACTGGAATGTTATTACACTGGATTATACTTTATTCAGAAAGGACAGGGTAGGAAGAAGGGGAGGAAGAGTGGAACTATATATAAAAAATCATATTAAAGCTACAGAATTGCAAGGCTTACAAGGGAAGGAGGAGGCTCTGTGGGTTAAACTAGAAAGAGGGAATGGGGAATCCATTTGCATTGGTGTGATATACAGCTCTCCTTCACAGGCAGAAGAAGTGGACCGAGATTTAATTGAAGACATTCGCAGTATTGCCATGAAAGGAGAAGTGCTACTGATAGGTGATTTCAATATGCCGGATGTTGGATGGGCATTGCTGCTGCAGTGTATAAGTAAGGAGATCCTGGATTCTCTACAGGGAGAATTATTCCAGCAACTAGTAACAGAACCCACATGTGAAGGGGCCATACTGGACCTGGTCATTACCAATGGGGAAAGTGTTTCTGATGTTATAATGCGAGATCATCTCACTTCCAGTGATCATCAGATGGTGGGGCTCAGTATTATGACTAGGGCTGATAAAGTCCATTCATAAGTGAGGGTCCTAGACTTTCAGAAAACTAACTTTGCCAAGATGGGACAATACCTCAAGGAGGCATTAGTGGATAGGAACAGCTCAGGGATGTAGAAAAGCAATGGGCAAAACTGAAAGGGGTTATTTTAAAGGCAATAAACCTTTTTGTTAGGAAAGTAAATAAATGTTAAAGGAAAAGCAGGTCGCTATGATTCTCGAAAGAAGTAGCTGACAAGGTAAACAAAAAAGAGGGTGGTCTTCATAAAATACAAGAGATCACAGAAAGAGGAAGACAAGCATCAGTACTTAGAAAAAACTTACAGAAGCCAAGAAAGTAGTCAGGAAATATACAAATACAAGAAAAAATAGCCAATGCAGTAAAATGGAGGGACAAGACATTTTTCAGATAGGTTAGTGAGAGGAGGAAGTGCAAAAGTGCTATTGTCAGACTCAAAGGTGAAGGGGAGGAATATGCAGAAGCTGTTGAGAATAAAGCAGAATTGCTTAATGATTATTTTTGTTTTATGTTTACAGATGAAGGGACAGGAGCAGGACCTCAGAAAACATCCACAAATAAGAACAGCAGTGAAGGGGATCTTGAACGATTTTCAGAAGACTGTGTTTGTGAAGAACTAGCTAAACTAAAAGTAGACAAAGCAATGGGGCTGGATGGAGTATTGAAGGAACTTGGGGACATTCTAGCGGCTCCACTGACTGATCTTTTCAGTGCTTTAGATTCGGGAGTGGTCCCGGAGGACTGGAGAAAGGCACATATGGTCCCTTTATACAAAAGCGGAAATAAAGTTGAGTTTGAGAACTACAGGCCAGTTAGTCTGATTTCTGTGGTGGGTAAATTAATGGAAACACCGCTAAAACAGAGGATAGTGAGGTTTCTGGAGTCCAATGGATTGCAGGATGTGAGTCAGCATGGTTTTACTAGGAGCAGGTCTTGTCAGACAAATCTTATTAATTTCTTTGACTGGGTGACCAGAGATTTGGACTGAAGAAGAGCCCTACATGTAGTGTACGTAGATTTCATAAAGTCTGACATTGTTCCACACAGATGACTTATAGATAAATTGATCATCCTAGGAAGAGACCCTAAAGTGACTGATTGTGTTAGAAATTTGTTGAGTGCGAGGCGACAAAAAGCACAGGTAAATGGAGCTTACTCTGAGGAGAAGGATGTAACCAGTGGTGTGCCTCAGGGATCTGTCCTTGGTCCAATTCTTTTTAACATTTTGCAGAAGGTGTGTTGGATAAAGTTTGCCTCTTTGCAGAGGATAGCAAAATCTTCAATAGAGTAGACATCCAGGAAGTAGTAGATAACATGAGGAGGGATCTCACTAAGCATGAAGAATGGTCAAGAATTTGGCAGTTGAGATTTAACGCTAATAAATGAAGGGCCAGGGAGGCAAGACGGCACTGTGAGAGGGCTGAAGTGTGGAGCACTGTGTGTCATCTAGGGAGAGCAACCTACCCTTGTGTGGTCATGCTAAAACACAAAAGCAAACAGCTGCATCGTTCGGCTGGAGTAGCTGTGGGAGGAACTGGCCAGAATACCCTCGACGAGTTTGGCGTTCAGCTGACAAAAGGGATTGTTGCTGCCTTGGACTGCTCTGGAGGAGCCTCTCTGGAGCGGAGCACAGAGGGGGCTTCGTTGAGCCCCGAGGAATGGGCACTTCCCCGGCAACCCGGAAACACTCCTGTGGGGGGATTGGATCCCCCATCTACTGGATTTGTTTTGCTGGTGGTGGAAGGTATGCCAGGCCTCCCCTTTGCTCAGTCTTCACCTGAAGGTATGGGCACTGTTTGTGAAGTAGGAGGTTTGCCTGTGGACCATCTAGGGCAGCGGTTCTCAACCTGTGGGTCACGACCCCCACGGGGGTCGCCACAGGATTTAGCGGGGGTCACCTCACTCCGCCGTTAAAAAAAAAAGCGCACAAGTTGCTGCCACTGCCTAGTCCACTTCTCGGCAGCGGCAAACTCACCGCTTCCCTTCTCTTCCTCCCCTCCTGACTCCCAACCCAGTTTTGCACCCCCACGGCTTTCTCATCACATCACTGCTAATACTCTTCTCCAGTTCCCTTCCTCCGATACCCTTCTTCTCCCTGACTTTCATCACCTTCCTGTAAATACCCAGGTTGACACCTGGAACTTAGTCCTTTCAACCGCTCTCGATAACCTAGCCCCTCTCCAGCTGCGCCCATCTCCCCATCACTCTCGTCGCCACCCCTTGTTCCACCCCGGTCTCTCCCTTCTTCGCAGGCATCTCCGTCATGCTGAAAGACTGGCACAAACATCCCTCTCCCCTTCTTCTGGACTGCTTCCATATTTGTCACCGTCATTACCGTCTCTCGCTTCACACTGCCAAAAAGGATTATTTTTCCTCCCTTATTTCCACTTCCGCCAACTCTTCCCGTCAATTGTACTCTGCCCTTCGCTCCCTATCTGCTCCTCACTCTTTCTCTACTTCCTCCCTCCCCCCAGTCACTCCTGAGCCTGCCTCCCTGGCAACCTACTTCTCCTCTAAAGTCCTCTCCCTCCACCTCTCGTTTCCCTTGCTGCCCTCCCCCACTTTCTCCTCCCCCACCAGTCCCAGATCATATTCCTCCTTCCTCTTCCCCCTCCCTCTCTCATCAATGGTCCTTCTTTGAACCCATCTCTGCCTCCACTCTCTCCAAGACCTTTAACTCCATTCGGAAAACCTTCTGCTCTTCTGATCCCATTCCCTCCCACTGGCTCTTAGGGGCTTGTTTACAAAGCCGCGGTAGCGGTTTGTGATCGTAATCGGAGCCGCGGCCCCATTGATTTCAATGGGGCCGCGGCTGCGATCGCGATCGCGAACCACTACCGCGGCTTTGTAAACAAGCCCCTTAGATCCCTCTCTAGCTCTCTCCCCCCACATTCTCTCTATGTTTAATTCTAGTCTCTCCACCGATGTCTTCCCCTCTCCCTGGAAACACACTATCATCCGCCCCATTCTGAAAAAGGGTTCACTAGATCACTCTTCCACCTCTAGCTGATGCCCCATTTCTAATCTCCCTTTCCTTTCCAAGCTTTTAGAAAAACTTGTTTTCACTCAATTGTCATCACGCCTTGAAGTTTCTCTCGCCCTTCACCCTCGACAATCAGGTTTCCGCCCCGGTCACAGCACGGAGTCCATTCTTCTTTCTCTTCTAAACGAACTACACACCGCTCACGATCATGGCTTTGTCACTCTCGTTGTCTCTCTGGATCTCTCTGCCGCATTCGACCTCATTGATCATCGCATTCTCCTTTCACGCCTCCAAGAGGCCGGCATCACCAGCACAGTTCTTCATTGGTTTCACTCTTTCCTCTCTGGCCGTTCCTTTTCAGTTTCCACTGGTTCTCTCTCTTCACCCTCCACTCCCCTTCCCTGCGGTGTCCCCCAGGGCTCTGTTCTTGCTCCCCTCCTCTTTAATGTCTTTTTGGCTCCTCTCGCACTTTTAGTCCAACAACATGGTGTCTCCGCATATTATTACACTGACGATATCTTTCTTCTTTATCACACTAACTCTGTCTCCCCCGATATTACCCCCTTCAACAATTGTCTCTCCTCAGTAGCATCCTGGCTTTCCTCCAACTTCTTGCATATCAATCTCTCTAAAACCTCAGCCATCTGGTTCACTGCCGGTAGCCCTGCCCCTTCCCTCATTCCACTGCTCTCTTCCGCTCCAATCCCCATCGTTACCTCTCTACGCTACCTTGGTGTGACCCTCGACTCCTCCCTATTGTTCAAAGCACATATCTCATCTGTAGTTCAGTGCTGCTTTCTTACCCTAAGACAACTCCGATCTGTACGCCCTTTCCTCTCTTTCTCCACTATGACCACCCTCCTCATCTCCCTAGTTGTCTCACGCCTCGATTATTGTAATGTCTCTTTAGCTGGTCTCCCCCAATCCCAACTTCAACGTCTGCAATGAGTCCACAACACTGCTGCCCGTATCCTCACTTGCTCTTCCCGTTTCGACCATATCACCCCTCTTCTCATTCGCCTGCCCTGGCTTCCGATTCCCTTCCGTATTCAGTACAAATTTCTTCTTTTTGTTCACAGGTCTATTCATACTGGCACTCCCCTTTATCTTGTTGATCTGATCCACCTCCACACTCCCTACCGTTCCCTCCGCACCATCCACATGAACCGCATAACCTTACCCTCCCCATCCCAGGCCCACCTAGAAACCACCCGTTCCTCTGCCTTTTACTTCCTTGGTCCCCGCCTATGGAACTCGCTCCCCCCAGACCTTCGCTTGGAACCCTCATTTAAAACATTTAAGGCAAATCTAAAAACCCATTTCTTCTGTCTAGCTTTTGGCCTCTCTCCCCCCCCCCCCCCGCGCCCCTTTTCACCACCCCCATGACGTTGTTTTCCCTTGTTCCTGTTACTATAATCTAGCCTCGACCTTTTACTCTTCTCTCTTCTTTCCTATCACACTATGGCGTTCCTTTTCTAATTTTCTAAGCAGCCTTTTGTATATTGTAAACCGCCCAAACGCTATTGTGATGGGCAGTCTATTAAGTTCCCAATAAACAATAAACATATTGCAGCCACAGCTCCCTGCCTCTTAGGGAACCATGGCTATGCCTGTAAAACTGTTGCGAAGCCTTCCTGCCTCTCGACAGGCTCTGTGCAGCATTGTCCTGCCTCCAAAGGAAGTTGTTTACCACTTCCTTTGGAGGCGGGACAATTCTGCACGGAGCCCGTTGAGAGACAGGAAGGCTCTGCAACGGCTTCACAGGCACAGCCGCGGTTCCCTAAGAGACAGGGAGCCACAGCTACAGAAGAACAGGGCAGTAGCAGGCAGACAGAGAGAGGGGACGAGGGGGCAAGGTACCTGCAACGGGGCTGACATGAGGGAGGGAGGGAGGGGCTGACATGAGGGAGGGAGGGGGCTGACATGAAGGGATGGATGGAGGGAGGGGGGCTGACATGGACAGGGGGGGTTGACATGGAGGGAGGGAGGGCTGACATGGATGTAGGGAGGGAGAGGAGGGCTGACATGGAGGGAGGGAGGGAGGGGGCTGACGATGGATGATGGATGGAGGGAGGGAGGGCGGCAGACATGGAGAAAGGCAGGGAGGGTGCAGACATTCTGGGATGGATGGATGGATGGAGGGAGGGAGGAAGCTGACATGGACAGGGGGCTGACATGGAGAGAGGGGGCTGACATGGAGGGAGGGAAGGGAGGGCTGACATGGAGGGAGGGAGGGAGGGGAGCTGACAGGGATGGAGGGAGGACTGACATGGAGGGATGGATGGAGGGAGGGAGGGGGCTGACATGGAGAGAGGGGGGCTGACATGGAGAGAGGGGGGATGATATGGAGAAATGGAGGGAGGGGCTGACATGGACAGAGGGGGGCTGACATGGAGGGAGGGAGCGGGGCTGACATGGACAAAGTGAAGAGACAGGGGGACATACTGAACAGACGGGGATAAATGCTGGACAGAGGGGAGAGACAGTGCGGGTTAGGATTATAATGGGCAGATGGGAGGGCTAAGACTGGTTATTTATTTATTTCCAGTCTCTTTTATACCGCACTATTTAACATCAATGGGTTGATTAGGGAAGGCCAGGACTGGGAATGGACTGATCAAGGGGGGGTTGGGACTGGTAATGTGCTGATAGGGGGATAGGACTGGTAATGGACTGATGGGGGGTTAGCACTGGAAATGAGCTGATCGGGGAGATTAGGACTGGAAATGGGCTGATTAGAGGAGGCTAGGACCAATGTTCCCTCTAATTTTCTGTAGGCTGTGTGCGCATAAAATATCAGCGGTGCAGCTTTTGAAGGAAGGTTAAATTTTTGTGTGCCACATAATGACACTCGGAGTTATATACCTTAAAATTTGACTACACGTCAGAATACAGTATGTACACCACATTGATTGCACTAGAAAATATTGTAGAACTTGTGAAAACCATAAATACACAACAACTTTAAATTTTAAGATGTCTGTGTTGTTTTCTATCAGAATCAGAACCGTAATTTTTGTGCGCTCTGTTATAAAGTATGTGCGCTCGCTCGGTGAGGTGTGTGCGCGCGCACACGCGCACAGCTTAGAGGGAACAGTGGCTAGGACTGGTAATGGGCTGATGGGAGGGTAGGACTGGTAATGGGCTGATTAGGGGAGCCTAGCACTGGTAATGGTGTTGAGGAGGGACTAGCACTGGAAATAAGCTGATTAGGGGAGGCTAGCCCTGGTAATGGGGTTGAGGAGGGAGTAGCACTGGAAATGAGCAGATTAGGGGAGGCTAGGACTGGTAATGAGCTGATGGGGGGGTAGGACTGGTATTGGGCTGATTAGGGGAGGCTAGCACTGGTAATGGGGTTGAGGGGGGACTAGCACTGGAAGCGAGCTGATTGGGGGGCTTCGACTGGGAATGGGCTGATTGTGGGGAGGTGAGGATAGAGCTGCTGGCCCTGGATGAAAACTGGGGGCTAAGGCTACAAATGGGCTGATACGAGGGGATGGGAGAATGGAACTGGAAAGGAGTGGATCTGAGAGGGGCTGTCATGGTATTTGTACTAGAAGAGACTGGTCAGTGGGGAAGGAGGGGGACTGGAAGGGAATGGACACCAGTGGCAGTCATGGGAATGTAAGTTGACATAGAAGGGTACTGGGAGTGAGGACTTTAAAGGGGCTGATACTGGGGAGGGTTACTAGGACTGGAAATAGGCTGATGGAAAGAAGTGAAGAAAGAAGAGATAAGAAATGGCAGATGGACCATAGACCACAGAAAGAGAGCTAAGAGAAGACAGGAAAGCAGAAGCCTCGGATCGGGATCAGCATGATCAGAGAATAAATTGGTCAGACAACAAAGGTAGAAAAAATAATTTTATTTCATATTAGTGATTTGACTACAAAATCATCATAATTTTGAAATCAAATATTGTTACTTGTTATTGTGATTAATTATTGTGGTTTAAATAAGTACATTTTATAAATAAAAACATATTGCAAAGGCCTATAATATATTAATAATTCAACAAATGATTATAGTGACAATGCATTAACGGTAAAGGAAGAGAGACACATTTGATTTTATCATTGGGGGTCACCACAAGTTGACAAATGGTAAAAGGGTTCACGGTACAAAAAAGGTTGAGAACCACTGATCTAGGGAGAAGGCTTGGATTGTTTTCTGTGGGGAAAGAGCCTGTTATTACCATGGAGGTACTATGGAACTCAATCAAGACTCTGGATGGAACTCTTAATGCAAATTTGGCACAACTTTCTTTGAAGGTAGACTCTCTTACAGAACTTATTTTGGCTCAGAGGAATGAGATGGCTCAGCATGAGATCAGATTGGAGCAGAGTGTCGAATGGTGGAGATGGACACTTTTAAGGACGCACATGTGAAGGAGAGTTTTGGGCTCTGGAGGAAGCTGGAGTTTTTGGAAAATCAGTCCTGGAGGAACAATTTGCATTTCCTGGGGTTTCCTCAATCCTCTTTGCTCGGGCCTGCGGAGTTGGGAAAGAAGTACTTAATTGAGATATTGGGCTGGACGTCGGATAATTTTCCTCCTATGGCTAGGGCGTTCCATGTGTCCTTCTCTAGTGGTGGTTCTGGTAACCTCAGCCAAAACCATGAGCAACTGAATCTGACTGGGTTCCTTGAGGGATCTATGTAATTGGTAACATCTCATAGCACTTTGCTGGTCACCTTTACCTTTGAGCAGGATAACGTTTCTGTTTTACGTTTGTATTTCAGACATATGCAAGAGCAGTTTATGGGTTCGGTTGTATGTATATTTCCTGATGTATATAAGCAGACCCAGGCTCGATGAAAGGAGTTCTTGGCTTTACGGCCTAGAATCCTTTTGCTTCAGGGAACCTGGGTCCTGAAGTTTTCTTCTTTATGTTATGTAAGTTTTGAGGGGCAGAATAATTACTTTATGGAACCTAAACTGCTCTTAGAGCTTATTGTTTCTAAGGTGGTCTAGGGAGGGGGAACCATAGTGTGCGTTTTGTTGATTTAAATTTATTTCCTTATTTCCTTGTGCTTGCCTCCCTTATTATTGTGGGCTGATGTGTAGGCATTATGTATTTCCTTGTTAGTTATATTTCTTATTCTGTTTACTGATTTTGCTTATTGTCTGTATTTGTTATTTGAAATGTCTAGAAATATAAAATAAAAAATAAAATGAAGGGACATGCATTTGGGCTGCAAAAATCCAAGGGAGCAGTACACTATAGGGGGTGGAGTACTTTGGCCCACAAAAGAAGAGCAGAACCTGGACATGATTGTTTCTGAGGATCTTAAGGTGGTTAAACAGGTAGAAAAGGCGGCAGCAAAAGTCAGAAGGATGCTTGGCTGCATAGGGAGAAGAACGGCCAGTAGGAAGGTGGTGATAGTGCCTCTGTATAAGTCTTTGGTGAGACCTCATTTGGAGTATTGTGTGCAATTTTGGAGACTACACCTTCAAAAGGATATAAACAGGATGGAGTCTGTGCAAAGGGTGGCTACCAAAATGGTCAGTGGGCTTTGTCATAAGGCATATGGAGATAATCTTAAAAATAACCTTTGGAGGAAAGGCAGGAGAGAGGAGATATGATAGAGACATTTAAATACCTCCATGGCATAAAAGCACAGGAGAGCCTCTTTCAATTGAATGAGGAGGCATAAGATAAAGGTGAAAGGGGATAGACTCAGGAGTTATATGTGGAGATATTCTTTACGGAAAGAGTGGAAGATGCATGGAATGGTCTCCTAGTGGAAGTCATAGCGACCAGGACAGTAGCTGAATTCAAGAAAGCATGGGACCAACATAGAAGATCACTAAAGAAAAAAAAGGGATTATTGTAGTTGGCCATACGGTCTTTTTCTGCTGTCATGATTCTATGTTTCATCATTGAAGCCAGTTGTCTTTCCTCTGGTCAAGCTATAACTCCAAATAAAGAAGTTACTAATAATCTGGAAGGTGGTCGCTAAAATGAAAGCCACCACATCTATTTGTTTATCCCAGTTGTGCCAGCTTACTGGGGAAATATCTGCTAGAGTATCAGTAGAAACTAAGGTGTTCAATTGTAGGAAGTTTTTAAACAAAGGCATAGATTTGATCTAGAGAAGTCAACTAATGCTTTAGTTAAGGAAATTCACTAAAGGAAAATAAAATAGAACATAAGAACATAAGCTATGCTATACTGGGTCAGACCCAGGTCAATCAAGCCCAGCATCCTGTTTCCAACAGTGGCCAATCTAGGTCACAAGTACCTAGCAGTTTCCCCAAAAGACACAGGTTCCACAATGCTTGGATATTCTGGGTCACTTTAATAATGGTTTATGGACCTTTCCTCCAGGAACTTGTCTAAATCTTTTTTAAACCCGGCTACACTAACAGCTTTTACTACATCCTCCGGTAGCAAATTCCAGAATTTGATTACACGTTGAGTGAAAAAATATTTTCTCTTATTAGTCTTAAATAGGTTATCCTGTAGCTTCATTGCATGCCCCCTAGTCTTTCTATATTTTGATGGTGTAAACAATCGATCTACGTTTACCTGTTCCACTCCATTCATTAATTTATAGACCTCTATCATATCTCCCCTCAGCCATCTCTTTTCCAGGTTGAAGAGCCCTAACCTTTTTAGCCTCTCTTCATAGGGGTATCCTTCCATCCCCTTTACCATTTTAGTGGCTCTTCTCTGTACCTTTTCTAATAACACTATATTATTAAGATACAGAGACCAGAATTGCACACGGTATTCAAGGTGCGGTCGCACCATGGAACAATACAGAGGCATTACAATATCCTTTGTATTCTCCATTCCTTTCCTTATGATACCTAGCATTCTATTTGCTCTCTTTGCCGACGCTGCACACTGGGCAGAGGGTTTTAACATGTTATCCATGATGACGCCTAAATCTTTTTCCTGAGTAGTGGTTCCTAATGTAGAACCTTGTATCGTATAACCAAAATTTGGGTTTTTCTTTCCTAGGTGCATAACTTTGCACTCGTCCACATTAAATTTAATCTGCCATTTGGTTGCCAAGTCTTCCAATTTATCAAGATCCTCTTGCCATTTTCCACAATCCTCATGGGTTTTAACAACTTTCAATAGTTTTGTGTCATCTGCAAATTTGATAACCTCACTCATTATTCCTATTTCCAGGTCATTTATGAATATATTAAAAAGCAGCGGACCCAGCACAGATCCCTGGGGTTCTCCACTATGCACCTTTCTCCACTGGGAAAATTGGCCATTTAGCCCTACCCTCTGCTTTCTATCTTTTAACCAGTTCCTGATCCACAATAGCATACTGCCTCCTATCCCATGACTTTTTAATTTTGCCATAAGTCTCTCTTGAGGGACTTTGTCAAAGGCTTTCTGAAAGTCCAGATACACTATATCTACCAACTCTCCTTTGTCTACCTGTTTATTCACACCTTCAAAAAAACATAACAGATTAGTAAGACAAGACTTTCCTTTGCTAAAGCCATGTTGGCTGTCTCCCATTAAGCCATGACATGTTCAGTAATTTTGTTCTTTATGTTAGTTTCCACAATTTTTTGCGGCACTGATGTCAGGCTCACTGGTCTGTAGTTTCCCGGATCACCCCTGGAGCCCTTTTTAAAAATTGGCGTTACATTGGCCATCCTCCAATCTTCAGGTATCACAGATGATTTTAATGATAGTTCACAGATTACTAATAGTAGGTCTGCAATCTCATATTTCAGTTCTTTCAACACCCTTGGATGTGTACCAGGGGCGGTCCAAGGGGGTCCGGGGCCATGTGCGGAGACTGGGTGCAGGGCCTCAATTGCATAAATATTTGAATAATGTTACCATACGCTAACTTTTAGTAAACATGCCTCTTAATGAGTGCATGGATAAAGAAAGACTAAAAGATTTCTACATTACTATAATCCAGTGCCAACTGCCAGGCATATTAGGAACTACTACAAACACTGCCCATTTAGAACCCATAGCAAACCCGCCATATCGTAACAGCACTACCAGGACTCACAAAGCACCATTACCTATCAAAAGGCAACACTGCAAATATTAAACCAATACATTTCAGAGAATAACAATATATGACCTACGGGGGAAAGAGAACAAGTGGTAATGTCAAATAGGAATTACATAAACATAATACCTCAGCTCAGTTACACATGCAGAACATAGACCATCACCAAACAAGGAATCACAATTTAGAAACAGGAAGACAATAATTAAACTGGGAACTCCAAAAGCCAAACTTGGAATGTGCAACAACACTGTAGAAATAAAACTATAAATTAATTTCCTCTTGTACTAATCAAAGTGCTGACATGAATGATGCACATTTCCCAGAGCTGACATATTCCAGTTAATAAATTCAAAATAAAGAGATATTTTTCTACCTTTCGTGCATTTTTTTTCAGTTGCAATTGCTCCAGCCACTTTCTTCTGGTTTCTTCGTATCTTCTGCTAACTCTCCATTGTCTGCTGTCCATTTGTCCTTTCTTCTCTCTTCTAGTTTTTTTTTCCATTCTCTCTCTACATCTGCTTTAACATACTAATCTTTCTCCTTTTGCTCTTTCCTCATTCCTATTTCATCCACTCAAATTTTACCCCTCCATCCTCAATCCCCACTTACTTTCCCAATACCCGGCCAATTGTAGATTTGTCTTCCCTCCCACACAAAATATTTTTCCCCTCTCCATTTCACTCTCCCAGCTCCATCCCGTTCTAATCCTCCCCCAATATCAGCTCCCTTCTAGTTCCAGAACCACTCAGCATCCGCTCGCTTCTAGTCCCCGCATCAGCCCATTTCCAGTCCTAGCCCCCCCATCAGCCCATATCCGATCCTGTCCTAGCCACACCATCAGCCCATTTCCAGTCCTAGCTCCCCCATCCATTTCCAGTCCTATCCAAGTCCCTCCATCAGCTCATTTCTAATCCCAGTCCCCCATCAGCCGATTTCTAGTCCTTTCCTAGCCCCACCATCAGCCGATGTCAAATCCTAGCCCCCCTCCACTCAGCCCATTTCCAATCCAAGCCCCCCATGAGCCTACTTCCAGTTCTAGCCCCTCCATAAGTCCATTTCAAACCAAGCCCCCACTACAGCCCATTTCCAATCTTAGCACCCCCCCAACAGCCCATTTCCAGTCCTATCCTATCCCCTCCATCAGCCCATTTCCTGTCCTAGCTCCCCCCCACTCAGCCCATTTTCAGTGCTAGCTCCCTCCCCTCATGGCCCATTTCAATTCCAAGCCCCCCTCCCCATCAGCTATTTGCAGTTCAAGCCCCCCTTCCACTCAGCCCATTTCCAGTCCTAGCAACCCCCCAGCCCATTACCAGTCCTAGCCCCACCCCCATAGCCCATTACCAGTCCTAAACCCCCTATCAGCCCACTTCCAGTCCTAGCCCCCCCATAGCCCATTACCAGTTCTAGCCCCCCCATAGCAGTTTACCAGTCCTAGCCTCCCCATCATCCCATTTCCAGTCCTAGCCCCCCCATCAGCCCATTACCAGTCCTAGCCCACCATCAGCCCATTTCCAATCCTACCCCCCATCAGCCCACTTCCAGTCTTAGCCCCCCCCCATAGCCCAGGTAGATTTAAAAAAAAAAAAACCTTGCTGCCGCCGCTGCAGCAGCAGAATCGAGTGTCCCGTGGGCCCCCCCCCCCCCTTGCCCGGCAGAGTCCTCCATGCGGCCTCAGCTCCCTCATCGCGGGCTTTTCAGAGCTGTGAAGGGAGAGTTTCCCTTTCTCGTGGCTCTGTTTAAGCCCGCGGGGCTGATGGGAAACAGTTGTAATACATCTTCCTAGTGTATCGATATTTCTTTCAATTCTTCCACAGCATCTCCTTTAAATACCATTTCAGTCATGGGTAACATTCCAACATCTTCCTCAGTAAAGATCAAAGCAAACAATTCATTCAGTATCTCCGCTATGGCCCTTCTTAGTGCCCCATTTACCCCTCTATCATCTAATGGTCCAACTGACTCTCTCACATGTTTTTTGCTATGAATTTATTTGAAAAAGTCTTTATTATGCATTTTTGCTTCCACAGCAAGCTTCCTCTCAAATTCTCTCTTTGCTTACCTTATCAATGCCTTGCATCTAAGTTGCCTGGGCTTGTGTTGTTTCCAGTTTTCATCATTTCGCTCCTTTTTCCATTTCCTGAAAGATGCTTTTTTGGCAACAACATCCTCTCTGACCTCACCTTTAAACCATGCTGGCAGTTTTTTGGACTTCCTTCCACTTTTCTTAAAGTGTGGAATACAGCTGGTCTGGGCTTCCAAGATAGTATTTTTCAACAACACCCAACCTTAATGTAAATCTTTAACCTTTGCAAATGCTTCTTTTAGTTTTTTCTTAACTATTTTCCTCATTTTATCATAGTCTCCTTTTCGAAAGTTAAAAGGTAGTACTGTGGATTTCCTTACCGTTCTTTCTTCACTTATTAAATCAAACACGATCGTGCTATGATCACTATTGCCAAGTGGCCCCAACACCCTTATCTCTTGCACCAGATCTTGTGTTCCACTAAGGACTAGGTCCAAAATGGCTTCCCCTCTGGTCATTCCTGAACCAGCTGCTCCAAGAAGCAGTCATTTATTTCATCTAGAAACTTTATCTCCCTAGCATGTCCTGCTGTGACACTGACCCAGTCGATACCGGGGTAATTGAAATCACCCATTATTATTACTGTGTTGTAACTTTTGTTAGCTTCCCTGATTTCTTTGCGCATTTCATCATCCATTTGTTCATTCTGGCCAGGCAGTCGATAGTACACCCCCATTGCCATCGCCTTCCCCTTCCCCTTTTTACACGGAATTTCAGTCCATAGAGATTCTATACTGAATTTTGTTTCCTGGAAATTTTAATCCTTTGTGACTCAATGCCCTCTCTAACATAGAGCGCAACTTCTCCACCAATTTGATCTGCTCTATCATTACGATATAATTTGTACCCAGGTATCACAGTGTCTCACTGGTTGTCCTCCTTCCACCATGTCTCTGAGATACCAATCATATCTAACCTCTCATTTAGTGCTATATATTCTAACTCACCCATCTTATTTTTTAGACTTAACATTTGCATACAAGCATTTTAGAGGTTGTATTTTATTCATATTAATCTATTGGTAGGCAGGGGTAATTTAGAATCTTTAAGCTCTGTCTGCTCTATACTCAAGGTCATTTGGGCTACTTTTGTCTTTCTTCGAACCTCTCTACTGATATGCTCTAACTTCAATCTTTTGCCAGTATCCTTCAAGGATGCATTGTTCCAAATCATGCACTCTTGAGTGACTGTCAGCTTTCCCCTATTATCTAGTTTAAAAGCTGCTCTATCTCCTTTTTAAAGGTTAATGCCAGCTGCCTGGTTCCATTCTGGTTAAGTTGGAGCCCATCTCTTCGGAAGAGCCTCTCCTTTCCCCAGAATGTTCCCCAGCTCCTAACAAATCCAAAACCCTCATCCTTGCACCATTGTCTCATCCATGCATTGAGACTCCGGATCTCTGCCTGACCTTTGGGTCCTGCATGTGGAAGCATTTCAGAGAATGCTACCCTGAAAGTTCTGGATTTCAACTTCCTACCTAAAAGCCTAAATTTAGCCTCCAGAACCTCCCTACCACACTTTCATTGGTTCCGATATGTACCAAGACAGCAGACTCCTCCCCAACACTATCTAAGACCTTGTCTAGGTGGCACGTGAGGTCCGCTACCTTCGCATCAGGCAGGCATGTTACCAGGCGATCCTCATGTCCACCAGTCACCCAGCTATCTACATGCCTAATGATCGAATCACCAACTATAACGGCTGTCCTAACCCTTCCTTTGTGGGCACATGGCCCTGGAGAAACCTCCTCAGTGCGAGAGG
Source organism: Ichthyophis bannanicus (assembly GCA_033557465.1). Classification (NCBI taxonomy): domain Eukaryota; kingdom Metazoa; phylum Chordata; class Amphibia; order Gymnophiona; family Ichthyophiidae; genus Ichthyophis; species Ichthyophis bannanicus. The sequence continues at coordinate 99,973,040 of CM066039.1, forward strand.
GTTTTATATCACCTGGAGGACAGATCCTAGCTACAGGATCACATCCTGCCACACCAGGGTGATGCTCTCCTGTCATGTGACCTCTCTCCTCCATGGCAACAGGGATGCTGCAAGACCAGAGGTGGGACTTCAGTACTATATCTCCGTAGGTCTCGTCTATGTACCTCTCTGTTTTCCTTATGCCCTCCAAGTCTGCTACTCTAGCCTCCAGAGATCGGACTAGTTCCTTGAGAGCAAAGATCTCCTTGCACCTAGTGCACACGTAAGACCCCTCACTTATAATATTTAGGGTTTTTTTAACTTTTCCATGTGAAAATTGATTTTGGTTGAAGAAATGTTGAAAAGATATTTTATTGATATTTTGGGCCTGATATTCAGCGCTGGTGTCTAGCCATCGGCACTGAACTTTAAACCCAAATATTCAATGCTAGGGCCATATCTGGGATCCTGCATTGACTATCTGGGTTGCCAGATTGCCATGAAGCTTACTGGGCATCGACGATATTCAGCTGCAGCCCAGTTAGCTTCTGTGGTGAAAGTTAGGCCAGTAATTCTTGCGCTTGACTTTTGCAACATGTTGCTAACTGAGAAGTGACTTAATATCTCCACCGCCTGGTTAGTGAAGGGTGCCACCCAGGAACACGCCCAGCATGTAGCAGCAGCATCTACGGATATTCAGCAAAACTAATTGTGTTAGTGTCGCTGAATATCCCACAGAGTGTTATTTACATGGTTTTCAAGTCTGCAAATCTTTGAACATCTCCCCTTTTTGGTATAAATCCTATATCCCTGCCTATTCTGTCTTGCATTTATTATATACCTAAATCAGTGCATTGTATCAAGAAGCCAAAGGGAATGGATCAATTGGAAATGAGTAATTTAACTACTATTCTGGAGACGTCTATTGAAGAAGCAAACAATAGATAGCTATGTTTGCACTTACTGCAGAAAGAGAGATGTTTCTTCAGTTATTCTTTAAGAATAGCCTGTGGCATACCAAGGGTGGGGCAGTGGGTATTTGCCACCCTGGGTGCTGACCAAGAGGGGGGTGCATGCCCCATCGGCCCTACGGAGGCAGTATGGCAAACTTATGATTAAGTTGGTTTTCTGTGGTGCCTCGCACTCCTGGGGCCGGCTGCTTTGCTCTCCCAGCTGAAGTCTCGTGAATCGCGATACTTCGGGAGAGAAGAGTGACTGGCCCCTGAAGCACGAGGCACCATGGTAAACCAGCTTAATCATAAGTTTGCCATGCTGCCTCCATTGAGCCGATCGGGGTTGGGGGAATGGATGCACTGTGGTATTTTGCACTGTGCCATGCAGAGGGGAGATGGCAGCGCGGGGAGGGGGATGCCCGTCTCAGGTGATTGGGGGCCTAGGAACACAACTGAGAATAGAATAGCTTTATATCATAGACATTGTGTGAAAGTATTTTTTGATATGTTACTTAATATACAGGGGATGCTGAAGAAATTTCTGTTATTGAGACCTAGATTTTTTCCCCTGGAGATGGGATTTTTCTTAAAATACCCTAGGAAGTGTTTGGTAATGTCAGGTGTACTGTGGTTTGAACCTGCAACCCTGGGTCACCCTCTTACGGTGGGAGCCACAGAGACAGAGCTCAATTTTTGTTAAGACCTTGAACAGAAGAAGGTGAAGCCTGCCTGTCTCCGCCCCCTCCCCCCCCCCCCCCCGAGGAGTCCACTGAAGCAGCAAGAAGTGAGTCTTATGAGCCACCATATATGATAAAGCCTAGCCAGACACACTTTTGCTGGTTCAACAGTTTTCAGTGGGTCTGTCCTGACTATACAGTCATAATAAGAACATAAGATATGCCATACTTGGTCTGACCTAGTATGGCATTTGTTATGTTCATCAAGCGCAGTATCCTGTTTCCAATAGTGGCCAATCCAGGTCACAAGTACCTATCAGGTTCACAAAAGGATACATAGGTCCCATGTTGCTTATCCCAGGGTAAGCAGTGGATTTCCCTAGTCCTCTTTAATAATGGTTTATGGGCTTTTCCTCCAGGAACTTATCCAAACCTTTTTTAAACCCAGCTAAACTAAACAGCTTTTACTAAATCCTTCAGTAATGAATTCCAGAGTTTGCTTGCGCATTGAGTGAAAAAATATTTTCTCCTATTAGTCTTAAATGGGCTACATTGTAGCTTCATTAAATGTCCCCTAGTCTTTCTACTTTTATGATGGAGTAAGACACCAGTCTATGTTTACCCATTCCACTCCATTCATTATTTTAGAAACCTCTATCATATCTCGCTTTAACCTTCTATTTTTTTCAAATAGAAGAGCCCTAACCTTTTAAGCCTTTCCTCATAGGGGTATCCTTCCATCCCCTTTACTATTTTGGGGGCTGTTTGTACCTTTTCTAATTCTGCTATATCCTTTTTAAGATATGGTAACCAGAACTGCACACAATATTCATGGTGTGGTTGCACCATGGAATGATACAGATGCATTAGAATATCCTTGGTTTTATTCTCCATTCCTTTCCTTATGATTCCTAGCATTCTATTTACTTTCTTGGCCGCTGCTGCGCACTGAGCAGAGGGCAAGTTACCTTAGGTCAAAGGGCCAGGGATTCAAATCCTGCTAGAGGACAACAACATTGAGCTGGAAGGACTGGGGTTTTTAGTCCTACAAGTGCTCCTTGTGGCCTTGGGCAAGCCACTTAACCCTCCGATGCCTCAGGTACAAAAACGTAGATTGTGAGCCCTTTGGGGACAAGGAAAAAATATATATATACACACACACAAACACCCCTAAATGTACACCGCTTTGACTCATAGAAAAGCGGTATATAAGCCTAGCTAAATTAAGTAATTAATAAAATAAATAAATAAAATTATCCACGATAATGCCTAAATCCTTTCCTGGGTTGTGGTTCCTAATATGGAACCTTGCATTGCCTAACCATAGTTTGGGTTGAAATCGTGAACAACTTTAACCTACTTGGATCAACTATCAATAAAGAAGCAACAAGCAGTCAAGAAAGCAGACAACGCATTGCTCTTGGCAGAATGGCTATGAAAGACCTAGATAAGATTCTCAAGAGCAGAGATGTCTCTCTCCATACAAAGATTCGACTTGTTCAAGCCATGGTATTTTCAATAACATCATATGGATGTAAAGCTGGACAGTGAAAAAGATAGGAAGAAAATTGATGCCTTTGAATTATGGTGCTGGTGACGAATACTACGTATACCATGGACTGCCTGAAGAACAAACCAGTCAATACTAGAGGAGATCAAACCTAAGCTTTCTTTAGAAGCTCAGATGACAAGACTTTGACTTTCATATTTTGGACACATCATGCGAAGAGAGAGATCATTAGAGAAAGACATCATGCTTGGCAAGATAGAAGGTCAAGTGTTGCTTTGTTTTCCTACGCTCATCCAAATAATGCTAAATCACTCTTGCAATTGATGTGTAAGATATTTGTTACTTTTTTGGGTCTCAGTCTGGTCAACGGTAAACAATTCTGGGTTTGTTGAATATGCCCAGTGTTTTACCCAGTTACATCAACGACCCTTTTTTTTCAAATATCTTAAAACTCATTGCTTGTCTATTATGTGAATTCTAATTATAGAAGGTCAACCCAAAAGAGGAAGGCCAGCAATGAGATGGATCAATGCAATAACAGCAGCTACGGGTACCAGTCTGTCAACAATGAGCTGCCTGACTGAAGACCGAACACAATTTAGGATAGCTATCCAGAGGGTCGCCATGAGTCAACTCTGACTCGACAGCACTTAACAACAACAACAACAACAGTTTGGGTTGTTCTTCCCAAGTACACAACTTTGAACTTGTCCACCCATCTCTCTTCACTGTTCATTGAAGCATTGTTTCTACTTCTCTCTGCCAGGATCTCCAACTTTTTCTCCATGTCTGGTTTCTGCTTTTATTCTGCCAAACCTACCCCAGTATGCTACTGCTCCACATCTGGCTGTCTGTAACAGTCCTGTCATCACTTCCTCACCTGGTTCTTGAGCCTGCCTGATTCTTGCACTTTTCTACCCTGTCCTGGGACTAACCTCTTCTCCCACACTCCTGGCTGGAGTAGGCCCTAACAGCTTGAACCAGCCCAAACCCAGCAGCTAGGTCAAAATGGAGCCAACTGTAGAGACTCTAAGAAACCTTGCAAACAGCGTAGGGTCAATTTCAAGTCCTCCAAAAGAGCATGGCAATTCTCTAGTCCTTAAGTCAAGAACAGGGCTGCCCTGCCCACAGAACTGGATTAAGGATGAGCTGGCATGATTGAATCTTGCTTGCTTGCCCAGAGGAGCTATTCATGCTATGTATCCCCACAGAGCAGTGGTCTCCAAACATTTTGGGCCGAAGGCCACATTGGACTCCTCCCCCCATTGTAGTCTAGCACCTCTATCCCTCTCTCTTCTCTCCCTTCTCCTGAGGTCTTCTGACTTGTCTTCTCTCCAGTGTGTCACTGGCAGCAGCAAGCATTTACAAATATTGCCTCTCACCGGCTGGGAGCATCTCCTCTGCTGAATCCCTCCCCTGCCTCTAAACAGGAAATTGAGTCAGAGGTGGTGGGATACGACAGAGGAGAGGATTCTGGCTAGTGAAAGGCACCATAGGTAAATCGCTGCTACTGCTAGCAATGCTCCGGGGAGTTAAGATATGGGAAGACTGCGGGGAGAGGGAGAGAGATACTGGACCATGGGGGCATGGTAGGAGCAGGGCTGACCCATCCACAGGTGAACTAGGTGGTCGTCTAGAGTGGTCAACCCTGATGGGTGGCCTGGCTTACCCCCCAAGTGAAGCGACAGTTCAGTGCCGCAGCGGGCTTTAAAATGCCGCACATGTGCATGCAGTTACAGCCTGCTGCTCCTGCCCCCTCCATCAAGAAGATAAATCAGAAGGGGGGGGAGGAGCAGCAGGCTATGAACCTGCCCTCTAAGGCCCAATGCACTGAAACAGTGCCTGAACTGATGCACTGATGCGGTGGCTGAACTGCTGCTTCAGTGCAAGAAGGGATGCCATGTCACCCCCACCCCCCGGTGAGAAAATGGATGCCGGGTGATGGCATGACTAGCTAGGTGGTGCTGCAGCCATTGGGGGGATGGCATGGAGGGCCTCCCTAGGTTGGCAGAAACCCTCGGGCCGTCCCTGGGTAGGAGCTGTGGAGAGAGCTGGTGGCAATGTTTCAGGATATTTCCAATTCAGCCTGGGTGGCATTGCATGGGGCCAGGTGAAATGGGTTTGTGTGATGCAGTTTGGAGATCCTTGGCATTGAGAGATGCCTTTCAAAATGTAACCTGGAAAGACATGCTGAGAGGCTGAAAGGACTAAAGCTGCAGTCTTATGCCCTGAAAAAATTGCAAACTTCTAAAGGGCCCATGATAATGTCTATAAGAAGGTAGCACCTGTCAGGAAAGAAGGAAAGGCGATGCTGGAAAGGCCTTTTTATATTGCAGCTTCCCTGGGCACAAGTGAAATAACTGCAGAAGCAGGTTGCAGAACTGTGAAAAGTCCAAGGAGAGAGAAGGCAAGGAGTACATACACACTGATCTTCTAAGACTAGCTTTGTGATGGGTATCCAAACTGCTCATGTGATCACCCCAATCTGCCTTCCCAGCATATGCCATGATCGACTTGGAAGCCTCCGTATATTTCATGGACCTCACCTCACTTCAAGTTCTGGTACAAGAAAAGAGGATGAATGTAGCTGTGGAAATTATTGATGGCTTGCCCCTGTCATCAAGCCCTGTGAGCCTAGAGACTGACCCTCTCATAGTGACTATGAGCCAGGATACCAGGAGGTGATATGCTTTGATTTGATTCATTCACCACATTTTGCCATAATCCTGAGGCTAGAACATCATGAACCCCATATCCGGTGGAGAACTCATCAGATCACCTTCTTGTCTACCATTTGCCAAGAGAGCTGTCTGCCTAATCTGTAAATGAAGTAGGACGGGCCAGAGGTCACTGCTGTGGAAATCCAGGGATATGCAGCAATCTAGGAGGAAATGGGGCATCTTCTGGAGAAATATTTGGAGTCTGGGAAGTGTTTTATAAGGAGTCAACAGATACCTTACCCCTACATAAACCTTATGACTGGTCAATAGACTTACAACACAGGACAGAAGTCCCATTTGGCAGGATTTGCTTCCTCTCAGAGCCAGAACTCAAGGAAATATCTGGAGGAGAACCTGATGAAGGGATTCATCAGAACTTCAACTTCTCCAGCAGGAACCCCAAATTTTTTTGTACCAAAGAAGATGGCTCCCTTCAACCATGTATAGATTACCGAGCACACAATGTCATGACCACCCAGCATCAATACCCACTTCCACTCATCAGTAAATTGCTGGAATACCCCCAAGCTCAAATTTATTTGCATACAAAAAGGAGGCAAATGGAAAATGGACTCTTGTACCCAATATAGACGCTCTGGGGCTCATTTTATAAAAGGATGTGCAGAAAGTTATGCACTAGTTATATGCTCAAGTCCATATTTTAAAGGACTTATGAGCATAAATGGACACTTGCACACGTGCTTTAGGTGGTCTGCATTCTGTAAGTATTAGTGCAAGTCCTATCATGTGTCCTTTCAGTTTGGGTCTTCACAGGGGTGAAGTTTGGGCAGAACATGGGGCGGAGCATAAATTTACATGTTTAAGGTATAAAATATTATAATTTACATGTGTTTCTGAAAAATCTAGGCATTAGCATTTTCACCTGCTCTAGAGCTGGCATAACTTATGCAACTAGATTGAGGCACATCTTTACACCCCTATTTTATAAAGTATGCACATACTTCACTTTAAAAAATAGGCCCCATATATGCATAGGAGTTTATAACATTTCTCTTTTTGAGCATTTAGTGATGCCTTTTGGCTTAAGAAATGTTCCTGCTACTTTTTAACACCTGGTCAATGAGATATTCAAAGATCTTTTAAACCAGTGTACAGATAATATATTTAGACAACATCCTTATATTCTCTGAGAACCTGGATGATCACAACCATCAAGTCTTCAAATATTAGAGCATCTAAGGAAGCATAAGATCATGTATACTAAGCTAGAAAAACGTGACTTCAATAAAACATCCATAGAATTTCTGGAATATTTTTTCCCTTGAAGGCATCCAGATGGATTTGTGGAAGATCTTGGCAGTGACTGAGTGGCAGGTCTTAAAAGATATCAAGGAAATCCAGCGGGTTTTAGGATTTAACAGCTTTTTTACTGATATTTTGGATGTGGAGGAGTAGCCTAATGGTTAGAGCAACTGGCTAGTATCCAGGAGATCAAGGGTTTGCTTCCCACTGGTACACTTTGTGACTTTGGGCAAGTCACATTACCCTCCATTGCCTTGGAAGAAAAGGCATGGCAGTCTGCTCTGGTGATACATTGTACATCTAGAAGTGCTTCACAGTTGACATGATGCCTTACTAGCAGGCCACCCTGCTTTTGTAGGACCATGGAACTAGTGGTCTGAGATTTCTGGTGGCCAGGGTGAGGCAAAGACATAAAGGGTTACATTACTTTCTGCGAAATCTATGCCCATAATAAGGTTCCTTGGGACAGTCTCCAAGAGCTGCTAATGCTGCTACCTATATCTTCTAAGCCCTGGGAATGGATTTCCATAGACTTTCATTACAGATTTACCCATGTCACAAGGGAAATCCACCATCCTGGTAGTCACTGACTCTTTCTCTAAGATGGCCCAATTCATTGCTGCAGCTGACCTCCTGACCACATGAAAAATAGCAGATGGTCCAGGAGGTGGTCCGCCTTCATGGACTACCTTTCCAAATAGTCTCTGACCGAGATATTTAGTTTACTATGCAATTCTGGAGAGACATGATGAAGCTTCTGGACATCCGGGTCCATTTGTCCTTCAGCCTACTATCCTCAATCCAGTGGACAAACAGAACATATGAACCAGACCTTTGAACAATATCTGTGATGCTTCTGTATTACCACCAGGACAATTGGATCCAGTTACTTCCAATGGCAGAATTTGCAAAAATAACAATTCAGAAAATTCATCAACTAAGTTTTCACCATTTTTTTTACCAACAATTGCTTTCATCCTTGTTTTCATTCTGGAGAAGTCTGAGATTCCAGAGTTCCAGTGGCTGTATGACTGGGCCTAAGCTTTGAGCAAAAAGCATATACACAAGTACAACAGGAGCTATTAAAGCCAAAGAAGCCCCAATAGGTATGCTAATAAAAAACATTGAGAGACTCCTCAGTTTGCAGTAGGAGAGAGCTGGGTCTCCACAGGCATCTACATGACCTGGAAGACCTACTGGAAATCTCAAGCAAGTGTTTCTTGTTCAGAACATCTTGGACTCCAAAAACCTCTGGGGCCAACTATATTACCTTCTAGTTTGGAAAAGTTACAGCCCAGAGAAACATAGTTGGGAAGCAGCCAACAACTTGCTGGCCTGATTTAATCATGAACACCCACAGAAGCCAGGTCCCAGGAGGCAGAGGGTATTCTGTCAGAGATACAAAGGTTTTATGCAGTAAGACTGCAGAGACTGAGCTCAAGTTCTGTTAAGATCATAAGTGACAGAAGGGAATGCCTGCCTCCCGCACCAAAGGAGCTCATTGGACGAGCAGAAAACCAAGCTGGCAAGAACAGAGAATGAAGGTACTATGAGAGATTTATCAAACTATATGAAAGACAGTTGAGAGAGGAAAACTGTAAGATAGGGAAATGTGGATAGTAACCCCCCTCATGACCTACTGATTAACATGACACAAATTGTATCTAAACATTCCCATACATGTCCAGGAACTCTTCCTGTATAAGTACAGCTTCTTCTGTATGGTCTTGCTGCATAATAAATACAGAGATGACTCCTAAGAATTACAGTTGAACAATAATTACAGGTACCAAGCTTCCAAGAGGTGCTGCTGTCCCATAAGTATAGGGACTTAGAGGCACATTCCAATCTGGCCATCAAGCCCCTTGTGCGGCCGACAAGAAGCGGGATGCCCAGAAGTAGACCCGATTCTGATCCCGCGGAGGCTAGACATGCCTGTGGGATCAGAATCGGATATATGGCCTGAACGTGCAGGCCGGGCCTCAATTCTAATTGGCCTGCACGCCCAGTCACATGCCCGGCCACCTCAGTCAGGGTTCTGAATGGCGCCATGGTGCAACAGCATCCCATCTCCATGGCACCACGGCTCCATTCAGGAGTTGCGCATGCTGGCCACCACGGAAATCTTTCTTTCCCCGCAGCCGGACCCTCGATCCGGCCCCCCATGGCCAGAGTCCGGCTGCGGAGAACTTCCTGCACCCCGCTACCTTACTTTCCAGGCCCGGCAGCATCATCCTCCAACATCCAGGGGGACTTATTCCACCTCTGCGGTGGAATAAGTCCCCCATCTAAGTTCATGGCCCTGTACATCTGGGGTCACAGCCTGCACATGCCCCGCCCTTGCTCCGCCTCCAGAATGCCCCCTCCAGCCCCCCTCTAGGCTTCACCATACAAATGTTCCCTGTAAAATAGTTATCTCCAAGTTATAATGCCCTGTTCAATGTAATTTCAGTTTGTTCAATGTAAACCGCACTGATGCAGAATAGCGCAGTATATAAGAGAATGTAAATAAAATAAATAAATGCGCTGTTCGTATGGAGAGGCTTTAGCCGGGGCCAGCAGGGGAGCAAATAGCAGGGATGGACATCCATACAGGACGTCCATCCCTGTTATTCGCTGTACAGAATGACCCCCTTAGCCTCCAGAGGTTTCCGCTGTATAATAAGTACATTGACTGAACTCCTGGTAGCATAAATATATAGCTAAAATGGTAGAGGCAGGTCACTTCTTGTAGACTAACCAGTTTATTGAAGTATAAGCTTTTAAGGACAAAGCGTCCACCTTGTCAGATGCATATATAGGTGTCATCAGCCTCTGCCATTTTTGCTACTCCAGACTAACATGGCTCCCCTCTGGAAATGTTCATAATATGTAACTGTTCACCACAATAAACAACATAAGGAAAAAGAAGAGGGAGACAACCCTTACCAATAAAGGTCCACACCAAAAAGAAAAAAAGGGAGAAGGGTTAATGAAAATATTGCAGAATAAATTAATAGCCACAGTAGATTTATTCAACCTGACACAGCATATTTTGGCATGATATGCCTGCATCTAAGGAAAATATGTATAAAACCAGATTGTGATATCAGCAATATTCTTTGCCATGCAGTCTGTAAACATATTATAGACTAACCAATGTATCGAAAGTGAGCTTTCAAGGACAAGAGTCCACAGCTCACCAAGTGAATTCTTGTCCTCGAATGCTCATGATTAGTCTAAGGTCCAATGGACCTCTGTCATTTTTGCTGCTCCAAGCTATCTTGACTACCTCTCTGTATATTTAGTATTGTGTGCCTGACTTCACAGAGCAGGATCCACCAACATTTGTTCTCTTCCCAGGAAAAGTCACGGGGCGTCCTCAGAGAGTGGTACATACACAACCCGTACCCATCACCTCGGGAGAAGAGGGAACTAGCTGAAGCCACTGGACTAACCACCACACAAGTTAGCAACTGGTTCAAGAATCGCCGTCAACGGGACCGTGCAGCTGAGACCAAGGAACGGTAAGATGGGATTACTAAGATTTCCCCCAAGACAAAATTAAGGTTGATAATTATTCTAGGGCTTTCAGTCAATCACACTGCTCAGCCGGATGACACACAACCTAACTCTCACTTGATCCCACCTGTCCTTCTAATTATCGACCCATCTCCCTCCTTCCTTTTGTTTCTAAACTACTCGAGTGTGCTGTTCACCACCGTTGCCTCGATTTCCTCTCCTCTCATGCCCTCCTGGATCCTTTACAGTCTGGCTTTCATCCTTTACACTCTACTGGAACAGCTCTTGCCAAAGTCTCCAGTGACTTGTTCCTGGCAAAATCCAAGGGCCTTTACTCTGTCCTCATCCTTCTTGACCGAGGTCTGCTGCTTTTGACACTGTTGACCACAACCTTCTCCTCGATACCCTGTCCTCGCTTGGTTTTAAGGGCTCTGTACTATCCTGGTTCTCCTATCTCTCCCATCGCTCTTTCAGTGTGTGTTCTGGTGGCTCCTCCTCCTCTGCTATCTCACTCCCATTTGGTGTACCCCAAGGATCTGTCTTGGGTCCACTCCTTTTCTCTCTCTATACCCAGTCCCTAGGTGCGCTTATCTCTTCCAATGGTTTTCAGTACCATCTTTATGCTGATGACTCCCAGATCTACCTCTTTATGCCTGAAATCTCTCTGGCTATCCAGACCCGGATCTCTGCCTGTCTTTCTGACATTGCGGCCTGGATGTCTCACCGCCGCTTGAAATTGAACATGGCCAAGACTGAACTTCTTATCTTTCCCCCTAAAACCTCCCCTTCTCTTCCTCCTTTCTCAGTTTCTGTGGATAACTCTGTACTCCTTCCTGTTTCCTCAGCTCGCAATCTTGATGTTTGTTGTCTTTGACTCTTCTCTCTCCTTCTCCACACACATTCATCTGATAGCTAAGACCTGCCATCTCTTTCTCTATAACATCAGCAAAATCTGTCCTTTCCTTTCTGAACACACTACTAAGACGCTTACCCACTCCTTAATCACCTCCCATCTTGACTACTGCAACCTACTCCTTTCTGATCTCCCTTTGAATCATCTCTCTCTCCTTCAATCTGTTCAGAACTCTGCTCCGCAGCTAGTCTTCCGCCAGCCTCGTCATGCCCACATTACTCCTCTTCTCAAGTCACTTCACTGGCTCCCTATCCGTTTCCGCATCCAGTTCAAACTTCTCCTACTGACCTATAAATGCATTCACTCTGAAGCTCCTCACTACCTTTCTTCTCTTATCTCTCCTTACAAACCTCCTCAGGAACTCCGCTCGTCTGGCAAGCTCCTTCTATCTGTGCCCTTCTCTTCTATTTCTAACTCCAGACTTCGCTCCTTTCATCTTGCTGCACCTTACGCCTGGAACAAACTACCTGTGTCTGTACGCCAGGCACTTTCTCTGACCCTCTTCAAATCTAGGCTGAAAACTCACCTCTTCACTGCTGCTTTTGGATCTTGACTCACCTGATCTTTTTCTTTTCCCTTCCCCCTTGTTTTATCCCAGCCTACACCTTCTGTGTTGTCTGTCTTGACTAGATTGTAAGCTCTATGAGCAGGGACTGTCTCTTACATGTCTGTGCAGTGCTGCATACGAATGCTCAGTAGTAGTAGTAGTAGGGTTACAGTGCAGCACATGCAGAGGGATGACAGATGCTCTACTGTAGCCCAGCAATTTGTTTTAAAACCTGTGCTTAGTGATAGTCTGCTACAATAACAGACCCAACAGCAGCAATACTATGTTAAAAGCAATTTCTAAATATTACTAAAAGTAAAACCAAATCAATTTGCACAGCAAAGTAGAAATACTTATCTTGTATTAATGCAAAAGTTTAAAGCACTTCCTGTGGGTTTACATTAAGTTGCTCTGCTGACCACAGACGGCAGTTACTGTTTGTTTTGAAAGAGTGACACTTGTGTCTGTTGGCTGATATGATTGTGACATCACAGTCAGCATTGAGCAATCAGATTCAAGGAGGACCAGTTGCAAAATTACCAGAATGACAACAAACGCGATTAATTTGTATATAGTGCTATAATGTTAGAAATATAACACAGGTTTCTTTTCAAGAATTATCACCATTGGAGATGGAAAAGGCAAAAAGACTAACTGAATTCAAGAAAGCATGGAAGGGGCCAGCCTGGTGACAGGGGCTTAGCCACTAGTGGGCCTGGGTGAGTCATGGTCCTCCTCTGCCTACTTAGTAGTCAGGCCCACTCAGTCAGCAGCAGCACCATCACAGGCAAATGAGAGGAAAACTGGAGATAGTGTCATCATTAGCTCTTCCACCTAGTGTCCAACCATGTTAACCTCTGGCCCCAACACAAAAGCAGTCCTGGTGGCTCAGCAGTAGTGCTCTGCACAGCAATGCAGAAGACCTGGGTTTGACCCATACAAACATAGAAACATGATAGCAGAAAAAGACCATATGGCCTATCTAGTCTGCCCTTCAATATCAACTACAATAGTCCCTTTTTTTCTTTCAGAGATCTTCTGTGTTGATCTCATGTTTTCTTGAATTCAGATACTGTTCTCATCTCTACTACCTCCACTGGGAGACTATTCCACGAATCTACCATTCTTTCCATAAAGAAATATTTCCACATATTACTCCTGAGTCTATTCCCTTTCACCCTCATCCTATGTCCCCTCGTAGCAAAGCTTGCTTTCAATCAAAAGAGGCTCTCCTCTTGTGCATTTATGCCACGGAGGTATTTAAATGTCTCTATCATATCTCTTCTATCCCACCTTTCTTCTAACGTACACATATTAAGATCTTTAAATCTATCTTTATATGCTTTATTATGAAGACCACTAACCATTTTAATAGCCACCCTCTGCACAGATTCCATCCTGTTTATATCCTTTTGAAAGTGTAGTCTCCAGAATTGCACATAATACGCTAGATGAGGTCATAAGAACATAAGAACTGTGTTACTGAGTCAGACCAAGGTCTATATGCCCACTATCCTGTTTCCAACAGTGACCAATCCAGGCCACAAGCACCAGAGACTTATACAGAGGCACTATCACCTTCTTTTTTCTGCTGGCCATTCCTCTCCCTATACATGCAAGCATCATTCTGGCTTTCACTGTTGCTTTTTCTACTTGTTTAGTCACTTTAAGATCCTCAGACACAATTACACCCAGGTCCTGCTCTTCTTTCGTGGACAAAAGTACTCCACCCCCTATACTGTACTGTAGCCCAGATACATGACCCTGCATTTTTTAGCATTAAATCCCAGCTGCCATATTCTTGACCATTCTTCAAGCTTAGCTAGATCCCTTCTCATGTTATCTACTCCTTCCTGGGTGTCTACTCTATTGCAGATTACAAATTTTACCTGACAACCTTTCCGCAATATTACTAACAAAGATGTTAAAAAGAATCGGACCAAGGATGGATCCCTGTGGCACATCACTGGTTACATCCTTCTCCTCAGAGTGAGCTCTATTTACCTGTATCCTTTGTCGCCTCCCACTCAGTCAATTTCTAACCCAGTCAGTCACTTTAGGGCCCATCCCTAGGGTGTTCAATTTGTTTATAAGTGCCTTTGCAGAACGGTGTCAAAGGCTTTACTGAAGTCTATGTACACCACATCTAGGGCTCTCCCTCGGTCCAACTCTCTGATCACTCAGTCAAAGAAATCAATCAGATTTGTCTGACAAGACCTGCCTCTGGCAAACCCATGCTGCCTCAGATCCTGAAATCCATTGGACTCCAGAAATCTCACTATCCTCTGTTTTAGCAGCGTTTCCAATAATTTATTCACCACAGAGGTTAGACTAACCGGCCTGTAGTTCTTAACCTCATCCTTGCTTCTGCGTTTGTGTAAAGGGACCACATGTGCCCCAGTCTTCTAGGACCACTCCCGACTCTCAAGAAACATTGAAAAGGTCTGTCTGTGGAGCCCGCAAACGTCCCCAAGTTTCTTCAATATTCTGGGATGTATTCCATCCAGCTCCATCGCTTTGTCTACTTTTAATTTAGCTAGTTCCTCGCGGACACACTCTTCTGAAAATTGTTCAAGATCTCCTTCACTTCTGTTCCTATTTGTTAGTATTTTCTGAGGTCCTGCTCCTTGCCCTTCATCTGTGAACACAGACCATAAATATTTGTTAAGCAATTCTACTTTATCCTCATCAGCTTCTACATATTTCTCCCCATCACCCCAGAGTCTGACAATACCACTTTTGCGCAACCTCCTCTCACTAACATATCTGAAAAATTTCTTATCCCCTCATTTTATTGCATTGGCTATTTCTTCTTTTTGTATCTTTGCTTTCCTGACTACTTTCCTAGCTTCTCAAAGTTTTTCCAAATATTGATGCTTGTATTCCTCTCTCTGTGATCTCTTGTATTTTATGAAGGCCACCCTCTTTTTCTTTACCTTTTCAGCTACTTATTTTAAGTACGATAGTGGCTTCCTTTTACATTTATTTACCTTTCTAACAAAAAGGTTTGATGCCCTTAACATATCCCTATGTATGCTTGTTTCTGCTCTCTTGGGCTAGGGATACTGCAGAGACAGCATTCACAGCACTTGGGGGGGGGGGAGGCGGACTGGGAACTCATCCATTGTTCACTAGTGACACCTGCTGGCTGGACCTAGAACATAAAAGAGATAAGAACATAAGATATAGAAACATAGAAACTTAGGGGTATGTTTACTAAACCGGGCTAACGGTTAACCCGGGCTATCTGCCACTAGGTTCCATATTATTCAATGGGACCTAGTTGCAGACAGCCCGGGTAAACTGTTAGCCCGGTTTAGTAAACATACCCCTTAGAAACATAGAAATATGACGACAGAAAAAGACCACATGGCAAATCTAGTCTGTCCTTCCATAAGAACTACAACAGTCCCCTTTTTACCTTTAGAGATCCTCTGTGTTTGTCCCATGCTTTTTTGAATTCAGTTACTGTCCTCATCTCTACCACCTCCACTGGGAGACTATTCCATGGATCCACTACCCTTTCCGTAAAGAAATATTTCCGCATATCACTCCTGAATCTATCTCCCTTCACCCTCATCCCATGTCCCCTCGTAGCAGAACTTGTTTTCAATTGAAATAGGCTCTCTCCCTGAACTTTTATGCCACGGAGGTATTTAAACATCTCAATCATATCACCTCTATCCTGCCTTTCCTCTAAGGTGTACATATTAAGATCCTTCAGTCCGTCCTCATATGCTTTATAATGAAGACCACTAATCATTTTAGTAGCCACCCTCTGCACCGACTCCATCCTGTTCACATCCTTTTGAAGGTGCAGTCTCCAGAATTGCACACTATACTCCAAATGAGGTCGCACCAAAGACTTATACAGAGGCATTATCACCTCCTTTTTTCTGCTAGCCATTCCTCTCCGTATGCACCAAAGCATCCTTCTAGCTTTTGCCGTCACCTTTTCTACCTGTTTAGCTACTTTAAGATCATCAGACACAACCACGCCTAGGTCCAGCTCTTCTTTAGTGGACAAAAGTACTTCACCCCCTATAATATATTGCTCCCTTGGATTGCTGCAGCCCAAATGCATGACCTTACATTTTTTAACATTAAATCCCAGCTGCCAAATTCTAGACCATTCTTCAAGCTTAGCTAGATCCCTCCTCATGTTATCTACCCCTTCCTGGGTGTCTACTCTATTGCAGATTTTGGTATCATCCGCAAAGAGGCAAACCTTACCTGAAAGCCCTTCCGCTATATCACTAACAAGGATGTTAAAAAGAATCGGACCAAGGACAGATCCCTGGGGCACACCACTGATAACATCCTTCTCCTCAGAGTGAGCTCCATTTACTTGTACTCTTTGTCGCCTCCCACCCAACCAATTTCTAACCCAAGCAGTAACTTTAGGGTCCATCCCTAGGGTGCTCAGTTTGTTTATAAGTCGCCTGTGAGGAACAGTGTCAAAGGCTTTACTGAAATCTAAATACACCACATCTAGGGCTCTCCCTCAGTCCAACTCCCTGGTCACCCAGTCAAAGAAATCAATCAGATTTGTCTGACAAGACCTGCCTCTGGTGAATCCATGCTGCCTCGGATCCTGTAATCCGCTGGACTCCAGAAACCTCACTATTTTCTCTTTCAGCAGCGTTTCCAATAATTTACTCACCACCGAAGTTAAACTAACCGGCCTGTAGTTTTTAACCACATCCTTACTTCCACTTTTGTGTAAAGGCACCACATGAGCCTCTCTCCAGTCCTTTGGCACCACACCCAACTCCAACGAGGCATTGAAAAGGTCAGTCAGTGGAGCTGCTAGAACGTCCCCAAGTTCCCTCAGTATTCTCGGGTGTATCCCATCCGGTCCCATCGCTTTGTCTACTTTAAGTTGAAATAGTTTCTCACAAACACAGTCTTTTGAAAATTGTTCAAGATGTCCTTTGCTTCTGTTCCTATTTGTGGGTGTTTTCTGAGGTCCTGCTCCTGGTTCTTCATCTGTGAACACAGAACAAAAATATTTGTTAAGCAATTCCGCTTTATCCTTATCAGCTTCTACATATTTCTCCCCTGCACCCTTGAGTCTGACAATACCACTATTGCCCTTCCTCTTCTCACTAATATATCTGAAAAATGTCTTATCCCCCCATTTTATTGCATTGGCTATTTCCTCCTCCTTTTGAATCTTTGCCTTCTTGACTACTTTGCTAGCTTCTCTAAGTTTTTACAAATACAGATGCCTGTCTTCCTCTCTCTGTGATCTCTTGTATTTCATGAAGGCCTCCCTCTTTTTCTTCACTTTTTCAGCTACTTCTTTCGAAAACCATAGCAGTCTCCTTTTCCTTTTACCTTTATTTACCATTTTAACAAAAAGGTTGGTTGCCCTTAAAATATCCCCTTTCAGTTTTTCCCACTGTTTTTCTACATCCCTCAGCTGTTCCCATCCCACTAACGACTCCCTGAGGTATTGGCCCATCTTCGCAAAGTTAGTCTTCCTAAAGTCTAAGATCCTCGCCTTTGAATGGATTCTAACAGCCCTAGTCCTAATACTGAACCACACCATCTGGTGATCACTGGATGCAAAATGATCTCCCACTACAACATCAGAAACACTTTCACCATTGGTAAGCACCAAGTCCAGTATGGCCCCTTCACATGTGGGGTCTGTTACCAATTGCCTGAATAGTTCTCCCTGTAGAGAATCCAGGATCTCCTTACTTCTAGATGATACTGCAGCAGGAATGTGTCAATCAACATCTGGCATATTGAAATCTCCTATCAGTAGCACTTCCCTTTTCCTAGCAATACTGCACATGTCTTCAATTAACTCTGTCCACCTCTTCCTCTTGTGAGGGAGGTCTGTATATCACACCAATGTAAATAGATTTCTCTTTCCCTCTTTCTAGTTTAACCCACAATGCCTCCCCTCTCCCTTTTAAGCTCTGTAATTCCAAAGCTTTAATAGTAGTTTTTACATATAGTGCCACTCCTCCTCCCCTTCTTCCTACCCTGTCCTTTCTGAATAAAGTATAGCCAGGTATAGTTACATCCCAATCATGGTTTTCTGTGCCATACTAGGTCAGACCATGGGTCCATCAAGCCCAAAAATCTGTTTCCAACAGTGGCCAATCCAGGTTCACAAATATCTATCAGGGTCACATAAGGAAAACAAACTCCATGCTGCTTGCCCCAGGGGTAAGCAATGGGTTTCCCAGTCCTCTTTAATAATGGTTTATGGACTTTTCCTTCAGGAACTTGTCCAAACTTCTTTTAAACCCAGCTACACTAACAGCTTTACTACATCCTCTGGTAACGAATTCCATAGTTTGATTACGCAGTGCATGAAAGAATATTTTCTCCGATTAGTCTTAAATATGCTACATTGTCGTTTCATTGCCTGTCCCCTAGTCTTTATACTTTTTGAAGGAGTAAATAACTGATCTATGAATATGTTTACCCATTCCACTCCCTTCAGCCATCTCTTTTCCAAGTTGAAGCCTTTCTTCATAGGGTTATCCTTCCATCTCATTTACCATTTTGATCGCTGTTCTCTGTACCTTTTTCTAATTCTGCTATATTCTTTTTAAGATATGGTGTCCAGAATTGCACACAATCTTCAACGTGTGGTCACAGCATGGAATGCTACAGAAGCATTATAATATCCTTCGTTTTATTCTCCATTCCTTTCCTTATGATTTCTAGCATTCTATTTGCTTTCTTGGCCGTGGCTGCACACTAGGCAGAGAGTTTCAACGTATTATCCACGATGATGCCCAGATTCTTTTCCTAGGTGGTGATTCCTAATCTGGAACCTTGCATCGTATTATCATAATTTGGGTTGCACTTTCCTAAGAGCATAATTTTGCACTTGTTCACATTAAATTTCATCTGCCATTTGGACACCCAGTCTCCCAATTTTTCAAGGTCCTCTTGTAATTTTCACAATCATCTTGTGCTTCAACAACTTTGAATAATTTTGTGTCATCTTCAAATGTGATCACCTCACTCATTATTCCCATTTCCAAGTCATTTATAAATATATTAAATTGCAGCAGGCTCAACACAGATCCCTGGGGTACTCCACTATTCACCTTTCTCCACTGAGAAAATTGGCCATTTAGCCCTACTCTCTGCTTTCTATCTTTTAACCAATTCCTGATCCACAATAGTACATTGCCTCCTATCCCATGACTTTTTAATTTCCCCAAGAGTCTCTCATGAGGGACTTTGTCAAAGGCTTTCTAAAAATCCAGATACACTATATCAACTGGCAAACATTTATCTGTTTATTTACACTAAAACCATGTTGACTTTCTGCCATTAAACCATAGGTTCTTGAGGAGTCATGAACTGTAGCACGAAGCCAAGAACTGTCACTGGAAATGCTAAGTAAGAGTTATGAAATGGGCAGGGGAGAGGGGGGAGGAACCTGCAGGTTCTTGTGAATGTAGGCTTATGGTGTCATAGCCTATTACAGGCTGTTTCCAATTGAGCTGGAAGCCTAAAGGAAGAGGATGTAGCTGCTAGGTCAAATAAAAAAAGAAAGCATGGGATCAGCACAGAGGCTCTTCACTTGTGAATTAGTGAAAAGAAAGCCAGAAATTAGCTGGGGTCTCTATTACTTCAACAGGAAGTATATTAACAAGACTTTCAACTCCTACCACTGCCCCCACTCCTGCTACCCCCTCTTCCACACACCCCCCCCCCCCCTGGATCCCGCACAACTTGCCTCTTTCTTCTCCGGGAAGATTCATTCCCTTCGTGCCTCCCTTCCCTCCTGTCCCCCTCTCCTCTCTCCCCTCCCTTTCCTATGTCTCCTGCTTTCCCTCACACCTGGAGGACCTTTCACCCTGTCACTACGACCGAACTCATTAAGGCTATTACCTCTTCTCATGAAACCACCTGTCCACTTGACCCGCTTTCCTCCTCCTGGCTCTTGGAACCCTCTTTCCTTGGTACCGTTTATTCTCCTTATGGTAAACTCTAGCCTTTCCTCCGGTCTCTTTTCCACTGCCTGGAAGCATGCTATTGTCCAGCCCTGGTTGAAGAGGCCGTCCCTTGATCCCACTGTCCCTGCAAATTAGCAGCCTGTTTCAAATCTTCTCTTTCTCTCAAAGGTCCTTGAAAAGTTAATCTTCTTACAACTCTCCACACACTTCGATGCCACCCTCTCCCTTCACTCCCATAGATGCAGTTTCAGATCAGGTCACAGTACCGAGACAATTCTACTTGCACTTTTGAATGAAGTCCATCAGGCTCATGAGCGTGGTGACCTTTCCATTGCCATTTCCCTAGATCTGTCCCAGCTTTTGACCTGGTGGACCACCTCACGCTCCTTGCCCACCTGCACGACTTTGGGGTTCACGGGACTGTCCACCGCTGATTTCGCTCCTTTCTCTCATCTCGCACTTTCGCTGTCCTATGAAACTCTGCTTCCTCACCAGTCACCCCCGTTCACTGTGGGGTTCCTCAGGGCTCAGTGCTTGCCCCTTTCTTGTTCAATGCTTTTCTTGCCCCACTCACCCTTACTATCCAGCAATTTGGCATTTCTGGCTATTACTACACTGATGATCTCCTCCTCCTGTATTATACTGACTCCCTTGCCCTTCAACACCTGTCTTTCTGCTGTCTCTGCTTGGCTACATACCAATTTTCTCCATCTCATTCCATCCAGGTCTGCAGCCCTTTGGTTTTCTCTGGGTTCCTCGCCCCCCCTCCCCCTCGACCTTTTCCCTCTGCTGTGTTCCACTCCTGTGCCCCTTGTGCCCACTCTTCACTACCTTGGTATCACCCTGGATTCATCATTCAGCTTTCACTCTCACATCTCTCTGCTTGTCCATCATTCCTTCCACTCGTTATGCCAGATCTGGCCATTCGCTCTTTCCTCTCCCAACCTTCCCTTATCACTCTCGTGTTGTCCCTTGTCATCTCCAGGTTAGATTATTGCAATGTTGTCTTTGCAAGTCTCCCCCAATGTCAGCTTTGTTGTCTCCAGCTCATCCAAAACACTGCTGCTCACCTCCTCACTCACTCCTTCCCTTATAACCATGTCACCCCACTCCTTTTGCAGCTCCACTGGCTCCCCATCAAATTCCATTTCATTCAGAAAATACTCACAACCACTGATAGGGTACTCCATATTGGCATCCCTCGCTATCTTACCAATCTTATTCACCATCAGCCATCCCCACGTCCCCTCTGATCCTCTCATGAGAACCAACCTTTCCTCCCCTCCCCTGCTCAGGCCCATCTTGAATTCACCCGACACGCAGATTATTTTTTCCTAGCCCCCGCACTTTGGAATTCACTCCCTCCAGGCCTGTGCACTGATGCCTCATTTCCCTGTTTCAAGGCAATGCTGAAAACCCATTTCTTTCACTTTGCGTTTGATCTCAAACCCCCCCTCCCCCGCCGAACCCTTGGCTCCATCCCGCCAGTCATTCCCTTTAACCCCTCCCCCCTCTATATGTGCCTGCTGCTTCTATTTTCTAATTTTCCACCTGTTCTTTGATCTACTGCTTTCCTATTTGATTGATGGCGTTCCTTTTATCCTTTGTTTTCTTTGCGGCCATATTATTTGTACACTGCTCTAATGTGATAGCCTGGGCGGTATATCAAGTGCCTCAATAAAGATAAAGATATAGACTAGATGTTACCTATGATCCCTGTCTACTTCTGTGTTCTCTGTTTCTATGTAGCTGCAGTTGAATTGTGTGTGGTAGGCCAATTTTTAAAAGAGAAAACCCTGCCCTCTGCCTTTCCCTTTCCCAAGCACCATACCATACACATCTTCCAATGCCCCCCATACATATGATCCATCCCCTAGAGAGTCCCATACACATGATCTGGGAGCCCCAAAGTGAGCTTCCCCATACACAGCCCCAGACTCTCAGAGTATCCCATCCTGAGAACATAAGATATGCCATACTGGGTCAGACCAAGGTCCTTCAAGCCCAGTATCCTGTTTCCAACAGTGGCATATCTAGGTCATACGTACCTAGCAGTCTCCCCAAAAGACACAGGTTCCTCAATGCTTGTATTGAGTCAAGCAGTGATATCCTGGGTCCCTTTTAATAATGCTTTATGGACCTTTCCTCCAGGAACTTGTCCAAACCTTTTTTAAACCCAGCTACACTAACAGCTTTTACTACATCCTCCAGTAACAAATTCCAGAGTCTGATTACACGATGAGTGAAAAAATATTTTCTCTTATTAGTCTTAAATAGGTTACCCTGTAGCTTCATTGCATGTCCTTAGCCTTTTTATATTCTGATGATGTAAACAATCGATCTACGTTTACCTGTTCTACTCAATTCATTAATTTATAGACCTCTATCATATCTCCCCTCAGGTGTCTCTTTTCCAAGTTGAAGAGCCCTAACCTTTTTAGCCTCTCTCCATAGGAGTATCCTTCCATCCCCTTTACCATTTTGGTGGCTCTTCTCTGTACCTTTTCTAATAATGCTATATCCTTTTTAAGATACGGCGACGAAAATTGCACACAATATTCAAGATGCAGTCGCACCATGGAACGATACAGAGGCATTATAATATCTTTTGTTTTATTTTCCATTCCTTTCCTTATCATACCTAGCATTCTATTTGCTCTCTTGGCTGCCACTGCACACTGGGCGGAGGGTTTTAACATGATATCCACGATGACGCCTACATCTTTTTCCTGGGTGGTGGTTCTTAATGTGGAACCTTTCATCGTGTAACCATAGTTTGGGTTGTTCTTTCCTAGGTGCATAACTTTGCACTTGTCCACATTAAATAGATAATAGGGGAAAGCCAACAGTCGCCCAAGAGCGGATGGTTCGGAAGAATGTATCCTTGAAGGATACTACTAAAAGCAGAGAGGTTCCAAAAAATAAAGTAGCCCAAATGCCCTCGAGTATGGAGCAGACAGAGCTTAAAGATCCCAAATTACCCAAGTTTACCAATAGCCAAATTAATATGAATAAAATACAGTCTCTAAAATGCTTGTATGCAAATGCTAGAAGTCTAAAAAATAAGATGGGAGAGTTAGAATATATAGCACTAAATGAGAGGTTAGATATGATTCGAATATCAGAGACATGGTGGAAGGAGGACAACCAGTGGGACACTGTGATACCTGGGTACAAACTATGTCGTAATGATAGAGCTGATCAAATTGGTGGAGGGGTTGCACTCTATGTTAGAGAGGGCATTGAGTCAGAAAGGACTAAAGTTTTGCAGGAAACAAAATTTGCTGTAGAATCTCTATGGATTGAAATTCCATGTAAAAAGGGGAAGGCGATGGCAGTGGGGGTGTACTATCGACCACCAGGCCAGAATGAACAAATGGATGATGAAATGCTCAAAGAAATCAAGGAAGCTAACAAAAGTTACAGCGCAGTAATAATAATGGGTGATTTCAAATACCCCGGTATCGACTGGGTCAGTGTCACGGCAGGACATGCTAGGGAGATAAAGTTCCTAGATGACATAAATGACTGCTTTTTGGAGCAGATGGTTCATGAACCGACCAGAGGGGAAGCCATATTAGACTTAGTCCTTAGTGGAACACCAGATCTAGTGCAAGAGATAAGGGTGTTGGGGCCACTTGGCAATAGTGATCATAGCATGATCGCCTTTGATTTAATTAGTGGAGGAGGGATAGTATGAAAATCCACAGTACTACCTTTTAACTTTCGAAAGGGAGACTATGATAAAATGAGGAAAATAGTTAAGAAAAAACTAAAAGGAGCAGTTGCAAAGGTTAAAGACTTACATCAAGCTTGGGTGTTGTTGAAAAATACTATCTTGGCAGCCCAGACCAGCTGTATTCCACGCTTTAAGAAAAGTGGAAGGAAGTCCAAAAAACTGCCAGCATGGTTTAAAGGTGAGGTCAGAGAGGCTGTTGTTGCCAAAAAAGCATCTTTCAGGAAATGGAAAAAAGAGCCAAACGATGAAACCTGGAAACAGCACAAGCACTGGCAAGTCAAATGCAAGGCATTGATAAAGCAGGCAAAGGGAGAATTTGAAAAGAAGCTTGCTGTGGAAGCAAAAACGCGAAATAAAGATTTTTTCAAGTACATTCGTAGCAAAAAACCTGTGAGAGAGTCAGCTGGTCCATTAGATGATAGAGGAGTTAAAGGGGCACTAAGAGGCAACAAGGCGATAGCGGAGAGACTGAATGAATTCTTTGCTTCGATCTTTACTGAGGAAGATGTAGGGATGTTACCCATGACTGAAGTGGTATTTAAAGGTGCGGAAGAATTGAAGGAAATATCGATACATCGGGAAGATGTATTACAACTATTAGATAAACTGAAGAGTAGCAAATCACCTGGGCCGGATGGTATACATCCAAGGGTGTTGAAAGAACTGAAATATGAGATTGCAGACCTGCTATTAGTAATCTGTGAACTATCATTAAAATCATCTCTAATACCTGAAGATTGGAGGATCGCCAATGTAACACCAATTTTTAAAAAGGGTTCCAGGGGTGATCCGGGAAACTACAGACCGGTGAGCCTCACGTCAGTACCGGGAAAAATGGTAGAAACCATCATACAGAATAAAATTACTCAGCATGTAGATAGTCATGGCCTAATGGGAGACAGCCAACATGGCTTTAGATAAGGAAGATCTTGTCTTACTAATCTGTTATGTTTTTTTGAAAATGTGAATAAACAAGTGGACAAAGGTGAGTCGGTTGATATAGTGTATCTGGACTTTCAGAAAGCCTTTGACAAGGTCCCTCATCAGAGACTTTTGGCAAAACTAAAGAGTCATGGGATAGGAGGTAGTGTACTATTGTGGATCAGGAACTGGTTAAAAGATAAAAAGCAGAGGATTGGGCTGAATGGCCAATTTTCCCAATGGAGAAAGGTGACTAGTGGTGTACCCCAGGGATCTGTGCTGGGTCTGCTGCATTTTGACATATTCATAAATGACCTGGAAAGTGGAAGAACGAGTGAGGTTATCAAATTTGCAGATGACACAAAACTATTTAAAGTTGTTAAAACCCAAGAGGATTGTGGAAAATTGCAAGAGGATCTTGATAAATTAGAAGACTGGGCATCAAAATGGCAGATGAAATTTAATGTGGACAAGTGCAAAGTTATGCACCTAGGGAAGAACAACCGAAACTATGGTTACACAATGCAAGGTTCCACATTAGGAACCACCACCCAGGAAAAAGATTTAGGCGTCATTGTGGATAACATGTTAAAACCCTCGGCCCAGTGTGCAGCAGCGGCCAAGAGAGCAAATAGAATGCTAGGTATCATAAGGAAAGGAATGGAAAATAAAACAAAAGATATTATAATGCCTCTATATCATTCCATGGTGAGACCGCACCTTGAATATTGTGTGCAATTCTGGTCGCCGTATCTTAAAAAGGATACAGAGTTATTAGAAAAGGTTCAGAGAAGAGCCACCAAAATGGTAAAGGGGATGGAAGGATACTCCTATGAAGAAAGGCTAAAAAGGTTAGGGCTCTTTAACCTGGAAAAGAGACGGCTGAAGGGAGATATGATAGAAGTCTAGACATTAATGAACGGAGTGGAACGGGTAAACGTAGATCGATTGTTTACATTATCAGAATATAGAAAGACTAGGGGACATGCAATGAAGCTACAGGGTAAACTATTTAAGACTAATAAAAGAAAATATTTTTTCACTCAACGTGTAATCAAACTCTGGAATTTGTTACCGGAGGATGTAGTAAAGGCTGTTAGTGTAGCTGGGTTTAAAAAAGGTTTGGACAAGTTCCTGGAGGAAAGGTCCATAAACCATTATTAAGAAGGGACCCAGGATATCAGTGCTTGACCCAGTACAAACATTGCGGAACCTGTGCCTTTTGGGGAAACTGCTAGGTACGTAGGACCTAGATTGGCCACTGTTGGAAACAGGATACTGGGTTGATGGACCTTGGTCTGACCCAGTATGGCATATCTTATGTTCTTATTTATTTATTTTATTTATTTATTTATTTATTTAATTGCATTTATATCCCGCTTTTCACCGGGTCTTATGTTATGTTCTTAAATTTCATCTGCCATTTGGATGCCCAGTCTTCCAATTTATCAAGATCCTCTTGCAATTTTCCACAATCCTCTTGGGTTTTAACAACTTTAAATAGTTTTGTGTCATCTGCAATTTTGATAACCTCACTCGTTATTCCCTTTTCCAGGTCATTTATGAATATGTCAAAAAGTAGCGGGCCCAGCACAGATCCCTGCGGTACTCCACTATTCACCTTTTTCCATGTAAATGACATTATCAGTTAACAGTCTACCAGTGTTTACTTACATTTTTGCTCATATTAGATCTCTTTTTAAGCACTAATATCTACAGACAAACACAGTTACAAAAAATATGAAAAACATAGCTTTTTCAATGCTTATGGAAGTAATAGGCGTTCCCAATGACATCACTAGAAATCAAAACACTTCTTTCAATGTAAATAATATTATCAGTAACAAACAAAATGGTGCTCCACATGATGGCTAGATGGTATATATTAATGTACTATAAGATTTTGAAAACAGAAAGGTTTGTTTATTTATTTTTTCTGTTAGTATTCCTTTCCATCACCCACATGCATACAGGCCTGAATTCTCTTTGCCCATTGTCCCTTCTGCTGCAAACCTGTACACTCCACTTGAACTGACTATATCCCTGGCTTGCCCACTGTCAAAAATTCTCTGCATCTGTCCCAGTCTTATCCCCAAATTCCACTGTATGTCTGCAAGCTTTCTTAAATGTAATACTATTTTCACCACACCACACTATTCTGCAAATAAATATTTCATTACATTATTGCTGAGAATATATCCTACAATCTCATTCCATAAGCCATTGCTTGAAAATGTCTTCTCCACTGAAATGTCTCTTGTGAATTATCTATCTCTCTGAGGTATTTGACTTTCTCAAGTATTATCCCTTTCCTTCCTTTTTAGGGTATGTGTATTAAGGTACTCCAATACACTCCCTTCTCTGGACGGCCTTATATTTGTCTTCAACCTTCCAATGCGACATCCAGCATTGGATATAATACTGTAGATGAGGTTTCATCAATGTCGTCACCTCCTTTTTTCTGCTATTTACAACTCTCTTTATGTATTCCAGCATTCCACAAACTTTCCCCTGCTCAGTTTGGGAATCCCAAGTTCATCAGATCTGATTACCCCTATACCCTCTCCTGTTTAATGTTTCCTCCACTCTGCATGGGTTTCTGCACCCCAAGTGTATCACTTTGCACCTTTCTGCATTATATATTGTATGCCAAATTCTTGGCCATTCCTTAAGTATGTTTAGATCACTTTTAATGTTTTTTTAATTCCCTATTAGTCAGCAATGTTGCAAATCTTAATGCTGTCTAAAAAAGGTAGACTTTCCCCAACAGCTTCATCACAAATCTTTCTTGCCCTCATATTCTTTTCCCTCTTTCCCACAACCCCCACTTTTCCTAGCATATGCCCTCACCTTTCTTTGATCCTCTTAAAACAGAAAATGTTAGCAGAAAGGATCAGTTGGGTTCATCCAGTCTCTCTGTTGTGCCTGCTTACTGCCACAGGTCTTGCATATCTGTGCTCTCTCCCATGCATGCTTGAATTCTGCCATTGTGCATGCCTTTCTTCAGTTTCTGAATGCGGATAAACCCAGGACTGGGCCAGCCTGTCCTCACTAATATGGAACTATCTGGTAACTACCCTATTTAGTTGAATCGTGAAATATCTGCTCTAGCCTTCTTCCCTGCTGCTAGGTTTGATTTTTCACTCTATGAATCTAAAACTAAAAGAGATGGACTTCATTTACTTCTTGGTATGACATTTCTTTTCCTCCCTTTAGGGAGAATGGTGAGGGGGGCACTCCAAAGGACATCCAGGTGGAGCTTCCTGCTACAGGAGGAGGACTCGCAGGCGACAGGAACATTATCCACAGCTCAGATGATGAGATTTCACCCACCAACAGCCCAATGCCCTGCTCTGGCAGCCCCTCACTCATGTACTCAGGGGTGCCCTATTCAGGGCAGCCTGCTAATGCCAGTCACGGCCATCTTCTTGGAACCAACATCCAGCAAAGACAGGACTTCTTGCACCATAGGGCATTCCAAGATACTATCCTTGGATCACTCACCTCTAGCCTGGTTGATTTAGGATCTTGAATCTAGTAGAGACTGCACTCCTTGGAATGGCTCCCTCTCCAGTCAGAATAATCCTGAGGGTGGGGGCACATTCTGAAAGACTCATATCCCCACAACAGACATGAAAAACTCTCATTTCTATCCCACTGTGGGATGCAAGAAATGAATATGCTGTAAACATGGATACCTGCCTAGTCTGGTTCCCTTCATTCCAGCTGAAGGTTTTATAAATCATATTCTCCCCAGGGTAGACATAATATAAAAACAAAGAGTTTCCCATACAACCTATCCTACAGTTGATTTTGAATTTTAGTCCAATGTAGGCTGACTAGATCTTAAAATCTAATTCTTAAGAGCTAGCTCTCACTTTACAATACAGTACAACCTACCATAGGGGCCCTTTTACTAAAGGGTGCTGTGTTGTTGCACTTAATGCACCAAAAAAGCACAATTTCATGGTGCATTAAGGCAATGCATTATCTACCAGGGGCATGGAAAGCATGCACCAGGCAGTTAATGTGATGCACACGGTACTGCTGTGGCACAACAGTAGTATGATGTACATCCGCGTTACATGCATGTTGCTCACCCCACCCACTATCCACCCCTAACTTGCCCACTTGCAACCCAAATGCACCACAGACATACAGCCACACTGTCATGGCCCGGCACTACCTAACACATGTCCAACAAGCATCAGACCACTGCTGACAGTTAGCACCCATTAGTAATAGACTCCCATAGTGTCTTTCTTGCTCAGATATTTCACAAATTGAAGATCAGATTATGCTCTCTCACTCAACTCTACTTACCACTGAGATAAAATAAATTAAATCTAAGTAAAGTCAAAAACAAAGATCTGTGAAGTCAAATGAAAGTGTTAAATTTTAAAGAAAATTTGACTTTGCCTCATCCCTCACATATAATTCAGATATTAAGACTTTGAATCTGGAAGGCTGAAGAGTGATCTTGGAAGAGAAAATGGCAACACCCTGAGATCAGCAAAATATGAATATGAGATATACAGCTGAAGAGAGATTTCAGGGAAGATCTTCAACAACATAAGATGCAACCACTTTAACCTACTAGCACCTTTTATTCCAAGAAAATATAAAAATATTAGAAAATGCTTTGGGATAAATCAGGAGACCTACAAGCAAGACCAACAAAGGAATGAAATAAAGCCTAGAAAGAGGCATGTCGACATTTTGAAGGATGTAGAAAATACTGCTACTTTAACAAACAATAAAAATACAAGGTATACAGAACAGAGAGACAGAGAAGAATGTCCTCAAGACTTTTTTGAAAGCACCTCCTATCTTATAAAGCATCAGACAAAATGCATGGACAGATGCTATTACTGATTCCTAATGAATACATTGGGTCTAAGACAATTAGAAGTTACATTTTAAGAGGGGTACTATGTATCAGTGGTTGTAGACACTGCATATTCTTTATAATGAAATGTGTGTTTTTCATAAACTCCCCCACTCGATCAGAATCCATAACTAGCTCTACTTATCTTTGAATGGTGGCCTCTGAGTAGAAAGTCTAAGCCCCATGGATATTGTCTCTAGTGGAGAAGACAAGGCCTATGTAGCTCTAGAGAGATGTCCATAACTATATTGTAAATGTCCATCATGAAAAAACATTTCTCTCCTAGACTCTGCCCTCCAATTACCTGCTTATTCCTACCTCTTACATACTTTCTTTCATTCATGGCTTTTGTCTCCTTCAAAATTGCTTTGTCTTCTCCCTTCAAGAAACCTCTTCCTTCAAACTCAAGTCTCACTGTAGTCTCCAACTTCTGCTTTCTCAGTAAAGTTTCATTTCTTTCACCACTTCTCCACCAAGGTTTAACCATTTTTCAATCTGGCTTCCTCAAAAGGCATGGCACCCAAAGATCATTTTTGTAAGCAGTTAATGGTTTCCTAGGATAGTGTTTCTAAATGAGTTTGCTTTGCATATACTCAGACAGAAAGCCAGAATGTGTGGGATATGATATTAATCTCTTAGATTCACTACTAGCTTCCTTGTTAATACTTGCAATTGCCCAGTGGTTAGGGCAGCATCCTGGGATAGGAAAGACCAGCGTTTGAATCTCACTGACTCTCCCTGTTGCCTTGGGCAAGTCAGTTAATCCTTCATTGCCTCAAGTACAACCTTAGATTGTAAGCTCTCCAGGGACAGGGAAATACCTACAGTACCTGATTATAACTCACTTTGATCTACTAGAAAGACATGAGCTAAAAACTACTGGAAGAAAAATGCCAAAGAGAGCCTCCCTCCAGAGTTCATAGGATGTAGTAATTATTAATTCATGTTTTTCTGCTTTGTAATAATAACAATGCTTCATATCTACTAGCTTTTCTCAAATTTTCTAGCTAAGTCTCATGGATTTAAGGCATAATGGTATGGTCAATGGATCCCTCCTCTCTATGGTCCCTGTCTTCTCCTTTGCTTTCTGCAGCAAGCTCTATTTTGCCCACAAAATTCTTTTGTGTTGATAGATTTGAAAGCGCTCACCTCCTGTTTGTGGATCACCTATTCTGTACTATACCCTTCACTGTCAGCTAGCATTTTATTCTTATGGAGGTCAATATGCAGCAGCAAAGCCATACATGTAGAGACTCCTAATGTTCTACCATGTTGGGATGGCAATATTTCCCAGAATGGTACAGGGCTCCTATGATCTATTGAGGTAATGATAGGAAGAGATCTCAGTTTGGAGGGAAAACTAAATGATATACAGACCAAGCCCAAAGGCAGATTTCTGTCTTTGGCTGACTAAGCCATTGTACCATCGAGCACATGTGTCTTTAGCTACAACAACCACTGCACCACAAGGAAGGAATAGGGCAAAAAAGATGCTGAGATATTTCCCATGTTGGGTACCACAGGCTAAATTAAGAGGAATTTCCAGCATACCTTGACAAATTACCCATATCCATTACATTTTACAAACACCAGAAGGAGGCTCTCTTTGGCATGGTGCAAGTACTACATCAAGAATTAGCAGTACATTTGAAAGACTGAGATCATACTCCACATACCCTGGCTTAGGAATGAGGTTCATGACTATCATGATATGTGCAAAACTAACCTATCTGGAGAAATTGCCCCTAGGAGTATAGATCTTTAGCTGACTCAGACATAGAGCTAAATAAGGATGGTGACAGGGCAGTTTAGGATACTGCATTACATCCTTGCTTAAGGAAATTCAAGAAGCTGCTTGATAAGAGAAAGCCTTTAAATATGAGAAAGGAGAATGGCATCACTGGTCTTGGGAAAGAGAAGAGGACACAGTGGAAGACTCTTGGGGCTGAGACGAGGAGGGTCAGGCTTTACAGGAGTGTAGTGCCTGCAATCACATTTTTGATCAGCATCCTGCTCCAAAAGATATTCATGGGAATGAAGGAGAGGTGGTTCCCTTGATGCAGGGAAAGTTCCAGTGAAAATCAAGTGACTGTACTTATACTAAATCTAATATTCTGCCTTTTATTTTAGTATTGTTTTGACCCTTAAAGACTTTGAGTAAAATCTTTGTTCAGAACAAACCTAGCCTGGACTACGTTATTGGAAGTGTTGGTGTATGAAGTGAGTAGATCCACAGAGCCAACAGCATCCCAGTTAAATCATCCCTGACCCGGAACCCTGAAATCCCAGAGAGTTACATTTGAAATCTATAGTGTTATTTCCCGGAAGCTGTAGCTCCCGGTTTGCCACAGAGCAGAAAATAGCTGCAATGAGGGTCCCCAGACCGGTATTGGCTATATACATGTAAACCTGGTCGTCCACTGAAGCATTACCTTACTTTACCTTGATGTTATAAGAATGTCACAATAGGCTGAATTACCTCAGATAAGTCACCACTGGAAACTCATAGCTTACAGAGAAAAAATAGATATATATATTTATTTCTACTATACACTCTATAGCTTCATGAATCACAAATTAAAAATAAGGACTTACCAAGGGGTGAGAACTCTCCTACAATGAATCAAGTGAGCAAGTTTAACTTTTGCGAAGTTTTCCACTTTTTATTTGAAAAGTAGTATGAATTTGGTTTTGATGAACTAAACAGTAAGTCCTTATAACACTTTTTCCTTTAAAATGTTTATCTTGAACAATGCTTTCAAGTATATTCAAGTTTCTATAACAACCTGTCTTCACAAACACATTTGTGAATTTCACTGTAGTTTAGTCAACTATATTTCAAAGAACTTGTACCCAAATACAAACCCTGTATTTACATAACAAAAAGAACCTTTATCTTTTTCTTTGTGAACAATTCTTTAAATTTTTCTATTCTTCAGCAGTTGTGCAATATGGTGACATTTTACTTACAGATAATGTCCTTTCCTTGAGTTCTGCAAGACCGGTCCAGACACGTGGGTTGTGTTCCCTTACCAGCAGATTGGTGGAGACAGAACCAATGAAATGCCCAGGTTTCAATGACATCATTCCCATTCTTCTATCAGCTTGAGCCACTAGAGAGCAATTCAATATTCATCCCAAAGCATATGGGAAAGCACAGCAAACACACAACTTCAACAAGGGCAACAATGATTAAGCAAACAGTGGAGAAACTACGTACAGGAGAGATGGAACTGAAGGCTGTCAATAGGATATGGACCTGCATAGCCGAGCATGTAAATCTTAGCAGACTAAAGGTACTGCTGCAACATAACAGACCAAAAACAGGGATGGGTCCTGGATTAGTCTAGCAGGACTCAAGGAAATGACATTATCTGGTAAGTAAAAGTCACCTTCCATCAGTGGTGTTCCTAGCCCCTCCCGTCACCAGAGGTAGGCACCCCTCCCTATGCTGTGGGTGCCCCCATGCAGTGCACTGTACTGTGATGCACCCCCCAAACCCCAACTGGACCCATGGAGGCAGCACAGCTAACTTGCAATTAAGCAGGTTTGCTGTGGTGCCTCGAGCTCCAGGGGTTGGTTGCTCTTCTCTCCTGGCTTTTGCGATTCACGAGGCTTCAGCTAAGAGAGAAGAGCACCCAGCCCCTGAAGCATGAGGCATTGTGGCAAACCTTATTAATCATAAGTTTGCTGCACTGCCTCCATGGGCCAGCAGGGGTCACCCCCCTCCCTGCTGGCGCATGGGGTGGCCTGCACCCACCGCCCTGCCCTTCATATGCCACTGCCTTCCATATAGTCCTGCTAGACCAGTCCAGATAAGTGGGATGTACCAAAGTTATGCCTCCACTGGGTGGGAAGAACACACAGCTGCTCGTAAAATCTTGGAGCCAAAGGCCGTGTCCACGCAAACATGGACATCCAAGTGGTAATGCTTGACAAAAGTAGAAAGTGATGCCCATGTTGCTGCCAGACAAATGTCTGAAGGAGCTACTGAGCTATGCTCCACCCACAAAGATGCTTGCTCTTGGGTAGAATGGGCATGCAACCCCTCCAAAACTGGCTAGTACCGCAACAGATATGCCAGGGCAATAGCCTCCCTGATCCAGTGCCCCAATGTAGACTTGGTTGCCGTGTCACTCTTGCGCAAGCCAGCAAGTAGCACAAAAGATTTGAGACAGCGAGAAATACATTGATGAGATGCTTCTTGAAATAGCCAAGCTCTCCAATAGAGGTGAGGATGGGAGGCTACAGAATGAAGAGAGTTGGACAAGAGTCACCAGAGCCTGCAGAATCAATAATCCAAA
Organism: Ichthyophis bannanicus; assembly: GCA_033557465.1. Taxonomy (NCBI): domain Eukaryota; kingdom Metazoa; phylum Chordata; class Amphibia; order Gymnophiona; family Ichthyophiidae; genus Ichthyophis; species Ichthyophis bannanicus. Next base: position 100,006,895 of record CM066039.1, read on the forward strand.
TCCTCCAGCCCTTGAAATGAAGAACCACAATGCAGCTCTGGAAGTGGGGGAGGTGAAAGCATCCCAGGAAAGGGAAGAACCAGAGCTCAAGCACCCCAAAGTTGCAAAATCACTGGCCATAAGGAAGCAAAGGGCAGTGGTAGTTGGTGACTCCCTTCTGAGGGGCACTGAGGCATCCATCTGCCGACCAGACTTGATGTCCAGAGAGGTGTGCTGTCTGCTAGATGCCAAAATCCAAGATGTTACGGAAAGTTTGCCGAGACTCATCAAGCCTACTGACTATTATCCAATGTTGCTCATCCATGTCGGCATAAATGATACTGCTAGCATATCAAAAGTGGACTTCATGATTCTGGGACAGACAGGTGCACAGTTGGTGTTCTCTTCAATCCTCCTTGTTAAGGGTAAAGGCCGAGGCAGAGAAGTTTGCATCCTGGAGATGAATGGATGGTGTCAAGAACGTTTTGGTTTCCTGGACCATGGAATGATTTTCCAAGGGCTGCAGAGCAGAGATGGCTTCCATCTGTCCAAGAAGGGTCGAAGTGTCTTTCGCAGCAGACTGGCTAACCTACTGAAGAGGGCTTTAAGCTAAATTAGTTGAGGATGGGTGAAGAAAGACCCGAAGTAAGTGAAAGCTCCCAGGTAAGTGATACATTAAATATCTCTGTAGAAATGGATAAAAGGGGCAACATCTGGAAAGCAGTGTGTATAAATGCTCGTAGTATGGAAAAGAAGATCCCAGATGTTGAGGCTTTAATGAAAGAAGCTGACTTGGATTTAGTTGCAGTCATGGAGACATGGTTCACGGACAACCATGACTGGGATGTAATTATAATGGGCTATACTTTATTCAGGAAGGACAGGGTAGGAAGAAAGAGGGATAGGAGGAGTGGCACTATATGTAAAAAAATAATATTAAAGCTATAGAATTACAGGACTTAAAACGGAGTGAGGAGGCACTGTGGGTTAAACTAGAAAGAGGGAAAGGGAAATCCATTTGCATTGGTGTAATATACAGATCTCAGTCACAGGGAGAAGAAGTGGATGGGGATTTAATAGAAGACATACGCAGTATTGCCATAAAAGAAGAGGTGCTACTAATAGGTGATTTCAATATGCCAGATGTTGATTTAACATCCCTGCTGCAGTGTCATCTAGAAGTAAGGAGATCCTAGATTATCTTCAGGCAGAACTATTCCGGCAACTGATAACAGATCCCACATGTGAAGGGGCCATACTGGACTTGGTGCTTACCAATGGGGAAAGTGTTTCTGATGTCATAGTGGGTGATCACCAGATGGTGTGGTTCAGTATTAGGACTAGGGCTGATAAAATCCATTCAAAAGCGAGGGTCTTAGACTTTAGGAAAACTAACTTTGCCAAGATGGGACAATACCTCAAGGAGTTGTTAGCGGGATGGGAACAGTTGGAGGAGGTAGGAAAGCACTGGGCAAAAATGAAAGGGGATACTTTAAGGGCAACAAACCTTTTTGTTAAAAAGGTGTAAAAGGAAAAGGAGGCCACTATGGTTCTCAAAAGAAGTAGCAGAAAAGATGGTGGCCTTCATAAAATGCAAGGGTGAAAGAAAGGAATATGTAGAAGCTGATGAGGATAAAGCGGAATTATTTAACAAATATTTATGTTCTGTGTTTACAGATGAAGGGCTGGGAGCAGGACCTCAGAAAACACCCACAAATAGGAATAGAAGTGACGGGGATCTTGAACGATTTTCAGAAAACTGTGTTCATGAGGAACTAGTTAAACTAAAAGTAGAAAAAGTGATGGGACCAGATGGGATACATTCAAGAATACTGAAGGAACTTAGGGACATTCTAGGTGCTCCACTGACTTCTTTGGAGTTTGGAGTGGTCCCGGAGGACTGGAGAAAGGCACATGTGGTCTCTTTACACAAAAGTAGTAAGGATAAGGTTGAGAACTACAGTTCGGCTCGTCTGACCTCTGAGGTGAGTAAATTATTGGAAATACTCTAAAAGAGAGAATAGTGAGGATTATGGAGTCCAATGGATTGCAGGATCCAAGGCAGCATGATTTCTTTTACTGGGTGACCAGAGAGTTGGGCCGAGGGAGAGCCCTAGACGTGTACTTAGATTTCAGTAAAGCCTTTGACACTGTTCCGCAAAGGCTACTTATAAACAAACTGAGTACTGTAGGGATGGGCCCTAAAGTGACTGACTGGGTTAGAAATTGGTTGAGTGGGAGGTGACAAAGGGTACAGGTAAATGGAGCTTCCTCTGAGGAGAAGGATGTAACCAGTGTGTGCCGCAGGGATCCATCCTTGGTCTGATTATTTTTAACATCTTTGTTAATGATATTGCGGAAGAGTTGTCAGGTTAGGTTTGCCTCTATGTGGATGATTCCAAAATCTGCAATAGAGTAGACACCCAGGAATGAGTAGATAGCATGAGGAGGGATCTAGCTAAGCTTGAAGAATGGTCAAGAATTTGGCAGCTGAAATTTAATGCTAAAAAATGCAGGGTCATGCCTTTGGGTTGCAAAAATCCAAGGGCACAGTACAGAATAGGGGCAAAATACTTCTGTCCATAAAAGACGAGTGGGCCCTGGGCATGATTGTTTCTGATTATCTTAAAGTGACTAAACAGGTAGAAAAGGCAATGGATGTTGTATGTATAGGGAGAGGAATGGCCAGCAGAAAAAAGGAGGTAATAGTGCCTCTGTATAAGTCTCTGATGCAACCTCATTTGGAGTGTGCAATTCCAGAGACCATACCTCCAAAAGGATATAAAAGAGGATGAAGTCTGTGTAGAGGGTGGCTACTAAAATAGTTAGTGGTCTTCGTTATAATATGTATATGTTAGAGGAAAGGCGGGATAGAGGAGATATGATAGAGATGTTTAAATACCTCCAAGGCATAAATGCCCCGAGGAGATCCTCTTTCGATTGAAAGCAAGCTCTGCTACAAGGGTACATAGGATGAGGGAGAAAGGGGATAGACTCAGAAGTAATTTGCGGAAATATTTCTTTACAGAAAGTTGCGTGGAATAGTCTCCCAGTGGAGGTAGTAGAGACGAGGACAGTATCTGAATTCAAACAAGCATGGGACAAACACAGAAGATCTCTAAAGGAAAAAAGGGGACTATTGTAGTTGATGTGGAAGGGCAGACTAGATAGGGCATGTAGTCTTTTTCTGCCGTTATGTTTCTATGTTTCTAGATAATCCAATTTACAAAAGTTATTCGTAATCTGCAAGTCCCAGAGAAGCACTCTTTGGACATCCATAAGGCAAAGATCCTCATCATTCCCCTGACCTTCTCTAAGGAGGCAAACCACATGGTCCACATGAAAGGGAGAAAACACCTTGGGTAAAAGAAAGGCACAGGCTGAATGGAAATGGCCTCCTTTGAAAAAGACAGATAAGGATCCCGGCTAGACAAGCCTGCAGCACGGAAATCTGTCTTACCAAACAAATTGCAACCCAGAAAGCAGTATTGAGGATCAAATCCTACAGAATAGTGTGTTTCAAAGTCCCAAAGGCTCCGACATCAGAGCCCTAACCAGCAGATATCCCAGGAATGGACAACTGACCAGAGGAGAGGATGCAGACACAGAACCTCATTAAGAAAATGTGAAACATCTGGGTACAAGACTAGAGACTTCCAGCCATCGGACCTCTGAAACAAACCAACCCTGCCACCTGAACTTTCAGGGAGCTAAGAGAAAGACCCTTTTCCAGATCTTCCTGCAGAACCCCAACAGAAAGGGCACCTTGGCCATCTCAGGAGCTAGCTTTCATGCGCTGCACCAATGCTCAAGAGGTACCAGACTTGCACATATGTCATGTTAGTAGAACCCTTCCAGGTCTTGAGCAGAGTGTAAGCTATTGCAGGAGAATAGCCCTTATGCATCAGTCGACTCCTTGCAAGAGTCAAGCCGTAAGAAAGAAGGGAACTGCGTTGTCAATGACAATCGGCCCCTGATGCAACCAGCCACAAAATTGGGGCAGACGAAGAGTAGCTTCCTGCAAGAACCGCATCAGGTTCCTGAACCATGATTTCCTTGGCTAATCCAGTGCCACAAGAGAAATACAGCCTGGTTGGCACTCTATACGCTGAAGCACATGCCCCAACAGCGGCCATAGAGAAAGCACATATGGCAGACATTGCCATAACCAGGGCTAAAACATGGTGACAATGCCCTTGGACCCAGTTTCCATGTGTTGACTGAAGAAACGGCACACTGTCATTGGAGAGGGATGTCATCACTTTCCATTACAGGACAACCCCGATTGCAAGAATCATCTGAAATACTTCCTGATCCAACTCCCACTCTCTAGTATCGAGCAAGTAATGACTGAGGAAAGATTGCTTCCACAATGACCACCCCAGCAATGTGCCAAGCTGACAGACCTAAGAGGCTCTTTTCCAACCAGGCGAGCCATAGAGTCATCTCCAGGACCACTCCAGCATATCTTGTGCTGCCTTGGTGATTGACATGTGCTACTGCCATGGTGTCATCCGAGAACACTCGTACTGCCCTGCCCTTGACCAAGGGCTGGAATGCAAGAGGGCCAGCCAGATAGCCATTGCTTCAAAATGGTTGATGGAGCACATTGTCTCCCTGCAGTTCCAAATGCCCTTGGCTGTTCGGACTTGACAAGGGCTCCCTAGCCCGTAAAACTAGCAACCATCGCCGGAAGAACCCACAAGTGATCATCCAGCAGCATGCCCCTTTTTAGATAACATGGGCATAGCCACCACCTCAAGCTGACTCACACTTCCAGCTGGAGTGGAAACCTGAAATCAGACTCCAGTCAGGAAGGACCACCGGAGCAGCCTTATATGAGCATGCACCCATGGTACCATCTTCATTGCTGCCGCAATCAAGCCAAAAAGCTGTAGATAATCCCAAACCCTGGGAGTCTGTTGAGAATGGAACATCTCAAGTTGTTCCAACAATCACTGCACTCTCCCTTCCAGCAGGAGGACTCTTCCCACTTGAGCATCAAACCATGGTCTCAGGAATACCATGGACTGGGAAGGCTCCAACGGACGCTTTCCCTGATTGATCATCCAGCCAAGGCCTTCAAGAACAACACCACTCGGGTCGAAACCCAAAATGCTTCTGACAGAGAACAAGCTTGGAAGAGCCAGTTGTTCAGAAATGGGTGTGCACATAGTCCTCAGTGCTGTAGCACAGCAGACACCACTGCCATGACCTTAGAGAACATTCTTGGGGCAGTGAAGAGGACGAAGGGAGGATGACAAACTGAAGGTGTGAGCTAAGCATAGCAAGATGTAGAAATCCCTGCTGATCCTCCCAGATCAGGATATGAAAATAAGCTTTGATCAAGGCTAGAGATGCTAGATACTGCCTTCAGTGCATCGCCACCATCACAGAATTCAGAGTTTTCATTCGGAAGTGCAACATGTGCAAATGAGTATTGACCTCCTTGAGGTAGAGCATTTGTTGGAAGGCACCATCCTTCTTTGGCACTCCAAAATAAATGAAAAATCTGACCTTGCCCTTGTCAGGGGTACTGGCATCACCATTTTCCAGGACACAATTGCTCTGAATGGTGTCGAGTACCCAGTGAGCCTTGGTGACAACCAGGAAAGGGCCCCCAAACCTTCATTGAACAGAATGGAAGGGGTCCCCTTTGGAGGGAATAGAGACCTTGGGACCACAAGCCCCCTGAAAGGCCAATTTATGGGTCCAAAATCCAGAAGAGGAGAAGGAAGGCTTTCCAGGATGATAATGATTTTAATTTTAATTTAATTTACAGATTTTTTATATACCGCTCCTTCCATTGATCAGGTGCGGTTTACATGGAACAACAATAAACAGAGAACTGTTTTTACAGATAACAAGTTGTAACTTACATTTAACAATTTGTGAACTATGTACAGAGTAACAGAGTTAAACTATATACAGGCTAAATTATTATTCATTAGTCTTTGAATACATTGTTTTCGGGCTTTAGTAGTTCGATCCTTTTTTGGAACAGTTATATTGGCTGAAATATGACTATTCTTTATCTAGCTGTGAGGTGGGAGGTGAGATGATGGGAGTCCCAAGACCACTAGAAGTCAGTCCAGCATGCCCATGATGAACAGGCAGATGCCAGAGATGGGAGCAGTCCTGTATGCTTCCCAGGCCCTTTTGGCCCATGTTCTGGAAGGTGAGAAGGCTTGGCCTTGCCCAAGACCTTCACCAACCCTTCAAAAATGGCCCCAAAAGGAGCTTCCCCTCAAGCTCAGTTGAGTTAGCTGGGCTTTGGAGGACATGTCTGCTGCCCAGTGGTGGAGCAAAATCCAACGTTGCATCACCGTCGACAGGGCAATATCCCTAGCCACCAAGTGGACTAGAACATACATGACTTCAGAAGGAAGGCAGTAACCAACTCCAAGGAGAGGGAGTATTATCCAGTGGAAGAAACTGAACTCACAGGAGCAGGGCTGGAGACATCAGGCCTACACATACTGCCAACTGGAGAATAGCAGCTGCTGCTGTGAACTGGCTCATCAGCAGAGAGTCCACCTCTCTATCCAAAGTGACCTTTAAAGCCAATCCAACTTCCATGGGAAGGGATGCAGTCCTCTCCAGGAGAACATACATCCTTTTACACACCTTTATCCCCTTAAGCGGAAAATCAGGAAGGACCTACCATGACCGGAACTGGTTTTGGATCATTTCTAGAACCAGGAAGACTGCCATGAATATCCGCACCGCATGTAGAAGCAGGGAAACTGTGGCCCTTGCTCCATTACTGGAGCATCAGCCAAATACCAGGTGGATGAGACTTGAGCAATCAATGCCACCAGATCTCCCTTTCAGGACAGGCAGAAAATGCCAGCATCCACATGATCCTTTGAAGTGAAAACACTTTCTTCTCCGCATCAGACTCCTCAACCAAGATGTCAGAACCAGTACTCAAGTCCAAGTCTCGGACAACCCCAGCAGACCTACATCCCCAGAATGAAACCTCCATCTGGGTCAATAAGAAAGAGGCATTTAAGCTGGGCTTCTATACTTTGCCTGTCCCTCATGTGAGTGAGCTCAAGGGAATCCAAAGGCTTCAGTTTCTTCTCCCAAAGGACCAGGCTTGCTGCAGAAGAAAAGAAATTCCAGAGAGGGCAACCTGTATTCCGGGAGCTCCCCTCCCTGAGAATGATCCCAAATCACAGGGGGCACAGCTGTAGCCATATCCTCCGAAGAAAAGCAGCCAGAAACATGGGCACCAAAACTCCAGGCCAGGCTTTTATTCTTAACCACAGCTCCATCAGTCGTGTCCTATCTTGAGGCAGAAAATGCTGGACCAACCAAATCCCTTTGTTGTAAGAAGGGAGATGGGCCCACCAGTAAGAGGTCAGAGGCTTCCATGCAAGATGAATCCAGTGATGAGGCTCTTCTCTTGCCACAGGTCAAACAACGGCTCCTGGAAGAGTACAGAAAGAGTTAATGCAAGGCAAACATTTGCACATGCTAAGGCCGCATAGGCACAAGATCATGCACTAATGGAACATGTGTTATGGGGGCCTGGGTAGGAACGTGCTTTGGAGCCACTCAGGCAGAATGCGTGCTGGGACCGCTTGGGTGCAAGACACGTAAAGACAGAAAACGCTAACTGCACTTTGGAAAATGGCAGGAAGCCCTGGCGCGGAACCAACAGTCCACCTGTGGTCCACCTTGACTTACGCCCAAAAATGGATGAGTTCGGGAGCCCCAAACAAGGACAATGATGAGGTCAAGCATTGGTACTCATCCCTTGGGAGCAGCAGGCAAGGCAAACCATGCCATGCTCAATGCCACACCCCAAATGCTGTTTTCCTTTCTTTTATTTATTTCTTTGTTTTTTAAACAGGCTTGCAGGCACATACCTCTGAGCCATCTTCAGTCTTTGGGGAAGAGCAGAGGGGACATAGGAGGAGGAAGGTGGTGTTGAGGTTATGCAAGATAGCTGAATTCCATCCATATCCTTCCAATATTCTGCTGCTCAACAGGCCCTTAACAGGATAAGAGTGTGGAGCTGAACCAATTTTTCCTCTTCCTATGGCTACCAAAAAGACCGCAGTCTAGTGAAATCTCCCTCTTTGCCCTCAAGTGAGAGAGTCATTCACGAGCGAAATCAATCTTTTTTCCTCTCAATCAAATCTTCATTTGTACAGATTTGAACAGAGCTGAGAAAATCCAGCCACCATTTGCTGGAGATATAAAAACACTGAGTTGCCCTCTAATGGCTCAGGCTGATAGTGCCATTGGAGCAATGTCATTGAAACCTGGGCATTTCATTGGTTCTCTGTCTCCACCAAATATGCTGGTAGGGGAACACAGCCCACTTGTCTGGATTGGTCTAGCAGGACGATCTGGAATGTCTCTGTAAACAACAGGTGAGTATTGTTTAACCTCTTACAGACTTGAAGTTTATTTCCTATGTAGAAGAAAAGTTCCAACACTGTCTTTTATATGTACTCTTGCAGGTGAATGGGTGTTACCCTTCAAGTATTGAAACCTTTTGTTTTCCAAAAAGAATATAACTAGTGCACTAGTATGTTTCAAAGAAAAAAGTCACTGTTGTGTGTCAGTCATTTATCTCAATCTTCTTTTTGAGGTCTTGCTGCTTTCTTGAACGTTGGTTACCTTAGGATCCTCTCCAGAAATGTTCAGCTTCAGTCAGAATATCTCCCTAGCTATGTGTGCAATAACAAGAGAAGCATTCCTGTCCTTTCCTCTTTTTGTTTCTTTCTCTTACTGAGGAGGCTTGCTATTCCCCCCAAACTAAAAGATAAGGAAGTTTCTTATCTTTTCCTCCCAGAGAACTCTCTGTGCCAAAACCAATTTTTTTGTTTGTGTGCCAGAACATCTCTTTTCTTAAAGCTGCCAATCAGTTCAGAATATATCAATTGCCAACTAAATCTAGTTTTTCTAAATACGTCATATTTCTTTCCTTTATATGCACATTCAATCCTTCTTTCTCTCACAGGTCAAGCTGTTTCAGGATCAAACAAATCGTTTGAGCAGTGCCTTGTTTTAAATCAGCTCACTTTCAAGGCTTTCTTCTCACTTCACTGGCTTATACCTTCAGCCTTTCTTTTCTTTCAGTGCTTGAAGGACTCCAGTGCTCTTAAAAGCAAGTCTCACACATGGTTGAACTTTTATCTAAACAGTGCTTAAATTAAACTCACTCTTAAATAGATCAATTCAAATTCTCATTCTGCTTGGGCAAAGTCTCATTCTGCTTGGTTTTAAAACTCATTAAATGAGTCTTAGAGCTTCCTCAGCCTTATTCCAGTCACCAAGGAAAACGTTTAAAGGAGAGAACTAAGTTTCCTCTTCAGCTTTCATTCAGATTTCTTACACACTTGAAGGCACATTTTACAAAGGACGTCCAAGTGCAATCTGGACAAAACCAAAAGGTCTGCAAATAAAAGCAGGCACATGTAAGTTTAGGCATGATTTCAGAAATGTCGACATGACCAATATGGATGTCTATGGAGACATTTACATAGATGTCCCCAGAATAGCATATCAGAACATGGATGTCTAATAGCATAATGATTAAAGTAGTGGGTTAGGACCAGCGTGGCCAGGATTTAAATCCTGATGTGGGCCTTTGTGACCTTAGGCTTGTCACTTAATTCTTAATCTTCTCTACATCCTTTTTTAAGGCCACAACAAGCACTTTCCTGATGCCTGTTTATGCCTGGAGCAGGTCTAAATGAGGACATGCTTGCAGACGTCCCTTACATTTCTGAAATTGAACAGAGATGTCTAAATTCATTGCATTTCCCCAGAGATGCCTCCATCACACCCCCTGTCTATTTGGACGTCCCCATACTGGGGACATCTGTAAACATCATTTGTGAAATGGCTCCAGAGCAATGTTCCCTCTAATTTTCTGTAGGCTGTGTGCGCATAAAATATCAGCTGTGCAGCTTTTGAAGGAAGGTTAAATTTTTGTGCGCCACATAACAACACTCGGAGTTATATACTTTAAAATTTGACTACACGTCAGAATACAGTATGTACACCACATTGATTTTAATCAAATTAAATGAAAATAGACAATTACTAAATGAAGCGGAAAATTTCTAACAATTACAATCACAACTTTTAAATTTTAAGACATCTGTGTTTTTTTTCTATCAGAATCAGAACCATAATTTTTGTGCACTCTGTTGTAAAGTATGTGTGCTCGCTCGGTGAGGTGTGTGCGTGTGCACACACGTACAGCTTAGAGGGAACAGTGCTCCAGAGACATCTCTGTAATTTCCACATCCACATTTAGATTCTCTTATATACTGTGCTATTCTGCATCAGTGTGGTTTACATTGAACAAACTGAAATTACATTGAACAGGGTATTATAACTTGGAGATAACTATTTTACAGGGAACATGGGCTATGGAGGGTTAAGTGGCTTGCCCAAGACCACAAGGAGCACCTGTGGGACTAGAGACCCCAGTCCTTCCGGCCCAAGGTTGCTGTCCTCTAGTGGGATTTGAACCCCCGACCTTCTGGCCTGAAGTACCTTGCCCCAACCAGTAGGCTACTCCTCCACTCCACTCTTTAGACATCCAAATCACAACTACAACTTTTAAAATGACCCCCTTTTGCTCTAATAACTTCTTAATTTCTCAGCGTTTTGAAAATCGGGCCCATAGTGTTTGGCGCTGGATCTAGCATCCCCTTCCCCCACATAGGAGGACATACTCCATAATGACTAGTGTGCTTTCCAAGCCATATACTAAAGGCCTGGTAGTGTGTTCACTGCAGCCTAGAAGAATAGGCACCCTGGGTGCCTCAAGGTGAGGGGGGTTCATATACCCTTTCCACATGGTAGACACTGCTGTCACCCTGCCTGATCTGATATAATGACCTTGCACTTTCAGATGAATCCTATCTCCCACAGTTAGGGGCGCTGTATGGACTCTGCATGTGTTTGCTTTCCTGATTTGCATGCCCTGTCCTCTTGTACTTATGCCTATTGCTCTAAGCTGTGCAGCCCTCTCTATTCTGCACTGGCCCATTACTACTGTCTTGTAGAAGGGGTAGAGGCCCATTTATTACAGTTTGCAGTGGTTCTGCCATCCTAATAATGCATTTGTAGCTAACAATTGCCGAGTGTGTATTGCAAGTACATTCACAGTGCACATGCGCTATAGCAATGCATTTGCAAATACCACGGTAGTAATGCACCTAGCATGGCAGTACATCCCTAATATGGCCATGCCTCCTGCATCTACTATATCCACTATGCCCCTGCTGCAGTAAAAATGCATGCCTCTCCTGCGCTACCTGTCACACTTTAGTAAACATGGTAGAAATAATTATAAAGAATAAAATTATCGAACATGTAGATAGTCATGGTTTAATGGTAGAAAGCCAATATGGATTTAGCCAAGGAAGGTCTTGCCTTACTAATCTGTGTTTTTTTTGAAGGTGTGAATAAACAGGTAGACAAAGGTGAGTCAATTGATACAGTGTATCTGGACTTGCAGAAAGCCTTTGATAAGGTCCCTCATCAGAGACTTTTGGCAAAATTAAAACGTCATGGGATAAGAGGCAGTGTACTATTGTGGATCAGGAACTGGTTAAAAGATAGAAAGCAGAGGATAGGGCTAAATGGCCAATTTCCCAATGGAAAAAGGTGAATAGTGGAGAACCCCAGGGATCTGTGCTGGGTCCGCTGCTATTTAATATATTCATAAATGACCTGGAAAAAGGAATAATAAGTGAGGTTATCAAATTTTCAGATGACACAAAACTATTCAAAGTTGTTAAAACCCATGAGGATTGTGGAAAATTGCAAGAGGATCTTGATAAACTGGAAGACTGGGCATCCAAATGGCAGATGAAATTTAACGTGTACAAGTGCAAAGTTATGCAGCTAGGAAAGAAAAACCCAAACTATGGTTACACGATGCAAGGTTCCACATTAGGAACCACCACCCAGGAAAAAGATTTAGGCGTCATCGTGGATAACATGGAGTAGAATCACTCCTAACAGTGCTAATCGATACGCTTGTGAGGGGAATAGACAAACCCAAACAAGCATTCTTACTCATATTCATTGATGTTTCTGCAGCCTTCGACAGCGTTCACCATTCAATGATGATCAATAAACTTAAACAAATAGGCATAAAATCCACTGTTCTAAAATGGTTTACTTCCTATTTAACAGAACGATCCCAAACGGTACAAATCGGTAATCTCACATCAAAAACATACAAACAAGAACTAGGCCTCCCACAAGGCTCAGCTCTGTCAGCGTTACTTTTTAACATATATTTAAAACACATCTGTAAAATATTTAAAAAATTCAATGTCCTCTATCACCTGTATGCGGACGACATAATGATGTATGTCCCATTCAAAATCCCAAATATCCCTATACAACTCATTAACGACTGCCTCACTGAAATCAACACCTGGCTAAATGAAAACAATCTGTACATCAATCACTCAAAAAAGAAGCCCTAATAGTAACCAAATGCACAACATTCATTCCCCCCTCGCATATTACATTGCAAAATATTAATATCATACTAAAAACTGAAATACGCTACTTAGGTGTTATACTGGATAAACATCTCAGCATGGACACACATGTAAGAAATATAGCAAAAAAAGTTTACTTTAAACTAAAAATATTAAAGCAACTCCGCCCACTAATGCACTTACAGGATTTTCAACGCGTCATACAAGCAATCATAACCCCACATTTTGACTTCGCAAATCAAACCTTACTTGGCGTAACTAAGGAAGCCATAAAAAAACTTCAATTAGCACAAAACGCAGCAGCAAGGACCATTACGAAAGCCCCACCTTTCCAACACATAACCCCAATCTTAGAATATCTACACTGGCTCCCGATTCAAAGCCGCATAGAATACAAAACTATCTTAACCACCTACAAAGCCATAACAAAAACAGCACCCCTGCCCATAAATAACCTCATCAAAATAGAACCTACCCATAACCTACAAAGGAGAGACCAGTTAAATAAATTAACCCCACCAAAAGAATTCATTAGGGCCAATAAATCCACTAACAAGAAAGCCTTCTCTCATGCAGCCCCCATCTTGTGGAACACAATCCCAATAGAACTAAGACAATTACCTGATATAACGAAGTTCAGAAAAAAACTCAAAACACACTTATTTACAAAGCATTATGGATCTATGACCAGCTCATCCCTCACCCCCCAGCTAGATAAAGGATAATCCTACCCCAGGTAATACACAATTCAACAAAAGAATGAAGTGCTGTAACCTAAAACAAAGTGATTAAGAAAAAATGAAAAACAGAACTATGTATATAGTTTATGTATATAGTTTAATTGTGTTCAATTGTACATAGTTCACTAATTGTTAATTGTTATCTGTTAACTGTAATAACCAAGCTGAAAATTGTTATATGTAAAAACAGTTCACTCTGTTTATTGTTGTTATATGGAAACCGCACCTGATCAATGGAAGGAGCGGTATATAAATAATCTGTTAATTAAATTAAATTAAATTAAATTAAAACCCTCCGCCCAGTGTGTAGTGGCGGCCAAGAGAGCAAATAGAATGCTAGGTATCATAAGGAAAGGAATGGAAAATAAAACAAAGGATATTATAATGCCTCTATATCGTTCCATGGTGAGACCGCACCTTGAATATTGTGTGCAATTCTGGTCGCCGTATCTTAAAAAGGATATAGAGTTATTAGAAAAGGTTCAGAGAAGAGCCACCAAAATGGTAAAGGGGATGGAAGGATACTCCTATGAAGAAAGGCTAAAAAGGTTAGGGCTCTTTATCCTGGAAAAGAGACGGCTGAGGGGAGATATGATAGAAGTCTATAAATTAATGAATGGAGTGGAACACGTAAACTTAGATTGATTGTTTACGTTATAAGAATATAGAAAGATTAGGGGACATGCAATGAAGCTACAGGGTAAACTATTTAAGACTAATAAAAGAAAATATTTTTTCACTCAATGTGTAATCAAACTCAGGAATTTGTTACCGGAGAATGTACTAAAGGCTGTTAGTGTAGCTGGGTTTAAAAAAGGTTTGGACAAGTTCCTGGAGGAAAGGTCCATAAACCATTATTAAGAAGGGACCCAGGATATCAATGCTTGACCCAATAAAAGCATTGTGGAACCTGTGTCTTTTGGGGAAACTGTTAGGTATGTATGACCTAGATTGGCCACTGTTGGAAACAGGGAACTAGACTTGATGGACCTTGGTCTGACCCAATATGCCATATCTTATGTTCTTATTGTTTACGCCATCAAAAAGTAGGAAACATGCAATGAAGATACAGTGTAACTGTATACGAGTAACTAATACAGTGTAACTAATAAGAGAAAATATTTTTTCATTCAATGCATAATCAAACTCTGGAATTCATTCCTGGAGGCTGTAGTAAAATCTGTTAGTGTAGCTGGGTTTTAAAAAAAAAGGTTTGGACAAGTTCCTGGAGGAAAGGTCCATAAACCATTCTTAAAGAGGACCCGAGAAATCCATTACTTTCCCCAATACAAGCATAATGGAACCTGTGTATCTTTTTGGGAAACTGCTAGGTACTTGTGACCTGGATTATCCACTGTTGGAAACAAGATACTGGGCTTGATGGTCTTAGGTCTGACCCAGTCCCAATTGCAGCGCCTTCAGAGAGTTCACAACACCGCAGCTCGCATTCTCACCTGCTCTTCTCATTTCGATCACGCCACTCCTCTTCTCATACGACTACACTGGCTTCCTGTTCCTTTCCGTATCCAATACAAGGTCCTCACTTTTGTTCACAAATCTATTCACTCAGGTACCCCTCTCTATCTCGCAGACCAGATTCACCTCCACACTCCCCACCGTTCTCTCCGTTCTATCCACGCTAACCGTTTGCTCCTACCCTCCCCTTCACAAGCTCACCTCGAATCCACCCGCTCCTCCGCCTTTTACTTCCTTGGACCCCGTCTCTGGAATTCGCTTCCCCCGGACCTCCGCCTGGAACTTTCCCTGAAAACCTTTAAGACCCGTTTGAAGACCTACCTTTTCTGTCTTGCGTTTGATCTTCCCCCACCTCCCTCCCCTCTCCCCCCCCCCCCCCCGCTGATTTCTGGTAGTCCCTATTTTTGTTATCTCACCTTTCTCTTTAGCCCTTTCCTTTTCTCTTAACTATCCTATCATATATTTGGCATTCCTTTCCTTTTCCTTGCAGCCTTTTTTTGTACATTGTGCACCGCTCTGACGCAATTGCATTGAGCGGTATATTAAGTCTCAAATAAAGATAAAGATAAAGTATGGCATTTCTCATGTTATGTTCTTAACATGCTCCTAAGATGGCAAGTTTAAAAGCAATTTCTATTTTTTAAAAATGTTATCTCTATTAGTTATTCATTATGTCACCCAATAAACACTGAATGATAGAAAGAGAGAAATACAACAAAATGTTAAAAAAGGAAAATAAAAAATAAATTTTAATTTTAAATACAATAAAGGGGCCACCATATCAAACTTAAGGGGACAGATAGGGAGATAAGTCACAGTAGTTGATCAAGAATATCTTATAGTGGGCTATTCATTAAAACAATTATGGGTTCCTCTCTAGCCACAAGATAGTCCATGAGCTGTGTGTTTTTAACTCCTCCCCCCCCCCCCCCCCCCCCCCCCCCCCGCCCCACACACACACAAATAAACCTGATTACTACTAAGCTTTACATAACAATGACCAGGAAATTTCTACATGAAAACACATACCTAAGGCAAGAACTCTTGGCTTCAATCCCAAGAATTCTCTCTGCCTCTTCGGCATGTCCCACCACAGATCAGGAAATATTTGAATCTTAGCCCCTAAAAAATGCTCATTAATTTTTCTAAAATATAATCATAACATAGTATTTCAATCAGGCTCTGGTGCTAATCCTACCACTATAGTATATATATATATATGTTCAATATATACATGCAGCCTATCTGCAACCTGATACGGTCCTTCAGTATCAACTGCATGATATACGCGGATGATGTGCTGTTATACATGCCTTTTACGACAGAGAACCCCGACCTCACTCCATTAACAAACTGCATAAATGAAGTATCCAACTGGCTGCAATCCCAAAACCTCAGGATCCAACACAAGAAAACGGAGGTGTTGTTCATCACAAAGGACCGAAATTTCACCGCTCCGTCCTTCCTGAAGGTGAAGGAAGCAGACCTCCAGACCAAGCCCACTATCAGATACCTTGGCGTCACCTTAGACCAGCACTTGGATATGAAGGCGCACATAGGAAACATTGTAAGAGCGGTATACCATAAAATCCGTTCCCTTAGACAACTACGATCCCTGCTAGAGCCGGATGATTTCAGAACCATCTATCAGGCCCTAATCATACCACATTTTGATTATGCAAACTCAATCTTACAAGGGCTCCCTCAAGCCACCTTGCACCCACTGCAACTGGCAATGAACGCCGCAGCAAGGGTCCTACACGGAGCATCCAGGAACGACCATGTCTCACCCATCCTAAAACAACTCCATTGGCTTCCGATACGAAGTAGACTCACAAGCTATTACTACTTACTTTCAAGGCCATCAAAGGGCTCTCATCTACGTCACTAACGGATCTGATCCAGATGACACCACAAAACAGGGACAGACGGTCAGTAACACTCAACACACTAGTAGTCCCAAAATCTATAACACAATGCACCAAAGCAACAGCAGACAGGGCTTTCAAGTTCTGTGCACCAAGGTGTTGGAACAGCCTCCCTCAAGGCATCCGAGCAATCCCGGATCTATTGCAGTTCAGAAAAGCCTTGAAACATCACCTCTTCCTCTTGTATTACCCAGTAACCAATGCAGACACCTCAACCACCTCCCAGACCTCTGCAGACACCTCAACCACCTCCCAGACCTCCCAAAACCCCTGACTGAAGCCAAGAAGAGTTCATGATTATGTTATAATTGTAAATAGTTACCCCTGTTATTCCAAGTTGTTTTTGCCTGTTTTTGCCATCGGAAATGTGTAAATTCTTTGTTCATTGTAAACCGCGCTGATGCTGAATAGTGCGGTATAGAAGAGACTATAAATAAATAAATAAATAAATATAGTGATTCTCTCCGTTATTACTTCAAGCAAGCTCTCCAGGAATGCAATGAAATTCACGTTGTTCAACCTGGACCCACTCCGATCTTTGGAGATTGTCCAACTACTGCCACTTCCTAGAGAGAAACACTGGACTAAATTATCTGATGGAATGTGAAGAACTTCCCATAAAATTTATGGACCATATAAACTGAAATGACCAATGGAGACTTAGGAAAATTGAAAACCTAAGGTTATTTTTTCTACACAAATTGTCCAGGTACTCCAGCTTGTGTGTTATCACAGCTGTCTCTGGCTTGAGCCGCCTGAAGGTCCTGCCATTCTCCCCACCACAATTCTAGAGAGTCCATCCTAGTGACCTGTTGTTCCTTGGACCTGAGCTTATTCCACTACTGAGCCAGAAATGGTATCCAAATCTTGCATAAACTTTCCAAAAAATGATAACAAAGAAGAATCCAGACTTTTGATGGCATCACACAATGCTTCCATTGACAACCGATTTCTTCATCACACTGAGGTGCAAGCTAGAAGTTTCAAGTCTCCCCTTTGCTCCTGAGCTATCATGGCACCATCCTGAGAATGTAAATCCTCAGTCCTTATAATATTAGAATGAGGAGAAGATGTGACTGCAGAAGTTCTCTCACTACCAGCACTCAGCCCTGAGCCACTTCGGTCCACACTGCCAGTGTCACATACACTTCTGGGTCACTGTGAGGCCATCTTGTACTTGGGCTTAGCGACGCCTTTTATCTGCTTTGGTCTGGCAAAAGACTTGCCATGACTGTGGCTCTCTCTCCCAGGTTAAGCGCACATAAAAGGCCTTCAAAGTAGGCTGCTTGTCTGGATGGCCCTGGGATTTCTCTTTCCTCTTCACCATGCCAAAAACAGCACACAAAGAAATGGTTAAGTAAGCCACTAAAACCAGGAGATACGCTCAGAGCACATCTCTTCAAAATGGCATCAAGGACAGAGCTGGTCATGAACACTATAAAGCCATTTCTTCAAAGCCCACACTATGCACGTAAAAGTACACATATAAGTCCAGTATTGTGCACTTTTACCCACAGTAGGGGAAGGAGTTTCCAGAGACAGAGTTTGAAACGTGGGTAAGTTTATAAGGGACTTGAGTATGTAAAATGCAGCTATATATACTCAAGGTACACTTGCAAAACTGCCCGGGGTGTACGTGCTTACAGTAGAAAGTAGGTGTACAGCAACATAGCACCTACTTTTATGTGAGAATAGATGTTCTCAAGGTCAGAGAAGCAGGAGTGTGATTTGCACTTATGCAGCTCTTCTTACTACTGCACAGATATACACAATTACAGCTGCTTTGAAACAGGCGTAAATGTGCATGCCTAATTTCCCTGGGATAATTTTTATTATAGTTTTTAAAACTGAAATCATATGAGAAAAACAGCACAGTATATAGCTTTTCTGATACATGCACTAAAAAAAGCTTTCAAAAAACATTGTATCTTTTCTCCCCGATACAATCAATTAAGCCCTCCTGTCCCATACACTCTTGCCTTGACAACAGTCAACAACATCCTGTTACATGAGATGCCAGTTAAGCATGACAAAGGATTATTGCCTCCTTCAGTATCTTGGTATTATACATCAAAGGCAGTAGTCCTTGTTTCAGGCAGCATAAGTGAAGAGTCCCATTAATTCTTACTTGTTTGACAACTCATTTGACTTCTCTGAGGACTGTTCAGAATATTGTGAGCCTGAGATGGAAGCTGGCTCCAAAATATAAAGGAAATCTTAAAGGCATTTGAGATTCTTGTTTTTATGGATTCCTTCATGTTCTGGATGCTACAGAAAGGCTGAAGATGATCTAGCTAAAGTAAAAGGTAGTGACAACATGGATTTTGTAGTGTCAAACTCCTTAGGACTGAGAAAAGGGGGTCTTCAGCTGGAAAAATCAACTTGAAGCAGATCTATTTTCAGATGGGATTTTTGGAGGACTATAGAGAAAGGACTGGATGAGGAGTAATCATCCTCTTGAACCAGGATAGGTATTGCTTGCTCTGAAGATTTGACACCGAGTAATTTGATGCTGAATATACTTGTGGCTTTGATGCTGAATGTACTGATGGCAGGAACCATGGAGTTTGTGCCAGTGAGCCCTTCCATGCCATAGTTTTTAGCATCAAGTTATACTATGAGAGCATTTCTTGCACCAACAGCCTCCTGTGCTGCTACAGCTGTTTTTGGCACTGAGGATCAATGCACTGAGACCCCGTAGTGTGGTGGAACCTACCCTCCTTTTCTTGAAGGATTAATTTCTATAATGCCACTTTCTAAGATGCAATTCCTTTTTGGCATTTTTTGGTAATTCACTTCTAGCGATCGAATGGCTTCTGCTCTGCTCACAAGTCAGTAAGGCATAGTAATGCAGGCCATTTTATGTTTTATGCTATGTTTATGTTTATTACATTTGATAGACTACCTTTCATGCATGGCACAACAAGGTGGAATATCAGTATGAAGGCACATTTTAGAAAGGCTGTCTAGGTGGTGGTGGTGATGTGCAAAGCAAAACATGAGGAAAGCAACAGCAATTTGAGAAAAGGGGCCATACATAGGCCTTCCAAAATCAGGATGTCCAGGATGTAGTTTAAATTTAATAGTCACTCAGGGCAAAGTAACAGCAAAGTACTTTTAGTTTAAATTTAACACACAGAAGAGAGCTTTCTGGTTAAATTTAGTACCCAGCAGAGAGCTTGTAGTTTAAATTTCATAAGAAGTTAGAGCCTAGCAGCAGCTAAGAGCTATAATTTAAATCAAATCAGAATTTAGCTTACCTCAGCAGCACAAGACAGGGTACTGTGTAGCAGCCCTCTTTTAATAAGTGTTATTTCCCTCCCCACACCCACCCACCCCTGGGATAATCATAGCTTTATAGGTACTTACACATCTTAAAAGACAGGACGTGCTTTCAGGTGAAGCTCATTACCCAAATCAGTCATACACTAAGGACCTGAGATTAATTAAGCTTCAGGTGAACAAGGTATATTAAATGTATTAGGTACAGTTTTATTGTTATAAATACCCATAGCAACCCCTAGTAAGTAAGAACTTAAAGATCTAGACACAAACTTAAAACTAAGATGCAGACAGCAGTCCAGCAGCAGGATGGGGGCTTTCTAGTCTTTTGCATTGAGTGTCACATGTATGATTTACTCCCAGTTGGTGAGAGGTCTTACGTGTGCACTAGGTGCAAGGAGCTCTTTTCTCTCAGGGAACAAGTCCGTTCTCTAGAGGCTAAAGTAGCAGACTTGGAAAACATAAGACAGACAGAGAGGTACATAGACAAGACCTACAGGGATATAGTCCTGAAGTCCCACCTCCAGTCTGGCAGCACCCCTGTTGCCATGGAGGAGAGAGGTCACGTGACAGGAGAGCATCACCCTGGGTGTGGCAGGAAGTGATCCTGTAACTAGGACCTGTCCTCCAGGTGACGTAAAACCCTCTCGCACCGAGGAGGTTTCTCCAGGGCCATGTGCCCATGAGGGAAGGGTTAGGACAGCCGTTATAGTTGGTAATTCGATCATTAGGCATGTAGATAGCTGGGTGGCTGGTGGACGTGAGGATCGCCTGGTAACATGCCTGCCTGGTGCGAAGGTAGCATACCTCACGCGCCACCTAGATAAGGTCTTAGATAGTGCTGGGGAGGAGTCTGCTGTCTTGGTACATGTCGGTACCAATGACATAGGAAAATGTGGTAGGGAGGTTCTGGAGGCAAAATTTAGGCTTTTAGGTAGGAAGTTGAAATCCAGAACTTCCAGGGTAGCATTCTCCGAAATGCTTCCTGTTCCACGCGCAGGACCCAAAAGGCAGGCAGAGCTCCGGAGTCTCAATGCGTGGATGAGACAATGGTGCAGAGATGAGGGTTTTGGATTTGTTAGGAACTGGGGAACATTCTGGGGAAAGGAGGGGCTCTTCTGAAGGGATGGGCTTCACCTTAACCGGGATGGAACCAGGCTGCTGGCATTAACCTCTAAAAAGGAGATAGAGCAGTTTTTAAACTAGATATTAGGGGAAAGCCGACAGTTGCCCAAGAGCGGATGGTTCGGAAGAATGTATCCTTGAAGGATACTACCAAAAGCAGAGAGGTTCCACAAAAGAGTAAAGTAGCCCAAATGCCCTCAAGTATGGAGCAGACAGAGCTTAAAGATCCCAATTTACCCAATAGCCAAATTAACATGAATAAAATACATTCTCTAAAATGCTTGTATGCAAATGCTAGAAGTCTAAAGAATAAGATGGGAGAGTTAGAATATATAGCACTAAATGAAAGGTTAGATATGATTGGAATATCAGAGACATGGTGGAAGGAGGACAACCAGTGGGACACTGTGATACCTGGGTACAAACTATATCGTAATGATAGAGCTGATCAAATTGGTGGAGGGGTTGCGCTCTATGTTAGAGAGGGCATTGACTCAGAAAGGATTAAAGTTTTGCAGGAAACAAAATCTGCTGTAGAATCTATATGGATTGAAATTCCATATAAAAGGGGGAAGGCAATGGCAGTGGGGGGTGTACTATCGAGCACCTGGCCAGAATGACCAAATGGATGATGAAATGCTCAAAGAAATCAAGGAAACTAACAAAAGTTACAGCGCAGTAATAATAATGGGTGATTTCAATTACCCCGGTATCGACTGGGTCAGTGTCACGTCAGGACATGCTAGGGAGATAAAGTTCCTAGATGAAATAAATGACTGCTTCTTGGAGCAGCTGGTTCATGAACCTGCCAGAGGGGAAGCCATATTAGACCTAGTCCTTAGTGGAACACCAGATCTAGTGCAAGAGATAAGGGTGTTGGGGCCACTTGGCAATAGTGATCATAGCATGATCGCCTTTGATTTAATTAGTGGAGGAGGGATAGTAAGGAAATCCACAGTACTACCTTTTAACTTTCGAAAGGGAGACTATGATAAAATGAGGAAAACAGTTAAGAAAAAACTAAAAGGAGCAGTTGCGAAGGTTAAAGACGTACATCAAGCTTGGGTGTTGTTGAAAAATACTATCTTGGAAGCCCAGACCAGCTGTATTCCACGCTTTAAGAAAAGTGGAAGGAAGTCCAAAAAACTGCCAGCTTGGTTTAAAGGTGAGGTCAGAGAGTCTGTTGTTGCCAAAAAAGCATCTTTCAGGAAATGGAAAAAAGAGCCAAACGACGAAACCTGGAAACAGCACAAGCACTGGCAAGTCAAATGCAAGGCATTGATAAGGCAGGCAAAGAGAGAATTTGAGAAGAAGCTTGCTGCGGAAGCAAAAACGCGAAATAAAGACCTTTTCAAGTACATTCGTAGCAAAAAACCTGTGAGAGAGTCAGTTGGTCCATTAGATGATAAAGGGGTTAAAGGAGCACTAAGAGGCGACAAGGCGATAGCGGAGAGACTGAATGAATTCTTTGCTTCGGTCTTTACTGAGGAAGATGTAGGGATGTTACCCATGACTGAAGTGGTATTTAAAGGTGCGGAAGAATTGAAGGAAATATCGATACATCGGGAAGATGTCTTACACCTATTAGATAAACTGAAGTGTAGCAAATCACCTGGGCCGGATGGTATACATTCAAGGGTGTTGAAAGAACTGAAATATGAGATTGCAGAACTGCTATCAGTAATCTGTGAACTATCATTAAAATCATCTCTAATACCTGAAGATTGGAGGATCGCCAATGTAACACCAATTTTTAAAAAGGGTTCCAGGGGTGATCCGGGAAACTACAGACCGGTGAGCCTGACGTCAGTACCGGGAAAAATGGTAAAAACCATCATAAAGAATAAAATTACTCAGCATGTAGATAGTCACAACCTAATGGGAGACAGCCAACATGGCTTTAGACAAGGAAGATCTTGTCTTACTAATCAGTTATGTTTTTTTGAAGGAGTGAATAAACAGGTGGACAAAGGGAGTCGGTTGATATTGTGTATCTGGACTTTCAGAAAGCCTTTGACAAGGTCCCTCATCAGAGACTTTTGGCAAAACTAAAGAGTCATGGGATAGGAAGCAGTGTACTATTGTGGATCAGGAACTGGTTAATAGATAGAAAGCAGAGGGTAGGGCTAAATGGCCAATTTTCACAATGGAGAAAGGTGAATAGTGGTGTTCCCCAGGGATCTGTGCTGGGTCCGCTGCTTTTTGACATATTCATAAATGACCTGGAAAATGGAATAACGAGTGAGGTTATCAAATTTGCAGATGACACAAAACTATTTAAAGTTGTTAAAACCCAAGAGGATTGTGAAAAGTTGCAAGAGGATCTTGATAAATTGGAAGACTGGGCATCAAAATGGCAGATGAAATTTAATGTGGACAAGTGCAAGGTTATGCACCTAGGGAAGAACAACCCAAACTATGGTTACACGATGCAAGGTTCCACATTAGGAACCACCACCCAGGAAAAAGATTTAGGCGTCATTGTGGATACCATGTTAAAACCCTCGGCCCAGTGTGCAGCGGCGGCCAAGAGAGCAAATAGAATGCTAGGTATGATAAGGAAAGGAATGGAAAATAAAACAAAAGATATTATAATGCCTCTATATCGTTCCATGATGAGACCGCACCTTGAATATTGTGTGCAATTCTGGTCGCCGTATCTTAAAAAGGATATAGCGATTTTAGAAAAGGTACAGAGAAGAGCCACCAAAATGGTAAAGGGGATGGAAGGATACTCCTATGAAGAAAGGCTAAAAAGGTTAGGGCTCTTTAACCTGGAAAAGAGACGGCTGAGGGGAGATATGATAGAAGTCTATAAATTAATGAACGGAGTGGAATGGGTAAACGTAGATCGATTGTTTACCTTATCAGAATATAGAAAGACTAGGGGATATGCAATGAAGCTACAGGGTAAACTATTTAAGACTAATAAAAGAAAATATTTTTTCACTCAACGTGTAATCAAACTCTGGAATTTGTTACCGGAGGATGTAGTAAAGGCTGTTATTGTAGCTGGGTTTAAAAAAGGTTTGGACAAGTTCCTGGAGGAAAGGTCCATAAACCATTATTAAGAAGTGACCGAAGATATCAATGCTTGACCCAGTACAAGCATTGTGGAACTTGTGTCTCTTGGGGATACTGCTAGGTACATATGACCTAGATTGGCCACTGTTGGAAACAGAATACTGGGCTTGATGGACCTTGGTCTGACCCAGTATGGCATATCTTATGTTCTTATGTCTCCGAGGATGCAGGTGCCTGGCCTGTGGGAACTTGCAGACACGTGTGATGGAAAATGGCCTGATGTACATGTTCATAACTCCATAAGGAGTAGTAGCCATGGAGACATATATCCACATGATGAAATACAGATGCACATATGGGCTTTCTTTTTTTTTCTGCACTTGCATAGTATCTGCATGCTCTGGCATGCACAACGTGCAGGACTGGCCCAGAGTTGGTTCAAGCTGTTTGCACCCTAGACAGACCTTAAGCCTTATGCCCCCCTGGGTGCCAGAATCTATTGTTTAGCTTTGAATGCCCTGCTCTTTGTTGCCCTCAGAAGCTGCCATACTAGGCAACTGCCTAATTTGCCTAATGGTTGGCTCAGCCTTGACAGTACACCAATCCCCACCATGCAGAGCATCTGCATGTGTATTTTTTGCCATGCTCAGAGAAAATCAGGATGTCCATGAGACAGGCAATCATCTCCAGCGCAGAGACCTTGATGTTGTGCTGGATGGTCCTTGACTATGCTGCAGCAAGAAGGGTCTGGGAGAGGATCTGCATTGCAATAGTGAGACCACCATTTCACATCTAAAGACACAAATAACAGGGAGATACCTAGCTGCAGTCAGACACCCAGTGTGCAGACAAGGAAGTAAGGTAGCCAAGACTGGGCCAAAATGGAGCCAAGACAGGCCAGTTCCCTAGGGTTATGCCTCTGAGTGTCAGGAAAAAGCAGCTGCAGTAAGAGCAATCAAGGATATCAGTTTATACACAGACACACAGACATGCAGAAGCACAATCTGAAGCAGGCAGAGAGAGTAGGTGCACACATATTGTGCAAGCATAACAGCAGCAAGGTAAAATGTGCCATGAGACTGGCAGGACATCGTAAATTCTGGGAACCGTCAGAAGAGAGGGGTAGCAGTTGTGCCCTGCACCTGGTACCATGCCACCCACATGTCACAGCTCCTACACACGGCAGACCCTCAACCCAAAGGCAGCAGAAGGAGAGAGGTCAGGTAGATGGCAGAGTAAGAACCGGTGACATGAATGTAATCCTAAACATTTATCCCTAACATATGTTTCCATATACTCCACCACTTGGAATCAGTGAAGATATGATTCAGAGCCATGCGGATGACCCAACCCTGATTGCTGGAGTGCCTCCATCAGGAGCTGCAGCAGCAGCAGCAAGGTAAGTCATGGAACATGTAATATAGATGTTACATGTAGGAAGGGGATCCTGGATCACCATCTATAATGTGCAAAGCTATGTAATGCATGCCAACACCATGCATTCATGACATGAATGCTATACTGCTGCATGATATGCACTGCCAAAACAGCCAGAGCATAGACTAGAATCGTGAAATGCTGCAGAAAGCACTGTATATCCACTGGCATATGTTGAAGGGAGGGCTCAAGGTGTGTGCACAACAGAACATGGTATCACAAAACATATGGGGTGGCAGCATGGAAGGGGAGCAGTAGGAAGAACCTGGGACACATAGCAGGGGCTACAAGGACAGAGAGAGGAAGTGTAGGGGACCTAGCCAAGTCAGATGCTTAGACGTGATGGATGGTGATGACATATGAAATTGGAACATAGGAGTACTTTGTAGGTGCCACTGTTTGCATTAAAGCATATGTGTAGGCCACAAGTGCTTGTGGGACACTGATAGCAGGCAGTGCACCATGGACATGTGTGTACTGGTCCTGAGGATGTACAACAGCCAAATAATTGACAAAGACACAGCAGGGGGTCACAATGATAGCAGGATAGGTATGGGCTAGGTACTATAACAAAGGACAGTATCATCCAAGTAGTAGTGTGGTTGTTATAGGGACAACATACCTACATGTGGATGGTGCACTAAAGGGGCTCTAACAATTAATGACTGTGTGGGGCTTCTGCCACCTCTCCCCTTCCACACAATCCATGGAGTAGCAAAGAAACAGCATCCTTGTAACATGCAACATATGTTATAGTCCACACTTGAACAGGTCAGGATCAGGAGGTACGTAAAGCAGTTAGCATGGGCAGATAGTGAGGATATAACCTTAATGTGTACTGTAACCAGGCACTGGTCCATCCCCTGCCATGTTAGCTCTTCAAGGGCTGCTCATATGCTGGCCTCGCATGCTCATGCAGGAAAAGGTGGCCTCCAGCAGCGGTGTCCAATCAGGAGAGGCGAATAGTAAGGAAGCACTTTGTTATTCAACTTGTTCATCAATGAAACATCCAAGCGAACCCAGGAAACAAAACTCCAGGAGAGTCCGGAAAGGGAGAGAAAAGGAGAAAAAAAAAACCCAAATCTTTTGAAGCCTGAGTCAGGCCTAGGCATATGCCTGGTCTTGTTCCTGAAGAGTCTTAGCCCCACAAAGAAAGCATAGTTACTCACCTGTAACAGGTGATCTCTGGAAACAGCAGGAATCAGTCTTCACATATGGGTAATGTCACTGACAGAGCCCCGTGTGGGAATGCTCCCCAGAGTCCAATAGGAAAACCTTTGGGAGCACTCCATCATACCTGCATATCTGCCTTCCCACCTTCCCATCTCCTCTCTTCAGTTCAGTATGTAGCTGAGAGAAAAGGAAAAAAAAATCAAAGAACCCTTCAACTCCTAGGGGAGGAGGGTGGGTTGTGAAGACTGATTCCTGCTGTTCCCGGAAATCACCTATTACAGATGAATAACTATGCTATCTCCAGGAACAAGCAGGAATGCAGTCTTCGCATATGGGACTCACTAATTCTCAGTTACCAGACTGGTATGGGGGTGAGGAGAGTGATTCCCTAGCTAAAAAGCAGTAGCCAAAAAATATGAAACTTGTGCAATAGAAGTCTGGTATCCTGAAAAATCCGGCAGGAGACTGTCCAGACAATAATTGGCCGCAAAGGTGTGTATTGAGGACCAGGTGGCTGCCCGACAGATCTCGTCAATGCCCACTGAATGGAGATTGGCTACAGAAGTTGCCAAAGCCTGTACGTTATGAGCAGGGACATCACCCTCTAAGGAGAGTCCTGCCTGTGCATAGGCAAAAGAGATGCAATCTGCTATCCATGTTGAAAGGGTACGTTTGGTCACTGGGAGACCGAGGTGACTAGGATCGAAGGAAATGAACAGTTCTGTTCAAATAAGTGAGCACTTGCTTGCAATCCAGAGTGTGAAGTACTGCTTCAGCCCAAGATGCATGTGGTCTGGGGAAGAAGATCGGCAGGATTGTTCAGATGAAACAGAGAAACCACCTCTGGAAGGAAGTGTGGATGAGTACAGAGAACCACTTTGTCATGGTGGAAACGAGTATAGGGAGGATCCGCTACAAGGGCCTGTAGCTCACTGATTCGGTGAGCTGAAATGAGGGCAAAGAGGAATATGACCTTCAAAGAGAGGAACTTTAATGAAGTGGCGGCTAAAAGCTCAAAGGGTGACTTGAGAAGTTACGACATTGAGATCCCAGGCCATCAGAGGTGGTTTAATGAGGGATTTTGATAGTAGGAGGTCCTTCACCCTTCATGAAGCATTCCACTAACAGGTGCAAGGAAATAGACCATCCATCCAGAGTCTTGTGAGACGCCACTATGGCACCAAGATGCACTCTGACCAAGTTAGTCTTTAATCCTGACAGGAATAGGTGGAGGAGATATTGGAACAATGGCTCCACTGGACAATCAAAAGGATTAATGTCCTTTGTGGAGCACCATGATGCAGACCTGCACCATTTGAAGTCATAAGAACGTCTAGTTGAATCTTTGTAGGATGCAAGAAGGATATCTTTGACCACCTGTGGAAGGTCGAGGTCAATGAGCACTACCCTTTCAGAAGCCAAGTCATCAAGGGCAGGGAGTGAGGAATGGAATGGAGAAGTGTCCCACTGACCTGGGAGAGGAGGTCAGGTGCACATCCCAGATTGAATGGTTGAGCATGTGTGAGATGAAGAAGCAGAGGAAACCATGGTTGATGAGGCCAAAAGGGGGCTATGAGGATCATAGAGCCCCTGTCAGTCTGTAGCTTGAAAAACATTTTGTGTATCAGGGGTGTGGGTGGAAATGTGTACAGTAATCCCTGTCCCCAGTAGAGAAGGAAGGCATCCGGGGCCTGCCGGTGTAGTGACAGGGTCCTGAAACAGAAGAGTAAAGCTGAGTGTTCTCTGGAGTGGAAAAGAGATACATGAGCAGAGCACCCCACATCTGGAAGATGTGGGCAGCTGCTTCCTGATGCAACTTTTTATTTATTTAAAAGTTTTTTATACTGCTTTATCATTTCAATCAAAGCGGTTTACATTGTAAGTTAAACTTGGTAAATGTACATTAAACAGGGACATTGATAACTTGAATTTTTCTGAGCAATGGAGGGTTAAGTGACTTGCCCAAGGCCACAAGAAGTGCTAGTGGGAATTCAACCCTGGTCGCTGGGCTCCCAAGCCAGTGCTCTAACGACTAGGCTACTCCTCCACTCCTTTCTTGCAGACAAATGATACAGTTGAGCTTGTCTGCAAGCACATTGAGCTCACCTGGGAGATATACCACTTTGAGATGAATGCAGAGTGAGATGGCAAATGTCCAGAAGTGAGTTGCTTCATTGCAGAGGGGACGTGATCCTGCCCCCCTCCCCCCACTGCATGTTCACATAGAACATGGCAACCTAGTTGTCCGTTCTGACTAGGACAGGTTGGCCCAAAGGTTGCTGTTGAAAAACGTGCAGAGCATTTGTGAGAGCCTGTAGCTATAGGAGATTGATCTACAGAGTAGATTAATGTGCTGTCCACAACCCTGAGTAGTCAGGTCATTCAGATGGGCACCCCCAACGCAGTTTGGATGCATCTGTTGCCAGTGTGCATTGAGGTGAAGGCATCTGAAAAGGTGACCCAATGAGTAGGTTTGTGAGGAGACACCACCACTACAGTAACCTGACCAAGTGAAGGGTGATGAGGACTTTGTCTCTGAGACACCTCTTTGCCTGTGTCCACTGTGAACAGAGTGTCCACCATGCTGGATGCATGTGCAAGCGGGCATAGGGCATGACAAGGACTGTGGAGGCCATGTGACCTAAGAGGCATAGCATTTCTCGAGCATTTCTGTGTATTTTGTTGCATGCCTCTTGCTAGCTCAATAAGGCAGAAACAATGATCCTGAGAAAGGAAGGCCTTGACCTATTGAGAAGTGCTCCAATGAACTCTAACTTTTGAGTTGGAGCAAGGTGAGACTTCTGGAAGTTTATGACGAAGCCCAGGTTTTGGAGCACTGTTATGGTACAGTGAACGGCATTTGTTACTTCCTGAGGGGATTCTCTCCTTATGAGCCAATCATCTAAGTAAGAGAAGATAAAGATCCTCAAGGTGCGCAGGTAGGCAGCAACCACTGCCATACATTTTGTAAGACCCTTGGGGCAGAGGAGAGGCCGAAGAGTGGAACACGTTATTGATAGTGGTCTCCCTGATATATGAAGTGCAGATACTGTCTATATGAGATGGATAGATCAGAATGTGTATGTATGCCTTCTTTAAGTCGAGAGAGCAGAGCCAATCATGTTGCTGAAGGTACAGTAGAAGAGTTCCTAGAGAAATCATCTTGAAATTTTCTCAGACCATGAACTTGTTAGGTCCCTGAGATCTAAGATGGGTCTGAATTCCCCTGCTTTCTATGGGATGAGAAAGAAAAGGGAATAGAAGCCCATCTGTTCTTCTGAAGGATGAACTCTTTCTATGGCATGCTGTACCAACAAGGTGGTCACCTCTTCTGTTAGTAGAGCACTTTGAAGGGGTTGAGAGTGGTATTCTCCTGTGAAGCTGGTGGGGGGGGGGGGGAGTAAAGTTTGGAAGTGAAGCTGGTACCCCTTTTGGACAATTTGGAGGGTCCATTGTTCTTTTGTGATGAGGTGCCACCTATTGGCAAAATGGCAAAGTTTGCCTGCTATATGGATGTGCTGGGGTCCCACCAGAAGCAGATTGGCAATGCTCTGTATGAAAGAGACAAAATCCAGGCACAGGCTGAATCTGTGCCGGTGGCTGAGGTTTTGTGGCCGTAGGCTTCCTCTGCTGGTGAGGAGCCTGTTGCCTTTGTTGAGGCTGCTGAGGATGGTAGGGAGTAGAAGGTTAAAGAAGGATAGTACTTCTTCATTTTGGGGTAGAAAGGCTATTTGGTAAAATATTTCTTCTTGGAGGGAGCAGCAGTTTTTATGGAGTGACATTTCAGGGTGAGATCATCCACCTGTATCTCTCCTGCTTTTTCTCTCCAGCCCTTACCAAACAGATTCTCACCAGTACAGGAAATGTTGGCTAATTTATCCTGTACCCATTGTTCTAGGTCTGAGGCTTGTAGCCAAGTCATCCTGTAAGTTCCAATGCAAATAGAGGATGCTCTACTTGTCGATTCAAAGGCATCAAAAGATGCTCTTGTGAGAAATTTGGATGTATTCTGGCACTCCGCTTGTCATCTGGAATCAAAAGAGTAAAGGCATCTAGATCCCTGTTGTTGCCTTTAAGGAACATGCCCCTATACAGCATGTATGAGCCAATTCTGGATGCTAACATGCATACTTGGAAGCAGCATCTTGCAAAAGCATCGAGTGTTCTCGATTCTCATCCTGGTGGAACCGAAGAATGGTTTTTGGAACTCTTTATTCGGTGCATTGCCAATTCCACAACCATTGAGTGATATGGAAGTTCAGGTTTCTGGAAACTTGGAGACTCCGGTACTTGATACATTGTATCGAGCCTCTTGCTGGTTGGGGACACCGCGAGTGGGGCCTTCCACATGCAGAGCAATAGATCCTAGAGGATGCAATGCACCAGCAGGGTAGCTGCTTCTTTGGGCGTTGGAGAGTATTGGAGAATTTCCAATTCCTCTGCCCTTGGTTCTTTTTCTGATAGTGATGGAAAGACGTTTGGCCGTGTCCTGGATGAAGTCCTGGAAGGACATGTTAATGTTAATGTAAACCGCCTTGATTAAATGAAAAGGCGGTATATAAAAACTGTTAAATAAATAAATGTCTTCTGGAGGGGACTGATGCCGCTCGTGAGGCGGTGATGGGTCTGACAGGATATCAGGAAGGTCCGGGGAATCGAGCGATTCCTGTTCAAGTGGAGTCTGAGTCCAGGAGGAAGTCGAAGTATTGACAGTCCTTGGAGGCTCGATGACCCTTGGACTTGGAAGGTCGATGTCGATCTTGGTACAACGCGACGTCAGAACTGGGTAGTTTGTCAGCTTGAGGCTGTTGAGCGTCACCGGCATCCATTGGTGCCAGTGAAGGCATCAATGTTGAATTGAGGGTTCCGGTGGTAGCGATTCCGGTACATGTACTGGTGCTTGTGTCTTCAACTGGAGGCTGGGTGCCGAGATTTGCCCTCCTGGTGCTCTCAATGATATTGGTATCGATGCTGCCAGGAGTGCTGCCAAACCTTTTTTGATAGTCAGCATGCACTGATCTAAGAAAACTGCTGATGCCTGGGTGGATTCAGCAATGGGGCTTTCGGCCACTGTCCCAGAGCATGGCACAGATGTTCTCTGGAGGTCGATGCCTCGGGAGCATCCCAGAGTTCCACCTGTGCTTTGGAGGAAGGATCCTCCTGCCAGGGCTGTTTGGCTGGCTAGTCAGCATCTGAGGCACCCCTAGGAGAGTCTCGATGCTTATGGGACTTTTCTCTATTATTGGTATCGTTCTTGGATGCCGATTTGGACTTACCCTTGTGTTTGGACTTCAGGAATACCTGCGACCCAAGCAAAGAAGTGGAGGTCTTCGATGATGTGTAAGCCAATGAAACCGAGTCCGAGGCAAACAAAATTCCAAATTGTCTGGCTCTGTTTTGTAGGCCTCTCTTGGTCATTTGTTGACAGAGGGGGCAGGTAGTGAGTTGGTGCTCGGAGCTCAAACACTTGAGGCACCAGTCATATCTGTCAATGACTAAAATTGGAGTGGAGGAGTGGCCTAGTGGTTGGGGCAAGGTATGTCAGGCCAGAAGGTCAGGGGGTTCAAATCCCACTAGAGGACAGTAACCTTGGGCCAGAAGGAATGGGGTTTCTAGTCCCACAGGTGCTCCTTGTGGTCTTGGGCAAGCCACTTAACCCTCCATAGCCCATGTTCCCTGTAAAAATAGTTATCTCCAAGTTATAATGCCCTGCTCAATGTAATTTCAGTTTGTTCAATGTAAACCACACTGATGCAGAATAGCACAGTATATAAGAGAATGTAAATAAAATAAATAAATTGTGGCCAAGCACTTTGTACATTTTTTAAATCCACTATGTAGTTTTTCCATGCCTTACTGATGATCTTGTGGTGAGAAGAAAAGGCTATGGAGGACTGTAGGCCTAAACTGGTGGTAAAAACCACAATGAAAAAAAAAAAAGAAAGAAAAGAAAAATAGAAGTATAAATGGGACTGGTAGCAGCTTCGACAGTACCGCTGTTGATTAGAAGGCAGAAGCACAACTATTGAAGGAAATAAGCATTTTTCAGCGGTGACAGGAAACAGAGTGACCTGTTGGCTCCACGGAAGATGAATAACTGACAAGAGGAGATGGGAAGGCAGGAAGGCAGATGCGCAGACACGATGGAGTGCTCCCAAAGGCTTTCCTATGGGACACTGGGGGGGTATTCCCACGCGCAGGGCTCCGTCAGTGATGTTATCCATATGTGAATTCCTGCTTGTTGCTGGAGATAGTCCTTTCTTCTGTGATTCCCTTGGATAGGCACAGTTTCAGCGATATCATTAGTCCCTTCCCCCTCAGACTGCAGCCCTTCTCTCCCCTAGCAAGCAGGCCAAGGCCCTGGCTGTGGCCCCACCCCAAACTGAGAAGGTTCACATGGGGGAAGGAAAAATATTGTTATTCATGCCACCTGACTCACAGTTTCAGTTTATCCAAAAGAAAACAAAGAAAGATTATTTTAGGGGCTTATATCCTCATTCCATCTGCAACCATCACATGCTTCATTCAAGTCCAATCCAAAAGGCAAAAAAGACACCAAAAAAAAAGGATCCTTTTCTCAACCCCATCTAAATGACGACTATGGCCCAAACAGTGGTAATAGAAAGGAAGGGAAGTACTCGCACCACTGTGACTAAACCGTGGTCACACCTCCCGCCTATACCACCCCTCAGGGTTGGCCTACACTAGGTGAGCTAGGCAGCTGCCTAGGGTGGCTGGCCTGAGTGGGTGGTGGCAGCAGCTGGGTGGATGGCAATGGCACACATGGGTGGCTGCCGACCCTCCCAGCTGCCACCGTTTCCTTTTGGGGAGGGAGGCAGGCAGGCAGCAGCAGTATTTCCAAAAATGGCAGCAAAACGTTGCTGCTTTTGGAAATACTGCCGATGCCCACCTCTCCATCCCGAGACGGAATCAGCGGCAGCTGGGGGGGACAGTGGCAATGGTGGCAGCTGAGAGGTCGGCAGCAGCTGGGGGTGCATCAGCAAGGCTGGGGTTTCTGCCTAGGGTGGCAGAAACCCTGGTGCCGGTCCTGCCAACCCTTAAACAATCAAAAGAAAAACAAAAATAAAGTCCACAACCTACCGGCTCATTCCACCTCCATTTCTTCCTCTGCTGCAGATAAGTAAAGAGACAACCCATCTGAGGCTTCCACTTCCATCTCTTCATAGGACCCTTCAGGGAGAAGCTGGCTGCCAGCAAGGCAATCTTTAGGACATTTAAATCCCTCCCAGTTAGGACCTCATTGTCCCTGGACAACTCCCTGTCTCTAATCCCTCTCCCCAATTTCCCGGGTTACAGTTGACTCCTTCTCAATTAGTGGTTGTGCTCCCAGGGAAATTGCGGGTCCTCTTCCCTCCCCCCTGTCTCCCGGGCTACAGGAACTCTCTTGCCCTTGGTTTCTTGCAGGATTTTCCTGCCTACAAGAGGCTGTTGGTACTTGTTTTCCTTCAACTTGGGGACTCCCTGTGGCTGCAGGTAAGGGGTCCATCTCCTTTTTTCCTCCGGCAGGAGGAGGTTCATGCCATGGAGGGGAATTCCTTATCCATCCCTGGCTATCTTGCTTCCTATGGGATCCTTCGGTGCCATATATTCCACCCTTTAAGATCGTGCTAGCCTTGGGCTGCACGCCACTATCATCACCTCTCTCATGAACCATGGACAGGGCATCTGCATTAACATGCTGATGCCCCGCTCGATATCTCACACTAAACCTATAAGTCTGTAGGGCCAGGTACCATTGTGATAAGAGGGGGTTAGCATTTTTAATTTGATGTAGCCACTTCAGGTGTGAATGATCAGTAACCAGGATGAAGCTTCGACCCAATAAATAGTTCCTCAGGGTTTCAATTGCCCACTTAATGGCCAGACACTTCTTCACCTGCAGTAATTCCTTTCATGCTTATACAACTTTTGGCTTAAATATAACAGAGGATGTTCCTACCCCGGATGCGGCTGAAATAAAACTGCACCCAACCCTCCAACTGAGGCATCTGTCCGAAAAAGGAATTCCCTGTTAAAATCTATCCCTTTTAGTACTGGTTCCTGGCATAGACGGTTCTGTAAATCTGTGAAGGCTTGGTATTCTTTGTTGACATTGAAACTGATTGAGATGACTCTTTTTGAACATGTCTGTAAGGGGGGTGCCCTCTGGGTGAAATTAGGGATGAATCTTCTATAATATCCTATGAGGTACAAGAATCCCCTTAACTGTTTTTTCACTCATGGGATAGGGTATTCCTTTACACTCTGGACTTTATCTAGTAAGAGACGTACTTCACTCCCTCCCACCTGGTACCGCAGGTACTTCACCTCATGCTGGGCCAAGATGAATTTTTTTTTGGTTCACTGTAAACCCGGTCTTCCACAAGACCTTTAACATAGCCTTAACCTATGGAATATGTCTATCCCAGTCAGAGAGAAGATAGCCACATCATCCATATAAGCTGCAGCATATTCATGGTGTCCTTTTAATATGGCATCTATCAGCCGCTGGCAGGTAGCTGTGGCCCCATGGAGCCCAAAGGGCATCCACTTTAACTGATACAGGCCCCTTGATGTACTAAAGGCAATCTTCTTGACCCACAATGATGGGATCAGAGATACTTGCTAATAGTCCTTAGTAAGATCCAGGATGATCAAATAGTGGGCTGTACCTAACTGATCTATCAGCTTCTCTATGTGCGGCATAGGGTATATGTTGAATTCCAATATGCCATTTACCTGCCGGAAGTAAATGAAAAATCTTAGGGTGCCATCACTCTTGGGGACTAGCCCCAC
Source organism: Ichthyophis bannanicus (assembly GCA_033557465.1). Classification (NCBI taxonomy): domain Eukaryota; kingdom Metazoa; phylum Chordata; class Amphibia; order Gymnophiona; family Ichthyophiidae; genus Ichthyophis; species Ichthyophis bannanicus. The sequence continues at coordinate 100,042,352 of CM066039.1, forward strand.
AGGGCTGCACCAAAGACTCCGTGACTTCTCATGATACCTAAGGTCTCCATCTCTTCTATTTGTCTGATGACCTCTAACATTTTGGCACCAGGCAATGTATAGTGTCTTAGCCGGACCATCTTCCCAAGTGGAATCCGGATATCATGCGTAATGATTTGGGTCTTTCCTGATATGGGAGACAATACATCATGGAACTCTTCCAGCATCCATTCCACCTCAGTCCTCTGCCTGACTGTCAAGCTGTCACTAATCTTCACCTACACTGCTCTTTTAATCTCCTATACCTGGGTTCCAAAATCTTCCTCTCATTCCTCCTTCAGAGCCACAATGAGTACAGCCCTCCCCTGCCAGGGTTTCAATAAATTCACATGACTTACCTTCCTCTGGATAATTAGGGGGCCCTTCCAGCTGGCAGTAAATTTGTGAGAAGAGGGCACCAGCACTAGCATATTCTGACCTTCTTTGAATTTCCTTGTATGAGTGCCCCTATTATAATACCACCTTTGCTGATGCTGACTTCACTTCAGGGACTCCTGAGCCTCCTCTGACTCTCTTTATTCACTCCTTAAAGCCCACTAAATCTGATATGATGTTCACAGGGACTTCCTTGTCCCCTGCCCATATTCGTTAAGAATGTCTAATAATCCTCTGGGAGGTCTCCCATACCATAATTCAAAAGGACTAATTCCCAGAGAAGCTTGAATGTTCTCCTAAGCGGTATACAGACAGAAAGACAACAACTGGTCCTAATTGCCCGAATCCCCACTTAACCCCTTCCTCAACATATTCAGGGTCTGGTTGAAATGCTCGACCAGACCATTAGCTTGGGAATGATAGGTGACCATCCTAACATAATGGATTCCAAAGGAGTCCCAAACCTGCTTCAGAACAGCTGATAAAAAACTGAAACCTTTATCCATCAGTACTCAAGGGTGCAGGGGAGGAATATGCAGAAACTGATGAGGATAAATCAGAATTGCTTAACAAATATTTTCGTTCTGTGTTCACAGATGAATGTCCAGGAGCAGGACCTCAGAAAACACTCACAAATAGGAAAAGAAGTGACGAGGATCTTGAACGATTTTCAGAAGACTGTGCTAAACTTTAGCTAAACTAAAAATAGACAAAGCCATGAGTCTGGATGAGATACATCCAAGAATATGGAGGGAACTTGGGGACATTCTAGTGGCTCCACTATCTGACCTTTTCAATGCCTCTTTTGAATTGGGAATGGTGCCAGAGGACTGGAGAAAGGCACATGTGGTCCCTTTACACAAAAGATGTAAGGCTGACATTGAGAACTACAGGCTGGTTAGTCTTACTTCTGTGGTTAATAAATTATTGGAAAGGATACTAAAAGAGAGAATAGGGAGGTTTCTGGAGTCCAATGGATTGCAGGATCCAAGGCAGCATGGATTCACCAGAGGTAGATCTTGTCAGACAAATCTGATTGATTTCTTTGACTTGGTGACCAGGGAGTTGAGCTGAGGGAGAGTCCTAGATGTGGTGGATTTCAGTAAAGCCTTTAACATCGTTCTGCATAGGTGACAAACTGAACACACTAGGAATGGACCCTAAAGTTACTGACTGGGTTAGAAATTGGTTGAAGTGGGAGGCGACAAAGGGTACTGGTAAATGGAGCTCACTTTGAGGAGAAGGAGGTTATCAGTGGTGTGCCGCAGGGATCTGTCCTTGGTCCGATTCTTTTTAACATCTTTGTTAGTGATATAGCGGAAGGGCTGTTGGGTAAGGTTTGCCTCTTTGTGGATTATACCAAAATCTGCAATAGAGTAGACACCCAGGAAGGTGTAGATAACATGAGGAAGGATCTAGATAAGCTTAAAGAATAGTCTAGAATTTGGCAGCTGAGATTTAATGCTAAAAAATGCAGGGTCATGCATTTGGGCTGCAAAAATCCAAAGGAGTGGTACAGTGTAGGGAGTGAGGAACTTCTGTCCACAAAAGAAGAGCAAGACCTGGATGTAATTGTGTCTGACGATCTTAAAATAGTTAAACAGGTAGAAAAGGTGACTGCAAAATCCAGAAGGATGCTTGGGTGTATAGGGAAAGGAATGTACAGCAATAATAGTGGTCACTTTTATTGCTGTACATTGATTACTGTACACTTTTATTGAGTGTACGTTGATTATTCAATGTAGAAAAGAGTGTAACACTCTACTCAACTCACCACACTTTACAGCAGCTTAAAGAAAAGGAGGGAAAAAGACTCAGGAGAAAAATGGGTCTCAGAATTTATGGGGATTTTTATGTGGATAGCAGACTCTCACTGCTGACGCCACTCAGGACGTCCATGCTATCACACTATCCCTTCACATCAATGACCCGAAAAAAACTCCAAATCAGAACAACAAAATTAAGGAGAAATAGCAACTACAGTACTTATCTGAACTCCAATCATGGCTAGCTCTTCTCTATTCAAAACCACTTCTTTGCCCCAACGCTCCTTCGGACATCCCACAAAGCGTTTTGCCAATAGCCTTTGTCAGGGATATATTTCCACCAAAACACAACTATACTTAGTATCACACCACACACCAACATGACATGCAAATCTTAAACAAAGCGTTCATTTTTTTCGGGTCATTGATGTGAAGGGGTAGTGTGATAGTGTGCACTGTCCCCAATCCACCTACAGACCACCCCATTTTTAACCAGGTGTTTTTTATGCAGTTTTTGGCAATACTCAGTGGCACCTGATGGGGTCAGTGACTTCAAAGAGCCTGCCCTACCTCTTTGAGCTTGAAGGCTAGAGGAGAGGGAAAAAAAACTTTGCCCCAGAACACAAAAAAAATCCCCTTTTGCAATACAGCACAAAAATGACAAAATTTAGCTATTAAAGACAAAATAAGCCCCCTTTAAGAGTTCTCAGGCAGAGACTTTGTAGTCAGGAACCCACAGTATTACCTTGCTTGCAATGCAGACCATCTAGTCACCATCCCTGAGCATCCCTCCCCTTCCTCCCCATCTAGCAGTTTTCTGCAAGCCAATTCTCTGGTTACCCAGTCTAAGAAATCATTCAGATTTGTCTGACAAAGCTGTCTCAGATCCTGTAATCCTCTGCTTTAGCAGAGTTTCCATTAATTTACTACCACAGATGTCCGTCTATCTCATCTGTAGTTACCAAGCTCTTCCTACTACTAATTATGTAGAAGGAACCAATTTGTCCATTTCCAATTTTCTGAGATGACTCCTGACTCTGCCAGTGGAGCCACCAGTACTTCCCTAAATTCTTTTAATACCCTCAGATGAATCCTATCTGGCCCCATTGCTTTGCCCACCTTTAGTTTAGCTAGCTCCTCATCAACATAGTCTTCTGAAAATAGTTCTAATTCTACCTGACTTCCATTCCTATTTGTGGGTGTTTTCTGAGGTCCCTTTCCTGGCCTTTCATCTGTGAACACAGAACAGAAATATTTGATAAGCAATTTTGCTTTATCCTCATCAGTCTCTACATATTTCTCTCCTTCACCCTTAAGTCTCTTAGTGCCACCTTTGTAGCTCCTTCTGTCAATAACATATCTAAAAAAGTCTTGTCTCCATTTTTTACATAGTGACTATCTTTTCTTTCATTTGCATCTTTGCTTTCTGACTCTTTACCAGCTTCTCTTAGCACCAACATATATTGTTGTTTGTCTTCCTCTTTCTGTGGTCTCGTATAGTTTATGAAGGCTGTCCTTTTTTTCCTTACCTTTTCATCTACTTCTTTTGAAAACCAAAGAGTCCTGCTTTTATTCTTACTTTTACTTACTTTCCTAACCAAAAGGTTTCTTGCCTTTAAAATAACTCCTTTCAGTTTTGCCCATTGTTGTTCTACATCCCCCAGATGTTTCCATCCAGCTAATTATTTCTTGAGGAATACCCCCATCTTTGCAAAGTTAGTTTTCCTGAAGTCTAGGACCCTTTGCTTTTAAATGGACTACCTCCACTTGTTCCTGATATTGTAGGTCATCATCTGATGATGTACATGCCAGATGATCACCCACTACATCATAATAAACACTCTCTCTATTTGTAAGCACCAAGTCTAGTACTATCCTTCCACGTGGGTTACATTACCAGTTGCTAGAATAGTTCTACCTGTAGAGAATCCAGGATCTCCCTAATTCTTGATGACACTGCAGCAGGGATATTCCAATCAACATCTGGCAAATTGAAATCTCCTACCAAAAATACTTCCCCTTTCAGAGCAATATTGTGAATGCCTTCAATTAAATTTCTATCTATATCTTCTACCTGCATGGGAAATCTGTATATCGCACCCATGTAAATAGATTTTCCATTCCGTATTTCCAGATTAACTCACAGTGCCTCCTCCTCCTCCTTTCCTTATAAACCCTGCAATTCTGTGGCTTTCATATTATTTCTGTACATAAAGTGCCACTCTTCCTCCCTTTCTTCCAACTCTGTCTTTTCTGAATAGATCATAACATGGTATAACTATGTCCCAGTGATTATTTTCTGTGTACCATTATCTCCGTGACTACCATTATATCCAAGTCAGCTTCTTCCATTACAGTTTCTAAATCAGGAACTTTTTTTCACATACTCTGGGCATTAGTAGATACAGCTCTTCAGATGTTGCCCTTCTATACATGCTCTATACTATTTTTTAATATTTTACTTACCTAAGGGCTTTTTCTGACCTGGGAACTTTGTTGACCCATCCCTGATGATCCAAGTTTAAAGCTTTTCTCGGTAGATTAGCCAGTCTGCTAGGGAAGACACTTCTCCCTTTCTTTGATAGATGGATGTCATCTCTGGTCAGGAGCTCTTGGAAAATTACGCCATGGCCTGAGAAGCCAAAGCACTCTTAATAACACCATCCACACAGCCAAGCATCTCCTTGATGCAAGTCTCTCAGCTTCAGCCCTGACTTTTCACAGAGAGGATTGAGGAGAAACCGCCTGCAATGTGCTATGATGTGGCAGGCACAGGGTCATTCCGAAAATGGCAGCCAGATTAAGGAAGCTAAACTTTGGCCATTAAGATATCCTCTTCCTCGTCAGGCATATGTTGGGCCAGGAGTACCCCTTATTTCCAATGCCTAGCCAGGGGAGGAACCTGGATAGGATGTGCTGCACCTGGCAAAGGCTGGCCAAGTGTTATAATCACCAAGATTTCTACCCCAGAGAAGTAAGTGCCAACAGGGGGCTGACATGGGAAGGGTGAATTCTCCCCAACAGTGAGATTATTCATGCTAAATAGTGATATATTTCAGACAGTGACTCTATAGTATAAAATCTAAAACATGTTAGCAATATATGGCTTTTCTATAGTTTAAAAAAAAGCATTACGTGAGAACAGGCTTTCCTTGGGGCTGGGGAAAGGAAATAGAAGGAGTACTATTACTACTACTAATCATTTGTATAGAGCTACAAGGTGTACTCAGTGTTGTACATATAGACATGGGAGATAGTTCTTGCTTAATAGATCTTACAATATATGCAAGACAGAAACACAGTAGACACACACGGGTGATAAACAGAGGAATAAAGGGTCAGGATCTGAAAGTAGTCTTGAAGAGGTGTTTTTTAAAGCTTAGATTTGAATAGGACCAGAGATGGAGACTGACACACTGACTCACGTAGTATGTTCCAGGCTTATGGTGAAGCAAGGTGAAAAGAACACAACCATTGGCATTGGAAGAGAAAGGCACAAAGGATTGCCTGATGAGTGGAGTTACCACAGAGGAGTATAGAGAGAGATAAGAGAGGAGCAGCAGAATGAATGCACTTGTAAGTCAATAGAAGTTTGAATTGGATGTAGAAAGAGATAGGGAGCCGATGAAGTACCTTGAGGAGAGGAGTTATGTAAGCATAGAGACTCCGGCAGAGGATTAGCCTTGAAACTGTGTTCTTTATCTTTTATATTTATTTCAATGCTTTATATACCGCCCAAGCAAAGCGTCAGGGTGGTGTACAAATCAAATATGGGCTGCGAACAAAAGCAGAAAAAGAACGCCATTGGTAGACAGGTAAGTGATGGATGGAGGGATAGATTGAGAGATAAAGGGACAGAAACATTAGTTAGATAAGAAAGGCAAAGGGGAGCCTAAGCAGACAGGAGGGAAAGGCACTTAGGGATTGGAAAAAGAAAGATCAAATGCGAGGTGAAAGAAATAGGTTTTAAGCATGGCCTTAAATCTAGGGAATGAAGGTTCAGTGCAGAGTGTATGTAGTAATGAATTCCAAAGTGCAGGGCCCAGAAAAAAAAATGCAGAGTGACGGGTGAATTCAAGGTGCACCTGTGCGGGCGAGGGAAGGAAAAGATGGTTCCCATGAGTGGACTGGAGTAGACAAGGGGAAGGCTGAAGGTGAATGAGGCCTGCTAGATACTGAGGACCGCCAGTGTGAATGACCTTGTGAACAGTTGTAAGTATCTTATAAGTGAATCTGGTTTTGAGAGGGAGCCAGTGTAGGTGTATGAGCAAGGGGGTAACATGGTTGGATGGGGAGGAGCGAGTGAAAAGACGAGCTGCAGTGTTCTGGATGAGTTGTAACCGGCGAAGTTGATACTGGGGGAGACATGCGAGAATAATGTTACAATAGTGAAGTCTAGACACTATGAGTGACAGCACAAGGGTAATTAAAGAGGAGGGAGAAAGAAAAGGCCAAACAGCACGGATTTGACATAGGGAGATAAAAGAACTATAGATAAGTGAGGAGATGTGCTGATGAAAGGTAAGAGAAGAATCCAGCGTGACCCCAAGGTACTGTAGAGTTGTTAGAAGAAGTATTGGAGTGGCAGACAGTGTGGGGGATAATGAGGGACAAGGGGCACCGAAGGCAGGGCCGGCCCGTCCATTGAGCAAGAATGTTTTTTGCACAGGGCCCCGCGTTTCAGGGGGCCCCGCACAAAGAACATTCTGCTTTTTTCAAAATTAAATTTAAAAAAAAAAAAAACGCTGGCTGTTACTGCTGCCGCTGCCGCCGCAGCAGCAGCAGAATGGACTGTCCCACGGGGCCCCCTCTGCCCGGCTAAATCCCTCCTTCCGTGATGGCTGAGCCCCTCCGTGCCGGCTTTGAGAGTCGCGAAGGGAGAGTGTCTCCCTCGCGTCTCTGTTAAGCCTGCAGGGGCAGATGGGAGCTTAAACTGAAAATGGGGTGATAGGGGGTTAGGACTGGAAGTGGGTTGATGGGGGGGCTAGGACTGGTATTGGGTTGGGGGGTTGCTAGGACTGGAAATGGGCTGATGGGTGGCTAGGACTGGAAATGGGCTGATGCAGGGACTAGAAGGGAATGGATGCTGGGTGAGGCTGGAACTAGAAGGGAGCTGATGTTGGGGGAGGATTAGAATGGGATGGGGCTGGAAGAGTAAAATGGAGAAGGGAAAAATATTTTGTGTGGGAGGGATAAAAAATCTACAATTGGCCGGGTATTGGGAGAGTAAGTGGGGATTGAGGATGGAGGGGTAAAATTTGAGTGGATGAAATAGGAATGAGGAAAGAGCAAAAGGAGAAAGATTAGTATGTTAAAGCAGATGTAGAGAGAGAATGGAAAAAAACTAGAAGAGAGAAGAAAGGACAAATGGACAGCAGACGATGGAGAGTTAGCAGAAGACACGAAGAAACCAGAAGAAAGTGGCTGGAGCAATTGCAGCTGAAAAAAAATGCACAAAAGGTAGAAAAATATCTCTTTATTTTGAATTTATTAATTGGAATATGTCAGCTCTGGTAAATGTGCATCATTAACATCTGCGCTTTGTTTAATACAAGAGTAAATTAATGTATAGTTTTATTTCTACAGTGTTGTACATTCCAAGTTTGGCTTTTGGGATTCCCAGTTTAATTATTCTCTTCCTGTTTCTAAATTGTGATTACTTGTTTGGTGATGGTCTATGTTCTGCATGTGTAACTGAGCTGAGGTGTTCTGTTTATATAATTCCTATTTGACATTGCCACTTGTTCTCTTTCCCCAGTAGGTCATGTATTCTTGTTCTCTGAAATGTATTGGTTTAATATTTGCAGTGTTGCCTTTTGATTGGTAGAGTATGGTGCTTTGTGAGTCCTGGTAGTGCTGTTAGGATATGGCGGGTTTGCTATGGGTTCTAAATGCCTGATATGAATAAATGAATTGCTCCACTCCAACTTATTGCTAAATATAAAATCTTTATAGGAATGTTCCTCATTCAACTTATCATGCCCTATTTGTAGTCTCAGATTCACACGGCACTGATTATCATGAGATTCAATGAAAATCAACGTGCCCAAAAACATCAATGACTACTGGGCTTTTTTCTTTTTTTGTATAATGCTGATACAACCCTTCTGTGCTTATCTTCCCTTATGAAAAAAATATATATATCTTTGTTAAAATATGTTTTCAAGATGCCATTTCTCTTTGTTGATTATCACTGTGTTGATTTTTTACAGATAAATATATATATACTCATATTGATAAACTTATCTTTTTTGTGTTGATTCTTCTTATGCTTGAGAATGCTAAGTCTTCTCTTAGCGATAAGCACTGATTTATCTGTACTCTCAACGCTCCATTTGGCGCCTATGCGTTTCACTCCCTGATTAGGAGTTTCATCAGGAGATCTATATATGAGCAAAAATAGCATTATAGATAACGGAGCCAAAATCCACTGAAATTAGCTAGTTGTGTTACAATGCCTAATACGAACGTGCTGACCTTGAAACTTATAAAACATATATCACAAAACTAAGTTAAAAAGCTAGTTAACTGTTCAAACCTGTTCTTTTGTGTTAATATCACCTCTTTGTTAACTGCTGCCCACGTCTCTCTGTGTTTTTCGAAGCAAAAAACGCCGCGCATGCGGATTTCTCTCCACTGCCTCCTTTTAAAGTGCTCAGCTGTTCCTCCTAGATCAGAAATCATTTACACACTTGCCATTCTATACACGCATTTAAACCTAAAGGCTGAACTGTATTTAAGGTGAAGATCCAGCGTTGTTCATAGAACAATAAAGTTTCATCCAGTGTTTTGCCTTTTTTAGATTTATTAATATGGTCAATACAAAAACAGCGGAGTTGTAAAAATTCATGATTCAGTTCTATACAATGTTGTACTAGAGGTGCCGTCATGATTTTATTTTTCAACCGGCTCTTGTGTTCTTGTATCCGGACCCTGAAACTACGGCTGGTCTTTCCAATGTATAATTTTTCACAAGGACATTTAATTGCATAAATCACTGATGTAGTGTTGCATGTCGTAGTTTTTTTGAGTACGTATTTTTTATCAGCATGAGTGAACTCTGAAATTTCCTCTGTTATCTGGCAAATAGTGCATTGTCCACATGCTGTGTGACCAGCAGGTTTTGAATCTTCTATTGGCATGCATAAAGAAGGTGTTTTTACTGGACTCAATTGTTCTTTAAAGTTGTTGTTTCTTTGCCAGACACATCTGATGGTGTTCTCTGTTAACCCAGGAACTGTTCTCAATATGTGTAGATTCTTTGTGACTAGCCTTTGAATACGGTAACTGAGAGGAGAATATCTTGTAACTAAATTGACGCTGTCATCCAACTTATTTCTTCTGGTAGGACATACCAACCAAGTTCTATCATTGTTCAGAGCTCTTTTATACGCTTGTGTTACAATACGTTCAGGATAGCCTCTATCGATGAAATCTTTGAACAGTTGTTTTGATTTATTTTTAAAGTCAGACTTGTCCGAACAATTACGTCGAAATCTTAAAAATTGTGAAAAAGGGAGACTGTTTTTTAATTTCTTTGGATGTGCACTAGAATAATGTAAAAAAGTATTTCTAGTTGTGGGTTTTCTGTATATAGTAGTTTCCCATTTTGTCTGTCCTTTGATTACTATCAAATCCAGAAATGTGATTGATTGTGAAGCTATAGTATGGGTAAACTTGATGGCCGTATTGCATCCATTTAACCAGGTTACAAATGCCTCTGCTGCTTCAATTGATCCTTTCCAAAGTGTGAAAATGTCATCTATAAAGCGCATCCATAATAAAATTTGTGAAGCCCATGGGGATGCTTGCAACCATTCTCGCTCAAAATCCCCCATGAATAGATTTGCTATAGATGGGGCACACGAGGCCCCCATTGCAATGCCTGATGTTTGTAAATATATACTTTTCTCAAAATGAAAAAAATTTTTTTGTATGACCAATTTAGACAAGTCCGTAAGAAATGTGAGATGAGTGTCAGACAAGTCTTTTCGACTACGTAATGATTTTTTCCACTGTATTGAGAGCTTCTTGCTGAGGTATACTAGTATAGAGCGCCGTGATGTCTAAGGTCATAAATAATATGTCTGTCTCCAACGCCCTTGAATTATGCTGTTCTAATTTCTCTATAAAGTGGGAAGTGTCTCGAAGGTATGATGGAATTTCCTTCAATAAAGGTCTCAAAAAACCCATCGAGATAAACGGAGAGTGGTTCCAAGATGGATCCCCTTGTCGACACTATCGGTCTACCCGGCGGTTTTGACAGGCTTTTATGTATTTTCGGGACTAGATATAACTGAGCTATAGCTGGAGCTTTGATGTTTAAAAAAATCATCTCTTTCTTAGAGATCAATTTTTGTTGAAGAGCTGTTGTTGTTAAATCTTTGATGGCATTTCGTACTTCTTGAGTAGGGTCTACTTGCAGCTCTTGATAAACCTGGATATCTGATAATTGGCTGGCTGCCTCTCGTAAATAATCCCTTTTGTTCTGAATGACTATAGCGCCACCTTTGTCAGCTCTAGAAATGACGATGTCATTCCGTTGCTTCAATTCTCTCCATGATTTCCTCTCATTTTTCGTTAATACATTATGTGTTAATCTGTGTTGATCTTCAAGCTGTGAAAGATCTTTTAAAATGACTTCTTTGAAAGTGTGTATAGCCGGAATTAATGGACCAGGAGGGACCCATGTCGATTCTAATGGAAGAGGTATCCTATATGCAGAAGGGATAGATTCTGGAAGCGGATTCTGATAAAAGTAACCCTTTAAATTAAGTTTTCTGATAAAGGCCTCGAAATCTATCCGAAACTGGAACGGATCATGAATCAGAACAGGTACAAAGGACAAGCCTTTCTGTAGTACTTGAAGTTGATCTTTCGGAAGAGGAATATCAGAAATATTTATCACTGCCATAGAGTCATTATCGTTGTCTAATTGTTGACCTGGTATTGTAACTAATCGCGTGTTCTGTTTCTCGTGACAATTTTTTTCTTTTTCTTTTTGTCTGAGGCCTCTTCTGAAAAATCCTCTGTCGATGATCTATTGGATTCAGTGCTAGTATTGTCCTCTGAGGATGCTGAAAACGTCACTTTCTTTTTTGTTTTTTGTCTTCTGTTTTGATTCATCCAAGGGTATACATACCCCTTGGTATAATCATCGTGGTCTCTTTTGAATTTTTTATTTTTGACTAGAGTTACTTCTTGTCGTAATGTTGTCAATTGTTTGGTTATTTCTTCCCATTTCTGTTTAAACGTGTCTTCCGACTCCGCTTTCTTAAGTTTGGAAACTAATTGATCTGCTTCTATGATATGTTGTTCAAGTACCTTCTTGGTGTTTTCTGCAATAAGGACCATAAGGTCCAAAGAACATTTATTTAAAATGCAATTCCATTTGTTCACAAATTCTGAATCAGTAGCAAATAGACGAGGCTCCTTATAGACTCTCAGTCCCCTCGGAATTTGACATCTATTAACGTATTCTATCATTGACAGCCTATGAAGTTCCGATCTGACTATCTGTCTTTGCTTCTTTAAAAGGGCTTCCCATATAGTTTCATCCGTTATTTCTGTCTGGTGATTAGTTGAAAATGGCGTTTTTTCTTGACAGAGTGACGTGATAAAATCAGACGAAAAACTCAACACATTTTTCCATCCGGCTGGACCTTCCATTGTAGAAATACAAAAAATTGTTTGTGGTCTTTTCGGAGCTATATATACCTGATATGAATAAATGAATTGCTCCACTCCAACTTATTGCTAAATATAAAATCTTTATAGGAATGTTCCTCATTCAACTTATCATGCCCTATTTGTAGTCTCAGATTCACACGGCACTGATTATCATGAGATTCAATGAAAATCAACGTGCCCAAAAACATCAATGACTACTGGGCTTTTTTCTTTTTTTGTATAATGCTGATACAACCCTTCTGTGCTTATCTTCCCTTATGAAAAAAATATATATCTTTGTTAAAATATGTTTTCAAGATGCCATTTCTCTTTGTTGATTATCACTGTGTTGATTTTTTACAGATAAATATATATACTCATATTGATAAACTTATCTTTTTTGTGTTGATTCTTCTTATGCTTGAGAATGCTAAGTCTTCTCTTAGCGATAAGCACTGATTTATCTGTACTCTCAACGCTCCATTTGGCGCCTATGCGTTTCACTCCCTGATTAGGAGTTTCATCAGGAGATCTATATATGAGCAAAAATAGCATTATAGATAACGGAGCCAAAATCCACTGAAATTAGCTAGTTGTGTTACAATGCCTAATACGAACGTGCTGACCTTGAAACTTATAAAACATATATCACAAAACTAAGTTAAAAAGCTAGTTAACTGTTCAAACCTGTTCTTTTGTGTTAATATCACCTCTTTGTTAACTGCTGCCCACGTCTCTCTGTGTTTTTCGAAGCAAAAAAACGCCGCGCATGCGGATTTCTCTCCACTGCCTCCTTTTAAAGTGCTCAGCTGTTCCTCCTAGATCAGAAATCATTTACACACTTGCCATTCTATACACGCATTTAAACCTAAAGGCTGAACTGTATTTAAGGTGAAGATCCAGCGTTGTTCATAGAACAATAAAGTTTCATCCAGTGTTTTGCCTTTTTTAGATTTATTAATATGGTCAATACAAAAACAGCGGAGTTGTAAAAATTCATGATTCAGTTCTATACAATGTTGTACTAGAGGTGCCGTCATGATTTTATTTTTCAACCGGCTCTTGTGTTCTTGTATCCGGACCCTGAAACTACGGCTGGTCTTTCCAATGTATAATTTTTCACAAGGACATTTAATTGCATAAATCACTGATGTAGTGTTGCATGTCGTAGTTTTTTTGAGTACGTATTTTTTATCAGCATGAGTGAACTCTGAAATTTCCTCTGTTATCTGGCAAATAGTGCATTGTCCACATGCTGTGTGACCAGCAGGTTTTGAATCTTCTATTGGCATGCATAAAGAAGGTGTTTTTACTGGACTCAATTGTTCTTTAAAGTTGTTGTTTCTTTGCCAGACACATCTGATGGTGTTCTCTGTTAACCCAGGAACTGTTCTCAATATGTGTAGATTCTTTGTGACTAGCCTTTGAATACGGTAACTGAGAGGAGAATATCTTGTAACTAAATTGACGCTGTCATCCAACTTCTTTCTTCTGGTAGGACATACCAACCAAGTTCTATCATTGTTCAGAGCTCTTTTATACGCTTGTGTTACAATACGTTCAGGATAGCCTCTATCGATGAAATCTTTGAACAGTTGTTTTGATTTATTTTTAAAGTCAGACTTGTCCGAACAATTACGTCGAAATCTTAAAAATTGTGAAAAAGGGAGACTGTTTTTTAATTTCTTTGGATGTGCACTAGAATAATGTAAAAAAGTATTTCTAGTTGTGGGTTTTCTGTATATAGTAGTTTCCCATTTTGTCTGTCCTTTGATTACTATCAAATCCAGAAATGTGATTGATTGTGAAGCTATAGTATGGGTAAACTTGATGGCCGTATTGCATCCATTTAACCAGGTTACAAATGCCTCTGCTGCTTCAATTGATCCTTTCCAAAGTGTGAAAATGTCATCTATAAAGCGCATCCATAATATAATTTGTGAAGCCCATGGGGATGCTTGCAACCATTCTCGCTCAAAATCCCCCATGAATAGATTTGCTATAGATGGGGCACACGAGGCCCCCATTGCAATGCCTGATGTTTGTAAATATATACTTTTCTCAAAATGAAAAAAATTTTTTTGTATGACCAATTTAGACAAGTCCGTAAGAAATGTGAGATGAGTGTCAGACAAGTCTTTTCGACTACGTAATGATTTTTCCACTGTATTAAGAGCTTCTTGCTGAGGTATACTAGTATAGAGCGCCGTGATGTCTAAGGTCATAAATAATATGTCTGTCTCCAACGCCCTTGAATTATGCTGTTCTAATTTCTCTATAAAGTGGGAAGTGTCTCGAAGGTATGATGGAATTTCCTTCAATAAAGGTCTCAAAAAACTATCGAGATAAACGGAGAGTGGTTCCAAGATGGATCCCCTTGTCGACACTATCGGTCTACCCGGTGGTTTTGACAGGCTTTTATGTATTTTCGGGACTAGATATAACTGAGCTATAGCTGGAGCTTTGATGTTTAAAAAAATCATCTCTTTCTTAGAGATCAATTTTTGTTGAAGAGCTGTTGTTGTTAAATCTTTGATGGCATTTCGTACTTCTTGAGTAGGGTCTATTTGCAGCTCTTGATAAACCTGGATATCTGATAATTGGCTGGCTGCCTCTCGTAAATAATCCCTTTTGTTCTGAATGACTATAGCGCCACCTTTGTCAGCTCTAGAAATGACGATGTCATTCCGTTGCTTCAATTCTCTCCATGATTTCCTCTCATTTTTCGTTAATACATTATGTGTTAATCTGTGTTGATCTTCAAGCTGTGAAAGATCTTTTAAAATGACTTCTTTGAAAGTGTGTATAGCCGGAATTAATGGACCAGGAGGGACCCATGTCGATTTTAATGGAAGAGGTATCCTATATGCAGAAGGGATAGATTCTGGAAGCGGATTCTGATAAAAGTAACCCTTTAAATTAAGTTTTCTGATAAAGGCCTCGAAATCTATCCGAAACTGGAACGGATCATGAATCAGAACAGGTACAAAGGACAAGCCTTTCTGTAGTACTTGAAGTTGATCTTTCGGAAGAGGAATATCAGAAATATTTATCACTGCCATAGAGTCATTATCGTTGTCTAATTGTTGACCTGGTATTGTAACTAATCGCGTGTTCTGTTTCTCGTGACAATTTTTTTCTTTTTCTTTTTGTCTGAGGCCTCTTCTGAAAAATCCTCTGTCGATGATCTATTGGATTCAGTGCTAGTATTGTCCTCTGAGGATGCTGAAAACGTCACTTTCTTTTTTGTTTTTTGTCTTCTGTTTTGATTCATCCAAGGGTATACATACCAACATAACAACAACAGCTCTTCAACAAAAATTGATCTCTAAGAAAGAGATGATTTTTTTAAACATCAAAGCTCCAGCTATAGCTCAGTTATATCTAGTCCCGAAAATACATAAAAGCCTGTCAAAACCACCGGGTAGACCGATAGTGTCGACAAGGGGATCCATCTTGGAACCACTCTCCGTTTATCTCGATAGTTTTTTGAGACCTTTATTGAAGGAAATTCCATCATACCTTCGAGACACTTCCCACTTTATAGAGAAATTAGAACAGCATAATTCAAGGGCGTTGGAGACAGACATATTATTTATGACCTTAGACATCACGGCGCTCTATACTAGTATACCTCAGCAAGAAGCTCTTAATACAGTGGAAAAATCATTACGTAGTCGAAAAGACTTGTCTGACACTCATCTCACATTTCTTACGGACTTGTCTAAATTGGTCATACAAAAAAATTTTTTTCATTTTGAGAAAAGTATATATTTACAAACATCAGGCATTGCAATGGGGGCCTCGTGTGCCCCATCTATAGCAAATCTATTCATGGGGGATTTTGAGCGAGAATGGTTGCAAGCATCCCCATGGGCTTCACAAATTATATTATGGATGCGCTTTATAGATGACATTTTCACACTTTGGAAAGGATCAATTGAAGCAGCAGAGGCATTTGTAACCTGGTTAAATGGATGCAATACGGCCATCAAGTTTACCCATACTATAGCTTCACAATCAATCACATTTCTGGATTTGATAGTAATCAAAGGACAGACAAAATGGGAAACTACTATATACAGAAAACCCACAACTAGAAATACTTTTTTACATTATTCTAGTGCACATCCAAAGAAATTAAAAAACAGTCTCCCTTTTTCACAATTTTTAAGATTTCGACGTAATTGTTCGGACAAGTCTGACTTTAAAAATAAATCAAAACAACTGTTCAAAGATTTCATCGATAGAGGCTATCCTGAACGTATTGTAACACAAGCGTATAAAAGAGCTCTGAACAATGATAGAACTTGGTTGGTATGTCCTACCAGAAGAAAGAAGTAGGATGACAGCGTCAATTTAGTTACAAGATATTCTCCTCTCAGTTACCGTATTCAAAGGCTAGTCACAAAGAATCTACACATATTGAGAACAGTTCCTGGGTTAACAGAGAACACCATCAGATGTGTCTGGCAAAGAAACAACAACTTTAAAGAACAATTGAGTCCAGTAAAAACACCTTCTTTATGCATGCCAATAGAAGATTCAAAACCTGCTGGTCACACAGCATGTGGACAATGCACTATTTGCCAGATAACAGAGGAAATTTCAGAGTTCACTCATGCTGATAAAAAATACGTACTCAAAAAAACTACGACATGCAACACTACATCAGTGATTTATGCAATTAAATGTCCTTGTGAAAAATTATACATTGGAAAGACCAGCCGTAGTTTCAGGGTCCGGATACAAGAACACAAGAGCCGGTTGAAAAATAAAATCATGACGGCACCTCTAGTACAACATTGTATAGAACTGAATCATGAATTTTTACAACTCCGCTGTTTTTGTATTGACCATATTAATAAATCTAAAAAAGGCAAAACACTGGATGAAACTTTATTGTTCTATGAACAACGCTGGATCTTCACCTTAAATACAGTTCAGCCTTTAGGTTTAAATGCGTGTATAGAATGGCAAGTGTGTAAATGATTTCTGATCTAGGAGGAACAGCTGAGCACTTTAAAAGGAGGCAGTGGAGAGAAATCCGCATGCGCGGCGTTTTTTGCTTCGAAAAACACAGAGAGACGTGGGCAGCAGTTAACAAAGAGGTGATATTAACACAAAAGAACAGGTTTGAACAGTTAACTAGCTTTTTAACTTAGTTTTGTGATATATGTTTTATAAGTTTCAAGGTCAGCACGTTCGTATTAGGCATTGTAACACAACTAGCTAATTTCAGTGGATTTTGGCTCCGTTATCTATAATGCTATTTTTGCTCATATATAGATCTCCTGATGAAACTCCTAATCAGGGAGTGAAACGCATAGGCGCCAAATGGAGCGTTGAGAGTACAGATAAATCAGTGCTTATCGCTAAGAGAAGACTTAGCATTCTCAAGCATAAGAAGAATCAACACAAAAAAGATAAGTTTATCAATATGAGTATATATATATTTATCTGTAAAAAATCAACACAGTGATAATCAACAAAGAGAAATGGCATCTTGAAAACATATTTTAACAAAGATATATATATTTTTTTCATAAGGGAAGATAAGCACAGAAGGGTTGTATCAGCATTATACAAAAAAAGAAAAAAGCCCAGTAGTCATTGATGTTTTTGGGCACGTTGATTTTCATTGAATCTCATGATAATCAGTGCCGTGTGAATCTGAGACTACAAATAGGGCATGATAAGTTGAATGAGGAACATTCCTATAAAGATTTTATATTTAGCAATAAGTTGGAGTGGAGCAATTCATTTATTCATATCAGGTATATATAGCTCCGAAAAGACCACAAACAATTTTTTGTATTTCTACAATGGAAGGTCCAGCCGGATGGAAAAATGTGTTGAGTTTTTCGTCTGATTTTATCACGTCACTCTGTCAAGAAAAAACGCCATTTTCAACTAATCACCAGACAGAAATAACGGATGAAACTATATGGGAAGCCCTTTTAAAGAAGCAAAGACAGATAGTCAGATCGGAACTTCATAGGCTGTCAATGATAGAATACGTTAATAGATGTCAAATTCCGAGGGGACTGAGAGTCTATAAGGAGCCTCGTCTATTTGCTACTGATTCAGAATTTGTGAACAAATGGAATTGCATTTTAAATAAATGTTCTTTGGACCTTATGGTCCTTATTGCAGAAAACACCAAGAAGGTACTTGAACAACATATCATAGAAGCAGATCAATTAGTTTCCAAACTTAAGAAAGCGGAGTCGGAAGACACGTTTAAACAGAAATGGGAAGAAATAACCAAACAATTGACAACATTACGACAAGAAGTAACTCTAGTCAAAAATAAAAAATTCAAAAGAGACCACGATGATTATACCAAGGGGTATGTATACCCTTGGATGAATCAAAACAGAAGACAAAAAACAAAAAAGAAAGTGACGTTTTCAGCATCCTCAGAGGACAATACTAGCACTGAATCCAATAGATCATCGACAGAGGATTTTTCAGAAGAGGCCTCAGACAAAAAGAAAAAGAAAAAAATTGTCACGAGAAACAGAACACGCGATTAGTTACAATACCAGGTCAACAATTAGACAACGATAATGACTCTATGGCAGTGATAAATATTTCTGATATTCCTCTTCCGAAAGATCAACTTCAAGTACTACAGAAAGGCTTGTCCTTTGTACCTGTTCTGATTCATGATCCGTTCCAGTTTCGGATAGATTTCGAGGCCTTTATCAGAAAACTTAATTTAAAGGGTTACTTTTATCAGAATCCGCTTCCAGAATCTATCCCTTCTGCATATAGGATACCTCTTCCATTAAAATCGACATGGGTCCCTCCTGGTCCATTAATTCCGGCTATACACACTTTCAAAGAAGTCATTTTAAAAGATCTTTCACAGCTTGAAGATCAACACAGATTAACACATAATGTATTAACGAAAAATGAGAGGAAATCATGGAGAGAATTGAAGCAACGGAATGACATCGTCATTTCTAGAGCTGACAAAGGTGGCGCTATAGTCATTCAGAACAAAAGGGATTATTTACGAGAGGCAGCCAGCCAATTATCAGATATCCAGGTTTATCAAGAGCTGCAAATAGACCCTACTCAAGAAGTACGAAATGCCATCAAAGATTTAACAACAACAGCTCTTCAACAAAAATTGATCTCTAAGAAAGAGATGATTTTTTTAAACATCAAAGCTCCAGCTATAGCTCAGTTATATCTAGTCCCGAAAATACATAAAAGCCTGTCAAAACCACCGGGTAGACCGATAGTGTCGACAAGGGGATCCATCTTGGAACCACTCTCCGTTTATCTCGATAGTTTTTTGAGACCTTTATTGAAGGAAATTCCATCATACCTTCGAGACACTTCCCACTTTATAGAGAAATTAGAACAGCATAATTCAAGGGCGTTGGAGACAGACATATTATTTATGACCTTAGACATCACGGCGCTCTATACTAGTATACCTCAGCAAGAAGCTCTTAATACAGTGGAAAAATCATTACGTAGTCGAAAAGACTTGTCTGACACTCATCTCACATTTCTTACGGACTTGTCTAAATTGGTCATACAAAAAAATTTTTTTCATTTTGAGAAAAGTATATATTTACAAACATCAGGCATTGCAATGGGGGCCTCGTGTGCCCCATCTATAGCAAATCTATTCATGGGGGATTTTGAGCGAGAATGGTTGCAAGCATCCCCATGGGCTTCACAAATTATATTATGGATGCGCTTTATAGATGACATTTTCACACTTTGGAAAGGATCAATTGAAGCAGCAGAGGCATTTGTAACCTGGTTAAATGGATGCAATACGGCCATCAAGTTTACCCATACTATAGCTTCACAATCAATCACATTTCTGGATTTGATAGTAATCAAAGGACAGACAAAATGGGAAACTACTATATACAGAAAACCCACAACTAGAAATACTTTTTTACATTATTCTAGTGCACATCCAAAGAAATTAAAAAACAGTCTCCCTTTTTCACAATTTTTAAGATTTCGACGTAATTGTTCGGACAAGTCTGACTTTAAAAATAAATCAAAACAACTGTTCAAAGATTTCATCGATAGAGGCTATCCTGAACGTATTGTAACACAAGCGTATAAAAGAGCTCTGAACAATGATAGAACTTGGTTGGTATGTCCTACCAGAAGAAAGAAGTTGGATGACAGCGTCAATTTAGTTACAAGATATTCTCCTCTCAGTTACCGTATTCAAAGGCTAGTCACAAAGAATCTACACATATTGAGAACAGTTCCTGGGTTAACAGAGAACACCATCAGATGTGTCTGGCAAAGAAACAACAACTTTAAAGAACAATTGAGTCCAGTAAAAACACCTTCTTTATGCATGCCAATAGAAGATTCAAAACCTGCTGGTCACACAGCATGTGGACAATGCACTATTTGCCAGATAACAGAGGAAATTTCAGAGTTCACTCATGCTGATAAAAAATACGTACTCAAAAAAACTACGACATGCAACACTACATCAGTGATTTATGCAATTAAATGTCCTTGTGAAAAATTATACATTGGAAAGACCAGCCGTAGTTTCAGGGTCCGGATACAAGAACACAAGAGCCGGTTGAAAAATAAAATCATGACGGCACCTCTAGTACAACATTGTATAGAACTGAATCATGAATTTTTACAACTCCGCTGTTTTTGTATTGACCATATTAATAAATCTAAAAAAGGCAAAACACTGGATGAAACTTTATTGTTCTATGAACAACGCTGGATCTTCACCTTAAATACAGTTCAGCCTTTAGGTTTAAATGCGTGTATAGAATGGCAAGTGTGTAAATGATTTCTGATCTAGGAGGAACAGCTGAGCACTTTAAAAGGAGGCAGGCAGTGGAGAGAAATCCGCATGCGCGGCGTTTTTTGCTTCGAAAAACACAGAGAGACGTGGGCAGCAGTTAACAAAGAGGTGATATTAACACAAAAGAACAGGTTTGAACAGTTAACTAGCTTTTTAACTTAGTTTTGTGATATATGTTTTATAAGTTTCAAGGTCAGCACGTTCGTATTAGGCATTGTAACACAACTAGCTAATTTCAGTGGATTTTGGCTCCGTTATCTATAATGCTATTTTTGCTCATATATAGATCTCCTGATGAAACTCCTAATCAGGGAGTGAAACGCATAGGCGCCAAATGGAGCGTTGAGAGTACAGATAAATCAGTGCTTATCGCTAAGAGAAGACTTAGCATTCTCAAGCATAAGAAGAATCAACACAAAAAAGATAAGTTTATCAATATGAGTATATATATATTTATCTGTAAAAAATCAACACAGTGATAATCAACAAAGAGAAATGGCATCTTGAAAACATATTTTAACAAAGATATATATATTTTTTCATAAGGGAAGATAAGCACAGAAGGGTTGTATCAGCATTATACAAAAAAAGAAAAAAGCCCAGTAGTCATTGATGTTTTTGGGCACGTTGATTTTCATTGAATCTCATGATAATCAGTGCCGTGTGAATCTGAGACTACAAATAGGGCATGATAAGTTGAATGAGGAACATTCCTATAAAGATTTTATATTTAGCAATAAGTTGGAGTGGAGCAATTCATTTATTCATATCAGGTATATATAGCTCCGAAAAGACCACAAACAATTTTTTATGGGTTCTAAATGGGCAGTGTTTGTAGTAGTTCCTAATGTGTCTGGCAGTTGGCACTGGATTATAGTAATGTAGAAATCTTTTAGTCTTTCTTTATCCATACACTCATTAAGAGGCACGTTTACTAAAAGTTAGTATATGGTAACATTATGCAAATATTTATGCAAATGAGGCCCCACACCGAGTCTCCGCACATGGCCCCGCACCCCCCTTGGGCCGCCCCTGACCGAAGGTAAATCAGAGGGCTGCAGATTTGACTGGGTTAATATGTAGGAAATTTCTATTTAACCAAGAGGAAACACGAGAAAGAGTAGTTACTCACCTGTAACAGGTGAGGCCTTGTCCCGAAGAACCTTGAACAAGGTACAGGCCACTAGAGGCGTGGGAGGAAACGCATACAGTAGGCCCGTAGACCAAGAAATTAGAAACACATCTGCTGCTATTCT
This sequence comes from Ichthyophis bannanicus, assembly GCA_033557465.1. NCBI lineage: Eukaryota > Metazoa > Chordata > Amphibia > Gymnophiona > Ichthyophiidae > Ichthyophis > Ichthyophis bannanicus. Next base: position 100,064,284 of record CM066039.1, read on the forward strand.
CAGAGGATGCGGTTGTCTGTAACAGAACCGGGGCAGCTGCTGGTTCAGTGGACTCGCAAAGAGATCGATAGTTGGAAGACCCCATCTGAGAAAGATCTGTTGGACCACTAGTGGATTCAAGTGCCATTCGTGAGGCTGTAGAATCCTGCTTAACCTGTCTGCTAGGTAATTCTACTGGCCAGGTAGATAAACTGCTTTGAGAAACATGCCTTGTTTGACTGCCAGGGAACAAACAGCTTGTGCTTCCTGACACAGAAGCCTGGATCCTGTGCCTCCCTGCTTGTTCACATAGAACATGGCCACTTGATTGTCTGTCTGAACTAAGACAAACTGGTGAGAGAGAACATGAGAGAAAGTCTGTAGAGCCAAGCGGATAGCTCGTAACTCCAACAGATTGATCTGCTGTGTTGCCTCCCAAGGAGACCAGAGGCCCTGAGTGCATGCACCCTGGCAATGTGGCCCCCAACCCTGTAAGGAAGCATCGGTTGTCAGCACCTGTGTGTGTGGCGGCACTTGGAAAGGCACTTCCCTGACAAGGTTTGGGAGATGTAGCCACCACCGCAGGGAGTCCACTAGTAGTTTGGACACCCTTAATCTGTCTCTTAAGTCTCCTCTGGCTTGCACCCACTGAGCTCTGAGGCACCACTGAGCAGGCCGCATATGCAGACGGGCATTCGGAGTTACATGGACCATGGATGCCATGTGACCTAAGAGCCTCAGGAAGTGTCTGGCGGAGACCAGAGAACTGCTCTGGAACTGTTTGGCCAAGCCCATCAGCCTGTGGGCCCTGCCCTCGGGCAAATAAGCCTTTGCCTGAAGGGTATCTAGTCTTGCCCCTATGAACTATATGTTCTGTGAGGGGAGCAAAGTGGACTTTGCGAAGTTTATGACAAAGCCTAGATGCTGGAGAAGAGATACAGTGCGAAGGGTGGCTTGTCTGGTCTCCTGTGGAGACTGACCCCTGATGAGCCAGTCATCCAGGTATGGGAAGACAAAGATGCCCTGGTTTTGGAGATAGGCTGCCACCACTGCCAGGTGCTTGGTGAAACCCTGGCAGCGGAGGTTAGGCCAAAGGGAAGTACCCTGTACTGAAAATGATTTCCTCCCCCTACAAATCTGAGATATTGTCTGTGGTCTGGATGAATGAGGATGTGAGTATAAGATCCTTTAGGTCTAAGGAGCATAGCCAATCTCCCTGCTGGAGGTAGGGCATCAGTATCCCAAGGGTAAGCATCTTGAACTTTTCCCTCTCCAGGAACTTGTTGAGATTTCACAAGTCTAGGATGGGCCTGAGGCCTCCTGTCCTTTTTGGTATCAGAAAGTACCTGGAATAGAAGCCGTGCCCTTTCAGGCGGTGAGGCACCAGTTCCACTGCCTGCTCCTTTAGAAGACTTGTCAACTCCTGAAGGAGGAGGTTCCTGTGAAGAGGAAGTCTTGGAGGCTCCCCTGGAAAATAGGAGGGCGGTAACTGGTTGAAGTGGAGCAAGTAGCCCTTCTGGACTATGCTCAGTACCCAGGCATCCCCTGTTATGGCTGACCACCTGTGGGCATACAGAGTCAGCCGGCCTCCTGTGCTGAGTGGAGCCAGCTGTGGAGGAGAGGCTATGCAGTGGGAGTCAAAACCCTGCTCCCTGCTGTGCAGGAGCTGGAGCTGGTGGCTTGGGGGTTTTCTGCCTACGGCGCCCATGTCCCTGCCCCTTGGCCTGCTGGCCCTGTTGGGGAACTGTAGAGGCCTGGAATTGAGGGTAGGATTTGAAGGCAGTATCCTTCCTCAGGAAAAAGGGCTTCGTCCCCGAGCCCTTCTTTCTCTGAGAAGGGGCAAAAGTCTTTCTGGACAGCCTTGTCCTGGTGAGAGTCTGTCTCGATTTCTGCAGCCTTTTCAGCCATGGGTTTGCCAAAAAGTTTCTCACCTCGGCAAGGGACATCGACCAATTTGTCCTGTACCCATGGCTCCAGATCTGATGACTGTAGCCAGGCCTGACGGCGTGCACCGATGCCAGCCGCGGTTACCCGGGCCGAAGCCTCAAAGTCATCATAGGCTGCTCGAGAGATAAACTTTGAGCACTCTCGAATCCCCGAGGACAAAGGTTCCTCGGAGAGGCCAGCTGAGAACCCAGCAATTTCCTTCACCAGGTCTCGGAGGTACATGCCCATGTACAGCTGGTAAGTCTGGACACAGCAAGACAGCATAGAGCCCTGGAAGCACTTTCTACTGAAGGCATCCAGGTTCCAGGCCTCCCGGCCGGGGGGCACTGAGGAGTGCATCTTATGACTCTTCAGACGATGCATGGCCGATTCCACAACCATGGAGTGGTGCGGTAGCTGTGCCTTCTGGAACCCAGGGCTCTTACGGACTCGATAGATGGAATCAACCCGTTTGCTAAGAACTGGCGCCAAGGCTGGTGCCTCCCACATGCGTAAGAGCAGCCGTTCAAGCATCGGAAGAACCGGTACAGTAAAGGCCCCCTTAAGCGGAGAGTCGTACTGGAGTGCATTGAGCTCTTCGGCTCGAGGCTCCTCCTCGGCATCCGTGGGGAAGGCCAAAGCTTTGGCCATGTCCCTCACGAAGTCCGAGAACCGGATATCCTCCGGGGGGGACCTTCTCCGAGGCTCAGACTCCGGTGAGTCCGAAGGGATGCACTGGGTCCGGAAGGTGTCCAGGGACTCCTCGTCTTCTGTCTCCCAGTCCGACTCCTCCGAGGAGGAATCGAGCGGCTCCGGCCCTGTGGGCTTCGATGCAACCCGCCCCGATGCTGAGGGTACCAGCGTCGACAACCTCGGCCCCACACGGGAGGTCGAGGGGGACTTTGACCGAGGATCGACTCGAGACTTCATCGACTCGAGGATCTGCTCGGTCTCCAGGGTCAACTTGGACGTCGAGGTCCCTGTGGTCGGTGCAGACGCACCGGTCAGACCAGCAATCAGCACGCGCTGCTGTTCCATGAAGGCAGCCAAGCTGCTCTCCAAGGCCGTCAACCTGAGTCTGAACTCAGAAGACTCAACAGCCCCCGACTCGGGCCCCGATGGTGTCAGGCCCGACATCAGCTCCCCTGGGGGAGAGTCCACGAGGACAACTGCACTCACGTGACTCGGGGACTCCGGCTCCATATGAGGTAACTTCAAAGGCCTCTCCGACTCCGAGAGCCCAGTGCGTCGGTCAGGGCTATGCGACCTGGCCCTCGAGGAGCCAGGAAAGTCTACCGACATTGCCCTCACAAGCTTTTTCTTCCTTCTGTGTTCCCAAGAAGGAGACCCCCTCTCAGAGGAGCCGCGACGGTGCTCGGGGTCAGACTCCTGAGATGTCGAGGCCTCTGACGAAGTTCAGGCCCAGCCAGACGCGGGGTCAGAAAAGATTCTTTCACGCTGATGTTGTTGGCTCCTCAGCGCCTTCGACATCTTGCCGCACGGACCACAGGCCAGCGGGTCATGGTCGGGCCCGAGGCATCGGAGACAGCAGTCACGTGTGTCAGTGAGAGACATAAGCTTCTTGCACCGATCACACTTCTTGAACCCGCTGGCAGCCATCAGGGGAAAAAGGGCCCCTGCGAGGACAAAAGACCGGGCTGCCAGTGAAACACACAAAATAAACGCAAACGCTAGTCTCGAAGGACAAAAACCGAAAAACTAACTCCGGGCTCGATACCAGTGTACCTGGCCCAGGCGGGAAGGGGAACCGGCTTTGAACTGGGTAAAACCACGAAAAAAACTTAGAAAATCACTTTTTTACCGGGTGATACAAACTCACGTCCGTCGGGCTCCACAGAAAAAAAACAGACTGAGCAAGATGGCACCTTTGGGCGGGAAGGGGACCGCGCATGCGCGCTGCATTCCCAAAGGCTTTCCTTGAAAGCTGGGGAAATGCTCCGCACGGGGGCTCCGTCGGCACCGACGTCACCCATATGTGAGTAATAATAGTTCTCTGTGCTCCTTCTATAGAAGCTTTTCATGTATCAAGTTGAACTCTTGGCTAATGAGGTCTCAGATACCATAGGTTGCCACTGTTTCATGAAATCTTCAGTGGACTAATACCTAAAAATACATCAATGACCTCTGTCTTAAACAACTAGCCATATGAATTCCCTCCTGAAAAAAATTTTTTTGACGTGAGTTTTTCTTCAATACTTATTAAACGAACATATTGCTTAATGTTAAATAATAGTAAACCAGTGCTTAGCTGTACGATGAATTCCCCAGCTAAGCACTGGTTTACTATTATTTAACATTAAGCAATATGTTCGTTTAATAAGTATTGAAAAAAACTCACGTCAAAAAAAAATTTTTCAGGAGGGGACTCATATGGCTAGTTGTTTAAGACAGAGGTCATTGATGTATTTTTAGGTATTAGTCCACTGAAGATTTCATGAAACAGTGGCAACCTATGGTATCTGAGACCTCATTAGCCAAGAGTTCAACTTGATACATGAAAAGCTTCTATAGAAGGAGCACAGAGAACTATTATTATTTGCATTTCTAGACTCTGTGACAGATAACCACACCAACAATTGTCAACTACCCATATGTGAGGACTGACTTCCTGCTTGGTCCTGCAGAAAGACGCATCGAGTCGGGCAAGGTCAGGAGAGAGGTACAAGAGGAGAATGTCGTCGGTGTAGTAGTACCCAGAGATCCCAGATTGCTGAATGATGAGGGCAAGTGGGGCAAGAAAGATGTTAAAGAGAAGAGGGGCCAAAACCGAACCCTGGGGTATACCACAAGGCAGAGGAGTTACAGGGGAGGTAGCGGAGCCGGACTGGGCGAGAAATGAGAAAGGAACAAAACCAATGGTGGACAGTTCCATGAAGCCCAAGATCGTGAAGACTTGTGAGGAGCGTGGAGTAATCAATCAAGTCGAAGGCGGAGGATAGATCCAAAGATACAGCAAGGGAGAGGTTATCTTGTTCGTGTGACTGATGGAGCTTGTTCAAGAATGAAAGGATTGTTTCAGTACTATGACTCAGTTCTAAATCCAGATTGGTGCGGGTGAAGGGCAAAGGTGGTGTCGAGGTGGGCTGAGAGTTGTGAGACGGCTAGTTTTTCCAGGATTTTAGAGAGGAAAGGGAGGTTAGAGACTGGATGCCAGTGAGCCAGGGTGGTGGGGTCAAGAGATGGTTTCTTCAAAATGGGTCGGATGAGTGCATGCTTCCAAGCGGTGAGAAAAAGATCTAAGAAGAAACTTGAATTGACCATGTGCAGAATATATGGCAGCAAGGTAAGAGAGGATTCCAGGAGCCAAGAGGAAGGAATAGGATCAAGTGGGCAGGTTGTTTTATGTGAAGAAACAATGGTCTTAATGAGTTCAGTGGCTGTAACAGGTCGGAAAGAGCATCAGGTATGTGAAACAGCTGGGGAGGGAGAGGAAGGAGAAAGGGAGAAGGGGGAGGGGGAGGAGCTTGGGGAAAGGGGAGGGGGGACAAGAGGGGAAGGTAACATGTAGAGACTGCGTTTTCTCAGAAAAGAAAGCAGCCAGAAGGGCTGAGTCCGGAGCATGGGAGAGAGAGGCAAGAGGTGCAATGGAAGTACTGGTCACTGAGAGGGATCGTAGAACATGATAAAGCTGTCGGAAGGAGTTGAAAGAGGAAGTAAATAACTCAGAGTAATATTTATTTATTTATTTAGAAGGATTTAGTATACCGCTTTATCATTAAATCAAAGCGGTTTGGCACATGACTGTTTAATATGACTGTTTAGCAGCATGAATTATGAAGTGATATTGCTGCTGACAAAAATGAAATGAGGCAAGTGAGTTTGGGATGGGATGCTTATTCCAAGCCCACTCAGCGCGACGGAGATGGGTGTGCTGGAGGTACAGGCCTGGGTGATACCAGGTGTGGTGGGTAGATGGGCGAGAGGAGGGAATAGAACAAAGGGGGGCTATTTGATCTAAAGTTGCTGACAGTATAGAAGTACAAGTGTCCACCTGGTCATTCATCAAGAGGGAGGGGAAATTGGAGGGAAGGAGAGAATCAGCGGAGGGGATCTGTTGAAGTGTAAGTGGAGTGATATGATGCGTGGGTCTCGTGAGTGAGGGGATACAGCATTGGTCAAGGGCGACGCAGAGGGGAAAGGGAAAGTGAAGGACAAGTAGAAGTGATCCGACCAGGGGAGTGGGAGGGATGAGATAACGGATGGGATAAACGGAGAGCCAGCTGGTGTAAGGATAAGGTCCAATGTGTGGTCTGCAACTTGCATGGGGCAAGAGACATGCTGGCACAGGGACAAATCCTCCAGTAGGAACAGGAGGCCTTTATCCCTTTGCCTTGAAGGTGAGTCAGGATGGGCATTGAAATCGCCTAAGATCACTAAATGGGGGGATATAAGAGGTACCTCAGTGAGCGAGAATAGGAGTGCTTCCAAAGATCTGGGTAAAGAGAAGGTGGTGCATAGAGGAGAAGAAAATGGATAGGCGGCGAGGTGCGCAATCGTAGCAGTAGGGATTCAGGGTAGCCTGGAGGGGGGTTAATCTCTGAGAGGGGAAGGGAGGAGCGGTGGAGAACTGCTATGCCACCTCCAGTCCGACTAGGTTGTGATGTATGAAAAGCAGAGTACCCGGGGGGAGGGGGGGGGAGGAGACAACGATGCAAGAGGGCTTTTTCCCCTTCACTGAACCAGGTTTCTGTGAGGAACAATGCATCCAGGGAGTGTTGAGTTGTCAGGTCAGGAATAAAATGCGCCTTTGAACAGAGTGAGCGACAGTTCAGATGAGCTAAGGAGAGGAGGAGCAGAGATGCCACTGGGTGTTGTTCGGGGGGGAGGAGGCTGGGCAGACAAGCAAGGCAAAAGACTGGCAATGTGTTGCAAGTGACACGGCCGGGAAGAAGTGGCCAGTGTGAAGGAGGGCGCCAGCCTCATAAGACAGGGATGGTGACTGTTGCAACCAAGGCTAGAGAGAGTAAAATCAAAAGTGGTGTCTGACGAGTCCATGTGGAATGTATGGGGTATGGATCTGAGGCTTTGCTGCAATGTAATAATGGCTGGGGGAGTGTACAAATAATAGACGCTGAAGCCTATGCCCCGTCGTCACCGCAAGGAGCTCACCCAAGGAACACGTCCTGATCTTTGGGTGTGCGCTGCCGCGACATGGGATGCCACAGTCATCGGGCTTTTGAAGGCAGAGGGTACCTGGCTGGAATGCAACCGTGTTTCACGTGGTTGCGTCACTTCCGGAAGGCGGGAGCAAGCTAGTTCAGGAACAGAGGGAGGCAGAGAGACATTGGAGACAAAAAACAGAGTTTACAGCAGTGATTCTTCAAGGTAACAGGCACAGAAGAGTACAGAGGCAGCAGTTCTGAATGTAATGAAGAAGAGAGAGATGATTCAGGGGGAGATCAACAAAGAGGAGATTGCAACAGCCTAAACAGGAGGTAACTAGAGAGTTGATAAGGGCCTTGGTAGTATGTTCAGAAAAGAAGGGAGGAATTTTGCTGTAGAAGAAGAAACAACAGGTTACACGATGCAAGGTTCCATATTAGGAACCACCACCCAGGAAAAAGATTTAGGCATCATCGTGGATAACATGTTGAAACCCTTCACCCAGTGTGCAGCGGTGGCCAAGAAAGCAAATAAAATGCTAGGAATCATAAGGAAAGGAATGGAGAATAAAACAAAGGCTATTATAATGCCTCTGTATCGTTCCATGGTGCGATTGCACCTTGAATATTGTGTGCAATTCTGGTCGCTGCATCTTAAAAAGGATATAGCATTATTAGAAAAGATAAAGAGAAGATCCACCAAAATGGTATATGGAATGGAAGGATACCCCTATGAGGAGAGGCTAAAAAAGGTTAGGGCTCTTCAACCTGGAAAAGAGACAGCTGAGGGGAGATAAGATAGAGGTCTATAAATTAATGAATGGAGTGGAATGGGTAAACATAGATCAATTGTTTACGCCATCAAAATATAGAAAGACTAGGGAACATACAATGAAGCTACAGTGTAAGCTATTTAAGACTAATAAGAGAAAGCGTAGTTACTCACCTGTAACAGGTGTTCTCCGGGGACAGCAGGAATCAGTCCTCACATATGGCTGACGTCGGCATCGACGGAGCCCTCATGTGGAGCAAATCCCCAGCTTTCAGAGAAAGCCTTTGGGAGTTGCATCATACATGCGCAGTCCCCTTCCCACCCAAGGGTGCCATCTTGCTCAGTCAAAGAATAAAATAATAATAATAATAATAGGACTGCAACTCCAAGGGGAGGAGGGAGGGTCATGAGGACTGATTCCTGCTGTCCCCGGAGAACACCTGTTACAGGTGAGTAACTACGCTTTCTCCGGGAACAAGCAGGAAGTCAGTCCTTACATATGAGACTCCCCAGCTATAGGCTACCGAGAACCCCACAGCTGAAAAATAGGCTCCCTCTATGAGAGCCACAAGCAGCCACAATAGGAATCTAACTAAGAGAATAGCACTCCGGTAGCCCGACACAGAAGGGTCGGAGGGCAGGAGTTGCCCAGGCCTCGAAAAGGTTACGGAGTACAGCCTGGCCGAAAGCACTGTCCCATCAGGACTCCCTATCCAGGCAGTAATGGGTTGCGAAAGTCTGGCCCGAAGACCAGGTGGCGGCCCGGCAGATGTCCGCCAGTGGAACAGAGTGGAAATGAGCCACTGATGCCGCCATGGCCCTGACCTGATGACCCGTAACACAACCCTCTATCGGAAGCTCGGCTGCCCTGTATGCCCAGGCAATACAGTCTGCTACCCAGGTGGATAGCGTATGCTTGGAGACAGCCATCCCCAGTTTACTGGGGTCATAGGATACAAACAGCTGAGAAGCCCTTCTATGCGCTTGTGTATGCTGGATATAGAAGGCCAACACCCTCTTACAATCCAGGGTATGCAGTATTGTCTCTGCCTGACTGGTATGCGGCCTGGGAAAGAAGGTAGGCAGCACCACCTCCTGGTTGAGGTGGAACGAGGAGACCACTTTCGGAAGGAACTTGGGGTGCATGTGAAGCACCACCCGGTTCCTATAGAACCTGGTGTAAGGCCTGTCTGACACAAGGGCCTGAAGCTCACTCACCCACCGAGCCGACGTGAGTGCCACCAAGAAAACCACCTTCCAAGAAAGGCAGGTCACTATCAGCTCAAAGGGCGGCCGAGTAAGCTGCCCTAAAACCACATTCAGATCCCACTCAGTCGCCGGAGGGTGAACAGGAGGCTTCAAAAGAAGCACGCCTCTCAAAAACCAGGAGACCAAGGGATGGGCAGAGAGGGGCTTCCCCTCCACCGTGAAGTGCTTTGATGCAAGGGCACTGAGGTGCACTCTGATGGAGTTGGACTTGAGACCCAAATCCGAAAGGTGGAGAAGGTACTGTAAAACCACCCCAACCTGGCAGTAGAAAGGATCGACATCCTGCCCCTCGCACCAAGACACAAACCTATGCCACTTCAAGGCATAGGCCCGTCTAGTCGACGACCTTCTTGAGGCCAGCAAGACCTCTTCAACATTCTTTGGAAGGAGGAGCGGAGCGAGCATTACCCTTTCAGCAGCCATGCCATTAGGTTGAGGGAGCTGAGGTTGGGGTGCAGGAGAGTGCCCTCCTCCTGGGACAGGAGGCCTGGGGAATGGTGGCTTCCACCACTAGAAGTGGAAACCAGGGTTGCCTCGGCCACCTTGAGGCTACCAGGATGATCGAGGCCTTGTCCTGGAGGATCTTGAATAGAGTCTTGGCCACCAGAGGAGGAAATGCATACAGGAGGCCCACGGACCATGATATCAGAAAGGCATCGGCAGCCACCTGCGTGGGTGCGGCTGCCTGGAGCAGAACCAGGGCAACTGGTGATTGACCGGACTCACAAACAAATCCACCACTGGCCGCCCACAGGTCTGGAAAAGCCAATTGACTACCCCACGGTCCAGCTGCCACTTGTGAGGCTGGAGAATCCTGCTTAGCCTGTCGACTAACCAGTTGTCCTGGCCCGGCAGGTAGACAGCCTGCAGATGAATATGATGCCAGGCTGCAAATGAGCACAGATCCAGGGTTTCCTGACATAGGAGACGGAACCCTGGGCCACCTTGCTTGTTCACATAGAACATGGCCACCTGGTTGTCTGTCTGTACTAAAACAGGTTCGTGGGCCAGGATCTTCCAGAAAAATCCTAGAGCCAGGCGGATGGCATGGAGCTCCAAGAAATTTATCTGCTGTGCTCTCTCATTGGGGGACCACACTCCTTGAGTATGAAAACCCTGGCAATGGATTCTCCCAGGCCAGCAGGGATGCATCCGTGGTCAGGGTCCTCGTGTGTAGAGGAGCCTGAAAGGGCATCCCCGCCTCTAAGTGGAGTGGCAGAAGCCACCAGTCCAGGGACTGTACTAGCTGCCTGGACACAGTGACTTTTTCCCTGAGGCAACCTGTGGTCTGTGACCACTGGTCTCTGAGGCACCACTGAGCAGTCCTCATGTGGAGGCGAGCGTCAGGGGTTACATGGACCGTGGAAGCCATGTGCCTGAGGAGGAGCAGAAAGTGTCTTGCTGACACTATGGACCTGCGACTCACCTGACATGCCAGAGCCAGAAGCCTGCTAGCCCTGTCTGCGGGCAGATAGGCCCTTGCCTGAAGAGTGTTGAGTCTGGCCCCAATGAACTCCAGCTGCTGAGCTGGAGCAAGGCTGGACCTGGGGTAGTTGATTACAAACCCCAGATGTTGGAGTGGAGGAGTGGCCTAGTGGTTGGGGCAAGGTACTTCAGGCCGGAAGGTCGGGAGTTCAAATCCCACTAGAGGACAGCAACCTTGGGCCGGAAGGACTGGGGTTTCTAGTCCTGTATCAGCTGATAAGCATGCAATAAATAATACCAGGAGTCAGTTCAAAGATCCAAGCCAATTTATTGTGCACAGGCTCAGAGAGACAAGCTTCAAAAAGGACTGAGCAATGGAGAACAGGAACAACTTCCTTATATACAAGTTTCACAGTTTGATACAGGCAAACTTTCTATTGGTCCCAATGCCCCCTGCATCTATCCAATCGGGGACCCTCTCTGGGCCTAACACCCTGTTCCCCCTTCTCAGGCTATTCTAACAAAGGCTCAGTTTCTAGACATAAACACATCCCTACTACAAGGTCATTTCTAGGCTCAGAGAATGTGAGAATGCAAAACACTGGAACATATCTATCATCAGCATAAAAGAATTGAATAAGGATTAACACAAACTTATCAAAAGCAGTTTAGAGTGGTTTAAGGCAGATCCTCAGACCTTCACTGACTCTGATCTTTCTCAGCACTACTATTTCTAAGTGGGGGTGGGGACTCAGACCTAGCTTGCAGGCCTCTCATACATGTACAGGCTATTATATAGGCCATAGCCTACCACATTCCCCCCTTTGATTATTCTCACCCGCTAGTGAGAAAGGGTGAGAATTAAATCACATATTATACTTGCGTAAAAGCATCATTCTTGGGTATAGGGTAATATTGCCACATAGCTAAAACATTTGTAGCTGCCTTCCGTTCTACGGTGCTATCAATGGGCTGCTGACTTTACTCGACTGTGATGAATCCAGGGTTCGAGTTCTGCAACTCTAACTACTGTTGGGGTTAATAAGATGACAACAAAAGGTCCCTTCCAATGCGGTGCCAACGGTGTCTTTCTCCACTCTTTGATCCACACCGAGACTCCAAGCTTGAGAGGATGCAGGGGTTCTGTTAGATGGATGGGCAGCTGATCTTGTACCCACGTATGAAGATTCTGCAAAACAGAACTTAAAACCAATAGTTCTTGGCTAGTAATTTCAGATCTAATCTGTTCCATATCTCCCTTTATTTCCTATACAATAGGCAGGGGTCGCCCATACAGAATCTCAAAAGGGGAAACTCCTAAAGACTTAGTAGGGTCTAAGCATATCCTAAGAAAGGCTATAGAAAGAACTCAGAACTGGGGTCACTTCAGGTGAACCTCTTGACAAAGATTAGATAACTGAGATTCCAGGGTTCTATTCATACGGTCTACTCTTCCTAAATTCTGAGGTCTTGCTTCCTGAGGTTATCAACCCTCATTCTTTGTACAGGGCCCCATGTGCATGCAAGGTTGTAAGGGCATACTTGGAATCTGTGTACACATTTAGACAGAGCCCTTCTCCTATTGTCAGTGCTCTAGTAAGAGCTATCAGTTCAGCTTTCTGTGCTGAAGTTCCTGGGGCCAGGGCTGAGGACTCAACTACCAGATCAAGGGTCACCACTGCATATCCGGCACAACAATGTCCATTGATGATAAGACTACTTCCATCCACAAAGAAAGTCCGTTCAGGGTTCTCCAAAGGAACATCAGTCAAATCCGGGCGGCTTGAGAATATAGTGTCCATAGTTTCTAGACAGTCATGATCAGGGGGGTCAAGACCAACTGGTAACAACGTAGCAGGATTCAGAGATTGACTGACCACCAATTGTACCACATACTTTGATACTTCAACATTCGTGAATTTGTGAGCCAGAGGGTCAGAACAGAAAGTGGTTCAGTAACTTGAAGATTCTGTCCCAGTGTAGCTGCAACAGAGATTGAGTCAAGAGATTGAGTCAGCACTCCCAAAGCATTTCCTCGTGACTCATGAATATAGAGGCGCAAAGCTTTCTGGACATCTGGTAAGCCGAGAACTGGTGATGACATCAGAGCGGCTGCATCCTGTTCAGGTCTCCATTCCAATGGAGACTTTTCCATACCTGTGGTAGCTTGATACAATGGTTTTGCCAACAGAGCGAAATTGGGGATCCATATACGAGAGTACCCTGCAGTCCCCAAGAAGGCTCTCACTTGCCTCCTGGTGGTTGGAGCAGGAATACTGCATACAGCTTCTTGGCGTTCTGGTCTCAAGCGTCGTATTCTGCTGGTTAACTGGAATCCCAAATATTTAACTTCAGTTTAACATAATGGCGCCTTGGCTCTTGAGACTTTGTATCCAGCCTCATTTAGAAGGTGCAAGAGTTCACTGGTGGCTTGTAGATATTCACTTTCTGAATTTGTGGCTATGAGCAGGTTGTCCATATACTGAAGAAGAACCCTGTGTCCTGGGTTCACTGAGTAGCTTGAGAGATCACTCAGGGCCTAGCATTAGAAAAGTACTTTTAGTTTTAAAACACAGAAGAGAGCTTTCTGGTTAAATTTAGAACCCAGCAGAGAGCTTGTAGTTTAAATTTCATAAGAAGTTAGAGCCTAGCAGCAGCTAAGAGCTATAATTTAAATCAAATCAGAATTTAGCTTACCTCAGCAGCACAAAACAGGGTACTGTGTAGCAGCCCTCTTTTAATAAGTGTTATTTCCCTCCCTCCCTCCCCACACCCACCCACACCTGGGATAATCATAGCTTTATAGGTACTTACACATCTTAAAAGACAGGAGGTGCTTTCAGGTGAAGCTCATTACCCAAATCAGTCATACACTAAGGACCTGAGATTAATTAAGCTTCAGGTGAACAAGGTATATTAAACGTATTAGGTACAGTTTTATTGGTATAAATATCCATAGCAACCCCTAGTAAGTAAGAACTTAAAGATCTAGACACAAACATAAAACTAAGATGCAGACAGCAGTCCAGCAGCGGGATGGGGGCTTTCCAGTCTTTTGCATTGAGTGTCACATGTATGATTTTCTCCCAGTTGGTGAGAGGTCTTACGTGTGCACTAGGTGCAAGGAGCTCTTTGCTCTCAGGGAACAAGTCCGTTCTCTAGAGGCTAAAGTAGCAGACTTGGAAAACATAAGACAGACAGAGAGGTACATAGACGAGACCTACAGGGATATAGTCCTGAAGTCCCACCTCCAGTCTGGCAGCACCCCTGTTGCCATGGAGGAGAGAGGTCACGTTACAGGAGAGCATCACCCTGGTGTGGCAGGAAGTGATCCTGTAACTAGGACCTGTCCTCCAGGTGATGTAAAACCCTCTCACACCGAGGAAGTTTCTCCAGGGCCATGTGCCCATGAGGGAAGGGTTAGGACAGCCGTTATAGTTGGTGATTCGATCATTAGGCATGTAGATAGCTGGGTGGCTGGTGGACGTGAGGATCGCCTGGTAACATGCCTGCCTGGTGCGAAGGTAGCGGACCTCACGCGCCACCCAGATAAGGTCTTAGATAGTGCTGGGGAGGAGTCTGCTGTCTTGGTATATGTCGGTACCAATGACATAGGAAAATGTGGTAGGGAGGTTCTGGAGGCAAAATTTAGGCTTTTAGGTAGGAAGTTGAAATCCAGAACTTCCATGGTAGCATTCTCCGAAATGCTTCCTATTCCACGCGCAGGACCCAAAAGGCAGGCAGAGCTCCGGAGTCTCAATGCGTGGATGAGACAATGGTGCAGAGATGAGGGTTTTGGATTTGTTAGGAACTCGGGAACATTCTGGGGAAAGGAGGGGCTCTTCCGAAGGGATGGGCTTCACCTTAACCGGGATGGAACCAGGCTGCTGGCATTAACCTTTAAAAAGGAGATAGAGCAGCTTTTAAACTAGTTATTAGGGGAAAGCCGACAGTCGCCCAAGAGCGGATGGTTCAGAAGAATGTATCCTTGAAGGATACTACCAAAAGCAGAGAGGTTCCACAAAAGAGTAAAGTAGCCCAAATGCCCTCAAGTATGGAGCAGACAGAGCTTAAAGATCCCAATTTACCCATGTCTAACAATAGCCAAATTAACATGAATAAAATACATTCTCTAAAATGCTTGTATGCAAATGCTAGAAGTCTAAAGAATAAGATGGGAGAGTTAGAATATATAGCATTAAATGAAAGGTTAGATATGATTGGAATATCAGAGACATGGTGGAAGGAGGACAACCAGTGGGACACTGTGATACCTGGGTACAAACTGTATCGTAATGATAGAGCTGATCAAATTGGTGGAGGGGTTGCGCTCTATGTTAGAGAGGGCATTGACTCAGAAAGGATTAAATTTTTGCAGGAAACAAAATCTGCTGTAGAATCTATATGGATTGAAATTCCATATAAAAGGGGGAAGGCAATGGCAGTGGGGGTGTACTATCGAGCACCTGGTCAGAATGACCAAATGGATGATGAAATGCTCAAAGAAATCAAGGAAGCTAACAAAGGTTACAGTGCAGTAATAATAATGGGTGATTTCAATTACCCCGGTATCGACTGGGTCAGTGTCACGTCAGGACATGCTAGGGAGATAAAGTTCCTAGATGAAATAAATGACTGCTTCTTGGAGCAGCTGGTTCATGAACCGACCAGAGGGGAAGCCATATTAGACCTAGTCCTTAGTGGAACACCAGATCTAGTGCAAGAGATAAGGGTGTTGGGGCCACTTGGCAATAGTGATCATAGCATGATCGCCTTTGATTTAATTAGTGGAGGAGGGATAGTAAGGAAATCCACAGTACTACCTTTTAACTTTCGAAAGGGAGACTATGATAAAATGAGGAAAACAGTTAGGAAAAAACTAAAAGGAGCAGTTGCAAAGGTTAAAGACGTACATCAAGCTTGGGTGTTGTTGAAAAATACTATCTTGGAAGCCCAGACCAGCTGTATTCCACGCTTTAGGAAAAGTGGAAGGAAGTCCAAAAAACTGCCAGCATGGTTTAAAGGTGAGGTCAGAGAGGCTGTTGTTGCCAAAAAAACATCTTTCAGGAAATGGAAAAAAGAGCCAAACGACGAAACCTGGAAACAGCACAAGCACTGGCAAGTCAAATGCAAGGCATTGATAAGGCAGGCAAAGAGAGAATTTGAGAAGAAGCTTGCTGCGGAAGCAAAAACGCGAAATAAAGACCTTTTCAAGTACATTCTTTGCAAAAACCCTGTGAGAGAGTCAGTTGGTCCATTAGATGATAAAGGGGTTAAAGGAGCACTAAGAGGCGACAAGGCGATAGCGGAGAGACTGAATGAATTCTTTGCTTCGGTCTTTACTGAGGAAGATGTAGGGATGTTACCCATGACTGAAGTGGTATTTAAAGGTGCGGAAGAATTGAAGGAAATATCGATACATCGGGCAGATGTCTTACAACTATTAGATAAACTTAAGAGTAGCAAATCACCTGGGCCGGATGGTATACATCCAAGGGTGTTGAAAGAACTGAAATATGAGATTGCAGACCTGCTATCAGTAATCTGTGAACTATCATTAAAATCATCTCTAATACCTGAAGATTGGAGGATCGCCAATGTAACACCAATTTTTAAAAAGGGTTCCAGAGGTGATCCGGGAAACTACAGACCGGTGAGCCTGACGTCAGTACCATGAAAAATGGTAGAAACCATCATAAAGAATAAAATTACTCAGCATATAGATAGTCACAACCTAAAGGGAGACAGCCAACATGGCTTTAGACAAGGAAGATCTTGTCTTACTAATCTGTTATGTTTTTTTGAAGGAGTGAATAAACAGGTGGACAAAGGTGAGTCGGTTGATATTGTGTATCTGGACTTTCAGAAAGCCTTTGACAAGGTCCCTCATCAGAGACTTTTGGCAAAACTAAAGAGTCATGGGATAGGAGGCAATGTACTATTGTGGATCAGGAACTGGTTAAACGATAGAAAGCAGAGGGTAGGGCTAAATGGCCAATTTTCCCAATGGAGAAAGGTGAATAGTGGTGTACCCCAGGGATCTGTGCTGGGTCCGCTGCTTTTTGACATGTTCATAAATGACCTGGAAAGTGGAATAACGAGTGAGGTTATCAAATTTGCAGATGACACAAAACTATTTAAAGTTGTTAAAACCCAAGAGGATTGTGAAAAATTGCAAGAGGATCTTGATAAATTGGAAGACTGGGCATCAAAATGGCAGATGAAATTTAATGTGGACAAGTGCAAGGTTATGCACCTAGGGAAGAACAACCCAAACTATGGTTACACGATGCAAGGTTCCACATTAGGAACCACCACCCAGGAAAAAGATTTAGGCGTCATTGTGGATACCATGTTAAAACCCTCGGCCCAGTGTGCAGCGGCGGCCAAGAGAGCAAATAGAATGCTAGGTATGATAAGGAAAGGAATGGAAAATAAAACAAAAGATATTATAATGCCTCTATATCGTTCCATGGTGAGACCACACCTTGAATATTGTGTGCAATTCTGGTCGCCGTATCTTAAAAAGGATATAGCGATTTTAGAAAAGGTTCAGAGAAGAGCCACCAAAATGGTAAAGGGGATGGAAGGATACTCCTATGAAGAAAGGCTAAAAAGGTTAGGGCTCTTTAACCTGGAAAAGAGACAGCTGAGGGGAGATATGATAGAAGTCTATAAATTAATGAACGGAGAGCTCCGGCCGCGAATTACCGCGGCCGGACACAGCCGCTGGGCCAGCAAGCCAAGGGTTAACCTTGGTGGGAGGCGGGGGGGAGGGGGAGGGCGGCGCGGCGGCCGGCTATAGAAGAGCCGAGCGCGCCGCGTTTCGCCCTCTTTCCCTCCTCCCAGCGGCGCACGAGCGGGCGATTGAACGGTCCGGTGTTCAGCGGCTCGATCCTTTCCGGTGTGCGTAGGAGCAGCTATCTCCTCGTGGCCTACCTCCTTTTGACGAGTGCGGGCAGCCGCATGGGAGCAGTGATTGCCTGCTTCTGGCCTCCAGACGAGTGCGGGCAGCCGCGCCGGAGCAGCGATTTCCTCTGGACTTCAGACGTTCGGGAAGGTAACAAGAGAGAAAAAAAAAAAGGGCAAGCTGTAAAGAAAAATTACCGGGAGGAGGGGGGGGGGGCAACGATTGAATGCTGGCAAAAGAAAAAAAAAATGGCGCTCAGCTCTTAGCCCCGGTAGTTCTAAATCTTGAGCAGCAATTAGCAGGGAGGGGGGGGGAAGTGGGGGGGGGGAGAGAAAATGTTGTACGTTATGGTATAGGTGCTTAAGGGCGCAACGGAGGACCTACGGCATGCCAGACATGTGCTTGCTGGAGGAGCAGTGTACCATGTGCTTGCTGGAGGAGCAGGGTACCTGTAGCGCCCACGAGAGGCCGGAGGATCCACGGCATGCAGACCATGTGCGATGGTGCAGGTTCCGTGCCTCGGAATGTGAGTCAGCGGGGGGGGGGGGGGAGGGGAATATACTAAAAGCCACAAGGGCAGCAGAGGATATATATTTACAAAAAAATAAAAAATAAAAATGTTGAATTGAAAAAAAAAAAAACATTAAAAAACAAAAAATAATAAATAAATAAAAGGGTACTGGAAGGAAAATTGACTAAAAAGGACGAGGGGAACAGGAAAGCAAGATAATTCTGCCATCTAGTGGTCAGGATGCATACATTCTTGACTGTATTCTACCTTTCCTGTAGTGGTTTTACACATCTGCTAGCTGAAGGCAGGATTTCATTGCATTAGAACATTAGGGGAGATAGTGGCTGTGTCTTAACCAATTTGAGGGCTGTATGTATATCTGTGTTAAGGGTACAAGGAAAGATAGGATAGCACTGTATAGGCGCAACGGAGATAAGGAAAAGGGGAAAAGCCATGTGAGCATACATATTCTGATATGACGGGCGATAGGCAGAGCAAAATGCTCTGGCCTACTCACTGCTGGGTAATTACATAAGAGCTTAATGAGACCACCCCCCCTTCCTTTGTTTTCCCCGATAGCATTCTCCAACAGGGTAACATGCCAAGGAAGGCTGCGCAGAACGGTGGAAAGGGCAGCGGGACGCAGACACGCCCTGAGCGAACAGGGTCCACGAAAGGTACACAACGGAGAACAACACGCGTTGCCGTAAAACGGGCAACGCAGGACAAGGCAAAAAAGGGGGTCGGGCCCAGCAGGGGACAGTCAGAGAAGAGTACGCGGCAAAGCAACAGAAGGGCCCCGACACGGCAGCAAGCGCCTGTCCCCACGGCACCGACGGCCAGCCAGGAGCTGGACGAACTTTTCAGACTCATACGCGACCAGGTAAACCAACACAGTCTGAGCGCGTTTAAGCAGCGGCTTGAGGCAGCTAACGCAGGTTCGGCCGACCCAGGACCCGCAGACCCAATAGCGGCTAGCAACAGCATGGCGGGCACCAGCGGGGGCGTGCCCGGCAGCAGCATGCCGGACATCAGCAGCAACACGCCAAGCACCAACAGCAGCATGACAGGCGCCAACAGCAGTATACCGAGCACCAGCGCAGCGGCCGGTAAGTCTACTGGGGGGCAGAAAACTTTAATAGTGTCTTCTTCATCAGAGGAGTCTAACTCTGATTCCGACGGAGACACTTCATTAGCAACCGCGATGCAGAGCATGCTGAAAACATTTACAAAGAAAAAGAATAAAGCCCAAAAAGAAAAAAACCTAGCAAGGGTATGGTCAGAGCGCGGGGACAACCCCGTGCGGGGATCGGGGAGCGGGGAGGACAGGGTAGCGGAGACGGCAAGAGCAGTCCCGACTACACTGACAAGCCCGGTAGCAGTGAGTGGGGACCCGCGCTGCGGAGTGAGCTCTCTGGCCAGCGCGGTGCCCAGGAAGATAAAAAAGCGGATCTGGCGGAGGGAATTTATTGACATCTTCTCTTTGCTGATCAGAGACCAGGATGGGGACCCCTGTGAGAATAAGGAGAAGGATAGGAGATGGGAGAGAAGACCCAAGATTGTAAAATCTATTAGCAATTGGGTCTCTGCCTTCCACATATATATGAGCATCGTTTTGGAACGTGAACCCGAACTCAGTCAATACCTTATCAAGTACCTTGACACCATAACCCAAGCGCACAAGCGGCTAGGTGGGTGGGCCTGGCTCATCTACGATTTCAAATTCAGACAGAGCCTGGCTGAGGACCCAACTATGACCTGGCAGCACAGGATCATTGATCTATGGCTGGAGGAAATGTCCCATAACAGACCATTGTCACAGGAAGTGACCTCGCAGTCCTTTCAGGCGCCGCAATGGCGGCAGAATTACCAGCCAGCCGGCCGCAAGGCGTGCCGGCAATACAACACAGGAACCTGCACTTGGCGGCCATGTAAGTTTAGGCATGCATGTTCCGGATGTGGGGGGAACCACCCCGCCACATCATGCCGAGCCAGTAGGGATATCAAGCCATTCCGGCCAATGCTGCCTAGAGGGAACGATGGGCCTGGCCCCAACCCCCATCAGGCTTGACCGCATGAGGCCTTGGCTGAGGGCATACCCCCAAAAAGACAAAGCTCTCAATATTGAGAACGGCTTTGCTTACGGATTCCAGATTCCAGCCTCGGTCACATCGCAGGGGCGGGCAATCCGTAACTCAACGTCAGTTAAAAAATTTGCGGGGGTTGTACAGCAAAAAATACGACAAGAAACAGAGCTGGGGAGGGTGGCTGGCCCTTTCACTTATGTACCCCTCCCGAACTTGATACTGTCCCCGTTGGGGATTGTCCCAAAAAAAAAAAAGAGTCAGGAAAATTCCGGCTAATCCATAACCTGTCATACCCAGAGGGGAGTTCTGTCAATGACCACATCGACCCAGCCCTATGTGCCGTGAAGTACTCTACGATCGACCAGGCCGTGGGTATTATACAGAAATTGGGGCGGCGGGCGAAACTGGCGAAGGCTGATATCGAATCAGCCTTCCGACTGCTCCCGGTGCACCCAGACTCCTTTGCACTCCTGGGCTTCTCCCTCGACGGGGAATATTACTATGACAAATGTTTGCCCATGGGGTGCTCCATATCATGCGCATATTTCGAGCTTTTCAGTACATTTGTACATTGGGTCGTCGAAGACATGGCGGGGCACAACACCGTCGTACATTACCTGGACGACTTCCTATTCATAGGCAATGGGGACGAGGGATGTCAAAGGATCCTCTTCATTTTTGAACACATTGCCCAGCAATTTGGGATCCCCTTGACAAAAGAAAAGACCACTGGACCCACAGGGACCATCACATTCTTGGGCATAGAGCTCGATGTAGCAGCACAGCGGTCGCGACTGCCAGACGATAAAATCATCAGGCTGCGAGCTGCCGTACGCGAAATCCAAGGGCGGACGAAGGCAACATTAGAACAGCTACAAGCCTTGCTGGGTCTGCTATGTTTCGCATGTAGGATCATGCCAATGGGACGGGTGTTCTGCCGTCGCATGGCGATGGCTACGAGGGGAGTCAAAAAGAAACACCACAAGATTCGGATTACAAAAGGCATTCGGGAAGATCTGCGCATGTGGGAGATCTTCTTGCAATCCTTTAATGGCCTAGCATTCTGGCAAGAGCTACCGGTGACGAGCGAGTCCCTCGATCTCTTCACTGACGCTGCGGGAGGGAGCGGCTTTGGAATCTATTTCCAAGGAGCCTGGTGCTCAGAGGAGTGGCCGCCCGAGTGGCAGGCCGAGGGTATCACTAAGGATATTACCTTCCTGGAGCTATTCCCCATAACGGTGGCCCTATACATCTGGGCCCCTCAGCTGCAAAACAAGGCAATCATATTTCATACCGACAACACAGCGGTTGTGTATGCCGTGAACGGGATGCGGGCCCAGACACCAGGGGTCGTCGCACTCCTGAGGCACATAGTGATGATATGCCTAAAGCATAACCTAAATATCAGGGCCGAACATATTCCAGGGCAGCATAATAACATTGCCGATGCTCTCTCTCGTTTCAAGATCCCACTCTTCCGATCGCTCGCGCCCAGGGCCGATCTCAACAAAACGGCTATACCGCCACAGATATGGGAACTTGGTCCACCGAAGTTTGGGAGCTTGTTCTGAGCTCCCTATCCGACCGGACAAGACGGAAATACCTGGCGGCCTGGGGGACATTTCAAGCCTTCTGCAGAGGAGCCGGACTCACGAACGTCGGTCCCACGACGGAATCCATCCTGCAGTGGATCCTACACTCCAAGAGCTGTGGAGTCAAGAAGTCAGTGGTACAATCGCATTTGGCGGCAATCACCTTTTTCACGAAGGTGATGGGTAAGACCAATCCACGAGCAGATTTTGTTATAGCCAAGGTAATGAAGGGCTGGAAGCCGGAACAGCCCCGCACACCAGACTGGCGACGCCCGATAACACACGAAATTTTGCAGAGACTGATAGCAATCACGGGTCAGGTATGCTTCAACAACTTTGAGACCCGGCTATTCAGATGCGCATTCTTATGGGCATTTTTCGGGGCGTTCCGAATAGGCGAACTGGTAGCCTCGGCAAGCCGAGAATCGGCCGAAGGCGGGATCCGGGAGAGCGACGTCAACATGCAGGATGGGAAACTCATACTGCATATACGTAAGTCAAAAACTGACACCAAGGCAAAAGGGGCACGGGTAGTGCTGGCCCCGCTGCGGGGGGACCTATCCTGCCCAGTAGCAACATTCAAGGAATACAAACAGATACGCCCTGCAAGGGCCGAGCATTGACTGGTCCACTCGGACGGAACCCCCCTCTCGCGGTTCCAATTCGCTAAGGTATTGAAGTTGACACTTGAAGCAGTGGGTTTGGAAGCGTGCTTTTACGGCACCCATTCATTCCGCATTGGGGCCGCTTCCACGGCGGCCAACATAGGTATGACAAGGGAGCAGATCATGACCATCGGGAGATGGCGCTCCGAGAGATACAAACTTTACATACGCCCGGTCTGATAAGGTACATTATAAAAAATAAAAATAAAAAATAAATTCTTTTTCTTTGCTTTTCTTGCTTGTTTGTTTATGTAACGGAAATTGCAATAGCTGTATATAGATATGTAACTTAGACCTGTTTCTCACACCGTTGTATTCCTGTTCTAGTACCTTTGTATTCTTGCACCCAAAATGTGATCTTTTACAATAACACCATACAGGTGCCAAGCCCCACTACGAGGCGTGGATCTGCGGCCATTCGTCTGTTCACTGGGCGGAAAAGAGAACGAGACAGAGACCGCAGGGGCATAATCTGGGTTTCCCTGAGGAACAACTGGTAGTGAGATGGCTGGGGCGACGTGGTATGGTGTGGGACCAGCTGATGCCATGCCTCTTACAGTTGAAGAGGGCGGGCAGACGCCCATGGGCAATTTTGGTGCACCTGGGCGGTAATGACCTGACGGGTACACGCAGTGTCGAGCTCACCAAGAAGATGCAAAGGGATATGCTGGCACTGACGGGTGCCTTTCCAGGAACATTGCTGGTATGGTCCCACATCACACCACGGCGAGTATGGCGGGACGAGTGGTCCCACCACGCAGTAGAGAGAACGAGAAGAAAAGTGAATAGATGGATGGCCCGGTTCATGGACTCAATCGGAGGATACAGCATCGCCCATGACCTGATAGAAGAGCGCTGCCACGGACTGTATCGCGCGGACGGGATACACCTCTCAGATATCGGGATGGATGTATACCTCTGTGCCATACAAGACACGATCGAACGCTTATGGCAAAAAGCGTGGGTTGGCCACAGCAGGATGGGGTAAGGAAAAGGGGGAACTCCCCGGCAAGCGAGGGGTCGCAGCCGAGAAGGATTGGCAGAGAGATAGGGACCCCATCCTTAGGAGAGAGCGCACAGCCCAGACATGAGAAGGGGGAGTGGGGCACCTGGGAACTGGCGGGTCCCCCAGAGTACCAAAGATGGGTAAGCAGCAATAGTGCCTAGAAGACCTCCTGGCGCTTTTACGGCCGGAGAGGCGAGCATACACCTTTTCTCAGCGTACCTCTGCGCATGCCTTTGACGGGCCCTGGGCAGAGGTTGATACAGAAACTGCGGCGAAGAGTAACGGAGCCCGGAAGGGCCGGGGGGGCCCGCTGCAACGCCACCCTTGTCCACGGTCATGTTAGTGGGGACCGACGGCAGTGGGGAAGTGGCTTGAACGGCCATGTTCCAGAATATCCCTGCCGGGCGGCCGAAGAGATGTTGAAAGATTGGGGGCTGTGCCTCTCGGGGAAGGGAAGTAAGAATTACGATGTTTTGATGTAATATTGTTGTAATGCTGTTATATGAATCTTGGATGTTACAATGTTTGAGGTTGTTAAGTTATGCTGTGGCCAACAGTTTTCAATACTGTACTTTCCACTTATCGTTGACAAAATTGGAAATAAAAGACATCTTTTGTGGCAAGTCCGGATTCGTGGTACTTATTGCGGGGCGGGGAAAGGGGGAGGGCAAAGGGAGGGGGGGAGGGGTAGCGACCCGCGGCGGTCATGCTGGTCCCCTGGCTGAGCTCCGGCTGCGAATTACCGCGGCCGGACACAGCCGCTGGGCCAGCAAGCCAAGGGTTAACCTTGGTGGGGGGCGGGGGGGGAGGGCGGCGCGGCGGCCGGCTATAGAAGAGCCGAGCGTGCCGCGTTTCGCCCTCTTTCCCTCCTCCCAGCAGCGCACGAGCGGGCGATTGACCCACCCGACCCGACCCTCACAAAGAGCTATCGTCACGGCATAGCGAGAGAGATAGGGACCCCATCCTTAGGAGAGAGCGCACAGCCCAGACATGAGAAGGGGGAGTGGGGCACCTGGGAACTGGCGGGTCCCCCAGAGTACCAAAGATGGGTAAGCAGCAATAGTGCCTAGAAGACCTCCTGACGTTTTTACGGCCGGAGAGACGAGCATACACCTTTTCTCAGCGTACCTCTGCGCATGCCTTTGACGGGCCCTGGGCAGAGGTTGATACAGACACTGCGGCGAAGAGTAACGGAGCCCGGAAGGGCCGGGGGGGCCCGCTGCAATGCCACCCTTGTCCACGGTCATGTTAGTGGGGACCGACGGCAGTGGGGAAGTGGCTTGAACGGCCATGTTCCAGAATATCCCTGCCGGGCGGCCGAAGAGATGTTGAAAGATTGGGGGCTGTGCCTCTCGGGGAAGGGAAGTAAGAATTACGATGTTTTGATGTAATATTGTTGTAATGCTGTTATATGAATCTTGGATGTTACAATGTTTGAGGTTGTTAAGTTATGCTGTGGCCAACAGTTTTCAATACTGTACTTTCCACTTATCGTTGACAAAATTGGAAATAAAAGACATCTTTTGTGGCAAGTCCGGATTCGTGGTACTTATTGCGGGGCGGGGAAAGGGGGAGGGCAAAGGGAGGGGGGGAGGGGTAGCGACCCGTGGCGGTCATGCTGGTCCCCTGGCTGTGGAACGGGTAAACGTAGATTGATTGTTTACGTTATCAGAATATAGAAAGACTAGGGGACATGCAATGAAGCTACAGGGTAAACTATTTAAGACTAATAAAAGAAAATATTTTGGTTGAAGGTTGAAAGGTGGCTTGGAAAAGTTTCATACAAGTGGATCAGAGAGCGCTTGATACAGGGGTTTATCCCCCGAAACGTGCACGTCGCGCATGGTTATCCAGATAAGTGCCGTTTTCATTTGGATTTGGTCTTCTGAGAAGTTTTATTGAATAACCTATTGGTTTGAATAAAAGGGATATGTATTGTGTATTGGGGCAAGGGTTTGCAATGCCTGCCCTACACGATTTATGTCCGACAAAAAAATTATAAAGTTGCTGAGGGATTCACGGGATCTAATTTTTCTTATCTTGATTTAAGCAGCACTGAAGAGAGTAGGTGAATTCTTAAATCCTTGGGGTAATCGAGTCCAGGTGAGTTGGCCCCGCCTTCCTGTTGTGGGGTCTTGCTATTCAAAAGCAAATAAAAGTTGACTGGTGGGGGCTAAGTGTATACAGAAGAAGGCCTCTTTCAGGTCCAGGATGGTGAAATGAGTAGCCTCAGCGGGGATCAGCCCAAGAGAGTATAAGGATTTTGGTACCACTGGGTGTATAGTTTCCGCTGCAGCATTCATTCGCCTCAGATCTTGTACTGGGCGGTAATCCCCTGTCCCAGGTTTCTTGACTGGGAGAAGGGGGTGTTCCAAGGTGACTGGCACTCTTTGAGAAGTCCATACTTCAACAGTTTCATCAGATGGCCGTGGATTCCTTCAATGGCTGGTTGGGGAAGAGGATACTGCTTCACATGCACTGGTTCCGCTCCTGGCTTGAGGGTGACGATGACAGGGGCTATGTTCTTCGCTAGGCCAGGTGGATTATCTTCTGCCCATACTTCAGGTGGGGCTAAAAGGTTAGGAGGTATACAGGAACTAGCTGGCTTGATTGGAGATGCACTATAGAACCGCTACTCTTCTTCTCGGGGAACAGTCAGCACCATCAATCCAGCAAGCTTTGGGTTCACAGTCATTTGTATTTCTCCCCCTTCAACAAAGGATATCTGTGCCTGGAGCTTTGCAAGCAGATCTTGGCCCAAAAGTGGAATAGGGCATTCAGGCATATACAAGAATTGGTGCGTTATTTTCTGTCCCCCTAGTTCACACATACGGTTCTGCAAGAAAGACTTTGTGGCCTTAGCCCCAGTAGCTCTGACAATGGTGATGCACTGAGAAAACAAAGGGGCTACTGGCTTTAGTATTCTGCTCCTGTATCCCCCATAAAGTCCATATATTGGTCCCCTATTTTTAGACTGACCATAGGCTCCTGGGGACCCAGGGAAAACTTGGAGCCCGGTCTGGCCTAGTCTTCAACCATGTCATAGCCTGTTGCAACTGCCACTCCCTCAATAGCTTCTTCCCTCTCTTAATGGAACACTGTGCTCGGTTTATTCTTCCATGACTCCTGTTCTCCAGGTGCTCCCTCCTCCCTTCCTGGGGGTGGAGTCAAGATGCAGGCATTCACTTCTCTAATGTCCTTCTCCTCTGCAATGGGCGCACTGATTCGCACCCAGTGGGGGCCGATCATTTTCACGACCCCTTCCACGTCCTCTGCTCCTTCAATTAGGAAAATCTCCTCCACGTCGGTCAACTAAAGCAGCAGCAAGAAGATCTGCTTTCTTCTTCATTGTACGTTTACTTTCTCTGTCACGTTCAATTTCACGATTCACATACTTTCTGAGCAACTTCCATTAACTGGACTGTATTCATGCCCGCAAATCCATCCATTTTCTGTAATTATTGTTTTATATCTCTCTGGGACTGACTGACAAAAGCTGCGTTTACCATACACAAATTCTCCTGGGCTGCTGGATTGCATGGGGTATATAGGGGGGGCTGCTTGCACTATTTGGATCCCACTTGAGGCCATCAAAGCTGATAGGTCTGCATAATACTGTTCATTAGTTCAATCAAATCCTAAGGCTTCTCAGTGTAGGAGGCATAATGCATCTTTTAGTTCAGTAAACAAGGCTGGTCGGCTGGCTTTCAGTATTAATGTGACCATCCCTTATACTGGTAGTTGTGCTTCTGAAGGTATACGGCAATCGGGACTGTCTGGGTTCCACTTCACGTTCTCGGGTGCTGGCTGTGAGTGACCCTGAACTGGCAAATGAATCCCTGCCTGTAGTGTCATCGGTGGACTGCGGCCCACTCGGAGTGCTTTAAACTGAGCCGGGGCTTCCAGTCAAGAGGGGGTGCACGTCCTCCTGCTGCGGAGGTGGCTGGTGAACTACTTGGGGTACATCTGCAGGGAGGTATCCCCCCCCCCCCCTGCCCCAGGCTCTTCCCAGGGCGGCAGAGCTGAGGGGACTGGCCTATAATGTCTGGAGATTCTGGGGCAGAATAAACAGGCAGCTTCTTTGTTTCTAAGAGCCAGACTTCCCTTGTGGTTGCTACTAATCTCCTACACTGTTTCTCATAGCAGGAGGGCTTTTCTTCTCACAAACATTTAACCAGGAGTCTATGTAGGGGAACTGATCAGGGAACATCTGATGAACACGGGAAACTACGGGGCCATGAAGTAGCTGACACTGGCCACTCCCTTTCACAGAGCATTTCTAATAGGGACGGAGACATTTTAAGTCCGTAGTCTCCAGCAAATCCCTTGCTAAAATTCCTAGTCATACATTTCATACAAAATCTGCGTGGACTCCGACCCCCCCTGCCCCTCCCCCCATGGTGACATACTTGACAACAGACAGAGGGGGCAGGCAGTCAGGCTGCATTTTCCTGTACACTAAACATAATGGATGTGTGTGCTCATTCTAAATAGGAACAATTTAGATAAAGTCCTTAAAATATAAAACTATTATTTTGCAACATGTTATAACAACAATCCCAATAGAAAGAACTATGGCTCCTAACATGACGGCCACATATCTATTACATATGACTGGAATAAAAATACTTGGCATGGTAACTAACTGCCAGCCGTAATCAGCACATAAGCTGAACAATGTCTCCGCAGAAGAAATTACTTTAAATCGTACAGTTCAGAAAGCAGACATTACATTCCCTCAGGATTTAAATCATTTTCAAGTAGCGATCTGGTACTACTGGCTCGGGATGCTTCATAGTCCTGTCAGGGTTCTTAACCTATTCCTTTCTCCAGGCATTCCTGTCTTTCTGTCTCCGGGCTGTGTGAAAAACACACCCCCTTCTCTCTCTGCTTGCGAGAGACTCATGCTGAAATCAGTGAGACAGCTGTCTTTGCACCTAGAAGAGACGCCTGAGTTGTTTTATTGTTTTATTGCTGTTATTTCTTCTCGTCCTTTCTCAGTACCATTCCTCAAACGGTAAACTGTTTCAACAGATAACAAAACCAAATACAAACAACAGACAATAAGGGAGACAAACACCAAACACTTTCTCCTTTTCGCGACCTGGCAATGCACTAGTCAGGAGCCAGCACCTCGCTTGGTCTGTATTCAAAACCTCTCATTCACACATGCAGAAATTCAAGACAGAATTAAATCCCAACATAAATAAATCCCAATAAACAGAATAAATCCCAATAAAACCTGACTGACTGACCGGCTGAGGGGTTGGTGGGTTCAGTCTCTGCTTATACCTTTAAGACTTCCGAGACTTACTAGGACCGCCCCGAGAGGTGATCAGACTCTCAAGCGCTTATTCCAGACTCCCGACGGGCTGACAGACTGACTGATTAGCAGAAAATTGCTACTCACCGGATCCGGTTCCGATATCAAACCAGTACATGGGTTGGACCCTGGACTCCCCTCGGGTTCGGAGGTGTTGGCCAGCTGGACCCAGTGGCCCGCCGAGGCAAGGCGGAACCCTCACCGATACAATAAGACCGGCGGCGCCAGAGAATTCCCCTGCGGTCGGACAGACATGGTTCCAACCGGACCAAACCTGTGAGGCAAGACGTCGTGGTATATTCACTTGCATACTATCCCCCGCTCGCACCTTCCCGGCCAACGCACCAAGAATATGTAGCAGCTGATAAGCATGCAATAAATAATACCAGGAGTCAGTTCAAAGATCCAAGCCAATTTATTGTGCACATGCTCAGAGAGACAAGCTTCAAAAAGGACTGAGCAATGGAGAACAGGAACAACTTTCTTATATACAAGTTTCACAGTTTGATACAGGCAAACTTTCTATTGGTCCCAACGCCCCCTGCATCTATCCAATCGGGGACCCTCTCTGGGCCTAACACCCTGTTCCCCCTTCTCAGGCTATTCTAACAAAGGCTCAGTTTCTAGACATAAACACATCCCTACTAAAAGGTCATTTCTAGGCTCAGAGAATATGAGAATGCAAAACACTGGAACATATGTGTTTGATGTGTGCGCTCACATCCCATTTTTGGGTGCACATGGTTCCCCCAGGAACATGTACTAGCTAGCGGACTGTCTGCAGTCAGCATGTGTATGGCTGGAACACCTTGCAAGGTGCAGTGGGTGGACACTGACTGTGTCCTCTGCTGGTGAATGTCAGTTAGGGGTGGGGGGGCAGCTGAGCTTTTCCAGGCCTACTGCCCTATGTGATGTGTACAGATATGCATTGATCTCCCTGTGGGGGTGCTCACTCCCCACGAATTTAAATTTAAAAATAAATAAAGGCAAAAGGAAAAGGAGACCGCTATGGTTTTCGAAGGAAGTAGCTGAAAAAGTGAAGAAAAAGAGGGAGGCCTTCATGAAATACAAGAAATCACAGAGAGAGGAAGACAGGCATCTGTATTTGGAAAAACTTAGAGAAGCTAGCAAAGTAGTCAAGAAGGCAAAGATTCAAAAGGAGGAGGAAATACCCAATGCAATAAAATGGGGGGATAAGACATTTTTCAGATATATTAGTGAGAAGAGGAAGGGCAAAAATGGTATTGTCAGACTCAAGGGTGCAGGGGGGGAATATGTAGAAGCTGATAAGGATAAAGCGGAATTGCTTAACAAATATTTTTGTTCTGTGTTCACAGATGAAGAACCAGGAGCAGGACCTCAGAAAACACCCACAAATAGGTACAGAAGCGAGGGACATCTTGAACAATTTTCAGAAGACTGTGTTCGTGAGAAACTAGCTCAACTTAAAGTAGACAAAGCGATGGGACCGGATCGGATACACCCTAGAATACTGAGGGAACTTGGGGACGTTCTAGCAACTCCACTGACTGACCTTTTCAATGCCTCGTTGGAGTCGGGAGTGGTGCCAAAGGACTGGAGAGAGGCTCATGTGGTGCCTTTACACAAAAGCGGAAGTAAGGATGTGGTTGAAAACTACAGGCCGGTTAGTTTAACTTCAGTGGTGAGTAAATTATTGGAAACGCTGCTGAAAGAGAAAATAGTGAGGTTTCTGGAGTCCAGCGGATTACAGGATCCGAGGCAGCATGGATTCACCAGAGGCAGGTCTTATCAGACAAATCTGATTGATTTCTTTGACTGGGTGACCAGGGAGTTGGACCGAGGGAGAGCTCTAGATGTGGTGTATTTAGATTTCAGTAAAGCCTTTGACACTGTTCCTCACAGGCGACTTATAAACAAACTGAGCACCCTAGGGATGGACCCTAAAGTTACTGCTTGGGTTAGAAATTGGTTGGGTGGGAGGCGACAAAGAGTACAAGTAAATGGAGCTCACTCTGAGGAGAAGGATGTTACCAGTGGTGTGCCCCAGGGATCTGTCCTTGGTCTGATTCTTTTTAACATCTTTGTTAGTGATATAGCGGAAGGACTGTCGGGTAAGGTTTGCCTCTTTGCAGATGATACCAAAATCTGCAATAGAGTAGACACCCAGGAAGGTGTAGATAACATGAGGAGGGATCTAGCTAAGCTTGAAGAATGGTCTAGAATTTGGCAGCTGGGATTTAATGTTAAAAAATGTAAGGTCATGCATTTGGGCTGCAGCAATCCAAGGGAGCAATACAGTATAGGAGGTGAAGTACTTTTGTCCACTAAAGAAGAGCGGGACCTAGGCGTGGTTGTGTCTGATGATCTTAAAGTAGCTAAACAGGTAGAAAAAGCGACGGCAAAAGCTAGAAGGATGCTTGGGTGCATACGGAGAGGAATGGCTAGCAGAAAAAAGGAGGTGATAATGCCTCTGTATAAGTCTTTGGTGCGACCTCATTTGGAGTATAGTGTGCAATTCTGGAGAACGCACCTTCAAAAGGATGTGAACAGGATGGAGTCGGTGCAGAGGATGGCTACTAAAATGATTAGTGGGCTTTATTATAAAGCATATGAGGACAGACTTAAGGATCTTAATATGTACACCTTAGAGGAAAGGCGGGATAGAGATGATATGATTGAGATGTTTAAATACCTCTGTGGCATAAATGTTCAGGGAGAGAGCCTCTTTCAATTGAAAGCAAGTTCTGCTACGAGGGGACATGGGATGAGGGTGAAGGGAGATAGATTCAGGAGTGATATGCGGAAATATTTCTTTACGGAAAGAGTAGTGGATCCATGGAATAGTCTCCCAGTGGAGGTGGTAGAGATGAGGACAGTAACTGAATTCAAAAAAGCATGGGACCAACACAGAGGATCTCTAAAGGTAAAAAGTGGACTGTTGTAGTTGTTGATATGGAAGGACAGACTAGATAGGCCATGTGGTCTTTTTCTGTCATCATGTTTCTATGTTTCTTTATCTATCATCAGCATAAAAGAATTGAGTAAGGATTAACACAAACTTATCAAAAGCAGTTTAGAGCGATTTAAGGCAGATCCTCAGACCTTCACTGACTCTGATCTTTCTCAGCACTACTATTTCTAAGTGGGGGTGGGGACTCAGACCTAGCTTGCAGGCCTCTCATACATGTACAGGCTATTATATAGGCCATAGCCTACCACAGTCCCACAGGTGCTCTTGTGGTCTCGGGCAAGCCACTTAACCCTCCATAGCCCATGTTCCCTGTAAGATAGTTATCTCCAAGTTATAATGCCCTGTTCAATGTAATTTCAGTTTGTTCAATGTAAACCACACTGATGCAGAATAGCGCGGTATATAAGAGAATATAAATAAATAATTAATAAATAAATGTTGAAGCACCTGGATGGTGCAGGATGTTGCCTGGTGGACCTCGCTGGCTGAAGAGCCTCTGATGAGCCAGTCGTCTAGGTAGGGGAAGACAAAGACCCCTTGGAGTCTGAGAAAGGCGCCACGACCACCAGGCACTTTGTGAATACCTTGGGAGCCAAGGCCAAGCCAAAGGGGAGTACCCTGTACTGGTAGTGATTGCCTCCCACCACAAAGCGTAAATACTGCCTGTGGTCTGGATGTATTAGGATGTGTGTATACTCATCTTTTAGGTCTAAGGAGCATAGCCAATCTCCCAGGTGGAGGTAAGGCAGCAATATTCCAAGGGAGAGCATCTTGAACTTCTCCCTCACCAGGAACTTGTTTAGATTGCGCAGGTCGAGGATGGGTCTGAGGCCTCCTGTTCTCTTTGGTACCAGAAAGTACCTAGAGTAGAAGCCCTTGCCCTGCAGGTGGTGGGGCACCAGTTCTACCGCCTGATCTTTGAGAAGGCCCGCCAACTCCTCCAGAAGAAGGGTCTGGTGAAGGGGAGACCTGAGGGGCTCTCCCGGGAAGTAAGGAGGAGGCACCCGGGCTAGGTGAAGGAGGTATCCCTCTTGGACTATCTGCAAGACCCAGGCATCGGTGATAATCGCTGTCCACCTGTGGGCATATAGGGCAAACCTGCCTCCTGTGCACTGCCGGTCCTCTGTGGGAAGAGGGGCCATGCTGTGAGAGTCAAAAGCCACTGCCAGGGCCGGAGCCAGTGCCTGGGGTTTGGGGGCTTTCTGCTTACGCAGGCCATGCCTCTGTCCCTTGGCCTGCTGCCCCTGTTGGGGAGCTGGGGAGGCCTGAAAATGGGGGTAGCTTTGGTAAGCAGCACCCTTCCTCGGATAAAAGGGCTTTTTATCCGAGCCCTTCTTGTGAGAAGGGGCAGAGGTTTCTTGAAGAGCCGTGTCCTCGTCTCCAGTTCTGCAGCCTTGTCGGTTATGGGTTTGCCAAAGAGGTTCTCCCCTTTGCATGAGACATTGACCAGCTTGTTCTGAACCTATTGCTCGAGGTCCGACAACTGCAGCCATGCCTGGCGGCGTGCACCGATGCCAGCCACGGCTACCTGGGCCGCAGACTCGAACCTGTCATACGCCGCTCGAGACATAAACTTCAAGCACTCACGGACGGTGGTGGACAGGCTCCTGAAGCACTGCAAAGGCCCCTCGGAGAGACCAGCTGAGAAACCAGCGAGTTCCTTTGCCAGGTCCCTCAGGTACATGCCCATGTACAGCTGGTAGGCCTGGATTCAACAAGTCAGCATTGAACCCTGCCAGGAGGCACCGAGGAGTGCGTCTTCTGGCTCTTCAGCCTGCGCATGGCCGATTCCACAACCATGGAGTTGTGCAGCAGTTGCGACTTTTGAAACTCAGGGCTCCAGCGGACTCGATACATCGAGTCGATCCGTTTGCTGATAACCGGCGCCGACGCCGGTGTCTCCCACATGCGGAGCATCAGTCGTTCCAGGATCGGAGGCATGGGTACAGTAAGGGCCTCCCGAGGGGGGCTTCATACTGCAGAATCTCGAGCTCGTCGGCTCGAGGATCCTCCTCGGACTCCTTGGGGAACGCCAAAGCCTTGGACATATCCCTCACAAAGTCCAAGAACTTGTGTCCTCTGGAGGGGACCTCCTCCGAAGTTCGGACACTAGGGAATCGGACGGGATGTCCCTGTGCCGACTGGTGTCCGGGGACTCCTCTTCCTCCGTTTCCCACCCCGATGCCTCCGAAGAGGAATCGATGGGCTCTGGCATCGAGGGCCCCGGCACCAACCACCCCGACGCTGGGAGGCTCGGTGGTGACGACCTCGGTCCCGAATGGGAGGCCGAGTGGGACCTCGGCCGAGGATCGACTCGACCCCGAAAGGTCTCGAGGATCATCTCAGCCTCCGGGGTCGACTTCAATATTGATGGCCCAATTGTCGGGGCGGAAGAACTGGACAGACCGGCAATCAGCATCCGCTGCTGCTCCATGAAGGCAGTAAAACTGCGCTCTAAGGCTACCATTCTGGACTCGAGTCTGGAAGGTTCAGCAGCCACCGGGTTGGGTCCCATGCCGTCGGGCCCAATGCCGGTTCCCCCAGAGGGGAGTCCTCGATGAGGACAGTTGTTAACTGCCTCGGCTGATACGTCTCCCGACAAGGAACCTTCGTCGGGCACTCTGTCTCCGAAGATCCCGGCCGATGCTTAGGGCTCCGTGATAGGCCCCTGGAGGGGCCAGGTTGCTCGGAGCCATCCAACGACGCCACCTTCGAGGACTTCTTCCTCTTGTGTTCCCTTGAGAGAGACCCACTCTCCGAGGAACCTCGATGCCGCTCGGGCTCGGAATGCTCCCCCCGAGACATGGAGGCCTCAGACGAGGTCCGGGCTCGTGAAGGCACTGACAGGAAAAATCCTATCATGCTGCTGCTGGAAGCTCCTCAGGGTTTTAGAGGATATCTTCCTACATGGACCACAGACCGTCGGGTTGTGGTCAGGCCCGAGGCACTGGAGACAGCAGTCATTCGTATCAGTGAGGGACATAGGTTTTACACACCGATCACATTTTTTAAACCCACTGGTAGCCATCGGGGGAAAAAGGGCCCCTGCGAGGTCAAAGACCCGGGCTGCCAGTGAAAAGGAAAAAGGGCGTGAACGCCAGTCACGAAGGACAAAAAATGAAAAATTAAAGCCGGACTCGATACCGGTGTATTGAGCCAAAGGTGGGAAGAGGAACCGGTGTCGACCGGTAGAAGAAGAGAATTCTTAACTTTTTTGACTTTTGTTACGGGGACACAGGAACTATGTCTGAAGGGCTCTGCGGAAAAAAGGAGACTGAGCAAGATGGCACCCTTGGGCGGGAAGGGTACCGCGCATGCGTGATGCAACTCTCAAAGCAAACCCTCCCCCCAATAGGCCCACCATTGCAAACCTTCCTTGACCATAAGTGAAACATTTTAATGTGCCCATTTACAATTTTCTTACACATTAGTGTTAATTTGATATATGCTCCTTTTTACTATTTCTTCCCCCTTCCATGGCTTTACTTTGAAGGGGGTACATCTGGCTGCTGCTGTGACATCCGGTGGGATGAAGTGGACTAAAAATGGGAGGGGACTGGTTCCATGGAGAGCTGAAGGAAGATGGTGTGCCAAGTGGTGGGAGGCACTCAACTATTTGGGTTGGAAGGAGACTGTGGTGCTCAGAGTCTGGAGCTCATACTGCAGTCCTGAAAATCTTTGGGCCATGCGGTGCTGAAGCTCCTTGATGTCATCTAGGAACCCTCAGACCTCCTCATGCAGGCATTGATGTTGTAGGCTTATGTCATGAACCACCTCCATTAAAGGGTCTTCTATTTTTCCAAGGGTCATCCTGGACATCGATATTCTCCCTCTCCTCCTCATCAGGATGCTTGCTCTCCTCATCCATCTCCTTCAGTCTGTAGGTCTCATCTGACCAGCTTCCAGTTTGTGGCCCTCCTTATCACCAGCCTCTGGGTCAAGACTGCCTCATCACCAACCTCCAGTTCATAGGCCTCTGGCTTAAGAGATGTTCACCACTATCTGCCGCATAGTGGCAGTTAATGTCTTTGCCCTTGATATGGATGGGATCTTTCTCATCCCTATTGGCCTCTGCTTGTCAGACTCCAGCTGCTTCACCTGCAGATAGAAAACATCAAAGGATATCTAATGACTGAGCTTGGACAGTATAAAGCTCTGTTGACTGGTCTCTGGACAAGCAATGGCTGGACCTTTACCTGTAACATGCAGGTAATATACAGGCTTATATGAGAGATCGGGGTGGTCATCGTTTTTTAAACGCTAACTACCGTGAGTAAAGTACATCTGGATATTCAGCGGCAGTATCTGGATAGCAACTGCGGCTAAATATCAAGATTTTGTGGTCTACGGCGGTAGCTATCTAGATAGCAGAGATTTTCAGCCGCTATCCAAATAGCCAAATCTACATAAACATAGGACAGCTTTTTACTTGTCCTAAGTTGTGCAGATACTTCTTTGGATAGCAGCACATTTTATACCACCCAGATAAGTGCCGGCTCCTCCCCAGTTCAACCCACTGACTGCCCCAGCACTATCTGGATAGTGCCCTGGTAGTCAGAAGAAATATACAGTGGCACTGTATAGATAGTGCCGCTGAATATTGGCCTTAGTGGTTTTATCTGGTTAGAAGAACCTGCTAATTGGAGCCACCCTTTTGAATAATGGGCCCATGGGGTAGATTCTGAGCCACGTTTAGTGGGGTTGGACATCTGGTTCCGATGTCCATTCCCACTAAACACCTGGGACAGTATTCTCTGCCCAAAGTTCCCTGCATGTACATAGGAGACGTGCGCGGAGCTCTGGATGGGGGCGGGTAGAGGCGGCAACGGGGAAGAGAGTGGATGGGCCGTGGGCGGGGCGCACAACCTGGACATACAGGGCTGATTCCGGTCACGACCCTGTACGTCCAATTCCACCAGGATAGATGGAGGGTGGCGGCCTGGGGGAAAGGTGAGGGGGTGAAGGGAATTCCCTGCAGCCCGACCCTGGCCACGGAAAGTCCGATCAGGGGTCAAGCTATGCAGAAAAGAAAGGTTTGGCAGGCAGCCGGTGATCACGGCTCCTGCATGGAGCTGCGGTGGCATGGCAACAGCACGCCATGCCAGCCACTGCCTTTCCATGTAAGAGCCTGGCTGAGTTAGCTGGGTAGTGTCCAGGAGCCCAGAACATCCAGGCCGGTTGCTCCCGATTCTGATCCTGCGGGGATTTCTAGCCCCTGTGGGATCAAAATCGGGTGCAACTCCTGGCCGCCATCCCAATTCTGAATGCCCAGATGGGCCAGGTACATACAGCACAGAATTGGCCTCATAGTGTTTATGTTGCAGTGTGCCATATGTCATACTGAAGGCCCAGCTCCTGGAATGTGATCCCATTCTCAAACAGTGCTCCTAGTGCTGAGGATACTTGTGGGAATCAAGAGATTAGAATAGCAGCTAGGAATTATGCACTGTAGAGCAGGGGCAACAGAATGCCTGTTTGATTGGGGGGGGCCATGCTCCACTCTAACTCCACCTTAACTCTGCTCCTAGTGCACCACGTGACCTCCCCCAGATAGTGTTTTAACTAACCGGGCAGTGGCCACTGTCCATTTAGCTAAATCAGCTAAAGTTATCACAGCCTTCATTTTTCCTACCTTTAGCTGGTTTAGGTTAGCTGGTTAGGCTTAACTTAAGTTGCTGTCCCCGCTCCACCCCCAGAATGCCCTACATTAGTCGGCTAATGTAAGAGCAATCAAAACCAGTAGAAGGAGATATTTTAGCAGCACTAAATGATTTAGTGTCACTGAATTTCCTGCTGACTGTGATTTAACTGGTTAGCAGGTCTGTTAACTGGTTAAATGGCTTTGAATATGCCCCTTACATGTTGAGAAGCTGTGTGAAAAAGTCAGAAAAGCTGATGGAGCACATGCTCTCCAACACTGCATTCCACTGCCTTGACATTTTGCTACTCTGCAGATAAGTATTGTGATGGGGCCCGTGTGATAGAGCCCCGGTGAACCCTATTTAGGCGGCTGCCTAGGGTTTCAAGTTTCAATCTGCTCTTCTACTAAAACAGAGTCTTTCAGTCGAGTGGTAAAGTAAATAAATTAGGGCTTTATTCCCTTTCCCGAAACAGATATTCTTAGGAATGCAAAGACAACAAACAGCATCAAAACAAAAGACGGCTACAGAGAAAAATATCTTCTTTTCCTTTGTTAATGTCACAAGGTTATTTTCTTCAAGGTTAACACAAAGAAATGATGTCATCCGAAAAACATATCGTACAGTCCATGGGAATTGGGTCTGAAGAATAACTATTATTTTCCCATTGCATTACTTCAGGTTCATTCCCGATTCTACCAGAGTCACACTCATTACATGTGCTGGCTTCTGACAAACTTTCCTGTGGCACACGAATACCTTTTCCTACAAAGTGTTCTTTAAGCCCAGGGCTATAACTGCCTGGTATACAAATGGCTTCTTGCTGGGTTTTCTGTCCCTTCCCACCTAGTGAGAACACAGGATATCTTTCAGCTTTATAGTTAGTTCCAGGGCCACGCCCTTTAAAGCATACAGAGCTTTTAGCTCCTTCTTTATAAAAACAAGGTTCCCACCTTTCTGCCTTGTTCCTGGCTTTTGCTTCTGGGTTGTTGAGGACTTTCTCCCGGGCTCTCCAGCCACCCTCAGAGCTAGCAAGATCCTGGTTACCTCCCCAGCTGTTTCTTGCTCTGAAGTCACGCTTAGAATTTCCTTCTACCGGCAAACTTCCTTCAGCATGACCTGTGCTCATTGGCTGTTTGCTCAGTCCTCCTGAGTTGCTGCCCCTCCTCCTGCTCCTGCTGGGACTCTCTCTAGGACTGCTTCTGAGTCTCTCCTCTCCAGGACTTCCTTCTCCCGGTCTGCCCTCTCCAGGACTGCCTCTTCCAGGACTACCTCTTCCCAGACTGCCTCTTTCAGAACTCCTTCCATAACTGCCCTCTCCAGGACTGCCTCTTCCAGGACTACCTCTTCCCAGATTGCCTCTTTCAGAACTCCTTCCATAACTGCCTCTTCCTGGTTCTAACCAGGAACTTATATGCTTCCCTCCCCTGCACGTTACGTGGGACTTTGGGCACAGGCGCTCCTGATGAGCCTCTCTGTTTCTCCCTGCGTCACAACTACTACAGGGAAAATTCCTTCCAATGTCTTTTGGCTTTTCTTGTGCTGGAGGCATTTGCTGCTCAGCTATTTCTCCGTGTACTGAGCTTTCCTGTTCAGCCAAATCTGAGGTAAGTTTCTCATTTTCACTATCCTCCATGGGCTCTGTATTATCCACTGTATCACAGTATGCATGCACAGTCTGGGGAAGATGATCACATGCAAGGAAGACTGACTCAGTGTTTAATGAGAGTTGTCGACGTATAACTTGCTGCTTAAAGCCTACTACGTTCAACAAATTATACATATTGGTCAGAATTGCCCCTCTAGCTAGATAAAATGTACAAAACAGGTAGAGGACAATCAATATCCATTATATGGACCAGCCACCAAAATGAATTATGTCATGCAGGAGGTTTATTTTAGATGAACTGCAGCCACTCCAACAATTAGCTGAAAGGGTCCACCAAGAAACGTGGTGCTTGCTGAGTGTTAAATGATGACAATGTGACAAAGGACACTGATATTATAGAGAGGTTCCTGCCTGCTTCGGACTCTGAATTTACCATATGGAGATCACTGAACAGTCTACAGAGTGTATCAGATGATGTCAAGCAAATATTATAGAGTGGAGATGGACAACTGGATCAGACAAATGTGATTGTGGGCTTACATAGACAATGCAGCATGTTACATTGCTTGCAGAACTGCTGATTTGGCAATGGTAACTGGTCTACCCTACTTACTACACAGAGATACAGTGACATCAATTGACAACAACATGATATGATGATGATTGCTTTTCATTCCTGTGGTCTCATCCACACCTCTCTGTAAGGTTCTAGCAGGGTTCCTGGTCACTCTCTTTTTGCTATCACTAAGAACAAGGCATTTCTGTTCCCTTGGAGCCTTGGGATCTATATGCATCCTCTCAACTATGAGAAAGCTTTCTTCTGAGTTGTTGAGGTAAGAACCATGTCTGGTTATAGAGATCACAGCTCTGCCTTGCACTCTTGAGTTGTACTTACTAAGTTCCTAAAGTCTGAAGCCTATTCCAGATCTGCTATGCTGGTGTTCCATCTGTGTGAGCCAGCTACTACTTGCACTGTTGTAATGTCCATGAACCCACCTACCATGATTATGTTTACATTGTTGCCCTACAGTTTAGTTAAATGATGTGCATGAATGGAAATCAAACCCCTCCATACTGGAATCCACCCACTGATGGCTTAACAAAGGTGCAATGTAGCCATATGTTCTCTGAAGACAAGTGGTTCATAGTATCATGGTAACATTTCTATGCTTTAGTCTCCTAGAAAAGCCACGACACATAGATTTGAAGCCTGAACTATTTTGAAAGACGCCTAAAAATAGGAATGTTACTAAGAGTCACACCATGATTTTGATGGCAAGTAAAGGCCTTTAAATGAGGTTTTGATAGAGTATGACTATAGTTCAGGGTTTTTCCTAGTGTTTACTACAAAAAGGTCATGAAAAGAGGGGACAGAGCTGCAAGAGTAGGGCCAATACACAGATTAGGAGGACATAAGGAAGACAGAGATGTACACAGATGAGACCTACAGGAATATAGTACTGAAGTCCTGAAGTCCTGAAGTACTGTTGCCATGGAGGAGAGAGGTCACGTGACAGGAGAGTATCACCCTGGTGTGGCAGGAAGTGATCCTGTAGCTAGGACATGTCCTCCAGGTGATGTAAAGCCCTCTTGCACCAAGGAAGTTTCTCCAGGGCCATGTGCCCATGAGGGAAGGGTTAGGACATCCATTATAGCTTGTGATTTGATCATTAGGCATGTAGATAGCTGGGTGGCTGGTGGACGTGAGGATCGCCTGGTAACATGCCTGCCTGTTGCGAAGGTAGCGAATCTCATGCGCCACCTAGACAAGGTCTTAGATAGTGCTGGGGAGGAGTCTGCTGTCTTGGTATATGTCGGTACCAATGACATAGGAAAATGTGGTAGGGAGGTTCTGGAGGCTAAATTTAGGCTTTTAGGTAGGAAGTTGAAATCCAGAACTTCCAGGGTAGCATTCTCCGAAATGCTTCCCATTCCATGCGCAGGACCCAAAAGGCAGGCAGAGCTCCGGAGTCTCAATGCGTGGATGAGACAATGGTGCAAGGATGACAGTTTT
Source organism: Ichthyophis bannanicus (assembly GCA_033557465.1). Taxonomy (NCBI): domain Eukaryota; kingdom Metazoa; phylum Chordata; class Amphibia; order Gymnophiona; family Ichthyophiidae; genus Ichthyophis; species Ichthyophis bannanicus. The sequence continues at coordinate 100,105,087 of CM066039.1, forward strand.
GGATTTGTTAGGAACTGAGGAACATTCTGGGGAAAGGAGAGGCTCTTCCAAAGGGATGGACTTCACCTTAACCAGGATGGAACCAGGCTGCTGGCATTAACCTTTAAAAAAGGAGATAGAACAGCTTTTAAACTAGATAATAGGGGAGAGCCGACAGTCGCCCAAGAGCGCATGGTTTGGAACAATGTATCTTTGAAGGATACTACCAAAAGAATTAAGTTAGGGCATATCAGCAGAAAGGTTCCAATAAAGATAAAAGTAGCCCAAATGCCCTTGAGTACGGAGCAGACAGAGCTTAAAGATTCCAAATTACCCCTGCCTACCAATAGCCAGATTAATATGAATAAAATACAGTCTCTAAAAAACTTGTATGCAAATGCTAGAAGTCTAAAAAATAAGATGGGAGAGTTAGAATATATAGCACTAAATCAGAGGTTAGATATTATTGGCATCTCAGAGACATGGTGGAAGGAAGACAACCAGTGGGACACTGTGATACCTGGGTACAAACTATATCGTAATGACAGAGCTGATCAAATTGGTGGAGGGGTTGCGCTTTATGTTAGAGAGGGCATTGAGTCACAAAGGGTTAAAGTTTTGCAGGAAACAAAATTTGCTGTAATTCCATGTAAAAAGGGGAAGGCGATGGCAGTGGGAGTGTATTGTGGAAAATTACAAGATGATCTTGATAAATTGGAAGACTGGGCATCCGTATGGAGGATGAAATTTAATGTGGACAAGTGCAAAATTATGCACCTAGGAAAGAACAACCTCAATTGTGCCTCTGGAGGTATGGTAGAAGAGTTCCTAGAGAAATCATTTTGAATTTTTCTCGGACCATGAACCTTTCTTGCAATACTAATATATCCTTACAGACTCAGACGTCAAGAAACAAACAACTATTAAAACTTATTAAAACTTCCTCCAACTTTTAAATGAACTGCAGATAGAAGATATAAATTTATTTCTGCTCGTTCCACATGACAGCTCTCTATGTATGTTATAATTAGCATATAGCTAAAATCCTTATGGTATGAAAATGATTCCTTCAAAACATTTTACAACAACAATCTCAAAAGGAAGGGCAATTAATACAAAAAATTGAAATGCTAATAATATAAGGCATTGGAGCACTTCCCATAACTTCAGAAGAAATACCTGAGCTGGAAATCTGCTATCATTCACAGTAATGAAATGATTACTTTATACTAAGGTTTACTAAAACCAAGCTTTCAAAACAAAGTGCACCTATCTAGAAACCAAAACACATCTTCAAATATAGAAAACAATTGAAATTACCTTAAGAATCAAGAACAAAACAAAACAAATCTGCAGTCTTTACACACTACTGATAAGAAAACAGGCATTTCGAATATCAATTTGCAAGTCTTGCAGTACAACTCTAACTTACTAAAGAAGAAAATCAGCACATGAGAACACAGCAATTAATTACCAGGTTTCAGTCAGGCTTTATAAATCTTTTACAACCAGAAAACATTATCCCTTAAAACATGATGTCATTATACACTTTTTCTTCTTAAACAAACAACTTATATTTTCACATGTACCATTGCCTCACAGCATGTAGGACGATACACTCAGGATTAATGGGCAGCCACCCTTAAACATTGACTGCCAACTCATATGTTAGATAACAAAGCTTGTCCTCAGAAAAAGTCCCTGCCAGAGGAAATTGCAAAGCTTCATTAACCCTAGTCACTGGATACCATCATGCTCCAGGGTTTTGCAATATCATCATGTTTACACAAATATGGACTGCATCTCTTAAATGCTAAAGCCCGTGACTACTCCATACTCACAATCCTCTCTGCCTTGCCTCAAATGAAGAGAAATTAATACCTGAGTCACGGCACAAAACTGTTTGACCTGTTCCACCCCTCACCGGGCAACAGAACCTGGGCTTTTGGGACTCGATCCCTTCACTTAAAGGAATGGGAGAGAAAGAAGTAATAATAAGTAATAAAGCAATTCAAGCACACAGAATTATGTTAAAGACACAGTACTCTTAGACCTTAAGGGGAGGGGGCCTACAGTCCTGCAAACTTGCGCAGTTCCTGTAAATCCCCTCCTTCTGGCTAGGTCAGAGCACCTCATTTATTGAGAGAAAACTGCTTTATCAGCACTTTTGTTTATCTAAGTGTAACAAGTCATGTTAGAGGTCAAAGTAAGCACAGACATTTCTCAGCTCCAGTATTCTAAAACAAAAGCATTCTGTCTCATCCTCACAAACAATGTCATCCAAAAGTACAACCTTGGCTTTTATAACACATCTCTCTCCAGGCTGCTAGACTTCAGACTGTCTACAACATTCCAAGCCATTCTCCATATTAACCCTTTCAGAAGGCCCTGGTACCCCATTTCAAGTCATTATCAACAGGTGGGAGTTCAGTTTAAGTCTCAAAGAGGTACTGGAGTTCAGCTTGGCCAAAAACAGTGTCCCGAAGGGAGTCTCTGTCCAGACAATAGTACGCAGCAAAAGTATGAATGGAGGACCAGGTAGCTGCCTGACAGATCTCCTCAATGGATACTAAATGGAGATTGGTGACAGACGTTGCCATAGCCTGCACATTATGAGCAGTGATGTGACCCTCCAAAGAGAGTCCAGCCTGTGCATAAGCAAAAGAAATGCAATCTGCTATCCATCTGGATAGAGTATGTTTCGACACTGTTATTCCTATGTGACTAGGATAAAGGAGATTAATAATTGAGAGGATCTTCTATGATCCTTCATTCTATTCAAGTAGTAAGCCAGTGCTCACTTGCAGTCCAAGTTGTGTAGCACTGTTTTGGCTCGAGACGAATATGGTCTTGGGAAGAAAATTGGTAGAATGACTGACTGGTTTAGATGGGCGGCTTGGACAGCAGCAGACCCCACATGAAGCATGTTACTAAGGGGTATGAGGAGATAGGCTGTCCATCCAGTAGTCTGTGAGAGACCGCAATGGCACTAAGGTGAACTCTCACTGAGTTAGTTTTAAGACCTGTTAAGGAGAAATGGAGGAGATATTATAGGAGGGACTCCACCGGGCAAGAAAAGGGGTCAATATCCTCTGGGGAGCACCAGAGGCAAACTTGCGCCACTTGAAAGCATAAGATAACTTGGTGGAATCCTTGCATGAAGCAAGGAGGACATCTTTGATCGCCTGCCTGTTGCAGGTCAAGATCCATGAGCACTATCCCTTCAACAGCCATGCTGCCAGGCATAGGGAGTGAAGACTAGAATGGAGGAGTGCCCTGTTGTTCTGAGAGAGGAGCTCGGGCACAAATCCCAGGCTGAGCGGTTGAGTCTGCACAAGTCGAAGAAGCAGAGGAAGCCACGGTTGTCAAGGCCAAAAGGGGGCTATAAGGATCATGGAACCTCTGTCAGCCTGTAGCTTGAAAAGTGTTTTGGGTATTAAGGGGATCCATGGGAATGCATAGACCAGTCTTTGTCCTCAATGTAGAAAGAAGGCATCCTGAGCCTGTCGGTGTAGCGAAGGAATCCTTGAGCAAAAGAGAGGAAGCTGTGTGTTTTGCGGCATGGCAAAGAGGTCTATGCGTGGGGTCCACCACTTGTAGAAGATCCAGGCAGATGTCTGACAATGTAAGGTCCATTCGTGTGTCCGCAAGGACATTGAGTTTGCCCGAGAGATACATTGCTCTGAGGTGAATGCGGTGTGAGATGACAAAGGGCCATAAGTGAAGCATTTCCTCGAAAAGGGCACGGGATCCCATTCCCCCCTGTTTGTTCACATAGAACATGACAACTTGGTTGTCCATTTGATTAGAACAGTTTGCCCTGAAAGTTGGGGTTGAAAAACCCAAAGAGCATTTGTCAATGCTCATAGTTTGAGGAGGTTGATCTGCAGAGCAGATTCCTGTTAGGACCACAATCCCTGTGTTGTTAGGTTCTTCAAATGTGCTCCCTAACCCAGCTTGGAAGCATCTGTTATCAGGGTACATTGAGGTGGAGGCATCTGAAAGGCTGACCTGACACAAAGGTTCTGTGGAGAACACCACCACTGAAGAGATTTGATCAGTTGAGGGGTGATGTGAATCTTGTCTCTAAGATGCCCCTTTGCTTGCATCCTTTGAGAAGATAGAGTCCATTGTGCTTGTCACATGTGTAATGGAGCACATGGGATGACATGGATTGTGGAGGCCATGTGTCCTAAGAGTTGTAACATTTGTTGAGCTGTTACGTGGCTTTGCTCTTGCACACCCCTTGCCAGCTTGATTCTTCTTCTTTAATCCCTAGCTGGCATTTGGAGAGAAGGCCGCCCTTTCAGCCAATATGCTGCTGTAGGTGCTGCTGGATTCCGTGTGTTGCTCGCAATACGCTTTCAAACTTGGCGATCAGTGGCAACATTCTGACCTCATTGATGGCCAGTTGTTAAGAACATAAGAACATAAGACATGCCATACTGGGTCAGACCGAGGTCCATCAAGCCCAGTATCCTGTTTCCAACAGTGGCCAATATAGGTCATACGTACCTAGCAATATCCCCAAAAGACACAGGTTCCACAATGCTTGTACTGGGTCAAGCATTGATATCCTGGGTCCCTTTTTAATAGTGGTTTATGGACCTTTCCTCCAGGAACTTGTCCAAACCTTTTTAAAACCCAGCTATACTAACAGCCCTTACTACATCCTCCGGTAACAGATTCCAGAGTTTGATTACACGTTGAGTGAAAAAATATTTTCTCTTATTTGTCTTAAATAGTTTACCCTGTAGCTTCATTACATGTCCCCTAGTCTTTCTATATTCTGATAGCGTAAACAATTGATCCACGTTTATCCGTTCCACTCCATTCATTAATTTATAGACCTCTATCATATCTCCCCTCAGCCGTCTCTTCTCCAGGCTAAAGAGCCCTAACCTTCTTAGCCTCTCTTCATAGGAGTAGCCTTCCATCCCCTTCACCAATTTGGTGGCTCTTCTCTGTACTTTTTCTAATAACACTATGTCCTTTTTAAGATACGGTGACCAGAATTGCACACAATATTCGAGGTGCGGTCGTACCATGGAGCGATACAGAGGCATTATAACATCCTTTGTTTTATTCTCCATCCCTTTCCTTATGATACCTAGCATTCTATTTGCTTTCTTGGCCACCGCTGCACACTGGGCGGAGGGTTTTAACATGTTATCCACGATGACTCCTAAATCTTTTTCCTGGGTGGTGGTTTCTAATGTGGAGCCTTGCATCGTGTAACTATAGTGTGGGTTGTTCTTTCCTAGGTGCATAACTTTGCACTTGTCCACATTAAATTTCATCTGCCATTTGGATGCCCAGTCTTCCAATTTATCCAGATCCTCCTGCAGTTTTCCACAATCCTCTTGGGTTTTAACAACTTTAAACAGTTTTGTGTCATCTGCAAATTTGATAACCTCACTAGTTATTCCCTTTTCCAGGTCATTTATGAATATGTCAAAAAGCAGCGGACCCAGTACAGATCCCTGGGGTACTCCACTATTCACCTTTTTCCATTGGGAATATTGGCCATTTAGCCCTACCCTCTGCTTTCTATCTTTTAACCAGTTCCCGATCCACAATAGTACACTGCCTCCTATCCCATGACTTTTTAGCTTCGCCAAAAGTCTCTGATGGGGGACTTTGTCAAAAGCTTTCTGAAAGTCCAGATACACTATATCAACCGACTCACCTTTGTCTACCTGTTTATGCACACCTTCAAAAAAACATATCAGATTAGTAAGACAAGATCTTCCTTGTCTAAAGCCATGTTGGCTTTCTCCCATTAGGCCATGACTATCTACATGCTGTGTAATTTTGTTCTTTATGATGGTTTCTACCATTTTCCCTGGTACTGACGTCAGGCTCACCGGTCTGTAATTTCCTGGGTCACCCCTGGAACCCTTTTTAAAAATTGGTGTTACGTTGGCGACCCTCCAATCTTCAGGTATTACAGATGATTTTAATGAAAGTTCACAGATTACCAATAGCAGGTCTGCAATCTCATATTTCAGTTCTTTCAACACTCTGGGATGTATACCATCCGGTCCACGTGATTTGCTACTATTCAGTTTATCAAATAGTTGTAATATATCTTCCCGGTGTAGCGATATTTCTCTCAATTCCTCTGCAGTATCACCTTTAAATACCACTTCAGTCTTGGGTAACATCCCTACATCCTCCTCAGTAAAGACCGAAGCAAAGAATTCATTCAGTCTCTCTGCTATAGCCTTGTTTCCTCTTACTGCCCCTTTTACCCCTCTATCATCTAATGGTCCAATTGACTCTCTCACAGGCCTTTTGCTACGAATGTACTTGAAAAAGTCTTTATTTCGTGTTTTTGCTTCCGTAGCAAGTTTCTTCTCAAATTCCCGCTTTGCCTGCCTTATCAATGCTTTGCATTTAACTTGCCAGTGCTTGTGCTGTTTCCAGTTTTCATCATTTGGCTCTTTTTTCCATTTCCTGAAGGTTGCTTTTTTGGCAGCAACAGCCTCTCTGACCTCACCTTTAAACCATGCTGGCAGTTTTTTGGACTTTCTTCCACTTTTCCTAATGCGTGGAATACAGCTGGTCTGGGCTTCGAGGATAGTATTTTTAAATAACACCCAAGCTTGCTGTAAGTCTTTAACCTTTGGAACCGCTCCTTTTAGTTTTTTCCTAACTATATTCCTCATTCTATCATAGTCTCCCTTTTGAAAGTTAAAAGGTAGTACTGTGGATGCCTTTACTATCTGTCCTCCACTAATTAAATCAAACATGATCATACTATGATCACTATTGCCAAGTGGTCCCAACACCCTTATTTCTTGCACCAGATCTGGCGTTCCACTAAGGACTAGGTCCAGTATGGCTTCCCCTCTGGTCGGTTCATGAACCAGCTGCTCCAAGAAGCAGTCATTTATTCCATCTAGAAACTTTATCTCTTTAGCTTGTCCTGCTGTGACACTGACCCAGTCGATACCGGGGTAATTGAAATCACCCATTATTACTACTCTGTTGTGACTTTTGTTAGCTTCCTTGATTTCTTTGAGCATTTCATCATCCATTTGTTCATTCTGGCCAGGCGGTCGATAGTATACTCCAACTGCCATCACCTTCCCCTTCATAAATGGAATTTCAATCCATAGAGATTCTACAGCAAATTTTGTTCCCTGCAAAACTTTAATCCTTTCTGACTCAATGCCCTCTCTAACATAGAGCGCAACCCCTCCACCAATTTGATCAGCTCTATCATTACGATATAGTGTGTATCCAGGTATCACAGTGTCCCACTGGTTATCCTCCTTCCACCATGTCTCTGAGAGTGCAATCATATCTAACCTCTCATTTAGTGCTATATATTCTAACTCTCCCATCTTATTGTTTAGACTTCTAGCATTGGCATACAAGCATTTTAGAGACTGTATTTTATTCATATTAATCTGGCTATTGGTAGGCAGGGGTAATTTGGAATCTTTATGCTCTGTCTGCTCCTTACTCAAGGGCATTTGGGCTACTATACTCCCTTTTGGAACCTTACTGCTTTTGGTAGTATCCTTCAAGGATACCTTTGTCCGAACCATGCACTCCTGGGTGACTGTCGGCTTTCCCTAATTTCTAGTTTAAAAGCTTCTCTATCTCTTTTTTAAAGGTTAATGCCAGCAGTTTGGTCCCATCCTGATTAAGGTGAAGCCCATCCCTTCGGAAGAGCCCCCCCTTTCCCCAAAATGTTCTCCAGTTCCTAACAAATCCAAAACCCTCATCCTTGCACCATTGTCTCATCCACTTATTGAGACTCCGGAGCTCTGCCTGTCTTTTGGGTCCTGCACGTGGAACAGGAAGCATTTCGGAGAACGCTATCCTGGAAGTTCTGGATTTCAACTTCCTACCTAAAAGCTTAAATTTAGCCTCCAGAACTTCCCTACCACATCCTATGTCATTGGTACCAACATGTACCAAGACAGCAGACTCCTCCCCAGCACTATCTATGATCCTATCTAGGCGGTGCGTGAGGTCCGCTACCTTCGCACCAGGCAGGCATGTTACCAGGCGATCCTCACGTCCACCAGCCACCCAGCTATCTACATTCCTAATGATTGAATCACCAACTATAACAGCTGTCCTGACCCTCCCCTCATGGGGACATGGCCCTGGAGAAACTTCCTCGGTGCGAGAGGGTTTTACATCACCTGGAGGACAGGTCCTAGTTACAGGATCACTTCCTGCCACACCAGGGTGATGCTCTCCTGTCACGTGACCTCTCTCCTCCATGGCAACAGGGATGCTGCCAGACTGGAGGTGGGACTTCAGGACTATATCCCTGTAGGTCTCGTCCATGTACTTCTCTGTCTTTCTTATGTCTTCCAGGTCTGCTACTCTAGCCTCTAGAGAACGGACTCGTTCCCTGAGAGCAAAGAGTTCTTTGCACTTAGTGCATACGTAAGACCTCTCACCAACTGGGAGAAAATCATACATGTGACACTCAATGCAAAAGACCAGAGAACCCCCATCTCGTTGCTGGACTTCTGTCTGCATCTTAGTTTAAACCTTGTGTTTAGGTCTTTTAAATTCTGTATATAATAAGGATTGGTGTGGATGCTTATACCAATAAAAGTGTATCTAATACCCCTAACACACTTTGTGTACCTGAAGCTTAAGTAATTAATCTCAGGTCCTCTGTGTATGACTGATTTGGATAACGAGCTGCACCTGAGAGCAGCCCCTTTCCTCTAAGATGTGCAAGTACCTATAAAACTACAATTACCCCAGGGGTGGGTGGGTGCTGGGGAGGGAGGGAGGGAGATAAGTCCTATTAAAGAGGGCAGTTACAAGGTACCCTGTCCTGAACCCTCAGCCGGGGGGAAGGGGGTACCACACAAAGCCCAGTTAGTTGAGTTGTTAGTTCCTTAGGTCTTCCTCGATGTGTTTGAGCCACGTTTTCTTTGGTGCTATTCATTGAACACTCCCATGGACAGGTCGCTCTCACCAGAGGAGTTTGTATGACAGCCGACTGGTGTTCATTCTGCAAACGTGGCCAAACCAGCACAGTCTGCATTTTTGGATTTGCTCTTTGACCGAGGATTGATGGTCGCACCTTGTCTGATTTGTTTCATTTTGATGGCAATCATGAAGAGCGACACCCAAAATCTGTCTCAGGCATCGCATTTGAAAGGCTTCAAGTTTGTTAAAGTCAGGTTTGAGCAGAGTCCATGTTTCCAATTCATACAGGACAATTGGCAGGATCATTGTTTGGAAGAGGAAAATTTTGGTCTTGGTGGAGATATTGTCCTTCTTCCAAAGGCACCATTTGAGTGAGGCGAATGCTACTGTTGCCTGGCAATCATGCTAAGGACTTCAGTGGTAGATGCCACCTTCATCTCCCGTATCAGCGACCTCAGGTATTTGAATTCTTGGACCTGCTCAATTTGAATTCCATCGAGGTGAACAATGGCTTGTGATCCATCTGTGGTCATAACTTTGTTTTTGTCCACACTGATTCTTAGGCCATAAGATTGGGTGATGCAGGCGATATGGAAAAGGATGTGAGTGGCCTCTGCATCCATGTCAGCAAATATAGCACTGTTGCCTGCAAACATCAAGTCAGTCAGGAAGTTGTTCACACCATACTGGACCCTGCATCTGTCTTTGAATGTTTTCCTCATTATTGCATCGATCACGATATTGAAAAGCAGACAATCATCGCATAAATAGCTCAACCAGAGCTCTGTGACCCTCTGTCTTGAAGGACTGGAAAGGGGGGCTGTTACTTCTGGAGAGAAATCTGAAATTGTGAGTATATACTTCTGGGAATTTTTCTGAAAGGAATTTTTTTTCTTTTAAAGCTAATTAATCTGTGAACCCACTATTTTTTTGTTAAATCAGTCAGGGCATAGTAGCAACAGTTTAAGATTCAATTTAAAAACACAGAAGAGAACTTTCTGGTTACCTTTCATACCCAGTAGACAGCTGTAGTTTAAATTTCATAGTCACTCAGGGCCTAGCATCAGCAAAGTACTTTTAGTTTCAAATTAAAACACAGAAGAGAGCTTTCTGGTTAAATTTAGAATCCAGCAGAGAGCTTGTAGTTTAAATTTCATAATAGGTTAGAGCCTAGTAGCAGCAAAGAGCTATAATTTAAATCAAATCAGAATATAGCTTACCTCGGCAGCACAGGACAAGGTACTGTGTAGCAGCCCTTTTTTAATAAGTGTTATATCCCTCCCTCCCTCCCCACACCCACCCTCCCCTGGGATAATCACAGCTTTATAGGTACTTGCACAACTTAAAAGACAGGAGGTGCTCTCAGGTGAAGCTCATTACCCAAATCAGTCATACACTAAGGACCTGAGATTAATTAAGCTTCAGGTGAACAAGGTATATTAAACTTCTTAGGTACAGTTTTAGTGGTATAAATATCCATTGCACCCTTTAGTACATATAGAACTTAAAGATCTAAACACAAACTTAAAACTAAGATGCAGACAGCAGTCCAGCAGCGGGATGTGGGCTTTCCAGTCTTTTGCATTGAGTGTCACATGTATGATTTTCTCCCAGCTGGTGAGAGGTCTTACGTGTGCACTAGGTGCAAGGAGCTCTCTGCTCTCAGGGAACGAGTCCGTTCTCTAGAGGCTAGAGTAGCAGACTTGGAAAACATAAGACAGACAGAGAGGTACATAGACGAGACCTACAGGGATATAGTCCTGAAGTCCCACCTCCAGTCTGGCAGCATCCCTGTTGCCATGGAGGAGAGAGGTCACGTGACAGGAGAGCATCACCCTGGTGTGGCAGGAAGTGATCCTGTAACTAGGACCTGTCCTCCAGGTGATGTAAACCCCTCTCGCACCGGGGAGGTTTCTCCAGGGCCAAGTGCCCATGAGGGAAGGGTTAGGACAGCAGTTATAGTTGGTGATTCGATCATTAGGCATGTAGATAGCTGGGTGGCTGGTGGACGTGAGGATCGCCTGGTAATATGCCTGCCTGGTGCGAAGGTAGCGGACCTCATGCGCCACCTAGATAAGGTCTTAGATAGTGCTGGGGAGGAGTCTGCTGTCTTGGTACATGTTGGTACCAATGACATAGGAAAATGTGGTAGGGAGGTTCTGGAAGCTAAATTTAGGCTTTTAGGTAGGAAGTTGAAATCCAGAACTTCCAGGGTAGCGTTCTCCGAAATGCTTCCCGTTCCACGCGCAGGACCCAAATGGCAGGCAGAGCTCCGGAGTCTCAATGCGTGGATGAGACAATGGTGCAGAGATGAGGGGATCAGATTTGTTAGGAACTGGGGAACATTCTGGGGAAAGGAGGGGCTCTTCCGAAGGGATGGGCTTCACCTTAACCGGGATGGAACCAGGCTGCTGGCATTAACCTTTAAAAAGGAGATAGAGCAGCTTTTAAACTAGATAATACGGGAAAGCCGACAGTCGCCCAAGAGCGCATGGTTCGGAAAAATGTATCCTTGAAGGATACTACAAAAAGCAGAGAGGTTCCAAAAAAGAGTAAAGTAGCCCAAATGCCCTCGAGTATGGAGCAGACAGAACTTAAAGATCCCAAATTACCCATGTCTACCAATAGCCAAATTAATATGAATAAAATACAGTCTCTAAAATGCTTGTATGCAAATGCTAGAAGTCTACAAAACAAGATGGGAGAGTTAGAATATATAGCACTAAACGAGAGGTTAGATATGATTGGAATATCAGAGACATGGTGGAAGGAGGACAACCAGTGGGACACTGTGATACCTGGGTACAAACTATATCGAAATGATAGAGCTGATCAAATTGGTGGAGGGGTTGCGCTCTATGTTAGAGAGGGCATTGAGTCAGAAAGGATTAAAGTTTTGCAAGAAACAAAATTTGCTGTAGAATCTCTATGGATTGAAATTCCATGTAAAAAGGGGAAGGCAATGGCAGTGGGGGTGTACTATCGTCCGCCTGGCCAGAATGAACAAATGGATGATGAAATGCTCAAAGAAATCAAGGAAGCTAGCAAAGGTTACAGTGCAGTAATAATAATGGGTGATTTCAATTACCCCGGCATCGACTGGGTCAGTGTCACAACAGGACATGCTAGGGAGATAAAGTTCCTAGATGAAATAAATGACTGCTTCTTGGAGCAGCTGGTTCATGAACCGACCAGAGGGGAAGCAATATTAGACCTAGTCCTTAGTGGAACACCAGATGTAGTGCAAGAGATAAGGGTGTTGGGGCCACTTGGCAATAGTGATCATAGCATGATCGCCTTTGATTTAATTAGTGGAGGAGGGATAGTAAGGAAATCCACAGTACTACCCTTTAACTTTCAAAAGGGAGACTATGATAAAATGAGGAAAACAGTTAAGAAAAAACTAAAAGGAGCAGTTGCAAAGGTCAAAGACGTACATCAAGCTTGGGTGTTGTTGAAAAATACTATCTTGGAAGCCCAGACCAGCTGTATTCCACGCTTTAAGAAAAGTGGAAGGAAGTCCAAAAAACTGCCAGCATGGTTTAAAGGTGAGGTCAGAGAGGCTGTTGTTGCCAAAAAAGCATCTTTCAGGAAATGGAAAAAAGAGCCAAATGATGAAACCTGGAAACAGCACAAGCACTGGCAAGACAAATGCAAGGCATTGATGAGGCAGGCAAAGAGAGAATTTGAGAAGAAGCTTGCTGCAGAAGCAAAAACGCGAAATAAAGACCTTTTCAAGTACATTCGTAGCAAAAAACCTGTGAGAGAGTCAGTTGGTCCATTAGATGATAAAGGGGTTAAAGGAGCACTAAGAGGCGACAAGGCGATAGCGGAGAGACTGAATGAATTCTTTGCTTCGGTCTTTACTGAGGAAGATGTAGGGATGTTACCCACGACTGAAGTGGTATTTAAAGGTGTGGAAGAATTGAAGGAAATATCGATACATCGGGAAGATGTCTTACAACTATTAGATAAACTGAAGAGTAGCAAATCACCTGGGCCGGATGGTATACACCCAAGGGTGTTGAAAGAACTGAAATTTGAGATTGCAGACCTGCTATCAGTAATCTGTGAACTATCATTAAAATCATCTCTAATACCTGAGGATTGGAGGATCGCCAATGTAACATCAATTTTTAAAAAGGGTTCGAGGGGTGATCCGGGAAACTACAGACCGGTGAGCCTGACGTCAGTACCGGGAAAAATGGTAGAAACCATCATAAAGAATAAAATTACTCAGCATGTAGATAGTCATGACCTAATGGGAGACAGCCAACATGGCTTTAGACAAGGAAGATCTTGTCTTACTAATCTGTTATGTTTTTTTGAAGGAGTGAATAAACAGGTGGACAAAGGTGAGTCGGTTGATATTGTGTATCTGGACTTTCAGAAAGCCTTTGACAAGGTCCCTCATGAGAGACTTTTGGCAAAACTAAAGAGTCATGGGATAGGAGGCAGTGTACTACTGTGGATCAGGAACTGGTTAAAAGATAGAAAGCAGAGGGTAGGGCTAAATGGCCAATTTTCCCAATGGAGAAAGGTGAATAGTGGTGTACCCCAGGGATCTGTGCTGGGTCCGCTGCTTTTTGACATATTCATAAATGACCTGGAAAGTGGAATAACGAGTGAGGTTATCAAATTTGCTGATGACACAAAACTATTTAAAGTTGTTAAAACCCAGGAGGATTGTGGAAAATTGCAAGAGGATCTTGATAAATTGGAAGACTGGGCATCAAAATGGCAGATGAAATTTAATGTGGAGAAGTGCAAGGTTATGCACCTAGGGAAGAACAACCCAAACTATTGTTACACGATGCAAGGTTCCACATTAGGGACCACCACCCAGGAAAAAGATTTAGGCGTCCTTGTAGATACCATGTTAAAACCCTCGGCCCAGTGTGCAGCGGCGGCCAAGAGAGCAAATAGAATGCTAGGTATCATAAGGAAAGGAATGGAAAATAAAACAAAAGATATTATAATGCCTCTATATCGTTCCATGGTGAGACCGCACCTTGAATATTGTGTGCAATTCTGGTCGCCGTATCTTAAAAAGGATATAGCGATTTTAGAAAAGGTTCAGAGAAGAGCCACCAAAATGGTAAAGGGGATGGAAGGCTACTCCTATGAAGAAAGGCTAAAAAGGTTGGGGCTCTTTAACCTGGAAAAGAGACGGCTGAGGGGAGATATGATAGAAGTCTATAAATTAATGAACGGAGTGGAATGGGTAAACGTAGATCGATTGTTTACCTTATCAGAATATAGAAAGACTAGGGGACATGCAATGAAGCTACAGGGTAAACTATTTAAGACTAATAAAAGAAAATATTTTTTCACTCAACGTGTAATCAAACTCTGGAATTTGTTACCAGAGAATGTAGTAAAGGCTGTTAGTGTAGTTGGGTTTAAAAAAGGTTTGGACAAGTTCCTGGAGGAAAGGTCCATAAACCATTATTAAGAAGGGACCCAGGATATCAATGCTTGAACCAATACAAGCATTGTGGAACCTGTGTCCCTTGGGGAAACTGCTAGGTACGTATGACCTAGATTGGCCACTGTTGGAAACAGAATACTGGGCTTGATGGACCTTGGTCTGACCCAGTATGGCATATCTTATGTTCTTATGTTCAATGACGCTATTCTACTCCGGTGGCAGAAAACAAGAAGCTAGCATCGGCTTTATGGTGGACAGATGGGTTGCCAGAAGTGTAATTGCCTTTCAATCAATATCAAATCATCTGGCAGTTCTTACCGTTGATGGCACAGTTAAGACCCATATTCTGTTCATCTATGCTCCAACTGAGACCAGCCCGGATGCAGCCAAGAACGACTTCTACAACCAGCTTCAACACATGCTGAATTTGATCCCGCAGATAGAGTTGATCATTCTGGCGGGAGATTTCAATACTCATACTGGTGCGGACAGGACTGGATGGGAAGAAACACTGGGTAGTTTTGGCCATGGCATGATCAGTGACAATGGACTGTGCCTGCTGTCCTTCGCTGCGTCAAACAACCTGGTAGTGGGAAACTGTCACTTTCAGCACTCTTGCAAACACCAGTTTACATGGCACAACCCATCTGGAGAAGACTCAGCCGTCCTGGACTATATCTTGATCAGCTCTCGATTTCAATCATCGCTCAAAAATATACTTGCAATGAGGGGGCCTGACTGTGGATCCAACCACTACCTCATCCATGCCAAGGTACAGCTGTGATTACAACGGGCAAAGCGCAGGCACCTCCACCAGCCAAATTGAACTGGGCTTGTCTGAGGGATCCGGCATGCAGACAAGAATTCTGGATCGGTGTCGGGCAGAAGCACAATGTTCCACACAAAAAGATATGTTTTTTGGCAGTGACAGGATGACACATCCTGCTGGCTCCATGGAAATTGGGAAGGATGTAAGGCAGGCACGCAGGTGCAGTGGAGTGCTCCCAAAGGCTTTCCTATTGGATGCTGGAGACCGTTCTCCTGCGGGCTCCATCGGTGCCAATGTCACCCATATGTGAAGACTGCATTCCTGCTTGTTCCTGGAGATATCCTATTCTCTATTAATGGTGGTCTTTTTTTATAGGACAGGTACACATCGCCCACTTGTACTTTATAAACCAATGAGACATTGTATGAAATATTTCACTTTTTAAAATGGAAATTCTAACTTTTAATAGATAGTTCACTCTTCCCATGTCAGCCCCCTGTTGGCACTTACCCCCCATTGTATGAAGCTTGCTAGATGTAGCGTCCTTCTTAGGTCTGGCATATTCTACCCATATGCTTCCTCTGGCTCAGCACTGGGAAGAGGTGGTTCTTCTGACCTAGCATAAACCTGGCCAGGAGGAGAGTGTCCTGCCTTCCAAAGTTGGATTTTCAGGCTCTGGTCACCATTTTCTTTATGTCCCCATGCCTACTACATCATCTTGCATGTCACGTTAATGTATGCATGTATGCAGAAGAACATGCAAACAGCCATGTTGTATTTGAGGCGAACAGGTGCATACTTTAAGGTCCATGTACATGCCTGTTTTATAAAATGTGTGCAAACTACATACGCCTTATAATATACCAGTATACATATAGCCAAGCCCTTTTTAGACACGCCATACTTTTAGGTGACCTTTATTAAATTGCCCTCTGCATGTATATTCGGCATCACTGACTGCGCACACAGTAGTATTGAATATATGCATTCATTTAAACACTGATGCTTAAATTAAGCTGCTTCATAATGCCACTGAACATCAGCTCTCTAGACATATCCTAGTCCCCAGTCTGTCTTGACAAGATTGTAAGCTCTGATGAGTAGGGATCATTTCTCACATGTTTCTGTACAGCACTGCGTATACTTTGTAGCACTATACAAATGATCAGTAGTAATATAGAATAGCACATCTGCTGACCAGGGTAAGGAGGATTTGTTCACTCTTCTGTGTCTGGCCCTGGTTAATATTAAATTCAGAGACAATTTACAGAAGAAATTTGAGATGTATTCCTAAAACAACCTATTCAGGTAAATTTTGGTGTAAGTTAATCGACTAGAGCTTGTAGCTCACTTATTCTTTTCACCAACTGCTGGTAGTTTTTTTGATTGTGTTTATTAGTCCTCTTATGAACTTTCTATCTCCTAAAAAGGGGCTGTACAGAAACTGATGCCCCATCCACCGAGTTCATCTTGAAACCAGTATTAGATGATTGAATGAGATACCTGAAAAGGTCCTGATGTACTGAAAAAAACATCCTTGGATCCATCTAGGCCAGAAAGTTTCCAGCCATTTCAAATCTCCATTTTTTGTCCAAATTAATAGAGAAGGCTGTATTATGTCAATTCTAAAAATTTGTGGCGGCCCATGGCATTTTGTGTTCTTGCCAATCAGACTAAGTAATGTCATAGCATGGAAAGGTGTTGATATTGATAAGTGATGATTTGTGGAACCATTTGGATTCAGCTGATGTTTCCTTGCTGGTATTGCTCCATCTAAGTGCTATATTTGATCATGCTATATTATTGATCATGTTATATTATTAAAGCATTTAGAGACTGTTAGGGCAGGTGGTAAGCCATTGGCTTGGATTGCCTCATTTCATTCTGAATGGGCTCAGTTTGAGACAACTGGAACTAAGGTTTTACACTTTGGGGTTCCTCAAAGGGCATTTCTTTCACCTTTGTTGTTTAATGTCTATGCTTCTTTTACCTTTGCCGTTTAATATCTTTCAAATCTTATTCCCTACTTTGGGGTCTGCTTTATATTCCTTTAGGAGGGGGGGGGGGGAGAGGGGCATGTAGATCACAACTGGTTAAGCTAGTTTAATTTTTATAGGCTATAAAAAAGTGGATAACTCTGAATAAATTGGTTTTAAATCCCCAAAAAACAGACGTTCTTTGGGTCATCACATGAGGTATGTGGCTACACCCCCCCCCCCCCCTTGTTTGGGAAAGGTTTCAAGTGAAAGTAAAAGACTGGGTTTGTATTTTGAGTGTAAAATTTGATGGTGCTTTGGCTTCTGAATATAAGGTTTCTCAGTTTTAGTAAAGATCTGCTCTTTTTACCTATGCCAATTCAGAATATGTGTTTTTTTTTCACAGTGCAGGACTTTGTTTCAATTGTGTATGCTTTTATTTTGTCTCGGTAAGATTATTACAACACCTTGTATTTTGAGCTTTGGGCAGGAATGTAGGCATCTGCAGACAGTTCATAATGCCATGACCAAGTTATTGGTTGCTTAGGTTCAAGGGATCATGTTTCTTCCATCTTTTATTTGCTTCACTGGTTACACCTTTGATTCAAAAGGTCCAGTTAAAGCTATTAGCACTGCATTTAAGGCTTTACATCAGATGGAACCGATGTTTATCATGGAGAAATTGTGAAGGTATCAACCTTGGCGTGCACTATGTTTTCAGGAAAAAAAGGCTTTTGATTTTACCTTCAATGAAATCATGGCATCTTTCTAGACAGCATAGTTACTCATCTGTAACAGGTATTCTCTGGGAACAGCAGGAATCAGTCCTCACATATAGGTGACGTCAGCGTCAACGGAACCCACGCAAAGCATTTCCCCAGCTTTCAAAGAAAGCCTTTGGGATATGCTACCATGCATGCGTGGTCCCCTTCCCGCCCAAGGGTGCCATCTTGTTCAGTCAGATGACATAGGTAGGACGGTAGTAAAAAAACTAAAACAAGGTAAGGAGATGTATTACTAATTAAAGATTTATTTGGATTTTTGGATCAGCGAAGAATATTGTACATAGAATATTTCATGTGAGAGTTGGATCAGCAAAGAATGTTGTACTCTTGAGCCATGCTGAATTAGGAATTAGCTTGCTAGCCCAGGAGCTGATAGCTGAGCCTGGGGTTACTTTAGGTCGAGGAGTGATAATGGAGCTGAGCTTGGGGGTTACTTTAGGACAAATTCTCTGAGCAGGCAACAGGTTTGGCCGGACAAAACTGGATGAGTGACTCAGCAGCTAACATTCTTTTCAGCTGCTGGTCACGAGCACAAATTTAACCCTGACCAATCCTGGTATGACAACATTAACTCTAGCCAATCCTGATTTGAGCATGCAGCATGTTAACCAATTATTTGTAATAGCATGCAGCAGGCACGATCTTAGTTAGGTACTTTAGGGGGACTCTCAGGAGGAAAAGATGGGACTGCAACTGATATACGAGGCAGACGTGTCTCTGTAGTTTTTTCCCGGATTTTCCTCCTGAGAGTGATCGCTGAACAGTCCCCCACCTGGAGTGAGCTACAATAATCCGGTGATGTATTGATGCTTATCTCTGTGCTTATTATTATTCCAAAAGGACTTAATTTAATAAAACTCATATTGCATTTACTAAAGTGTCTATGCCTAGTCTGTGAGCTAGTGAATGACAGGGTTAACTTGTATTTTCCAGAGTGTCTATGCATAGTCTGTGAGCCAGTAAGTGACAGGGTTAACTCATATTGTATTTGCCAGAGTGCTTATGCCTAGTCTGTGAGCTAGTGAGTGATAGGGTTATAGGAAGTGTAAAATTTGGCAATACATAAATGGCAACGGGGATGGGATGGCCTAAATTATTACATAATTTGTTGGCAGAGTCCTGGGATAATAAGCTCAAGGGAGCAGGGACCCTAGGACGACAGACCTGGGTGTTGTTAATAGCATATAGGAATCAAGCACTGGATAGAGAAAATCCAGGACAGAGAGAGTGTAGATCTGCTTGGCCAGGCATGAAGAATCCCAGACGTCTGCAGCTTTCGGGGCTGTATGATGAGAAGTCTGGTGAAGTAAATTCAGGACAGAGAGAGAGTGGATCTGCTTGGGCAGGCATGAAGAATCCCAGACTTCTGCAGACTCCGCTGAGTTCTCCCAGCTGATGTTACTGGACTGCATGATGCAAGTTTGGTGAAGTAAATATTCTTTGTAAATATCTGCACTATCTCATAACTCTTTCAGTGAAGTATTACCGGTATTCTTCTGTAATTAAGTGTGTTTAGTTATTATTCTAATTGCTTTCTAATTTTCTCTTCTGACTACTCATGTGTGACTGGGAGAGTTGCTTGTTTTTCTGGATAAGTATCCTTGCTTTGTTTGTGGATAAACTGCACATCTTCATTAACAAGGTGTGTTAGCCTTTGATGTAGTAAGACATTTGAAAAGAAGAGTGAAGAATGCAAATAGTGTAAAAAATGTGAATATTGTAAATGTTCAAGTTTTAAAAAGTGAATGTCCTTGCAACTGTTGAAACGCTTTTGTTGCCTGCATATTGTAAGATGCATCAGACAAATTCTAGCAATTCGATTTGATTGCACAGACAGATAAAATAGACATTTATCAGCAAGTTGCTGAGAGGGTGGTTCAGTATAAATACCATAAGAGACGGGGAAAAAGAAAGAAAAAGAAAATGCACATGTCTAGTACTCCCCGATTTTAATCAACAAGAGATTAATGATAGATCATGGTGATGCTAAGAAATTCTGTTTGATTAGTTGTGACCCACTGATACAAGATCAGTTTTGTCATGTTATTATGACTTTACAAATTCAATTTCAAATTGATAAGGGAAATGACTGCAGCTGGATCTGCAGCCAAGGAAAAGGGATCTAAAAATAATAAAAAACTGTTTAGGAAAATATGTAACCTTGTGCTGCAACAATGTTTAATTCAGTGCTTTGAACAAAATGCCTATCCTGTAGAGTTAGTATTAATTGTTACTTGTTTTTTTTAAGGTCCCTGCTTAAGAGAAACTCTGATCAGATAGGTAAAGCACTTGTAAGCTTTAATTTGTTCTGTGTTCAAATGTTTGTTTGTAGTAAAAAAACTGTTTTTCTTTCATTACTGGCTACTCCAGTAGATTTTATGGTCCCTGAATGCTGAAATGACTAGATCAAACAAACAAGGCATGAAAATAAGGAAACTGTTTTTGTTTTTCTCTGACCTCCAAAGTAGAGGTTGAGAACTCTGACAGGACAATGGGGCATCCTGAGCTAGACTAAATAAGAAGGTAATCTTTATCATTAATATGTTATGCATCTATTCTTTGTCTTTGACTGTATATGCTTCCAAGCAAACTTAAAAGTTAAAGGAGGATTTTTAAATTCCCCCACCCCTCCGCCTCGAACCTCACTACCCCACCTTCAAGCGTTCCCTTAAAACTCATTTCTTCTCCCTTGCCTTTGACCTTTCCCCCCCCCCCGACCCTTAATCCTCTCCCCCCTCCTATATCTTTCTATTTCTTCTCTCGCTTCTCTTTCCTATCTAATATGTAACTTCCTTTCCGTCTTCTGGCCTTGTGCCTTCCTCTGTAATTTTATTGTAAACCGCTCTGCCTACCCATGAAGGGCGGTCTATCAAATAAATGAATATGAATATGAATATGGCAAGCACCCCAGGGGGCATAGTTAACCATAAACAGCTATAACTATAGGTTAATTGTTCAGCTAGCTTGATACCAGTTTCAAGTTAATTTAAATGTGACAAAGCACAATTTTCACCTCTTTGCAGTTTCATGTCATTTGAGAATGCCTGTTTCCTGAACTGTAAGATTCAAGATAATTACTTTGCCTTGTCACAAGCTTTATGCTGATGACTGAGGGACAAGACAGTAACATCACAGTTTTTATTTGTTACAATATTGGATTTTAGGATAAATTCACCTGTTTTTCTGTATTTGAATTTTACGTGTTAGTGTCCAGAGAAAAAGTATACTTTGTTCTAAAAAATTTCTATTTCAGTTTCAGTACTGTTCCTGAGAAAATAAACATATGTTGCAGAGAAAACAGATATATGTGGCAGCACTGTGAGATATTAATTTTCTTTAGTTTACCTTGCACTTATGTTACCAAATACACTTGTTGTAGTAGTACATTACGCAGAGGTCCAGTATACACACAGCAATTACAAGATGAGTAAAAATAGTAATAAGTTTGCTGAAATTTTGGACAGAGGCTGATATGAAATTGCTTAGTTCCCAAGCATATAGAGCAAATATAGATTAAAGATGGAACTGAGTTCCCAGAAAATAATGAGAACTTGAGTTGATTGGATAAAACCAAATCTTGCTTGTCAGCAATGATCCAGGAGAGGTTTGAGAAAAAGAATAAGAGAGAGAGAGAGAGAGGCAGAAAGGTGAAGCTACGGCCTAGGCTAAGAAAATGTGCTGCTTCCAGTGTGATGATCTGGGCTACCAGAATTCTGACTGCTCTAAGACTCCTCGAGGACCCACAAGGCCTGAAGAACAGGAACCTTGCATATTTATGCCTCTGAAGAGACATGAATAGGCAGGGGGGAATAGGCAAAGAAGAACCCGAGGATCGTCATGAGGCCCAGCCACAAATGCCTTGCAATCCAAGAAGATCGCCATGAGGCCCAACCACCAATGCCTTGTACCCTCTTAGATCTCTCACCTCAAAAGGATCTCTTTTTGACACCATAATTGAGTAGCTTATACAAATCCTTGTGAACACTGCAATTTTAAAATCAGTCTAACAGCACTCTCACTGAGAACAGTGTATATGACAGATTCTAGTTGTACGTGAGAGATGAGCCATATTTCTTTCTATTGGGATTGATGTTATAGAATGCTGCAAAATAATAGTTTTATATTGTAAGGATTTTACCCAAATTGTTCCTATTTTAGAATGAGCATATGTCCACTTAGCATTGGACCAATTAAGTTGATGGGAAAGGGACACTGTTTACTCATACTGTTATCTTATTGAGATATTTTCTATCTACCATTTGTTTACAGCAATATTAAGTTATTAACAATTGTTTGATATTCTTAGCAGCCTTGCCAAATAAGGATACATAAGTATGGTATAAAAAACATGCAAAGGACCTATGTACGTAGTTGGTGGAATGATGCAGGTGATGAAAAAGTGTTGTGTTGTGAGGATGAAGTGGAATATTAAAGGAGAAACTGTGATAGACAATAAACTGATGAAGGTAATTTGAAGTGATGTATTTGCCTAATGAATATGTAAACAAAAAATTATGAGCACTTTATTCAACTATGCCGTCTCCGGAAGCTTAAATTGCAGAACAAGCCATACTCAACAATTGGAAATAGATATTTGGAGACAGGCTAGGTGCACCTTGCACCCTGATGAGCTTTGGAAAACCCACACTGGCCATGTGGTACTTCCAGATGCTTTTTGCCTCACTTTTCCTCTGTATGTCCTGGCCAGGCATGCAGAGACAAAGGGGGATGATTTGATGACAAATTCTCACACAATTGGGTATAATTCTAAAACTTGCCAAAATTGCAGAACACGTGTGTGCAGCTTGTCTGATCTGAAACATGTAAAGGTCAGTCAAGGGCATAATGGAATATTTCCTACAAACAAATGGATTTCCAGTGATAGAGAGACAAGGAGTTAATCAAACTGAGAGATAAGATTGACACCATACGAGATAGTTACTGGTAGACCGCTGAAAGTTTATAAAGCAATATTTATTATTTGTAGGATATGATCTTAGTAAATATGGATGAAGTTGAGTTTGTCTTGTTGTGAAATCTAATCTAGAATTTTTAGTCTTTTCATTTAATATTGGTGCTGCTCTTCTGAATGAGGCCTGGAGCCATGTCACCAATTGCAATCCAGAGAGTCCAGCAGAGAAAATTGGCCAGAGTCCAGAGCAGACCATCCCGAGAAATCCGAACTACACACCGCAGAAACGTGTGAGGGAGTTCCTATCTGCTTCAATGTGTCACAATGAAAGAAAGGCCAAGATGTCCACCTACGAGAATGAGAGGTTCAACTGTTGAGAGAGGCCAAGCTTAAACTTCAGAGAAAGGTGAAATAACACTACGGAGTCCTGAAAAACTGCTGAGAAGCAGGCCAAATTATCTGAAAATAGGAAAAGGACTATTGGACTTTTGTGAATGATTTTTTTTTTCTTATGAATTGTTATTGTTTCCTTGAAAAGTAACTGTAATTTTAGTATCTCAGATTTTTTCTGCTGAACATCATGTGCCCAATTGCTTATGTCACCTGTTCCCCAGATTTTAGTTATTAAAGTCCATGGGGCAGATGTACAGTGGGAAAATGTTCTGAATGCGCAGGTGAAATGAGTCCCCCACTGCATGGGGAACTGATAAACATAGCTGAGACCTATAAGCCATTTGGCTTTGACAATTGTAATGCCGGGGGGGAATGGGAAAATATCACCTAAATTACACTGAGACTTGTCCCTTCAAGCGTTTGCCTTAATGCTATCCACTATTTCTAAATGAATTATAAAGGCGATTCAGCCATTGCTTACGTACAATATCCTTGTTGATCCAAGGGTGGAATGTATTACTAATTAAAGATTTATTTGGATTTTTGGATCAGCGAAGAATATTGTACATAGAATATTTCATGTGAGAGTTGGATCAGCAAAGAATGTTGTACTCTTGAGCCATGCTGAATTAGGAATTAGCTTGCTAGCCCAGGAGCTGATAGCTGAGCCTGGGGTTACTTTAGGTCGAGGAGTGATAATGGAGCTGAGAGCGTAGTTACTCACCTGTAACAGGTGTTCTCCAGGAGCAGCAGGAATCAGTCCTCACATATGGGTGACGTCGGCGCCGACGGAGCCCTCGCGGAGCAATTTTCCCCAGCTTTCAAAGAAAGCCCTTGGGAATTGAAGCGCGCATGCGCGGTCTCCTTCCCGCCCAAGGGTGCCATCTTAGCCAGTCAGATGACATAGCTAAAAAGACAGCGTAAAAATATGCAAAAAAACTAAAGCAGATAATTGCAACTCCAAGGGGAGGAGGGAGGGTTGTGAGGACTGATTCCTGCTGCTCCTGGAGAACACCTGTTACAGGTGAGTAACTACGCTTTCTCCAGGACCAAGCAGGAAGTCAGTCCTCACATATGGGACTCCCAAGCTTAAGGCTACCGGAGACCCTAAGCACAAAAATGAGCTCCCTCTAGCTCAGCGGCACAGAAGGAAGGAATCTTCACTGAATTATTACCCACCGGTAGCCCCCATCCGGGATGGAGGGTAGGAGTTGCTCAAACCTCGAAGAGATTTCGGAGGACTGCCTGTCCGAAAGCACTGTCCCTGCGGGACTCCCTCTCGAGACAGTAATGGACCGCAAAAGTCTGGCTCGAAGACCAAGTAGCGGCCCGGCAGATGTCTGCCAGCGGAACAGAGCGGAGGTAAGCCACTGACGTAGCCTTCGCCCGAACACAATGAGCTGTGACTCGACTTTCTAACGAGAGTCCGGCTGCCCCATAAGCCCAAGCGATACAGTCAGCAACCCAGATGGACAGAGTACGCTTGGAGACAGGGAGCCCCAATTTATTGGGGTCAAAAGACACAAAGAGCTGAGCAGCTTTGCGGTGCTCCCGCGTACGGTCAAGGTAGAAGTTCAACGCCCTTCTACAGTCCAGGGTATGCAGGACCATTTCAGCTCGGCTGAAGTGTGGCCTGGGAAAGAAGGTCGGAAGTACCACCTCCTGATTGATGTGAAAAGGGGAGACCACTTTTGGAAGAAATTTAGGGTGAGTCCGTAGGACTACCCTATTTTTGTAGAATCGAGTGTAAGGGAGATCAGACACGAGGGCCTGTAGTTCACTTACGCGTCTAGCGGAAGTGAGGGCTATCAGGAATAAGGTTTTCCA
This sequence comes from Ichthyophis bannanicus, assembly GCA_033557465.1. NCBI lineage: Eukaryota > Metazoa > Chordata > Amphibia > Gymnophiona > Ichthyophiidae > Ichthyophis > Ichthyophis bannanicus. The sequence goes on from CM066039.1 coordinate 100,130,075, forward strand.
AGAAAGAAAACGGAGAGAACAGGTAGCCATAGGTTCAAAAGGCGGACAGGTGATCCGCTGTAAAACCACATTCAGATCCCAGTCAGGTGCTGGCGGGCGCAGAGGTGGTTTAAGTAGAAGGAGACCTCGGAGAAACCTTGCTACGAGAGGGTCGCTGGAAAGAGGTCTGCCGTCCACCGGCACATGATGTGCGGAAAGAGCACTGAGGTGAACCTTGACGGAGTTGGACTTAAGTCCCAGATTAGAGAGGTAGAGCAAGTACTGCAAGATCACCGACACCGAGCAGGAGAAGGGATCCTGAGACTGCTGGGCACACCAAACGGAAAAGCGACGCCATTTAAGGGCGTAGCATTTGCGGGTAGAAGGTTGCCGAGAAGCTAGGACGACCTCTTCCACCTCTGCTGGCAGGAGAAGAGGAGCAAGGACTACCCTTTCAGCAGCCAGGCCATTAGATTGAGAGATCTGAGGTTGGGGTGTAGCAGGGACCCCTGATCCTGTGTTAGGAGATCCGGTTGAAACCCCAGAGGGAACGGATCCTCTACTGCTAATTGCAACAGGAGTGGAAACCACGGCTGTCTGGGCCAGCGAGGAGCCACCAGGATCATGGAAGCTTTGTCTCGGAGAACCTTGAAAAGAGTTCGAGAGACTAGCGGGATGGGAGGAAAAGCATAGAGAAATAAATCACGAAAATCAACTTTTTCAGCGGGGACACGACGGGTATGTCTGTAGGGCTCCGCGGAAAAAAGAAGACTGGCTAAGATGGCACCCTTGGGCGGGAAGGAGACCGCGCATGCGCGCTGCAATTCCCAAGGGCTTTCTTTGAAAGCTGGGGAAAATTGCTCCGCGAGGGCTCCGTCGGCGCCGACGTCACCCATATGTGAGGACTGACTTCCTGCTTGGTCCTGGAGAACTTGGGGGTTACTTTAGGACAAATTCTCTGAGCAGGCAACAGGTTTGGCCGGACAAAACTGGATGAGTGACTCATACAGTGACTCAGCAGCTAACATTCTTTTCAGCTGCTGGTCACGAGCACAAATTTAACCCTGACCAATCCTGGTATGACAACATTAACTCTAGCCAATCCTGATTTGAGCATGCAGCATGTTAACCAATTATTTGTAATAGCATACAGCAGGCACGATCTTAGTTAGGTACTTTAGGGGGACTCTCAGGAGGAAAAGATGGGACTGCAACTGATATACAAGTCAGACATGTCTCTGTAGTTTTTTCCCGGATTTTCCTCCTGAGAGTGATCGCTGAACAGTCCCCCACCTGGAGTGAGCTACAATAATCCGGTGATGTATTGATGCTTATCTCTGTGCTTATTATTATTCCAAAAGGGCTTAATTTAATAAAACTCATATTGCATTTACTAAAGTGTCTATGCCTAGTCTGTGAGCTAGTGAATGACAGGGTTAACTTGTATTTTCCAGAGTGTCTATGCATAGTCTGTGAGCCAGTAAGTGACAGGGTTAACTCATATTGTATTTGCCAGAGTGCTTATGCCTAGTCTGTGAGCTAGTGAGTGATAGGGTTATAGGAAGTGTAAAATTTGGCAATACAGGAGACAACTCCCAGGGGAGGAGGGAGGGTTGTGAGAACTGATTCCTGCTGTTCCAAGAGAACACCTGTTCCAGGTGAGTAACTACGCTTTCTCCAGGAACAAGCAGGAAGTCAGTCCTCACATATGGGACTCCCTAGCTCCAGGCTGCCAAGGACCAAACCAGGACAGGATAGCTGTGAGTTGCAGAAGGTGAGTCTCCACTGAGAGACTTTGCAAGACCCTAGCATCCAGGGACACTATCACTCCAGTAGGAGTGCAGGAGTTGCCTATCACTCCAGTAGATGGCAGGAGTTGCCTACATCCCGAGAATATTATGGAGTACTGCCTTTCCGAAGGCACCATCCTTGCAGGACTCGCTCTCCAGGCAGTAGTGATCTCTGAACGTTTGAATTGAAGACCATGTGGCGGCCCTGCAGATCTCCGTCACCAGCACTGAGTGGAGGTTGGCCACCGACATGGCCATCACCCTCACGTGTTGCGCTATGATCCAGTGCTCAAGGGAGAGGCCAGCTCGCTTATAGGCGAGGGTAATACAATCCACCACCCAAGTGGACAGAGTTTGCTTAGACTCGGGGAGCCCAGTCTACTGGGGTCATAAGACACAAAAAGCTGAGGAGCATTCCGGTGGGCCTGAGTCCACTGTAAGTAGAAGGACAGGGCCCGCTTGCAACCTAATGTATGAAGTATTAGTTCTTCCCTGTCGGCATGAGGCCGTGGAAAGAAGGTGGGGAGAACCACCTCTTGGTTAAGGTTGAAAGGAGAAACCACCTTTGGGAGGAATTTGGGGTGTGTGCAGAGTACCACCCTGTTCTTACAGAACCTCGTATATGGTGGATCCGCCACCAGGGCCTGGAGTATGCTCACCCTTTGAGTGGACATGAGGGCCACCAAGAAGGCCACTTTCCAAGACAGGGATCTCAGGTGGCAAGTGGCTAGGGGCTCGAATGGTGGTTTAGTGAGCTGGTAGAGCACCACGTTGAGGTCCCACTCTGCTGCTGGAGGGCGGAGAGGGGGCTTGGATAACAGGAGGTCTCGTAGGAACCTGGAGACCAGGGGCTGGCTTGAGAGAGGTTTCCCCTCGATAGGGTGGTGGTGCGTAGCTATGGTGCTCAAATGTACCCTCACAGAGTTGGATTTCAGACTGGTTTGCGAGAGGTGCAGTAGGTACTGAAGAACCAGCTGCACATGGCAGGAGAAAGGATCCTCCTCCTTCTCCGCACACCAGGTAGAGAACCTTCTTAAAGGTGTAAGCCCGTCTGGTGGAGGACTTTTGGGAGGCCAGTAGATCTCCTCAACTTCCCCTGGAAGATTGAAAGGGGCCAACACTACCCTTTCAGCCATCATGCCATTAGCATTAGCGACCCCAGGTTGGGGTGCAGGAGGGAGCCCTCCTCCTGGGACAGGAGGTCTGGGGCCTGGCCCAGTGGGGCTGGGAGTGCCACTGACAGGGAAAGCAACAAAGAGAACCAGGGTTGCCTGGCTACCTTGGGGCGATCGGCATAGCTGATGCCCTCTCGCTCTGGACCTTGAAGAGGGTCTTGGCGACCAGGGGGTTCAGTGGAAACGCACAGATAGGCACTCTGACCAGGAGATCAGGAAGGTGTCTGCTGCCACTCTCCCAGAGTGTGCCTAGTGCGAGTAGAAGCAAGGCAGCTGTGGATTGTCATGGGGGGGGGGGGGATAGATCTATCATGGGCCAGCCCCAGTGGTGGAAGAGTTGCTTTGTTACCCTGGGGTTCAAGCGCCACTCATGTGGTGAAGGACTCTGCTCAGCCTGTCTACTAAGTAGTTGTCCTGACCTGGCAGGTATACCGCTCGCAGGAGCATGCATTTTTGCACTGTGAAGGAGAGGAGGGCCACCACCTCCTAGTAGAGGGAGTACGAGCCTGTGCCCCCCTGCCTGTTGATATAAAACATGGCAACCTTGTTGTCCATCTGGATCAGCACAGGTTGGTGCCACAGGTGGTGGCGGAATGCTCACAGGGCCAGGAAGGTTGCCCTGAGTTCTGGGAGGTTGATCTGCAAGAGTGACTCCTCCTGGGACCAGCCGCCTTGCAGATGGTGGTCCCCGCAATGTGCCCCCCAACCCAGGAGGGAGGCGTCTGTTGTCAGGGTCCTCTGCAGTGCAGATGCCTGGAATGGCATTCCCACCTGGAGATGGCACAAGTTTTGCCACCAGGTGAGGGACTCCCCCAATTGGCAGGTGACTGATCCTGTCCCGTAGTCTGCTCGTGGCCTGAGTCCACTGTGAGCGGGGCACCATTGGGCTGTCTGCATGTTTAAAGAAGGCTAATGGTGTGACATGGACCGTTGAGGCCATAGGCCCAACAGGCAGAGAAGGAGGCGAGCCGGTACCAACTGGCGGTGTTGTACCTCTCCTGCCAGTTGTATGAGGCAGTCTGCCCTGTCTCTTGGGAGGACGGCCTTGACCTTGTAATGTGTCCAGCTGAGCCCCTATGAACTCCAGATTTTGGACTGGAGAGAGATGGGATTTGGGGTAGTTGATGACGAACCACAGATGCTGCAGCAGGAGGGTTGTCCACTCTGTAGCCTGACTGACCTCTGAGGCCATACCCCCCGATTAGTCAGTCATCCAGGGAGGGGAAGACGAAGGCCTGTTGTAGACGTAGGCGAGTGGCTATCACCACCAAGCACTTGGTAAAGATCCTTGGCGAGAAGGCCAGGCCAAAGGGCAGCACTCTGTACTGGTAGTGCCTTCCTCCCACTACAAACTGTAGGTACTGCCTGTGGGAGGAATGGATCAGGATATGAGTGTACACATCCTTTAGGTCCAAGGAGCACAGCCAATCTCCCTGGTGGAGGTAAGGCAGCAGTGTTCCAAGAGAGAGCATCTTGAACTTCTCCCTCACCAGGAACTTATTTAAGTTCCATAGGTCTAGTATGGGCCTGAGGCCCCAGTTCTTTTGGGGACAAGGAAGTACCTTGAGAAGGAGTCTTTTCCCCATAGATGTTTGGGTACAGGCTCCAATGCGTTGTCCCTGAGCAGACCTGCGAGCTCTGAGAGCAGAAGGGTCTGGTGAAGGAGAGATTGCACTGGTTCTCCTGGAAAGAACATGGGTGGTACTGTTGTAAGTGGAGGAGGTATCCTTCCTTTACCACCTGCAGCACCCACTGGTCTAAGGCAATCTCAGCCCACCTGTGGGCAGGCGGCCCCCTGTGGGCTGGTGAAGGTCTGCCAGGGAAGGGGAGGCCCTGCCCTGGGAGTCAAAAGCTCCCCCCTGAGCCTTGGGCTTCTGAGCTCCCTGTCCCTGCCTCTTAGGGTGAGAACCCTGCTGCTGGCCTGAGAAGGACTGGTTTGGTGACTCTATTGGAAGTGCTCCTTTTTCCCTTGGAATAGGGGCCTTTTCTCTGAGGGTTTCTTGCAGGGAAAGGAAGAGGTCTTTTTGAGAGCCTCTGGCGGGTCACCACTTCTGCTTCTATCTCGGCCGCCTTGTCAGCCATGGGTTTGTCGAACAGGTTCTCTCTGGGGCAGGGGACATTAAGCAGCTTATTCTGGAACTATTGCTCAAGGTCCGATGATTGTAGCCAAGCTTGGTGTTGAGCCCTGATTCCTGCCACTGCTACTCGAGCTGCTGGCTCGAATCCATCATAGGCCGCTCAGGAGAAGAATTTCAAGCAGTCCTTGGTCCTGGAGGTCAGAGCTTGGAACCATTGGAGAGGTTCCCTGGCCAGCCCCGCTGAAAACCTGGACAACTCTTGGGTCAGGGCTTTCAGATACATGCATATATATAGCTCATAGGCCTGGATTCAACACCCCAGCATCGAGCCCTGGTAGCACTTGTGCCCAAGGGCATCGAGGGCCCTAGCATCCCTTCCAGGGGAGACAGAAGAATAAGTCTTCTGGCTCTTGAGTTTTTGCATGGTCAACAACCATGGAGTTATGTGGGAGTTGGGGGCTTGTGAAACCCCAGCCCCTTCCTGATGCGGTATATGGTGTTGAGGTGTTGGCTGACCACTGGTACTTCCACCGGGGTCTTCCACATTCGCAACAGCAGCCTCTCGAGGATCAGCTGCACTGGCACCGTGAGAGTTTCCTTGGGTGGAGACTTGAACTGGAAAATCTCCAGCTCTTCGGTGCGTGGGTCCTCCTCTGCCTCGGTTTGCACCGAGAGGGCTTTGGCCATATCCCTGACAAAGTCACGGAAGGCCACTTCTTCAGGAGGAGAATGGCACTGGGGGAGACGGGTCTGAGGGGACATCTCAGTGCCGTCTGGTTTCTGGGGAGGCCACATCGTTTGTCTCCTACTTGGAGTCGAGGGGGGACGACAAGTCCGAGGCCTTGTGACTCCTTGCCTCGAGGCCAGCGCCGAATGGCCAGGGGCCTCCCTAGGACCTGGGGTGCCAGAACCTAGTCAGGGAGGACCAGATGCCCAAGGAACGGGACCTCAACCTCAACCGAGGCTGAGGAGTTACCCGAGGCTGGTGGAACTCGGAGTGCGGCTCGATGGCCGGGGACTCCCCCGCAGTCGTGGGCCCGGTTGTCGGGGCAGATGATGCGGATGAATTAGACATCATTGCCTGCTGCATGGCCAGGATAGCAGTGATGTTCTGCTCTATGGCTACCATAGCCAAGCCAGAAGGCTCCGCAGCTTTTGGCGTGAGCACAGAGGATCTTGGGCCAGGCAACAGTACTCTCGCGAGTGTGTCCTTCGATGAGGACTATGGTCTTGAGGAACCTCGCACAGTCTCCACTGGCCTCGGAATCCTTTTTGAGGATCTTGGTGGGACATTTCTCAGAGTCGTCCAAGTCTCTCCAAGCAGGTTTCTCTGGTGGGACCGCGACAGACTTTGAGGATTTTTTTCTTTTTTCGTTTGGGGACTGAGGTCTTCTCAGAGGAGCCGCCACCACAGGACTCCGAAGACGTACGGGCCTCACAGGAAGTGCTGGGTTTGGAGCTTGGAATCGGGGAAGCCAGTGCTGAGTCAGACCTTGGGAACAGTTTCTCCTGCAACTCCAACCTCTTTTTATTGGTTTTAGGAGTCATGGCCTGGCACAGGTCAGAGGGGGTGCAGTCATGGTCTGGTCCCAGGCAGCGTAAGCAGCAGTCATGGGTATCGGTGACTGACATTGTGCAGCAGACACATTGTTTTGAACCCATCAGGGGACATGGTGGAAAACACCCGGCCGGGGTCGACAACCCCCTGGCTAAAAAGGGTGCAAAAGCCGGTCGAGGCAAGCCTCAATCAAAAATGAGGAAAAGAGCCGAGAACAATGGCAGGCAGGTGCCGGCTTGAGGCGGGAAGAGGAACCGGTACATAAACCAGGAACAGCTAATTCTTAAAGATATAGCAAGGATTTTTTTAGGGGAAACTGGACAGATGTCCGTTGGGCTCCGCGGAAAAAAGGAGACTGAGCAAGATGGCACCCTTGGGCGAGAAGGGGGCCATGCTTGTGTGGTAGCATATCCCAAAGGCTTTCTTTAAAAGCTGGGGATATGCTCTGTGCAGGCTTCATCAGCGCCGATGTCAACCATATGTGAGGACTGACTTCCTGCTTGTTACTGGAGAATTAGAATTTCTTCATTTTCTTGCATAATTCCATTTTTATGGACTAAATTGCCAATATTCTTGTGGTTGCTGACTGATTTGGTTCAGTTTTGGCATTCTTTAAGAACACACTTGTTTCCATCAGCTGAGAAATGGAAGAGTAACTGCTGGGATTGGGGTTTCGGACTGCTTTCTCTATATTACTGTTATTATTACTGCTGTTATTATATTTGTGATTGTTTTATACTTGATATTTCTATGAGTCTTTTTATGTACCCTGCCCTGGATGTTTTTGAAAGGCCAAGTCTGTCTTGTACACCAAGTAGGACTTTTGATATCTTATGAAAAAACTTGGGGTATGACATATCCATGGAAAAGATTCACCCCAAAGTTGTGGTGATAGATCAGAGGGAATTTGTAGCGATTCTATATTCTGAACAAAGTGAGAAGATGGTGTGTTGGATAATGACCAGCTATCTTTTTCTTGAAGGAACTTGCTATCACTGCCACTAGATGCTAAGGCTTCTTTTTTGGAATGTTCAGAATAAGCCTACAACTGAGGAGGTAATGCACTTTTTTCATTTGATAGGTTACAAGAATTGGTTCAATTTTTGGCAGGAAAGGAGCATTTGGTATCATAACTTTCATGTATCAATTGAGAAATCACAGACTAATTAGAATGGATGTGTATTTATTGTAAATGGGTATAATGGCACTTCTGTCTCAAATTTTGAGGTCTCAGACTCTGTAGTGAGGTTTGAAGTCACAGAAACGTTTGTTATTTATTTATTTAGACAGTTTTGTATGCCACCTTATCCTTCAAGGAAAGTGGTCACAACACAATTGGGATACATGAAGGGATATGAGACACATACACTAATGCTTACAGGGAACATGGGCAATGGAGGGTTAAGTGGCTTGCCCAAGACCACAAGGAACACCTGTGGGACTTAGAAACCCCAGTCCTTCCAGCCCAAGATTGCTGTCCTCTAGTGGGATTTGAACCCCTGACCTTCCGGCCTGAGGTAACTTGCCCCAACCACTAGGCTACTCCTCCCTCATATTATGTTATGATTGGAGATGTGTTTTTATAGTCCTGCTTTTCCATCTAAATCTCTGTGCTGACAACTTGCTTACTCGAGCTGTCGATTGAATGTTATTCAGTATGTGCACTACTGGAAGTTATCTATGCAGTGTTTGGCATGATGGTCTGAACCATGTGAATTACTTCCTATGCTGTGGACTAAAGCCTCTGCCTCATATTGTTTTTTGAACAGCACCCTCAGTGCTATGATTCTTCGGCACTTTGCAAGATTCACATTCTATTTCTGAAGAGGATAATACTGCTCCTTTGGAAAGTTTTTATCTCATTTGGACCTCAAACTGCTGTAGCCTCCTTCAGAGGAAACAGCATATTCAGTGGTAGCTCTTTTGGACCTCTTTCTGTACTTCTCATCTCTGGATGAAGATCTGCTAGCTTGGTATGACCTAAGAAGTTCCTCAGTTTTTCCTCTGATCTCTTTGCTCTGGATGACACACAGATACATTTCTTAGCTGATGGGATGTCATGTTTGGAATCCATACAGTAGACACAAGGTCATGGATGTCCTCTCTGATCACTTTGCATCCATACTGAGGGCAATGCCTGAATCTTTGCTTGGAGATCAGTATATTGAAGAAGATATCAGTCAAATTTAATTTAATAATAAGGGAAAATGTAGTTACTCACTTGTAGCAGATGCTCTCCTTGGACAACAGAAAAAGTCCTCACATTTGTGTGAAGCCATCCAATGAAGCACCACATGGGAGTATTCCCAGCTCCTTCTTGAAGCTTCTGCACTCTCGCGCATCTTCTGGCCCGCTACTGTGATGCCATTTTACCTCAGTCAATAATACAGCTGAGAAGAATACAACTCCTAGGGGAGGAGGGTGGGTTGTGAGGACTTTTCCTGTGGTCCACAGAGAATACCTGCTACAGGCGAGTAACTACATTTTCTCCATGGACAGGCAGGAAAAAAATCCTCAGATATGCTACTCTCTAAATACAAGCTACCTTGAACAAAAAAGGGGATAATAATGAGCCCAACAAGGGCACCAACAAGCTATTTTTGGTGCAACAGGCCTTTTGCATTTTATACTTTTTTTTTTAAGGTAGCCTGAACTGAAAGAAATGTGCTTATGAGGGATGGAGTTGGATTTTACTTCCAAGATTTCTGAGTACTGATTGACCAAAGTTTCTGTCATGTCAGGAATCCTCCTCAAGACAGTACTGAGATGTCAATGTGTGGACTGATGTGCACATCGCAGTTTTGCAAATCTCTTCCATGGAGACCAAGCGCAAGTGGGCCACTGATGCAGCCATAGCTCTGACATTATGAGCCGTGACATGACACTCAAGGCTTAGGCCTGCCTGGGCTTAAGTGAAAGAGATGCAATCTGCTAGCCATATCGATAATGTGTATTTGGAGACAGCAACCCCTAGCTTGTTGGAGTCAAAAGAAACAAAAAGCTGGATGGACTTTCTAAGGGCTTTCGTCCGCTCCAAGTAGAAAGCGAAGGCTCATTTGCAGTCCAACATGTGCAGGGCAAGTTCCCCTTTGTGAGCATAAGGTTTTTGGAAAACTGTTAGAAGGATGATTGGCTGATTAAGATGGAAATCAGTTACCACTTTTGGAAGGAATTTGGGATGAGTATGGAGGACTACTTTATTATGATGAAATTTAATTCTTTACGGAAAGAGTAGTGGATCCATGGAATAGTCTCCCAGTGGAGGTGGCAGAGATGAGGACAGTAACTGAATTCAAAAAAGCATGGGACAAACACAGAGGATCTCTAAAGGTAAAAAGGGGACTGTTGTAGTTGTTGATATGGAAGGACAGACTAGATAGGCCATGTGGTCTTTTTCTGTCATCATATTTCTATGTTTCTATGTTAATGTAAGGTGGATGAACTACTAAGACCTGAAGCTTGCTCACCATGTGTGCTGAAGTGACTGCCACCAGAAACAGTACTTTCCAATTCAAGAACTTCCAGATCAATCTCAGTGCTCTCAGGGTCTTCTTCATCCCCCAGCACCTCCCTCCCTTGTGGTGTCCCCCAGGGTTCGGTGCTGGCCCACCTCCTTTTCAGTGTTTTTCTGGCCACCCCTAATACTGCTTACTCAACAACACAACATCTTGGCATATGACGATGATATCATTCTCCCGCATCGCACCAATCCATCTGCCCCCAATTTGGTACAACTTAACTCTGTCTCACCAAGATCAGTTCATGGATGTCCACCAATTTCTTACACCTTAACCCCTCTAAAACAACTGCCATTTAGTTTTCCCTTGGTGGCCCTTGTCCTATGCTTGCCCCCTTGCTCTCCGACACCCTATTCCACTGACTTCTTCTCTGCGCTATTTGGGTGTTACACTTGACTTCTCTGTCTTTCCAGGAACACATCTCCTCTCTTGTTCATCGCTCTTTTCACTCTCTTAGACACGTGCCATTTGCCCTTTCCTGCCTCTGTCTTCTGTAACCACCCTCCTCCTCTCCCTGGTTATTGCACGCATCGATTATTGCAATGACACACTCGCCAGCCTTCCTCAATATCAGCTACAGCGCCTCCAGCTTCTCCAAAACACTGCTGCCCTTATTCTCACCTATACCACCTGCAGTGATCAAGCCAGCCCTCTGCTCATTTACCTTCACTGGCTTCCAAGTAGATTCTGTAATCAGTTCAAAGTTCTTATCCTGCTCCATAAAGTCATTCACACCGGCACACCACAGTACTTTCTTGACCTCATCCACTTCCATATACCCCCTACCCCCACGTACCCTCCTCTCAATTCTCACTAACTGTCAACATCTTCCCCCCAGTGTCTCAAGCTCATCTGGAAAGCACTCATACTTCAGCATTTTTCTTTCTCGGCCCCACCCTCTGGAATTCCCTCCCGGCCGCACTCCATCTGGAATCCTCTTACAGCAAATTCAAATCTTTACTGAAGACACACTTATTCCACAGTGCCTTTGCCCTCCCTCCTCTGAAAGCATAATGCGTACCTCCCTCTCTCTCCCCTTTCCTCTTCCTCCTCTTGTCCCCTCCCTCTGCTACTCCTGTATGTGCTGTCTCTCTCTTTCTGTGTGCGTGTCTAGCTCTGTCCTGTCATTAATGGCGTTCCTTTCCCCCATTGATTTTCTGCAGCTTATCTTTGTATTGTACACCGCTCTAATACACTTGTGTGGTGCAGTATAATAAGTGGAAAATAAAGATAAAGGGGACAGGAATTGAGCATTTCAAAAGGAAATTTCATCAGCTGTACAAGAACTACATTGAGGTCCCAAGACACTGTGGTTGGTTTATAGGGAGGTTTTAATAGCAGTAAACTCTGCATGATGCAAAAAATTAAAGGCTGTACAAAGATAAGTTTATCCTCTACACCTCCGTGATAATCTCCAATTGTGTTGAGGTGAACCCTTACTGAGTTGGACTTGAGAGGTTTCATTTCATTTCATTTATTAAAACTTGATAAACCGCCTTTAGTGGGGGACAGCGGAGCAATAAAATGAATAACACCAAATTATTATAACACATAGAAAATGAATGCCAATAGTGGACAGGACAGCAACACAAGACAATAAGAGGAGTAAACTTACAACAGAAAAAGAAAATACATATTAAAGGAAAACAATAAGTATAGAGGAGGGCAGTATCATGGGAGGTCTGGTGGGAGGTTATATGCTATCAAAAATAGGTGGGGCTTCAGCAATGATTTGAATTTATGGAATGATGGTTCTAACTGGAGGAGAGGTGGGAGGTTATTCCAGAAAGAAGAACCGAAGAAGTAAAAAGCAGAGTGATGAGTAGATTCCAGATGTGCTTGAGAAGGGGAGGGGGGAAGGAGGAGTCGGTTCATGTGGATAGTACGTAGGGAACTGTGGGGAGTGTGTGGTATGATAAAGGAGAAGAGGCATTGCGGGAGACCAGTGTGAAGTGTCTTATGAACCTGAGTAAGAATTTTAAACTGGATGCGAGAAGAAATTGAAAGTCGGTGTAGACAGATGAGCAGAGGGATGGCATGGTCTAAGTGTGAAGTGTGGAAAATTAGTCTGGCAGCTGTTGAATGAGTTGAAAATGACAAAGTTCATACTAGGGGAGACTGGCCAGAACAGAATTACAGTAATCAAGATGAGAAAAAAACAAGAGAAATGACAAGGGTTGTGAGAGCTGAAGAAGATAGAAAGGAAAGACCACCCTAATGCAGCGAAGAGAAAAAGAAGCATTGCACAACTAGACTGATGTGATCATGAAGGGAGAAGGTGATGTCTAGGATGATTCCAAGATACCAGAAGGAAGGTGTGAAAGAAATGTAAGTGTTGTCAAGAAGATACTCAAGCAGTGTTTGTGTGGGGCAGGTGAAGGGATCTAAGGAACGTCTCTCACACCAAACAGCAAAGCTCCTCCATCTGCATGAATAGCACTTTTCAACTGAGGCTTTCCTGGAGGCCAAAAGAACACTGGTAACACCAGCTGGCAAACTGAATACGGACAATGTCAGCCTCTTAACATCCAAGCTGTGAGGGGTCAGGGACTTGATGTTGGGGTACCAAATTGTTCCATTCTCCTGCGATATCAGATCCAGTGAGTGGCTCAATTTGTTCGCAACTAGAGAGTTCCATGATTGTCTGGGCCAATAAGGGGCGATAAGAATCATTGTTCCTATGACTGTTTTAAGTTTCAAGAGGGTCTTGAAAATGAGAGGTACTGAAGGATATGTGTACAGAAGACCCTCCCCGAAATTGAGGAGGAAAGCATCCAAGGCTAGTTTGCTGTGTGACCCCACTCTGGAGCAGAACTGATCCAGCTGGGCATTCTGCAGAGTTGCGAAGAGATCTAAAAATACTATCCTCGAAGCCCAGACCAGCTGTATTCCACGCATTAAGAAGAGTGGAAGAAAGTCCAAAAAACTGCCAGCATGGTTTAAAGGTGAGGTCAGAGAGGCTGTTGCTGCCAAAAAAGCAACCTTCAGGAAATGGAAAAAAGAGCCAAATGATGAAAACTGGAAACAACACAAGCACTGGCAAGTTAAATGCAAAGCATTGATAAGGCAGGCAAAGCGGGAATTTGAGAAGAAACTTGCTACGGAAGCAAAAACACGAAATAAAGACTTTTTCAAGTACATTCGTAGCAAAAGGCCTGTGAGAGAGTCAATTGGACCGTTAGATGATAGAGGGGTAAAAGGGGCAGTAAGAGGAGACAAGGCTATAGCAGAGAGACTGAATGAATTCTTTGCTTCGGTCTTTACTGAGGAAGATGTAGGGATGTTACCCATGACTGAAGTGGTATTTAAAGGTGATACTGCAGAGGAATTGAGAGAAATATCACTACATCGGGAAGATATATTACAACTATTTGATAAACTGAATAGTAGCAAATCACCTGGACCGGATGGTATACATCCCAGAGTGTTGAAAGAACTGAAATATGAGATTGCAGACCTGCTATTGGTAATCTGTGAACTTTCATTAAAATCATCTGTAATACCTGAAGATTGGAGGGTCGCCAACGTAACACCAATTTTTAAAAAAGGTTCCAGGGGTGACCCGGGAAATTACAGACCAGTGAGCCTGACGTCAGTACCAGGGAAAATGGTAGAAACCATCATAAAGAACAAAATTACACAACATGTAGATAGTCATGGCCTAATGGGAGACAGCCAACATGGCTTTAGACAAGGAAGATCTTGTCTTACTAATCTGATATGTTTCTTTGAGGGTGTGCATAAACAGGTAGACAAAGGTGAGTCGGTTGATATAGTGTATCTGGACTTCCAGAAAGCTTTTGACAAGGTCCCCCATCAGAGACCTTTGGCAAAGCTAAAAAGTCATGGGATAGGAGGCAGTGTACTATTGTGGATCGGGAACTGGTTAAAAGATAGAAAGCAGAGGGTAGGGCTAAATGGCCAATATTCCCAATGGAAAAAAGTGAATAGTGGAGTACCCCAGGGATCTGTACTGGGTCCGCTACTTTTTGACATATTCATAAATGACCTGGAAAAAGGAATAACTAGTCAGGTTATCAAATTTGCAGATGACACAAAACTGTTTAAAGTTGTTAAAACCCAAGAGGATTGTGCAAAACTGCAGGAGGATCTGGATAACTTGGAAGACTGGGCATCCAAATGTCAGATGAAATTTAATGTGGACAAATGCAAAGTTATGCACCTAGGAAAGAACAACCCACACTATAGTTACACGATGCAAGGCTCCACATTAGAAACCACCACCCAGGAAAAGGACTTAGGAGTCATCGTGGATAACATGTTAAAACCCTCCGCCCAGTGTGCAGCGGCGGCCAAGAAAGCAAATAGAATGCTAGGTATCATAAAGAAAGGGATGGAGAATAAAACAAAGGATATTATAATGCCTCTGTATCGCTCCATGGTACGACCGCACCTTGAATATTGTGTGCAATTCTGGTCACCGTATCTTAAAAAGGACATAGCGTTATTAGAAAAAGTACAGAGAAGAGCCACCAAATTGGTGAAGGGGATGGAAGGCTACTCCTATGAAGAGAGGCTAAAAAGGTTAGGGCTCTTTAACCTGGAAAAGAGATGGCTGAGGGGAGATATGATAGAGGTCTATAAATTAATGAATGGAGTGGAACGGATAAACGTGGATCAATTGTTTACGCTATCAGAATATAGAAAGACTAGGGGACATGTAATGAAGCTACAGGGTAAACTATTTAAGACAAATAAGAGAAAATATTTTTTCACTCAACGTGTAATCAAACTCTGGAATCTGTTACCGGAGGATGTAGTAAGGGCTGTTAGTATAGCTGGGTTTAAAAAAGGTTTGGACAAGTTCCTGGAGGAAAGGTCCATAAACCACTATTAAAAAGGGACCCAGGATATCAATGCTTGACCCAGTACAAGCATTGTGGAACCTGTGGTCTTTTGGGGATATTGCTAGGTGCGTATGACCTAGATTGGCCACTGTTGGAAACAGGATACTGGGCTTGATGGACCTCGGTCTGACCCAGTATGGCATGTCTTATGTTCTTATGTTCTTATCTATCGAGGGTGTGCCCTACTCCTGAAAAATACGACTTGTGACCTCCCTGTTCAGGATCTATTTGTGGATTGAAGGATTCGACTCAGCCTGTCCACCAGAGTGTTTTATTCATCTGGTAGGTAAATGGCTCTTACATCCATCCCATGGAAGTTGGCACATTTCCACAACCTGACCATTTCCCAACACAGGAGTATGAGCTCATTCCTCCCTTGTTGGTGATGTAGCACATGGGTACTTGGTTGTCTGTTTCAATGAGGAGTTTGAATGCACAGCCGATCTTTGAAAGTCTTTGGAGTGTTTGCTATGGCTCTTAGTTCCAAGAAGTTGATCTAATGGAGACTTTCCTGAAGGGACCAAGTGCCTTGGGTGTTGAACCCCTTGAGATGAGCTGTCCAAACCAGCTTGAATCCATCTGTCTTCAACAATTTTTGTGGTGGAGCAATTTGGAATGGAAGACTCTTGACCAGACTGAATGGAACAGTCCACCACTCCAGAGAGGATCAGTGATGAACAGGCGACTCTGAGATGCCCAGAGGTTTGCGACCATTGAGTTCTCAGCATCCCTGGGACAGAATCCTCAAACCTTCTTGGCAATCAGGAAATATTTGACACAAAATCCTCACCCTCTTTGCTCTGGTGGCATGAGCTCAATCACTAGATCTTTTAGGAGGGCAGTGACTTCTCTCTGAAGTAGTTCCTGCTGCTGAGGGTCTAAGGACTGAGCCCATGCTAGGTAATTTGGAGGTGGATCAAACAGATGCAACTTGTAACCACTTTGGACAATTTGCAAGACCCAAGTCTCTGAGGTGAAAAGGGGCCATCTTTGGGCAAAAAGAGTAAACTTCCTTCTGACAGGAGAGTCCTCTGCTGCGGTTACAGGTAGAGTGGCTATGTTCTTTGGGAACCAGACAAAACCTCACTCCTGTTTTTGGCTGAGAAAGTGGCTGGGCCTTCTGAGACTTCTCTCACTTTACTTGGGCTCGGTATGTCCGCAAGCTTATCCTACACAGATTGTTTTAGGTCTGAGGCCCAGAGCCAGAGTGAGTTTCCAGGCACCAATTCCCATTGCAAAAGCTCTCGTTGCCATTTCTAAGATGTCATATGTCACTCAGACCAAATATTTACTTCAAGCAGTCCTTGCCATGTCTCACCTTCAAAAACATGCCCATGTAGAGCTGGTAAGAGGCCATGTGGGCTGCAAGCATAGTTCTCTGGAAAACCCTTCTCTCAAAAAAGACTAATGTCCGGGTCCCCCTCCTGGCGTGAGTCTTGGAACATTTAGATCTCTTAAGGGCGGATCTGACTACCAAAGAGTGGTGAGGAAGCTGGGGCTTATGGTTTATGGCTTACTAGGTTTTGATATACTACCCTTGGCCAGGCAGACAGAGCAGTTTACAATAAAACAAACAAATACAATTTAAAAATAACAAGAAAAAGGAAAAGAACTCCATCAGTTGATAGGACAGCAAAGAGTAGGATAAGTACAGCATTTGGAGATAAGAGACATGACATCTCTTTGGGGCTGCAGCTCAGCTAGAGGGGTTAATACCATATGCTTCGTAAAAAGGTGGGCCTTGAGAAGGCACTTGAATGTAGAGAAGGATGGTTCCAACCTTAGCTGGGAGGGTAAAGAGTTCCAGAGGGCAGATGCTAAGTAGAAAAATGCAGAATGGCACGTGGAGTCATGCTTTGCGCATACGGACAATGGGAGAACCAAGTGGTTGTCTTGTAGTGACCTAAGGCAGCATTAGGGAATGTACAGAATGATTAAGGAGGACAGGTAGTGTGGTGCATTGTTGTGAAGGGACTTGTGAGTGAGCGTGAGGAGTTTGAAAAGTATCCTCTGGGGAATGGGTAGCCAGTGATGTTGGATAAGTAGGGGTGTGACGTGATCATATTTCCTGGCAAGGATGAGGGTGCGAATGGCAGTGTTCTGTATTGATTGGAGATGCTTCATGTGATGTTGTGGGAGACCGGCGAAGCAGACATTACAATAATCAATTTAGGAGATAACTGCTAAGGAGCAAAGTGGTCAGGGTGGCTTAAAGGGGCGAAGGGCATGGATTCTGTGCAGAGCAGAGAAGGCAGATCTAGTTAATTGAGAGATGTGTGTGGAAAATGTGAGTTTTGAGTCTATGTGAATACCAAGGTATTTAAAGGATGATTGTGGTGCAATGGGGGAGGATCCGAAAGAAGGGACCAGAGAAGGGGAAGTTTTGGAATCAGTAATCGAGGCTGCTGTGGTCTTGGCTGGGTTGAGTTTTAGGGTGTTAGTGTGAAGCCAGGCTGAAATGGAGTCAAGAGCAGTGTTGATGGAGGAGAAATCAGAAGAGATATTATCAAGGTGGGCGAGGAGAATATCATCTACATAGATATAAAAGTTAAGGCCCAACAATTGAATGTGGGTGGCTAGGGGGCTAAGAAAGCTGTTGAAAAGGAGGGGGGACAGACCCTTGGGGGACCCCACAGGGGAGGGAGAAAGGTAAGGACATACCTCAATGCCGGTGAACCTGATAAGTGTGATCTTGAAGGAAGGAGGTGAGCCAAGAAAGAACTGTACCCTGGAGCCCCACTTTGTAGAGATGAGAAAGGAAGAGGTTGTGATCTACAAGGTAAAAGGCAGCCATGAGGTCAAGGGAGATTGCCAAAGCATAGAAGCCTTGGTCCAGATAAGTTTAGATGCCATTGAGCACAGAAGTAATGATGGTTTCAGTGCTATGGTAAATGCGGAATCCTGATTAGCAAGTTTAGCAAGCAATGGGAGATTGGAGATAGGCTGGTAAAGCACAGTTACTTACCTGTAACAGGTGATCTCTGGGAACAGCAGGAATAAGTCTTCACATATGGGTACGTCGGTACCGACGGAGCCTGCGCGGGAACGCTCCCCAGCTTCCCAAAAAGGAAAGCTTTTGGGAGCATCCCACAGCGCCTGCGCGCTGCCTTCCCGCCTTTCCTAACCATCTCTCCTCAGTTCGAGTTTAAAGCTGAGACAATAGAGAGAGAGAGGAAAGGAAAGATAGAAAAAGAGATACAACTCGTAGGGGAGGTGGGAGGGTTGTGAAGACTTATTCCTGCTGTTCCCAGAGATCACCTGTTACAGGTAAGTAACTGTGCTATCTCCAGGAACAAGCAGGAATGAGTCTTCACATATGGGGACTCCCTAGCTAAGATGCCTGGGAGATCCCCAAGGATATGAGACCCTGGGAAGGGGTCTACGTCCTCCTATGGATCTCAGGCATCCATCCAGGGAAGGAGGGTAGGAGTTGTTTAAGAATGGAACAGGTGTTTGAGGACAGCCTGACCAAACAAGGCATCCCGGCGGGAGTCCTTGTCCAAGCAGTAATGGGCTGTGAAGGTATGAACCGAGGCCCAGGTGGCTGCTCGACAGATCTGGTCGATGGACACAGAATTTAGATGAGCCATAGAGGTGGCCATGGCTCTCCAGAGAAAGGTTCTTACTCTGGTAGGCGAAAGAAATACACTGAGCAATCCAATTGGACAGTGTTCTCTTAGAGACTGGAAGTCCCAAATGAGAAGGATCAAAAGCAACAAAGAGCTGGGAAGACTTCCTATGTTGCTGTGTCCTTTGTAAGTAAAAGGCAAGAGCTCTTTTACAATCCAGAGTATGAAGATTCTTCTCTGCACTGGATGCATGAGGAGCTGGAAAAAAGACAGGTAAATATACCTCTTGATTAAGATGAAAAGGTGAGACCACTTTAGGCATAAAGTGTGGATTTGTCCTAAGGACTACCTTATCATGATGGAACCTTGTATAAGGTGGATTAGCCACTAAGGCCTGCAGTTCACTGATGCGGCGAGCTGAAGTGACTGCAATGAGGAAAATAACCTTCCAGGAAAGAAATTTCAAGGAGGTAGTGGCTAAGGGTTCAAAAGGTGGCTTCATAAGCTGACCAAGAACCAAATTTAAGTCCCATGCCACCGGAGGAGGCCTAATGGGAGGTTTAGTTAAAGTTAGGCCTCTCATGAATCTTGCAATGAGAGGATGAGAGGAAATAGGTTGTCCATTGATGGGCTTAAGGGATGCTGCAATAGCACTCAAATGGACACTTACTGAATTCGTCTTAAGTCCTGCATTGGAAAGATGCAGGAGATAGTCTAACAGAGAATTTAAAGGTAGTGCTAGAGGGTCAAGACCCTTTTCAGCACACCAAATGGAAAATCTTTTCCATTTAAAAGCATAGGAACGCCTGGTGGAAGGTTTTCTGGAAGCATGGAGGATATCCTTCACTTGCTGAGAAAGATTCAGGCTTTGAAGGTTTAGGCCTTCAGTAACCAAGCTCTGAGGTGAAGGGACTTGGGGTTTGGGTGCCACAAAGTCCCTTCCTCCTGGGACAGAAGGTCTGGAGCAGCTCCCAAGTCCAGGGAGGGGGCTTCGGAGAGATGTAGAAGTAGAGGGTACCACACTTGGCATGGCCAGCGTGGCGCTATGAGGATCATAGATCCTTGATCCCTCTGGAGTTTGAACAGAGTCTTGGGAATCAAGGGAATGGGTGGAAATGCATACAGGAAGCCCTGACCCCAATGAAAGAGGAAGGCATCCTTGGCCTGAACTCCCTGACACGGAATTCTGGAACAGAACCGGGGAGGTTTGGCATTTCACGGACTTGCAAAGAGGTCTATGTCCGGGGTTCCCCATTCTTGGAAGATTCTGAGTACCTGATCGATGTGCAGGGACCATTCGTGTGGAAGCAGAACTCGACTGAGTCTGTCTGCCCAAGAGTTTTGGACTCCTGGGAGGTATACTGCCAGGAGATGGATTTGATGCTCTCTGGCGAAGGCCCACAATTTTAAAGCTTTGTTGCAAAGTGACAGAGAGCCAGTTCCTCCTTGTTTGTTTATGTAAAACATGGCTACTTGATTGTCCGTATGAATGAGGACTGTCTTGTAGCTGAGGAGGGTATGAAAGACCTTGAGTGCCAGAAAAACTGCTCGAAGCTCCAAGTGGTTGATATGAAGAGAGGTCTCCTGTGGGGACCAAGTGCCTTGAGTGGAGAGGTCCTGTAGATGGGCTCCCCAACCTGTTTGGGAGGCATCTGTTTTGAGGGTTGCTTGGGGCAACAACTGTTGGAAGGGGGACCCCAGCAACAAATTTTGGGTGGACCTCCACCATTGGAGAGACCAAAAGAGACGTTTGGAGGTTGCTATTTGGTCTGAGAGAGCTCCTGAAGCTTGAGTCCACTGGGTGGACAAAGTCCATTGAGCTGCTCTCATGTGTAGGCGAGCATAGGGTACCACATGCACTGTGGAAGTCATGTGGCCTAGCAGTTGTAGCATCTCCCGGGCAGTTAAGTGGCTCTTTAACTGAATCTGGGAGGCTAACTGCACTAGACGTTGGCAACGGGCCTGAGGAAGGTAGGCCCTTGCAGTGGTGGTATCCAACCAGGCCCCTATGAATTCTAGGGACTGAGTAGGGGTGAGCTGAGACTTTGGGAGGTTTACCATAAGTCCCAGATACTGTAGAATGCGCCTTGTGCGGTCCAGGGAAATCTGGGCCTCTGACTGAAATGGAGCTCGGATGAGCCAGTCGTCTAGGTATGGGAAGACAAATATTCCCAGAGTGCGTAGAAATGCAGCAACTACTGCCATGAATTTGGTGAACACTCTTGGAGCAGAGGCCAGACCAAAAGGAAGCACCCTGTATTGGTAGTGTTTTCCTTGGAAAAGAAAACGTAGGAATCTTCTGTGAGATGGATGGATGAGGACATGTGTGTACGCATCCTTGAGATCTAGAGAACAAAGCCAATCCTGACTTTGGAGGTATGGAAGGAGAGTGCCTAGAGAAAGCATCTTGAACTTCTCCTTGCATAGAAATTTGTTCAATTCTCTGAGATCTAAGATGGGTCTGTATCCCCCTGTCTTCTTTGGAATGAGAAAATAGGGGGATACCCTTGTTGAAGAATGAGAAAATAGGGGGATACCCTTGTTGAAGAAGAGGAACTTCTTCTATTGCCCTTTGGGCAAGAAGGGTAGCCACCTCCTGACCTAGAAGGTCGAGAAGAGATGTGGGAGAATTGAAGTGTCTCACCATGGTGTGGGGAGGAAGGTCTGAGAAATGAAGCTTGTAGCCCTCTCTTATGATGGAGAGGGTCCACTGCTCTGATGTGATTTGCTCCCATCTGGGAGCAAAATGAGCTAACCTTCCTGGAATGGTGAGAGGTCCTAGCTGTTTTAGAGCCAGAAAGGCTAAGTTCTCTAGCATCAAGTCAAAATCCCTGAGGAGGTTGGGACTGCTGAGTTGCAGCAGCCCCTGTAGACTTAGGCCTGGTCTGCTTAGGTTGCTGACGCTTAGTGGCAAAGCGACCTGTAGAAGATTGTTGGCCAGAAGTAGAAGGAAATCTACCTTTTTTGAAAAAAGACTTTTTAAAAATCTTTTTCTTGGCAGGAATGGAGGTTGACTTTGAAAGTCTATCCAGAGCAGACTTCTCTGCATCCATTTGAGTGGCTTTTATTTGCCACTCTTTGCCAAATAGATTTTCACCTGTACAGGGAAGATTTCCTAAGCCATCTTGAACCCAGGGTTCTAAATCAGAAGCCTGGAGCCAAGCAATTCTGCGAGCAGCTATGGCAATGCCTGAGGCTCTGCTGGCACCTTCAAAGGAGTCAAAGGCTGCCCTGTTGGAAAACTTTGAAATGTCTTGAGTATGCTTAAGCCAAATGAGGAATTCTTCCCTTTTATCTTCTGGAAGAAAAGGGAGGAAAGTGTGCAGCTTTTCTGCAACTTCTTTTAGAAACATACCCATGTAAAGACTATATGAGTTGATTCTGGCAATAAGCATACTGGCTTGGAAGATTTTCCTACCAAAAGCATCCAAGGTCCTGCATTCTCTTCCTGGAGGAGCAGAAGAGTGTCTCTTTGTACTCTTTATCCTCTTCATAGCTGACTGCACCACAATGGAATGGTGAGGAAGCTGAGTTTTTTGAAATCCAGGACAGGGAGGGACACGATACATAGGGGTATGTTTACTAAACTCCGTTGCTGTGCGGGTCCCCGTTAGTGTGCTGGTGCCATATAAGGAGTGGGCGGGCCAGGCAGAAAAAAGCAAAAAACCGGACCGTACGTGTGTGCGTCGCGCAAATGTGCGGGGCCCGCATTAGCGCGTGGAAAGGCTAAGTGGGGCGCTGCTGCAAAACCAAACAACAGAGCTGTAGTACAACTGTGAAGACACCGACCAATGGTGCAGGGGCCAGGGGTTCAAACCCCCATTGCGCTCAACAAAAAAGACCAGCTGAGGCACCAACATTTATGGGCAAAAGTGCTTAGGAGGCATATTAATTTTGGGCGGCAGAAGGCGGCGCACTGTTATTTTTATTACGGCATGAGGCGGCACACTGTTTAGTGTGGGCGGCAGATGGCGGCGCATTGGTAAATTTGGGTGGCAGAAGGCGGTGCGCTGATAAATGTGGGCAACAGAAGGCGGCGAGCCGGTGGGCAGAAGGTGGCGCGCTGATGTGTGAGGGGGCAGTCCAATAGTGGGAGGGAGAAGTGGCGCGCTGATGTGCAACTAACAGGAACGGAGCCATAGCACAATGGTTAAGACACTTACCACTCATGCAGGGATCATGGGTTCAATTCCCCACAGTGCCCATTGAAGACAGCTGGCTGAAGCATTATTTTAGGGACATATCCATGTTGTGCGGCATAAGGCGGCGCGCTGTTAATTTAGTGCGCCACAAGATGGCGCGCTGATGGCTACAAGGCTGCGTGCGGATGCACAAACACAGGAACAGAGCCACAGCACAATGGTTAGGACACTGACCAATGGTGCAGGGGCCAGGGGTTCAACCTCTCACAGTGCCCAGTGAACAAGGCTGGCTGGGGCAGTATGTATCATGGTGAGGAGTGCTGTAGGAGGCCTTCCATTTATATTTTATTTCCCACCACTAGTAAACCCGCTCTCACAGTGTGTTAACATACGGATGCCCGTAAGGCACATGTTACAGTGCACTGTCCGCCAAGGCACCCTAGAATGTCCCCTATAGGGCACCATGTATGTTGCGACACAGGATAATGTATAGTGCACCCTATATGGATGGCAACCATAAGGTGGCCTATAGGGCGCCCTATAAAGCACCCTCAGAGGCACCTAATGGGTATAGTAAGCTGTGTGTGGTTTTGCCGGCATAGACATATGTACAGTAAATAAAAATAAAGCTGTGGACAGCCCTATCAAAGGGCCCCACTGTGGGGTCAAACCCATGACCTCTGGCTGTACAGGGAGTGACATAACCATTGGGCTACGGCTCTATAGCTGATAGCAAGCCCCTGGCTGGCTGCAGAGAGCCTGTACGTCACCCCACAGACAGTCTGCTGTTGTAGACAGGATAGGGTTAGGCCACCCGTACCCATGATGCACTGCACATGCAAATCAGCTGTCCACAGATGCACACAAGATGGGGAATGCACCCCAACAGCTACCCGGCCTGGTAGGGGGAATTGTCCATGTGAACCCACACAGCACCTCGGCCTGGTAGGGGGTCCTGAGCGGGTGGACTACCAGCAAAGAGTAGCTACACACCGTCACATTGTGCGGGTACTGTGCTCACCCTGAGGGTGTGATATGGCGGCCAGGACCAGGTCCACAACACCAGCCATGGCTGGATGAGGCCATGACAGAGCTCCAAAACAGTACTAACCTGTGAGATAGGAAGGTGCTGCAGAAACATGTTGGATATCTCTGTCTGTCTCAGTTAGTGGAAACCCCCAAGAATCCCTAGGTGGTCAAAGAACCACCACCACCCACCCCCAAGGGTGGCAAATAGGGCCCCCCACCAACAGATCCCCATCCTACCCCCCCCCCCCCCCCAATGGCAGCAAAGTGGACCATCAAACCCCAGTCCTGCTGGGGAACAGACACCATACAGGGCAGTCCAAGCAGCTCCACACACATCCATAACACAATATCAGGCAGACTTTAGGCCTGGATATCCAAAGATGCACCCCAGCACTATCTGATATTCACCTGCAGCAAGCCATCAGCCACTGCACCCTGCAAGGCACTCCATCAAGACACATACCAGCTGTGAACAGTCTGCTGGTTAGCCCTGATGGAAATGCATGCACCCAAAACTGGGGTGGCAGCACACACAAGCAAAGAGTTCTGTGAGGAGGCCCCAACAGAAAACCCATATATATCACAAGAGAGAAACACAATACAGCACTATGGGGGTGCCTAGCCATGCTGTCATCACTGCACACTCAGGGTGAGAGTGCTCCCCCAGCAGCACATACAGAGGTCACCCTGTCTGTGTAGGTGGTGGCCTGGCACTACAATGTCACAGCCAGTGCCCTATGCCCTGTGCAGATGCATCCTGGCCAGCCCACCATGTCTGACCTATACCCATGGTACATTGCTGCTCATTATGCACATTGGCAGGCCAATACTGGCAGTAGTGCTGGCAGTGTGGGTTGGGGAAGGTGTTTGCAGCCAACACACACTGTATAGACAGACACACACTCCCACACCTATGCCAGCATTGTGCTACTATTGAGGGGGTGATTAGCCTTGGCCACCACACCGGTCCTGGGCACGGCACAGGCATGGATATGGTACGCAGTACTGCTGGGGGTCACTCCCCAGGGTGGTGAACACCGTCAGAGGCCAGGCCTGGAGCACGCACCGCAGACACCAAACAGATTGTTCGGATGGGGTCAACTAGCAGTATGTGCGTAACGTAGGGATATCTATCAGCCTGTACTCTTAGCAAACATTTCAGAGCTGTGTACCTCAGGTGTAGGGTGACATTGCTAAGGTATGCAGGTGCTGATATTGGGAGATGCACGCAGGGTCCAATGTTCTGCCTCTACAGGAGACATTGGCCAATGGGGCCTGTGGGTGTGGGTGTGTCTGCCCCTGTTGGCTGCTGCTTTACTGCAGCGCTTCCCCACTCCAGCCCAGTTTTGCATCACACTGTTCGGGTCTTCCTGCTGTCCCTCATGAATATGCTTGAGCTACATCTACATGCCGTGGGGGTGGTGCATAGATATACAGCACAGGCATTTGTATGAGTGGCAGCATGGAACCTGACTGGTGTGTGGCCCACCAGGACTGCATTTGGGGGATTCTGCTGTAGGTTCTGCCCCTGTTCATGGTGTCTGTGCTCAGTGGGGTAAAAGATAGATGTATTACCATTGCATATGTCCTTGTCACCAAAGGTGTGTCCTTACTGTCACTGTTTATTTGTGGGGAAAATATGTGGGCAGGATTGCCGGTAGCCCCAGCTGGTCTTTGAACCTGTGACCTTCTGTTCTTGCATACACTGTCTGTGTGCACTGCACCACCATGTAGCCACAGCTTGACTGAATTCCCTGGATATTCCATGACTGTGGATCCGGCAGGGCCTGTCTGTTGCTGTGGACTGTGCCAGCCTGCACATGGCTAGGCCTCTGTCTTCTGTCGCTAGCAGCCACTGCCCCCTGCACCACATGTACTCATCCGCCAACATGCTGGCATGAGCTTCTCTCATAAAAAGCAGGTGACCTGATTGGAATGTGGCAGTACGGGACTGCATTTGGGGTACTTGGCTGTGGGTAATGCCCATTGTTGTGGTGTGTGTGCGTTGTTGGGTAAAATATGGGTGTTTTCCCCATGCTTATGTCCCCTGCAATACAGGGGTGTCTGTGCTATCTGTGTTTAGTGGTGGGTAAAATATAGGGACTGGGCTGGCAAGTGCCCCAGCTGGGCTTTGAACCTCTGGTCCTAGAGGTACTGACTCTGTCCGCTGCACCACACTATGGCCACATAGATAGTGCAGCCCCTGGAGGTAGTAAGCCTGGCAGGATGGAGTCACAAACCCTGCTCTACGCAAATTTACTGTGGGCATATGCACCCTGTCTGGTGACAAACGTGCACATAAACCCCGGAAATGACCATGGGAAATGGGGGACAAAATATCACCACGCTGGGCAACAGTGATATTAATGGGCAACCATAGCAAACACTCCCAGGAAAGCTCCACAAAAGGAAATGTTTTTTGGAAAAGTCTCCGCTCCGTAAACCCTTCCAAAATTCATTTCTTTTTTCTGGAGCTTTGCTGGGTGTGTTTTCTGTATTTGCCCATCACTATAACTGTTCCCCAGCTGAATTACTATTTTTAATAGTTCTGTTGTGGTCATTTTCTATTTTTATTTGCACTTTTGTGCTGTGCACATGTATCACACTGCTTACGTTTTGCAGGTTTCCCCGGTTTTGCTGTACATTGCTGACGGAAATGGTTTCTCTTCCCTTTAAATGCATTCTAACGCGAGTGATTCACTCGCGCTATTATTTCATAGGAAATTCGGCCCCGTTCATGTGCGGGGAGCCTCTCCCCTCCCCTTCCCCGCCCATTGACCCCGTCTCTCCGCCCCTCGGGGGCCTTCCTCCGCCCTCCGTTACACGCCTCTTTCGGACATTAGCGGGCCCGTATTTGTGCGGGGCCCGTTAGTGTGTCGCGCACATGCACGGGGGTTCCTCGCACCTGTGCGGGGCATTTAGGAGCGTTTGTAACCGTTTAAGTGGCGCGTTTCCATGCGCTATTGTGCGGCGCGCACATTGGCGGATTTTAGTAAACATGCCCCATAGTGTCTAATCTGCGAGAATGAGGAGAGAGAGTGAGAGGAGTCTCCCATAAATCAATCATGCGTTCATAAAGAATCTCATGAATTGGTAAGGTGACTGCTTCTCTAGGAGCCTTAGAATATCCTAAAATATCTATTTTTTTTGCTCTAGGCTCTGATTCAGAGGTTACTGAAATAGAAAGTCCTTTAGCTACTTCTCTTATGAAGACTTGAAAGGACAAGTCCTCTGGAGGAGACATTCTTCTTTTTGGAGAAGAAGGCTCTTCAGGAAGGGCTATGGATACTTCAGGAGACTCATCTGATGTATCAGAATCATCAGAGGAATCAAAGTATCGCCTGTCAGGGTGCTCTTCTAACGCTCGATACGCGTATCGAGCAGTATCGACATCGGGCGTCCTCGGTACCGGATCGGTACCGATAAGCAGCCCTGGACAAGGAACTGCTGCAGTCGGTATCCTGGTCGATGTCGATGCAGTCGGTACCGGTATCGGCGCTGGTGCCGGTACCGGAGCCAATACCGACAACGGAGTTTGTTGTGGTACCAGCGGCGTCGCAGCTTGAATGAAGGCCGTGATAGCCCGCTGCATGGACAGAACATTCTGATCCATCAACGCCATGAATGCCTGGAATTCGGTACCGGGAGATTGTGCCGGTACCCCAGAGCATTCTAACAGGTGATCGGTCGAAGCCGTGCCATCGATGTCAACCTGTAACCCCATAGGAGGAGCTTTGGAAGCCGGAGCTTCCCGCCGGGGTTGTTTTGCTGGTGCAGGATCCTCGAGGGCAAGCCCGGAGGCATCTCGATGCTTAGAGGGAGATCTACCCTTCGAGGACCTGCTAGATTTATGTTTGGTTACCTGAGATCCATCAGGAGAAGAAGACCTGGAAGATGTCGATGCTACCGACGCTGCATCAGCGGGAAACAGCACATGGAGCTTAGCTGCTCGGTTCTGTAACCCCCGTTTAGACATTAGAGAGCAGGACGGACAATCCGGAATGGAGTGTTCAGGACCCAAACATTTAAGGCACCATTCATGGGTATCTGTAACAGAAATAGTACCGCTACACTTAGTGAATTTTTTGAACCCGGAGGCTGGTTTTTCCATGAGGGAAATTTTCTTGTGGGCCCTGAGGCCCAAGAGGAAAAATACACTAAGTGAGGAAAGTATATATATTTTTTTTTTTTTAAAGAAAGAAAGAAAAAAGACCGGCGGTACCGGTCCGGAGTCGGGGAAGGCAGACACGCGACCAAAGAAATAAAATAAAATAAAGAACTTCTTCAGCGGTGACAGGGCTCAACCTGCTGGCTCTGCGGCAAAGAAGAACTAAGGAGAGATGGTTAGGAAAGGCGGGAAGGCAGCGCACAGGCGCTGTGGGATGCTCTCAAAAGCTTTCCTTTTTGGGAAGCTGGGGAGCGTTCCCGCGCAGGCTCCGTCGGTACCGACGTACCCATATGTGAAGACTCATTCCTGCTTGTTCCTGGAGATTGGGCAGGATTTTCAGGGTTGAGTTTGGGGCCTTTTAATTGAGGGCAAATAAGTGCATTCTTCCAGGAAGAAAGGATAGTGCCTGATGAGAAAGAAGCATTGAGCATCGAACAGATATAGGGGATGAGACCTAGAGAGGGTTCTAAATACCAACCTGAGGGGATGGGGGTCCAGGAGACAAAAGGATTTCTTAATGGTAGAGACTGTACGGGTCAGAGCCTTGAACACAGTAGCCTTCTGAACTCTATGTACAGAGTCAAACTTTATACTGAGTGGAGGTACAGTGATGGAGTTCTCTCATCTTCTCATCTGTACTCTCTGAAGAATGTGGTGTATGGACACTTCCACCACTTTCTTAGGGGCAGAGAAGTACTAAAGGATCTCCAATTTTTCTAACCTGGGCTCATCCTCAGTTTCTGAAGAAAATGGTATGGCTCGTGCCATATCTCAAACATAATCTTGGAAAATCAAGTCCTCAGAAGGTGATTTATGCCTCTGATGAGGTAAAGAATGGTCAGATGGAAGTTCTGGGGACTTGCCCTCTGACATGCCCTGAGATTCTTCATCAGTGACCCAGTCTTCTGAGTCTGACTCAGAGAGGAAATCAAAATATCTCTGAGTCTTGGCTTGGATGATTTGTCTGACCTTTGGGGATCGGGAGCTCGTTTGGGAGCATCGATGCACCAATGACCTAGACTTCGGGGAAGCAATGGACTCTGATGCACCAGAAAGGGTTATCGGTTGGGCAGGCTCCAGCATCAGGGCTCTTCGATGCCTATTGTCAATACCTCTCACACAGGCACTCGATGTTCTTGAAGATCAGCTGGACTGCTGTCGATGCCAATTCCGCAGACATCAAGGCACTGACAGGCTGCATGGCAAACAGCATCATGATGCATTTCATTCCTCGATAGCTCTCAGAAGATGTTTCTCCATGGCTGCTGTCTCCAAAGGCTGTGGGACCACAGCAACATCACCCAGTGTTCCTGGATTCTGAGAGGGTCTATCAGCTGATTGGTCCATCGCTGCCCCTCTGATGTCCTGGAGGATGTGCTTTCCTCCCTTCAGGGCTGCTTAGAGGGGTGCTCCTAAAAACCTTATTTGCTCCTGACCCCATGCTTTGGAGGACTTTGATGTCAATGCATCAAAGCTTCTACTTTATGCTCGCTATGTTCACCCTTCAGCGATGATAAAGATGAATCTCTCTTCACTTTCGGGCAAATATCAATCGATTGAATTGAATTAACTGACTTTGGTATACTGTTTTTCTACCAGTCAAAATGATGGCTGATGCTCCGGGGTAGTACAGGTGCTCAACTCAGAGAGGGCTCAAGGATTCTTTGATGTTGATGCACCACCTTTGTCCAATGCAGTCTTCGATGCCAAAGAGACTGGTGCCGCCGATGTCGATATCAATGGATCAGACTTCTTAGTGTCAGAAAGTTTCACGCTGTTTTTCTTGACCCTTGAGCTCTCTTTTTGTCATCTGCAAACATAAATACAAGAGGGCTGTGATCAGGTCCTAGGTTCTGAAAGCACTAATTGTTAGTATCCATTATGGATATGGTTCTTGAGCACCTGGAACATTTTTTAACCCACTTGGTAGTTTCTGTGACATATTGGACAATAGCCGTAGTTTCTGTGACATATTGGAAAATAGCCGTAGCGAAATCAAACATCTCGATTTTTAGTGAATAAAAGTTTACCACATATGAGCAAAGTATCAATGCCAAAGGGGGCAATGGTGCCACGGAAAATAAAGGAAATGTTAAAACAACTGAAAAACTCTAAACTAATGGAATTCTAATGGGAAGGAAGAAGCCCGAGGTGGCAGGCAGAGAGTAAAAAAAAAAACAAGGTAGTAGAGGAAAAGATTAGTAGAAGACCATGACTCACACACAGTTGAATAAACACAACCGTGGGGCTCCACGTAAAAGAAGAGATTGAGGTAAAATGACGCCGCAGAGGTGGGTGGGAAGAAGCACACATGAGCAGAGGAGGTTCCAAAAGCTTTCAATAGGAGCTGGGAATATCCCAAGTGGGGCTCCATCGGATGACATCATCCATACATGAGGACTTTTTTCCTACTTGTCCATGGAGAAAGGAGAAAATATACATTTCTTGTGAGTTGAAGATAATGACTAAGGAAAATAAAAAGGGTTAACTGGAATGCAAGAATTATAAGCATACAGTGACAAAATCTGATGAGAAAGTGCCAATGAGTTCTATTACTAGAGAGATAAAAATTGCCTGAGATGATTCACAACACAGGTGATCTCTTTGGTATACTCATGCATGTTCAAAAAACCTCAGTTTTTCTAAGTGCTGAGAAAACTAAACCATCTTGGCTCTGTCAGACAACATCAGCCACTCATGTCGCTGATATTATCTTGCTTGTCGACTGAGAAAGCGTAGTTACTCACCTGTAAAAGGTGTTCTCCAGGAGCAGCAGGAATCAGTCCTCACATATGGGTGACGTCGGCGCCGACGGAGCCCTCGCGGAGCAATTTTCCCCAGCTTTCAAAGAAAGCCTTTGGGAATTGCAGCGCGCATGCGCGGTCCCCTTCCCGCCCAAGGGTGCCATCTTAGCCAGTCTGATGACATAGCTAAAAGACAGCTTAAAAATTCTTTAAAAAAACTAAATGATATGATTGCAACTCGAAGGGGAGGAGGGAGGGTTGTGAGGACTGATTCCTGCTGCTCCTGGAGAACACCTGTTACAGGTGAGTAACTATGCTTTCTCCAGGACCAAGCAGGAAGTCAGTCCTCACATATGGGACTCCCAAGCTTAAGGCTACCGGAGACCCTAAGCACAAAAATGAGCTCCCTCTAGCTCAGCAGCACAGAAGGAAGGAATCTTCACTGAATTATTACCCACCGGTAGCCCAACATCCGGGATGGAGGGTAGGAGTTGCTCAAACCTCGAAGAGATTTCGGAGGACTGCCTGTCCGAAAGCACTGTCCCTGCGGGACTCCCTCTCGAGGCAGTAATGGACCGCAAAAGTCTGGCTCGAAGACCAAGTAGCAGCCCGGCAGATGTCTGCCAATGGAACAGAGCGGAGGTAAGCCACTGACGTAGCCTTCGCCCGAACACAATGAGCCGTGACCCGACTTTCTAACGAGAGTCCGGCTGCTCCATAAGCCCAAGCGATACAGTCAGCAACCCAGATGGACAGAGTACGCTTGGAGACAGGGAGCCCCAATTTATTGGGGTCAAAAGACACGAAGAGCTGAGCAGCTTTGCGGTGCTCCCGCGTACGGTCAAGGTAGAAGTTCAACGCCCTTCTACAGTCCAAGGTATGCAGGACCATTTCAGCTCGGTTGAAGTGTGGCCTGGGAAAGAAGGTCGGAAGTACCACCTCCTGATTGATGTGAAAAGGGGAGACCACTTTTGGAAGAAATTTAGGGTGAGTCCGTAGGACTACCCTATTTTTGTAGAACCGAGTGTAAGGGGGATCAGACACGAGGGCCTGTAGTTCACTTACGCATCTAGCGGAAGTGAGGGCTATCAAGAATAAGGTTTTCCAAGAAAGAAAACGGAGAGGACAGGTAGCCATAGGTTCAAAAGGCGGACAGGTGATCCACTGCAAAACCACATTCAGATCCCAGTCAGGCGCTGGCGGGCGCAGAGGTGGTTTAAGGAGAAGGAGACCTCGGAGAAACCTTGCCACGAGAGGGTCGTTGGAAAGAGGTCTGCCGTCCACCGGCACATGATGTGCTGAAAGAGCACTGAGGTGAACCTTGATGGAGTTGGACTTAAGTCCAAGATTAGAGAGGTAGAGCAAGTACTGCAAGACCACCGACACTGAGCAGGAGAAGGGATCCAGAGACTGCTGGGTACACCAAACGGAAAAAACGACGCCATTTAAGGGCGTAGCATTTGCGGGTAGAAGGTCGCTGGGAAGCTAGGACGACCTCTTCCACCTCTGCCGGCAGTAGAAGGGGAGCAAGGACTACCCTTTCAGCAGCCAGGCCATCAGATGTAGAGATCTGAGGTTGGGGTGTAGCAGGGACCCCTGATCCTGTGTTAGGAGATCTGGTTGAAACCCCAGAGGGAACGGAGCCTCCACCGCCAGTTGCAGCAGGAGTGGAAACCACGGCTGTCTGGGCCACCGAGGAGCTATCAGGATCATGGAAGCTTTGTCTCGGAGAACCTTGAAAAGAGTTCGAGAGATTAGCGGTATGGGAGGAAAGGCATACAGAAGGCTTTTCGACCATGAGAGCAGAAAAGCATCCGCCGCTACTCGGAGGGGATGCGGCTGCCGAGAGCAGAAACGAGGAAGTTGCCGGTTGAGAGGACTGGCAAAAAGATCCAGCGTGGGGAGGCCCCACTTCAGAAAAAGTTTCTGAACTACCAAGGGATCCAGGCGCCACTCGTGCGGCTGGAGGATTCTGCTGAGTTTGTCCACCAGGCAATTTTCTTGGCCTGGGAGATAAACTGCCTTGAGAAGAATGCCGCGGCTGATGGCCCAAGAGCAGAGCCTCTGCGCTTCCCGACAGAGAAGGACGGAGCCAGTGCCCCCCTGTTTGTTCACGTAGAACATGGCAACTTGATTGTCCGTCTGGACAAGGACGGACCGGCGAGAAGTCAGGTGGGAGAAAGCCTTGAGAGCCAGACGGATTGCTCTGAGTTCCAGGAAGTTGATCTGCTGCGCAGACTCCCACGAGGTCCAGAGACCTTGAGTACATGCCCCATGGCAATGCGCTCCCCATCCCAGGAGAGAAGCATCGGTCGTCAGTACTTGAGCAGGCGGAGGAGATTGAAAAGGCATTCCGAGTACCAGGTTCGGCTGATGAAGCCACCACTGCAGAGAAGAGGCCAGCGGGCCGGAGATCTGCACTAAGTCGGCGAGGCCGCCCGTGGCCTGTTGCCACTGCTTGCGAAGGCACCACTGAGCAGGCCGCATATTCAGGCGGGCGTTGGGGGTCACGTGGACGGTGGAAGCCATATGGCCGAGTAGTCTCAGAAAGCGCCTGGCCGAGACCAGAGACTGGCTGCGAAAACGGCTGGCTAGGTCCATGAGCCGCTGAGCTCTGTCGAGAGGCAGGAAAGCTCGCGCCTGAAGAGTGTGCAATCTTGCGCCGATGAACTCGAGATCTTGCGAGGGGAGCAAAGTGGACTTTGCGAAGTTTACGACAAAGCCCAAGTACTGGAGAAGAGTCACAGTGCGGTGCGTGGCTTGTGTGACCTCTTGAGAGGACGATGCTCTGATGAGCCAGTCGTCTAGGTAAGGAAAGACATAGAGGCCCTGAAGCCGGAGATAAGCCGCCACCACCGCGAGACATTTTGTGAAGACTCGTGGTGCGGAGGATAGGCCAAAGGGCAGTACTCTGTACTGGAAATGATTTCCTGCCACCACAAACCTTAGGTATTGGCGGTGGCTTGGGTGGATGAGGATGTGCGTGTAGGCATCCTTTAGATCCAAGGAGCATAGCCAATCTCCCTGCTGGAGGTAGGGCAGAAGGATTCCAAGGGTAAGCATCTTGAACTTCTCCCTCACGAGGAACTTGTTGAGGTTGCGCAAGTCCAGGATGGGTCTGAGGCCTCCTGTTCTTTTTGGTATTAGGAAATACCTGGAATAAAAGCCTTGACCTCTCAGGTGGTGGGGCACCGGTTCCACAGCCTGTTCCTGAAGAAGACTTGCTAACTCCTGAAGGAGTAAGTCCCTGTGCAGAGGGAGTCGTGGAGGCTCTCCCGGAAAATAGGAGGGAGGGACCTGGTGGAAGTGGAGAAGATAGCCTTCTCGCACAACATGAATCACCCAGGCATCTGATGTGATGTTGGACCACCTGTGGGCAAAGTGGACCAGCCGGCCTCCTGTGCTGGGAGAAACCAGCTGAGGGGGAGAGGCTATGTCGATGAAGTCAAAAACCCCCACCCTGCTGAGCAGGGGCCGGTGGTGCAGGCTTGGGGGCTTGCTGCCTACGGGACCCTGTATTACTAATTAAAGATTTATATGGATTTTTGGATCAGCAAAGGATATTGTACTTTATCTGAGCCAACTTGCTCCAGAGATGAGAGATTTTTACACATCTAGCCTGGGGAGTGTTAAGAGATCAGAGAGGGAGACAGAATTCTTCCCTTGGCCTTTGAACAATTCTCTTGGACAGGATAAGAATTCATCAATTATAATGTAAAAGCTTTGAGATGCTTTTGGGTGTCTCCCTTGACAGAGACCCATTAATGATAACAAAAGAACACTTAGGCCATGGAGGATGTGTCCTTTGAGCATTCTCAGATGTCTGACCATGCCTGACTGTGTAAGTTTGAGCTTCTAACACCAAGGGGGGTAATCAAAAGCCTGCCCGGAAACCGAAGCAAAAAAGGTGGATGGGGTGGAGAGAAGCTCATGGGTGAGAGCTGGCTGCAACACATTTGTGCCTATATAAGTACAGAGAATATCCAGAACAGACAGAGCGTAGATCTGCTTGGCCAAGCATGAAGTATCCTAGACTGTCATCAGTTCCTCTCGCTGAGCGCTCCCAGCTGATGTGTAAAGGGCTTATGACAAGTTTGGTGAAGTATATTCTTTGTACATAGCTGCATTCTCTCATAATTCTTTCAGTACTGTAATTAAGTGTGCATTCTAGTTATCTTTTCTAACTACTCATGTGTAACTAAGAGAATTACTTGTCTTTCTAAATGTTTCCTTACTTTGTTTGTAAATAAACTGCACGTCTTCATTACAAGGTGTTAGCCTTTGTTGAAGTAAGACATTTGGTACCAGAAGTGGGGTACGGAAAAAAGGCTTGGACAATGTTGAAAAGAAAAGAAAATAGTGTAAATACTGTGAATATTGTAAATATTCATAGCGGGTATCAGGCTTTTTATGAAATATTAGCTAGAGAGTGTTATTATGGGTCAGGACTAAGTGAGAATTCGGAATCTGTTTTAAAAGATGATGAACCTGTTAATTCCCTTACATGCTTGCAAAAAATACCTGTTGAAAAAGGAACAGAATTGCATACCTTAGGGAGAAGGAGATTGCTTTTGTTGTCTGCATATTGTAAGATGCATCAGACAAATTCTAGCAAATTAGATTTGATTGCATGGACAGATAAAATAGACATTTATCAGCAAGTTGCTGAGAGGGTGGCTCAGTATAAATACCGTAGGAGACGGGGAAAAAGAAAGAAAAAGAAAGAAAAAGAAAATGCACGTCTATTGCTAAGCAATTTATAGGAGGAAAGTGCTGAGTACTCCCCAAAATCCTGGAGGAGTTAATCTAGAAGATACTGTGGAGGATTTTAATCAACAAGAGATTAATGATAGATCATGGTGATAAGAAATTCTGTTTGATTAGTTCTGACCCACTGATACAAGATCAGGTATAATGCACTTGTAAGCTTTGATTTGTTCTGTATTCAAATGTTTGTAGTAAAAAACTATTTTTCTTTCATTACTGGCTATTCCAGTAGATTTTATAGTCCCTGAATGCTGAAGGGACTAGCTCAAATAAACAAGGCAAACTTTTTTCCTCCAAAGTGGAGGTTGAGAATCCTGACAGGACGGTGGGGCATTGAATCCTGAGTAAGTGAGAGGGTGATCTTTATCATTAATATGTTATGCATCTGTTCTTTGTCTTTGACTGTATATGCTACCAGGCAAACCTAAAAGTTAAAGGAGGATTTTTTTTTAATTGTGGCAAGCACCCCAGGGGGCATAGTTAAACATAAACAGCTATAACTATAGGTTAATTGTTCAGTCACATCTGCCAGAAGGACAAAAGACAATGGTTTGTTCTACTGGCTGTGTTGAAGATAACATGTTAATTTAAATGTAACCAAGAACAATTTTCACCTCTTAGAAGTTTCACCTCACTTGAGCCTGAACTGTGAGCTTCAAGATAATTACTTTAAGCTTTGTGCTAACGACTGAGGGACACCTGTTTTCCTGTATTTGAATTTTAGAGAAAAAGTGTACTTTGTTCTAAAAGTTTATATTTCATTTTCAGTACAGTTCCTGAGAAAATAGATATAAAACAGATATATGTTGCAGCATTGTGAGATATTAAGTTGGTAGTTTATACACTTGCACTTATGACACTTGTGGTAATAGTACATTACGCAGAGGTCCAGTACACACACAGCAATTAAAATATTAATAAGTTTGATGAAATTTTAGACAGAGGCTGATATGAAATTGCTCTGTTCTCAAGCTATATAGAACAAATATAGATTAAAGATGGAACTGAGTTCCCAGAAAATGAGAACTTGAGTTGATTGGATAAAACCAAATCTTGCTTGTCAGCAATGATCCAGGAGAGGTTTGAGAAAAAGAATAAGAGAGAGAGAGAGGCAGAAAGGTGAGGCCACAGCCTAGGCTAAATGTGCTGCTTCCAGTGTGATGATCTGGGCTACCAAGCACTAAGACGCCTCGAGGACACAGAAGGCCTGAAGAACCGGAACCTTGCATATTTATGTCTCTGAAGAGACATGAATAGGCAGGGTGGAATCGGCCAAGAAGAACCCGAGGATCGTCATGAGGCCCAGCCACAAGCCTTGCAATCCAAGAAGAACCTGAAGATAAGGCCTAGCCACCAATGCCTTGTACCCTCTTAGATCTCTCACCTCAAAAGGATCTCTTTTTGACACCATAATTAATGAGTAGCTTATACAAATCCTTGTGAACACTGCAATTTTAAAATCAGTCTAACAGCACTCTCACTGAGGACAGGGTATACGATAGATTCTAGTTATACGTGAGAGATGAGCCATATTTCTTTCTATTGGGGTTGATGTTATAGAATGCTGCAAAATAATAGTTTTATATTGTAAGGATTTTACCCAGATTGTTCCTATTTTAGAATGAGTATATGTCTACTTAGCACTGGACCAATTAAGTTGATGGGAAAGGGACACTGTTTACTCATACTGTTATCTTATTGAGAAGAATCTAAATTTAAGTTATTAACAATTGTTTGATATTCTTAGCAGCCTTGCCAAATAAGGATACAATAGTGTGGTATAAAAGAAACAGGAAAAGGACCTATGTAAGTAGTTGGTGGAATGATGCAGGTGATGAAAAAGTGTTGTGTTATGAGGGATGAAGTGGAATATTAAAGGGGAAACTGTGATAGACAAGAAACTGATGAAGGTAATTTGAAGTGATGTATCTGTCTAATGAACATGTAAACAAAAAAAATTATGAGCACTTTATTCAACTATGCCGTCTCCAGAAGTTTCAATTCAGGAAGTCATACTCAACAATTGGAAGAAATAGATATTTGGAGACAGGCTAGGTGCACCTTGCACCCTGATGAGCTTTGGAAAACCCACACTGGCCATGTGGTACTTCTGGATGCTTTGTGCCTCACTTTTCCTCTGTATGTCCTGGCCAGGCATGCAGAGGCAAAGGGGGATGATTTGATGACAAATTCTCACACAATTGGGTATAATTCTAAAACTTGTCAAAATTGCAGAACACGTATGTGCAGCTTGTCTGATCTGAAACATGTAAAGGTCATTCAAGGGCAAAATGGAATATTTCCTACAAGCAAAATGAATTTCCAGTGATAGAGAGACAAGGAGTTAATCAAACTGCGAGATAAGATTGACACCATACGAGATAGTTACTAATAGATCACTGAAAGTTTATAAAAGCAATATTTATTATCTGTAGGATATGATCTTAGTAAATATAGATGAAATTAAGTTTGTCTTATTGTAAAGTCTAACCTAGAATTTTTTTAGTCTTTTCATTTAATATTGGCGCTGCTCTTCTGAATGAGGCCTGGAGCCATGTCACCAACTGCAAGCCGGAGAGTCTAGCGGAGGGAATTGACCAGAGTCCAGATGGAACAGACCATCCCGAGAGATCTGGACTACACACTGCAGAAACGTGTGAGGAAGTCCCTATCTACTTCAATGTGTCGCAATGAAAGAAAGGCCAAGATGTCCACCTACGAGAATGAGAGGTTCAACTGTTGAGAGAGGCCAAGTTTAAACTTCAGAGAAAGGTGAAAATGACGCTACGGAGTCCTGAAAAACTGCTGAGAAGCAGGCCAAATTATCTGAAAATAGGAAAAGGACTATTGGACTTTTGTGGACTTTTGTGAATGATTTTTTTTTCTTATGTATTGTTATTGTTTCCTTGGAAAGTAACTGTAATTTTAGTATCTCAGATTTTTTCTGCTGAACATCATGTGCCCAATTGCTTATGTCACCTGTTCCCCAGATTTTAGTTATTAGAGTCTATGGGGCAGACGTACAGTGGGAAAAAGTTCTGAATGTGCAGGTGAAATGAGTCCCCCACTGTATGGGGAACTGATAAAGATAGCTGAGACCTACAAGCCATTTGGCTTTGACAATTGTAATGCTGAGGGGGGGGGGGGGGAATGGGAAAATATCACCCAAATTACACTGAGGCTTGTCCCCTCCAGCGTTTGCCTTAATGCTATCCACTATGTTTAAGCCCATGTTGTTATTATTGTATTTCTAAATGAATTACAAATGCGATTCAGCCATTGCTTACGTACAATATCCTTGTTGATCCAAGGGTGGAATGTATTACTAATTAAAGATTTATATGGATTTTTGGATCAGCAAAGGATATTGTACTTTATCTGAGCCAACTTGCTCCAGAGATGTGATATTTTTACACATCTAGCCTGGGGAGTGTTAAGAGATCAGAGAGGGAGACAGAATTCTTCCCTTGGCCTTTGAACAATTCTCTTGGACAGGATAAGAATTCATCAATTATAATGTAAAAGCTTTGAGATGCTTTTGGGTGTCTCCCTTGACAGAGACCCATTAATGATAACAAAAGAACACTTAGGCCATGGAGGATGTGTCCTTTGAGCATTCTCAGATGTCTGACCATGTCTGACTGTGTAAGTTTGAGCTTCTAACACCAAGGGGGGTAATCAAAAGCCTGCCCGGAAACCGAAGCAAAAAAGGTGGATGGGGTGGAGAGAAGCTCATGGGTGAGAGCTGGCTGCAACACATTTGTGCCTATATAAGTACAGAGAATATCCAGAACAGACAGAGCGTAGATCTGCTTGGCCAAGCATGAAGTATCCTAGACTGTCATCAGTTCCTCTCGCTGAGCGCTCCCAGCTGATGTGTAAAGGGCTTATGACAAGTTTGGTGAAGTATATTCTTTGTACATAGCTGCATTCTCTCATAATTCTTTAAGTACTGTAATTAAGTGTGCATTCTAGTTATCTTTTCTAACTACTCATGTGTAACTAAGAGAATTACTTGTCTTTCTAAATGTTTCCTTACTTTGTTTGTAAATAAACTGCACGTCTTCATTACAAGGTGTTAGCCTTTGTTGAAGTAAGACAGACCCGTTACCCCGTCCCTTGGCCTGCTGACCCTGTTGGGGAGCTGAGGAGGCCTGATACTGAGGGTAGTGTTTATAGGCAGCCGCCTTCCTCGGGTAAAAGGACTTTTTTCCCGAGCCCTTCTTCTTTTGGGAAGGGGCAGAGGTCTTTCTAGAGAGCCTTGTTCTGGTGAGAGTTTCCGTCTCGATTTGCGCAGCCTTCTCAGCCATGGGCTTGCCAAATAGGTTCTCACCTCGGCAGGGGACATCGACCAACTTGTCCTGCACCCAGGGTTCAAGGTCAGATGACTGAAGCCAAGCCTGTCGGCGGGCACCGATGCCGGCTGCAGCCACTCGAGCCGATGCTTCAAAGCCATCATAGGCTGCTCGAGAAATGAACTTGGAGCATTCTCGAATTCCAGTGGACAAGGCTAGGAACCTCCGCAAAGGTTCCTCGGAAAGTCCAGCAGAGAATCCGGCTATCTCCTTAGCCAGGTCTCTAAGGTACATGCCCATGTAGAGCTGGTAGGTCTGGACCCGACAAGCAAGCATAGAGCCTTGGAAACATTTATTACCGAGGCCATCCAGGTTGCGGGCCTCCCTGCCGGGAGGCACCGAGGCGTGCATCTTCTGGCTCTTGAGCCTATGCATGGCCGATTCCACCACCATGGAATGGTGCGGCAGTTGTGCCTTCTGGAAGCCAGGGCTCTTGCGGACTCGATAGATGGAATCGACCCGCTTGCTTAAAACCGGCGACGACGCCGGACTATCCCACATGCGGAAGAGCAGTCGTTCCAGCATGGGAGGAACCGGTACAGTAAAGTGCTCCTTTGCAGGAGAGTCGTACTGGAGGGCGTCGAGCTCTTCGGCTCGAGGTTCCTCCTCGGGATCCGCAGGGAAGGCCAAGGCCTTGGCCATATCCCTTACGAAGTCCGAGAACCGGGCGTCCTCCGGAGGGGACTGCTTCCGAGGTTCGGACTCAGGGGAGTCCGATGGGACACACCGAGTCCGAAAGGAATCAGGTGACTCTTCCTCCTCGGATTCCCAGGCCGACTCCGAGGAGGAGTCGATGGGGTCAGGTCGGGCGGGCGTAGACGCCGGCCGCCCTGACGCCGAGGGGGTCGGCGTCGGCGACCTCAGTCCCGAACGGGAGGCCGAGGGTGACCTCGACCGAGGATCGACTCGAGCCCGCATGGACTCGAGGATCGGCTCGGTCTCCGGGGTCGACTTAGACGTCGACGTCCCGGCGGTCAGGGCAGAGACGCCAGTGAGGCTAGCGATCAGTGCCTGCTGCTGGTCCATGAAGGCAGTCAGACTGCTCTCCAGGGCCGTCAACCTGAGTCCGAACTCAGGAGACCCAGCAGCCCCCGACTCGGGCCCCGACGGCGTCGGGCCCGACGTCGGACCCCTCGGAGGCGAGTCCACGAGGACAACAGGACTTACCGGATCAGACGAGTCCTTCTCCAGACGAGGCCGTTTTGCGAGACGCTCCATCTCCAAAGACCCGGGACGGCTATCGGGGCTATGCGACCTGGCCTTCGCGGAACCAGGAGCGTCCACCGACGCCGCCCTCGCGGGTTTCGACTTCCGATGATGATCCCCTGAGGGAGACCCTCTGTCCGAGGAACTTCGACGGTGCTCAGAGCTAGAGCCTCTGGACGCCGAAGCCTCCGACGAGGTCCGGGTACGGGTGGGATCAGTGAAGATTCTTTCCCGCTGATGCCGCCGACTCTGTAAAGCTTTGGAGGACATCTTGCTGCAGGCCCCACAGATCAGTTCTTCGTGATCTGGGCCTAGGCAGCGTAGACAATGATCATGTGTGTCAGTTAGAGACATATTTTTGTCACACTGCACACACCGTTTGAAGCCACTGGCAGCCATCGGGGGAAAAAGGGCCCCTGCGAGGTCAAAGGACCGGGCTGCCAGCGAAAAATCGAAGAAAAAACGAAACTGACAGAAAAGTCAGAAAAACCGAAAAACAAGGAAAAAAGGACTCGCAACCGGCGTCGCGAGTCCGGGCAGGAAAGAGACCGGCGTCGAACCGAAGAAAAACTTAAAATAATTGAAGAAAATCAACTTTTCTGCGGGGACTGTGAGACAACGTCTGTAGGGCTCCGCGGAAAAAAGAAGACAGGCTAAGATGGCACCCTTGGGCGGGAAGGGGACCGCGCATGCTCGCTGCAATTCCCAAAGGCTTTCTTTGAAAGCTGGGGAAAATTGCTCCGTGAGGGCTCCGTCGGCGCCGACGTCACCCATATGTGAGGACTGACTTCCTGCTTGGTCCTGGAGAAAGAGCTATTTATCAGCAGCTAAAGGGGAAATAAAAATTGCCCCCCCCAAGGAAAAATACTCGCATTGTTTGATGGCAAGGGTTCTTTTCCTTGTGCCAAAAAGAGTTGTTTCAGAAGTCGGAGGAAAGTGCAGCCATGGACTTCACCTCTGACAAAGAGAAGGGGCAAAGTCTGCACATCTTTTGTACTAATGCTGCAGCCAATCCCTTAATTTGCAAAATGGAATCACATGCAGGGTTTCCCTTTGAAAATTAACTTGCATTCTTATAGAAATAATGTATCTATGGGACTAGAAGCCTTCCTTGGGGTTTAAAAATTGCCTCATAATTCTACTATTAGGCAGATGTTTTAAATGATCACTTGCCCCCTGGAAATAATAAAACACAGTGTCTACCAAGATAGTATACATCAGGCATGTCCAAAAGGTAGATTGCGATCTACCTGTAGATCGCGGAGGGGTCAGAGGTAGATCGCCAGCCCCACTTGCCTCCATCTCTCCAGCAACTTGCCTTGTCGCTAGGAGAGAGCTCGTGCCAGCAGGTTGTCTGCCGAGGGTTTGCCACCGCTGCTGATCCTTTGCCTGTCTTTTTTCCCTGCCTGCAGGGAATCTTGCCTGCGGGTGTATTGGGGGCGCTTGTTGTTTTCGTGCCAATAGTTTGTGGGTAGCCCAGGGGGCTGCTGCCCGCACCCCGTGATGAGACGTCACAGGCCCGGCATCATACCTGGCCGCCTGCCTATCAGAATCACCCATTCCTGCCCCCGTCCCAACACCCCTTAGAAGTGTTATATACCAGGCGATATCCATTCTCCCAGGCTTTACCTGAATACATTTACCGTATTAATTGTGTCATGTGCTGGTTATTGGTCGCTTTGTAGTTCACTTTCATTAAACGTTTTCGGGCAGACACAACAAAGTGTCAAGAATTTGGTGATTTTGGCGGGCTTTTCCAATTTTGTTCTAACTTGCCTATGCCTTGCCTTCGAATTGGTTCAAACCACTGTGACTTTTGCTTGTCTCTGCAATTTTATTTTGCCTAGCCTTTGCGTTGATTCTACAGAATTGTGCAGAATTTATTAAATCACGTGTGGTGGTATTTGAACTTGTTTGGCGCTATTTGATTTTATCTGGTTTGCTGGACAGGTGCTTGAGGTTTTTTGATGATTGTTTGGTGGTATTTGATTATTGGTGCCAGTATGGTGAATTCTTATTTTTACTTTTAGAACTGCATGTGTGGTTTTGGCATCTCCAGTCCTTGTATTGCACATCATCCAGAGGTCTTCAGTTCCTGTTGATCTTTAATACTTTGGGACAGTGACAGTTTTGGACTAGATTCAGCCAGTGTTTATACTAACTTAGCAGATTTGGCCTTCTTACATCCAGCCAACCCAGTATAACGAAGATGAGTGTTCCAAAGAAGAGCAAAACCTACCACTTTCATGATGAATGGGAAATGGACTACTTCTTCATCATGGTGAACAAGTGTTGTTGTCTAATTTGTAATGCCCCAGTATCCTTGCCCAAAAACAGTAAACAGTAGGAGGGAGGAGTGGCTCAGTGGTTGGGACAGGTTACCTCAGGCCAGAAGGCCAGGGGTTCAATTCCTGCATGGGGACAAGCAACCTTTGGGGTCTCTAGTCCCATGGCCACTCCTTATGGACTTGGACAAGTCACTTAATCCTCCATTGCCTCAGGTACACTTAGATTGCAAGCCCTTTGGGGACAAGGGAATAAAAAAAGTACCTGTTAGTATACATGTAAACCGCACTGATTCTAAAGAGCACAGTATAAAAAAAAAAAATAAATAATCTGGAACATCATTATAAGGCTCTGCATAGCAATAAGTTTGATGCTGATTTTCCACCCAAAAGTGAAATTCATAAACTGAAGCTCAAAGAACTTAAATCAAAATTGGCTACTCAGCAACAGTTGATGGCGAAGCCAAGGTCACATTCGGTCAATGCAACCATAGCATCCTTCAAGGTCAGCAACCTGATCGCAAAGAAATGCAAACCTTTCACTGAAGGGAAATTTGCAAAAGATTGTTTTCTTGAAGCAGCTGACAATCTTTTTGAAGGATTTAAAAATAAGAAAGAGATCATAGCTGCTATTCAAGATGTACAATTGTCAAGAAACACTGTCGTGCAGCGAATAGAAAAGATGTGTGGAGACACAACTAAACAATTGTTGGAGGATGTTTCAAATTGTGTTGCTTTCTCACACCAACTGGATGAAGCTACAGACATAAGAGACATAGCCCAGTTACTAGTCTTTATCCGGATGGTTTTTGAAGACTTCAGTGTTAAAGAAGAACTACTTGGAATGATTTCTTTAAAAGGGAGAACTACTGGTCAGGACATATTGAGTTCTTTCCATTCTTTTGTG
This sequence comes from Ichthyophis bannanicus, assembly GCA_033557465.1. Taxonomy (NCBI): domain Eukaryota; kingdom Metazoa; phylum Chordata; class Amphibia; order Gymnophiona; family Ichthyophiidae; genus Ichthyophis; species Ichthyophis bannanicus. The sequence goes on from CM066039.1 coordinate 100,174,213, forward strand.
ACAAAGTGCAATCTTCCATTGCATATACTTGTTTCCATCACTACTGATGGAGCCAGAGCAATGACAGGTGAGGTTAATGGTTTCATAGCCCTCTGTAGACAGCATGATGACTTCCCATATTTCCTTTCTTACTACTGCATCATTCACCAGCAAGTTTTGGCAAGCAAGAGACTCAATACAAAATCTGTCATGGACATCACTTTCAAAACTGTAAATTCAGTTTGTGGAAGATCACTTCAAAAACGGCGTCTCAATCTTACTCTTGATGAAGGGGCAGCAGAAATCATTTTGCACACAGATGTAAGGTGGTTAAGTAGGCACAAATTTCTGCAAAGATTTTGTGATTTGCTGAATGAAATAAGAAGTTTTTTGAAGGAGAGGGGAGATGACCAAGCAGAGTTGGAAGATGAGGAGTGGTTATGTGATCTGGCATTTCTTGCTGACTTTACAGGCGAACTAAGTGATATGAACCTTGAACTACAAGGTAAAAACAAATGCATTGGCGAGATGATGAGTACAGTTTCATCCTACAAGAGCAAATTTGAGCTAATGATGACTGTCCTTGCAAACAACACTTTTGATCATTTTCCTAATATGCAGGACCATCTGGGACAATATCCAAATTTTGTTTTTCCAGAATGAGAAGTATGTGACAGAAATCTGTTCTGTTATCCAGGAATTCGAAAATAGATTCTGTGACTTCCAAAAAACTGGAACAGTTGTGGAGTACTTGTCATACCCATTCAATGTGGACATTAAAGAAACTGCGGCTTCTATCAGTAAAAATTACTCATTGAACAAGCCATCTCTTGAAAACAAAATATTAACCCTTAAAAATGACATTTTTCTCAAGACCTGTGCTGAGCAAGAATCGTTTTGGAAGCTAGTGCCTAGAGACAAATTTCCCAACTTGAGAAGATGCAGTGAAGCTGTACACTCCTGTTTCGGTTCAACTTATTTGTGTGAATCTGCGTTTTCCCATCTGAAAATGACAAAGGGGCATGTTTACTAAAACGCCGGTAAAGTGCGGGCCCCGGTAGTGTGCGGGTGCCATATAAGGAGTGGGCGTTCCCCGCTGAAGAAGAAACGCCAGAATTTACATATGCGCTAAGGTGCGCGGCGCCCTTGTGCGCCCCGCACCTTAGCGCATCAGACAGCTGCGCGGGAGGCATATGTGTCACGCTGATGGGCAAGCAGAAGAGCAGAGCCACAGCACAATGGTTAAAGCACATACCAATGGTGCAAGAAGCAAGGGTTCAATCCCCCACAGAGCCCAATAAAGACAGCTGGCTGAGGCATTAATTTATGAGGCAGTGAAATAATGGGCAGCATAAGGCGGCACGCTAATGTTTTTGGAGGCATATTAATAATGGGCGGCATAAGGCGGCGCGCCAATGTTTTGGAGCCAGTCTAATATGGGGCGGCATGCTGATGGGCATTAGGCGGCGCGTTATTGATTTAGGAGGCTTTTCTAATATTGGGAGGCATAAGGCGGCGCGCAGATGTACAAGCACAGGAACAGAGCCACAGCACAATGGTTAAGACACTGACCAATGGTGCAGGGATCAGGGGTTCAATCCCCCACAGTGCCCAATGAACAAGGCTGGCTAAGGCAATGCGTATTATGGGGAAGATTGCTTTAGGAGGCATTTTATCCTTATTTTAATTATCATTAATAGCAAATGCACTCTCAAAGCGTGTCCACATAAGGCGTCCTATAAGGCACATTTTAAAGTGCACTGTCCGCCACGGCACCCTAAAATGTCCCCTATAGGGCACCCTATAAGTTGCATCACAGGATAATGTATAGTGCACCTTATATGGACGGGAACCATAAGGTGCCCTATAGGGCGCCCTATAAAGCACAGTTACTTACCTTTAACAGGTGATCTCTGGGAACAGCAGGAATTAGTCCTCACATATGGGTATGTCGGAACCGACGGAGCCTGCGCGGGAAAGCTCCCCAGCTTCCCAGAAAGGAAGCATTTGGGGCCTCCCACAGCGCATGCACGCTGCCTTCCCGCCTTCCTGACCAACTCTCTTCAGTTCGAGTTTAAAGCTGAGACAATAGAGAGAGGAAAGGAAAGAGAGAGAGAGAGAGAGATACAACTCCTAGGGGAGGTGGGTGGGTTGTGAGGACTAATTCCTGCTGTTCCCAGAGATCACCTGTTACAGGTAAGTAACTGTGCTATCTCCAGGAACAAGCAGGAATGAGTCCTCACATATGGGGACTCCCTAGCTAAGATGCCGGGGAGATCCCCCCCCAAGGGTCCCTCATCTTCCTATGGATCTCAGGCATCCATTCAGGGAAGGTGGGTAGGAGTTGTTTAAGAATGGAAAAGGTGTCTGAGGACAGCCTGACCAAACAAGGCATCCCGGCGGGAGTCCTTGTCCAAGCAGTAATGGGCTGTGAAGGTATGAACGGAGGCCCAGGTGGCTGCTCGACAGATCTGATCAATGGATACAGAATGAAGATGAGCCATAGATGTGGCCATGGCTCTGACGTTGTGAGCTGTGACATGGCCTTCCAGAGAAAGGTTCTTACTCTGGTAAGCAAAAGAAATACACTGAGCAATCCAATTGGACAGTGTTCTTTTTGAGACTGGAAGTCCTAAATGAGAAGGATCAAAAGCAACAAAAAGTTGAGAAGACTTTCGATGTTGCTGTGTCCTGTGAAGGTAAAAGGCAAGAGCTCTTTTACAGTCTAGAGTATGAAGGTTCCGCTCTGCATTTGATGCATGAGGAGCTGGAAAAAAGACAGGTAAATATACCTCTTGATTAAGATGAAAAGGTGAGACCACTTTAGGCATAAAGTGGGGATTTGTCCTAAGGACTACCTTATCATGATGGAACCTTGTATAAGGTGGATTAGCCACTAAAGCCTGCAGTTCACTGATGTGGCGAGCAGAAGTGATTGCAATAAGGAAAATGACATTCCAGGAAAGGAATTTTAAGGAGGTAGTGGCTAAGGGTTCAAAGGGTGGCTTCATAAGCTGACCAAGAACCACGTTTAAGTCCCATGCCACCGGAGGAGGCCGAATGGAAGGCTTAGTTAAAGTTAGACCTCTCATGAATCTTGCAATAAGAGGATGAGAGGAAACAGATTGTCCATTGATAGGCTGAAGAGATGCTGCAGTAGCACTCAAATGGACCCTTACAGAATTGGTTTTAAGTCCTGCATTGGAAAGATGCAGGAGATATTCGAGTAAAGAATTCAAAGGTAGTGCTAGAGGGTTAAGACCTTTGTCAGCACACCAAATTGAAAATCTTTTCCATTTAAAAGCATAAGAACGCCTGGTGGAAGGTTTCCTAGATGCATGGAGGACATCCTTCACCTGTTGAGAAAGATTCAAGTCTTGAAGGTCTAGGCCTTCAGTAACCAAGCTCTGAGGTGAAGGGACTTGGGGTTTGGGTGCCACAAAGTCCCCTCCTCGTGAGACAGAAGGTCTGGAGCAGCTCCCAGATCAAGGGAGGGTGCCTGGGAGAGATGCAGAAGTAGAGGGTACCACACTTGGCGTGGCCAGCGTGGAGCTATGAGGATCATAGATCCTTGATCCCTCTGGAGTTTGAATAGAGTCTTGGGAATCAAGGGAATGGGTGGAAAGGCATATAGGAAGGCCTGACCCCAATGAAGGAGGAAGGCATCCTTGGCCTGAGCTTCCTGACACGGAATCCTGGAACAGAACCGGGGAAGTTTGGCATTGTACGGACTTGCAAAGAGGTCTATGTCCTGGGTTCCCCATTCCTGAAAGATTCTGAGTACCTGATCCATGTGCAGGGACCATTCGTGTGGAAGCAGAACTCGACTGAGTCTGTCTGCCCAAGAGTTTTGGATTCCTGGGAGGTACACTGCCAGGAGATGGATCCGATGCTCTCTGGCGAAGGCCCACAGTTTTAGAGCTTCGTTGCAAAGCGACAGAGAGCCAGTCCCTCCTTGTTTGTTTATGTAGAACATGGCTACTTGATTGTCGGTATGAACAAGAACTGTCATGTTGATGAGGAGGGTATGAAAGACCTTGAGAGCAAGGAAAATTGCTCGCAGCTCCAAAAGGTTGATATGAAGGGTGGTCTCCTGTGGAGACCAAGTGCCCTGAGTGGAGAGGTCTTGGAGATGAGCTCCCCAACCTGCTTTGGAGGCATCTGTAGTGAGAGTTGCTTGGGGTAACAAAGGTTGGAAGGGGGCCCCCAACAACAGATTTTGAGTGGATATCCACCATTGGAGAGACCAAAAAAGACGTTTTGAGGTTGCTATTTGGTCTGAGAGAGCTCCTGAGGCTTGTGTCCACTGGGTGGACAGAGTCCATTGAGCTGCTCTCATATGTAGGCGTGCATAAGGCACCACATGAACTGTGGATGCCATGTGGCCTAGTAGTTGTAGCATCTCCCTGGCCGTCAAGTGGCTGTTGGACTGAACTTGAGAGGCCAAGTGCACCAGACGGTGGCAACGGGCCTGAGGAAGATAGGCCCTTGCAGTGGTGGTATCTAGCCAGGCCCCTATGAATTCTAGGGACTGAGTAGAGGTGAGTTGAGACTTTGGCAGATTGATGACAAGTCCCAGATACTGCAGTATGCGTCTGGTGTGGTCCAGGGAAGTCTGAGCCTCGGACTGAGATGGAGCTCGGATGAGCCAGTCGTCCAGGTATGGGAAGACAAAGATTCCCTGAGTGCGTAGAAATGCAGCTACTATTGCCATGCATTCGGTAAAAACCCTTGGAGCAGAGGCTAGACCGAAGGGAAGGACTCTGTATTGGAAATGTTTTCCCTGGAACAGAAACCGTAGGAATTTTCTGTGGGATGGATGGATGAGTATATGTGTGTACGCATCCTTGAGATCTAGAGAACAAAGCCAGTCCTGACTCTGTAGGTATGGAAGGAGAGTGCCTAGAGAAAGCATCTTGAATTTCTCCTTGTATAGGAACTTGTTCAATTCTCTGAGATCCAGAATGGGTCTGTATCCCCCTGTTTTCTTGGGAATGAGAAAATAAGGGGAGTAAAAACCTGACCCTTGTTGAGGAAGAGGAACCTCTTCTATTGCCTTTTGGGCGAGAAGAGTGGTCACCTCTTGGCCCAACAGGTACAGGAGAGAAGGGGGAGAATTGAATTGTCTCACCATGAAATGGGGAGGAAGGCTGGAGAAATGTAGTTTGTAGCCCTCTTTGATGATAGAGAGGGTCCACGGTTCTGATGCGATTTGTTCCCATCTGGGAGCAAAATGAGCTAACCTTCCTGGAATGGTGAGAGGTTCTGGTTGTTGCAGAGCCAGAAAGGTTAAGTTCTCTAGAATCAAGTCAAAAACCCTGAGGGGGTTGGGACTGCTGGATTGTAGCAGCCCCTGTAGACTTTGTTCTGGCCTGTTTAGTTTGCTGACGCTTAGGAGCAAAGTGAACTTGGGAAGATTGCTGGCCAGTATTTGTGGAAAATCTGGTCTTTTTATAGAAAGTTTTCTTAAAAGGTTTTTCTTGGCAGGGGTAGAGGTAGACTTAGAAAGTCTATCTAAAGCAGCATTCTCTGCATCCATTTGAGTGGCTTTGATTTGCCACTCCTTGCGAAACAGATTTTCACCTGTACAGGGCAGATTGCCCAAGCCTTCTTGTACCCAGGGTTCTAAATCAGAGGCCTGGAGCCAAGCCAGTCTGCGAGCAGCTATGGCAATGCCAGAGGCTCTGCTTGCCCCCTCAAAAGAGTCAAAGGCTGCTCTGTTGGAGAACTTTGAAACATCTTGAGTGTGTTTTAGCAAAAGAAGGAACTCCTCTTGCTTATCCTCTGGGATAAAGGGGAGAAACTGACGTATCTTTAATGCAATCTCTTTCAAAAACATGCCCATATAGAGGCTGTATGAATTGATTCTGGCAATAAGCATGCTAGCTTGGAAGATTTTTCTCCCAAAAGCATCCAGAGTCCTACATTCTCTTCCTGGAGGGGTAGAAGAGTGTCTCTTGGTACTCTTTATCTTTTTCATAGCAGACTTCACCACAATAGAGTGGTGAGGAAGCTGAGTCTTTTGAAAACCAGGAGAAGGAGGAACCCGATACATGGTGTCCAAACGACGAGAATGTGGAGATAGGGTGAGAGGAGCCTCCCACAAGTCCATCATGTGTTCTTGAAGAATTTCATGTATGGGTAAGGTGGCTGCCTCTTTGGGAACCTTAGAGTATCCTAAAATATCCAATTTTTTTGCTCTAGGTTCCTTTTCAGAGGATACAGATATGGAGAGTCCTTTAGCTACTTCAATGATGAAGTCTTGAAAGGACAAATCCTCTGGAGGAGACATTCTCCTTTTTGGAGAAGAGGGCTCCTCAGGAAGAGTAAAAGAGACGTCAGCAGAATCATCTGATGTATCAGAATCTTCAGAGGATTCAAAGTATCGTCTATTTGCTTCCAGAGATTGATACGCGTACCGATCGGTACCGACATCGGGCATACCGGGAATCGGAGCGGTATCGAAGAAAGCTCCGGAACCGGAGACCGGAACCGGCATGCTACTGGAAGTAGATGCTCTGGGTACCGGTATCGGTTGCGGTACCGGAATCAGAGTCGGAACCGATTGCCGCGGTACCGATGGCGGTGCAGCATTAATGAAAGCCAGTAAGGCCTGCTGCATGGATTGTACCGTAGTACCCATAGTCGCCACGACTGCCTGGAAGTCGGTACCGGTGTTAGCCGGTACCCCAGAGCAGTCTAACAGGAGATCGGTCGAGGCCGTGCCATCGATGTCTACCTGTAACCCCATAGGAGGAGCTTTGGAAGCCGGAGCTTCCCGCCGGGGTTGTTTGGCTGGCGCAGGGTCCTCAGGGTCAAATGCAAGGGCCTCTCGCTGCTTAGAGGGAGATTTGCCTTTTGAGGACTTGCCTGAAGAATGTTTGGTTACCTGAGATCCATCAGGAGAAGAAGACCTGGAGGATGTTGATGCTGGAGTATCGGTAGAAAACAGCATATGAAATTTAGCTGCTCTGTTCTGTAAGCCCCTTTTGGACATCAGAGAGCAGGATGGACAATCCGGAATGGAATGGTCAGGCCCCATACATTTAAGACACCACTCATGGGTATCTGTAACTGAAATAGTACCGGTACACTTAGTGCATTTTTTTAAAACCAGAAGCTGTTTTTTCCATGAGGGAGACCTGAGAAGGCCTAGAGGCCTCACAGAAAAAATACACCAAGTGAAGAAAAGATAATTATTATTATTTATTTTTTTTAAATAAACGAAAAAACGACCGGCGGTACCGGTCCGGAATCGGGGAAGGCAGACACGCGGTCAAAGAAACAAATTAAAATAACAATTTCTTCAGCGGTGACAGGAACACGACCTGCTGGCTCCGCGGAAAAAGAAGAACTGAAGAGAGTTGGTCAGGAAGGCGGGAAGGCAGCGCGCATGCGCTGTGGGAGGCCCCAAAAGCTTCCTTTCTGGGAAGCTGGGGAGCTTTCCCGCGCAGGCTCCGTCGGTTCCGACGTACCCATATGTGAGGACTCATTCCTGCTTGTTCCTGGAGATAGCGCCCTCAGAGGCACCTTATGGGTACAGTATGCTGAGGGTGTTTTTGCTGGCATCAAAAATGTACATTAAAAAAAAGATAATGCTTTGGCCAACCCTATCAAATAACCCCACTGTGGGTTTGAACCCATGACCTCTGGCTTCACAGGCAATGACACAACCATTGGGCTACAGCTCTATAGCTACTAGCAAGCCTCTGGCTGGCTGCAGAGAGCCTGCACGTCACCACACAGACAGTCTGCTGCAGCCACCAGGATAGGGTTAGGCCACCCGTACCCATGATGCACTGCACATGCAAATCAGCTGTCCACAGATGAACACAAGATGGAGAATGCACCCCCACAGCACCTCGGCATGGTAGGGGGTACTGACCGTGTGTGTTACTAGCACAGAGTAACTACACACCGTCCCATTGTGCGGGTACTGTGCTCACCCTGAGTGTGCGATGAGGCGCCCAGGACCAGGTCCACAACACCTTCCAGGGCTGAAAGAGGCCATGCCAGAGGTCCAAAGCAGTGTTAATGTTTCAGTTACATAGTTTCTGCACAAACACCTTGGATATCTCTGTCTGGTTCAGTCAGGTGTAGCCCCTATGGACCCCTAGGTGGGCTACGCACCACCCCCCCCCCCCTCTCCTCCAGGGCCCAGGGTGGCAAACAGGGTCTCCTATCAATACATCCACCCTCTATCTCCCTGCAAAGGTGGCAGTAGAGGGGACCATCAACCCCAGTCTTGCTGAGGGACATACACCCCACAGGGCAGTCAATGCAGCTCTATACATATCCATAACACAATAGCAGACAGACATTAGGCCTGGATATGGTAAGCTGCACCCCCAACACTATCTGATATTCTCCTGCAGCAAGTCCTCAGCTGCTGCACCTTGCAAGCCACTCCATCAAGACACACACCAGCTGCAAACAGCCTGCTAGTTCGGACATAGTGCATGTTCCCAGTGGAGATGCATGCACCCAGAACTGGGATGTCAGCATACACAGCAAGCAGATAAATCAGTGACTGGGCTCCAAAAGGAAACCCATATCTATCACATGAGAGAAATACTATATAGCACTATGGGGGTGCCTAGCCATGCTGTGGTCACTGCGGGCGGCGTGCACGTGTGCAGCCGGAGCACACGCATGCGGGGCACCAAAAACGCACTATTAGCGTGCGCTAAGGTACCTTAGCGCACGCTCAAGTGCGCCCCGCACAATTGCGCTGTTTAGTAAACATACCCCAAAGAGTACACAACGTTCCAACATGACAGATGAACATCTCCAGGATTCCCTGAGACTGGCCCTAACGCAATATTCACCCAACTTCAAAAAGCTGGTAGATGAAATGCAGGCTCAGACGTCTCACTAATGAGCAAGAGCATAATATTAAAGATTGTGCAAGATCAGCCTGGATCAATACTCAACCTAAATTTAACACAAATTACTCAATAAAAGTTAAAGAAAGTTATTAAGACAGTTAAAGAAAGTTATTACTCAATAAAACTTTAAGGAAAAATGTACTTTCCATTTCCCCTCGCAGTTCTTACTGGATCTTCGTCTCTCTGTTTTGTTTTTGCTAATTTGTTTAACAGCTGATCACATAAAGTAAATGACAGAAGGTTCATTAAAAATGGGGGGGGGGGAATCCTCCAACTTTATTGGGTTAAAACTTAATTTGAAACTAATTTGAAGCTTAATTTTCATGGTGGTAGATCACCGGCACTTTTGGCTGGAAAAAGTAGATCACGACCTGTTCGAAGTTGGACATGCCTGGTATACATTATACAATGCAAATGAAGAAAGGCAGAGCAGATCAAGGCACGTATGACTTTTGTTACTTTTCTGGGTCACTTCTATGCATTTTTAACACCAGTTATGACCTAATTTAAAGGTTGGGAGGATACATTTTTTGTATTGGTATTATTATTATTATTATTACATGTAATGTTCCATGTAGTGTTAAATGTTAACTGTTGACATGTTCTCTGTAAACCGCTCCTGATCTCTGGAAGGGGCGGTATAAAAAAACACACAAATAAATAAAATAAATAAATTGTTATATTTGTAGTATTTTTGGTGATTTATAGGTTTTAACACCAATTACAGGAAATACTTTGAGCTTCCACACAGCTATTGTGGATATTGTTTAATGCAGGTAAATATTGGGTAAGCTATCATTCCAGTGCCATCTATTTCCTTCCAGGCACCATTATTTTAAGATATTCTGACTCCAAAGTATGCATTCTACTACTGTCCTATGTCTGTGTGACTCAAAAAATGTCTGTGTTTTATCCAGGGTGCTTTCATAAAACCAGACATAAATAGGAAACATCCAAGGCTCTTTATTTTGGAAAGAAAATACACATGTAAACATACCACATTAGAAGAATTTCAAAATAGCTGGATAAATTAACAGGCATGAACAGCATGCTTAACGTTTTCAACCTAATTTATAGAAAATGCCTACATTTTATATGTGGCTGAAAGGAAATGGACAAACAAGAAAAACACACTTATGTAATGATGACATGGTAGGAAGGAAGAGCAAAGTTAGACCCTGAAAACTCAGGGAGAGATATCTATTCAACACAATCAATGCAGTTAGCAGACCTACACTGCAGTCACCAGGATTTTCAATGCGCTGCCGGATGCTGCCGTTGCACACCCCAATGGTAGCCGGCTAACATCGGGGCATTCTGTGGGTCCAACATGGGCAGCACCGTGAATTAACTGGGCAGTGGCAATATTTGGCTGCTGCCTGATTACCTTAACTGGCTAAAGTTAGGACAATTTAATGGCTCTCCTAACTTCAGCAGGTTTTGCAATCAGACCAGCGGCTAAATATGACCGCTGATCGGATTGCAAGATCTCAATCTGGGCAATGCAGATATTCAATGCCAGGGCCTGGATATGGCACCAGCACTGAATATCGGGGCAAAGTTAAAGTGGTGATGGCCAGCCACTTTAATTGTGCTGGTCACCATCACTGAAAATCCCTCCCTGAGTTTCATATGAAGATTGACTACAAATGCAGTTTACACAAAACTATAGAAAGTAAGGAAAGCTGAAACTTCAACATGAAAGAACTGAGCTAGACCAAAATAATCATCTTACATGCATTCTTTGATAAATGATGTGATCTGACCCCGACCCTGGTGGGAGACTTTAAGCTTTTGGCAATTCCTCTCCTTCCCAATGCTTTCTCCTACTTTTAGTGCTAGTTGCAGGTGATAGGAATATCAGGGTCGACAACAGCCTCTATTTCTGCAGGTCAGGCCAGACCATTCCTGGATTAACCCAGGACATGAAGTTCCAGCTTTTCTTATGGAAAGGAAATATATAGATATTTGTACTTCTTTATTTCATCCCCCATCACCACTTGATCAAGGACATTGTTGCCTGAACAGGAGAAATTTTCCCTGTATGGAATTACTATTGCTATTTACTAAGGTTACAATCCTCCATCCATAACATCAAATAAAATAAATAATAGAGAAATCAGATATAGAAGCAGGGAAGATCACAAGAAACAAATACAGGACATGATATGATATACAAGTTGAACAATATCGCTATCTGCCTTGAAGAGCAGATGTGTCCTCTTAACTGTTAATTTTTTTAAATTAAGGAAGAAATTTGAGTCAGTATTCAAAGGCACTTATCTGGAAAGAGAAGGGGTTTTGTATTTAGCTTGTGCCTTTTTCTGTAGTACCTCAAGGTATTTTTCTGTCCCAAGAGGGCTTACAATCTATGTTTGTACTTGAGACAATGAGGGGTAAAGTGACTTGCCCAAGATCATAAGGAACATCAGCAGGATTTGAACCCTGGTTCCTGTGGTTCTCAGCTTACTGTTTGAACCATTAGGATACTCTCCGGCCATTACCTGGATACATGCCCTAGCTGGAACTGTCCATGAATTTTCAGAGGTACTATACGGATGGTGCTGGCGTGGAGTGAGGACAGAATATGGGCGTTTCACCAAATTATCCAGATAGCAGCAATATTCAATTGACTATCTGGATAAATTTAGAACAGCAAAAAAGCTGTCCTAAATTTATCTGGATAATTATATGGATAGTAGCCTGAATATCACCACTGTCTGGATAGTGGTAGCACTCACTGCTAAGTATATCCAGAATATATGTAAAATAGTCAAGCACTATGGCCAGCATTTTAAAAAAATGTTAACTGTGGTGATTAAACATCAGATGGGTTATTTTTACAGTATGTTACAGGGAGAGTTTCATTTTCCCACTCTATCCACCTTCTTGAGAAATATGAAAAGAAATCTAACAAGTACTTTTTCGCTTAGAATAAAAGGAGTCAAGCCAGACAATTCACAAAGAAAATGATAAACTGAGGGCCCGATATTCAATACATATGATATTTAAATACGGTGGAGATCAGCCATGGCATTTAAATATCATCTGGGTATTCAGGGCCAGCATCCAGATAGTAGCTTAAACTGAATATCAGGATATTGTGGTCAGTGACTATCTGGATAGTGGGAATAGTCAGCTTTTTTGCTTTTCTATTTATATGAATTAACTATCCACATAAGGGCGGACACTATCGAGACAGCATCTGAATACCATCACTATCTGAATAGTCATTCTGCCCATGGACAATGCCAGCATTATCTGGATAGTGGCAAGATAATCTGTGGAGATATTCAGCAACACTATCCAGCCACTGAATTTCTCTTAGCACCCTAAATACTTTAAAAGTCTAATATTTCAATTCCTCCGTCAGTGGAACTTCCATCATGGCATCAGGTTTTGTAAGTTTATTAAATAAATTATGGGCCTGATATTCAAAGCCCTTATCCAGATAACCCATATGGGGCTATCGGATAAGGGTGCTGAGAGAGATATTCAGCAGCACTATCTACATAGTGTCACTGATTATCTCCACAACCATCCTAGAACTATCTGGTTAGGGCAGGGGCAGTCCGTGGGTATAGCTAGGGCAATATAGCCACTTTCTAGATAAATGCCCACATTATCCAGATAGCAGTTTTCAGTTGGCACTTATCCAGATAGCTTAGGCCACTTGAAAGCAGGCCTAAATTGTTAGCCAGATTAAGTGCTGGCTGAAAATTAATGCTATCCAGATAAGGTCAGCACTTATCTGGATAGCGGCCACACAAACTGGATATTCAGCTGCAGTCACTATCCAGATTCTGCCATCGAGTATCTGTTTCATATTTAAATGCCATGGCTGACTGCTGCAGTATTTAAATAGCAGCCCAATTGAATATCTGGCTGAATATTATTAGTACTTGAGTTGATTCTTTTAATCTTGCAGACTTTTGGGCAAACTGCCAGATGTGCTTATAGTAAACCTTATATTTAGATTTTTTCTGGAATGTGAGTTAATTACAGCAGATTTTTAAATACAGAAATTTTCTTACTTTCATGGCTATAATCAGAATGAGATCGAGGCTTCATCTGGCAGCTTCATAATAATGCTATATGCTGCCATGTGGGAGACACTTGTTCAGTTTCTGAACCTGGCTTTTTCTTCCGTGACTAACTAGAGTTAAGGATGCTGCAGAAACAGCATATACAGTTTCAGGAAGGGCCGAAGTCCTAGCCATTATACAACAGTGCTGACTAGTGATCAAGACTTAGGGTGCATATAGTAACATACATAGTAACATAGTAAATGACGGCAGATAAAGACCAGTATGGTCCATCTAGTCTGCCCAGTACGATGTCAGGAGTAGGTACACCTGCCGCTCGGTGGAGGCCCCCCTTCCCCATGTCTTTCGTTTTCTTCACTTCTTTCCATCAACCTATTTCCAGTCCCAGTAACCCTCCCCAGTATCAGCCCCTTTCCAGTACCTTCCAATGTCAACTTGCATTCCCATGACTGCCACTGGTGTCCATTCCCTTCCAGTCCCCTCCTTCTCCACTGACCAGTCCCTTCTAGTAGAAATACCATGGCAGCCCCTCTCAGATCCACTCCCTTCCAGTTCCATTCTCCCATCCCCTCATATCAGCCTATTTGTAGCCTTAGCCCCCAGTTTTCTTCCAGGGCCAGCAGCTCTAGCCTCCCCTCCCCACCATCAGCACATTCCCAGTCGAAGCCCCCCAATCAGCTCACTTCTAGTGCTAGTCCCTCCTCAACCCCATTACCAGTGTTAGCCTCCACTAATCAACCCATTTCCAGTCATAGACCCCCCGATCAACTCATTTCCAATGCTAGCCTCCCATCAGTCCATTAGCAGTCCTATCCTACCCCATCAGCCCATTACTAGTCCTAGCCTCCCCTAATCAGCTCATTTCCAGTGCTAGTCCCCCCTCAACCTCATTACCAGTGCTAGGCTCCCCTAATCAGCCCATTACCAGTCCTACCCCCCCATCAGCCCATTACCAGTCCTAGCCTCCTCTAATCAGCCCATTTCCAGTCCTAACCTCCCCGATCAGCTCATTTCCAATGCTAGCCCCCCCATCAGTCCATTACCAGTACTACCCCCCTATCAGCCCATTACCAGTCCCACCCCCCTTTATCAGTCCATTCCCAGTCCTAGCCTTCCTTAATCAACCCATTACCAGTGCTAGCCCTCCCCAATCTGCCCATTACCAGTGCTAGCCCCATCAGCCCATTATAATCCTAACCCACACTGTCTCTCCCCTCTGTCCAGCATTATCCTGTCTGTCCAGTATGTCCCCCTGTCTCTCCCCTTTGTCCATGTCAGCCCCCTCCCTCCTTGTCAGCCCCCCTCCCTCCATCCATGTCAACCCCCCTCCCTCCCTCCCTCCCTCCATGTCAGCCCCCCTCTGTCCATGTCAGCCCTCCATCCATCCCTCCCTCCATGTCAGCCCCGTCCCTCCCCCATGTCAGCCCCATTGCAGGTATGCACTAGCTTCCCACAGGAGCTGCTATCTGTGTACCCTGACTGATGGACAGTCGCTACAGAGGTGGGGCTAGATAGAAAGAAGGTTAAAATGGCCCCCCATCCAGATAGTTATAAATGAAAGTTCATGGTGCTGCAGTCTCAGTGGAAGCTGATTCAATTTAAACAAATCCAGGGATGCAATAGGAAACAGCTATTAAAAAAATGAAATATTAATTAAATAAGTAATTAATTAAACTGGAAGACAATCAAAATGGGTCAAAAATGATGGGATCATCATCAGCTCTGATTCACAGCTACTTTTACTAGCTAGGAAACGGAGTTCTGTTTCTTCAAAATCAATTGGGAGGAACCGGCTGTTCAGAAAAATTGTGGCCATATAAAGAGATTCAAGACAACAAAAGATTTAGTGTATCTGCTCTGGCGAATTACTGATACTCATGGGAAGCTGAGATTAGAAGCATGGAGTCCTGATAAATGCTTTCTACAGCTGTTCCTGCCTTCCTATGTTTTCAGTGCCCCCCTCCCCAACAACAGGACATCCTAGAAGAAAGAAGTTGTACAGAGTATTAAATCACACTAGCCAGTTAAAGGTGGGATGCCAAAGAAAAAGTGCTGGAACTGATGCTATAATGGAGCTCTGGAATTGGAGCTTCTCCAATGACTCTCTTTTCCTGCAGTCTCTCTCTTGTTTTATGCACCCCTTTATATTGTATAAGGGGCTGGGTGCAGGGAGGTACAGTACTGGTGATAGAGGGGGGATGGTACAAACCGGTGAAAATCCACTGAATACAGAGTTTTCTCCGCAAGCAGGAGATGCAGGGGCTTTGGAGTTACCTCCTCTTCATCCTCGCTGGAGACATGGTCCTGCCTCATCACCCGATTGTGCAGCCGGCTAAATTTCCGAGCCTTGATGCTGGAAGAAAAGTATCAGGAAGCTGATTATGGCAGAAATGCTGCAAAAGCAAAAGAAGGATTGGATGGACTGGTAGGCTTGATGAGTGATCTGAAGTCTTTCATTGCTAAGACTGAATGGCAAGAGAGATTGGCACGAGCTTGTCAGCTCTAGCACTGGATAGTTGGGGGGTGGGATTGATACTGGGCTACAGAACCTGTCACCTTTAGGACTGGAGGGCTTAGGGGATGGGCACAAGTATTCAGAACCTATCATCATCATGAAGACAGGAAGCTTAGGGGATGGGCAGAGAGATATAAAGCCAGGTTATTTCAGGGGAGTATTTTCACAGGCATTTCCATGACACTGAACCCTGGATATTAAATGCTGGCACTGAATATCTGGGTTTGCCGGATTGCCACAAGGCTAATTGGGCAGTGGCGATATTAAACCGCTGCCCAGTTAGCGATATGAGGCAAAAGTCAGATGTAGGTAACCCTGGCCAAAATTCACCGCATTAGATAATTGGGCAGCAGCGATATTGAGCCGCTGCCCGATTAGCTTCGCGGCAATCCAGCAAACCTAGATATTCCTTTTCAACAATGCATATGACCTACCCACTGCTCATGTCTAGTCCTGTCTGCTTCCTTTTTCAGTCTGTCTAATGTATATAAATGTTTGTCTGACATTGTCTCTAACCTCATGCCCACTTCTACCTTTCTTAACTGCATGTCTCTTTTCGTTAGTCCTGTCCAATGAACTGCATGTCTCTCTCCTTTAGTCCTGTCCAATGAACTTCAATACCTGCCTAACTTTGCCCTTACTTTCCTGTCTATTATTGTCAGTTCCTTTTCTTTTCAGCGCCTACGGCCCCTGTTACTTGTTTATATTGTAAACCGCCTTGCTGTTTATCGAAAGGCGGTATATCAAGCAAAATAAACTATAAACTATATTCAATTCCGGGGCCAGATATGATCCTGGCATTGAATATCCAGGGTTTAAGTTCAATGCCAGCGATTAGTTGTGTTAGCAACATTAGCCAGTAAAATCCTCGCTCAGTGACTAGGTCCTATGTAACATGTTTACTTACCTTTTATATGTATTCTTTGAGGACAGCAGTTTACCATTCCTCTACGTCTCTCCAGGCCAGTCCAGGCACCTTAAGGTTGTCAACCTTCTCCAGCAGCTGAGGACTGAATACTCAAGTTTTGCTGACATAGTATCCGGCTCCCCCTGCTGGCAGAACCTCAGTCTTTCAGTCCTCGGCAGCTGGAAGGGACATTAAGCTGACTGGCTCCTGGAGAACGAAAGGAAATGTTAGGCTAAAGGACTACTTTTTATTTTCTTTTTGGTTTTAATTAGCAATCTAATTTCAGGAGAAGAGCTCTAGCAGGGCTCTTCTCTCCAGGCGCGCAGAGCTTTGATTTTGACGGTTAAGAAAGCCAGTGTTACCGCGGAGCAGTAGAGGCAGAGCCTGCCTCAGTCAGCAGCTCCTATCCCGGGGTGAGAGCGGACGAAGGTACTGGGAGCCCCAGAGACCATAAGACCACCTCCGGACCCAAGTACACTCTGCCGCTAGCAGCGGGAGTGAGTGAGTGGAACAGGAAACAAATTCGGCGGTATACCGGACATCTTCGAGGGACGCTTCAGGTCAGTCAGGTGGCCGGCTGATTTCGGCGGCTCTGTTTTTCTAGCGTTTCTAAGACCGCGCAGCTTGCTGGGCCCAACAAGATTAGGTAGCGGTCATGGAAGGCTCATAGAACCGAGGTTCTTTGTCTGCGTTTTTGGTTTAATAGCACTTGATTTTGTCGGGCTTAAGATCGGCGGCATGGAGAGCAGGCCAGAATCCTGCAATCAGTTAGGGGGCCTTCAAAGCGCTACGGAAATGGCGGGAATGGCAGCCATTTCAGATACAAAGGGAGTTTTGGAATCTGCTCAGTCAAGGACCGCAAAGAAAAAGACAAAGTCAAAAAAGCCAGTTAAAGTGGGGGAAGCTCCTTCACAGTCATTGCCTGCACCGCAGGGGACCTTGGAGTCTTTGTTTTCAGCAGACTTTATTTGGCTTTACATCAGGCTTACTGTTTAAAGTGGCATCAGACTCAGGGCAAGAGCCCGATCCCCCTACCCTCCCAGAACCAAGACAAAGAAATTTCTCCGTTGGACCCGGGAGAAGATACTTCCCAGTCGGTCCAGGGAGCGCAGGGGAGCACCGATAGCTTCGGTCTGCACATCCCAGAGCTCCAAGGGGTTGAAGAAGGAGAGATCCTTACGGAATCCGGTCTGGATCAGTGGGCCACTGATCTGGAGGAGGGTGAGTTAGGAGCCAGCGAGGATCCTAATCTGTTTAGAGTGTTTAGGAAGGAAGAATTGGGAGCGCCTATTTCCCAGACGTTGGCAGCCTTGAATATCTTTCTGCCAACGGCTCAGGTACAACCCTTAGAGGACCCTCTGCTCCAAGGTTTTAAAGCGGAGCAAGGGTGTTTTCCCATACACAGAGTTATGAAGCAGATGGTGGAGTCTGAATGGGAATGTCCGGAGGCTACCCTACGGGGAGCTCGGACTATCGGACGTTTGTATCCGTTGCCGCAAGAGGAACAGGACTTACTGAAGATGCCTAAGGTGGATGCCTTGGTATCAGTGGTGACTAAGAAAACGACAATTCCTGTGGAGGGCGGAGCGGCCCTTAAGGATTTACAGGATAGGAAACTGGAAACCCTCCTGAAACAGACATTTGAGACCTGCGCTCTGTCGCTGAGAGCAGCTATCTGTGGGGCGTATGTTTCCAGAGCCTCCATTAGATGGATTCAAGGCGCTACTCAGTCTAAAGGAGATGAGGAGGAAGGTGCAAAGCTGGAATCAGCCGCAGCTTACCTGGTGGATACGTTCTATGATCTCGTCAGGATTTCAGCGAAGTCCATGGCGGCGGTCATTGCAGCCAGGCGATTTCTATGGCTGAGAAATTGGGCGGCGGATGCATTGTCCAAAGCGCGGCTTAGTAAGCTTCTGTACAAGGGCACGCTTCTTTTTGGGGCCACCTTGGAGAAAATTGTAAAGGATCTGGGGGACTCTAAAGGAGGTCGCCTCTCGGAGGATCGCCCAAAAAGCCAGAAGCCTAGCGGTTTGCATAGAGCTCCATCGTGGGAGTTTCGCAGGTTCAGGGGATCTCGTTTTGCCCCATATCAAAGGGGGCGCTTTATGGCCCGAGGTCAGTCCTTTCGAGGTGCTCGGGGGTTCGGCAGGGGTTATTTTGCAACCCAGCAGAACTCAAGCAAAAAGCCACAATGAAGGGAGGTTGGTCCAGACGGAAATTCCGGTGGGAGGACGTCTACAACATTTCCTTTCCGTCTGGACCACCATCACAACAGACCTGTGGGTTCTGGAGATTATACGCAACGGCTACGCACTCGAATTTGCACGGCCGTTAGCAGAGGCTTTTGTGGTGTCACCATGTGGGTCTGCGGAAAAGAAGAAGGCAGTATCCGAGACGCTGCAGCGGTTGCTGCATCTTCGGGCGGTGGTTCTGGTTCCTCACGACCAGTTAGGGTTAGGTCGATACTCTATTTATTTCGTGGTTCCCAAAAAAGAAGGATCATTTCGCCCTATTTTGGGTCTCAAAAACGTGAACCACTGCCTGAGAGTTCCTCACTTCTGCATGGAGACTCTGCAGTCAGTTATTTGTTCAGTGCAGCCAACGGAGGTGCTTATGTCCATAGATCTGACATAGGCTTATCTTCACATTCCAGTCAGACCGGAGCATCAAAGGTTTTTGCATTTTGCGATGCCCATGGGGCATTTTCAGTTCCAGGCGTTGCCGTTTGGTTTGGCTACGGCATCGCGGACCTTCACGAAGGTGATGGTAGTGGTAGCGGCGGCTTTGAGACGAGAGGGTGTTCTGGTGCACCCATACCTCGACGATTGGCTGATTCGAGCGCCGTCCATGTCAGAATCCGTAGTGGCAACGGCGCGGGTGGTGAGTCTCCTAGAACAGCTGGGCTGGGTAATAAACCAGGCCAAAATTCAGTTGCTACCGGTACAATGGCTCCTTTACCTGGGAGCAGTGTTCAACATGGAGATAGGAGCAGTGTTTCTGCCGGAGATCAGGGTACAAAAGATTTTGGGGCAAGTAACTGCCTTCTTGCGCTTGAAAGCTCCAACAGCATGGCGTTACTTGCAGCTTCTGGGGACCTTGGATCTGGTACCCTGGGCACCGGCGCATATGCGTCCATTGCAGCAGGCCTTGCTGACAAGGTGGTCGCCTCAGGATCATCCCCTGGATCGGAAGTTGCTTCATTCACAGGAAGTAAGCGACAGTCTGCTGTGGTGGTTGGATCCCGTCCATCTTCGGGCGGGAGAGCCATTGCGGCAACCGGACTGGGTGCTCATCACTACAGATGCCAGTCTCGTGGGCTGGGGTGCGCATTGTCAGTCGCACATAGCTCAAGGATGTTGGTCGCCGGAGGTGACAGGTTTCTCCATCAACCTTTTGGAACTCAGGGCGGTGCGCCTGGCTCTTCACGAGTTTCTCCAGCTCGTCGAAGGGAAAGTGGTGCGAGTATTCTCCGACAATACGATGACGGTATCCTATATCAATCGACAAGGAGGAACAGGCGGTGTAGCCCTGTTGGAGCAGAGTCAGTGGTTGATGAAGTGGGCGGAATCGCACCTGTTAACTCTTTCGGCGGCGCATGTGGCAGGACGAGACAAGGTGCAGGCCGAGTATATCAGCCGGCATGTAGTAGATCCGGGGGAATGGGAGTTAAATGCGGCAGTGTTTCACGATTTTACCCGCAGATGGGGACAGCCGGTAATGGATCTGATGGTCACCTTCGACAATGCCAAGGTGATTCGGTTCTTCAGCAGGCGCAGAGAGCATATGTCAGAAGGTCTCGACGGTTTAGCACAGCCGTGGCCGTCAGGGGTACTCCTTTATGTATTTCTTCCATGGCCTATGATTGGGCGAGTCATTTGGCGGATAGAGAGTCATAAGAACATAAGATATGCCATACTGGGTCAGACCAAGGTCCATCAAGCCCAGTATCCTGTTTCCAGCAGTGGCCAATCTAGGACACACGTACCTAGCAGTTTCCCCAAAAGACACAGGTTCCGCAATGCTTGTACTGGGTCAAGCATTGATATCCGGGTCCCTTCTTAATAATGCTTTATGGACCTTTCCTCCAGGAACTTGTCCAAACCTTTTTTAAACCCAGATACACTAACAGCCTTTACTATATCCTCCAGTAACAAATTCCAGAGTTTGATTCCATGTTGAGTGCAAAAATATTTTCTTTTATTAGTCTTAAATAGTTTACCCTGTAGCTTCATTGCATGTTCCCTAGTCTTTCTATATTCTGATAACGTAAACAATCGATCTACGTTTACCCGTTCCACTCCGTTCATTAATTTATAGACTTCTATCATATCTCCCCTCAGCCGTCTCTTTTCCAGGTTAAAGAGCCCTAACCTTTTTAGCCTTTCTTCATAGGAGTATCCTTCCATCCCCTTTACCATTTTGGTGGCTCTTCTCTGAACCTTTTCTAATAACGCTATATCCTTTTTAAGATACGGCGACAAGAATTGCACACAATATTCAAGGTGCGGTCTCACCATGGAACGATATAGAGGCATTATAATATCTTTTGTTTTATTTTCCCTTCCTTTCCTTATGATACCTAGCATTCTATTTGCTCTCTTGGCCGCTGCTGCACACTGGGCCGAGGGTTTTAACATGTTATCCACAATGACGCCTAAATCTTTTTCCTGGGTGGTGGTTCCTAATGTGGAACCTTGCATTGTGTAACCATAGTTTGGGTTGTTCTTCCCTAGGTGCATAACTTTGCACTTGTCCACATTAAATTTCATCTGCCATTTTGATGCCCAGTCTTTTAATTTATCAAGATCCTCTTGTAATTTTCCACAATCCTCTTGGGTTTTAACAACTTTAAATAGTTTTGTGTCATCTGCAAATTTGATAACCTCACTCGTTATTCCACTTTCCAGGTCATTTATGAATATGTCAAAAAGCAGCGGACCCAGCACAGATCCCTGGGGTACACCACTATTCACCTTTCTCCATTGGGAAAATTGGCCATTTAGCCCAGCCCTCTGCTTTCTATCTTTTAACCAGTTCTTGATCCACAGTAGTACACTGCTTCCTATCCCATGACTCTCTAGTTTTGCCAAAAGTCTCTGATGAGGGACCTTGTCAAAGGCTTTCTCAAAGTCCAGATACACTATATCAACCGACTCACCTTTGTCCACCTGTTTATTCACACTTTCAAAAAAACATAACAGATTAGTAAGACAAGATCTTCCTTGTCTAAAGCCATGTTGGCTGTCTCCCATTAGGCCATGACTATCTACATGCTGAGTAATTTTATTCTTTATGATGGTTTCTACCATTTTTCCCGGTACTGACGTGAGGCTCACCGTATCACCCCTAGAACCCTTTTTAAAAATTGGTGTTACATTGGCGATCCTCTAATCTTCAGGTGTTAGAGATGATTTTAATGATAGTTCACAGATTACTAATAGCAGGTCTGCAATCTCATATTTCAGTTCTTTCAACACCCTTGCATGTATACCATCCAGCCCAGGTGATTTGCTACTCTTCAGTTTATCTAATAGTTGTAATACATCTTTCCGATGTATCGATATTTCCTTCAATTCTTCCGCACCTTTAAATACCACTTCAGTCATGGGTAACATCCCTACATCTTCCTCAGTAAAGACCGAAGCAAAGAATTCATTCAGTCTCTCCGCTATCGCCTTGTCGCCTCTTAGTGCCCCTTTAACTCCTCTATCATCTAATGGACCAACTGACTCTCTCACAGGTTTTTTGCTATGAATGTACTTGAAAAAGTCTTTATTTCGTGTTTTTGCTTCTGCAGCAAGCTTCTTCTCAAATTCTCCCTTTGCCTGCTTTATCAATGCCTTGCATTTGACTTGCCAGTGGCTTGTGCTGTTTCCAGGTTTGGTCGTTTGGGTATTTTTTCCATTTCCTGAAAGATGCTTTTTTGGCAACAACAGCCTCTCTGACCTCCCCTTTAAACCATGCTGGCAGTTTTTTGGACTTCCTTCCACTTTTCTTAAAGCGTGGAATACAGCTGGTCTGGGCTTCCAAGATAGTATTTTTCAACAACACACAAGCTTGATGTAAGTCTTTAACCTTTGCAACTGCTCCTTTTAGTTTTTTCTTAACTATTTTCCTCATTTTATCATAGTCTCCCTTTCGAAAGTTAAAAGGTAGTACTGTGGATTTCCATACTATCCCTCCTCCACTAATTAAATCAAAGGCGATCATGCTATGATCACTATTGCCAAGTGGCCCCAACACCCTTATCTCTTGCACTAGATCTGGTGTTCCACTAAGGACTAGGTCTAATATGGCTTCCCCTCTGGTCGGTTCATGAACCAGCTGCTCCAAGAAGCAGTCATTTATGTCATCTAGGAACTTTATCTCCCTAGCATGTTCTGCCGTGACACTGACCCAGTCGATACCGGGGTAATTGAAATCACCCATTATTATTACTGCGCTGTAACGTTTGTTAGCTTCCTTGATTTCTTTGAGCATTTCATCATCCATTTGTTCATTCTGGCCAGGTGGTCGATTGTACACCCCCACTGCCATTGCCTTCCCCTTTTTACATGGAATTTCAATCCATAGAGATTCTACAGCAAATTTTGTTTCCTGCAAAACTTTAATCCTTTCTGACTCAATGCCCTCTCTAACATAGAGCGCAACCCCTCCACCAATTTGATCAGCTCTATCATTACGATATAGTTTGTACCCAGGTATCACAGTGTCCCACTAGTTGTCCTCCTTCCACCATGTCTCTGATATTCCAATCATATCTAACCTCTCATTTAGTGCTATATATTCTAACTCTCCCATCTTATTTTTTAGACTTCTAGCATTTGCATACAAGCATTTTAGAGACTGTATTTTATTCATATTAATTTGGCTATTGGTAGACATGGGTAATTTGGGATCTTTAAGCTCTGTCTGCTCCATACTCGAGGGCATTTGGGCTACTTTACTCTTTTTTGGAACCTCTCTGCTTTTGGTAGTATCCTTCAAGGATACATTCTTCTGAACCATCCACTCTTGGGCGACTGTCGGCTTTCCCCTATTATGTAGTTTAAAAGCTGCTCTATCTCCTTTTTAAAGGTTAATGCCAGCAGCCTGGCTCCATCCCGGTTAAGGTGAAGCCCATCCCTTCGGAAAAGCTCCTCCTTTCCCCAGAATGTTCCCCAGTTCCTAACAAATCCAAAACCCTCATCTCTGCACCATTGTCTCATCCACGCATTGAGACTCCAGAGCTCTGCCTGCCTTTTGGGTCCTGCACATGGAATGGGAAGCATTTCAGAGAATGCTACCCTGGAAGTTCTGGATTTCAACTTCCTACCTAAAAGCCTAAATTTAGCCTCCAGAACCTCCCTTCCATATTTTCCTATGTCATTGGTACCGACATGTACCAAGACAGCAGACTACTCCCCATCACTATCTAAGACCTTATCTAGGTGGTGCGTGAGGTCCGCTACCTTCGCACCAGGCAGGCATGTAACCAGACAATCCTCACGTCCACCAGCCACTCAGCTATCTACATGCCTAATGATCGAATCACCAACTATAACGGCTGTCCTAAACCTTCCCTCATGGCCCTGGAGAAACTTCCTTGGTGCGAGAGGGTTTTACATCACTTGGAGGACAGGTCCTAGTTACAGGATCACTTCCTGCCACACCAGGGTGATGCTCTCCTTTCACGTGACCATGGCAACAGGGATGCTGCCAGACTGGAGGTGGGACTTCAGGACTATATCCCTGTAGGTCTCGTCTATGTACTTCTCTGTCTGTCTTATGTTTTCCAAGTCTGCTACTCTAGCCTCTAGAGAATGGACTCGTTCCCTGAGAACAAAGAGCTCCTTGCACCTATTGCACATGTAAGACCTTTCACCAACTGGGAGAAAATCATACATGTGACACTCAATGCAAAAGACTGGAAAGCCCCCATCTCGCTGCTGGACTGCTGTCTGCATCTTAGTTTTAAGTTTTTGTTTAGATCTTTAAGTTCTTTACTTACTAAGGGTTGCTATGGATATTTATACCAATAAAACTGTACCTAATACGTTTAATATACCTTAATTAATTTCAGGTCCTTAGTGTATGACTGATTTGGGTAACGAGCTTCACCTGAGAGCACATCCTGTCTTTTAAAATGTGTAAGTACCCGGGTGGGTGTGGGGAGGGAGGGAGGGAAATAACACTTATTAAAAGAGGGCTGCTACTCAGTACCCTGTCCTGTGCTGCTGAGGTAAGCTACATTCTTATTTGATTTAAATTATAGCTCTTTGCTGCTGCTAGGCTCTAACATATTATGAAATTTAAACTACAAGCTCTCTGCTGGGTTCTAAATTTAACCAGAAAGCTCTCTTCTGTGTTTTAAATTTAAACTAAAAGTACTTTGCTGATGCTAGGCCCTGAGTGACTATTAAATTTAAACTACAAGCTCTCTGCTGGGTTCTAAATTTAACCAGAAAGCTCTCTTCTGTGTTTTAAATTTAAACTAAAAGTACTTTGCTGATGCTAGGCCATGAATGACCATTAAATTTAAACTACAAGCTCTCTGCTGGGTACGACATTTAACCAGAAAGCTCTCTTCTGTGTTTTAAATGTAAACTTAAACTGCTGCTACTAGGACCTGACTGATTTAACAAAAAATAGTCGGTTCACAGATTAATTAGCTTTAATAAAAAGAATTCCTTTCAGAAAATTCCCAGAAGTATATACTCACAATTGCAGATCTCTCTCCAGAAGTAACAGTCCCCTTTTCTAGTCCTTCAAGACTGTCACGACGGTCAGGTGATTCTCATTGCACCAGACTGGCCCAGGAGAGCGTGGTATACGGACCTGGTCTGTCTCCTGATAGACCGTCCTTGGAGTTTACCTGCTCGGGCAAACCTCTTGAGCCAGGGTCCGCTTCTCATGCCAAATGTGGATCGCTTCTCGCTTACGGCTTGGCTCTTGAGAGGGAAAAGTTAAGGCATAGAGGTTATTCATCGTCGGTGATAGCCACTCTCTTGAAAGCCAGGAGACTATCTACTTCTCTAGCATATGTTCACATTTGGCGTATCTTTGAGCGCTGGTGCGAAGAGCGGGGCTTGCGGCCGGGCAACACTCTAGTTCCAGAGGTGTTGTCGTTTCTGCAGGAAGGACTGGATAAGGGGTTAGCCCTTACTACTCTCAAGGTTCAATTGGCGGCGCTGGCATGTTTTCGAGGTAAGATACGGGGAGTTCTCCTCTCAGGACATCCGGATGTTCTGCGATTTTTGAGAGCGGTGAAAAACATGCGTCCTCCGGTTCGGACAGTGGTTCCGGCCTGGGATCTGAATTTAGTTCTCAAAGCACTGGCGAGACCTCCCTTTGAGCCGGCGAGGGAGGTGCCGCTCAAAGAGCTATCATGGAAAACCGCTTTCTTAGTGGCCTTGTGTCCGGCGAGGAGGATTTCCGATATTCAAGCGCTTTCGTGTAGAGAACCATTTCTGTAATTCTCTGAAGAGAAGGTAACATTGCGGCCGGTTCCCTCTTTTCTTCCAAAGGTAGTGTCTAATTTTCATGTGAATCAAACTATTTCGCTTCCAACCTTTAAAGACCGGGAAGGACTGCCCATCTATGAGGTTCTACGTAAGTTGGATTTAGGTAGAGTTCTTAGAAGATACCTGAGGAGGATGAAACTTTTTTGCAGAACAGACAGGCTATTCGTGCTCTTTGGAGGTCCTCGGAAAGGGGAGGCAGCCTCCAAGGCTTCGATTGCTCAATGGGTGAAACACGCCGTAGCAGCGGCGTATCAGGCAAGTGGGAAAACGTCCCCGGAGGGGCTCTGCGCTCATTCGACTCGGAGCCAGGCGGCATCCTTGGCAGAGTGTGCCTTGATTCCGCCTGTGGATATATGCCGGGCGGCTACTTGGTCATCTCTGCACACTTTTGCAAGACATTATAGATTGGATGTTCAGGCCAGGGGAGACGCAAATGTGGGGGCGTCAGCCATCACTGCGGGCCTAGCGGGTCCCTCCCAGGGTTAGGAACTGCTTTGGTACTTCTCTAAGGTGCCTGGACTGGCCCGGAGAGACGAAGAGGAAGAAGAAATTAGACCTTACCTGCTAATTGTCTTTCCTGGAGCTCTCTCTGGGCCAGTCCAGGACCCACCCAATGCATTTGCAAATTAACAGGGTTTAATGAGCATCTTCTGATATGTCCGTAGACTATGCTTTACCAGGCTTAAGGGCATATAACTTTCTGAGCAGGAGGTTCAGAAGGTGGAATTGGGGAACTTCCGATCAAGGAGCTTGGTCGATATGGTCTATGGGGGCTTCCTCGTGTTCAGGCAGGGTTCACTTTACAATTAAAAAAAACAAAAAACGGATGGAAGAAGCGATTGATTTTTAGGCGGGCTTGGTCTCTTCATTGCTTTGGATAGTTTGGTGTTCGAGTTATAGTTTCAGTTTGTTTTTAGGCTGCTTGTTAAGTGTTAGACTGAGGTTCTGCCAGCAGGGGGAGCCGGATACTATGTCAGCAAAACTTCAGTATTCAGTCCTCAGCTGCTGGAGAAGGATGACAACCCTAAGGTGCCTAGACTGGCCTGGAGAGAACTCCAGGAAAGACAATTAGCAGGTAAGGTCTAATTTCTTCTTTATATGTAAGTGACATCATCATCCATGTTGGCTTCAAATGGATCTTTCTTCCAGATCTTTCTTGGAAACTCTGCATACCTTAGTCCTGTGATAGGCTAATGAGCTCAATTTCAGAAAGGGAGACATAAACGTATGTGTGGCTGCTTAACTGCTCTCCGCAGAGAATACCCATTAGAAGTAAGCAACCCTGTTTTCTTTGAGAACAAACAGTTCACATCAATCATACATGTGGAATTCTCTAGATTAACATTGTTTTCAAACACAGAAAGGGCAAACAATAACAAATAAAGCCTCCTGATAACAGCACATAGAAATCTCTTTTTGGCAGGTCTAAACTCATTATTTTTCTTTTTGAGAAGACAACCTGAAATAGAAATGGGTGCTAAGGCGATGGAGCTGGGCCAACAGGAAAACAGACCTACATATTTGTTCTCACATCAGATAGCAAACTGTTTCCTTTACAGTTATTAGTCCATCTAGGCAAGGCTGTCAAACCTCTTTCAATGTTGGGTGACAATGGAAAAAATGTACATTAAGAGCTTGATGAAGGTCATTTTAAAAGATTTAGTCATGGACGTCTGAATACGTGTACATGGATGTCAAAATCATGGACACCTCTTTAAAGCCATTCAACAAATTACGTTCACAGATGCTTCTGGTGCATGGACATCCAAGTAAGCACGAGGGTGTGGTGGAGACATTTCTGGAGTGGCAATGTACTTACACATCCCTGTTCGATCTCAGAAATGTCTGCAGGCACATCTATGTTTATATCTGCTCCAGCTACAAATAGGCATTAGGAAAATGTTTGTTTTCACCTTAAAACATCCAGAGAGTGTAGAGAAGATGGGGAATTAAGTGACTAGCCTTAGATCACAAAGGCCCACACAGAATTTGAACTCTGCCTACTCTGTTCTTAAGCCACTACTCTAACCATTATGCCATTAGACATCTTAGTTTGGAAATATCAGCCTAGTAATGTCTACATAGACATCTGCTACATGTGCATATCGGGCATGTCCACATTTCCAAAATCGTGCCTGAACTTGCATGTGCCTGCTTTTTTTTCAGACGTTCTGGCTTTGACATCCTAGATTGCACTTGGATATCTCATTGTGAAATATGCCTCTAAGTATCCAAAAAGGTGCCTATTTTATAAAGGCAACATAGATGCCTACATATTTTTATAAAATAGGCTCTCAGATCCTGCCCCAAGAGCACACAAATGGCAATGCACAAATTTACCTCTCCTCCAAAGCGGGTGTAAATTTGTGCAGGTACTCTTGTATGCACGTGCTTATTTTATAAAATATACAGAAATAAGGTGGCAGAATCAAGATGGTGGTGCAGCTTGCCTGAGCTCTAGGTTGCTGCAAACATTTTCTTCATAATTTGTTTCCCATAGCCCCAAGCCTGCTAAGTTTGTAGTCTCAACAAGCGGCACACAGATTATCCACTAAAAATCTGTGCCACTTGCTGCAGTCATAACACTAGCAGGAAGATGGCGGCATGCACTCTAGAAAAGAGATCAAACATTGCGGCAGGTTGCAGAATAAGCTGTTCTCCTCACGCAAGATCATTGCTGCACTTTGTGGCGGGAAGGCCTGCCACCATCATTCCTGTTCTGTACCTCCTCCCCTGTGTAGCCACCAAAAAAAAGCGCACACCCCAGCAGGGCCCCATGGCTCAACAAAATGCTATTCACTGCCTTGTCTTCTCTAACTGACAATGGTCAAAGTGCTGAGATGGGGAGGAGGAAAACCGAGTCTTTCAGAATTCAACTGCAAAAGACCTAAGCTTAGCATCCAATCTCCTTGTACTGCTTCTATTTATTTTTTATTTTTTGAACAAAAAAGAGCTAACTAAGGCTTGTCAGAGGTCTCTGAGAGGATCCAGAGTCAGGCAGCCCCTCCCCCCACCCCCTTACAACTTGTCTTCCTGGCTAAGAGCCTTCCTTGGGAAAGCGGGAAACTTCAGAGCAGTATTCTGAAATAGGCCCTGTAGCCCCTCTGTTAACAGGACTCAACTGGCAGGCGCCCCTCAGGACGGCTACTAGGAGCCTCACGAATCCAGAGAAAAACTGGAGGCTGCCCCTATTTGCATCAGCCTTAGTATCAGTGAGGATTCACTGAAACTTCTGGTCTTTTCTCTGTCTCCACTTCTGCCAGTTGGGGGACCTAACCCACTTGTCTGGACTGATTTAGCTGGACAATCTGGCATGCTTATTACATCAAATAGGAAAAAGGCTCACAGTTGGCCATAGCAATATATAGTATACATGCAGAAGTACAAGACTAGAGGAGTCAATCAGACCAGAGATCATCACCTTATCACTAAGAAACATGGTCAATCGTAGTGGTTCAAAAAACACATGTCAAATCCTTAAATTGGACAATACACCTGCATGGATACTTCAGAAAGAACTTTGAAGCCCTAGGCCTCATGAGTAGAAATGCTTATGTTTCTTCTGAGTTACTTAAGCAATACACACATTTTTAAACCCAAAAACAGCATGTCCTTTTAATGTAAAAATTGTTTCATAAACCAGTCCGTATCGGCATCCAAACAAAAGAAATTAGCAATGTTGGAGAAACAGCTATCTGCAAATCTCAAGAAAAACAGTCAAATTCAACTTTTCTGGAGACTGATGAGACAACTCATCTTGACCTTCAATTGCTTTCTTCTTTTTAAAAGGAGGGAGGCAATAAGCAAGAGGTGGAATAGAAGGCAAGGGTACCCTGAGGATTTCAGAAACATATCTTTTATACATCTCCAGGCAGACAGGCCATAGGCTCCAGGCCACTCCCCTGCAATCAGGCCTCACGGCACAAACCTTCCGCTTGCTCCTGTCCAAAGACTGAAACTGCTTTTTTGTTGCCAACAAAGCATCTTTCAGGAAATGGAAAAAGGAGCCAAATGACAAAAACTGGAAACAACATAAGCACTGGAAAGTTAGATGCAAGGCATTGATAAAGCAGGCAAAGAGAGAATTTGAGAAGAAGCTTGCTGTGGAAGCAAAAACACGTAATAAAGACTTTTTCAAGTATATTCGTAGCAAAAAACCTGTGAGAGAGTTAGTTGGACCATTAGATGATAGAGGGGTAAGATGGGACAAGGCCATAGTGGAGAGATTGAATGAATTCTTTGCTTTGGTCTTTACTGAGGTATTTAAAGGTGATGCTGCAAAAAAAATTGAAAGAAAGCATAGTTACTCACCTGCAACAGGCGATCTCCGGGAACAGCAGGAATAAGTCTTCACATATGGGTATCATCGGTACCGACGGAGCCTGCACGGGAATGTTCCCCAGCGTCCAATAGGAAAGCTTTTGGGAGCATCCCACAGTGCCTGCGTGCTGCCTTCCCACCTTTCCAACTCTCCCTCGTTGAGTTTATAGCTGAGACCAAAGGAGAGAATAGACAAACATAGAGAGATAGATAGAGACAACTCCTAGGGGAGGTGGGTGGGTTGTGAAGACTTATTCTTGCTGTTCCCGGAGATCACCTGTTACAGGTGAGTAACTACGCTATCTCCAGGAACAAGCAGGAATGTTGTCTTCACATATGGGGACTCCCCAGCTGAGAGATGCCAGGGGGATGACCCCAGCAAGCTGCGAGCTCCAGGTGAGATGGGTCATGCTTCCTCCAATGGATCTCTGGCATCGAAAACCAGGATGACGGGTAGGAGTTGTACTAAGTCTGAAAGAGATGCTGGAGCACAGCCTGGCCAAACGAGGCATCCCAATGGGAATCCTTGTCTAAGCAATAGTGGGCTGTAAAGGTGTGTACCGAAGCCCAAGTGGCTGCTCTACAGATATCATCAATGCACACAGAACGAAGATTAGCCATTGAGGCTGCCATTGCTCTCACATTGTGAGCTGTGACATGGCCTTCGAGAGAAAGTCCCTTACTCTCATATGCAAAGGATATGCAATTTGCAATTCACCTAGAGAGAGTTCTTTTGGAAACTGGAAGTCCCAAATGACTAAAATCAAACGCAACAAAAAGCTGAGAAGATTTTCTATGTTGCTTAGTTCTTTGAAGGTAAAAAGCTAAGGCTCTTTTACAATCTAAGGTATGAAGATTCCTTTCTGCATTAGAGGCATGAGACCTAGGGAACAATACAGGAAGGTAAACCCTAAGAACTACCTTATCATGGTGAAATCTTGTATAAGGAGGATTCGCCACTAAAGCCTGTAGCTCACTGATGCGTCTTGCAGAAGTGAGGGCAACTAGGAAGATGACCTTCCAAGAAAGAAACTTTAGAGATGTAGTGGCTAAAGGCTCAAAGGGCAGTTTCATGAGCAGCCCGAGAACAAGATTCAGATCCCATGCCACCGGCGGTGGCTTAATGGGAGGTTTTTTCTTTTTTTTCTTTTTTTAATTCAATAATAAACAGCAGGAAATATACAAAAAGCATCTAAAAAAATTCAAGAACTAATAATCACAACATAGATCACATCAAGGGAGAAGGACTATTGTAACCCCAAAAGGGGGAAAGAAAACTAAATAAGCAAAAAGGAGTTACTAATAAACTCCACATTAAAGAGCGATACTATGCAACCCACCTATTTTTCCCCCACAGCTTCCCTATCAGACAAAAACTGACATAATTGAGTTACATCAGTGTAAACATAGTTTTGTCCTTCTAATGTTACCAGGCAACGACAGGGAAATTTAAAAAAAAATGAAGCCCCTAAAGCTACAACCCTGGCTCTTAACTCCAGGAACTGCTTTCGCCGAACCTGGGTAGTCCGGTCAACATCTGGGAACACTTTAAGCTTAAATCCACAAAATAAAGCATCTCTATTTTTAAAATAAGCTCGTAACACACGTAATTTAACAGATTCGGATCCAAACGTCACCACCAAAGTACAACGCTTGGGGATAACGTCTAGCGAATCCTCCAGAAAAGCAGTTAGGTTCTGGGCAACCGAAATGTCAGGGGGGGAGGAAACCCCCTCTGCCTTCGAGGGAGCCGAAGTACCCACTGAAAAAGAATAGATTTGAACTATTTCTGAAATTTCCTTCAAATGTAATCTCTCAGAGAAATATTTTTGCAACAGTAATTCTGAAGAAAGCAAATGAGTTGAGGGAAAATTAAGGAAACGCAAGTTTCTTGCCTGCTGTTGATTCTCAAGCAGTTCCACCCGATAAGAAACAGAGGAAGAATCCCTAATTAAGGCAACATCAGTATTACTATGGGTTTGAAGCTGAGAGTCAATGCGGGCAATAGACTTAGTGAAGGAAACTAGTTGAGAATCAATAACCTTAACTTTGTCAACAACATCATGCGTAAATCTACATAAAGAAGAAACAGTCGTAGACAAACGAGAGTCAATATTTTGAAGTGCAGACCAGATATCCGAGAGGGTCACCTCCCGAGAAGGCGGGGTGATCACCGCTTCAGACACAGCCGGATTCACAGGGGAGAGTACCGGAGCTGTAACATGTGCGGACAAATCCAAAAAAGTAGAAGAATGTGGAAACAGAGGAAAAGGAGGTGGTGACCGGATCTCCGGGCTCAAAGAAGCCCCATCCGGAGATTGACTTACAGGTAGCAGGGAAGCTATATGTTTGTCCATGGGGCCCAACACCTTACCTTCTTGCACACCATCACCTGCTATAGCCTTAGCTATCTGCTTCGCCTTCCGTTTCCCCATAAGCAAAAACACAATTACCGCACTGATAACAAATAGCGCGGTATATAAAAGCTGTTAAATAAAAGCTGTTAAATAAATTACTTCCAGCGCTCACAGAAAGACTCAGGAGCGGAAAAGGAGCGTGTCTTGCCCCTTGTGACACGCCCCTTAGGACGCGACCCCGCAGGCCGCGAACACGCGGCCGCGTGTAACTCCCGCGGATCTTTGTAGGGCTCGGGGGGTCCTGAGCACCTAGGACGTCCACCCTGTGCCTGCAGCTGATCCAGCAGGCGTCCAACTCCGACCAGTTACACTGTTCCACGGCAGTGGAAAAAGCCCGCGGCAGCTCCCAGGAAATGAGGTGCTTCTCCAGCAAAACTCAGCTCCCACTGATCTTTGCAGGGCCTAGGGGGGGGGGGTCCTGAGCACCTAGGACGTCCACCCTGTGCCTGCAGCTGATCCAGCAGGCGTCCAACTCCGACCAGCTACACTGTTCCATGGTGATGGAAAAAGCCCGCGGCAGCTCCCAGGAAATGAGGTGCTTCTCCTTAATGGGAGGTTTTGTTAAAAGTACACCTCTCATAAATCTCGCTACGAATGGATGAGAGGAAAAAGGTTGTCCATCCAGAGGTTCACGAAAAGCAGCAATGGCACTAAGATGGACCCTTACTGAATTGGTCTTAAGACCAGAATCTGATAGATGGAGTAGGTACTCCAGAAGCGATTCGACAGGCACTGTATGGGGATTACGTTCTCTTTGAGAACACCATACAGAGAATCTCTTCCACTTAAAGGTGTAGTATCGCCTTGTGGAAGGCTTCCTGGAAGCCACAAGGATATCCTTTACCTGTTGAGATAGGTTGATATCCGGGAATCCTAGGCTTTCAGTAACCAGGCCCTGAGGTGCAGGGACTGGGGATTCGGGTGCAATAGCGTCCCGGTTCTCCTGGGAAAGAAGATCTGGAGCACATTCCAACTCCAGAGGTGTGGCTTGAGAGAGACGCAGAAGCAGAGGATACCATGTCTGCCGTGGCCAACATGGAGCTATGAGTATCATATGACCTCTGTCTCTCTGAAGCTTGAACAAAGTTTTGGGAATGAGGGGAATGGGTGGGAAGGCATAGAGGAATACTATTAGATAAACTGAAGAGTAGCAAATCACCTGGGCCGGATGGTATACATCCAAGGGCGTTGAAAGAACTGAAATATGAGATTGCAGACCTGCTATTAGTAATCTGTGAATTTTCATTAAAATCATCTGTAATACCTGAAGATTGGAGGATCGCCAATGTAACGCCAATTTTTAAAAAGGGTTCCAGGGGTGATCCGGGAAACTACAGACCGGTGAGCCTCACGTCAGTACCGGGACATAAGAACATAAGATATGCCATACTGGGTCAGACCAAGGTCCATCAAGCCCAGTATTCTGTTTCCAACAGTGGCCAATCTAGGTCATATGTACCTAGCAATTTCCCCAAGAGACACAAGTTCCACAATGCTTGTACTGGGTCAAGCATTGATATCTTCGGTCACTTCTTAATAATGGTTTATGGACCTTTCCTCCAGGAACTTGTCCAAACCTTTTTTAAACCCAGCTACACTAACCGCCTTTACTACATCCTCCGGTAACAAATTCCAGAGTTTGATTACACGTTGAGTGAAAAAATATTTTCTTTTATTAGTCTTAAATAGTTTACCCTGTAGCTTCATTGCATGTCCCCTAGTCTTTCTATATTCTGATAAGGTAAACAATCGATCTACGTTTACCCGTTCCACTCCGTTCATTAATTTATAGACTTCTATCATATCTCCCCTCAGCCGTCTCTTTTCCAGGTTAAAGAGCCCTATCCTTTTTAGCCTTTCTTCATAGGAGTATCCTTCCATCCCCTTTACCATTTTGGTGGCTCTTCTCTGTACCTTTTCTAAAATCGCTATATCCTTTTTAAGATACGGCGACCAGAATTGCACACAATATTCAAGGTGCGGTCTCACCATGGAACGATATAGAGGCATTATAATATCTTTTGTTTTATTTTCCATTCCTTTCCTTATCATACCTAGCATTCTATTTGCTCTTCTGGCCGCCGCTGCACACTGGGCCGAGGGTTTTAACATGGTATCTACAATGACGCCTAAATCTTTTTCCTGGGTGGTGGTTCCTAATGTGGAACCCTTGCATCGTGTAACCATAGTTTGGGTTGTTCTTCCCTAGGTGCATAACCATGCACTTGTCCACATTAAATTTCATCTGCCATTTTGATGCCCAGTCTTCCAATTTATCAAGATCCTCTTGCAATTTTTCACAATCCTCTTGGGTTTTAACAACTTTAAATAGTTTTGTGTCATCTGCAAATTTGATAACCTCACTTGTTATTCCACTTTCCAGGTCATTTATGAATATGTCAAAAAGTAGCGGACCCAGCACAGATCCCTGGGGTACACCACTATTCACCTTTCTCCATTGGGAAAATTGGCCATTTAGCCCTACCCTCTGCTTTCTATCTTTTAACCAGTTCCTGATCCACAATAGTACACTGCCTCCTATCCCATGACTCTTTAGTTTTGCCAAAAGTCTCTCATGAGGGACCTTGTCAAAGGCTTTCTGAAAGTCCAGATACACAATATCAACCGACTCACCTTTGTCCACCTGTTTATTCACTCCTTCAAAAAAACATAACAGATTAGTAAGACAAGATCTTCCTTGTCTAAAGCCATGTTGGCTGTCTCCCATTAGGTTGTGACTATCTACATGCTGAGTAATTTTATTCTTTATGATGGTTTCTACCATTTTTCCCGCTACTGACGTCAGGCTCACCGGTCTGTAGTTTCCCGGATCACCCCTGGAACCTTTTTTAAAAATTGGGGTTACATTGGCGATCCTCCAATCTTCAGGTATTAGAGATGATTTTAATGATAGTTCACAGATTACTGATAGCAGTTCTGCAATCTCATATTTCAGTTCTTTCAACACCCTTGAATGTATACCATCCGGCCCAGGTGATTTGCTACTCTTCAGTTTATCTAATAGTTGTAAGACATCTTCCCGATGTATCGATATGTAGATAGTCATGGCCTAATGGGAGACAGCCAACATGGCTTTAGACAAGGAAGATCTTGTCTTACTAATCTGTTATGTTTTTTTGAAAGTGTGAATAAACAGGTGGACAAAGGTGAGTCAGTTGATATAGTGTATCTGGACTTTCAGAAAGCCTTTGACAAGGTCCCTCATCAGAGACATTTGGCAAAACTAAAGAGTCATGGGATAGGAGACAGTGTACTACTGTGGATCAAGAACTGGTTAAAAGATAGAAAACAGAGGGTTGGGCTAAATGGCCAATTTTCCCAATGGAGAAAAGTGAATAGTGGTGTACCGCAGGGATCTGTGCTGGGTCCGCTACTTTTTGACATATTCATAAATGACCTGGAAAGTGGAATAACGAGTGAGGTTATCAAATTTGCAGATGACACAAAACTATTTAAAGTTGTTAAAACCCAAGAGGATTGTGGAAAATTGCAAGAGGATCTTGATAAATTGGAAGACTGGGCATCAAAATGGCAGATGAAATTTAATGTGGACAAGTGCAAAATTATGCACCTAGGGAAGAACAACCCAAACTATGGTTACACGATGCAAGGTTCCACATTAGGAACCACCACCCAGGAAAAAGATTTAGGCGTCATTGTGGATAGCATGTTAAAACCCTCGGCCCAGTGTGCAGCGGCAGCCAAGAGAGCAAATAGAATGCTAGGTATCATAAGGAAAGGAATGGAAAATAAAACAAAAGATATTATAATGCCTCTATATCGTTCCATGGTGAGACCGCACCTTGAATATTGTGTGCAATTCTGGTCGCTGTATCTTAAAAAGGATATAGCGTTATTAGAAAAGGTTCAGAGAAGAGCCACCAAAATGGTAAAGGGGATGGAAGGATACTCCTATGAAGAAAGGTTAAAATGTTTAGGGCTCTTTAACCTCGAAAAGAGACGGCTGAGGGGAGATATGATAGAAGTCTATAAATTAATGAACGGAGTGGAATGGGTAAACATAGATCAATTGTTTACGTTATCAGAATATAGAAAGACTAGGGGACATGCAATGAAGCTACAGGTAAACTATTTAAAACTAATAAAAGAAAATATTTCTTCACTCAACGTGTAATCAAACTCTGTTTTTGTTACAGGAGGATGTAGTAAAGGCTGTTAGTATAGCTGGGTTTAAAAAAGGTTTGGACAAGTTCCTGGAGGAAAGGTCCATAAACCATTATTAAGAAGGGACCCAGGATATCAATGCTTGACCCAGTACAAGCATTGCGGAACCTGTGTCTTTTGGGGAAACTGCTAGGTACGTATGACCTAGATTGGCCACTGTTGGAAACAGGATACTGGGCTTGATGGACCTTGGTCTGACCCAGTATGGCATATCTTATGTTCTTATGAAGTCCGAACCCCAATGGAGGAGGAAAGCATCCCTTGCCTGACAGTTTTGAGCCGGCATTCTGGAACAGAATCGGGGAAGTCTGGTATTCTGTGGACTTGCAGAGGTCTATATCTGGCGTTCCCCAGGTTCAAAACACTCGAGCAAGCTGGTCTGAGTGCAGAGACCATTCGTGTGGCAGCAGTATTCAACTGAGTTTGTCTGCCCAAAGATTTTGAATGCCCGGAACATATACCACTAGGAGGTGGATTCAAAGCTCTCTGGCAAGGGCCCACAGTCGCAAAGCTTCGTTGCATAACTACAGAGAGCCTGTTCTGCCCTGCTTGTTCACATAGAATATGGCTACTTGATTGTCGGTCTGGACCAGAACTATCCTGTAGCTGAGATGGGCCTGAAAAACTCGGACAGCATGGAAAATGGCTCTGAGCTCTAGGAGGTTTATGTGAAGACAAGCCTCCTGTGGGGTCCAGAGACCCTGGTTGATAGGTCGTGCAAGTGAGCCCCCCCCAACCCAACTTGGATGCATCTGTTGTTAGGGTGGTTTGGCATAGAGGCTGCTGGAAAGAAGAACCCATGAGAAGGTTTCCCAGTGACTGCCACCATTGTAGGGACAAAATGACACGTGTGGATTTTTTGTCCGTTAGGCGACCCAAGGTCTGTGTCCACTGAGAAGATAGGATCCACTGGGCTGCTCGCATATGAAGGCGAGCATAGGGAACCACATGGACCGTGGATGCCATATGCCCCAAAAGCTGAAGCGTCTCCCGAGCAGTCAGGAAAACTTTCATAGCTGCTTGGGAGCCAGCTGTATTATACAAAGACAGCGCGGCTGTGGCAGGAAAGCCCTTGACTGCCTTGTGTCTAGACGAGCCCCTATGAATTCTAGAGACTGAGAAGGGGTGAGATAAGATTTTGGGAGGTTTATGACCAATCCCAAGTATCGAAGGATTTGCATGGT
Organism: Ichthyophis bannanicus; assembly: GCA_033557465.1. Classification (NCBI taxonomy): domain Eukaryota; kingdom Metazoa; phylum Chordata; class Amphibia; order Gymnophiona; family Ichthyophiidae; genus Ichthyophis; species Ichthyophis bannanicus. Next base: position 100,212,178 of record CM066039.1, read on the forward strand.
GCGAGAAAGAGCGAAGCTGACTTCTGGAGCTGTTGATGCTCGAATGAGCCAGTCGTCTAAGTAGGGGAAGATAAATATTCCTAGAGTTCTCAGGAATGCTGCTATTACTGCCATGCATTTTGTGAAGACTCTTGGGGCAGAAGCCAGACCGAAAGGAAGAACCCTGTATTTGGAAGTGTCTTCCCTGGAAAAGGAATCGAAGGAATTTCCTGTGATCTGCATGGATGAGAATATGCGTATATGCATCCTTTAGATCAGGGGTCTCAAACTCAAATTGCTTTGAGGGCCAAATGAGGACTTGTAAAGTAACCCGGGGGCCGCATAAGACGCGGGGCCTCATTTGCATAAGGGACCTCATTTGCATAAATATTTGCATAATGTTACCATACACTAACTTTTAGTAAACATGCCTCTTTAATGAGTATGGATAAAGAAAGACTAAAAGATTTAGAAACAGGAAGACAATAATTAAACTGGGAACCCCAAAAGCCAAACTTGGAATGTACAACAACACTGTAGAAATAAAACTATAAATTAATTTCCTCTTGTACTAAACAAAGCGCAAACATTAATGATGCACATTTCCCAGAGCTGACATATTCCAGTTAATAAATTCAAAATAAAGAGATATTTTTCTACCTTTTGTCCATTTTTTTCAGTTGCAATTGTTCCAGCCACTTTCTTCTGGTTTCTTCAGGTCTTCTGCTAACTCTCCATCGTCTGCTGTCCATTTGCCCTTTCTTCTCTCCTAGTTTTTTTTCCATTCTCTCTCTACATCTGCTTTAACATACTAATCTTTCTCCTTTTTCTCTTTCCTCATTCCTATTTCATCCACTCAAATTTTACCCCTCCATCCTCAATCCCCACTTACTCTCCCAATACCTGGCCAATTGTAGATTTGTCTTCTCTCCCAGACAAAATATTTTTCCCCTCTCCATTTCACTTTCCCAGCTCCATCCCATTCTAATCCTCCCCCAACATCAGCTCCCTTCTAGTTCCAGCCCCACCCAGCATCCGCTCCCTTCTAGTCCCTGCATCAGCCCATTTCCAATCCTAGCCCCCCATCAGCCCATTTCCAATCCTAGCTCCCTCCCCTCACAGCCCATTTCCATTCCAAGCCCCCCTCCCCATCAGCCATTTGCAGTTCAAGCCCTCCTTCCACTCAGCCCATTTCCAGTCCTAGCAACCCCCCCCAGCCCATTACCAGTCCTAGACCCCCCATAGCCCATTACCAGTCCTAACCTCCCCATAGCCGATTACCAGTCCTAACCTCCCCATAGCGCACTTCCAGTTTTACCCCATCACCCCATTTTCAGTCTTACCCCCCCCATCGCCCCTTTCCAGGCCTAGTCCCCCCCATAGCCCACTTGCAGTCTTATCCCCCATCACCCCATTTTCAGTCTTACCTCCCCTCATAGGCCATTACCAGTCCTAACCCCCCAATCAGCCCACCTCCAGTCCTAACCCCCAATCAGCCCACCTCCAGTCCTAACCCCCATCTGCCCATTTCCAGTCCTAGCCCCCACCATAGCCCATTACCAGTCATAACACCCCCCTGCTAATAGCCCACTTCCAGCCCTAACCCCCATTACCCCATTTCAGTCAGCCCCTCCATAGCTCATTACCAGTTCTAACTCCCCCCATCAGCTCACCTCCAGTCCTTCATAACCCCCACCTGCCCATTTCAAGTGCTAGCCCCCACCATAGCCCATTACCAGTCATAACCCCCCTGCCAATAGCCCATTTCCAGTCATAACCCCCCCTGCCAATAGCCCATTTCCAGTCCTACACCCCGCCCTGCCAATAGCCCATTTCCAGTCATAACCCCCCCCTGCCAATAGCCCATTTCCAGTCCTACACCCCCCCTGCCAATAGCCCATTTCCAGTCATAACCCCCCCTGCCAATAGCCCATTTCCAGTCCTACACCCCCCCCGGCCAATAGCCCATTTCCAGTCATAACCCCCCTGCCAATAGCCCATTTCCAGTCCTACACCCAGCCCTGCCAATAGCCCATTTCCAGTCATAACCACCCCTGCCAATAGCCCATTTCCAGTCCTACACCCCGCCCTGCCAATAGCCCATTTCCAGTCATAACCCCCCCCCTGCCAATAGCCCATTTCCAGTCCTACACCCCCCCCCTGCCAATAGCCCATTTCCAGTCATAACCCCCCCTGCCAATAGCCCATTTCCAGTCCTACACCCCGCCCCCGGCCAATAGCCCATTTCCAGTACTAACCCCCCCTGCCAATAGCCCATTTCCAGTCATAACCCCCCTGCCAATAGCCCATTTCCAGTCCTACACCCCGCCCTGCCAATAGCCCATTTCCAGTCACCACCCCCCCGCCAATACCCCCTTTCCAGTCCTTGACCCCCCCTCCCAATAGCCCATTTCCAGTCATAACCCCCCCTGCCAATAGCCCATTTCCAGTCCTACACCCCCCCCTGCCAATAGCCCATTTCCAGTCCTACCCCCCCATCCCCCCCCGGTAAATAAAAAAAACACCTGGCTTCTGCTGCTGCAGCAGAAAATCAGCTGTCCCGCGGCCCTTCCCCTCTGCACGGAGAGCCCTGAATGTGCTTCATCAGCGGGTGATTTTAAAGCCGCGAAGAGAGTATTTCCCTCTCGCGCGGCTTAAGCCTATTCGCTTTTCAAGCCTCGCGAGAGGGGAATACTCTCTTCGCGGCTTGAAAAGCACCCGCTGATGGAGCACACTGAGGGATCTCCGGGCAGAGAGGAAGGGGCCGCAGGACAGCTGATTTTGCTGCTTGAGCAGCAGAAGCCAGTTTTTAAAAAAAAAAAAATTGACAGTCGATTCTGCCGCTGCCACGGCGGCAACGGCAGTAGCAGAAGCAGAAGCAAGGCTTTTTTGTTTCCCTCCGTCGCGGGCCGCACAACGTTCTCTCGCGGGCCGCGTGTTTGAGACCCCTGCTTTAGATCTAGAGAACATAGCCAGTCCTGATTCTGAAGGTATGGCAGGAGTGTTCCAAGAGAGATCATTTTGAAATTTTCCCGGAACAGATACTTGTTTAATTCTCTGAGGTCTAGTATAGGCCTGTGTCCCCCTGTTTTCTTTGGTATGAGAAAGTAGGGGGAGTAGAATCCTGTACCCTGTTGGGGTATGGGTACCTCTTCTATTGCTCCTTGAGCAAGAAGTGATATGACCTCCTGACTCAAGAGATTGGTGGCAGAGACCTGAGAACTGAACTGTCTTATCATTGTAGGAGGGGGCATACTGTGAAAATGAAGTCTGTACCCCTCTCGTACAATGGACAGAGTCCAGTTTTCTGATGTTATTTGTTGCCATCTTCTAGCAAAATGGCATAACCTGCCCGGGATGGTAAGGGGTTCTGGACCTTTCAGGGGTAGAAAAACTAAGTTCTCTAGGAAGGAGTCAAAGCCCGAGGAGGCTGAGTCTGTTGAGCCGGTTGAGCTCTTGGAACTTGTGGCTTCCTCTGCTGTCTGTTCTGTTGTTGTCCCCTTTGGGGAACATGAACTGGACAGTGTCCCTGATGGGTGTAAGATGGGTAAAATTTATTTTTCTTGTTGAAAAAGGGTTTCTTGACTGACTTTCTTTGCTGGGTTGGCTGTAGACTTTGATAGTCTGTTCAAGGTAGTATTTTCAGATTCAATCTGATTAGCCTTGTCTTGCCAATCCTTGCCAAAGAGATTTTCTCCTGTGCAAGGAATATTTCCCAGTTTATCTTGCACCCATTGTTCTAAGTCTGATGCCTGAAGCCAGGCAATACGACGTGCAGCGATGGAAATAGCAGATGTTCTGCTAATACATTCAAAGCAAACAAAGGTTGCACGGTTTACAAATTTTGAGACATCCTGGGCATGTTTGACCAGAGTAAGGAATTCCCCCCTTTTTTCTTCAGGGAGAAGAGGGCTCATGAGCTCCGTCACCTGTAACTTCTTTGAGGAACATTCCCATATAGAGAATTTAGGAGCTAATCCTGGCTGCCAACATGGAGGATTGAAAACATTGACGCCCAAAGGCATCGAGCATCCTCGATTCACGACCCAGCGGATTGGAAGAATGTGTTTTAGCACTCTTAATCCTACGCATCGCCGATTCCACTACCATTGAATGGTGTGGTAACTGAGTCTTTTGAAAGCCAGGACAGCTTGGAACTCGGTACATGGTATCGAGTCGTCGAGAGTGTGGAGACACCGTCAAAGGAGTTTCCCACACTCTTAGCATAAGATCATGCAAGATTCTGTGAACAGGCAGAGTAGCTGCCTCTTTAGGAGCCTTAGGGTACTGAAGAATTTCTAATTCTTCTGCTCTAGGTTCCTTCTCTGGAGTCACCGTGATTGCAAGACATCGAGCTAAATCACGTATAAAATCCTGGAAGGACATGTCTTCTGGAGGAGACATTCTTTGTTGAGGAGAAGGAGATGGATCCTTCGGAAGGATAGCTCTAGTACCAGCAGAGTCATCGGAATCGGATGATTCGAAGTATCTCCGTGCCGGGTGTTCTTGCAACGCATGGTACCGGTATCGCTCGAAGTCGGTATCGGGGTGTCTCAGTACCGATTCGTCGATACCTGAGATAGACTCAAGGCTCGGCATGGGGGGAAGCATACCCACCGAGGCACTCAGTACCGGTACCGGTGTCGGTACCGATACCTGTGGAACTATCTGTAGCGGTCTTAGAGGTACCGAAGCCGCTAAGAGAGCCACTAGACTGCGTTTGATAGCGAGGATTCTGTGATCCATCGCTCCTGCTGATGCCTGGGTTTCGGTACCGGTGGAAGCGGCTATGACCCCAGAACATGGCACCAGTAGTTCTGCAGAGGTGGAAGCCTCTGGAACATTCTGGAGCCCTTTTAATGCTTTGGAGACTGAGGCCTCCCGCCGGGGCTGTTTTGCCAGTGAACTTTCCTCGAGGGCAACACCAGTGGCATCTCGATACTTGGAAGGAGATCTACCCTTTGAGGACCGGCCAGTCTTAGAAGACTTAAGTTTAGTTACCTGAGATCCATGGGAGGAAGATGAAGCCCTGGAAGACGTCAATGCAACTGACGTATCAGCGGCAAAAAGGGTACTGAATTTTGCAGCTCTATTCTGCAGGCCCCTCTTGGTCATCTTTCTGCAGTAGAGACACTCCGATGGAGAATGGTCAGGACCTAAACACTTAAGACACCATTTATGGGTGTCGGAAATGGTACTGCCACATTTAGAACATTTCTTGAAACCACTAGCTGGTTTCTCCATGTTTGAAGAATAATGGGCATAGTGCCCAAAATGGCGCTTAGTCCCGAGAGGGGAAAGGCCCCTGAAAGAAAATCTTTTAGAGAACTAGGTTTTTTTTTTAAAAGAAGAAAAGAGAACCGGCAGTACCGGTAGGTGTCGAAGGAAGGCAGACACGACCACAAAAAACAAAAGAATAAGGATACATTTTTCTGCGGTGACAGGGTATGCATCCTGTCGGCTCCGCGGAAAACGAAAAACTGAAGAGGGAGAGTTGGAAAGGCGGGAAAGCAGCATGCAGGCGCTGTGGGATGCTCCCAATAGCTTTCCTATTGGATGCTGGGGAGTGTTCCCGCGTGGGCTCCATCAGTACCGACGATTCCCATATGTGAAGACAACATTCCTGCTTGTTCCTGGAGATATATCGATACACTGGGAAGATATATTACAACTATTTGATAAACTGAACAGTAGCAAATCACCTGGACCGAATGGTATATATCCAAGGGTGTTGAAAGAACTGAAATATGAGATTGCAGACTTACTATTAGTAATTTGAACTATCATTGAAATCATCTGTAATATCTGAAGATTGGAGGATTGCCAATGTAACACCAATTTTTAAAAAGGGCTCCAGGGGTGATCCGGAAAACTACAGACCAGTGAGCCTGACGTCAGTACCGGGAAAAATGTTAGAAACCATTATAAAGAACAAAATTACTGAACATGTAGATAGTCATGGCTTAATGGGAGACAGCCAACATGGCTTTAGCCAAGGAAGGTCTTGTCTTACTAATCTGTTTTGTTGGGTTTTTTTTTCATATTTTATTTTTATAATTAAGTTTTACATCCAACATAACTCATACATCTGTCTATCCTCTCGTGAGGAGACATAGCATCCAAACACTTTTCTATATACATATCCTTGTCCCGCCCCCTCCCCCTACCCCCCCCCCCCCCAGGGTTCAGAGTGTCCGTATATAGTTCAGTCATGGTCTCCATTGTTGATCGAAAGTTCCCCCTTTGTTTCTGCGAAGCGCTGTCAACCGTTCCATGAGGGTCATTTTCCGGAGCCGAGAGATCCAATGCTCCAACTCCGAGGGTTGTGTCTGCTTCCAGTTCCAAGCAATCTCACATCGTGCTGCTATAATACATGCTCTTATTGGTCTACACCACCTATATTGTAATTCTGCTGGCCATACCCCCAGTAAAAAGAACCGGGGGCATACCTCCAGCACCACTCCAAAGATGTTCTGTATCCACCCCCTGACTTGTATCCAGTAAGCCTCAATCACCGGGCATTCCCACCACATATGTAGAAAGGTACCTTTAGCCCCACAGCCTCGCCAGCAACGATCCGAGGCCTCTGGAAACATCCGCTGAAGCCTCGCTGGGGTATAATTACATCTCATCAACAATTTATAGGCATTCTCCTTAACTGTCATGCATAAAGCTGATTTTGCAGCCCCTAAGTATATGGACTGCCATTCTTCCTCACCCCAATAAAACCTTAGATCCTTTTCCCATTCTTTCATATAATCAAATTTCTCTCCCTCCCCCCGCCAAACATGCAGACTGGAATATAGCAGGAGAATCAACCCTCTAGACTAATGGTGCCCCAGCCATAATGCTTCAATGTCATTGAACCCCTCCTCGATCCGCTCTTCGTATTTCCTTTGTTTCAAAAAGGAAACCACCTGCATATAAGCAAAGTAATCCCGTGTTCCCAACTCATATTCCTCTTCCAGTTTTTTGAAAGATTTTATTCCCCCTGACTCTATTTTCTCAAAAGTGTCTAAGCCTTGAGTTGCCCAATGCCTAAAAACACCCTCCCTTCCTGGACAAAATTCTCGAGTTGCTCCAATTGGGGCCAGCAGCAAGACCATCCGGATGGAGTCCATTCTCCGCCATCCCCTCTTCCACTCAACCCACAAGTGGTGGATATAAGGAAAGAGTAGTTACTCACCTGTAACAGGTGTTCTCCAGGAGCAGCAGGAATCAGTCCTCACATATGGATGACGTCGGCGTCGACGGAGCCCCCATGCGGAGCATTTCCCCAGCTTTCAAAGAAAGCCTTTGGGAATGCAGGCACGCATGCGCGGTCCCCTTCCTGCCCAAAGGTGCCATCTTGCTCAGTCAAATGACATAGCTAAAAGACAGCAAAAAAGAAAATGAACTATATACAACTGCAACTCCAAGGGGAGGAGGGAGGGTCGTGAGGACTGATTCCTGCTGCTCCTGGAGAACACCTGTTACAGGTGAGTAACTACTCTTTCTCCAGGACCAAGTAGGAAGTCAGTCCTCACATATGGGTGACTCCCTAGCTCTGGGCTACCAGGAACCCAGGCTGAAAAATAGAGCTCCCTCTAGAGCCTCAGCAACAGTGAGAGAATCTTCTCTGAGACCACACCTGAACGGTAGCCCAACACCAGGGCCGGAGGGTAGGAGTTGCCTAAACCTCAAAGAGATTACGGAGTACCGCTTGCCCGAAAGCACTGTCCCTACGGGACTCCCTCTCGAGGCAGTAGTGGTCTGCAAAGGTCTGGCTTGAAGACCAAGTAGCGGCCCGGCAGATGTCTGCCAACGGAAGTGAGCTACTGATGCGGCCTTCGCCCTGACCTGGTGGGCCATGACTCGACCCTCTAGGGAGAGGCCGGCTGCCCTGTACGCCCAGGCGATACAATCTGCCACCCAGATGGACAACATACGCTTAGTGACAGGCAACCCCAATCTATTAGGGTCAAAGGAAATGAAGAGCTGAGAAGCCCTTCTATGCCCCTGCGTAAGTTCTAGGTAAAAGGACAGCGCCCTTCTACAATCCAGGGTATGCAAGACAGTTTCTGCCCTACTGGCGTGCGGCCTAGGAAAGAACGTCAGAAGTACCACCTCCTGGTTGAGGTGGAAGGAGGACACCACCTTGGGTAGGAACTTAGGATGAGTTCTCAAGACCACCCTGTTCTTATAGAACCTGGTATACGGTCTATCCGAGACCAGGGCCTGAAGTTCACTCACATGCCTGGCCGAGGTGAGTGCCACCAGGAACAACACCTTCCAGGAGAGGAAACGTAAATGGCAGGTTGCCATTGGCTCAAAAGGTGGACGAGTCAGTTGCTGCAAGACCACATTGAGATCCCACTCAGTAGCTGGTGGACAAATAGGAGGCTTAAGCAGAAGCAGGCCTCTGAGAAAACGAGACACCAGAGGGTGGCCCGAGAGGGATTGTCCATCCACCAGCGAGTGGTGAGCTGAGAGGGCACTGAGGTGAACCCAGACAGAGGTGGACTGAAGTCCTAGGTTGCAAAGGTGGAGCAGGTATTGCAACACCACCTGGACCGAGCAGGAGAAAGGGTCCTCCTGCTGTTGAGAACACCAAGTAGAGAACCTACGCCACTTCAGAGCATAGGCCTTCCTAGTGGAATGCTTCCTGGAGGCCAACACCACCTCTTCAACCTCCCTTGATAGGAGCAAGGGAGCAAGGACTAGCCTTTCAGCAGCCATGCCATCAAATTGAGGGATTTGAGGTTGGAATGCAAGAGTGACCCCTGATCCTGAGTCAGAAGGTTGGGTTGCAACTCCAGAGGAAGTGGAGTATCCACTGCCAACTGCAGAAGAAGAGGGAACCACGGCTGCCTGGGCCACCTGGGGGCTATCAGGATCACCGTGGCCCGGTCCTGCTGGATTCTGAATAGAGTCCGGGCCACCAGAGGTGTGGGAGGAAAAGCATACAGAAGGCTCTCTGACCAGGGGATCAGGAAGGCATCTGGCGCTGTTCTCAAGGGATGTGGTTGCCTGGAACAGAACCTGGGCAGTTGCCTGTTCAGCGGACTGGCAAAAAGGTCCATGGTCGGAAGTCCCCACTTCAGAAAGATCTGTTGAACTACCAGAGAATCCAACTGCCACTCGTGAGGCTGCAGGAGTCTGCTTAGCCTGTCTGCCAGGTAGTTTTCCTGGCCTGGGAGATAGACCGCCCTGAGTGTCATGCCCTGATTGACAGCCCAGGAGCAGAGGGCTTGGGCTTCCAGGCACAGAAGCCCGGATCCTGTGCCTCCCTGCTTGTTGACGTAGAACATAGCCACCTGGTTGTTTGTCTGAACCAGGACAGACTGGTGAGACAGGATCTGAGAGAAAGTCCGTAAGGCTAGTCGAATGGCCCGCAATTCCAACAGGTTGATCTGCTGGGCTGCCTCCCATGGAGACCACAGGCCCTGAGTGAAGGCCCCTTGACAGTGTGCTCCCCAGCCCTGCAGGGAAGCATCGGTTGTCAGTACCTGAGTGTGTGGGGAGGCCTGGAAAGGAAGATCCCTGACCAGATTTGGGAGATGCCTCCACCAGCGTAAGGAGTCCACCAAGAGTTTGGACACCCTTATTCTGTCTGACAATTTCCCTGTGGCTTGCAGCCACTGTGCCTTGAGGTGCCACTGAGCCGGCCTCATGTGTAGCCGGGCATGTGGCGTGACATGCACTGTAGAAGCCATGTGACCTAAGAGCCGGAGGAAGTGTCTGGCCGAGACCAGAGAGTTCGCCTGAAACTGGCCGGCCAACTTTATCAGCCTGTGAGCTCTGTCCACAGGCAAATAGGCCTTGGCATGGATGGTATCCAGTCTTGCCCCTATGAACTCCAAGTCCTGTGAGGGGAGTAAAGTGGACTTGGGGAAGTTTATGACGAACTCCAGGTGCTGAAGCAGGGATATGGTTCTGAAGGTGGCCTGCCTGGCCTCTTGTGGAGACTGGCCCCCTGATAAGCCAGTCGTCCAGGTAAGGGAACACAAAGATCCCCTGGTTCCTGAGATAGGCCGCAACCGCCGCCAGGCATTTTGTAAAAACCCTGGGGGCGGAGGTGAGGCCAAAAGGAAGCACTCTGTACTGGAAGTGCTTTCCTCCCACCACAAATCTGAGGAATTGTCTGTGATTTGGGTGGATGAGGATGTGAGTATAAGCATCCTTCAGGTCTAAGGAGCATAGCCAATCTCCTTGCTGGAGGTAGGGCAGTAAGATTCCAAGGGTAAGCATCTTGAACTTTTCCCTCTAAAGAAACTTGTTAAGATTTCTCAGGTTCAGGATGGGTCTGAGGCCTCCTGTTCTTTTTGGTACCAGGAAGTACCTCGAGTAGAAGCCTTGCCCTTCCAGGTGGTGAGGCACCGGTTCCACCGCCTGATCCCTTAGCAGACCTTCCAACTCCTGAAGGAGTAAGTTTCTGTGCAGAGGGGGTCTTGGAGGCTCCCCTGGAAAGTAGGAGGGGGGTATCTGGGTGAAGTGGAGCAGATAGCCCCTTTCGATGATATTTAGCACCCACGTATCCCCTGTGATGGCTGGCCACCTGTCTGCATACAGGGTCAGCCGACCTCCTGTGCCCTGGAGAGGAGGAGAAGTTACGTTGACATAGTCAAAAAAACCCTCCCTGCTGAGCAGGAGCCGGAGTAGGAGGCTTGGGGGCCTTTTGCCTACGGGGCCCATGACCCTGCCCCTTGGCCTGCTGGCCCTGTTGGGGAGCTACAGAGGCCTGGTAGTGAGGGTAGGTTTTGTAGGCAGTGGTCTTCCTCGAGTAAAAGGTCTTTTTCCCCGAGCCCTTCTTTTTCTGAGAAGGGGCAGAGGTTTTCCAGGACAGCCTCGTCCAGGTAAGAGTCTCGGTCTCGAGTTCTGCAGCCTTTTCTGCCATGGGCTTGCCAAAGAGGTTTTCACCTCGGCAAGGGACATCGACCAACTTGTCCTATACCCAAAAGGTAATTTGCTGGCCTTGTAGTTCCCCCCAGGCTAATAAAACTCGACCCATAAAACCCTTCACCACCCATCCTAATTGGAAGGGAACATCACCCTTAATCATAATCGCCACTCCTGCCTTCTTATGTTTTCCTTCCGCATTAAAAAAATATTGGCTATATGCCCCATGTCGAAGCAACCGCTCATCCTTCGGGAGCAAGTGTGTTTCCTGCAAAAGGTTCACCTGCCATTGCCAGTGCTGCACGTCCTGAAATAGAGATTTATGTTTTTGTGGTGTATTCAGCCCCTGAACGTTTAAAGTCCCAAACCTAAGAGCTGCCATTTTTCAAACTGTCCCTCCCACCTCTCCCCATATCCACTATCAGAACCCTTACTCCTCCCCTTTCCCCTTGAGCCCTCCCACCCTCTCTCCTTCCCAACCTCCTTCCCCCCCCCCTTCCCAATTCCCATCGTCCTGCAGAACTCTTTTCTGCGCCTCCTATGCTTGAGGACCTGACTCACCTCCCGGACTTCCTATCTATAGCCTCAGGTTTCCCAATATCTTTCCCCCCCCATTACCCCAACAGCAATTATAACCTTTAACTGCAGATATGAACATATAACATTCCATTATCAAATTTCACAGATACCATCTCATCTATACAGAGGGAAAGGAGTGCCCCAAATTCTTGGAAGATCACTCTTCCACCTCTCCATTCCCTCTTCACAATACTAAGGACTTTACTGAACTTTAGGGAACATAACTTCTGTCACATCTTCAAAAATGCTTTAACTGTAAATGTAAGCCAGTTACCCACTATTATCATATCATAGATACCATCCCATCTATACAGAAGAAGAGGGGCCAACATTTGGATAAATCACTTCTCCTCCCCTCCACTCCTTCCCCATGATGCTAAGAACTTCTCAAACATTAACCAGCAAGAATTCTATCTTGTCTTCTTCTCCAAAGAGTCAAGATACTGATGCAGACATACTGGGCTTGTCCTCTCCCCGCTGTTGAAGTCCTTTAGAAAGGGGTCGCAGACGCTGGCCCTTTTCCGGAATGTGTTGCCACTTCAAAATCTCCGGCTGAGCTACTCAAACTCCATTCGGTCACTGAGGGCTAGACTGGAGAGAAGGGAGATTAGGCACACCAGCTTTCCCAAGCAAAGTCCATGCCTCTATTACTGTCCGCGCTCGCTTCACCAGCCCCTGTACTTCAAATTGTAGACCAAAAGGAAAGAGGCATTTAAATTTAAGCTGCTCCTGCTTTAAATATAAAGTCACTGGCTGCATCGCTCGACGCCTCTGCAGTGTAGATAGTGTCAGGTCCTGATAGATCTCAATCACATAATTTTTCCATGCCATCTTGGCTTTTTTTGCAGCTGCTCTCATTATCTCTTCTTTCTGTTGGTAATTGGTAAAGCACGCTACAATGTCTCTAGGCCTGGAGCCTAGGGAAGTCCCCAATATCCTATGTGCCCTCTCCAATGCTATTGCGGGCTTGCCCAACTCAGCCTCCTGTTCACTCTCTTTCAACAGGTCCATACAAATGTCCTTTACCACCTGGCTTGCCTGTTTAAATTGCTCCTCATCAGGGACCCCGCGAATTCTAATGTTGCAGCGCCGAGAGCGATTCTCAAGGTCCTCAATCTTATCCCGCAGGTTTTCTTGCTCCCTCTGCCACGCTTGCAACTTTTCCTGCGTTGTCTGTACTGCCATTTCCGCCTCCTCTGCATGCTCGAGGTGCTCTACTTGCTGTTCCAGGGCCTGGAAGTCTCCACGGAACTCAGCCATCACCTCCTTCATATCGTTTTTGATCACTATGACTTCTCTTTTTATCTCTTTACACCATCGCCATAAATTGCCCCAAGTGCACTGTTCCTCAGCATGCTCCGGTTCGTCATCCGTCTCCATATTGGCCTGCTCACCCCTCTCCCCCTGCTGCTGTGGTTTATTCGCATATGGGGATTGATAGCATTCTAATTTATTCCTCACTGACATGCTCGTACATGCCGTATTGCTTTCCACTTTCACTGCTTATGTTGGAGAACCCAGTGCGCTATTGCTCACTATAATTCCAGCCGCCCGATGAGAGCTCAGCATTCAGGCGGCCATCTCAGTCGGTGACATCACTTCCTCCTTATGTTTTTTTGAAGGTGTGAATAAACAGGTACACAAAGGTGAGTCAGTTGATATAGTGTATCTGGATTTTCAGAAAGCATTTGACAAGGCCCCTCATGAGAGACTTTTGGCGAAATTAAAAAGTCATGGGATAGGAAGCAGTGTACTATTATGGATCAGGAATTAGTTAAAAGATAGAAAGCAGAGGGTAGGCCTAAATGGCCAATTTTCCCAATGGAGAAAGGTGAATAGTGGAGTACCCCAGGGATCTGTGCTGGGTCCACTGCTTTTTAACATATTCATAAATGACCTGGGAATGGGAATAATGAGTGAGGTTATCAAATTTGCAGATGACACAAAATTATTCAAAGTTGTTAAAATCATGAGGATTGTGAAAAAATGCAAAAGGACCTTGATAAATTGGAAGACTGGGCATCCAAATGGCAGATGAAATTTAATGTGGACAAGTGCAAAGTTATGCACCTAGGAAAGAACAACCCAAACCATGGTTACACGATGCAAGGTTTCACATTAGGAACCATCACTCAGGAAAAAGATTTAGGAGTCATCGTGGATAACATGTTGAAACCCTCTGCCCAGTGTGCAGCGGCGGTCAAGAGAGCAAATAGAATGTTAGGTATCATAAGGAAAGGAATGGAGAATAAAACAAAGGATGTTATAATGCCTTTGTATCGTTCCATGGTGCGACCACGCCTTGAATAGTCTGCAATTCTGTTCGCCATATCTTAAAAAGGATATAGTGCTATTAGAAAAGGTATAGAAAGAGCCACCAAAATGGTAAAGGGGATGGAAGGATACCCCTATGAAGAGAGGCTAAAATGTTAGGGCTCTTCAACCTGGAAATGAGATGGCTGAGGGGACATATAATAGAGGTCTATAAATTAATGAATGAAGTGGAACGGGTACATAGATCGATTGTTTATGCCATCAAAATATTGAAAGACAAGGGGACGTGCAATGAAGCTACAGGGTAACCTATTTAGTACTAATAAGAGAAAATATTTTTTCACACAACGTGTAATTAAACTCTGGAATTCATTATCGGAGGATGTAGTAAAAGCTGTTAGTGTAGCCGGGTTTTAAAAAGTTTGGACAAGTTTCTAGAAAAAAGGTCCATAAACCATTATTAAAGAGGACCTGGGATATCCACTGCTTGACCCAATACAAGCACTGTGGAACCTGTGTCTTTTGAGGAAACTGCTAGGTACTTGTGACCTAGATTGGCCACTGTTGGAAATAGGATACTGGGCTTGATGGACCTTGGTCTGACCCAGTATGGCATATCTTATGTGCTTATAAAGACAAGGTCCTTGATCTGACAGATTCCTGGCTGTTCAACTGGTCTATAATACTGATTGAGAGCAGAACCCTTTTACACCCCTCCATGCAGGAAGTACTAATGTGGTATCTAAGGTGCCGTTGAGCTCTACTAGGAAAAAACTCCTTCAATCTGCTGCCAGGGAGCTAACATAATTGGAAAATAATGCTACATCAGAATAGCATCCACCATCTGCTAGAAACAGAGAATACTGAAGTATGCCTCTAGAAGTGTCACTTGAAGTTTCTAGTTCTCTCTCTGTCTCCACATCTGCTGGTTGGGGAACAGAACCCACTTGTCTGGACTGGTCTAGCAGAATGATCTGGAAAAAATATTCTCCATTTGTTTTAAATGCATACTTTGTAACTTCATGGCATGACCTCTAGTCTTTGTACTTTTTGAAAGAGTAAACAATCTATTTGCATTAACACGTTTCTCTCCACACAGGATTTTATAGACCTCTATCATAGTTCTCCTCAATCGTCTCTTCTCCAAGCTGAAGAACCCTAATCTCTTTAGCCTTTATCATTTTGGTTTCCCTTCTCTGTATCTTTACTAGTGCCACTATATCTTTTTTGAGATGCGGAGACCAGAATTGCACACAATACTCAAGGTGCGGTTGCACTATGGAACAATACAGAGATACTGTGATATCTTT
Organism: Ichthyophis bannanicus; assembly: GCA_033557465.1. Classification (NCBI taxonomy): domain Eukaryota; kingdom Metazoa; phylum Chordata; class Amphibia; order Gymnophiona; family Ichthyophiidae; genus Ichthyophis; species Ichthyophis bannanicus. The sequence continues at coordinate 100,227,198 of CM066039.1, forward strand.
GTTTTATTCTCTATTCGTTTCCTAATGAGTCCTAATATTCTGTTTGCTCTTTTGCTGCCACTGCACACTGAACAGAAAATTTCACCATATTGTCCCCAATGACGCCTAGATTCTTTTCCTGGGTGATGACTCCTAATCAAAACTTAATGCTTTGCTTCTAACTTCATTTTCCCACATGAAATTTTGATCCGTAAAGATTCAATGGTGTTATCATTAAGGATGTTTTTATTCTAAAACATTTGATTAGTGATATTTTACCTAGGCATTGGGATGGAAGACACTTGAGATAGATGATCTTTATTTTTTGTTTTGCCTGATTGTATTTTTGTCTTTTGTTGCTTTTAATGTTCTGATTGTCCATGTTGATATTTATTTTATCTGCATCCCCTTGCTTTGCCTTTGTATGCTATTTATATTTTGTTTTCAGAATAGTTATTAGTGTCTCATATTTAAATTGTTTATGACTGTGTATATTTTCTACATCAGCCTGATGTGCTTTGCAAAAGGTGCTTAAGCAAATAAATTAAATATTAGACAAGCACTGTTATGCTTCAACTTTCTTCTAACATTTCTGCCACCTGAAGGCAAACTTTAGATGAGGGATTCCCAAACCTGGGGCCTCCCCAGCTAGTCGGGTTTTTCGGATATCTACAATGAATATGTATGAGAGATATTTGCATACAATGAGGCAGTACATGCAAATCTTTCTCATGCATATTCATTGTGGATATCCTGAAAACCCGACAGGTTGGTAGGCAGGGTTTGGGAACCCTTGATTAGATAGTATGTGGAGATCAAAAGTGAGATGTTGAGGTCCGGACATATACAATTCTAGCAGTATTTTAGAAAAATGTTCTGCCAAAAATGGAGCCTTTTCTAAAATTGTTTAGGAGTGCATGTGTATTTGCCAATACATGGAACCAGAGGAGCTATTTTACAAATCTACACGTGGGAAAGATCAAAGGAGGAAGCTTGGTAACTTACATGTGTAAATTGGCATTTCACAACTTACATATGTGAGTGCTAGTACTTACATATGTATGTGAGCTATTTTGCAAACCTATATGTGTAAATGCCACCAATTAACTGCAGAAGGTGTAAGCTATATTAATTTAAATTTGAAGGGGAAAATAAACAGTGGGAAATTAAGGAGGATAACCCCTTAATCCCTCCTATAAAGGGCTGACTGAGAAGAGTACTTTTCAAAAACCTATATGTTCCACTTTTTAAACCTATATTTGCATGTAAACAATCTTGGTCATACATGCGCATTCCCTTTATGCAATGAGGAATATACATGTGGAGGCCGATTCCAAATGATGCACAGTAGGCGGTCGGGATGCTTAAAACTTGGAAGGAGCGAAGTTATACCCAATTCCTCAACTGCGAACTGGACACTTAAGACGGCCTAGCGTCCACCCGATTCCATGGTGGGAGCCGTCTTGCAATCTGCTATCCAGTCTGCACAATGCTTCGGCTGGTGTGCCAGTGCAGTGGCGTCCCATCTGGCACTTCCAACCGGCATTGCAGAATGGCCTGTCCTACAGCGGGTCTCTACACACTGCCGCCCAACCCTTTGTGGGAACACCTAAAGCCTGAATCGAGCAGCGAGTGCTGTCCTGCGGCGGCAGCCTAGGATATGGGGGGGCTGCATTCCGTGAATGACACAGTGCCTGGGACTTATTCCACCATCGGGGTGGAATAAACCGGGCATATAACTCAGCGGTGGGGTACATACAGAGGCCAGATCTGAATGGCCTCTTTACGTCCTGGTGCCTTGCCCTGTCCCCATTCCGCCCCCTCCCACCCATGTCCAGCGCTCCCCGCACAAATGATGTGTATGTGCGGGAATTGCTGTGAACGGACGTCCAACCCCGCTATTTGCAGGATGGAATGCCGGCCATAGTGTTTTGGACATGCTCTAACCACACCTCTGACATGCCCCCTTGCAATTTCTAAATAGACCTGGATCTAGGCGTGGCACCATAGCAATTGCCTAGGTGCCAAATCTTAACGGTGCCAAATAATTGGCATAAACAGGAACCTAATTTTATTTGCTTTAGGCCCATACTCTCTGATCTCTGAGTGAGAAACTTCACCTTCCGTTGCTCTCCACTTCTGCCTATGGGTGCGACATCTTAAATCTGTCCCTGTTTCTATATATTAAGGACATCTAGGTGTAAATTTAGTTCTTTCTATAATAGCCATTGATACATGGATGCCATTTCCACATGTAAATGCCGGATTTTCCACATGGATCTCTCTGAGGGCCCCTGATTCTCCTGCATTGTTCACTAGCAAAGCCATGAAATCTAAGGCCCCTGCTCTGTGATATCATTATCTTGCTGTGAAAAGCCAGTACAGAAACAGGTTACATCTAAAGGGCACATTACTTGAGATGCCATGGGAGACGCTATGGAGATTTATTTTGTGTTACCTCACGGAAAAAACTGTTTTAATTCATTTTACTACTTTGTTATTTTTGTTTTTTCTTCTACCTGTACTGTAATTTATTAGTTTTGCTCCATGCGTCTGCGCCATATTCATGTTGTTTAGGTAATGGGTTTATGCTGATCATTTTCCCATGTTAGAAAAACTTAGAAATGCAGAGATGTTATGTTCTGGACCTATAGGCAGCACTGTAGTGTGTGTGACCACACCTTGAATATTTTGTGCAGTTCTGGTCGCCGTATCTTAAAAAGGATATAGTGGAATTAGAAAAGGTACAGAGAAGAGCCACCAAAATGGTAAAGGAGAAGGAAGGATACCTCTATGAGGAGAGGGTTAAAAGGTTAGGGCTTTTCAATCTGGAAAAGAGATGGCTAAGGAAAATTAAGAGTAGTTACTCACCTGTAACAGGTGTTCTCCAGGAGCAGCAGGAATCAGTCCTCACATATGGGTGACATCGGCGCCGACGGAGCCCTCGCGGAGCAATTTCCCCAGCTTTCAAAGAAAGCCTTTGGGAATTGCAGCGCGCATGCGCGGTCCCCTTCCCGCCCAAGGGTGCCATCTTGCTCAGTCTGATGACATAGCTAAAAGACAGCAAAAAAATTAGCAAAAACGAAATGAGAGGACTGCAACTCCAAGGGGAGGAGGGAGGGTTGTGAGGACTGATTCCTGCTGCTCCTGGAGAACACCTGTTACAGGTGAGTAACTACTCTTTCTCCAGGACCAAGCAGGAAGTCAGTCCTCACATATGGGACTCCCTAGCTTAAGGCTACCGGAGACCTCAAGCGGAAAAATGAGCTCCCTCTAGCTCAGTAGCACAGAAGGAAGGAATCTTCTCTGAAAACGCCCCCGACCGGCACTGTTCCCTCTAAACTGTGCGCGTGTGCGCGCGCACACACCTCGCCGAGCAAGCGCACATACTTTACAACAGAGCGCACAAAAATTACGGTTCTGATTCTGATAGAAAACAACACAGATGTCTTAAAATTTAAAAGTTGTTGTGTATTTACGGTTTTCACAAGTTCTACAATATTTTCTAGTGCAATCAATGTGGTGTACATACTGTATTCTGACGTGTAGTCAAATTTTAAAGTATATAACTCCGAGTTTTGTTATGTGGCGCACAAAAATTTAGCCTTCCTTCAAAAGCTGCACAGCTGATATTTTATGCGCACACAGCCTACAGAAAATTAGAGGGAACATTGCCGACTGGTAGCCCAACACCAGGGCCGGAGGGTAGGAGTTGCCTAAACCTCAAAGAGATTATGGAGGACTGCCTGACCGAAAGCACTGTCCCTGCGGGACTCCCTCTCCAGGCAGTAATGGGCCGCAAAAGTCTGGCTTGAAGACCAAGTAGCAGCCCGGCAGATGTCTGCCAACGGAACAGAGCGGAGATGAGCCACTGACGCAGCCTTCACCCTAACACGATGAGCCGTGACACGACCCTCCAACGAGAGGCCGGCCCCCCCATAAGCCCAAGCGATACAGTCAGCAACCCATATGGACAAAGTACGCTTGGAGACAGGTAGCCCCAACTTATTGGGGTCAAAAGAAACGAAGAGCTGAACAGCCCTCCTATGCTCCCGCGTACGGTCAAGGTAGAAGGACAAGGCCCTCCTACAGTCCAGGGTATGCAGGACCATCTCAGCCCGGCTGGAGTGCGGCCTGGGAAAGAAGGTTGGAAGAACCACCTCCTGGTTGAGATGAAAAGGGGAAACCACTTTAGGAAGAAACTTAGGGTGAGTCCGTAAGACTACCCTATTCCTGTAGAACCTAGTGTTAGGAGGATCAGACACTAGGGCCTGCAGTTCACTAACGCGCCTAGCAGAGGTAAGGGCTACCAAAAACAAGGTTTTCCAGGAAAGAAAACGAAGAGGGCAGGTAGCCATAGATTCAAAGGGCGGACAGGTAATCCGCTGCAAGACCACATTCAGATCCCATTCAGGGGCTGGTGGGCGCAAAGGAGGCTTAAGGAGAAGGAGGCCTCAGAGAAAACGAGCCACCAACGGGTGGTTGGAAAGAGGCCTGCCATCCACCGGTGCGTGATGCGCAGAGAGAGCACTGAGGTGGACTCTGACAAAGTTGGACTTAAGGACCAGATTGGAGAGGTAAAGCAAATATTGCAAGACCACTGCCACCAAGCAGAAGAAGGGATTCTCAGACTGCTGAGCACACCACATGGAGAACCTACGCCACTTAAGAGCGTAGGACTTCTGGGTGGAGGGCCGCCTGGAGGCCAAGACGACCTCTTCCACCTCACGAGGCAGCAGGAGGGGAGCAAGGACTACCCTTTCAGCAGCCAGGCCATCAGATGAAGGGACCGGAGGTTGGGGTGTAGGAGAGTCCCCTGATCCTGTGACAGGAGATCGGGTTGAAACCCCAGAGGAAGAGGAGTGTCCACCGCCAGCTGCATTAGAAGCGGGAACCAAGGTTGTCTCGGCCACCGGGGAGCTACGAGGATCATCGAGGCTCTCTCTCTGAGAACTTTGAAGAGCGTCCGAGACACCAGTGGCATGGGAGGAAAGGCATACAAGAGGCCTGTGGACCATGGAATCAGGAAAGCATCCGCCGCCACTCTGAGAGGATGCGGTTGTCGAGAGCAGAATTTGGGAAGCTGCCGGTTCAGGGGACTGGCAAATAGATCCATGGTGGGGAGGCCCCACTTGAGAAAGATCTGATGAACCACCAACGGATCCAATCTCCACTCGTGAGGTTGGAGGATCCTGCTCAGCCTGTCTGCCAGGTAATTTTCTTGACCTGGGAGATAGACAGCTTTGAACAGAATGCCGTGAAGGACGGCCCAAGAGCACAGTCTCCGTGCCTCCTGACAGAGAAGGAAGGAGCCTGTACCTCCTTGTTTTTTCACGTAGAACATTGCAACTTGATTGTCCGTCTGGACCAGCACAGACTGGTGAGAAGTGAGGTGGGAGAAGGCTCTCAGAGCTAGGCGGATGGCCCTGAGCTCCAGGAAGTTTATCTGCTGAGCAGACTCCCAAGGAGTCCAGAGGCCTTGAGTACATGTCCCTTGGCAATGTGCTCCCCAACCTAGGAGAGAAGCATGGGTTGTCAGCACCTGAGAAGGCGGAGGAGATTGAAAATCCACTCCCAGCACCAGGTTTGGGAGATGAAGCCACCACCACAGAGAAGAGACCAGCAGGTTGGATACCTGTACTGAGTCCGCCAGGCTCCCCGTGGCCTGATGCCATTGAGTGCGAAGGCACCATTGAGCAGGTCGCATGTTCAGTCGGGCATTGGGGGTTACATGGACCGTGGAAGCCATATGGCCGAGCAGTCTCAGAAATTGCCTGGCAGAGACCAGGGAATTGCTGCGAAAGTGGCTGGCTAGATCCATGAGCCTGTGTGCCCTGTCTAGAGGCAGGAAGGCCCGTGCCTGAAGAGTGTTCAACCTTGCGCCGATGAATTTGAGATTCTGAGAGGGGAGCAAAGTGGACTTTGCGAAGTTTATGACAAATCCCAAGTGCTGGAGTAGAGTCACAGTGCGATGAGTGGCCTGAGAGGCCTCTTGGGAAGACTGGGCCCTGATGAGCCAGTCGTCCAGGTATGGAAATACAAAGAGGCCTTGAAGTCTTAGATAGGCCGCCACTACTGCTAGGCATTTGGTGAATACCCTGGGGGCGGAGGATAGGCCAAAGGGCAGTACTCTGTACTGGTAATGATTTCCTCTCACGACAAACCTGAGATATTGTCTGTGGTCTGGATGAATAAGGATGTGAGTATAGTGTGGTACCGAAAGCATGCCTGAGCAGATGGAATGGCAAAATAGCGAGCACTGCACCTTTAAAAGCCAGAGCAAGCCAGGTTTCCATGACAGCAAGAAGCTTTCAGAGAGAATGCAGCTCAGTCAGATTCATGACGTAAGAGCTGGAAGCAACCCTAACGAGGTGCACCTGGATAGTCAGAAGGGCGTGCCTGAACAAGGAAGCCGTTTTAAACCAACTTCAGGGCTAGTCTTTCAGAACAGCACGCAGTACCAGAACAGCCGACAGGATTGTCAGCAGAGAAGGAAACTGGACAGACAAGAAGGCAGGGAAAAAGCCTTTACAAGTGTCTAAACCACTTCAACAAGGAAGGCAGCAACTGAGGAAGTCTTGGAACCCAGCTCCAGGCAAGAGGGATTCTGGTGGGTCCAATCCCAGTTACCTTAAAGCTAAGTCAACGCCGTCATGGGAGCTACCTGAAGACAGGGACAAGCATTTTACCTGTGGAAGGGAAGAGAGCTCCAAGCACAGACCGGGCAGTGATAGCAGACAAGGTATGTTGGATTTTCTGCCTAATCAGAGTCTTGTTGAAGACATTGTAAAACAACTAAAAGCCAGTGCTAACAAGTGCCACGATAGCACGGCTGTAAAACCACCTAGCAGAAACACTTGGAATAAATGGTTTAATGCAGATGTAGAAACCATAAAGAGAAGCTTACGTACTAACCAAACTCCTGAGCTAGAGGACGTCACGGCTAGTAGAGGAGGGAATCTTCTAGAGCAGCTGCAGAAGGCTATTCCAGAATGCCAGCCTAGAAGTTCTCCTAGGCAGAGCTGTGAGAATGAAAGCGAGGACATGATCATTGACGCAGCAGATGTTCCTGAGTCCTCTGGTTCTTTTGAGATGGACTGTTCTATGTGTAATAGAGTGGACATGAACTTATGTTAAACAAGCTTTGGTAAGAAGAATTACAAAGTTGTTTGGAAGTTTTGTGCTGCTGTGAAGAAACAGTTTTTCCACTTTTATTTGATGCTTTTCATTTGCTCCTGTTTTCTGTTTATTCTGGAAAAGAATTATATTGCTTTGCTTATTTGCCTGAGAACCTCTGTGAGGGGAAAAACCCAACAATAATAATAATTTATCTGTTCCAAAAGACCCTTGTGCCACAACACATTTTTGTGAGAGTGAAACCAAAAACTACATATCCCAGCAACCCTTGCTGCTGGATAGTATAAAGGACACTCAGAAGCAAAACAGCGGTCACCCCTACTATAAAGCCTTCGGCCAGTAGCAGGGGAGCGTGACAATAGGCATCCTTTAGATCTAAAGAGCATAGCCAGTCTCCCTGCTGGAGGTAGGGCAGTAGGATTCCAAGGGTAAGCATCTTGAACTTTTCCCTGGCCAGGAACTTGTTGAGGTTTCGCAAGTCCAGGATGGGTCTGAGGCCTCCTGTTTGTTTTGGTATCAGAAAATACCTGGAATAAAAGCCTTGACCTTTCAGGTGGTGGGGCACCGGTTCCACAGCCTGTTCCTGAAGAAGACTTGCCAACTCCTGAAGGAGTAAGTCCCTGTGCAGAGGGAATCTTGGAGGCTCCCCTGGAAAGTAGGAGGGAGGTACCTGGTGAAAATGAAGAAGATAGCCTTTTTGAACTATATGAAGCACCCAGGTATCTGATGTGATCGCTGACCACCTGTGGGCAAAGTGGACCAGCCGGCCTCCTGTGCTGAGAGAAACCAGCGTAGGGGAAGAGGCTATGCTGATAGAGTCAAAAACCCCCACCCTGCTGAGCAGGGGCCGGTGTTGTGGGCTTGGGGGCCTGCTGCCTACGGGACCCATTACCCCGTCCCTTGGCCTGCTGACCCTGTTGGGGAGCTGCTGAGGCCTGATAATGAGGGTAGTGTTTATAGGCAGCCGCCTTCCTCGGGTAAAAGGGCTTTTTCCCCGAGCCCTTCTTCTTCTGAGAAGGGGCAGAGGTTTTTCTGGACAGCCGAGTCCTGGTCAGAGTCTCTGTCTCGATCTGTGCAGCTTTTTCAGCCATGGGCTTGCCAAAGAGGTTCTCACCTCTGCAGGGGACATCAACCAACTTGTCCTGTACCCATGGCTCGAGGTCAGATGACTGAAGCCAAGCCTATCGGCGGGCACCGATGCCGGCTCCGGCTACTCGAGCCGATGCTTCGAAGCCATCGTAGGCTGCCCAAGAGATAAACTTCGAGCACTCTCGAATGCCAGTGGACAAGGCCTGGAACCTCTGCAAAGGTTCCTCGGAGAGACCAGCAGAGAACCTGGCAATTTCTTTTGCCAGGTCCCGGAGATACATGCCCATATAGAGCTGGTAGGTCTGGACTCGACAAGCAAGCATAGAGCCCTGGAAGCACTTCCTACCGAGGGCATCCAGGTTCCGGGCCTCCTGGCCGGGAGGCACCGAGGAGTGCATCTTCTGACTCTTGAGTCGATGCATGGCCGATTCCACCACCATGGAATGGTGCGGTAGTTGTGCCTTTTGGAACCCGGGGCTCTTGCGGACTCGATAAATGGAATCGACCCGCTTGCTTAACACTGGCGCCGACGCCGGGCTCTCCCACATGCGGAAGAGATGTCGTTCCAGCATCAGAGGAACCGGTACAGTAAAGGCCTCCTTCGGGGGAGAGTCATACTGGAGGGCATCGAGCTCTTCGGCTCGAGGTTCCTCCTCGGGATCCGCGGGGAATGCCAAGGCCTTGGCCATATCCCGCACGACATCCGAGAACAGGGTGTCCTCCGGGGGGAACCGTCTCTGAGGTTTGGACTCGGGCGAGTCCGATGGGACGCACCGAGTCCGAAAAGTACCAGGGGACTCTTCGTCCTCCGTTTCCCAGGCTGACTCCTCGGAGGAGGAATCGAGCGGCTCCGGTCGGGTGGGCACCGATGCCCTCCGCCCCGACGCCGAGGGTGTCGGCATCGACAACCTCGGTCCCGAACGGGAGGCCGAGGGAGACCGCGACCGAGGATCGACTCGAGCTCGCATGGACTCGAGAATCGGCTCGGTCTCCGGGGTCGACTTGGACGTCAACGTCCCGGTGGCCGGGGCAGATGCACCGGCGAGGCCAGCGATCAATGCCTGATGCTGGTCCATGAAGGCAGCCAAACTGCTCTCCAAGGCCGTCAACCTGAGTCCGAGCTCAGGAGACCCAGCAGCCCCCGACTCGGGCCCCGACGGTGTCGGGCCCGACGTCGGCTCCTTCGGAGGTGAGTCCACGAGGACTACAGTACTCACGTGTCTAGGAGACTCCATCTCGAGATGAGGATGTTTCGAAGGCCTCTCCGACTCCGAGGACCCGGGACGGCTATCGGGGCTATGTGACCTGGCCCTCGAGGAACCAGGAGCGTCCACCGACGCCGCCCTCGCGGGTTTCTTCTTCCGATGATGTTCCCGGGCAGGAGACTCCCGCTCAGAGGAACTCCGACGATGCTCAGGACCGGAGTCCCGGGACGTCGAAGCCTCTGACGAGGTCCGGGCCCGGCCGGACGCGGAGTCAGAGAAGATTCTTTCTTTTTGTGGCTGCCGACTCCTCAACGCTTTAGAGGACATCTTGCCACATGGACCACAGATCATCGGGTCATGATCGGGTCCGAGGCAGCGGAGGCAGCAGTCGTGTGTGTCGGTAAGAGACATAGGTTTCTTACACTGATCACACTTTTTAAACCCGCTTGCAGCCATCGGGGGAAAAAGGGCCCCTGCGAGGTCAAAAGACAGGGCTGCCAGTGAAAAAAGAAAAAATGGCGCGAACGCTAGTCACAAAGGACAAAAACCGAAAAAATTTCGAACGGACTCGATACCGGTGTATCGGGTCCGGGCGGGAAAAGGATCCGGCGTCGAACCGAGAAAAGAAAAACAATTAAAATCAACTTTTTCAGCGGCGATCACAAACAGCGTCTGTAGGGCTCCGCGGAAAAAAGAAGACTGAGCAAGATGGCACCCTTGGGCGGGAAGAGGACCGCGCATGTGCGCTGCAATTCCCAAAGGCTTTCTTTGAAAGCTGGGGAAATTGCTCCGCGAGGGCACGGTCGGCGCCGACGTCACCCATATGTGAGGACTGACTTCCTGCTTGGTCCTGGAGAATGATAGAGATCTATAAATTAATGAATGAAGTGGAACAGTTAGAAATTTGGGCATATTAAGTAGCATTTAACTATTTACATAATACTCTTCGTAGATGGTGAGAGTGGTGAAGAGGTGGGTCCAAAGTGTAGGGTGGTGGGTCTTGAGGAGCTTGCGGAAGGTGGGAAGAACTGTGGTGTTTCTTATGGGGTCAGGGAGGGAGTTCAAGCAGGAGGGAGCATATAGTTCAAAGGATCTGGTGCAGGCCTGGTGAGTGCTTTTTGTTCTTGCTTGGGGAGCTGGTCAAGGTGTTTATTGTGGAGGATGGTCTATCCATCTGTAGTGGAGTGATGATGGATTGTAGGAGGGGGGATGACTGGTGGTTGAGGAGTTTGTGTATCATTAGTTGAACTTTGTAGAGCATTCTGCTCTGGAGTGGAAGCCAGGGAAGGTGTTTGAGGATGGGGGTGATGTGATCATGTCTGGAGGCGCCTTGGATGGTCTAGGCTGTTGTGTGGAGGGCTGTTTGTAGAGGAAGAAGCATTGATTTTGAGAGTCCATAGTATATTGAGTTGCAGTAGTCAGCATGTGGTATAGTGACAGCCTGTAATTCCGAGCGGAAGTCAGCTGGGCCGAGCAGAAGTCAGATGGAATTCTTTAGCTGCAGGCTACCAAAAAACCTGTAAAGAACCACAGGCGACCCAAAAATCAAACCATGAATGGCAGCTGAAAGATGCTGAAGAGCCCCAAGAATTGGTATGCAACCCCAGCATTTGCAAAGGAATCGGCTCTCTGGTAGCCTGGGCAAACAGAAGGGTCGGAGGGAAGGAATTTCATCAGTCCCCAAAGGCGCTGTCACACCGGGAGGCTTCCTCGAGGCAGTAGTGAGCTGTGAAGGTATGGACTGAGGACCAGGTGGCCACTCGACAAATCTTTGGCAGGGAGATGGAGCGTAGACTAGCCATGGAGGCTGCCATAGTCTGAACGTTATGGGCCATCACATGATGCTCCAAAGAAAGTCCAGCCTGCCCATAGGAGAAGGAAAGGCAGTCAGCCACACAGGTGGAAAGGGTGCCCTTAGCGACTGCTATGCCCAGTCTGTTGGGATCATAAGAAACAAACAGTTGAGAGGAGCGGTGATGAGCCTTTGTCCAATTAAACTAGAAAGCCAAATCCCATTTACAATCCAAGGTATGAAGGTTTATGTTTATGTTTATTAAAACTTTTTATACCGCCCAACACTGGTAGCACCTGAGCGGTTTACAATATAGTTAAAACAACTTAAAAACAACTTTAAAAAATGGCTGAGAAAAGAAAAGGAATGCCAATAATACTGATAGGATAGAGGAGGAAAGAAATAACAAAAGGGTAACAGACCACATTACAATAGTTAAACATCAGGGAGCGGGGGGGGGAGGGAGTGGCAGAGGGGGAAGGGGAAGCCGGGGACGGTAGGTTAAACGCAAGACTGAAGAGGTGGGTTTTGAGTTGTGACTTAAATGATTGGTAAGATTCCTCAGCACGAAGCGAGGGGGGGAGCGAGTTCCAGAGGCTGGGGGCTAGAAAATAGAAGGCAGAAGAGCGGGTGGAAACAAGATGAGCCTGGGAAGGTGAGGGGAGAGATAAACGATTGGAATGGATAGCGCGAAGTAGGCGGGGGGAGGGGCGGAAGTGTATCTGATCGGCGAGATAGAGGGGGGTACCAGTGCGAACAGCCTTGTGTGTGAGAATGAGAATTTTATACTGAGCGCGAAAAGAAATAGGCAACCAATGATAGTGAAGAAGAAGCGGGGTGACATGGTTGAAACGGGAGGCATGGGCGAGAAGACGGACAGCTGTGTTTTGGACACGTTGAAGGCGAGACAGTTGGGATTTGGGCAGACCAACAAGGACGACATTACAGTAATCGAGACGGGACACCATAAGGGAAAGGAGAAGGGTAGCCAGAGCGGAGGAGGAAAGGAAAGGACGGATAGAGCGAAGTTGTCTGAGGGAGAAAAAGGAGCGCTGAATAATGGAAGAAATATGATCCTTGAAGGAAAGAGAAGAATCGAGTATAACACCCAAGTAGCGAAGTGAGGAAACAAGAGGGATAGGCTGTGAAGAAAAAGAAGGGGCGCATGCGGGGGAGGGGCCCCCGAATGTGAACCAGATGGCGTGAGACTTAGAAGGAACTGTAGAAAATTTGAGGAAAACCAGGAAGCAATAGCGGCAAGGCAGAGATTGAGGGGGGTGATATCTGGGGAAAGGGAATTGGTGTGAAGCAAGAGAAAAATGTCATCCGCGTAATAGTACGCGGAGATACCAAATTGTTGAACTAGAAGGGTAAGGGGTGCTAGGAAAACATTAAAGAGGAGCGGAGCAAGAACAGACCCTTGAGGAACCCCGCAAGAGAGGGGGGTGGAAGCAGAAGAGGAGGACCCAGAAACTACAGAAAAAGAGCGGCAGGAGAGAAAAGAGTGAAACCATTGAAGAACCATTCCAGAGAGACCTGCTTCCCGAAGACGGGTGAGGAGGGTGCGGTGATCCACTAGGTCGAAAGCAGCAGAGAGATCGAGAGAAACAGCCAGTGTATAGAGACCGCGATCGTGAGCAGCGTGAAGTTCATTAAGGAGGGAAAGGAGAACCGTTTCAGTGCTGTGAGCAGGGCGAAAACCAGATTGGCGGGGGTGAAGAGTGAGGGAGGCTTCGAGGTGAGAGGAAAGTTGTGTGAAGACCAGTTTCTCAAGAAATTTGGAGAGAAAAGAGAGGTTAGAAACAGGACGCCAGTTTGAAAGTACAGAGGGATCAGAGGAATGGGATTTTAGGATGGGGCGAACAATAGCATGTTTCCAACCAGAAGGAAAAGTACCAGAGGACAGACTAGAATTGAACAGGGAGAGGATATAGGGGGAGAGAGCTAGTGAGGGTTCAAGAAGCCAGGAAGATGGGATGGGGTCAGCTGAGCAGGTGGTCTTACGAAGGGAGAGAAATGTTTTTTGAAGAGCAGAGGGAGTGATCATCTCAAAAGAGGACCAGAGATGAGATAACGTGGGGGTGGACCGGGATGGGGATGGAGGGGAGGGAGGGGAGGGCGGGGCAGGGGGAGAGAGGGGAGGAGGACACAAAGGGAAGGACTGACGAAGGGTGCCAACATTAGTGGCAAAGAAAGTAGCGAGGGAAGAAGGGTCGGGAAGGGAAGATGCGGAGTGAGAAGAGGAGGGGGAAGCGGAGTGTGATGCAGTCAGAGAATGCAGGATGGAATACAAGCGGCGAGAAGAATTGGAAGAGGAGGAAATAAGGTTGGAATAATAATCGCGCTTTGCAGTGTGGAGAAGGGACCGATAATGCCGATGACAGAGGCGGAAACCTGACAGCGGGATGGGGGAAGGATGCCGTTGCCAAAGCCGTTCTGCCCGGCGAAAGTGTCTGCGGTGCAGAAAGAGGCCGGGATGAAACCAGGGGTAATGTGGGCGGTGACGGGGGCGGGGACAGGAACGGACTGGGGCAGCTAAATTCAGGGCGGATTGGAGTGTAGAGTTCCAGCAGTGAGCCTGATCATCAACGGGGAGAGAGTCAAAATTCGAGGGAAACAGAGTGGCGGGGGATGGGAATTGTAGAAGGGTGTCCGCGGTAATTTTCCGAGTGGGTACTGATGCAGAGTGGAGGTTTGAGGGGGCAGACGAGAACGGGGGGGGGGAGCAGGGACAGAAAACAGTATGCAATGGTGATCGGACCAGGGGAGGGGAAAGGAGGACAATAAGGAAGGAGGAAGGGAGAAGGAGGCAGAAGTAATGAGAAGATCAAGAGAGTGGCCAGCAGCATGAGTAGGGAAAGAAACGGATTGGTGGAGGGAAAGATCAGATAGAAAGGTAAGAAAAGAGGAATCCCTTGCCGAAGAGGGGGAGTCGGCATGCACATTAAAGTCCCCTAAAATAAGGAGGTGGGGATAAAGCAGCGAAACCTCGGCTATGGTGGCCAGTAAAGAATCCCAGGAAGAGGTAGGGAGGGAGGGTGGGGCATAGATAAGGAGAAAGTGATACGGAGTACTAGAGGAGGCCAGTTGTACAAGCAGGGTCTCTGGGTAGAGCAGGGAGGGGGAAGAGACAAGCTCAGAAAGACAGAGGGAAGAACGATGGAGAATGGCCACACCCCCACCGCATCTGCCCCGGCGGGATGTGGAGAAGAAGGAGTAGCCGGGCGGGAGGCACCGGTTAAGGAAGGGCTCATCACCTTCCTTTAACCAGGTTTCGGTTAAGAAAAGGATGTCTAGGTTATGTGTTATGATCAAGTCATGAACCAGGAGAGATTTGGAGCGGACAGAGCGGCAGTTCAGAAGCGCAAGTTGTAAAAACACCAGGGGGGGGCGAGAGAGGAGGAGAAGAGGGAAGGGAAGACGGGACACCAGGACAAAAGGCAAGGTGTGAGAGCTGGCGAAAGAAGGGGCCAGAGGGAGCAGCAATCGCAGGCGCTGGGCGCCAGCCCCAGTGGACAGGGATGGCAGCCATAACCAGAGATAGAAATAATAATAGGGAACCAAAGGGCACAGGGAAAAACGCGCTGAGGGAGGGGATGCGCAGGGACAGGTGGGGAGAGACAATGAACTTAGAGAGCAGAGTTGAGATCTGGGAGACAACAGACAAGGACGCAGTAGAAACAGAGGCCTCGGAACTATCGCCCCGGACCTCGCCCCAAGGAGCTCGCACAAGGAGCAAGTCTTGCTCCTTGTGCGCGCTCCTTCAGCGCGTGCACACGGCGCGCGCCTCAGCGGCGCAGGGCGCCGCGCCAGACAAGTTATTATAGGGCACGGGAGCCAGCGTCACTTCCAGGGGTGGAGCAACAGTACCTGGGGAGACAGCAAGATGTGTTTCAGGCGTTATGGCACAGCGGGGGAGATAACACAGCGAGACAAGCAACACAGCAAGCAGCAGGCAGGGTAAGCAACAAGCAACAGCGTCGGACAGCTCAGTGGCAGGGCGCCGCGCCAGACAAGTTATTATAGGGCACGGGAGCCAGCGTCACTTCCGGGGGTGGAGCAACAGTACCTGGGGAGACAGCAAGATATGTTTCAGGCGTTATGGCACAGCGGGGGAGATAACACAGCGAGACAAGCAACACAGCAAGCAGCAGGCAGGGTAAGCAACAAGCAACAGCATCGGACAGCTCAGCGGCAGGGCGCCGCGCCAGACAAGTTATTATAGGGCACGGGAGCCAGCGTCACTTCCGGGGGTGGAGCAACAGTACCACTTCAGTGAGTCCTGACCTCTAAGGTCAATACTCCTCCAGCTGCTTTGGAGACTGAGCTTACTCAGAGAGGCTTCTTACCTGTTCGAGTGCGGCCTGGGAAAGAAGGTGGGAAGAATCACCTCCTGGTTGAGGTGGAAGGGAGAAACCACCTTAGGAAGAAACTTAGGGTGTGTGTGGAAAATTACCCTATTCCTATGAAACCTAATATAGGGACAATGAGCTACCAGTGCTTGCAGCTCGCTAACCCTGCACGCTGAAGTGAGAGCCACTAAGAAGATGACCTTCCACGAAAGGTACTTGAGATGGCAGGAGGCCAGTGGTTCAAAAGGAGGGTCAATGAGTTTACCCAGAATCATGTTCAGGTCCCGCACTGCTGCCGGAGGGCGAATGGGAAGCTGCGAGAGCAAGAGGCCCCGCATGAAGCGACCAATGAGGTGATCAACTGACAGGGAACGCCCATAACCACATGATTGTAGGCTGCCAGGGCACTCAGAGGCACCCAGATGGAACTGGACTTTAATCCAGCCCGGGAGAAGTGTAGAAGGTACTGCAGGACCACCCACACTGGACAGGAAAGCGGGTTGACGCCTCTATCCACACACCAGACTGAGAACCAGCACCATTTGAAGACATATGCTCATCTTGTGGAATCCTTGCGGGACACGAGGAGGACATCTTCAGTGTCCCTAGGCAAGTGGTGTTGAGCAAGGACTATCCTTTCAGCATTCACGCTGTCAGAGTTAACGACTGGAGGTTGGAATGCAGAAGGGTCCTGTCGTTCTGAGAGATCAGATCTGGGGTGAAGCCCAGGGGAATGGACAGTGCCTGGGAAAGTCGGAGCAACAGCAGGAACCATGGCTGCCAGGGCCAGTGCAGGGCGATAAGAATCATTTTGGCCCTGTCTTTCTGGACCTTGAAGAGGGTCTTGGCCACCAGTGGCATGGGCATACAGCAGGCCCTCATGCCATTGGAGAAGAAATGCATCAGCCACGAGGCACTTCGAGCAAGAAATCTTGGAGCAGAACAGCAGCAGCTGAGCATTGTGAGGGCTGGTGAAGAGGTCCGCTGCCAGAGTGCCCCACTTTTGGAAGATATCCCGTGCCACTGGCGGGCTGAGGGTCCACTCGTGAGGCTGCAAAGCCCTGCTCAGCCAGTCTGCCAGGATGCTTTCCTGCTCTGGGAGGTAGATGGCCTGAGGAGTATACCCCACTGGTTTGTCTGATCACCTCCCAACAGAGGAGGCAGAACCCCGTGCTGCCCTGTTTGTTGATGTAGAACATTGTCACCTGATTATCTGTGTGAACAATGACAACATGATTTGCCAGATAGGCTGGAAGACCTGCAGGGCATTTGTGACCGCCCGGAGCTTGAGGAAGTTGGTTTGGAGCTTGCTCTCCTTCTGTGACCATAGACCCTGGAACTGAAAACTATTCCAATAGGCTCCCCAGCCAAGTCTGGAGGCATCCGTGGTGAGGATCTGTTGATGCAGGGGATCCTGGAAAGGCTGCCCCACAAGAAGACTGCCTGACCGACACCACCAGGTGAGGGAGTGGGAAAGGGGCAAGGTGACCCGTACCCTGTCTGACAGGCACCCTGTTGCCTGCTTCCACTGAGTGCAGAGTCCACTGGGCCCGAACGCATGTGGAGATGGGCTGAAAGTGTGACACGAACCGTTGAGGTCATGTGCCCCAGAAGGCAAAGCATCCGCCGAGCTGAGACCATCGGGGAGGACTGGACCTCTCCTGTCAAGAGGCACTGAGCCCTTTTGGGTAGAAGAAACACCTGGGCCTGAGTGATATCAAGGAGGGCTCCGATGAACTCCAGGCGCTGGATAGGCTATAGGTGGATTTTGGGTAGTTTACTATGAAACCTAAGGTCTCCAGGAGCTGGATGGTGCAATGTTGGGCCAATTGAACCTTGTCCGGAGACCCTCCCCTTATCAACCAGTCGTCCAGGTAAGGGAAGACAATCGGAATGGGAGGACTTGGTGTTGGTAGTGACACCAGCCAAGGACAAAGCGGAGGTACTACCAGTGCAAGGGGTGGATCAGGATATGTGTATTAGCATCTTTGACATCCAAGGAGCACAGCCAGTCTACCTGGTGGAGGTAAGGCAGCAACGGTCCAAGGGATACCATCTTGAACTTCTCCTTCACTAAGAAGTGGTTGAGATCTCATAGGTCTAGAATGGGTCACAACCTGCCCGTCTTCTTGGGAACCAGGAAGTAGCGGGAATAGAACCCTGTGCCTCTGAGGCAACAGGACGAACTCCACTGCCTTGTTGGCGAGAAGAACCACAAGCTACCTCTGAAGGAGGTCCCGAAGGATGGGATCCAGAGGAAGTTCCCCTGGGAAATACGAGGGGGACATCTGCTGGAAGTGAAGGAGGTAGCCCTCCTTTACCATCTGAAGTGCCTAGGTGTCAGTGGTAATTCTGGGCCACTGGTGGGCAAATAACATGAGACGTCCCCTATGTGCTGTGGTTCCTGACCTCCTGTGGGAAGAAGGGCTATGCCCCGGGAGTCAGACCCCCCCCCCCCCCCCCAGTCTGCAGCACAGGCATTGTTTGGGGTTTGGGGGCTTTTGGCCTATGGGGGCTTTAGGCCTATGGGGGCCCTGCCCCTGGCTGGCTGCCCTTGTGGGGGAGATTGATAGGCCTGATGTTGGGGGTATGTTCCATAGGCCGCCTTCTTCTTTGTGTAGAAGGACTTTTTCCCGGAAGCCTTCCATCGGGAAGGATCAGCGATCTTCCAAGAAAGCCTGGTTCTGGTCATCAGCTCGGTCTCCAACTCGACAGACTTGTCCATTATGGTCTTGCCGAAGAGATTCTGCCCCCAGCAGGGAACATTGACCAATTTGTCCTGAACCCATTGCTCCAGGTCTGAGGACTGTAGCCATGCCAGGCACTAATGCCCACCACAGCCACTCTAGCCACAGACTCCAAGCCATCTAAGTCCGCTCAAGTTACATACCTGGAACACTCCTTGACTGTAGCACCAGGCTCTGGAAGCACTGGAGGTGTTCATTGGACGACCAAAATAATTTGGAGCCTGCGCCAGAAGCCTTATGAGAAGAGATTTGAAGACCTAAATATGTACACTTTGTAGGAGAGGAGGGATAGGGGAGATATGATTCAGACCTTTAAATACTTAAGGAGAAAAAATGAACAAACAAACCTCTTCCAAAGACAGGGAAGCTGTAAAACGAGATGGCATAACATGAAGCTGCAAGGTGGAAAATTGAAAGGCAATATCAGGAAATACTCTTTCACTGAGAGGGTGGTGGATGCTTGGAATGCCCTCCCAATGGAGGTGGTGGGGGCAAATACGTTGACAGAATTCAAAATGGCATGGGACAGACACAATGGATCCATTTATAGCAACAGAATTAAATCAAAATAAACTGAACTATCTAACTTCTCAACAAATAGGGGTGTCCTGCATGGAGCGGTGGGTTCACCCCTAAACAAAGACATGGGGAGGGGTGGCCTGAGGGACGGCCTGCACAGAGTGG
This sequence comes from Ichthyophis bannanicus, assembly GCA_033557465.1. Taxonomy (NCBI): domain Eukaryota; kingdom Metazoa; phylum Chordata; class Amphibia; order Gymnophiona; family Ichthyophiidae; genus Ichthyophis; species Ichthyophis bannanicus. The sequence continues at coordinate 100,246,183 of CM066039.1, forward strand.
CACCTCCTTCTGCCATCTTACTCCGGCCTTCTTACTGGGCAGACTGGATGGACCATACTGGTCTTTATCTGCCGTCATTTCATTTACTATGTTACAGCCCAGCTGAGAACCTGGCAAGCTCCTTCACCAGCTCTCTCAGGTACATGCTCATGTACAACTGGTAAGCATGGTTATAGGACATGAGCATCGAGCCATGGAAACACTTCTTACCAAACCTGTCCATGGTGCAGGCTTCCCGACCCAGGGGCACCAAGGAGTGCGTCTTCTGGCTTTTAATCCATCACATGGCCGACTCTACCACCATGAAATTATGGGGAAGTTGAGTTTTTTTGAAGCTGGAGCTCTTGCGGACCCGATACATGGAATCGAGCCGCGTGCTCACAATGGGAACCATAACCATAGCTTCTCACATCCTGAAAAGGATGAGCTCCAAGATGGGAGGCACCAGCACTGTTATGGCCTCCTTGGGAGTAGAGTCATACTGAAGGATGTCCAGGTCCTCTGCCCGAGGCTCCTCCTCTGCCTCGATAGTGAAGGCGAGGTCCTTGCCCATGTCCCGGACGAAGTCCAGGAAGGAGACATCCTCCGTTGGGGAACTTCGTGCTACTGAGGAAGAGAGGGGTTTGACGGAACATCCCAATACCGAGCAGTATCGGGAGATTCATCATCCATCTCCCATTCCAAATCAGAATCAGAAGGGAGTTCGAAGCGCTGTCAGGAATTGTGCCAGTGTACAGTCGGGGGCGAGGATGGCAGCCGGGACTCCTGGTGGTCTGATCCTGAAGCACTCAGTGGAGAAGCCCTAGGCTCAGACTGACACTGCGATTGGTCATCGAAATTGGCCCACAAAGCATGCCGTTCCAGGACAGGATGGATCTCCTCCGGCAAGGCCCTCGTGGTGGAGTAGCCCGTTGCCAGCCTCGAGGAACCAGAGGTAACCAGAATGGGACCTTGTGGCTGATGAGGAAGGCCTTTGGTGTGGGCACTGAGGAACTCGGGCCCAATGCTAGCTCCCCCAAAGGGGAATCCTCGACGAGGATGGTGTTTGGGGATTGAAGCCAGTCCAAAGTTGAGTCCTTCCGGGGGACCTTTGCAGGCTGCTCCTTCTCTGATGCCTTGGACAAGCGTCTTGGACTGTGAGACCGGGCCCAGGGGGCACCCAGCCAGTCAGAACCGTCCAAGGATGCCACCTTCGAGGGTTTCTTCTTCCTGGGTTCCCTCAAGGGAGACCCCCTTTCTGAGGACCCACGACGGGGCTCAGGCTCGGAGGCTTCCGCCCGAGGTGTCGAGGCTTCAGATGAAGCCCTGACCTTCAGAGACACCGGGCACCGGGGAAAAACTTATCATGCTGCTGCTGGTGGCTTTTGAGGGCCTTGCTGGACATCCTTTTGCAGAGAAAGCACAGTTACTTACCTGTAACAGATGATCTCTGGGAACAGCAGGAATTAGTCCTCACATATGGGTACGTCGGTACCGACGGAGCCTGCGCGGGAATGCTTCCCCAGCTTCCCAAAAAGGAAAGCTTTTGGGCACATCCCACTGCGCCTGCGCGCTGCCTTCCCGCCTTTCCTAACTGACTCTCCTCAGTTCAAGTTTATAGCTGAGACAATAGAGAGAGAGAAAGGAAAGGAAAGACCAGAAAGATACAACTCCTAGGGGAGGTGGGTGGGTTGTGAGGACTAATTCCTGCTGTTCCCAGAGATCACCTGTTACAGGTAAGTAACTGTGCTATCTCCAGGAACAAGCAGGAATGAGTCCTCACATATGGGGACTCCCTAGCTAAGATGCCTGGGAGATCCCCTAGGATTTAGACCCTGGATAGGGTCCCATGTCCTCCTATGGATCTCAGGCATCCATCCAGGGAAGGAGGGTAGGAGTTGATTAAGAATGGAACAGGTGTTTGAGAACAGCCTGACCAAACAAGGCATCCCGGCGGGAATCCTTGTCCAAGCAGTAATGGGCTGTGAAGGTATGAACCGAGGCCCAGGTGGCTGCTCGACAGATCTGGTCTATGGACACAGAATGTAGATGAGCCATAGAGGTGGCCATGGCCCTCACATTATGAGCTGTGACATGGCCCTCCAGAGTAAGGTTCTTGCTCTGTAGGCAAAAGAAATACACTGAGCAATCCAATTGGACAGTGTTCTTTTAGAGACTGGAAGTCCCAAATGAGAAGGGTCAAAAGCAACAAAAAGCTGAGAAGACTTTCTATGTTGCTGGGTCCTATGTAAGTAAAAGGCAAGAGCCCTTTTACAATCCAGAGTATGAAGGTTCCTCTCTGCACTAGATGCATGAGGAGCTGGAAAAAAGACTGGCAAATACACCTCTTGATTGAGATGAAAAGGCGAGACCACTTTAGGCATAAAGTGTGGATTAGTCCTGAGGACCACCTTGTCATGATGGAATCTTGTATAAGGTGGATTTGCCACTAAGGCCTGTAGTTCACTAATGCGGCGAGCAGAAGTGACTGCAATAAGGAAGACAACCTTCCAGGAAAGAAATTTCAGGGAGGTAGAAGATAAGGGTTCAAATGGTGGCTTCATGAGCTGACCAAGAACCAAATTCAAATCCCATGCCACCGGAGGAGGCTTAATGGGAGGTTTAGTTAAAGTGAGGCCTCTCATGAATCTTGAGATAAGAGGATGAGAGGAGACTTGTTGCCCATTGATGGGCTTAAGGGATGCTGAAATAGCACTCAAATGGACTCTTACTGAATTAGTTTTAAGTCCTGCATTGGAGAGATGCAGGAGATAGTCCAACAGAGAAGTTAAAGGAAGTGTGAAAGGGTCTAGACCTCTGTCAGCACACCAAATGGAAAATCTTTTCCATTTAAAGGCGTAGGAACGCCTGGTGGAAGGTTTCCTGGAAGCATGAAGGATATCCTTCACCTGTTGAGAGAGATTTAAATCTTGAAGATCTAGGCCTTCAGTAACCAGGCCCTGAGGTGAAGGGACTTGGGGTTTGGGTGCCACAAAGTCCCCTCCTCCTGGGACAGAAGGTCTGGAGCAGCTCCCAAGTCCAGGGAGGGGGCTTGGGAGAGATGCAGAAGTAGAGGGTACCACACTTGGCGTGGCCAGCGTGGAGCTAGGAGGATCATAGATCCTTGATCCCTCTGGAGTTTGAACAGAGTCTTGGGAATCAAGGGAATGGGTGGAAAGGCGTATAGGAAGTCCTGACCCCAATGAAGGAGGAAGGCATCCCTGGCCTGAACTCCCTGACACAGAATTCTGGAGCAGAATCGGGGAAGTTTGGCATTCCACGGACTTGCAAAGAGGTCTATGTCCGGGGTTCCCCATTCCTGAAAGATTCAGAGTACCTGATCCATATGCACTCGTGTGGAAGCAGAACTCGACTGAGTCTGTCTGCCCAAGAGTTTTGGATTCCTGGGAGGTATACTGCCAGGAGATGGATCTGATGCTCTCTGGCGAAGGCCCATAGTCTGAGAGCTTCGTTGCAAAGCGACAGAGAGCCAGTTCCTCCTTGTTTGTTTATGTAAAACATGGCTACTTGATTGTCTGTGTGAACGAGGACTGTCTTGTAGCCAAGGAGGGTATGAAAGACCTGGAGAGCTAGGAAAACTGCTCGAAGCTCCAAATGATTGATATGAAGGGAGGTCTCCTGTAGAGACCGTGCCTTGGGTGGAGAGGTCCTCTAGATGAGCTCCCCAACCTGTTTGGGAGGCATCTGTAGTCAGGGTTGCTTGGGGCAACGACTGTTGAAAGGGGGACCCCAGCAACAGATTTTGAGTGGACATCCACCATTGGAGAGACCAAAAGAGACGTTTGGAGGTTGCTATTTGGTCAGAGAGAGCTCCTGAAGCTTGAGTCCACTGGGTGGACAAAGTCCACTGAGCTGCTCTCATGTGAAGGCGAGCATAGGGTACCACATGTACTGTGGAAGCCATGTGGCCTAGCAGTTGAAGCATCTCCCTGGCAGTCAAGTGACTCTTTGACTGTGCATGGGAGGCTAACTGCAGTAGACGATGGCAACGGGCCTGAGGAAGGTAGGCCCTTGCAGTGGTGGTATCCAACCAGGCCCCTATGAACTCTAGGGACTGAGTGGGAGAAAGCTGGGACTTTGGGAGGTTTACCACCAGTCCCAGATATTGCAGAATGCGTCTTGTGCGGTTTAGAGCAATCTGAGCTTCTGACTGAGTTGGTGCTCGGATGAGCCAATCGTCGAGATATGGGAAAACAAAAATCCCTAGGGTGCGTAGAAATGCTGCAACGACTGCCATGCATTTGGTGAACACTCTGGGGGCAGAGGCTAGGCCGAAAGGAAGCACTCTGTACTGATAATGTTGTCCCTGGAACAGAAATCATAGGAATTTTCTGTGGGATGGATGGATGAGGACATGGGTGTACGCATCCTTGAGATCAAGAGAACAAAGCCAATCTTGGCTCTTTAGGTAGGGAAGAAGAATGCCTAGAGAAAGCATTTTGAACTTTTCCTTGCATAGGAATTTGTTCAATTCCCTGAGATCTAAAATGGGTCTGTAACCCCCTGTTTTCTTGGGGATGAGAAAATAGGGGGAATAGAACTCTGAGCCCTGCTGAAGAAGGGGAACCTCTTCTATCGCCCCTTGGGCAAGCAGGGTAGACACTTCCTGACCCAGAAGGTCGAGGAGAGGTGTGGGAGAGTTGAAATGTCTCACCATGGTGTGTGGAGGAAGGTCTGAGAAATGAAGTTTGTAACCCTCTCTTATGATGGAGAGGGTCCACTGTTCTGATGTTATTTGCTCCCACCTGGGAGCAAAATGAGCTATCCTTCCTGGAATGGGGAGAAGTTCTGGCTGAGGTAGAGCCAGAAAGGTTAAGTTCTCTAGAATGCAGTGAAAAATCCTGAGGGGGTTGAGACTGTTGAGTTGCAGGAGTTGCGGCAGGTTTGGGTCTGGCCTGCCTAGGTTGCTGTCGCTTAGTTGGAAAACGACCAGCAGCAGATTGCTGCCCAGAGTTGGAAGGGAATCTGGTCTTCTTGAAATAAGGTTTCTTGAAAGACTTTTCTTGAATGGCATGGAGGTAGACTTGGAAAGTCTATCCAGAGCAGAATTCTCTGCATCCATTTGAGTGGCTTTAATTTGCCACTCTCTGCCAAAGAGATTCTCACCTGTACAGGGCAGATTTCCCAGACCATCCTGGACCCAGGGCTCTAGATCAGAAGCCTGGAGCCAAGCAAGTCTCCGAGCAGCAATGGCAATGCCTGAGGCTCTGCTAGCACCCTCAAAGGAGTCAAAGGCTGCCCTATTGGAAAACTTGGAAACATCCTGAGTATGCTTAAGCCAAAGGAGGAATTCATCCTTTCTGTCTTCTGGGATAACAGGGAGAAAGGTATGCAACTTCAGCGCAATTTCCTTGAGAAACATACCCATATAAAGACTATATGAGTTGATTCTAGCAATTAGCATACTGGCTTGGAAGATTTTTCTACCAAAAGCATCCAAGGTCCTGCATTCTCTTCCTGGAGGAGTAGAAGAATGTCTTTTAGTACTCTATATTCTTTTCATAGCTGACTGCACCACAATGGAATGGTGAGGAAGCTGGGTTTTTTGAAAACCAGGACAAGGGGGGACACGGTACATAGTGTCCAACCTACGAGAATGAGGAGAAAGGGTGAGAGGAGTCTCCCATAAATCAAGCATGTGTTCATGAAGAATTTCATGAATTGGTAAGGTGACTACCTCTCTGGGAGCCTTAGAGTAACCTAAAATGTCAAGCTTTTTAGCTCTAGGCTCTATTTCAGAGGATACTGAAATGGCAAGTCCTTTAGCCACTTCTGAAATGAAGTCTTGAAAGGACAAATCTTCTGGAGGAGACATTCTCCTCTTTGGAGAAGAAGGTTCCTCAGGGAGAGTAATAGACACTTCAGGAGATTCTTCTGATGAATCAGAATCATCAGAGGAATCGAAGTATCGTCTGTCCGATTCCAACGATTGATACGCGTATCGATCGGTATCGACATCGGGCGTCCCCGGAACCGGATCGGTATCGGGGAAGCGCCCGGATCCAGGAACCGGAGTCGGTATCCTGGTCGATGTCGAAGCAAGCGGTACCGGCATCGAGCCCGGTACCGGTGCCGACATCGATATTTGATGCGGTACCGCTGGCGTCGCAGCCTGAATGAAAGCCATGATAGCTTGCTGCATGGATTGGACAGTATGATCCATAGACGCCACGACTGCCTGGATGTCGGTACCGGGAGAATGTGCCGGTACCCCAGAGCAGTCTAACAGGTGATCGGTCGAGGCCGTGCCATCGATGTCAACCTGTAACCCCATAGGAGGAGCTTTGGAAGCCGGAGCTTCCCGCCGGGGTTGTTTGGCTGGGGCAGGATCCTCAAGGGTAAGCCCGGGGGCATCTCGATGCTTAGAGGGAGATTTACCCTTTGAGGACCTGTTTGGTTTATGTTTGGTTACCTGAGATCCATCAGGAGACGATGATCTAGAAGATGTCGATGCTACCGGTGGTGCCTCTGTGGGAAACAGCATATGGAGCTTAGCTGCTCGATTCTGTAACCCACGTTTAGACATCATGGAGCAGGATGGACAATCCGGAACGGAATGGTCAGGGCCCAAACATTTGAGACACCATTCATGGGTATCTGTAATAGAAATAGTACCGCTACACTTAGTACATTTTTTAAAGCCTGAGGCTTGTTTTTCCATGAGGGAAAATCTTTTTGTAGGCCCTAAGGCCTGCAGAAGAAATAATACTAAGTGAAGAAAAAAGATAAATTTTTTTTGTTTTTTTTTTGTAAAAGAAGAAAGAAAAGACCGGCGGTACCGGTCCGGTGTCGGGGAGGCAGACACTCGACCAAAGAAACAAACTAATATAAGAAGCTTCTTCAGCGGTGACAGGGCTCGACCTGCTGGCTCCGCGGAAAAGAAGAAACCGAGGAGAGTCAGTTAGGAAAGGCGGGAAGGCAGCGCGCAGGCGCGGTGGGATGTGCCCAAAAGCTTTCCTTTTTGGGAAGCTGGGGAAGCATTCCCGCGCAGGCTCCGTCGGTACCGACGTACCCATATGTGAGGACTCATTCCTGCTTGTTCCTGGAGATTGCGGGCTGCTGGGTCGTGGTCTGGTCTGAGGCAGTGGAGACAGCAGTCATGTGTATCAGTCAAAGACATAATTTTTAAGCACCGATCACACTTCTTAAAGCCACTGGTAGCCATGGGGGAAAAAAGTACCCCTGCGAGGTCGAAGACATGCCAGGCAGCCAGTTGGGAAAAAAAGCACGAAGATGCCAGAGAATGAAAAACAAAAACGCTACAAAAAACAGACCTGAACAACACCGAGGCAGCGAGGTCGGGTGGCCGGAAGAGTACCAGTGCAATACCGGAGGCGAGTATGAAACTCAGAGAGAAAAAAAATCAACTTTTTCTGGGGACAAGTCAGACGAAAGTCTGAAGAGCTCCGCGAAAAAAAGGAGACTGAGTAAGAGGGCACTCTTGGGCGGGAAGGGGACCACACATGCTTAGTGGCATCTCCCAAAGGCTTTCTTTGAAAGCTGGGGGGATGCTGCACATCCCTATTTATTTATTTAAAGTCTTTTCTATACTGCGCTTTTTAAAATCAGCTCAGTTTACAGTCAACAACAAATTTGTACAGTCCCGGCAGGGCAGGAACTGTACTTACAATGAACAGGATTTGCAACTTGGATTAACTGGGGTAACTATGTACAGGCTGCACAGCTAGGCAGCGTGGCAGCTCTTTTAAGTAACTATATACAGGCTACGCAGTTGGGCCACTGATGGGCGGTGGCGACAGGGGCTGCTTGGCCACTATTTACACAATTAGGTGACTATTTACAAGTGCATGCCATGGTGTCTGTTAGTGCTGTTGTGGCGAGCTGGGTCTGTGTATTGTGGGTGTGTTGGGGGGGTTGTCTTGGTGGGTGAGTGTGACTGGTTGTGGCGTGTCCCCTTTGTGAGAGTAGTGCTGGAGGAAGAGGTGATGTTTCAGGGCCTTCTTGAATTGGGTAATGTCGGTGATGGACCGGATGGTGGGCAGGAGGGCATTCCAGCATGTGGGTGCATAGTACATGAAGGCTCTGTTTCTTGTTGCTCTAATGCACTTGGGCTGGACTTCATTCCACCAAAGAGCTTCTCCTTCTGTTCTTGATGGCCATGGACATCCCCCTAGATGTCATCTTTTGATAAACAGCATAACTATGGATATCGTCTTTGGACCCAAGGCATAACAGGCACGAATCATGAGTATCAGCTGCTGATACTGTCCTGCCACACTCCTGCACTTCTTGAAACAATTGGAAGTCTTTGGTTTCCGGAACATCAGGCAAAAATTAGCTGCAGCAAAATTAAACCACTTGATACCTAAAACTACATTTACCAATGCCGCTGCAGATCACGGGCAAGCCAAATTTAAGGAAACTATAAAAGATGACAAGAACCTAACTAGGGCTTTCTAAGTTGTAAAGGGAGTGAAAAAAGGGTGCAGTGGTCCTAATGTGAAAAAAGTCTTAAGCAAGAAAAACATATTCATTGGTATCACTGAAATTACGCTAGGGAAGAAAATGGACCTGAGGCAGCCCCATGCAATGATGCTAATGTGAGACAACCTGTACATTTATGGTCACTGTGACAGAGAGTTCTACAAGCTTAGAGAGCTTTGTTACACTTTTTCCAACTAAGACTTTGGCAGTTAACATCACTCATACTGAAGACTACATATTCTGCTTGCTTTCAGAGAAATACTGGAACTTCTCAAAGGTTCTAAAATGGAATAAAACTTAAAGATGAAAACATAACTAGGTAATTAAAGGAAAAAGAAAAAAATCTAAGGCATGCTGGACAAAAGAAGACCAAGAACATCCTAAAAAATTAACAGTGACTCTAAAGAAACAAAACAAAATAATCCCCCCCACTAAAAAAAACCCCTGAAGTAGGCATGATACAGCCATATAGGAATTACCATGCATGCTGAGAAGCTCAAAGAAAGCTCTGGAAGATTGTTTTGTTTGGCATCATCACCTATGCTATCACTCACATGAATGAATGATGTAAGCTACTTGTCCTTAGAGAATTCTATACCATTCACCTTTAGAAGAGATAGCAAGAATTTTCCAGTTCAAGAACCTGACCTCGTCAGATACTCATCTGCAGTATATACTAATTACTAAGAGGGAGCAGGTTTACTGGGCAGTGCAAGAGCTGAAGTTCACTTGTGGAGGAGAACTTAAAATGGTATTAACAGGCTTCTCATTTTATAAAACAGTACCTTATACAAGATTAAATTAGACTTACCTGCTAATTGTAGTTCCTGGAGGAACTCCAGTCTAGTCCCGGAATCTCTGGGTTGTGATCCTCCTCCAGCAGCTTGGAGACTGAGAAATGTCATTCTTGTGACGTCACTGGTATATAAGGCCCGGAACTGCCTCTTCTCACTAGTTACCTATTGACAAAGCAGACTCACCGGAGCAACCATTAAGTAGTAACTATACCATAACCAAAAACCTAAACCATTAACTACTCCCTGAAGGACACCAAGCCAAACTATGTACATAATCCTCTGAAAAGTGCCCTGCATGCTGAGGTCCACTTTCCCCCCTTTGCAAAGGAAGTTGACCTATCAAAAAACCACCTGTGACTCTTACCTGTTATCTTAGTCCTGCTTCAGGCCGTAGTCCACTCATTTATCAGGGCAGGATACGGGACTAGACTGGAGTTCCTCCAGGAACTACAATTAGCAGGTAAGTCTAATTTAATCTTCCTGATCGTCCCTCCAGTCTAGTCCCAGAATCTCTGGGGATGTAATGGAGCAGTAAACAAATTTAACGGGAGGGCCCTGCTAGACCAGCCTGAAGCACCACTAATCCAAAACAGGTGTCCCTCTCCGCCTGAACGTCTAGACGGTAATGCTTCACAAAAGAGTGCAAAGAAGACCAGGTCGCCGCTTTGCAGATTTCCACCACTGGCACCAGACTGCATTCTGCCCAAGAGGCTGCCTGTGCCCTAGTGAAATGAGCTCTCAGCCCCTCTGGAACCACCCGGCCTTTCAACAGATATGCTGACGCAACTGCCTCCTTCAACCACTGGGCAATAGAACCTTTAGACGCTGCCTCGCCCTTTCTTGCACCCTCAAACAACACAAACAGCCTCTCTGATTTACGGAAACTGGCTGTCCTGCGGATATACCGCTTCAAAGCTCGCCGAATATCCAGCAGATGCAACTGTCCCGTTGTCTGACCCTCGCTCCGAACCGTGAACACCGGCAAACACATTGACTGATTCATATGAAAAACGGAGACCACTTTTGGTAAAAAGGATGGTACTGGTCTCAAAACCACTTTATTATCAAAGAAAGCCAGAAAAGGCTTTCTACAGGACAGCGCTTGTAATTCTGAGATTCGTCTCGCCGAAGCAATCGCCACCAAGAACACTACCTTCAGAGTGAGATCCTTCAGAGTCGCCTTCGCCAATGGTTCAAAAGGCGCTCTCCCTAACGCACCTAACACCAACGGGAGATCCCAAGTCGGAACAACTTGTTTGTGCGGCGGCTTCAAAAGTGTTACTGCCCACAGAAAACGCTTAACATCCGCATGTCCCCCGAGCGCCTCGCCCTGCACCTTACCCCTATAACAGGACAGTGCTGCCAACTGAACCGTCAATGAAGCATCTGCCAAGCCCTTTTGAAAACCATCTTGCAAAAAAGACAGTACCTGCGGAACCGACGCCTTCAAGGGAACGTAACCCTTATCTGAACACCATGCTTGAAACACACGCCACACTCTAACATAAGCCAACGAAGTAGACCGTCGCCGAGCTTTCAGCAGAATAGAAATCACCCCCGCCGAGTAACCCTTCGCTCTCATCCTAGCCCGCTCAAGAGCCAAGCCGTAAGCGAGAATCGATCTACCTGAGGCATGCACAGGGGCCCCTGTGTCAGAAGTTCCTTTCGAGCCGGAAGCTGCCAGGGCTTCTCTACCAATAGTCTCACCAAACCCGCGTACCACAGTCTTCTGGGACAATCCGGCGCTATCAAAATCACCTGACCTCTGTGGTGCTCTATGCGCTGCAGCACCCGACCAATCAACATCCAAGGTGGAAACACGTAGAGTAGCTGCTCTTCCAGGCAGGCTTGTATAAGAGCATCCAAGCCTTCCACCATTCTCTCTCTTCTTCTGCTGAAGAAGCGCTCTACCTTTGCCGATTGGAAAGTTGCCATGAGATCCATAACCGGCGTCCCCCAGCGACGCACCAACATCACGAATACGTCTAGATGTAGAACCCACTCCCCCGGGTCTACCCTTACCCGACTCAAGAAGTCGGCCTCCACATTGTCTACACCTTCTACATGCGCCGCCGACAAAGCCACCAGATTGTCCTCGGCCCACTCTAATAAACTCTCGGCCTCGGCTTCCAGTGCCACGCTGCTGGTGCCTCCCTGACGGTTGATGTAAGCCACTGCGGTCGCATTGTCTGAAAACACCCGAATGGTCTTTCCCAGGAGCGTCAGCCGAAACTCCTGCAGCGCCAGTGCCACTGCTCTCAACTCCAGCCTGTTGATCGACCAACTCTTCTCTAGTTCGGACCACTGTGCCTGCGCAAACTGTCCCTGAAAGTGAGCCCCCAGCCCATAAGACTGGCATCTGTCATCAGACATATCCACACAGGTGACTCTAATGGCATCCCTTTCTCTAGACACCCGGGACGCAACCACCACTGCAGCGCCGCACATGTTAGCGGCGGACAAGGCAGCCGCTGAGACAGTTGATCCTTCTGATGTGACCACCTCCTCAACAGCACCCTCTGCAGCGGTCTCATGTGGGCCCTTGCTCACAGAATTAACTGGAGCGTTGCCGCCATGGTCCCTAGCAACTATAGGTAATCCCAGGCCGTGGGGCCCTGCTTGCCGAGAAACTGCCTGACCAACCTCCTGAGCCCCAGCACCCGCTGCTGTGGCAGAAAACTCTTGTGTCAAAAGACGCTCCCAGATACTCCAGACTCTGAGACGGTTCCAACTTGCTCTTTGCCATGTTTACTACCCAACCAAGACTCTCCAAAAAGGCCACCACCTTGGCCGTCGCCACCACACTCTCCTCTCGGGACTTTGCTCTGATTAACCAATCGTCCAGATAAGGGTGTACCAACACTCCATCTTTCCGCAAGGCCGCTGCCACTACCACCATCACCGTCGTGAAGGTGAGTGGTGCCGTAGCCAGGCCAAACGGAAGCGCCTGAAACTGAAAATGTCCCATAGGGACGGCAAACCTGAGAAATTTCTGATGCTCCTGCCGAATCGGAATGTGAAGATACGCCTCCGATAGGTCTAGGGACGTCAGAAATTCGCCCTTTCTTACCGCCACGATAACGGACCTGAGAGTCTCCATGCGAAAATGAGACACCTTTAGACAACGATTTACTCTCTTGAGATCCAAAATAGGTCGAAAGGTTCCCTCCTTTTTTGGAACTATGAAATAAATGGAGTACCGACCGCATCCTAACTGGGCGGGTGGGACCGGTATGATTGCCTTGAGGTAGAGCAGCCTCTGCAACATCTTCCGTACTGCCTTGTGTTTTACGCTTGATCTGCACGGAGACTGAATGAAGGAGTCGGTTACTGGCTGCTGAAACTCCATCGCATACCCGTCTCAAATTACCTCTAACACTCACTGATCTGAGGTGATTTGGACCCAGGCACGGTAAAACTCCCGCAATTGACCTCCCACGGGAATCACCCCCAGCTGGGCCCTCCTGACTTCATAGTGATTTCTTGAAATTTGAGGAAGCCGAAGAGGCCGCAAACCCCCTGCCTGCTCCTCTAAAGCCACGAAACCCTATTCATTGGATATAGTGCTGTGCTTTGAGTTGCTGAAGTTAGCACTGAACACTACAAAAGCTATTCAGTTATCGGAGTTTTAAGCTAAGTTTCTCTATACATGTTTGTTTTCTTAAAAAAAAAAATGGATGGTGCCATCTGGTGTGGTTAGATTACACTTCTAACCTCCCTTGGCCCCCTCCGACAAAAAGAATATTCAATTTATATATATATTTCTTGGGGTGGGAATCAGTAGGTGGTTTGTTGTTTTAAGTGTTTTTTTGGTACTACTTACATCAGGGGTTTTTTGTATTATCTGCTTGTCCTCCGGCAGAATCCACAGCCGGACCTTCTGGCGGCATATAAAGTTTCTTGAGCGACTCTGCAATGAGAGCCGGCAACTCCTCTCTACGAAACACACGGACCACCCTCGCTTGTTCCTCCTGCTCCACGATTTCGCCTTCCTCTAGATCTTCGTCTAAGTCCACGTCTTAATCCGGATCCTCCGACCTTAGCCCCTCCGACATGACCGACCAGTCCACTCGGTCCCCGTCTCCTCTGGGCCTTTTCGCACTTATGCCTGTCACCGCCGCCGATAAAGGCGTACTCGGTCTCTTATCCCCCAGCCCTGCTTTGGCTGGGCTGGCTGAAGGCTTATTGAGAGAGCAGCTCAAGGCCTGCTGAAGCAGAGCCACAAAATCTGGCGTAAAAATCGCCGCTAGACCTCCCGGTAATGGAGGCTGCGCCGCCGGAGGGTCTGGAGCCGAAGACGTACTAGGCACTGGTTCCCGCGCGGCCCCAGCGTCTAATAGCGGTTCCAAAGGGCCAGCAGACGCCAACTCGAGACTCCCCGCATCGGCTGCGTCCTGTTCCATAGCCGCCGACTCCTGATTGCAACCTCTGCAAACCCCCTCCGGGGACACGGATCCCCTTCTAGCCCCGCACAGCAAACAAAACAGCCTAGAAGGCATCCTGCGTGTAAGATCCCCTCAACAAATAATTCAGGCCCTTAAGCAGATTACAGTATCGTGTTACTGCTGGGCTGAAGAATTTTTTTTCTTTTTAATCTAATAACTGAATTCACCTCAGAAACGCTTCCCCAGACTAATTGTGAGGAAAGTTCCTCAAAATGAGGCTTTGCAGCCGAGATATCAAGCTTCCAAAAGGCTTCAACTGCACCCCGCGTTCCTGCGTGAGTGCCACGTGGTCCGGCCTGCACCGCCACGAACCACACTTCTGTGCCCTTTGAAACTGAGGTCTCCTACCTCGGCAGCTATAGGAGCTGCGTGTGCTGCCTCGTTCCCTGCGCTCTACCGTCTACCAGGAGCTGCAGGCATAGGCTGACCAGGATCGGAGCAAAGAACTTCACCGCTGAGCTGCTGTGGGAACCGCGGGCTCAGGCGTGTTTGCAGGCAAACCTTCTGCACGCGCTGAGCTCGCGGTCTGCCGGTTCCTCTCCCCAATTGATGGGATCTGGCACTGGTGGCTGTGCTTTCTCTCCCCTCAGCAGCCCCCAATGCTACCCCCAAGCAGGGAAAGGATGACGGGGGGGGGGGGGCAGAGGACTCAAAGGCACCGGGAAGGAAAAAGCACTTAAGCACCTTAGCAGCAGAACTGCTTAGCTCCAAAACCCTTTCTTATCTTTTTTTTTTTTCAATCAATCAATCTATTCCTAAACCTAATCTCTCCTTAATCGTCTTTCTAGTGAGCCCCGAACTCCCTGGGGTCACCCAACCTCCAGCTGCTTGGAGACTGAGATAACTGGTGAGAAGAGGCGGTTCCGGGGCTTATATACCAGTGACGTCACAAGAATGACATTTCTCAGTCTCCAAGCTGCTGGAGGAGGATCACAACCCAGAGATTCCGGGACTAGACTGGAGGGACGATCAGGAACAACAGCTTAAGATAATTGATTCCCTTTTGACATAAGCATAAGACTCACCAGTATGGCTTTCGCTCCTGCTTGGACATCACGCGCCATAAATATGCCAACTCTTTAGTGGCTGTGGTTGAAGCCGTTCCAGGGCGAGCACTGTGGAAACAAAGCAGAGTGCTCAGGGTATGTTTCTAAACTGCTAAAGGAAAATATACTTAAATAGGTAACAGAGAAGGTCCAGACTTCTCTTCTGCTTTCATGAACAAGTATGCCACTTTTATAACAAAGAGAAGGATGAAACCCCATGAACATGCAAAACTGGGTCAGATCAGGTATTTCATCTTTCTCCATCTATGCATGCATGCCTCGTTTTGTATGTCTTGGGGGTATGTTTACTAAATGGTGGTAAAGGAGCAAGTGTTCTGTTAGCGGGTGCTAACTGTGCATGTGCACACTTACCGCGTGCAAAAAAGGCACTTTAGCGGGTGCTAACGGTAACAGCAGTGTAAAGTGCCCTATGGGTGGAGAGAAGGCATGCACAGGGTGGAGAGTGGGGGTCAATGGGCGGGGAGTGGGCAGGAACGCAGGCACCTTAATGGCAGGAATCTTAACACAATTCAAAACCTTACAGAAAGAGTGTTTTTTGAGGAGAGAGAACCTAGTTTACGTTTGCAATGTGATGCACAGAAAGGGGAGCCCAAAAGAGTGATAGTAGTGCTCCATTAGCAGTAAAAGCATAGTGCCCAAGTATGAAAGGGCACTATGTTGATGGTGCAAATGGGGGCAAACAAGGTGGCACATGGACCATGCAGTGGGGGCTGCTGGTGCACAGGGGGGACCAGGCAGCTGCCTAGATGGCACATAGGAAGACTACAAAATATGCCAAAGTGTCAGACCAAGGTCCATCATGCCCAGTATCCTGTGTCCAACAGTGCACAATAAAAAAGTGACCTACGTCTACCTGTTCCACTCCAGTCAATAATCTATAGACCTCTATCATATCTCTCCTCAGCCGTCTCATCCCCTGGTTGATGAGTTCCAACCTTTTTAGCCTCTCCACAAAGGGGAGAAGCATCTGTGATATTCGTCATGATCCCACAGTGACAGCGGCAGCACACAGTCCTGCTACTGCTGCAGAAAAGCAATGTGCTACATAGGGTGGTCCAAGGGTCCTGGCACCCCAGGCAGAGATCTAGGCTGCCTCCCCCCACCCCTGCAGAACTCAGCTATGGGGGGAAGAGGCCAATAATGCCAGATGCTGTAGCCCTCCAGATAGCTGGAAAATGCAGGTGCCTGGGGAAATACTACAGCAGTGGCTGCCATCCTTCCCCCAAGACGTATCAGTGGCAGGTGGTGATGGGGCCCCTGCATGGGCAGCTGGTGGGGGGCTGCATGGCCGTCCATGTGTACCCCTGCACCCCCCCATCTGGACCTTTTGCTCAAGGTGCTGGCCAAACCCGCATGTTTAACATGCTGGGACTGCGACCACCACCACTGACAGTGCATGGACATGTCTGCATGGTGGGGTGTTGGTGGTGGTGTGGGAAGTGGCACCAGCCTTCAGCAGACAGAAGCCTTGTCCTGGTAGTGTGCACCAAGTGCACTGCAACATGTGCCAAAAGTCAGCTAAAGAGAAGCATGTCAGCAACAGGAGCTGCTATCCACATAAGGCAGCACTATGGTGCAACACACACAGTTGGTGTGTATCTGTGTGGAGGATCACAGGTTCATGTCCCTGCTGGGGTTTCTGTATTGCATATTCCCGTGGACAAAGCTTAGCTGATAATATAAGTACAGCTCCAGCGTGTGCAACCCTCAAAGAGATGGCCAGCAAGGGTGGAAACACCCACCAGCAGCACTGACAGGCTCCACTATCCACAGCGTGTTGGTAATACAGCACGTGCAAACAGAGCACACGTTATCAATCTGTGGTGAGGAGAAGGCACTGTAATATAGCACGTGCAAACAGAGCACACATTATCAATCCTTGAGCTGACATTGAGACAGGAGTGTCAAGCAGGACTGCCAACCATCTCCACTTTTGCTCTGTACACCAATGAGACTATATGCATGTGTGTATGACTCCCCTTTGTCCTTGGATTTCTGCACTGCATTTTGGCTCACATTGTCTGAGTTTTTTCCAGCCTATTTGGAAAATGTGAATAAGGCGAAGCAGAGGATTGTGGGTATCACCTGAAACAGCACAGATTGGCCTGGATGTGTCTGCCACAATGGTAGGGTCACTGGCTGAGATGCCATTGTGTCCGTCTGCTTCGTGCATTGCCTGGGTGGCCACTGTATTTTATGCTGAGATGGCACTCTCACTATGACCAAAAACTGATCACGGCACGGCTATGTATCCACATTGCTCTTTTATAATGTTTGGCTCCAGTGATGTGGATGCATTCTTTGTTTGGCAATGATACTCACTGAGTTGGCTGTCAATGCTGAGTATCTCAAGGCGGAATGCTCATGGTCACACTAGGCATATGCCATGCATGCTGACTAGCAGATCTACTGTTGTTGGTTTGTGCTTGGCTGACACAGCCCAGTGAAGGGCAGTGGGGCAGTCTTTTTGCCCTGCTGTAGTTAATTGTTAATCCTCAATGGTTGGGGTAGGAGTAGCTCATGGCCTACTCAGTGGGGTCCTGATAGGACAGTAGCCAAAGCCATATCCCCACCCCCACTGCAGTGGCTGTCCATAGCAGCAGTATATTAATACTATCCACCAGCCTACACTGATATCAGAGAGTGATGTCTAACATGGGCAGAATACAGGGCCAAGCTGCTGCTGCTGTCACCATCACCTACAGCATGCAGAAAACCAAGGAGAAAAAGCACAACACACTGCAAACAATATCTGCCACACACTAGCAGTAATATGGACCAGCAGCAGAGACCATCTCTAACAGTAGACCAGGTGCTGGGCACCCCTCCTTACCCTCAGAGTGACAACTGAAACCACTCTGCAGCATGGTTTGCTGTTGTTATGTGCATGTAGTACATGCAGCCAGTGCATCTTACTGAGCCGATATGCTGGATCAGTGCCCTCTCCATTATTTTTTCAGCAGCAGACTGCTGCTTTGCATGTGCAGTGCTTCATGAGTAGTGGAGGGCCCAACCTATACCTGCATAGACAGCCTGCAGATCTCTGATCAAACTATTTGCTATGTGGAGTTGTAGCCTACTGGTTAATACAATGTCTCCATGGTCAAAGGTCCAGGTTTTGATTTCCACTTGTTCATTTTGTGCCTGGGTGCACTTGCCCACCTCACATAGTCTTGGCTTTGCTGTGACCTGCAGACAATCATTCTTCTACATTTCTATGCCTTATGGCGACACGTTGGGTAGCCCAGCATAGCATTCCCCATCATGGACATCTGTGAGCATGGCTTTAGTGGCTCTGCTATGGCGCATTGCAGTGGGTCAGTGATGTATATGCAGCAGATGTCTGGGTCAACTGGTATAGATGTGTTTCTGTTTTGCCATCATTGTGACCTCTCAGCTTTACGTAAAGAGGATATATCTCATACATTCAGGCACCTAACACTTGTTGCATAGCCATCCCCTGCACTGTTCTGCCATCATTACTTGCCCCACATGGGGCAAATGGGTTCAACTTGTCCCTTTCTATAATGCCACTCTGTTGGGTGTATTGTCTTGCAGTTGCACAGGCTGAGGCACCAGTCCCACCCGTACAAATGGTGTTTCATGTACCCCATGTCACTGCTACTTTTGGTTCACACACACCAAATACTTTTGGCCTGTATGATCTCATACATCCAGTCACCACACAAATTGCAAACTCTCTGTTTGGAAAATCCATGGCACAGCCCTACACCTACCATCTGACAGGGAGATTCATTGTGGGGCAGTTTACTGCCAGTAAGCTGTCCCACCATGGCCATCAGGGGTCATTTGCAGCAGTTAGCCATATCATGCACACCTCCCCTGTGACTGCTCCACATGAGCACTCATGGACAATCCTCCCTTTGCTGCCCACATCAGGAACATTCTGCTTCCACTGTCCTGGCCTATGGCATGCCGCACACTAACAGTACATCTGGATACATGTCCACACCTCACAAACACTATAATATAACTTATGGCATGGTGTATGCTTTCAGGAGCATCTAGGACTGCACGCCTGTCACAGAGCCCCCCCGCTGCTACATCTCCTCTGCTGACTCTGCTGCCACAATCACCCACCCATGACACTGCCAACACCCACTACCAGCATCACTAGGTAGCTGCCTATCTCGCCTAGTCAACAGCACAGACCTGTTGCATGGTCAGACATGCTCATCACACATAGCCAGGCATCTGGTGAATCATCTCCATCAGCTACCAATTGTGCTTGCATCCATACCTTCTCCAGTGTCTTCCCTGCCCCCCTTTCAACATTTTAGAGGCTTTCCTTCATGCAAGACACCTTTATACAGCATGTCCTTTTACCGCCCGCTTAGTGCCCTCTACCACCCCTTAATGTCCTGTTACCGCCCGCTAAGTATCCACTAGCATCCCTTAACGCCGGAACGCCTCTGACATGCCCAGCACACTTAGCACATGGTAACCCTTTATCGCTGCTGTTACCGCACAGAAAAGACTGCTCCTTTACCGCCGTTTAGTAAACATACCCCTTGTTCTTTTGATTTTGTTTTTTACTACATTTCTCTCCTTGGTGCTCAGGGTTATCACCTAGTGTCTCTCTTTTGCTATCTTCATTTCTCTGTTTCACTTTTTCCCTATGCCTTATCTCTCTTTGCTTGTTTTTCACTTACTTCATTTTGTTTGTGTTTTTCTCTGTATCTTATTTTGCTGCTTGTATCACTCAATTATTTTTGCTGTTTGTACCATCTTTGGTTTCTCTTTTTTAGCGGTTCTTTTTCACCGCATGTGTGCTTTTTACTCTCCTACCACACATTTATTTTCTTTTCTATTTGCTTATAATCTTGAATGACTGGTAATATTCCAATATCAGTTGTTATATTTATATTTATTAGTTGTTATTTATAAGGGAACATCTTTCAAAGCATGTATATGTAAGTCTACAGATACATTTTACCCTCAGAGTTTATAACATTTTTCAAAGGGAAAAATTTGCTTTTAAAACTGACTGGGAAAAGTATACACATACATCTGCATCCACTATTTGTGTGGGTATTTTTTTGGAAATTCAAAAGTATAAATGTGAGTGCATTCTCTTCCCCAACCAAATCCCTGGAGCACTTTGATATGCACAAAAAATACCAAACAAAAGAGTATTCTGGAGTTAGTGTTCATTTTCATTAATAAAGAGAACATGAAGTAGACTTTTATGTTTACACAATTGGACTCTGGATACCATATTTCTCTCCTCCATTTTCCCTCATGCCAAGATGTGCTCTATAACTCTGTCCCACCACAGATGTGTTCTCTTGTCTCTTCCTACTACAGATGTTCTGTCTTCCACTTCCCCTTTTCCAATGAATTCTATTTCTCCCAGTCATCAACATCACTATGATTACCGGATGTACTGCTTCCGGTTTAACCGGCAGAACATGATAAAGCCATTGACACATTTCTTCTTCAGTGGGAAAGGGTAGTGGAGTTTCTTCAGTGGTTTGAGCTGCCGGAAACCATGGCCTCTCTTCCTTTTGCGACTGCTGTGATGTGAGCACCGGCTCCTTTGGTATGGGGTCCACGTATAGTCATCGTTTTCCTCACTAGAGGATGCGGTGCAGTCCAGCCCTGGGCAAGAATCCTGAGAGGATTTAAAACAATAATCTTTGGAATTTATCAACACAAATAGATGTTATATGAATTTAGCACTATTTTATTTTTGTAAGATTTCATACAATTAATGATCAACGCATCATGTAAGTACCCTAGGCAAAGAAATTCTCTGTTGTAAAGCGCATACAGCCTAATTGAATCACAGAGAAATACTCTCAGAGGTCAAACAGAGCGTCTGAAGGAAAGGTAGGGCAGGAACTCACAGGACTCATTAAAATCCTGAATTTGAATTCCACCCTGTATCTGCACCCACCCTCTTCCCATCCACATTCTAAAGTGATGCCATTGCCCCAAATTCCTCCCTTTTCTAGAAACAACCTTCATGATTTCCTGTAACTGCTTCCTGTATGTTTTGCTGTCTTTGCCCTTGCTTGAAGTCCCTGCTCCATTCTCCTTTCCTGCTCTCACTGTCACTTTCCTTGTTCACCCATCCTCCTCACCTCCTGCAGTAGCTGATTATTCCAAGCCGAAACTAACTCAGACACTCCAGAACTGGGGCTGGAGTCAGTTCTGCTGGTTTCACTGACCGAGAGATAGCAGTGATCCAGAGAAAATGCAGATTGGAATAGGTTGAGAGAACCCCGTGGAGTGTTGGGAACTGTCTGATCAGGGTCCTGCTGTGCAAACACAAATAAGACAGGAAAAAGTCAAAAATGGATGAAAATGTGAAGTATTCCTTTGTATGGAAGTAATTTTCGCTATACGAATATTTTGTTTATCAGAACATCTATTCACAGACCCAGCATATCCCTTCTTAGAAATAAAATAAAGTTACTCACCAGTAGCAGATGTTTTCCATGGACAACAAGATAAGTCCTCACATATGGGTGATGTCACCAAGGGAGCCCTGCATAGGAACTTCTCTCAGTTCCTGCTAGAAGCTTTTAGGGCAGTCCCTCCACGCAAGTGCATGTATTCCCACCTGCCACCTCTATGCCTCATCTTTTCAATCTGGTAATGAGCTTAGCAGACTATAAGTCCAAGGGGAAATAGAAAGGTTGTGAGAATTTATCCTGTTGCCCATGTAGAACATCTGGAGTTTAAATGGCACCACTTGAAAGACTCACACAATTAGGACGTCTTGTTGGCGTTCTGGGAAGGAGCGGAGGCGGCGACAGTCGATAACTGGGCAGCGGCGATATTGCATGCTGCCTGGTTAGCAACCTGCGGCTAAAAGATAGACGCAGCAAAAGCTTTCCTATCTTTTAGCCGCAGGAGCTAACCATGCAATATGCAATATCGCTGCTGTTCAGTTAGCTACTGCGGCTGGGAAGCTGTGCGGCAAGCCCAAGTATTCAATGTCGGGGCCACATATGACCCTGGCACTGATTATCTGGGGTTAAGGGTTGGCGCTGACAGCTATGTGCCGTAGTGGCACATAGCCGCCTTAGATGAATATTGGGCCTTTTGGCGGTCATTCCGAGACGTGAATAGCAAGGATGGACATCCCATTGGGACGTCCATTCCCTCTATTCAGCCCCTCTGCCGACCCCAACTAACTTCCCCATATGTTGTACGGGGAGGTTAGATAGGGGCAGGAAAGGGGCATTGCAAGGGCATTGTTAGGGTGGGCAGAGGATGGTCTGTGGCTCTGGACATACAGGGCCAATTCCAATGTTGGCCCTGTACATCCAGGGCCAGCAGACTGAACGGGGAACTTATTCCACCTCTGAGGTGGAATAAGTACCCCTAGTTGGTGGGGGACGGCAGGCCTGGGTGGTGGGGGAGGTAGGAGAGGGTGGAGGAAATTCCCCACAGCCTGATCCTGGCCTTGGGAGGCCAGATCAGGAGTCAGGTTGCGGGGAATGAACAATCTGTTTGGCGGCTAGGGATCGCGCTCCTGAATGGAGCCGCGGTGCCATGGCAATCAGACGCCATGGTGCTGTGGCTCCATTCAGGAGCCTTGACTAAGTTAGCCGGGCTAGGCTTATACGTGCAGGCCGACTGGAATCGGGGTCCCAGTCTGCACATACATGCCTGGACAGGATTCTGATCCTGCAGGGCTAGACGTGCCCCGCGGGATCAGAATGCCATCTAACTCTGTGCATGACATGATAAATAAGAGAAGGAATACCACAGAAAGCTCATCATGAGGTTTTTAAACCGCCCCAGAAAATTATTCGATATTGTAAACTCTCTAGTAAAAGACCCTGCTCAAAGCAATTTGTTTTATTTTGTTACATTTTTATACTACACTGGAATACTACCTAGTTTGGTGTACAACATAATAAACACTATGTCATAATACAGCAATAAAAATAAACAATAAGAATAAGCATAAACCCAAACCAACCCACCCAATAATCCTCAGACCCCCAAAGCAGGACCAAAAGCTCACCTAAAAAGAAGAGTCTTAACAGCCTTTCAAAATAGTCACAAATCATCCAGCAATCGCAGCTCTTGTGGAAGAGAATTCCACAGTATCGGGCCTTGAACAGAAAATGCCCTATCCCTATGTCGGGCTTTATGCACTGCCCGAACAGACAGTACCACCAGCAAACGATCCAACTAGAATCGCAATACACGGGCTGGTGAGTAAACCACCAACCTAGAACAAAGGCAACCAGGTGCCTGATTATGGAGCACCTTATACACAATGCTAAACCTTAAATTGGACCCAGAAAACCACCGGCAATCAATGCAGCTGAACAAACGTTGGCATTACATGATCAAACTTCTGTAAACATTTAATTAACCTGGCATCACTATTTTGCATTAACTGAAGCTGGGACACGTTCTTCTGATGAAGCCCTACAAGACATTGCAGTAATCAAGACGTGGCATAAAAAATGCCCATGTCACTGTAGGCAAAAAAACCTTCAGCCAAATAAGGCCGCATTTAGCAAATCTGCTGTAATAAAAGAAAGAAATTCTTGAGCACCGAAAAATCATGGAGGCCCAAATCCAGAATAACCCCGATAGCAACCAACAATGATAACAACCTATGCCCACAAGCCTCAGCAAGATATGCAAGGACAACAATGACATCCAAATAATATCAACCAATGATGGTTTATGGTTTATTAAAATTTGTTATACAGCCCTTTGGAACAGCAGAGCGGTGTACACAATAAAAATTAAAAATGAGAAAGGAACTCCAGTAAAATAGAAAACAAAGTAGATACAATTGACAAGACAGCAGAACATAAGGGAGGAAGGTAGGAAAGGGTGATAAGATTGGTATATAGAAATATCACGGGATGGGAGTAGACAGGATCCTGCAGTACTGAGGAGCTAGATCAACTTACTGGCCCTTGCCAGTCATTTGACTCACTCTTTCAAGAGCATTTGGAAAACATCAATATAAATCTTAATACCACTACATCCCTACTTGATCCATGTCTAGCCAGCTAGATCAAGATAGCCCACCAGGAAACTAAGTCCAGAATCATCCAACAATCCCTTATGTGGGGCTGTATGCCTAACAGTCTCGAGTGCATTTGTGCATCCAGAACTAAAGAATACCACACTACAGTAGACATATAAAGAGCTCAAGTTCCTATATCCTGCCCATATTTTCTGGTGAAAATAATTGAAAAAACAGTTCTGTATCAGCTCTAAGATTGTATTAACACACAAGCACCTTTAGACTCTCACCAACATGATTTCAGACTCGACCATGGAGTCAACACCCTCCTAACAGCATCATAGTCAGACTAATAAAGAGAATCGAGATGCCACAAAAGGAATTCATCCATATATTCCTGGACAAAGCAGCAGCATTTAATTCAAACCACATTATTGTCACGCTTACAGAACTTAGGCATCCACAGTACTATTTTGGAATGGTTCCATTCCTATCTCACAGGACATCAACAACAGATAAAGCTTGGGATACATAAATCTGCTCTGAATATCGGCACCTTGATTTCCTTAATTAACCCTCTTAAGTTGTAATCTGTTCTAGAAGTTCAGTGTAAATCTACAATTCCAATACATCCTGGTCCTTGTAAACGCCTATAGTTTAATGTTAACTGTAAAACTATTTTGATTCTAAGATAAAGCCAGGGCTAGCCCATCCATTAGGTGAGCTAGGTGGCGGCAGTGGCACACATGACCAGCAGGGCTGCCCCCCCCCCCCCAGCTGCCGCCAATTTCTTTTGGGGGGGAGGCAGGAGGTGGCAGCAGCAATATTTCCAAAAGTGGCTGCTTTTTGCCGCCACTCTCTTGCCCTTAGCAAGCCATGTCCTTCAACACACATGGCCTGCCACTTCTGACCCCCCTCCAACAGTCAGTCGCGTTGGAAGAGGATCAGAAGCAGCAAGCCATGTGTGCTGAAGGACATGGCCTGTCGCGGGCAAGAAAGCAGTGGTAAAAACCAGCCACTTTTGGAAATACTGCCGCTGTCGCAATCCACCTCCCCATCCCAAGAACCCTTGGCCGGCCCTGGTTAAAGCAGTATATAAAAATGACTAAATAAATAAAAACATTTGTTATAGGTGAGTAAATTTTTCTCCATGGACAAGCAGGATAAGTGCTTACATATGGAACTCCTCTAGCTACCGGCTATCTCGAAAAGAAAAAGTGGCAAACAGACGGGCTGCAGAAAAGCTTAGCACAGCAGAAGACTGTCAGAGGGATCAGTCAGGGCCAACCCGTCCACTAGGCAGGCTAGGCCTCTGTAAAATCAGGGCCACTGGGCCACCAAGGTTTAGTTTTGTTTGGTGGGGAAGGGATCGGGAGCCATTGGGCCACCATGTCTTTTGTTTCTGTTGGGGGGTCGGTGCCTGGGGGGGTCCCAAAGGTTTCTGCCACCCCAGGCAGAAGCCCCCGCTGTGTCACTCCCCCCCACCATGCCGCAACATGCCACCCTTCCCTGCTGCCACATGACCTGCCGCTCCTGATCCTCTTCTGGAAGCAGGGGGGTCAGAAGCAACAGGTCACGTGGCAGCGGGGAATGGCAGCATGTCGTGGCATGGTGGGGAGAGCGGCACGGTCAGGGCTTCTGCCTGGGGTCGCAGAAACCCTTGGCTGGCCCTGGGGCCAGTGACCCCCCAGGCACCGACCACCTAACAGAAACAAAAGATACGGTGGCCCAGTGGCCCCCAATTCCTTCCCCACCAAACAAAACTAAACCTTGGTGGCCCAGTGGCCCTGATCCTCCTCCCCCATCAAGCCAAACTAAATCTTGATGGCCCAGAACTCCCCCCCCCCACCAAACCAAACTAAATCCTGGTGGCCCAGTAGCTCTGAGCCCCTCCACCCTCCCCAGTACCTTAACTGATGATGCAGGAGCATCACTCACATGCTCCCATCTTGTAAAATGGCGTTGCTTGGCCCCACACAGTGCATCCTGGGATGCACCGTGTGGGTTCAGACTGCCATGTAAGGCAAAAAATGCTTTACATGGCAGTGACCCCCTCATGTTGCATCATGGGATGCACAAGCCAGGTGCCACCATTTTACATTTTACTAGATTGCAGTTTTGGGATAGCAGCATATGGGCAATGCTCCCGTCCCATCATTTAAGGTACAGGGGGGTGGGGGGAGGAGAGGGGGGGGAGATGTTCGCGGATGTTGGGCTGCAGGGTTTAGTTTGGTTTGGGGGAGGAATCAAGGCTGCTGGGTTTAATTTGGTTTGTTAGGGGGTGATTGTGGCCACTGGGCCACCAGGTCTTTTGTTTCTGTTGGAGGGTCAGTGTCCAGGGGAGGCACTGGCCTCCTGACAGTGTGTCAATGACATCGGGGGCTTTCTCCATGCCTGGATCATCTGAGATGAAGCATCAAACTTCACCTCAGATGACCTATTTGTCTGGGACTGCATGGCAAACTCTTGCCGACTTCTGTATACATGTATTTGGCTTGTTCTTCCAGTTTAATGCTAACTTTTTGCGCACTGGATAATTTGCATATTGCATCCCATCACAAAATGTCAGTGTTAAACTCACACTATGAAACTCTGTGCTAGAGCTTTAAGCACTGTGCATTAGCGCAAGGTTTCTGCATCAACCTGGGAGTGTCTCAACTGACAAACACTAACTAATACAACAGCTTATTTTTGCAGCAGACCCTTTGGAATACAGCCGGAATGAGGCATCATGGAACAAAAGAAAAAAATGGAACTAGGGGGGATGGAGTTGGCTTTTAATCCATGAACAGATTTTGAAGTACAGTCTGGCCAAATTGGCTGTCTCTTTCCAAACTATAAGATATTGACGTGTGGACTGAGATCCAAGTTGCAGTCTCGCAAATCTTTTCCATGGAGTCTGAGTGCAAGCAGGCCACCTATGCAGCAATGGCTCAGAAGTTGTGAGCCGTGACATGACCTTTGAGTGTCAGACTTGCTTGGACATAAGGGAAAGAGATGCAGTCTGCTAGTCAAATTGAAAGAGTATGTTTGTTGACAGCAGCCCCCAACCTTTTGGGGTCAAAAGAAACAAAAAGATGGACAGATTTCTATGGCTTTAGTCTACTGCAAATAGAGGGCCAAGGCTCTCTTGCAGTCCAATGTGTGCAACATACTCTCCCTTTTATGAGCATGGGGTCTTGGGAAAAATGTTGAAAGGACTAATGACTGGTTAAGGTGGAAATCAGATACCACTTTAGGAAGTAATTTAGGATAAATATGCAAAACTAACCTATTGCTGAAAAACTTTGTAAAGAGTTCATCCATTACTAGAGCCTGGAGCTCACTAATCCTGCAAGTTGAAGTGACTGCCATCAAAAACAAGATCTTCCAAGTCAAGTACTTCAGTCCACAGGTATTTAGTGGCTTTAAAGGAGCTTTCATCAGCTGAGTCAAAACCACATTGAAGTCCCAAGACACTGAAGAAGGCTTTAGAGGAGGCTTAATAAGAAGCAAGCTTCACAAGAAGTGAACAACTAAAGGCTGTAGAGAAATGGGATAAGCACCAGTTATATGGAAGGTATTGAAGCAGGTTTTGCAGGGGACAAGTAAAAAGGGTCTAGGGTTTGCCCCTAACACCAGATGTCAAATCTACTCCACTTGAATTCATATAACCTACATGTGGAATCCCTTCCGGAAGCTAGGATGATGGCAACACCAATTGGCAGGTTCAGAGTGGACAAAGCTAACCCCTCAGCATTCAAGCTGTGAGGGCTAGAGATTTGGGGCCTGATATTCGAAGGGCAGTCACACATTTTACAGCCCTGTAAACTGTAACTGCCACTGACAGGGAAAACTGGAATATCCCTGATTATGGCCCTTATATGCCCCGATGCTAACCGCCTACTATCAGGGCGTGTCGGGGGCGTTCCAGGGAGAAGCGTAGACAGAGACGATCGATAACTGGGCAGCAGCAATATTGCATACTGCCTGGTTAGCGACCTGCACCTAAAAGATAGGCGAGAAAAAACCTTGCCTATCTTTTAGGCACAGGAGCTAACTGGGCAATATGCAATATTGCTGCTGCCCAGTTATCTACTGCAGCTTCCAGTGTGTGCGGTGATCTCTGGATATTCAATGCTGGGGCCGCATATGACCCCAGTATTGAATATCTAGGGTTAAGGATCAGTGGGCACAGCTATGCGCCATAATGGCGTTTAGCCTGTCCAAGTGAATATCGATCCTTTGATGTTTGGGTGCAACAAACTTCCCTGGTCTTGCCCAGGCAAACTGGATCCCTGATGGATAGCTCTTACAGAAGAGGAAACCACGGTAGCCTGGGCCAATAATGTGCTATGAAAATTAGCCTGCCCACATCATCTTTGAGCTTCAGGAGATTTTTTTCTATCAGAGGAATCTGAGAATACGTGTAGCAGGGGCAGTGCAAGGATTGGAGGCACCCTAGGTGGGCCCCTCCATCCTGCCATCCCCTTCCGCTGCCACTGCTGCCCCTCTCCGGAGGCCTGCAGCATTAGCAGTGGCTCAGTAAACGTGAGGTAGCACTTACCTCAGGTTGCCGGTACTGTCCCTCACGGTTCCTGTGCTTTATAATACCTCTTCCACCCCCTTCAACGCTATTTTTGGTTTTGAAGTCTGTGTTGGAAGGAGACAGAAGAGGTATCATAAAGCACAGGAAATATGGAGATAGCACTGGTGACCCGCATTTACAGAGCCACTGCCACTGCCACCGCTGCAGGCCTCAGAGAGGCACAACAGCAGAGCCCCCAGAGTGAGCCCCATGTGAACGTGTAAAGAAGATCCTCTTCCCGATGTAGGAGAAACACATCTGAGGCCAGTTTGCTGTGTGTCCCCACCCTGGAGCAGAACTGAGGCACTTGCCTGTTCCAAGGAGTTGGAAACAAATCTATCAAAGAGGTGATCAACTCCTAAAAGAGAGACAGTCACTTCCCCGTTTAGCGTGCATTTATGAGGCTGAAGGACAAGACCCAACTTGTCTACCAGGTCATTCTCCTCGTCTGACAGGTATGTGGCTCTGAGTATCATCCCGTGGGACATAGCAAAGTTCCATATCCTGACTGTTTCCCAACACAAGAGATATGAACCAGTTCCTCCCTGCTTGTTATGAAGTACATTGCAACTTGCTTGTCCATCTGAATCATGGCCAACCTATCTCTGAAAGTCTCTAGAGCATTTGATATTGCTTTCACATCCAGGAAATTTATTTGGTGAAGGCTTTCCTAGGTAGACCACAGGCCATGGGTGTAGAATCCATCTATACAAGTTCACCAGTCCAGTTTGGACAAATCTGTCATCGGCAACTTTAGGTAGGTGGAAATGTAAAAGGGAAGACCTTTTGCTAGAAATAATCCATCCACCAGGACAGAGAATCCTGGAGAAGAGGAATGACAGAGGTGATATTCTTGAGTCTGTGAGTAGACTGTGTCAACTGCGTGCTCAGAGTTCACTGAGCTTGTCTTATGTTGAGATGTGCCAAGGGAGTTATATGAACATTTGAAGCCACTTGGCCCAACATTTTTCAACATGGCTGTTGCTGATACCTGCTAACTCTGTTGTTCTCCTTCCACTATTGCCACAGGATAGGTGAACCTGTCTTGAGGAAGGAAGGCCTGCACCTGAGTCATGTCTAGCAGGGCTCCAATTAATTCCATTTGGTGGGATGGGCTGAAGTTTGACTTGGGATAATTAATGATGAACCCTAGTAGCTCTAGCACCTGGGTGGCCAAGTGTATGGATTCTTGAAGCCTTTCCTGTGTGATGCTCTTGATCAGTCAGTCATCCAGATAGGGAAACATGTGCATTCCCAGTCTACGTAGAAATGTTGCCACAACCACCAGCTATTTCATGAATATGCAAGAAGCGAAGGGAAGGCCAAAGGGCAGTACAGGACGTGACAGGTTCCTACAATAAACTGTAAATACGTCTTGTAACTGGGATGTATCTGTATGTGGGTGTAGCTGTCTTTTAGATCCAGAGAAAATGGCCAATCTCCTTTTTGGAGATAAGGAAGCAAGGAACCTAGGGAAACCATTCTGAACCTTTCCCTAAAGAGAATTTGTTCAGGTCCCTTAAGTCTAGAATGGAACAATATAGCATAGTTACTCACCTGTAACAGGTGATCTCCGGGAACAGCAGGAATTTAGTTTTCACATATGGTCATATGGGTATCGTCAGTACCGACGGAGCCTGTGCGGGAACGCTCCCCAGCGTCCAATAGGAAAGCTTTTGGGAACATCCCACAGCGCCTGCGTGCTGCCTTCCCGCCTTTCCCAACTGTCCCTCTCCAGTTGAGTTTAAAGCTGAGACAAAGAGAGAGGGAAAGAAAGAAAGAGAGAGATAGAGAGATACAACTCCTAGGGCAGGTGGGTGGGTTGTGAAGACTAAATTCCTGCTGTTCCCGGAGATCACCTGTTACAGGTGAGTAACTATGCTATCTCCAGGAACAAGCAGGAATGTAGTCTTCACATACGGGGACTCCCTAGCTGCAGATGCCAGGGAGAAACCCCAGAAGTTGTGTGCGCTTGAGAAAGGGCTCCACTTCCACCCCATGGATCTCTGGCATCCTACCAGGGATGGTGGGTAGGAGTTGATTAATTTATTATTTATTTATTTATAGTCTCTTCTATACCGCACTATTCAGCATCAGCGCGGTTTACAATGAACAAAGAATTTACACATTTCCGATGGTACTTTGTGTTTACAGTTGAACAGGCAAAACAACTTGGATAACAGGGGTAACTATTTACAATTTATAACATAATCATGAACTCTTCATTGGTTTCAGTCTTGGGGGTTTTGGGTGGTCTGTGGGGAGGTTGAAGTGTCTGCATTGGTTACTGGATAATACAAGAGGAAGAGGTGGTGTTTCAAGGCTTTTCTGAACTGCAATAGATCTGGGATTGCTCGGATGCCTTGAGGGAGGCTGTTCCAACACCTCGGAGCACAGAACTTGAAAGCCCTGTTTGCCCTGTTTAAGTATGGAACAGGTGTTGAAGAACAGCCTGACCAAACAAGGCATCCCGGCGGGAGTCCTTGTCTAAGCAGTAATGGGCTGTGAAGGTATGAACCAAGGCCCAAGTAGTTGCTCGACAGATGTCATCGATAGACACAGAGTGAAGATGAGCCATAGAGGTTGCCATGGCTCTCACATTGTGAGCTGTGACATGGCCTTCAAGAGGAAGGCTCTTACTCTCATAGGCAAAAGAAATACACTGTGCAATCCAGCTGGACAGTGTTCTTTTGGAGACTGGAAGTCCCAAATGACCAGGATCAAAAGTGACAAAGAGTTGAGAGGACTTTCTATCTTGCTGTGTCCTTTGCAAGTAAAAGGCCAAAGCCCTTTTACAGTCCAAAGTATGAAGATTCCTTTCTGCATTTGAGGCGTGAGGCCTTGGGAAAAATGCAGGAAGGTAAACCGCTTGGTTTAAATGAAAAGGTGATACCACCTTTGGCATAAAGTGTGGATGAGTCCTAAGGACTACCTTATCATGATGGAACCCTGTAAAAGGAGGATCAGCCACCAACGCTTGCAATTCACTGATGCGACGTGCTGATGTGACTGCAATAAGAAAGATGACCTTCCAGGAAAGGAATTTCAAAGAGGTAGTAGCTAATGGTTCAAAAGGCGGCTTCATGAGATGCCCAAGAACCACATTTAAGTCCCATGCCACCGGTGGTGGCTTAATGGGAGGCTTAGTTAAAAGAAGGCCTCTCATAAATCTCGCTATGAGAGGAAAGAGGTTGTCCATTTAGAGGCTTGAAAGAAGCTGCAATAGCACTTAAATGAACTCTCACTGAATTGGTCTGTATTAGACAAATGAAGGAGATACTCCAGTAATGATTCCAGAGGTATCGCAAGAGGGTCAAGGCCCTTCTGCGAACACCATATGGTAAACCTTTTCCACTTGAAAGCATAAGAGCGTCTTGTGGAAGGTTTCCTGGAAGCATAAAGGATATCCTTTACCTGCTGAGAAAGGTTAAGACCATGAAGTTCTAGGCTTTCAGCAACCAGGCCCTGAAATGGAGAGACTGGGGATTGGGATGCCACAGCATCCCGTCCTCCTGAGAAAGGAGATCTGGAGCAGATCCTAACTCCAGAGGCGGAGCTTGAGAGAGATGCAGGAGCAGAGGATACCACATTTGCCGTGGCCAATGTGGAGCTATGAGAATCATATGACCTCTTTCTCTCTGAAGCTTGAACAGGGTTTTGGGAATTAGGGGAATGGGTGGAAAGGCATACAGGAAGTCCTGGCCCCAATGAAGGAGGAAAGCATCCCTGGCCTGGAACAGAACCGGGGAAGTTTGGCATTCGGCGGACTTGTAAAGGGTCTATGTCTGGGTTTCCCCAAATTTGAAAAATTATGGCTACTTGGTCTGCATGAAGAGACCATTCGTGTGGAAGTAGAACTCGACTGAGTCTGTCTGCCCAAGAGGTTTGAATGCCTGGAAGATACACCGCAAGGAGATGAATCTGATGCTCTCTGGCGAGGGCCCATAGTCACAAAGCTTCATTGCAGAGCGACAGAGAGCCTGTTCTGCCCTGCTTGTTCACATAGAACATGGCTACCTGATTGTCCATTTGAACTAGGACTGTCTTGTAGCTGAGCTGGGTGTGGAATACTCGAAGAGCAAGGAAGATTGCTCTGAGTTCCAGGAGATTGATGTGTAGATAGGTCTCCTGTGGAGTCCAGGTACCCTGGGTAGAGAGGCCTTGCAGGTGGGTTCCCCAACCCACCTGTGAGGTATCTGTTGTCAGAGTGGCTTGGGGTGGGGGTTGTTGGAAAGAGGACCCCACCAAAAGGTTTTGGGGTGATTGCCACCATTGGAGAGACAAAATAAGATGATCTGAGTTTGTTATTTTGTCTGACAGGCAACCTGATGCCTGAGTCCATTGAGTGGATAAAGTCCACTGGGCTGCCCTCATATGGAGGCGAGCATAAGGAACGACATGCACAGTGGTTGCCATGTGGCCTAGCAATTGTAACATTTCCCGAGCAGTGAGGTGAGGCTTTAGCACTGCTTGAGAAGCTAACTGCACAATGCGAAGGCAGCGGGGCTGTGGAAGATAGGCCCTTGTCTTTCTGGTATCCAGCAGAGCTCCTATAAACTCTAGAGACTGAGTGGGAGCAAGGTGGATTTTGGGAAGTTTATGACAAGTCCCAAATACTGAAGGACGTGCATTGTGCGAGAGAGAGAAATCCTGGCCTCTGGCTCTGAAGGGGCTCAAATGAGCCAGTTGTCTAAGTAAGGGAAGATGAATATTCCTAGGGTGCGAAGAAATGCTGCCACCACAGCCATGCATTTTGTGAACACCCTTGGTGCCAACGCCAGGCCAAAAGGAAGAACCCTGTATTGGTAGTTCTTCCCTTGAAATAGAAAGCGAAGGAACTTTCGATGAGTTGGATGGATGAGAACATGAGTGTACGCATCCTTGAGATGTAGAGAACAAAGCCAATCCTGACTCTGAAGGTATGGCAGCAGAGTCCCTAGAGAAATCATTTTGAACTTCTCTTTGAACAGGAATTTGTTCAATTCTTTGAGGTCCAAAATGGGTCTGTGTCCTCCTGTTTTCTTTGGAATAAGAAATATGGGGAGTAGAACCCTGTACCCTGTTGGAGAATGGGTACCTCTTCTATTGCCCCCTGAGCAAGAAGCAGAGTGACCTCTTGACCTAACTGGGCGTTGAGAGAGGTCTGAGAATTGAACTGTCTTACCATTGTAGGAGGGGGCAAGCTGAGGAAATGAAGCTTGTACCCCTCTTTCACAATGGACAGAGTCCAATTTTCTGCTGTTATCTGCCCCCATCTGGGGGCAAAATGACATAACCTTCCTGGAATGGTGGAAGGCTCCGGGGCGTTCAGGGCCAGGAAGGCAAAGTTCTCTAGATAGGAGTCAAAGCCCCTGTGGAGGCTGAGTCTGCTGAGCCAGCTGAGGCTTAGCAGCTTTTGTTTTTCTTTGCCTAGGTTGTTGCTGCTGTCCCTTTTGGGCAGACTGACCTAAACAATGCCCCTGCTGGGAATAGGAGGGGTAAAACATCTTCTTCTTACTGAAGAATAGTTTCTTGTAGGATTTTTTCCTTGCAGGATCAGCTGAAGATTTAGACAATCTATCCAAGGTGATATAGAGTAGTTACTCACCTGTAACAGGTGTTCTCCAGGAGCAGCAAGAATCAGTCCTCACATATGGGTGACGTCGGTGCCGATGGAGCCCCCGTGCGGAGCATTTCCCCAGCTTTCATAGAGAGCCTTTGGGAATGCAGCGCTCATGCGCGGTCCCCTTCCCGCCCAAGAGTGCAATCTTGCTCAGTCTGATGACATAGCTAAAAGACAGCAAAAATAGCAAAAATAATCAT
This sequence comes from Ichthyophis bannanicus, assembly GCA_033557465.1. Lineage (NCBI taxonomy): Eukaryota > Metazoa > Chordata > Amphibia > Gymnophiona > Ichthyophiidae > Ichthyophis > Ichthyophis bannanicus. The sequence continues at coordinate 100,280,280 of CM066039.1, forward strand.
ATGACTGCAACTCCAAGGGGAGGAGGGAGGGTTGTGAGGACTGATTCCTGCTGCTCCTGGAGAACACCTGTTACAGGTGACTAACTACTCTTTCTCCAGGACCAAGCAGGAAGTCACATATGGGACTCCCTAGCTCAGGGCTACCAGAGGCCCCAAACTGAAAAATTGAGCTCCCTCTAGAGCCTCAGCATGCAAGAACAGAATCTTCTCTGATAACGCCCCCGAAAGGTAGCCCAACACCAGGGCCGGAGGGTAGGAGTTGCCTAGACCCCAAAGAGATTATGGAGTACCGCTTGCCCGAAAGCACTGTCCCTGCGGGACTCCCTCTCAAGGCAGTAGTGGGCCGCAAAAGTCTGGCTTGAAGACCAAGTAGCGGCTCGGCAGATGTCTGCCAACGGAACAGAGCGGAGATGAGCCACTGACGCAGCCTTCGCCCTGACACGGTGAGCCGTAACTCGACCCTACAACGAGAGGCCAGCTGCCCTGTAAGCCCAGGCGATGCAGTCAGCTACCCATATGGACAAAGTACGCTTGGAGACAGCCAACCCCAACTTATTGGGGTCATAAGAGATGAAGAGCTGAACCGCCCTCCGGTGCTCCCGCATACGGTCAAGGTAGAAGGACAACGCCCTCCTACAGTCCAGGGTATGCAAGACCATCTCAGCCTGGCTAGCATGAGGCCTGGGAAAGAAAGTCGGAAAAACCACCTCCTGATTGAGGTGGAAAGAGGAGACAGCCTTTGGAAGGAACGTAGGGTGAGTCCGTAAGACTACCCTGTTCCTATAGAACCTAGTATAAGGTGCTTCCAATACTAGGGCCTGAAGCTCACTCACTCGCCTTGCTGAGGTAAGGGCTACCAGAAATAGCGTTTTCCAGGACAGAAAACGCAGAGGGCAAGTAGCCATAGGTTCAAATGGTGGGCAAGTAAGACGTTGCAAGACCACATTCAAATCCCATTCAGTGGCAGGTGGATGCACTGGAGGCTTAAGCAAAAGCAGGCCTCTGAGGAAGCGAGCCACCAAAGGATGGCTGGAGAGAGACTGACCCTCCACCTGTGAGTGGTGTGCTGAAAGAGCACTAAGATGAACTCTAACAGAATTGGACTTAAGGCCTAGGTTGGACAGGTGAAGCAAATACTGCAGCACCACTGGTACCAGGCATGAGAAGGGATTCTTGTTGTGTTGAGTACACCAGGTAAGAACATAAGAACATAAGATATAAGAACATAAGAAATGCCATACTGGGTCAGACCGAGGTCCATCAAGCCCAGTATCCTGTTTCCAACAGTGGCCAATCTAGGTCATACGTACCTAGCAGTTTCCCCAAAAGACACAGGTTCTGCAGTGCTTGTACTAGGCCAAGCATTGATATCCTGGGTCCCTTTTTAATAGTGGTTTATGGACCTTTCCTCCAGGAACTTGTCCAAACCTTTTTTAAACCCAGCTATACTAACAGCCCTTACTACATCCTCCGGTAACAGATTCCAGAGTTTGATTACACGTTGAGTGAAGAAATATTTTCTCCTATTTGTCTTAAATAGTTTACCCTGTAGCTTCATTACATGTCCCCTAGTCCTTCTATATTCTGATAGCGTAAACAATTGATCCACGTTTATCCGTTCCACTCCATTCATTAATTTATACACCTCTATCATATCTCCCCTCAGCCGTCTCTTTTCTAGGTTAAAGAGCCCTAACCTTTTTAGCCTCTCTTCATAGGAGTAGCCTTCCATCCCCTTCACCAATTTGGTGGCTCTTCTCTGTACTTTTTCTAATAACTCTATGTCCTTTTTAAGATACGGTGACCAGAATTGCACACAATATTCAAGGTGCGGTCGTACCATGGAGCGATACAGAGGCATTATAATATCCTTTGTTTTATTCTCCATCCCTTTCCTTATGATACCTAGCATTCTATTTGCTTTCTTGGCCGCCGCTGCACACTGGGCGGAGGGTTTTAACATGTTATCCACGATGACTCCTAAATCTTTTTCCTGGGTGGTGGTTCCTAATGTAGAACCTTGCATTGTGTAACCATAGTTTGGGTTGTTCTTCCCTAGGTGCATAACTTTGCACTTGTCCACATTAAATTTCATCTGCCATTTTGATGCCCAGTCTTCCAATTTATCAAGATCCTCTTGCAATTTTCCACAATCCTCTTGGGTTTTAACAACTTTAAATAGTTTTGTGTCATCTGCAAATTTGATAACCTCACTCGTTATTCCACTTTCCAGGTCATTTATGAATATGTCAAAAAGCAGCGGATCCAGCACAGATCCCTGGGGTACACCACTATTCACCTTTCTCCATTGGGAAAATTGGCCATTTAGCCCTACCCTCTGCTTTCTATCTTTTAACCAGTTCCTGATCCACAATAGTGCACTGCCTCCTATACCATGACTCTTTAGTTTTGCCAAAAGTCTCTGATGAGGGACCTTGTCAAAGGCTTTCTGAAAGTCCAGATACACAATATCAACCGACTCACCTTTGTCCACCTGATTATTCACTCCTTCAAAAAAAATAACAGATTAGAGAATCTACACCACTTAAGGGCATAAGACTTTCTGGTGGACTGCCTCCTAGAGGCCAAGACTATGTCCTCCACTTCCCTAGGCAGTAGTAAAGGCACTAGGACTACCCTTTCAGCAGCCAGGCCATCAAATTGAGGGACTGGAGATTGGGGTGCAAGAGGGATCCCTGCTCCTGAGACAGGAGATCGGGTTGCATCCCCAGAGGAAGAGGAGCGTCCACTGCCACTTGCAACAGTAGTGGGAACCAGGGTTGCCTTGGAAACCTGGGGGCCACCAGAATCACTGAGGCCTTGTCCCGGGTCACCTTGAATAGTGTCTTGGACACCAGAGGCGTGGGAGGAAACGCATATAGGAGGCCTGTAGAACATGGAATGAGAAAGGCATCCGCTGCTACTCTGAGAGGATGCGGTTGTCAGGAACAGAACCTGGGTAGTTGACGGTTCAGAGGACTGGCAAAGAGATCTATAGTTGGAAGACCCCATCTCAGGAAGATCTGTTGAACCACTAAAGGATTCAACTGCCATTCGTGCGGCTGCAGGATCCTGCTCAATCTGTCCACCAGGTAATTCTTCTGACCTGGGAGGTAGACTGCTTTGAGAAGAATGCCATGATTGACTGCCCAGGAGCACAGTTTCTGCGCTTCCTGACATAGAAGGCGGGACCCTGTGCCCCCTTGTTTGTTCACATAGAACATAGCCACTTGATTGTCCGTCTGAACCAAGATGGACTGGTGAGAGATGAGATGAGAGAAAGTCCTCAGGGCTAAGCGGATAGCTCTCAGTTCCAAGAGATTGATCTGCTGTGCGGCCTCCCAAGGAGTCCACAGGCCTTGAGTACATGTCTCTTGGCAATGTGCACCCCAACCTTGAAGAGAAGTATCGATTGTCAGCACCTGAGAGTGTGGAGGTGCCTGAAAAGGCACCCCTTGCACCAGATTCGGAAGATGAAGCCACCACTGCAGAGAAGACTCTAGTAGGTTGGACACCCTCACTTTGTCCGTGAGGTTTCCTGTGGCTTGGTGCCACTGAGTCCTGAGGCCCCATTGAGCTGGCCTCATGTGTAGACGGGCATTTGGAGTTACATGGACAGTGGATGCCATGTGGCCTAAGAGCCTCAGGAATTGTCTGGCGGAGACCAGAGAATTGCTGTGGAATAGCCTGGCTAGAGCTATCAATCTGTGGGCCCTGTCCACTGGTAGAAAGGCCTTTGCCTGAAAGGTGTCCAGTCGAGCTCCTATGAACTCCATGTTCTGGGAGGGTTGCAAACTGGACTTTGCGAAGTTTATGACAAACCCCAGGTGCTGAAGCAGAGCGACAGTGCGAAGGGTGGCTTGATTGGCTCATCAGGGGTCAATCCCTGCAAGAGGCCAATCATCCAGATATGGAAAGACAAAGAGGCCTTGAACCCTGAGGTAGGCCGCTAACACCGCCAGGCACTTGGTGAATACCCTGGGGGCGGATGTAAGGCCAAAAGGCAGTACTCTGTACTGATAATGGTTTCCTCCCACTACAAATCTGAGATATTGTCTGTGGTCTGGATGAATAAGGATGTGAGTATAAGCATCCTTTAGATCTAAGGAGCATAGCCAATCTCCCTGCTGGAGGTAGGGCAGCAGAATTCCAAGGGTAAGCATCTTGAACTTTTCCCTCTGCAGGAACTTGTTCAGGTTTCACAAGTCTAGGATAGGTCTGAGGCCTCCAGTTCTCTTTGGTACCAGGAAGTACCTGGAATAGAAACTGTGACCTCTCAGGTGGTGGGGCACCGGTTCCACTGCCTGTTCCTTCAGAAGACCTGCCAACTCCTGCAGGAGTAAGTCCCTGTGCAGAGGGAGTCTGGGAGGCTCCCCTGGAAAATAGGAGGGGGGTACCTGGTGGAAGTGGAGGAGATAGCCCTTCTGGACTATACTTAGAACCCAGGTATCCCTTGTGACGGCTGACCACCTGTGGGCAAACAAGGCCAGCCTGCCTCCAGTGCTGATGGGGGCCAGCTGAGGAGGAGAGGCTATGCCATTGCAGTCAAAAGCCCCCTCCCTGCTGAGCAGGAGCCTGAGTAGGAGGCTTGGGGGCCTTCTGCCTACGGGGCCCATGACCCTGCCCCTTGGCCTACTGACCCTGTTGGGGAGCTACAGAGGCCTGATAATGAGGGTACTGTTTATAGGCAGATGACTTCCTCGGGTAAAAGGTCTTTTTTCCTGAGCCCTTCTTCTTCTGAGAAGGGGCAGAGGTTTTTCTGGACAGCCTTGTCCAGGTAAGAGTCTTGGTCTCGAGTTCAGCAGCCTTGTCAGCCATGGGCTTGCCAAAGAGGTTTTCACCTCGGCAGGGGACATCGACCAACTTGTCCTGCACCCATGGCTCGAGGTCTGATAACTGTAGCCAAGCCTGACGGCGTGCACCAATGCAGGCCGCGGCTACTCAGGCTAAAGCCTTGAAGCCATCATAGGCTGCTCGAGATATAAACTTCGAGCACTCATGAATACCCGGGGACAGAGCATTGAACCTCTGCAAAGGTTCCTCGGAGAGACCAGCTGAGAACCCGGCAATCTCCTTTGCCAGGTCTCGAAGGTACATGCCCATGTACAGCTGGTAGGTCTGGACACGGCAAGCAAGCATAGAGCCCTGGAAGCACTTCTTACTGAGGGCATCCATGTTCCGGGCCTCCTGGCCGGGAGGCACCAAGGAGTGCATCTTCTGACTCTTCAGACAATGTATGGCCGATTCCACAACCATGGAGTGGTGCGGTAATTGTGCCTTTTGGAACCCGGGGCTCTTGCGGACTCGATAGATGGAATCAACCCGCTTGCTTAAAATCGGCGTCGATGCTGGCGCCTCCCACATGTGGAAGAGAAACCATTCCAGCATCGGAGGAACCGGAACAGTAAAGGCCTCCTTCGGAGGAGAGGCATACTGTAGGGCCTCGAGCTCCTCGGCTCGAGGCTCCTTCTCGGGATCCGCGGGGAATGCCAAAGCCTTGGCCATGTCTCGCACGAAGTCCGAGAACTGGGTATCCTCCGGGGGGACCTTCTCCGAGGCTCGGACTCAGGCGAGTCCGAAGGAGCGCACCAAGTCCGAAAGGTGTCGGGCGACTCCTCATCCTCCGTCTCCCAGCTGGACTCGGAGGAGGAATCGAGCAGCTCCGGTCAGGCAGGCATCGATGCCATCCGCCCCGACGCCGAGAGTACCGGCATCGACGACCTCGGTCCCAAACGGGAGGCCGAGGGGGACCTTGGCCGAGGATCGACTTGAGCTCCCATGGACTCGAGGATCGGCTCGGCCTCCGGAGTCGACTTGGACGTCGATGTCCCGGTGGTCGGGGCAGATGCACCGGTGAGAACGGCGATCAGTGCCCGCTGCTGTTCCATGAAGGCAGCCAAGCTGCTCTCCAAGGCCGTCAACCTGAGTCCGAGCTCAGGAGACTCAGCAGCCCCCGACGGGCCCCGGAGGTGCCGGGCCCGACGTCGGCTCCCCTGGAGGTGAGTCCATGAGGACTACAGTACTCACGTGACCCGGGGACTCCATCTCCACACGAGGTTGTTTTGCAGGCCTCTCCAACTCCGAAGACCCGGGACAGCGCTCGGGGCTATGCGATTTGGCCCTCGAGGAGCCAAGTGCGTCCACCGACGACGCCCTCGCGGGTTTTTTCTTCTTTCAGTGGAGCCTCGACACTGCTCGGGGCCGGAGTCCCGAGATGTCGAGGCCTCTGACGAGGTCCGGGCCCTACCGGACGCGGAGTCAGAGAAGATTCTTTCCTTTTGGTGCTGCCGACTCCTTAACGCCTTAGAGGACATCTTCCCACACGGACCACAGATCATCGGGTCATGATCGAGTCTGAGGCACCGGAGACAGCAGTCATGTGTGTCGGTGAGAGACATAAGTTTCTTACACCGATCACACTTTTTAAACCCGCTGGCAGCCATCGGGGGAAAAAAGGCCCCTGCAAGGTCAAAAGACAGGGCTGCCAGTGAAAAAAGAAAAAATGGCATGAACGCTAGTCACTAAGGACAAAAACCGAAAAAGAGATCCGGGCTCAATACCGACGTATCGGGCCCAGGCGGGAAAGGGAAACCAGCGTCGAACCGAAGAAAAACAGGTTAACGCAGAGAAAATCAACTTTTTCCTCGGGTGAAACGAATATACATCTGTCGGGCTCCGCGGAAAAAAGAAGACTGAGCAAGATGGCACCCTTGGGCGGGAAGGGGACTGCGCATGCGCGCTGCATTCCCAAAGGCTTTCTATGAAAGCTGGGGAAATGCTCCGCACGGGGACTCCGTCGGCACCGATGTCACCCATATGTGAGGACTGACTTCCTGCTTGGTCCTGGAGAATGTCAGCATCTATCTCATTAGCTTTTTCCTGCCAATTCTTGCCATAGAGATTCTCTCCTGTTCAAGGAATATTCCCCAATTTATCCTGTACCCAAAGTTCCAACTCAGATGCCTGGAGCCAGGCAATCCTACGTGCACCTATGGCAATAACAGAGGTTCTGCTTATGCACTCAAAGCAGTCAAAGGCTGCACGATTTACAAACTTGGAAACATCCTGAGCATGTTTGACAAGGGCAAGGTAATCCTGCCTCTTATCATCAGGAAGGAGAGGGCTCATAAGCTCTAAATCTCCCGTGACCTCCTTAAGGAACATTCCCAAATATAATATATAGGAACTGATCCTAGCAGAAAGCATGGAAGCCTGGAAGGTTCGACGTCCAAAGGCGTCAAGAGTCCTACGCTCACGTCCTGGAGGATTAGATGCATGTCTTTTGCACTCTTGATCCTTCTCATAGCTGATTCCACCACCATGGAATGGTGTGGTAGCTGAGTCTTCTGAAACCCAGGACAAGGAGGAACTCGATACATGGTGTCGAGCCTTCGAGAGTGAGGAGAAGTGGTTAGAGGTGTTTCCCACATCCTTAACATAAGATCATGCAAGATCTCATGAACAGGTAAGGTAGCTGCCTCCTTGGGAGCTTTAGGGTATTGCAGGATTTTTAATTCCTTTGCCCTAGGCTCTTTTTCAGGAGCCACTGTGATGGAAAGACCTCGAGCTACATCTCGGATAAAATCCTGAAAGGACATATCCTCTGGAGGAGACATCCTATGCTGAGGAGAAGAAGAATCCTCAGGAAGAAGTACTCTTGTATCGGCAGAGCTTTCAGAGTCTTCAGATTCATCCGAGGATTCAAAGTATCTCCGATCCGGGTGATCGTGCAAGGCCCGTACGGTACTGGTACCGATCGAAGTTGGCATCGGAGGGGTCTGGTACCGACTTGTCGATACCGGATGAATAAGCATGACTCGGTCCCGGTAGAATACCTGCCGATGTCGATGCAGTCGGTACCGGTACCGAGGTCCGTGCTGGTACCGGTTGAATTGTCTGAAGCGGTTTCAAGGGCATCGAGACCGTGAGAAGAGCCGCCAGACTGCATTCAATAGCCAAAAACCTCTGGTCTATCGACACTGCCAATGCTTGGATATCGGTACCGGATGAAGCAGCCGGTACTCCAGAGCATGGCACCAGTAGTTCTGCCGAGGTTGGGGCCTCGAGAACATCCTGGAGCCCCGTTAATGCTTTGGAAGCCGAAGCCTCCCGCTGGGGCAATTTTGCCGGTACAAGTCCCTCAAGGGCAACGCCAGAGGCATCTCGATGCTTAGAAGGAGATCTACCCTTTGAGGACCAGCTAGATTTATGTTTAATTACCTGAGATCCATGGGAGGAAGACGAAGCCCTGGAAGACGTCGATGCCACAGAGGCTACATCGGAGGGAAAAAGGGTGCTAAGTTTAGCAGCTCGGTTCTGCCAGCCCCTCTTTGACATCATCCCACAGGCAACACACTCCGAAATAGAGTGGTCAGGACCTAAACATTTGAGGCACCACTCATGGGTGTCGGTGACGGAGATGGTACCGCCACATTTGGAACACTTTTTAAAACCCAAAGCGTGTTTTTCCATTTTAAAGGAAAAGTTGTGCCTAGTGCCCAAAATGGCACGTGGCACCTGAAGGAGAAATTAGCTGGAAAAGACTCCAGAAGAAAGGGGGTTTTTTTTGTTTTTTTTTTAAGAAAAAGGAAAAAAGAACCGGCGGTACCGGTATAGCGTCGAGGGAAGGCAGACGCAACCACAAAAAAGAATAAAAGGGAATATTTTCTGCAGTGACAGGATGTGTGACCTGTCGGCTCTGCGGAAAACGAAGAACTGGAGAGGGACAGTTGGGAAAGGCAGGAAGGCAGCACACAGGCGCTGTGGGATGCTCCCAAAAGCTTTCCTATTGGATGCTGGGGAGCGTTCCCGCGCAAGCTCCGTCAGTACCGACGATACCCATATGACCATATGTGAAGACTACATTCCTGCTTGTTCCTGGAGATCACCTCATTTTATTTTGGCACTAGGAAATAACTTGAATAAATCCAGCCATTCCTGCCTTGGTGAGATGGGCTCAACTGCATTTGGCATTCTGAAGCACAGAGAGCTCCTGTAGAAGTGTTTCCCGATGCTGAGAGCTGATTGAATGAACTCTTGTTGGGTAATCTGGAACAAGCTCAAACAGGTGCAGTCTGTATCCCTCCCTATCTATTTTCAGGACACAAGAGTCAGAGGTTATAAGGTGCCAGTAATGTGCAATGACAGCAAGCCTCCCTCCAACTGGTATTTTGTCTGGGAGAGGACAGAGGTAGAGGCTATTTTCTCTATGAGCCAGTCAAAATCCCATCCCCAGTTTTGGTTGGGATACTGGCTGAGGCTTATGATGAGGGTGAAAACACAAATGTTGCCTGGTTGGGAGCAGTGGGAGGGAGGAGGATACCTATGCCTATGAGAGTAATAAGACATCTGCTGCCCCCCACTGTGCAACCTCCCAGATGGTGAGATTGGGTCGGAAGTGGGCCTGGAGAGCATTCTTAAGGCATCAGTATGCTGTTTCATCATGGTCATAGACTCCTGGATCTTGTCCCTGAAAAGATTGTCTCTACAGCCAAGTATGACATGTGAACAAGTGGCTCCTGCACATAGGCTGTAAGTCTAAGGCCAGAACCATGAGAGTTTTCTGGGCGCCAGCTCTTATTGAGGAGGCTCTTGATGCCATATCGAAAACACTGTATGTCACTCAGTTAAGGTGAAATTACCTGCTAATTTTCTTTCCTTTAGTTCCTCCAGTCCAGTCCAGACCACCGGGTCTTCACCCCATTCCAGCAGATGGAGACTGAGAATTCCAGGCTTTGGTGATGTCCCCCAGTATAGGAGCCCGGACTCCCACCAAGCCAGTATGTGAATAACAATGCAGAAACCAACACACTTTCTGCTTACTTAACAACTAAGCTAAACTAACTATAGTACAGAGGAGGAACCACAATTTCTTTGGTCCCTGAAGAAAACATCTGCCCCAAGGATGAAGTAACAACCTCCTACTTTGGCAGTGGCCACAGAAGCAGAAGTCAATCACCATCCCTCGCCACGGGTTTGCCTAAAAAAAGCTACAGCGGCGGTATCTGGACTGGACTGGAGGGACTAAAGGAAAGAAAATTAGCAGGTAAGTCCTAATTTAACCTTCCATAGCATCCCTCCAGTCCAGTCCAGATACCGGGATGTACCAGAGTAGTACTCACACGTGGGCAGGACCCGCAAGCCTGGCCTCCAAGACCCTAGCACAGGCCTGCACATCCAACTGGTAATGTTTCACAAAGGTATGGAGAGACCCCCAGGCCGCTGCCGTACAAATATCCGCTGGAGGCATGAAACTGGACTCCACCCAGGATGCCGCATGCACCCTGGTAGAGGGTGCACAGAGCCCCACTGGCAGAATGTGACGACACAAGAGATAAGCAGAAGCAATCAACTCATTGAGCCACCATGCAATGGTGGCTTTTGACACCGCCTCTCCTTTACAGGGGCCTCCAAAGAGGACAAACAAATGCTCCGACTTCCGGAATAGGTGGGTACGCTTCAGATAGCGCCACAGCACACGGTGCATATAAAAACGATGGAGCTGCTCATCACCCCCCTCTGGGAAACCAGGCAGCATGATGGACTGATTCAAGTGAAAGGCAGAGAGGACCTTTGGCAGGAATGATGGAACTGGACGCAAGATCTTGAAAGGGCGCAGTTATTCACCGGTTAGCATTTCTACCCTCCTGTGAGCACGAAAGCGGTTGACCTCATTGGCCTACGTCCGAGTGTGACAATTTGGAATAAAAGTAATGCACATTTATTAAGGTCATACCTTCTCTTTAAATCCCCAGCCCTGCATTCACACTTCAGATGGCAAGGAACACGGCAGATTTCAGTGTGTTCTGCTCGTGTTCTGCTACTCCCTCCTGGGTTGCTTATGATGCCAATAGTTGCTTTACTGATAAGACCCCTCCACTGCATTTAGGAAAGGTTCTGCATGCCTTTTCTAATAGCCTCTATTTTCTTGGGTAGTGCATCCAGTACCGCACCAGGTTCAGCATGGTACGCCATCTCCCGCAGGCAGAAGTGCTACAAAGTGCCACAATTGTGTCCAGGACCAGCGCGGTAAGCCTCAGCCTGCAAGGTGGCCCTTTGCAACTCTTCCGCCCACAGGAGATGGGATCCCTGTGGGCAGTTGGCGCTGATCCATGCATTATTTTTATTCCAAAGTATAAAAGCTAAAATATATTTGGACAATAAAATGCAAAAGAATTGGGCTAGCTACCTATATTTTATCTGGGGGAATACTGTGCAAAAAAATTTAAAATTCTGTGCAAAAATATATCAATAAAACATGCAGACTTTTGTAGAATTTAAAATACTGAGTGCAGAATATTCTAAATTCTTGCACAAAATTTTAAATTTCTTTGAGCTGAATCCCTCCAGCTATAAAGAGTGGGACTTGGAATTCTTGACCCTTTTGACAGCAGATTTGATGACCATGGAATAGTGCAGCAGCTGAAGCTTTTTGAATTCGAGAGCCTTCTGGATTGTATACATGGAGTAGACTTTCTTGCTAACTGAAGGTAGAGAAAAGGGGTCTCCCACATTTTTATCTGTAGCCTCTAAAGGATGGGGTGCACAGGCACGGTCACCACTTTCTTAGTGGCAATGGAATACAGTCGGATATCCAACTCTTCAGCACTGGGTTTCTCCTTCATCTTCAGTGGAAATGGAATGGATTTGGTCATTTCAATAACAAAATCATGGAAAGTAAGCTCCACATTTGGGGACCTGCGACACTCATGAGGAGGGGTGTAATCCAAGGGAAACTCTGGAGACCTTTCAGAGAAGTATTCAGAGTCAAACTAAGATTCCCAGGAGTGTTAGGAATCCAACATCTGAATCTCTACCTGGGTTGACTTCTATCTCGCCAGGGAGGCATATCTCCTTTGAGAGCACTGATGACTTCAGGCATTGTAAGAAGCAATTGCCTTCCGAAACACTGGAGAGTTATATCAGTTGGGCAAGAGCCAGTATCGAGATTCTATTGATTCTTCTTTTCCAGTCCGACTCGGGGTTTTGAGGATGGGCTCAATGTGCCACTGCTTCATTGTCAATAATGCTGTAGTCTCTCAAAGAGCGAACATCAGCATCCTCTACTCAGACCCTTTTTCATGAACCACTCCCTGAAAGCTGCCATGAAAAAGGTGTAAGGCTTGCAGAATCTGAGAGGCTGGTCTCAGCTCCTTGGAGGCTGGATGAATGGTCCTCTCATTTCGGCTTCTTCAATGGTCAGGGTTCATCCAAAACCTTGATGCTCTTGACATCACACTCCAATGGTTCTTGATGTAAAACATGTTACTATCAGTTCCCCCTCTTTCCTGTCTTGAATTGGTGTTCTTTTCCTCCTTTATTTGATTTTAATTTCTGGAGTCTATCCTCCTAGATTTTATTATTGTAAACTGCTCTGCTGGCTGAAGGGTGGTATAATAAATTTTAATAAACCATAAAACATACACGGATGCCTCCACTTAATGCTCACAATCTCTGGTTCTCAAAGTTTTTGAGGATGAGGCCAAATCCTTCCTCTTCTTTGGGGAAATATCAGTGGAATCTACTGCTGCTTGGCTCCAAGTGAGAGCCCCTCAATGTTGATGCACCATCAGTATCCAATACAGCTTTAGAAACCATGGAGACCAATGCGGCTGATGCCAAAGACATATCAATATCAAAAATACATTTGCCCTGTTTCTCTTCCCCCTGGAGCCTTCTCCTTGTAATCTATGAACACAAAACACAAGCAGAAGGCTCACAGTCGGGCCCCATATACTGCAGGCATCTTTTGTGAGTGTCTGTAACAGACATGATCCTGAGGCATCAGGTGCACTTTTAAAACCTGCGGACTGGTTTTTGGGACATATCGCTTGGCAAAGTAGCCACAGTGAAATCAAACAACTCAATTTTGATGAAAAAAAAATTACCACGACTGGAACACCTGAGACCTAAATGCAGCCTATAGCAGCACTGTGAGAACAAGAAAAGAAACTTTAACAACTGAAAAAATGCTAAACTAATGGAAAATAAAGGGAAAAAAACATGACACAATGACAGTGGCAGGCCAGGATACTTATACACAGCTAAAAACCAAGCAGATCAACTAATAAGAATGAAAGCAGAAGAAAACCATGGACCAACGCAAAAAATGTCCTTGGGATTATGCAGAAAACTGAAGACTCAGGACATGAGGTGGGACAGCGACAGGTGGAAATACTCTAAAAATGCTCTAAAAGCTTCTAGAAGGAGCTGAGAGAAGTTCCTGTGCAGGGCTCCGTCAGTGATATCACCCATATGTAAGTCTAATCCTGTTTGTCCATGGAAAATACATTATAAAAGCATGTCCCCTTATAACAATATCTTTTTATAATCCTCAGCATTGTCTCCTCAATTGCTCTGCATTTGTTTCTGGTGTCAGAAATTTAACTGTGGCACCTACCTGTGCCTGTAGATTCCCAGGGAGAGTCTTTGAGAAGGTTGAGTAGGTAAATTGGGGACTTAGGCACACATCCTCAAACAGAACTACAGGGGGAATAAAAGAAAAAAATTCCTCCCAGTATTAAAATACTTTTTTGCTTCCTGTTCTTTTTATTTATTAAATTTAGTAATTTATTCCCTCCCCCCACAGTCACTCCTTCCCCTCCTGCATCCTTCATAGCTGGAATCTCTCTTTGAATAAGTGGCTGGAGGCAAGAGCCTGCCAACTCATCTAAAGTATCTACTGTAAAACTGCTACAGATAGAAAACTGGCATAAAATAAAATATACAATCACTCAATTAAGCTGAAAAACACAAAGGAAGAAAATGTAGAAAACCTAAAAATCAAATTACCTTTTCCAGTAGGTCTTCACAATTAGCCTACTGATAGTGGTAGTAATTTTCTTTACTTGGTTTCCTCGCTCCTATTTGGGACTGGTGCAAAGATATGAGGCACTCTAGGTGAACCTCAATCCTGCCGCCCACCCCCCCCCCCCCCCATGCTCCCACTCTTGCTCCTTTCAGCAGTGGCGTTAATGCCATTAAAATAGTGATGCAGTGCTTACCCAAATCAGCCTTCGCTGCTTTGCTGTTGGTGTTTGCCATTTCTGCCCAAACCGATGCAGACTTCCTGTTTGCATAGGCAACTGCCTAGTTTTCCTAATGGGTATTGTCGCCTCTGCTCCTAATCAATGTGATATTCCTGTGTGGTTAATGCACCTTGGAGCATCACAATTCTAACTACAGTTAATGAACCGACATGTGAGCATGTTTTTTCTTAGGCTTCTTTGCAGTTTTCTAGGCCATGCCACATCTTAGTAAGTGGAACCGACGTTTTAGCCATAACACTATGACTGAAAAGTTGGTTCTTCCACTTACTAATATGTGGCATGATCTGGAAGACTGGAAGATATGTCTAAGGAAAAAACCTATCCACATATACGTAAGACTTCCTGTATATAGTTAAACCCTACCTAGTACATTCCTCCTTCACTTGGTTTGCAGCTTGTCGTGCTGTGAGGGCTTGCGTGCATCAGTGATGCTGAGAGCTAAACTAACGGTAATTTAACTACTGGCAGGGTCTCCCAAGATGGACAGGTCTCAGCTGAGGTGCCAGACCAAGACAAACCACCCATCTGGGCAGCAGCAGAATGGGATAGTGTTGATGGCGGAGGATCACATTTTTGTGACAACGGCAACAACACCAAACGTAAACTGCGCAGAAGAAAGGCCCGGCAATCTACTTCTGTATCTTGCCATGAAAACCCAAAGGATAGTTACAACAAAACAAATTGTGCTATGGTGCTGGAAGATGAGACCCCCAGGTCGGAAGGCACTCAACTAAGTACTGGGGAAGAGCTGAAGACTTTTCAGAGTAAAGCCAGCATTTATGATGTGGTTGGATCAAAGCCCTCGGGAAGTCTGACTGCTGATGTAGCTGCGCATGAAATGAGAGTCAGAAGCTGTAAAGATGTCTTACACATTGGAACATGGAACGTACGAAGCATGAACCAAGGGAAGTTGGAGGTGGTCAAGAATGAAATGGAACGTGTACAACTTGATCTGTTGGGTGTCAGCGAACTGAAATGGACTGGCATCGGGCACTTTGCATCAGATGATCACATGGTCTACTATGCTGGAAATGAAAGACAACGAAGAAATGGTGTTGCATTTATAATAAAGAAGAAACTTGCAAGAACTGTAATGAAATACAATGCAGTCAGCGAACGCTTAATCTCTATTCGTCTACGAGGATTGCCTATCAACACAACTGTAATTCAAGTATATGCCCCAACAACAGTTGCAGAAGAGAATGAAATTGAAAAGTTCTATGAACAAGTACAAGCTGAAATTGACAGAACATGCAAACAGGATATCCTGATAGTCATGGGTGACTGGAACGCAAACGTTGGCAACAAAGAAGAAGGCAAAGTAGTTGGAAAATATGGACTTGGCAACAGAAATGAAGCTGGAGAAAGACTGATAGAATTCTGCAAGATCAATGATCTATTCATCTCAAACACCTTCTTCCAGCAACACAAGCGGCGACTGTACACATGGACTTCACCCAATGGATTGTATAAAAATCAAATTGACTACATCTGTGAAAGTCAACGATGGAAAAGCTCTATAACATTAACAAAGACAAAACCTGGAGCTGACTGTGGTACAGATCATCAACTACTAGTATGCAAACTCAAGCTAAAGTTGAAAAAGAGCAAACCACTCATGAATGCAGCAAAATATGACCTTCAGAATATACCACTGGAATTTAAAGACTGCCTGCAAAATCGATTTGCTGCTTTAGATACAAATGACAGAGCTCTGGAAGAATTATGGAATGACATCAAGAAGGTTGTGTTGGAAGAAAGCGAGAAGTTTCTACAAAAGGTGAAAAAGCAAAAACGGCCAAAATGGATGACGGAAGAAACTCTGAAAATTGCCCAGAAACGCAGAGAAGCTAAAGCCAGAGGAGAAAGAAAGATAATAACAGAACTCAACAGAGATTTCCAACGTGCAGCAAGACAAAACAAGGAAAAGTACTACAATGACACTTGCAAGGAAATAGAAGCAGAAACTATTAGAGGAGGAACAAGATCGGCTTTCCTAAAGCTACGAGAGTTAAAGAAAAAAGTTCCAGCCTCGAATTGGAATGTTACAAGATGCTCAAGGTTCTATGTTGAATGATGCTGTGAAGATCAAGAAAAGGTGGAAGGAATATACAGAGTTTTTATATGATAAAGATCAAATGGACCAACAGCCGTTTCAACCTGTACTTTATGATCGGGAACCATTGGTGATGAAAGAGGAGGTTGAAGCAGCATTGAAAGCCTTATCAAAGAACAAAGCACCAGGCATCGATAGCATTCCTATAGAAGTATTGCAGCAATCTGATGCAGCTGTTACCATACTTACAAGGCTCTGCCAAGAAATATGGAAGACAACATCATGGCCAACTGACTGGAAAAGATCTGTGTTTATACCAATACTAAAGAAAGGTGATCCAACTGACTGTGGAAATTATCGAACAATCGCTCTGATCCCACATGCCAGCAAGATTCTACTGAAGATTATTCAAAAGAGACTACAACCATACCTGGAACAAGAACTACCTGAAGTGAAAGCAGGGTTCAGGAAAGGGCGAGGAACGAGAGACATCATTGCGGATGTGAGATGGATCCTTGAAAAGACTAAAGAATACCAAAAGGATATCTATTTGTGCTTTATCGACTATAGCAAGGCTTTTGACTGTGTAAACCATGAGAAACTCTGGGCCACATTAAGAAGCATATTTTCCCCCTACCTGTTTAATTTATATGCAGAACAAATCATCAGAGAAGCAAGATTGTATGAAGACAACAGAGGTGTGAAGATAGGTGGAAGACTCATCAACAACCTTTGCTATGCTGATGATACTACATTACTGGCTGAAAGTGAAGATGATCTGAAACATTTGCTTCTCACAATCAAAGAACATAGTCTCAAAATGGGCCTGCACCTTAATGTAAAGAAGACAAAGATCATAACAACTGGCATAATCAACAGGTTCATCGTTGAAGGAGAAGAAATTGAAATCGTGAACAACTTTAACCTACTTGGATCAACTATCAATAAAGAAGCAACAAGCAGTCAAGAAATCAAACGACGCATTACTCTTGGCAGAATGGCTATGAAAGACCTAGATAAGATTCTCAAGAGCAGAGATGTCTCTCTCCATACAAAGATTCGACTTGTTCAAGCCATGGTATTTTCAATAACATCATATGGATGTGAAAGCTGGACAGTGAAAAAGACAGACAGGAAGAAAATTGATGCCTTTGAATTATGGTGCTGGCGGCGAATACTGTGTATACCATGGACTGCCCGAAGAACAAACCAGTAGGTACTAGAAGAGATCAAACCTAAGCTTTCTTTAGAAGCTCAGATGACAAGACTTCGACTTTCATACTTTGGACACATCATGCAAAGAGAGAGATCGTTAGAGAAAGACATCATGCTTGGCAAGATAGAAGGTCAACGCAAAAGAGGAAGGCCAGCAATGAGATGGATCGATACAACAGCAGCAGCTACGGGTACCAGTCTGTCAACAATGAGCCGCCTGACTGAAGACCGAACACAATTTAGGATAGCTATCCAGAGGGTCGCCATGAGTCGAGTCCGACTCGACGGCACTTAACAACAGCAACAGTACATTCCTAAATTCCAAAATTACTATCCCTACCCTCAAACCAAGTTTTATGTAAAAAGTTTATTTCTGTTCTATGTAAAAAGTTTACTTCTGTTCTATGTAACGTGTTTTTGGTTTCTTGTAAACTGCCCCTGATCTCTGGAAGGGGCAGTATAAGAAATGTAACAAATAAATAAATAAAAGTGCACAGTCTTATTTGGCCAGCACATTTTCAAGGCTGCAGGCTACATTCTAAGACTGTAGCCTATGGATAATACACAGGTCTACCTTACCCCCTTACCCTGAGACAAGTCTTCTGATCTTTCCTGCAGGATATGCCCCAGAAACAGGCGGCCAGGAGATGTAAACAGTGAAGGGCTCAAACCCAGATCATTACTGGACCAGGAGGTTCCACACCAACGTTTGTCTGGAGACCAGCGTAAGGGATGTCCTGAAAGTACAGAGGGACAATACGGGGAATAACTTGATCATAAAAAAGAAAGCAGTTAAATATCAGGGTGACAATCTGTTTATAAAAAGAATATATTCCTTTAAATTGGTTTATTATTTTTTCATTACAAGAAATAAACCTCACCTCTCCTGAAAAAAATCACATATTTGGTTCATTTTTAAAGTCTGACCTTTTCAAGCCATAAATGAAGAGCTGCAAAATATTTAGAATACTTAAGAGGGTCATTTTAAAAGGTTTAGTTGTGATTTGGATATCTGAAGATGTGCACGTCTCCGCCATTCTACAGATGACATCCCAGACATATCTGTGCAGGGTTGTCCAAGCAGGCACAGGGGTGTGGCAGAGGCGTGTCTGGGGAGTGGCAATGTACTTACATGTCCCTGTTCGATCTCAGAACTGCAGGCATGTCAATGTTTATACCTACTCCAGGCACGAATAGGCATCAGGAAAGTGCTTGCTGTATTTTCACCTTAAAACATTCAGAGGGTGTAGAGAAAATGGAGAATTAAGCAACTAGCCTTAGAACACAAAGGCCCACATTAGGATTTGAGCCCTGACCACTCTGCTCTTAAGCTACTACGCTAACCGTTACGCTATTAGACATCTTGATTTTAAAATGCTCTCCTGGAGACGTCTATAAAGGCATTTGATATACATGCCTATTAGGCACACCCATGTTTCCAAAATTGTGCTTGAACTTGCACTTGCCTGCTTTTTTTTCAAACGTTCTGACTTTGAAGTCCCAGATTGCACTTGGACATCCCACTATGAAATGTGCCTCTAAAGCACCAAACGAGATTTTTTTTTAAAGTTTGCAAAATATATTTTCTTTAGTTTTGCTTTTCTTTTTTTAACCTATTTTCTTAATTTTTGGGGATAGGGGTAGGTGGGATAGAGTGGATTTGTTTTGTTTACTTTCTTTGTTTTCCCTTTTCTTGTTTCTAGCTATTGATTTATGGTGTGATGGCACCTTGAATACTGGGTGTAATTCTGGTCAATCTATTTAAAAAAGATATAGTGGACTAGGAAAGATTCAGAGGACCATAAAAATGATAGTGGAGATAAAATAGCTTCCAATAAGAAGAAAGGCGAAAAAAGTTAGAGCTCTTTAGCTTGGATAAGAGTTTGGCTGAGAGGAAATATGAAAGAAGTCTTTAATATCATGAGTGGGGTGGAATAGATAAAAAGGAAAAGGTAGTTACTCATCTGTTGCAGGTGTTCTCCGTGGACAGCAGGAAAAATCCTCACGTATGGGTGATTTCATCAGATGGAGCCCGTGTGGGAGTAATCCCCAGTCACTTCTAGAAGCTTTTGGGAGTCTCCTCTGTGCACGCGTGTCATCTTCCAGCATGCCGCTGTGGCACCATGCTATCTCAGTCTGATACTATAGCTGTAGTAGAATATAACTCCTAGGAGAGATGTGAGGTTGTGAGGACTTTTCCAGTTGTCCACGGAGAAACCTGCTACACTGCCCCCGATCCACTCCTTTCCTGTCCCCGTTTAACTTCCCTGTACAATGCGCAGGGAAAGAGGATGGGGCCGGAAAAGGGCATCCATCCCCGCTATTCGTGGCTCAGAATGACCCCCAATGTGTTTTTTGTTGGTAACATGCCTTTTATGTTTTATAGGTTATTTTTTTTAAAGTTAGCCTGAACAGAAGGCAATGGACTAGAGGGAATTCTGTTCCCCAAACAGATTCCATAGTATTGATTGGCTGAAGTTGTAGGCTCAACGGGAATCTCCTTCCAAACAGTAGTGAGATGTGAATGTATGGACTGATGTACACATTGCAGCCTTGTAAACCTCTTCCATGGAGACTGAGTGCAAGTGAGCCATCGACACAGTCATGGCTCTAACATTATGAGCTGTAACATGGTCCTCAAGGCTTAAGCCTGCCTGGGCATAAGTGAAAGAGATTCAGTCCACTAGCCAAATTGAAAAAGAGCATTTGGAGATGCAAACCTCTAGCTTATTGGGGCCAAAAGAAACAAAAAGTTGAATGGACTTTCTATGGGCTTTCATCTGCTCCAAGTAGAAAGCTAAGACTTGTTTGCAGACCAACATGTTCAGCGCAGTTTCCCCTTTGTAAGCATGAGGTTTTGGGGAAAAATGTTGATAAAAAATTGACTGATTAAGATGGAAATCCAAAACCACTTTTGGAAGGAATTTAGGATGAGTACAGAAGACCACTCTATTATGATAGAATTTGGCATAAGGTGGATGAACTACTAAAGCCCAAAGAACACTCACCCTGCCACTAAAAATAGAACTTTCTAGGTAAAAAGCTTCAAAGGACAGGAATTGAGTGGTTCAAAAGGAGCTTTCATTAGCTGTGCAAGAACCACACTGAGGTCCCAAGACTATGGGTTGTTTATAGGGAGGATTCAACAGAAGCAAACCCTACAGAAAGTGAATAACTGAAGGCTGTACAGAGATAGGTCTTCGTCTAAACCTCAATGGTAAGCTCCAATTGCATTGAGAAGAACCCTAACTGAGTTGGACTTAAGTCCCAACTTGGAGAGGTGTAGAAGATACTCAAGCAGTTTTTTGTGTGGGACAGGTAATGGAATCTAGAGAATGGTCCTCACATCAGACAGTAAACCTCTTTCATTTGCATGAATAGGATTTTCTTGTTGAGGCCATACTAGAATCCAAAAGGATATCGGTTATACTGGTCTACAGGTTGTGGTCGGACAATGTTAGTCTCTCAACATCCAAGCCGTGAGGGCCAAGGACCTGATGCTGGGATGTAACATCATTCCATTCTCTTGTGAGTGCATGGCTCAACTGAATTGGTCCCAACTGGATAGTTGTAGCAGGAGAGGAACCCAAGGTTGTCTGAGCCAGTAGGGAGCAATGAGAATTATTGAGCCTTTGTCTGTTTTGAGCTTCAGGAGGACCTTTGCAATGAGAGGTATTGGACAATATGTATACAGAAGACTCTTCCCCCAATCTAGGAGGGAAGCATCTGAGGCTAGTCTGCTGTGCGATCTTATACTGGGCATTCTGAGGAGAAATGAAGAGATCTATTGAGGGGGTGCCCCGCTCCCAAAAGATGCAGGTTGCAACCTCTCTGTCCAGGGTCCATTCATGTAGTTGAAGGACTTGATTCAGCTTGTCCCCTAGGGCATTTTGCTTGCCTGGTACTGTAGGTCTGTGGCTCTTAATTCTATCCCATGGGCAAAGGCAAAGTTCCACATCCTAATGGTTTCCCAACACAGGAGATACGAGCCTGCTCCTCCCTGCTTGTTGATGCAGAACATTACTACTTGATTGTCTGTTTGTATTAGGACAATTTGGTTGGTTAACCAATCTCTGAAAGCCTTTAGAGTGTTTGCTACAGCTCTTAGTTCCAAGAAGTTGATCTGGTGGAGGCTCTCTTGGAAGGACCAATCACCCTGAGTGTAAAACTCATCAAAATGAGCTCCCCAGCCCAGTTTGGATGCATCTGTTGTCAAAACGTTTTGTGGTGGAGCAATTTGGAAGTGGAAACCTTTGAGTAAATTGTGATGACTCATCCAACATTGTAAAGACCAAATAAGTGGACTGGTGACACACAGATGTTTCTTGAGTCTCCCTGTGGCCTGGGTCCACTGTGTTCTCAGAGTCCACTGAGCCTGCCTCATTTGGAGGCGTGCCAAGGGTGTTGCATGTATCATGGAAGCCATATGTCCTAGAACAGTTAACATCTTGTGAGCTGTTGTCTGCTGACTCATTTGAGTCTCTTGTACTATCGCTGTCAATCTTTGAAGCCTATCGTGTGGAAGGAAGGCTCTTGTCTGAGTTGTATCAAGTAGGGCTCCCATGAATTCTAATTGTTGGGTTGTAGGTGGAATTTTGGGTAATTTATGATGAACTCTAGCAGTTCCAACACCCGAATGTTCAACTATATTGATTCTCACACTCCTTCTTGAGTGGTACTCTTGATCAGCCAATCTTCCAAGAAGAGGAAAACAAACACTTCTAGTGTCTGAAGGTAAGCTGCTACTACCGTGAGACATTTCATAAAGACTCAAAAGGCAGAACTTGGTAGTGGAAGTGGTATTCTCTTAGAACAAATCTGAGATACTTCCTGTGAGATGGATGTATCTGTATGTGAGTATATGCATCCTTCAGATCCAGGGAGCATAGCCAATCTCCTTTCTGAAAAAAGGGGAGTAAGGTGCTCAGAGAATCATTCTGAACTCTTCTCTGACAAGGTAAGTGATCAGATCTCTTAGGTCTAGGATGGGACAGTATCCCCACATTTTCTTGGGGATCATGAAATATCTGCAATAAAACCCTCGTCTTCTTTGCTCTGGTGGCACAAGATCATTCGTGAGATCTGACAAGAGGGTGGTGATTTCTCGCTGAAGTAGTTCCTGATGCTGAGGGTCCATGGCATGATCCCTTGGAGGGCAATTTGGAGGAATGTCGAAAAGATGTAAAAAGATAAAGATAATTTGTAACTGCTTTGGAGAATTTGCAAAATCCAGGTGTCTGAGGTTATGAGGGGCCACCTTTGGGCAAGAAGAGTGAGTCTCCCTCCAACAGGAGAGTTCTCCATTGCGGCTACAGGTAGAAAGGCTATATTTTTCAGGAACCAGTCAAAACTCCACTCCAGGTTTTGGCTGAGGAGCAGGCTGGGCCTTAGAAACATAGAAACATGATGGCAGAAAAAGATCACATGGCCTATCATGTTTGCCCTTCCAAATCGACTACTACAATAGGGGACTACCACCTCTACCACCTCTACTGGGAGACGATGCCATGCATCTACCACTCTTTCCATAAAGAAATATTTATGCATATTACTCCTCCCTTTCACCCTCATCCTAAGTCCCCTTCGCTCATTTACTTGTGCTCGAGGAACCTGCTTTGATTGGGAATACTGGGAATCTGGAAAGTACCTACGCCTGTGAGAATAATAGGCCTTTTTCTGGTTATCACTCTGAAACCTCCTGCAGTAGAAGTGCGGTTCGGACGTGCACCTGGAGAGATTATGAAAGGCAACATGCTGCTTTTTGATGAAACCAGTTTTTTCTTTGACTTTTTCTCCGAAGAGATTATCTCCGTGGCACAGCACGTCAGCAAGCTTGTTCTGCATGTTGAAAAGGACTCAAAGTGGGATACCAGGGCTCTCTGAAAGAGTTAATAATATGTCCTGGAATTTTGCTAATAATCTAGCAGCCTGGAGAGATATGTAGGAGAGAAGCCAAGGTCATAATTTGCAGATGAAATTGTTTGTGAGAGAGATTTCTTATGGAAACAGAACGTTTTACTCATCCTGATTAAGCAAGAGCAATGTCTGTGCCTAGTTTTGACATGTAACACTGTTTAGTGGGTCTGGATGTCTGATCTGGACATCCAGACCCGCTAAACAGCCAGGCAGCCTGCCGAGGACAGAGCTTCCCATACGAACATGCGTTTTATATGGGGAGCTCTTTTAGTGGGAGGGAGGGTGTGGGACAGAGCCGGAGCAAGGGCAGGCAGTGGACAGAGAGCGACCCCAGAAATACAGGGCAGATTCCAAGGTTGGCCTTGTACATCCGGGGTCAGCCATGTAGACAGGGACTTATTCTATCTCGGAGGTAGAATAAGTCTCCATGGATGGAGCCAAATGATGTGGCCCAACGCGGTATGGAGGGCGAGGGAGTGCAAAGGGTTCCCTGCAGCTCGATCCTGGCCATGGGAGGCCAGATCAGGGGTCAGGCTGCAGGGAAAGAGGATTAGTTTCTGCGGCCGGGGATCGCAGCTCCTGAATGGAGCTGTGGTGCTATGGCGACGGGACACCATGGTACTGCAGCTCCATTCAGTAGCCTGGCTGAGTTATCCGGGTATGTGGGCTGGATGTATGGCCTATCGGAATCAGGTCCTGGCCTGCAAATCCAGGCTGTAGACCCGATTCTGATCCCACGGGCACATCTAGCCCCCACGGGATCAGAATCTGGTCTACCTCTATATGCCCAATTCTGATCGGCCATACAGGAGGGAGATGGCCAGTATGGAATCAGCCTCATAGTGTTTATCTTGGTCTGTAAAACAGAAGCTTGACATACAGTGATAAGACGAAATTATAGAAGCAGTTTTTTTCCTAATAAAAGAAGGTACTGCAGCCTAACTCAAGAGACATCACAGGAGACTGCAAGTTTGCAGGCCCTTCAATGTTCCAATGTCAATGCCTCTCCCACAGGCAAGCCATGCTTCTCAAGGATTGGCTGGATTGCTGTTGATGTCAAAGCAGCAGAAAATAAGGCATTGATATGCTGCAGGTAAACAGCATCGTGATGCGTTCCTTGAAAGCTCTCAGAAGATGCTTCTCTGTGGCTGCCGTCTCTGAAGGCTGTGGGGCCACAGCAACACCGGCCAATGTTCCCGAAATCTGAGAGGGGGTATCGGTTGCTTCGTCTCAGTATACAGCTGGCTGGCAATGCCCCTCCAGTGTCCTGGAGGATGACTGCTCCTCTCTTCAGGGCTGCTTAGAGGGGTGCTCCTGTGAAACCTCTTTGTTCTCAATGCCATTCCTTGGAGGACTTCGACAGTGATGCATCAGAACCTCTGCTCGATGCTTGGCATGATCATCTTCTTTATCTTCAGATGGACATCAATTGATGGTTGATGCTCCTGGGTACTATGGGTGCTCAGCTGCAAGTGGGCTCAAGAGCTCCTTGATGTTGATGCATTGCCAGCATCCGATGCATTCATTGAGACTGGTGTGGTCAATGCCAATGTCAATGGATTGGACTTATGAGCACCAAATGTTGTTTCATCCTGCTTCTCTTGACCTTTGAACACTTTTTTTGTCATCTGTAAACACAAATTACAAGAAGAGGGCTGATGATCAGGTCCTAGTCACTGAAGGCACCACTGAAGGCGGATATGGTCCTACAGCACCTGTAAAACCTTCTTAAACCCACTGGCAAGATTTTATGACATATCGGCCAGACAATATGAATAGCTGCAGTGAAATCAAACGGCTCGTTTTTGAAAAAAAGGGCGAGTGAGTTAAATCACGGCCGAAGTACCTACCTAGAAACATGAAGGCAACTAAAGACACCTACACCTAAGAGGGAGGGGGGCAACAGTGCCGAGAAAAAGAAAGAAAACTTTAAATGGCTGAAAAATTTAACTAAGGGGTACTAAGAAGAAGTAAAAAAAAACCCACAACAGCAGACAGGAAGCGAAAAATGCCGAAAAAGACTGAAAAATGCTCAAAGTTACTAATTGAAAAATTAGTCTTAATGCATCCATTGGGCTCCGTGGAAAGACGAAGACTAAGATAATATAGTGCTGTGGCGGCAGGAAGGCAGATGACACATATGTACAGAAGAGACTCCCAAAAATATCTACAAATAGTTAGGGATTACTCCCACATGGTCTTCGTCGGATGACATCACCCATATGTGAGGACTTTTTTCTGCTTGTCCACAGAGAACAGTTATGTACCCTTTTAAGTACTACTAAGTCTAAAGGACTTATAGAATACAAACAGGCTACATCCAACTCAGCGATTGGCTACAAGAAAAAAAATGACTAGGCCTGTGTCAGTCTGGATTCAGAGCAGGCTTTGGAATGGAGACGGTCCTCATAGCCCTGCTAGACAATCTTCACAGAAACTGTGACAGTGGATCTGACTCAATTGTTAGCACTCTTGGACTTCTAACACTATGGACAGCAGCTTCTAACACTATGGACATAACACCATGCTAGTACAATTTGCAGAAACAGATTTCTGTGGCACAGTACTTGCCTGGTTCAGATCCTATCTATCAGATAGGCAACAGTCCATATGTTTAGTGGCCCTTCACCACCATTTTGGCTATTGCCTGTTTTGTGCAATATCTACCTCAACTCACTAGCTGAGTTGATTTGGTTGATGGATTCTCAGTTCTATATCTTCTATAGATGATGTGCAGCTACTCACCCACTGAACCAGACTTACCTACAGCTGTGAGTAAATTGCCCATAATTGCAATTCAAGAATGAGTGAAAACAATAAACTTTGTCTAAGCCCAAATAAAACAGAGGTCCTGCAGTCCCTAATACAGGCGGTCACATACCTGACCATCAAAATTCTTTTTGGGAGCTATGAAGTCCTCCTTAAATCATGAGTCAGGAATCTTGGGGTATAACTGGTCTCAACACATTTATGCTGATCCCCCAAATCCAAGCAGCCTTCAAGAGCTGCTTCTATCATTTGAGAAACTATACAATCTCTCTCTGTACATCCGTACAAGAAGGTAAGTCTTTTCACAGTGGCTCATGCTATGTTAATATTAAGGCTAGATTATTGTCATGTGGTGTGACTACAAAGGTTGCACCAGCTCCAACTGATTCAGAATGCTGCAGCAGTACTGAAAGAATATTGCAAGTGAAACAATCACATCACACCTTTTCTGAAAAAGCTTCACTTACCAGTCAACTACAGGTTAAATTTGTAAAACAAAATTCACTCTAATCTTCAAGGCCCTTAAAAGAAATGGGTCAGAGTACTTGAAGAGCAGGATCACAGTAACATAGTATATGACGGCAGATAAAGACCAGTATGGTCCATCTAGTCTGCCCAGTAAGATGGCTAGAGTAGGTGTACTTGCCACTCTGTGCAGGTCATCCCTCTCTTTGCCTTTGTTTAAGGTTGTACCCGCCGCTCTGTGCAGGTCACCCCTCTCTATTTGTTGAAGTATAAACAATAGGTTTATTTTGATATTATTCTCTTGCTATAAAGGGATCCACTGTGTCCGTCCCATGCCATTTTGAATTCCATTACTATATTTCCCACTCCACCTCCATTGGGAGGACATTCCAAGCATTCACCACCCTTTCAGTGAAACAGTATATCCTGATGTTGCTTTTAAGCTTACCTTCTTGCAGCTTCAATTTATTCCTTCTAGTATTACAGCTTCCTCTTCTTTGAAAAAGGTTTGCTGTTCATTAATACTCTAAGTATTTAAACATCTGTATCATATCGCCCCTGTCCCTCCTCTCTTCTAGGGTATATATATTTAGGTCTTTAAGTCTCTTCTCATACAACTTCCAGTGCAGGCTCCAAATCATTTTAGATTTTGGTTGCCTTCCTCTGAAGCGTTTCAAGTCTTTTTATATCCTTTGTGAGAAATGAGCTCCAAAACTGAACACAATACTCCAAGTGGAGGCCTCACCAATGACTGTACAGGGGCATTAATACCTTCTCCTTTCTGCTGGTTATTCCTCTCTGTATACAACCCAGCATCCTTCTGGCATTTGCCACATTGTATTGCCACCATGAGATCCTCAGAAACAACCACTTTGAGGTCCTTCTCCTGATTCGTGCACACCAAACCTCTCGCCCCCTATCGCATACAAGTCCCTTGGATTTCTGCATCCTAAGTGCATGACTCCGCACTTCTTCACATTAAATCTTAACTGCCAAGCATTAGACCATTCTTCCAGCTTTTGTAGATCTTTCCTCATGTTGTTCACTTCCTCAAAGGAATCCACTCTGTTGTAAATTTTCGTGCTATCTGCAAAAAGGCATACTTTTTTCTTAATTTCTTCAGCAATATCACTCACAAATATATTGAACAGTACCGGGCCCAGAACTGATCTATGGGGCACACCACTATTCACCTTCCTTTCTTCCGAGTGTGTTCTGTTTACCACCATCTTCTGTCATCTGTCAGTCAATCAATTTCTGATCCAGTTCACCACCTTGGAACCCATCCTCAGTCTGCTCAGTTTATTGATAAGTCTCCTATGAGGAACAGTATCAAAGGCTTTGCTGAAATCTAGGTAGATCACATACATTGCATGCTCTTGATCTAGTTCTCTGGTCACCTAGTCAAAGAACTCAATCAAACTTGTTTGGCATGATCGTCCTTTGATAAAACCATTTTGCCTTGGATCATGCAACCCACTGGTTTCTAGAAAGTCCACTATTCTTTCTTTCAGGAGCACCTCCATTACTTTTCCTGCCACTGAGATAAGGCTTACCATCCTATAGTTTGTCACCTCTTCCCTACTGCCATTTTTGTGAAGAGGTACAGCTCTTCTCTAGTCCTGCGGAACCTCTCCTGTCTCCAAGGATCTATTAAAAACATCCTTTAAAGGCCTTGCCAGAACCTCTCTGAGTTCTATTAGTATCCTGGGATATATCCAATCTGGTCCCATGGCTTTGTCCACTTTCAGTTTTTCAAGCTGTTCAAAAACAGCATCTTCTGTGAATGGCGTGGTATCTACTCCATTCCCATTTGTATATTTGTCCATCATACGCGGTCCTTCTCTAGGATTTCCTTTGGTGAATACAGAACAGAAGTATTTGTTTAGCATTTTCCCTTTTTCAATGTCACTTTCCAGAAATCTGTCCTCAGTACTTTTGAGTCTTGTAATTCCACCTATGATCTTCCTCTTCTCCAGAATATATCTGAAAAACGTTTTGTCTCCTCACTTCTCATATTTTCTTTGCTTTTGCTATCACCCCCTCTGCACCTCCAAGGTCCTTCAAGCAGCATGCATTTGTCTCACACCTTTCTAGTAGCAGTTCAAGGTGAGATACATTCAGTTACAGTAGTAATTTCCCTGTCCCCAGAGGGTTTACAATCTGAGTTTGCACATTAGGTAATAGAGGGTTAAGTGGCTTGCCCAAGGATATAAGAAACACCAGTGGGATCTGAACCCTGGTTTTTCTGGTTCTGGGCTGCTGCCCTAACCATTAGGCTACTCCTGCACTCCCAACCATACTTTAACTATACCTTCTCCAAAGGAAATTATGTAATGCAACACCATCCATTGAGTCTTTCAGGAGCAGTCCCCATACTCAAACTCACTTCCCAAAAAGCTTTGCCTACTCAAGATTACCTCTACTTCAGGAAGCAGGTGAAAGCCTGGCTCTTCTTCCAAGCCTTCAATGGAAGAGGCAACTAGCTAGGCAGTCATACACATTGCATACAAGTATACCACAGTACACCAACTGCATACAAGTACACCACAGTAGGATTTGTCTACCACATGTATGTAAGCTGAGATTAGTTGCATGCACCTTTTTGGATTGCACACACTGCTCTTCCTCATCTTTTTCAATGCCTATTACTCTATTTTATCTGTTTATATGTCCCACTCCCGCTTGTCTCATTGCTGTCTATTAAGATGTTTTAATATGTATTCTGCTGACACTATAAATAGCATGCCTCCAATTAGATAGCGATGATTTACTATGCTGTAAGATGTACTTTATATGAATAAATAAATATCTTTATTGTTGTAATTGTGTATTGCCTATATCCATGTTATATTTGCTGTACACTGCCTTGGGTAAATTTCTTCACAAAAGCAGTAAATACATCCAAATAAAATACAATAAAATAAATAAATGAAAAAAGTAGAAAATTTAAAACAAACTGGAGAAAGTTTTTTTTTCAACATACAGTCAAGCTACAGAATTTATGCCAGAGGATATGGCTGGGTTTAAAAATATTTAGGGACATGTTACTAAAGTGTAGCACAGGGTTAGCGTGTAGTTTTGGAGCACCATCAGAAAGTAGTGTGGGGCACTGTGCTACAAATTCCATGCTACCTTTGCAGTGTGATTTGGGGTAGTGACTGGGTGGGATGGGGACATTCCCTCAATGGATGGCGTTAGTTAATCCTGCAGCCGTTTTACTGTGGTGAGGTGTGGTAAATGCAAGGGGACCGCTGTACCAACCCTCCTGCAGGTAGTGTGCAGCCCCATGCTAGTAACAGCCTACATGCGCATCACCTGTATGGGGCTTAGTAAACATGCCCCTTAGACAAGTAACTGCATGAAACATCCAGATAAGTTCCTGGAGAAAAAATCCTTAACCCGTCCTAAGCCTACACCGTAGTGACACATAGCCTGCCCAATTCAATATCAGGCCCAAAGTTTCTAGATGAAATGAATGACTGCTTCCTGGAACAGCTGATTCATGAACCAATAAGAGAGGAAGCTATTTTGGACCTAGTTCTTAGTGGAACATAGGATCTGGCACACATAGTGATCATAGCATAATCGACTTTGATTTAATAAATGGAAGAAGGACGGCAAGGAAATCCACAGTACTATTTTTTAACTTTCAAAAGGAAGACTATGATAAAATAAGTTAAGAAAAAAATAAGAGGAGCAGGTGCAAAGGTTAAAGATTTATATCAAGCATGGGTATTGTTTAAAAATACTATCTTGGAGGCCCAAACTAGACATTTATTTATTTGTTTGTTTTATATACTGCTTTATCACATAATCAAGACAGTTTACAGAGAACCAAATTGTACTGCTGAAGGGCAGTTTACAATGAACATGAACAGAATAACAATACAATTAACAGACAAATTAAACATACTCGGCCGTAAGGATGAGATAGACGGTCAACTATTTACATGTCTGGAGTATCATTATAGAATTGAGCGAGGGGTGTGACGAGGTTGTAAAAGTAGTTGGATATCTATTTGGTCGAGTCTGGTTTATTCATTATGGAATGGTAGGATTCAATGAATAAAAAAGTTTTGAGCTTTTTTCTGAATGTGGTTAAGTCCTTTATTACACATAGACTGTTTGGGAGAGAGTTCCATAGCACAGGGGAGTAAAATGAAAATGCTCTGTTTATTTGATTAGTTTGCATTTCTTGATGCCGTCGGGGTTGATAGAAGGTTCTTCATGTTTTTCCTTCTGTTTCTCATTTCTTGCTGTGTCTGGATCAGTGAGGTGAGGTATGCTGGGGCAATGTTGGTTATTGTCTTAAAAGTAGTTAGTATTGCCTTGAATTTAATTCTCTGTGAGACAGGTAGCCAATGTAAGTGATACAGGATTGGAGATATATGCTTGGTCCTTGGAACTTTCATTATAATACGAGTGACAGTGTTCTGCGCCATCTGTTGTTTGGCGGAGTATAGAATCTATTGGTAGTGGTGATTTCTCTGGATCAGTATTGGTAGGGAATTATTGAGACTGGGTGTGTGTGATGTTTGAGTGAGTGGGCTTGGTTTGTTAGAGTTAGAATCAGCATCAATAAAATAATGATTATCCTCATCTTGTTTTCCAAAGTGAGAATTTGCTTCTTGATGGAGAGTTAATTAGAACAGTATAAGGCAAGCAGGTTATCCAGTAGGGTAATGTGAAAGTAGAACTCAGTGAGAGTTTGAATTGCTTATACTAAGGTTAGGCTAAGTTAGAGTCAGGAAGTGTCCAATATTATTAAGGAGGTAGCTGGAAGAGTTTCAGAATGGTGAAGGGTGTGTAAGGCAGACTTTTCTGCAACTTACATTTTTGGCGTCTTTCAGAGGACAGATTGCTTCAGAGGGATAGATGTATTCCATGCTTTAAGAAAAGTGGAAGGAAGGCCAAAAAACTGCCAGCATGGTTTAAAGGTAAAGTCAGAGAGGCTGTTATAGCCAAAAAAGCATCTTTCAGAAAATGGAAAAAGGAGTCAAATGACGAAAATGGGAAGAAACATAAGCACTGGCAAGTTAGATGCAAGGCATTGATAAGACAGGTAAAGAGAAAATTTGGAAACAAAAGTTTGCTCTGGAAGCAAAAATGCAAAATAAAAACTTTTTCAAGTACATTCATAGCAAAAAGCTTGTGAGAGAGTCAATTGGGCACTAAGGGAGGACAAGACCAAAGCAGAGACTGAATGAATTCTTTGCTTCAGTCTTTCCTGAAAAAGTTGTAGGGAAGTTACCCATGCCTGAAATGGTATTTAAAAGTGATGTATCGGAAGAACTGAAAGAATATCAATAAACAGCGAAGATATATTACAACTATTTGATAAATTGAAGAGTAGCAAATCACCTTGACTGGATGGTTTACATCCGAGGGTGTTGAAAGAACTGAAATATGAAATTGCAGACCTATTATTAGTGATTTGTGAATTACAGTATCATTAAAAACAACTGTAGAATTTGAAGACTGGAGCATGGCTAATGTAAAGTAAATTTTTTAAAAGGGTTCCAGGGGTGATCGGGGAAACTACAGAACAGTGAGCATGACGTCGGTACTGGGCAAAATGGTAGAAACCATTATAAAAATAAAATTACTGAACATGTAGATAGTCATAATTTAATGGGGGAAAGCCAACATGGAATTAGCCAAAGAAAGTCTTGTTTTACTAATCTTTTTTAAAGGTGTGCATAAACAGGTAGACAAAGGTGAGCCAGTTGATATAGTGTATCTGGATTTTCAGAAAGACTTTGATGAGGTCCCTCATGAGAGACTCTTGGTGAAATTAAAAAGTCATGGGATAGGAGGCAGTGTACTATTGTGGATCAAGAACTGGTTAAAATATAGAAAGCAGAGAGTAGGGTACATGACCAATTTTCGCAATGGAGAAAGGTGAATAGTGGAGTACCCAAGTGATCTGTCCTGGGCCCGCTGCTTTTTAACATACTCATAAATGACCTGGAAATAGAAATAACGAGTGAGGTCATCAAATTTGCAGATGACACAAAATTATTCAAAGTTGTTAAAACACAAGAGGATTATGAAAAATTGCAAGACGACCTTGATAAATTGGAAGACTGGATGTCCAAATGGCAGAAGAAATTTAATGTGGACAAGTGTAAAATTATGCACCTAGGAAAGAACAACCCAAGCTAAGGCGTCATCATGGATAATATGTGGATAATACATTGAAACCCTCTGCTCAGTGTGCAGCGGTGGCCAAGAAAGCAAATAGAATGCTAGGAATCATAAGGAAAGGAATGGAGAATAAAAGCAATGATATTACAATGCCTCTGTATCGTTCCATGGTGCGATCGCACCTTGAATACTGTGTGCAATTCTGGTCTCCGTATCTTAAAAAGAAACTAGCAGAATTAAAAAAGAGCCACCAAAATAGTAAAGGGAATGGAAGGATACCCCTTATGAGGAAAGGCTTAAAAGGTAGGGCTCGTAAACTTGGAAAAAAGATGACTGAGGGGAGATATGATAGAGCCTATAAATTAATGAATGAAGTGGAACGGATAAACATAGATCAGTTGTTTACACCATCATAAAGTAGAAAGACTAGGGGACACGCAATAAAGCTACAATATAGCCCATTTAAGACTAATAAGGAGAAGGAAAATGGCAGCTGTGTGAGCGGACACTTCAGTGTCACTCCAGAGGAAGCCTGTTGGTTTTTCTTTTACCTGTTTTTCTATGCCACACACAGCGTGAAAGCGCAAAGCCAAGCTTCAGTCCGAGCTCACGGGGCAGTCTGGGCTAATGGATGCCTTTCTTCGACTCAGCGGTGGAGCAATTTCTTCAGGCGGCTTGCTGGCAGAGGTGGGAGTGGAATATGGATCCTCGCCTAGCCTTGGGCTGGATGTGTCACTCAGTCCAGACTCTGGCTTCCTCTGGCACAGCCGCAGCGGATGGAGGTTTGGCGGCTGGAGTCGCGGATCGACCTTTGCCTTTTGGGCGGCCTCCCTGCCTCGGAATGACTTCCTGGGGGACGGAGTTCTCTGCAGGTGCTGCCCGAGAGGAGAGAGTAGAAACTACACAGTTGGAGCTGATACAACTTTTGGAGCATGTGCATAGTCCTCCCGCTGTGTTCCATGGTTCATCGGATTTGCAAGGTACTGTGTCTCTATCGAGGGTTGTCTTGCCACGGCCCAAAGTTTTTTCCCTAGAGACAATGTGGGAGGCGTTGTATAAATTGGAATAATCTTTGTCAGGACAATTGCAGGCTATATCTAGCCAGTCGAATAATGTTGGTCAGCAAATAAGGGTGCACGAAGCTCTCTTGGGGGACCTGCCGGTGAAAGTTTCCTCTCTTGAGCATATGGTGGATCAAGTCAAGGACTAAGTGGAAGCTGTTATGAGGGAAGCAGAGAATTTGCAGAGAAAGATTCTATTCCACCGATATCTCGTGCCTACTATCTACCCTCAGCTAAGCTCAAGGTGACTGGTGGACCGGATCAGGGTTTATCTTCTACCCTGACTCAGCCCGATGATAGCCTCGGCCCGACTGGTTATCTACAGAAGTCTAGCTCTGACTCCGGGTGGCCACTACGTTGTTGGTCACCCTGGCGTTGGATGTAGACCGGGACTGGCTTCTCAAAATGTATTTTCGTTCCCTCTTAAAAGAATTAGGAGGAAACAGTTTATGCTTCTTAAATCTGGGGTGCTTCAGTTGGGTGGGCTATTTTTTCTTTGCTTTCCTTGTAAGTACCTATTCAAGTTGGCTGGGAAAAGTTAGGTTTTTTTGAACCTTGACAGTTTTCAGCCTTTATTTCCTCTAAAAATGTTGGTTCCCAACCGGGTGTTCCTGACCTCCCTATAACGAGCCCTATTATGTAATAGAGCAAGTTTGCTGATTTATTCCTCTTTCTGCTTATATTTCTTGATTGCATGTTTATATTTTGAATTGTGTATCCTTCTTCCTCCTTTAGGGGGTTTGGGGGAGTGTGTCTAGGTACTGTTTTCTTTTTTATGAATTGTTGGATTTAAGCTATGGATTTTTCCTTTTTGGTTTGATGGCTCCCATTTCTGATCAAGATTGATTCTTGTTGTGTACTTTGAAATTGCATAAATGAAAAAAGCTAGAAACTTCCATTCACATCACTTTTACTAATGCTTATGCAGCTAAGGGCGCATGTCAGTATTCATACCCAAGCATATGGTCAAGAACCCTGACCTCATTGAGGATAACAGAAGGCATGGGGCTTGCAGAAGATGAAGGGGCAGCCCCTCTGGGAGCTGCATTTAATCCACACATACTCCATAAGATGCCACAATGGAACATGTACTGCCACTGCCTCCAAGGCCAAGCTGAACAAGGGTGATGATGTCCCCAAATCTGACCTCCTTCAGTGACTGAAGAATTTTCGCACCCTTGGGTTGGTTGAGGTCAACATTAAACCCAACCAGGGAAGGCCCCTCCTGTCCAAACTCCTGCACACTGATGGGGCTAACTCCTACTCCTCTAGATTGGGGGAGTAGTGATCATAGCATCTGCCTTCACATTGTTGATGCCTCCAATATGCTATGCTGAGAGCACCAGCAGGTTCCATTCTGCCCGTGGAAACAAGAGGCCAAAACAAGAAGCAATGCACACTGGCAAAAAACAGGGGTCAAATGTGGAGCGAGGCATAAGAAACTACGCACACTCTGCGTACCCAGCAGCATAAGGTTAGTGAAAGAACGGACCAGCAACCGGGCATTCACCTACTCAGCACCCATGCTCTGGAACCAGATGCCACACGAGCTACGTCAGATCAAGGACTTACAGGTCTTCAGAAAAGAGCTTAAAACACACCTATTCCAAATACACTACGGCATCACATAGCCGGCTCCAACTATCCCCTCCCATGCGGCCCACCTACCTCAAAAGCCTAAGCCTCATATGAACCTAATGCTCATTTGATGTCCACTTCCATGATGATCAAAATGTCGATATGTATATAATTTCTCCTATCATGCCTTTATATATGGCGACTCTGTTGTATATTTACACTGGTGTTCAAACTGTAATTTATGCCAATGATATGTATAACTGTAATTGTGCCGTTGTTAATCACCCCCTTATCTTGTCCCCTCTCCCATGTCTTGTACAACAATCTGTAATTCATACTGGTGTTTAAACAGTAATTTATTTGCAAATCAATTGTATAACTGTAATCATCTCGTTGTTTATTCTTCCTTTCTCTTGTCCCCTCCCCATGTCTTGTACAATGATGGACCGCTTCTGATCGCTGGAAGGAGCGGTGTATAAATGTATGCCAAATAAATAAATAAATAAATAAAATAAGATGTAGAAGTCAGTACTTTATTGGTATCTAAAAAGATTCAACCCTACATAGGCCATGTTTCGGCAACTGGTCTTCTACAGGGGTATGAGAACCCTTAATAGAGAAACATAAATAAGAACATATGACATGATAAGAACAATTATAGAAAAGCTAATAAACTAAATAAAATATCTTAAACCAAAAGTAAAAACCAAAACAACCAAACAATACTATAGATAAAATAACTCATACAAAAGATTGTGATAATGCAAAGAAACCTAAAGACATTCAAAGGTAAGAGAAAATCAAAACCTTTTATGTGATCAATCAGCTAATAAGAAATAATAAAAAAAGTTATAAATGCAGTATAAGTGATTATAAATATAAATTAAACATAGGGCCCAATTCTGTGAGGCGACTAGCAAGGCTGAACTTCCCGGTGGGACATGCAGTCCTGCAGCCATCCCACCCCGATTCCCTAATCCTCTCTCCCTACACGCACAGAGCCACTCTGCGGGGAGAGCAGGACGGGGGCGGCACAGGGGCTGAGCATGGGCAGGCAGTGGGCAGGCCAGGCACCCAGACGTACAGAGCCGATTCAGGTCACAGAGTGCACAGGGGGGGACGCACAGCTTATTCCACCTCAGAGGTGGAATAAGTGCAGGGTGCCCATGCACCCTGGCAGCCCCCACCAGAGGCATTGGGTTGAGGGAGATAAGTCCCTGCAGCCCAGTCCCAGCCCTGGGAGACCCCGCTAAGCGGCAGGCAAGCTGGGCAAGGGGGTGTCCAGCACCAGCACAGCAGCAGGTGCAGGGGAGGCTTGGCTGTTCTGCCAGCTGTATGTCCCCCATGGCTGCTGAAGTGGCATGCTGGACCGTCCTGCTGCCTGATCCTGCTACTGCGGCAGTGTCCTGTTCCCATGGTGCAGAATCGGGTACAGTGGAGTCCGCCCTGGTCTGGGATGTCTGGACAGCCCGGATGTGCCCCTTCCAGGATCAGGCTCATAATGTCCAAAACAATAATAACTCATAATGACTTAAACCAAGGAAGTACATCAACAGACACGATTAATAACAAATAGTGGATTATTATATAAAATCATACATAAAAATAATGTTACTGAAGAAACCATTAAACTAATAATAATAAAAAGAAAAAAATATATATATATTTTAGGCAATGTAAAAGGCGATAAAAGTTGTGCGGAAACTAAAAACATCTAAAAAGGATGGGATGAAGAGAACTAATAGAGGTATATTTTAGGGGGGGCATTAAGCAGATAATAGGCAACAATGTATAGTAAATGCTGGTTTCAGTATTGTCAGGGGAAAGAAGGAAAGAGCGACCCACAAGCAGGACTGGACTCACTGTTGTTTGCTAATCAATCCTGATATATGGATGGAACTGAGATATCAGTTGGCTAGTCTGTCTAGGGACGGAAAAAAGAAGAATCAATAAAAAAATCAATGAAAAAGGAGGCAGCTAGAGAAAGATAGAAAGGAAGGGCAAAAGAGCATTGACTGAGAAAATTCAGACCACTAAGTCCCAGACCAAGTGGTGAAAATCAAAATAGCCAAGCAAATGGTTCATGTTTGGAGGAGATCGAAGAATCCTGGTGATGCTGGCTGTTCTATCGAACCTGAGCCACCTACCTCTTGCAGAGAGCAATCCTAGCCAGACTGGCTGGCGTCCACTGATAGGAAGAGCCATGACAGGCCCTTCTTCAAATGGCAGGTTGACAACAGCACTATAGAAGGTTGGCCGCAACCAATGGTAGAAGCAGAAACCTGATCTCAAAGCCTTTTGAATGAGAGATGAGCAATAGAATAGTAATGATTGGTGGTTTTTTTCTTTTTCTTTTGAAGCTGCCACAGAGGAGCCCATGCTTGAGGAAGTAACTCCGTCGTTGTCACAATCAAATCCAGAAGCTGAAGACCATCCCAAATCTTGGGAGGATGCTGCTGCCGAAGAGCTGACAACTGATCCATGAAGGCCCTGTCTATACGGGTGTTGACTGAGATGGCTCAAGGTGACTTCTATTGCTACTGACTATGCAGCCAAGGTCTTCCAGAACTGTTAGCCATTCCTCTTGCTGTTTTGGACTGAGATTTGGGCCAAAAAGCCAATCATCATGAAAAGACAGGGACATCCTCTATCGCGCTAAAGAGCTGTGATCACTTCAACCATACTCCTGGAAAAAGGACTTCAGGGTAGTGGATTTCCCAATGGAAGGGGCAGAGAACTGGGCTTGTGATCCGAGAATGCTGTTGAACTTACCGAAAGGGAAGTGAAAATAAACCTTTGCCAGGTCAAGTAATGTGAGAAATTCCCTGCAACGAACCACCTGGATGATGGACCTCAGTGACTCCATCCAGACCTTCAGGAAGGCTCTAACACCCTTCAGCTTGGGATTGGTCTGAAGGAGCCACCCTTTTCCAGCATGATGAAGCAGATGGGGTAATAGGTAATAGTGTTTGCCTCCTTGGGCCATGCAGGGTGGATTGGACAGCGCTATCTTTTGTATTGTCTCGGAACCACAGAGAGAGATCACAAAGGCACCAAAAACAAAAGGGTTTGCTACACAGCAAGTGCTCCAGGATAGGTGGAATTGGCACCATCAGTGCTTCCCTCAGAGGGGCCTCGTACTGGAGGATCACCAAGTCCTCAGCATAGGGCTCATCCTCCAGTTCCGCTATGAAGGACATTTGCAATGCTCTGCGGAAAAAAGAAGACTGGGGTAAGATGGCACCCTTGGATGGGAAAGTGACCGCACATGCATGGCCTAACTCCCAAAGGCTTTCTTTGAAAGCTGGGGAGTGAATCCGCGTGGGCTCCATTGATGCTGTCGTCACCCATATGAGAGGACTGACTTCTTGCTTGTTCCTGGAGAATACTGTTTTCCAAGTAAGATGCTTTAAAGAAGCTGATCCAAGGGGTTCAATGGAAGCCTTCATGATCCCTGCAATGACCACATTCAGGTCCCAAGCTGGAGAAGGTGGTTTGACGGGAGGTTTGGTATTCACCAGGCCTTTCATAAACCTTGAGGTAAGCAGGTACAGTGAAATGTGATGTGGGAAACTGCTATAGTGGTAATAGACAGATGTGGTTTGTAGACCAGAGTTGGAGAAATGTGGTGGGTAGGTAAGGACCTTTCCGAGAGGACAGTGAATGGGGTCCTGATGATGTTCCTTCGCCCAGTGCACAAAGCAGGACCATTTCCAATGATAGGATAGCTGAGTAGTCAGTTTTCTTGATGCAATAATCACTTCTAGAACCTCTGTAGGGAAGGAAGTAACTATTGCTGAGGTACCTGGATCTTCCAAGCTGCTAATGAGAGGCTGTGGAGACTGGGGTGGAGCAGGATGCCTTGAGGTTGAGTTAGCAGAAAGGGATCTGTGCCCAGAGGTTGTGGCCCCTGCATCTTCAGGGCAAGAAGGTGCAGGAAACAAGCCTGCCACGGCCACTGAGCTGCAATAAGGATAACTGACGCTTTGTACAGGTGTATCATGAGAAGAACATGACTGATGAGTGGAAAAGGAGGGAAGGCGTTAACAGAACCTGTGACTCCAAGAGATGGCAAAGGCATCATGGGCCCATCAGAGAAGATGGTTGGATGGAGCAGAAGAGCCTACATTTGGCATTGTCTACAGTAACTAAGAGATCTACATCCGGAGTGCCCCATTGTGCAAAGAGTGTGCATACCACCATGGTGTCGAGGAATCTGAAGATGACTGACGCTTCATCCAGGCGTATCTTGAGATGAAAACGACCGATGAGTGGAAAAGGAGGGAAGGTGTAACAGAGCAATGTTCCCTCTAATTTTCTGTAGGCTGTGTGCGCATAAAATATTACCTGTGCAGCTTTTGAAGGAAGGTTAAATTTTTGTGCGCTACATAACGAAACTTGGAGTTATATACTTTAAAATTTGACTACACGTCAGAATACAGTATGTACACCACATTGATTGCACTAGAAAATATTGTAGAACTTATGAAAACCATAAATACACAACAACTTTTAAATTTTAAGATGTCTGTGTTGTTTTCCATCAGAATCAGAATTGTAATTTTTGTGCGCTCTGTTGTAAAGTATGTGCGCTCGCTCTGCGAGGTGTATGCGCGCGCACACGCGCACAGCTTAGAGGGAACAGTGTAACAGAGCCTATGACTCCAAGAGATGGCAAAGTCATTGTGTGCCCATCAGAGAGGACGGTTGGATGGAGCAGAAGAGCCTGTATTTGGTGTTGTCTGCAGTAGCTAAGAGATCTATATCCAGAGTGCCCCATTGTGCAAAGAGTGTGTGTACCACCATGGTGTTGAGGGATCATTCGTGAGGGTCCAGACGTAGACGTAATGAGTCTGCTAGATGATTCTGAATTCCTGGCAGGTAGATTGCTCTGAGTGAAGAGTTTATTGAAAGGGCAAAGAGCCAGAGGTGTGTGGCTTCACAACACAGTCGAAGGGAGCCCACTCTGCCTTGTTTGTTGATGTAGAATTAGCAGCTTGGAAGATCCAGGTACCTCAGCAATAGTTACCTCCATCCCTACAGAAGTTCTAGAAGTGATTATTGCCTCAAGAAAATACATGTAGAATATGGATACTTGATTGTATGTTTGTACCAAGAGGACATTGTTGCCGGCCCAGCATCAGAACACCTGCAGGGCATAGAGGACTGCTCAAAACTCTAACACATTGATGTAAAGGGAGTGTTCTCGTGGTGACAAAAGTCCTTTTGTGGGCAGGTGAAGTAGATATGCCCTCCAACCTTAGGTGGACGCATCCATCGTCAGGGTAAGTTGAGGTTCAAGTGGCTGAAACAGGCAACCTACAGAAAGGTGTGATGTGACTGTCCACCAGCGCAAGCTATTGTGAAGGTTTACATTTGCCTTTGTGCACAATGGGATTTTCATCTGTAGGGGCTGTGAGTGTTGATTCCCAGTGCACTCTGAGGTGCCACTGAAAGGTTGCATGTACAGTTTTGCAAATGATATGACATGTACAGAAGCTGCCATGTGGCTGAGTAACTGAAGCAGGGTGCGAGCAGTTGTAACCCAGAGGTGAAGTAATCTGCTGCTGAGATGCTGCAGAAGTTTGATCTTGTCATTAGGAAGGAAGGTTTTGACTTTTCCTGTATCTATGCATGCCCCGATGAAACACAGATCTTGCTGAGGATTGAACTGAGATTTTTGTTTGTTTATGACAAAACCAGTGGCTTGAAGGAGGGTTATGGTATTTTCAACCGCTTGGCTCTTTGCTGTTGCAGAGGGTCCCAACATGAGCTAGTTGTCCAGATATGGGTAAATGCAATGTCCTTGTCGCCAGAGATGACTTCTGCCAACTGCTAGACATTTTCTGAATACACAAGGCACCGCAGGAAGGCAGAACGGAAGTGCCTTGTATTGGTGGTGCTGACTTTTGAACTTGAATCGAAGGTACTTCCAATACAGAGGGTGAATGGGAATATGCGCATAGATATCTTTCAGGTCCAGAGAGGCCAGCCAGTCACATTGATTGAGCAAGGGAAGGATTGTACTGAGAGAAGTCATTTTGAATTTTTTCTCTTTTGATGTAACAATTGATGTCTCGAAGGTCTAAGATTGGACATAATCCTCCAGTCTTTTTTGGAATCAGGAAGAAATGCGAGTAGAACCCCTGACAGCGTTATTCATGAGGAACTATTTTGATGGCTTGAATGCATAGGAGCTCGGTGACTTCTTGTTACAGGATCTGCGAGTGTTGAGCTAAAGGTATGGATACGTCAGGACAGGAATGAGGGGGTGGAAGTTGGAGAAAGTTGATCTTTTCGACTATCTTGAGTACCCATCGATCCATCATTATGGAATGCCATGGCTTTCTGAAGTGCTGAATTTTGCCTACTTACGGCAGGTAGTCAAAAATTAGGAGTAGGTTTGGGGGCAGAAGCTGAGTTGGAGGGTTGCTTCCTGTCTCATTGCCTGGTGCATTGAGGGTAAGCTGATGCAGCAGGGCATTGTGATGGCTGCCTGGAATATGGCTGATATTTTTGCGAGGGAAAAATTGCTTGAAATATTATTAGTAGTAAGTTCTCTGGTAGTTAGGAAGTTGAGGCTGTCTGGGTTGCGATGCCGATTCCACTGGTTGGGCAGCAAATTCCCTAACTGGAGGAATGGTCTTTAACCTTTTGTTCTGCTTCAAGCACTTTAAATCCAAAAAGGCTATCTCCCTGACATGGGGCATTGCAAGACAATCATAAAGGTCCTCACAGAG
The DNA here is from genome assembly GCA_033557465.1 of Ichthyophis bannanicus. Lineage (NCBI taxonomy): Eukaryota > Metazoa > Chordata > Amphibia > Gymnophiona > Ichthyophiidae > Ichthyophis > Ichthyophis bannanicus. Next base: position 100,322,278 of record CM066039.1, read on the forward strand.
TCCAGATACCCAAAGCTAGGCTGTTCTCCTGGCTGAAATAGCCATGGCGGCGAAGCACACCATTGAATAAAAGGCATCCATCATCTGTAGTGCAGATGATATAGTATAAAGACTATGCAAATTAGTGACAAACGGAGCTTGCTCTTCCACTGCTAATACTTGGGCATCATCCAGTTGCAAAAGGAAAGCATGGTGATAATGCAAGATCTGGATCTGATGCGTCTAAACCCTCATTGCAAGTAAGCTACTTTGGTAGGTCTTCCGATCGACTGCATGCAGTGTCTTTTGTTCTTTACTGGGCAGTGTCTGATGGGTTGATTTGGAGACTTTGACTTTTTAAGGACAGCTTTGGAGACCAAGGATTGATGAGGTAAATGCTGGTGGTCAAACCCTGGTGCTGAGAGCACCTTGTATTTCAGGTCAAGACGCTGATATGTAGTACATACTGAAATGGGATTTTTCCAGATGGAGGATTGCAGATCTTGAAGGATTTGATAAACTGGTAGAGTCAAATCTGCTTAAGTGCACTATAAGCTGTAAATATAGACTGGAAATCCTGTTTATTGGTAGGGGTCTGAGAGTCACTCAGAGCCAAGGCCTTAGACACCTTCTGTAGGAATTTTAGATAAGAAATGTCCTCACCCACATCTTCCAAGGGCTCTGACAATGGCAGGGGCTCCGGACCATCTTCAGGTATTCTGGAACTAGTGAGAAAAGAAGGTACATTAAGCTTCGAACAGGCATCATCTAATTCTGTGGGTGTTTGCCATGCTATTACAAAGGGGGACTGTGGATGTCCCTGGGTGTATCCAGTGGTCTGCTAAGTGCAGGGATACCCGGATTTGCCAATGCTGCACTGAGGATGACTGTGCTATACTGTCCAACCTTCATAGCAGTGACAGAAGGGAAGAGTTTGGGCTTATGGTCCCCACTGCCATGTTCAGGGATATTGGGATTGTTATGCCTCTGTATTTTTGGAGGGCTGTTCCAACACTGGAAGGTTAGGCAGGTGAGGGCGATAAGATGCCTTACAGGCTGAGGTGCTTCTGTCCGCAGCATGTTTGTAATGTTTAGTTTTTGATTTTATCTTACCTCCAGCTGCACTGAGCTTTATCACCACAGTCTGAGTCTGCCAGTGCCAGTAGGGAATCTGCCTCTGGACACACGGCTGCTCTGTGGAGCCCTGATCATGCGTGGTCTGGGCCCGATGGGGCAGAGCTCCCTGAAGATTGATGAGACATTGAATAAAAAATAAAAAAATATTTAATCTTATTTTTTACAGGGATGAAAGCTGGAAGGAGCTTGTGACAGAGACGCCCGTCTTAAACCCATGAGAATAGAAAAGGACATGGAATTGGACTTAGGGGAGAGCCCAGTTGTGTATTTCAAGGGTAACCTGAATCCTGCGTACACCGATACCCACAAAATCCCTGCCTGGCCTGGATCTCAGGCCCTGCGTAAGGAGAGAAAGAAGAGAGAGAGAAAGCCCAGGGTGCCACACCCAGAATCCTATGAGGTCCCTGCAGGCATGGGAAGAGATTATTATCACCTGGGAAGGGCCAGAAGGGAGGAGTAGGGGATGGAACCCTGGAGGTGGAAATATAAACCCCTGCTAAGGCAAAGAGAGGGGAAGCTGGAGAAACAAGGGAAGCTGGAGAAACAAGGGGAGCTGGAGAAACAAGAGGCTCAGGAGAGTCAAGAGAAGCTGGAGATGCAGCAGAGCCATAGAGGAGAGCCCTGGGAGGAGCTGAACCACAGGGAACACAGCAGAGGAGACGGGCCGAAGGCTGAAGGTACTGACCGGCTGTCTCAGGTAGAGCTGGGAACAGGAGTGACTCTAGGACCCAAGGGGGAGCTGTTTACTGAGCACTGCTTTGAGAACTCAGAACGGGACACTGCTCCCACAATTGAAGATATGCAAGTCGATACTGCTGAGGATGACTTGAGGGCTATGGATATTCCTATGGACTGTACTTTATGCTAAGCCAAGTGCGTTGAACCGTTATGCTGAGGGCTAACACTTTCTGAGAAGGTCTCCTAAAGCTGGAAATAACAAGACCCAGAGAACCGACAGGAGGCCGGGGATACTTTTGCTAGCACCCGGAGGTTTGTGACGCAGCCAGGAAAACTTGCAGGGAAGCTAAAAAGCTTGGTGAATATTTGCTGTCCGTGTCTCCCATATTTTGGTTTAAACTTAATCCTGGAAGGGAGTTAAGAAGAAGATTTTGTTCCAGTGGGTCTAAGTTTTATTGTTGCCATTAATTGTTTTACAAGGCAAGGCTAAAAAGAGGCATTTTTACCCTTGCTAAAGAAATGCTGTTTTTTCAGGGCTGAGAAACGTTTGAAGCAGCTGTGTGTGTTTGAAGCTTGTGAAGCAGTTATGCTGTTCTAGTGCTGTATTACCAATAATCCTGCATAAGAAGGAGTCCTGTGTACAGGGTACTTGAACTTTTGCGTAAGAAATAAAATTCTGTCACTTTGCCTTACCTCTGGACCATGACTACAACTTCTTCTTGAAGCCATTTTTGAAGGCAAACTACATATCCCAAGATACGCCTGGGGAAAGTTAGTTTGCCCAAGCCAATCGAGAGATGTTCCTCCAATACCACGCCCCTCTAGGCTAGAAGGGGTGGTGAGGGCGTGACAGTGGCGTAGTTGTGAGGATGTTTGCCTGTGCCAGGATATACAACCTACAGGAATTTCAGCACGAGTGTGGAGATCCGGGAAGTGGTACCAGAAGGATGGTGGAAGCTGCGGTGGGAGTTCGCTGGCAAGGTCGGCCAGGATGGTGGAGCGGTCCGTATAGACACCTCCTGTAAGACAAGAGTCAACACGTGAGCCAGGTAAAGGGTACCGAGGCGTGGGCTAACCTGGTTCAGAGGGAAAAAGGGAGGAAAACGTGAATACTTCCGGATAAAGAAGGGACATTAGGGCTGTTGGGTGGTACCGCCCTTGGTGTTTTTGCTCTCTCTCTTACAGGTATCTGGCAAAATGGATCCAAAGGAGCTGGTCCAGTGGATGGCCACACAGTTCCAGAGACAGCAGGACATGGCCCAACAAGCGCAAGAGCACGCAACAGCCGCTATACAAGCGCAGCAAAAGCCAGTGTTGGACTTGGTCGAGGCGCTGATTGCCAGCCAGCGGTCGGGGGTTGGAGGAGTACCAGCCCAGCCAGAACTAGTTGTGCCTCAGAATGACAGTCTGGTAGGACCCCAGACAACTGGGACACTCTCTTTTGGCAAACTGTCTACAGAAGATGACATTGATGACTATTTAGAGTCCTTTGAAAGGGTGGCTAATGCGGTAGGATGGCCAGTTGGTCAATGGGCTGTAAGGCTAGCCACCTCTTTAACAAGGGAAGCGTTGGCTGCCTACAGGGCCATGCCAGCGGCCCTCGCCACTGATTATACTGAGGTGAAAAATGCAATTAGAGACCCATTAGGCTTGACAAAAATGTTGTATCACTGTATGTTTAGAGCCACGGCCCTGAAGGCCGGAAAAACACCTAAGGCCTTAAGCCAAAGAATTAGAGGTTTAGCCTTAAAGTGGCTAGCCCCGGAGGGGAAAACTGTTGATACGGTAGTGGATATGGTGGTATTGGAGCAGTTCATGGCTGCCATACCAAAAGAGATACAGTCTTTTCTGATACAGCAAAACTGCCAGAGTACAGGGGAAGCCACCCTTTTGACTGAGCGCTACCTAGAAGCTGAATTAGCTCGTCAGCCAAGAGGGTGCACTCCCAAAATAGAGGCAGATGCCAGTTTTGCTCCCTCAGAAAAGGGACAGGGAAATAATGCAGAGTTTGGGAAAACTTCTGTACCGGCTCAGGAGGGAAAATGGGCTGGAAAGAAATGCTATCATTGTGGGAAGATGGGACACCTACAGAGGGGATGCTAAGCCCGCACGGGGCTGATGGGCGAAAATGTGAAACATCTAGGAGAAGGGTTCCTCTTGTTAACGTGCAAGGGATCATTACCAATGCTCTGCTCGACTCAGGGGCCGACCAAAGCATGATGTCACAGAAGCTTTGGAGGGCAATTGAGGCTCAGAATGAGTCTGCCCAGAGGAGGCCGGAGGGTAGAGTCAAAATTAGGTGCATCCATGGGGCTGCCTCTTTCTACTCCCTCTACAAGGTGGTGATAAAAGGGTTGGGGGTACAGAAAGAAATCCTCGTAGCAGTGACTTCCCCACGACCTGGTATTGGGAAGAGATTGGCTGCAGTTTAGGCAGGGGCTAACGAAAGGCCTGGGACAGAAGGTAGATGGGATGGTAACGGTAATCCCTGGCCCTCTTTTCGGGAATTCCTGAAAACAGAGCAAGAACTCAGCGGAAAAGCCCCTGGGCAGCAGTCCCCACGTCAAACAGAAGTTTATATTAAAATTTTGCAGGGTATCTGAAAAGGCCAAGAGTCCCAGAAGGGCGTCCCCGCAAGCCGCGGGATATGACCTATGCAGCGCCGTGAATGGAGTGATACCCAGCCATGGAAAAGCTCTCATTGATACAGGCCTACAGATTGAAATGCCAGACGGATGCTATGGCCGGATGGCCCCTCGTTCGGGTTTGGCACTGAAACATTTCTTGGACATTGGTGCAGGGGTGATCGACCCGGATTACAGAGGAAGTATAAAGGTATTATTGTTTAATTTTGGCAATGAAGACTTCCTCGTGAAGGTCGGAGACCGGATTGCCCAGCTGGTATACGAGAGAGTAGGGTTTCCCCTACTGGAAGAGGTCCCCATGTTGACTCCCACGGAACGAGGAGCCGCTGGATTCGGTTCCACCGGACGGGCCAGGATGGAAGGCCTGACGGCCACCAGTGAAGTGAGAGTGGAGGAGACGGAGGAGGAAGACCTGGGACCACAAGTGGCAGAGTGGAGGAAGAACCCGGAGCCTCAAGTAGGGGAAGAGCTATCCTTGGTTCAGAGGCAGGAACTGGCCCGATTATTGGAAAGGTTCCCGGATGTTCTGACGCCGGTCCCGGGTGAAACCCGACTAGTAGCACATGAGATCGTGACCCCACCTGGGAAGGTGGTCAGACAACGACCCTACCGGCTACCAGAGGCTAAAAAACAGGAGGTGGTGGCGCAAGTGCGCGAAATGGTGGAGATGGGTATCATTGAAGAGTCAAGGAGCCCATGGTGCAGTCCCATAGTTTTGGTTCCAAAACCAGATGGTACTTTACGGTTCTGTATAGATTTTAGACAGGTAAATGCTATCTCGGTATTCGATGCTTACCCCATGCCCCGTATTGAAGAGCTTTTGGATCGTTTGGGGCAGGCTCAGTTTTTAACCACCCTGGACATGACAAAGGGATACTGGCAGATTCCCCTGACTAGGGAATCGCGGTCGAAGACTGCCTTCAGCACCCCGATTGGGCTATTCCAATTTAGGAGGATGCCCTTCGGTCTCCACGGCGCTGCAGCAACTTGCCAAAGACTTGTAGATCAAGTCCTGCGTCCTCATCAGGAATACGCTTCCACATATATGGATGACATCATTATCCACAGTCGTAATTGGGCGGAACACCTCCCGAGGGTGGAAGCCGTCCTGCGATCTATGAGGCAGGCGGGCCTCACCCTGAACCCGAGCAAATGTGCCTTCGCCCGGCGGGAGGTGAAATACCTTGGGCATGTGGTAGGACAAGGGAGGATCAAGACCTTGATCGACAAAGTGGATAACATCAAGAACTTTCCCAGGCCAGCCACAAAAATACAATTAAGAGGCTTTCTAGGCCTGATTGGCTATTACAGGAGGTTTCTGCCCCGCTTTGCAGAAGAAAGCTCCATCTTTACAGATATGTTAAAGAAAAATTGCCCGACTCGCCTCTGTTGGACTCTGGAGGCTGAGAGGGCCTTCACCCAGTTAAAAAAGAGGCTATGCACAGCCCCGGTATTACGCGGAGTGGACTTCATGCAGCCCTTCATTATACAGATGGATGCCTCAGAGGCAGGTTTAGGGGCAGTCTTATCCCAGAAGCATGAAGGAAAGGAGCATCCCGTAATGTTCCTTAGTAGGAAGTTGTCCCTGGCAGAGCATAACTACTCTACTATTGAGAAAGAGTGCCTCGCGGTCAAATAGGCAATAGAGGCCCTCCGGTTCTACCTCACCGGGCAAAAATTCCTACTAGTCACCGATCACACACCCTTGAAGTGGCTCCAACAGATGAAGAACCACAATGCACGTCTAACCAGGTGGTGCATGGCCCTGCAAGCTTTTGATTTCAGGGTAGAACATCGTGCAGGAAAGCTACATCAGAATGCAGAGGCCTTGTCAAGGATTACGGACTGTGCGGAGGACCTCCAACAAGCTCTGCAAGCCCGTAATGTCTTAGGTAGGGGAGTATGTGACAGAGACGCCTGTCTTGAACCCATGAGAATAGAAAAGGACATGGAATTGGATTAGGAAAGAGCCCAGTTGTGTATTTCAAGGGTAACCTGAACCCTGCGTACACCGATACCCACGAAATCCCTGCCTGGCCTGGATCTCAGGCCCTGCGAAGGGAGAGAAAGAAGAGAGAGAGAAAGCCCAGGGTGCCACACCCAGACTCCTATGAGGTCCCTGCAGGCATGGGAAGAGATTATTATCACCTGGGAAGGGCCGGAAGGGAGGAGGAGGGGCTGGAACCCTGGAGGTGGAAATATAAACCCCTGCTAAGGCAAAGAGAGGGGAAGCTGGAGAAACAAGGGAAGCTGGAGAAACAAGGGAAGCTGGAGAAACAAGAGGCTCAGGAGAGTCAAGAGAAGCTGGAGACGCAGCAGAGCCATAGAGGAGAGCCCTGGGAGGAGCTGAACCACAGGGAACACAGCAGAGAAGACGGGCCGAAGGCTGGAGGTACTGACCGGCTGTCTCGGGTAGAGCTGGGAACAGGAGTGACTCTAGGACCCAAGGGGGAGCTGTTTACTGAGCACTGCTTTGAGAACTCAGAACGGGACACTGCTCCCACAATTGAAGATATGCAAGTCGATACTGCTGAGGATGACTTGAGGGCTATGGATATTCCTATGGACTGTACTTTATGCCAAGCCAAGAGCGTTGAACCATTATGCTGAGGGCTAACACTTTCTGAGAAGGTCTCCTAAAGCTGGAAATAACAAGACCCAGAGAACCGACAGGAGGCCGGGGATACTTTTGCTAGCACCCGGAGGTTTGTGACGCAGCCAGGAAAACTTGCAGGGAAGCTAAAAAGCTTGGTGAATATTTGCTGTCCGTGCCTCCCATATTTTGGTTTAAACTTAATCCGGGAAGGGAGTTAAGAAGACGATTTTGTTCCACTGGGACTAAGTTTTATTGTTGCCATTAATTATTTTACAAGGCAAGGCTAAAAAGAGGCATTTTTACCCTTGCTAAAGAAGTGCTGTTTTTTCAGGGCTGAGAAACGTTTGAAGCAGCTGTGTGTGTTTGAAGCTTCTGAAGCAGTTATGCTGTTCTAGTGCTGTATTACCAATAATCCAGGGTACTTGAACTTTTGCGTAAGAAATAAAATTCTGTCACTTTGCCTTACCTCCGGACCATGACTACAACTTCTTCTTGAAGCCATTTTTGAAGGCAAACTACATATCCCAAGATACGCCTGGGGAAAGTTAGTTTGCCCAAGCCAATCGAGAGAGGTTCCTCCAATACCACGGCCCCTCTAGGCTAGAGGCGGGTGGTGAGGGCGTGACAAGCTTAACAGCTTGCCCTATTCTGTCAGCATTGCTGCTCCTTTGTGTGTTTTTTTTTTAAATGAAGAATCTCACAGCAGGGGGCCATGACCCACAGCGCCAGCTTTTAAAGAAAACAAATGCCGAGAAAGAGTAGTTACTCACCTGTAACAGGTGTTCTCCAGGAGCAGCAGGAATCAGTCCTCACATATGGGTGACGTCGGCGCCGACGGAGCCCTCGCGGAGCAATTTCCCCAGCTTTCAAAGAAAGCCTTTGGGAATTGCAGCGCGCATGCGCGGTCCCCTTCCCACCCAAGGGTGCCATCTTGCTCAGTCTGATGACATAGCTAAAAGACAGCAAAAAAATTAGCAAAAATGAAATGATAGGACTGCAACTCCAAGGGGAGGAGGGAGGGTTGTAAGGACTGATTCCTGCTGCTCCTGGAGAACAGCACTTACAGGTGAGTAACTACTCTTTCTCCAGGACCAAGCAGGAAGTCAGTCCTCACATATGGGACTCCCTAGCTTAAGGCTACCAGAGACCTCAAGCGGAAAAATGAGCTCCCTCTAGCTATGTAGCACAGAAGGAAGGAATCTTCTCTGAAAACGCCCCCGACCGGTAGCCCAACACCAGGGCCGGAGGCTAGGAGTTGCCTAAACCTCAAAGAGATTATGGAGGACTGCCTGACCGAAAGCACTGTCCCTCTCCAGGCAGTAATGGGCTGCAAAAGTCTGGCTTGAAGACCAAGTAGCGGCCCGGCAGATGTCTGCCAACGGAACAGAGCGAAGATGAGCCACTGACGCAGCCTTCGCCCTAACACGATGAGCCGTGACTCGAGCCTCCAACGAGAGGCCGGCTGCCCCATAAGCCCAAGCGATACAGTCAGCAACCCATATGGACAAAGTACGCTTGGAGACAGGTAGCCCCAACTTATTGGGGTCAAAGGAAATGAAGAGCTGAACAGCCCTCCGATGCTCTCGCGTACGGTCAAGGTAGAAGGACAAGGCCCTCCTACAGTCCAGGGTATGCAGGACCATCTCAGCCCGGCTGGAGTGCGGCCTGGGAAAGAAGGTTGGAAAAACCACCTCCTGGTTGAGATGAAAAGGGGAAACCACTTTAGGAAGAAACTTAGGGTGAGTCCGTAAGACTACTCTATTCCTGTAGAACCTAGTGTAAGGAGGATCAGACACTAGGGCCTGCAGTTCACTAACGCGCATAGCAGAGGTAAGGGCTACCAAAAACAAGGTTTTCCAGGAAAGAAAACGAAGAGGGCAGGTAGCCATAGGTTCAAAGGGCGGACAGGTAATCCGCTGCAAGACCACATTCAGATCCCATTCAGGGGATGGTGGGCGCAAAGGTGGCTTAAGAAGAAGGAGGCCTCGGAGAAAACGAGCCACCAAAGGGTGGTTGGAAAGAGGCCTGCCATCCACCGGTGCGTGATGTGCAGAGAGAGCACTGAGGTGGATTCTGACAGAGTTGGACTTAAGGCCCAGATTGGAGAGGTAAAGCAAATATTGCAAGACCACTGCCACCAAGCAGGAGAAGGGATTCTCAGACTGCTGAGCACACCACACGGAGAATCTACGCCACTTAAGAGCGTAGGACTTCCGGGTGGAGGGCCGCCTGGAGGCCAAGACGACCTCTTCCACCTCACGAGGCAGCAGGAAGGGAGCAAGGACTACCCTTTCAGCAGCCAGGCCATCAGATGAAGGGACCAGAGGTTGGGGTGTAGGAGAGTCCCCTGATCCTGTGACAGGAGATTGGGTTGAAACCCCAGAGGAAGAGGAGTGTCCACCGTCAGCTGCATCAGAAGCGGGAACCAGGGTTGTCTCGGCCACCGGGGAGCCACTAGGATCATCGAGGCTCTGTCTCTGAGAACTTTGAAGAGCGTCCGAGACACCAGTGGCATGGGAGGAAAGGCATACAAGAGGCCTGTGGACCATGGAATCAGGAAAGCATCCGCCGCCACTCTGAGAGGATGCGGTTGTCGAGAGCAGAATTTGGGAAGCTGCCGGTTCATGGGACTGACAAACAGATCCATGGTGGGGAGGCCCCACTTGAGAAAGATCTGCTGAACTACCAACGGATCCAATCTCTACTCGTGAGGTTGGAGGATCCTGCTTAGCCTGTCTGCCAGGTAATTTTCTTGACCTGGGAGATAGACCGCTTTGAGCAGGATGCCGTGAAGGACGGCCCAAGAGCACAGTCTCCGTGCCTCCTGACAGAGAAGGAAGGAGCCTGTACCCCCTTGTTTGTTCACGTAGAACATTGCAACTTGATTGTCCGTCTGGACCAGCACAGACTGGTGAGAAGTGAGGTGGGAGAAGGCTCTCAGAGCTAGGCGGATGGCTCTGAGCTCCAGGAAGTTTATCTGCTGAGCAGACTCCCAAGGAGTCCAGAGGCCTTGAGTACATGTCCCTTGGCAATGTGCTCCCCAACCTAGGAGAGAAGCATCGGTTGTCAGCACCTGAGAAGGCGGAGGAGATTGAAAATCCACTCCCAGCACCAGGTTTGGTAGATGAAGCCACCACCGCAGAGAAGAGACCAGCAGGTCCCCGTGGCCTGATGCCATTGAGTGCGAAGGCACCATTGAGCAGGTTGCATGTTCAGGCGGGCATTGGGGGTTACATGGACCGTGGAAGCCATATGGCCGAGCAGTCTCAGAAATTGCCTGGCAGAGACCAGGGAATTGCTGCGAAAGAGGCTGGCTAGATCCATGAGTCTGTGTGCCCTGTCTAGAGGCAGGAAGGCTCACGCCTGAAGTGTGTTCAACCTTGCCCCGATGAATTCTAGATTTTGAGAGGGGAGCAAAGTGGACTTTGCAAAGTTTATGACAAATCCCAAGTGCTGGAGCAGAGTCACAGTGCGATGAGTGGCCTGAGTGGCCTCTTTGGAAGACTGGGCTCTGATGAGCCAGTCGTCCAGGTATGGAAATACAAAGAGGCCTTGAAATCTTAGATAGGCCGCCACCACTGCTAGGCATTTGGTGAACACCCTGGGGGCGGAGGATAGGCCAAAGGACTATACTGGTAAGGACTGTACTGGTAATGATTTCCTCCCACAACAAACCTGAGATATTGTCTGTGGTCTGGATGAATAAGGATGTGAGTATAGGCATCCTTTAGATCTAAAGAGCATAGCCAGTCTCCCTGCTGGAGGTAGGGCAGCAGGATTCCAAGGGTAAGCATCTTGAACTTTTCCCTTGCCAGGAACTTGTTGAGGTTTCGCAAGTCCAGGATGGGTCTGAGGCCTCCTGTTCTTTTTGGTACCAGAAAGTACCTGGAATAAAAGCCTTGACCTCTCAGGTAGTGGGGCACCGGTTCCACAGCCTGTTCATGAAGAAGACTTGTCAACTCCTGAAGGAGTAAGTCCATGTGCAGAGGGAGTCTTGGAGGCTCCCCTGGAAAGTAGGAGGGAGGTACCTGGTGAAAGTGAAGAAGATAGCCTTTTTGAACTATATGAAGCACCCAGGTATCTGATGTGATGGCTGACCACCTGTGGGCAAAGTGGACCAGCCAGCCTCCTGTGCTGAGAGGAACCAGCGGAGGGGAAGAGGCTATGCTGATGGAGTCAAAAACCCCCACTCTGCTGAGCAGGGGCCGGTGTTGTGGGCTTCGGGGCCTGCTGCCTACGGGACCCATTACCCCGTCCCTTGGCCTGCTGACCCTGTTGGGGAGCTGCTGAGGCCTGATAATGTGGGTAGTGTTTATAGGCAGCCGCCTTCCTCGGGTAAAAGGGCTTTTTCCCCGAGCCCTTCTTCTTCTGAGAAGGGGCAGAGGTTTTTCTGGACAGCAGAGTCCTGGTCAGAGTCTCCGTCTCAATCTGTGCAGCCTTTTCAGCCATGGGCTTGCCAAAGAGGTTTTCACCTCTGCAGGGGACATCGACCAACTTGTCCTGTACCCATGGCTCGAGGTCGGATGACTGAAGCCAAGCCTGTCGGCGGGCACCAATGCTGGCTCTGGCTACTCGAGCCGATGCTTCGAAGCCATCGTAGGCTGCCCGAGAGATAAACTTCGAGCACGCTCGAATGCCAGTGGACAAGGCCTGGAACCTCTGCAAAGGTTCCTCGGAGAGACCAGCAGAGAACCCGGCAATTTCTTTTGCCAGGTCCCGGAGATACATGCCCATATAGAGCTGATAGGACTGGACTCGACAAGCAAGCATAGAGCCCTGGAAACACTTCATACTGAGGGCATCCAGGTTCCGGGCCTCCCAACCGGGAGGCACCGAGGAATGCATCTTCTGACTCTTGAGTCGATGCATGGCCGATTCCACCACCATGGAATGGTGCGGTAGTTGTGCCTTTTGGAACCCGGGGCTCTTGCGGACTCAATAAATGGAATCGACCCGCTTGCTTAACACTGGCGCCGACGCCGGGCTCTCCCACATGTGGAAGAGAAGTCGCTCCAGCGTCGGAGGAACCGGTACAGTAAAGGTCTCCTTCGGGGGAGAGTCATACTGGAGGGCATCGAGCTCTTCGGCTCGAGGCTCCTCCTCGGGATCCGCGGGGAATGCCACGGCCTTGGCCATATCCCGCACGAAGTCCGAGAACCGGGTGTCCTCCGGGGGGGACCGTCTCCGAGGTTCGGACTCAGGCGAGTCCGATGGGACACACCGAGTCCGAAAAGTACCAGGGGACTCTTCGTCCTCCGTCTCCCAGGCTGACTCCTCGGAGGAGGAATCGAGCGGCTCTGGTCGGGCAGGCACCAATGCCCTCTGCCTCGACGACCTCGGTCCCGAACGGGAGGCCGAGGGAGACCGTGACCGAGGATCGACTCGAGATCGCATGGACTCGAGGATCGGCTCGGTCTCCGGGGTCGACTTGGATGTCGACGTCCCGGTGGTCGGGGCAGATGCACCGGCGAGGCCAGCGATCAATGCCCGCTGCTGGTCCATGAAGACAGCGAAACTGCTCTCCAAGGCCGTCAACCTGAGTCCGAGCTCAGGAGACCCAGCAGCCCCTGACTTGGGCCCCGACGGCGTCGGGCCCGACGTCAGCTTCTTCGGAGGTGAGTCCACGAGGACTGCAGGACTCACGTGTCTAGGAGACTCCATCTCGAGACGAGGATGTTTCGAAGGCCTCTCTGACTCCGAGGACCCGGACGGCTATCGGGGCTATGCGACCTGGCCCTCGAGGAACCAGGAGCGTCCACCGACGACGCCCTCGTGGGTTTCTTCTTCCGATGATGTTCCAGGCCCTGCCAGACACGGAGTCAGAGAAGATTCTTTCTTTTTGTTGCTGCCAACTCCTCAACGCTTTAGAGGACATCTTGCCACACGGACCACAGATCATCGGGTCATGATCGGGTCCGAGGCAGCGGAGGCATCAGTCGTGTGTGTCGGTAAGAGACATAAGTTTCTTACACCGATCACACTTCTTAAACCCGCTGGCAGCCATCGGGGGAAAAAGGGCCCCTGCGAGGTCAAAAGACAGGGCTGCCAGTGAAAAAAGAAAAATTGGCGCGAACGCTAGTCACAAAGGACAAAAACCGAAAAAATCTCGAACGAACTCGATACCGGTGTATTGGGTCCGGGCGGGAAAAGGATCCGGCGTTGAACCGAGAAAAGAAAAAACAAATAAAACTTTTTCAGCGGCGATCACAAACAGCGTCTGTAGGGCTCTGCGGAAAAAAGAAGACTGAGCAAGATGGCACCCTTGGGCGGGAAGGGGACCGCGCATGCGCGCTGCAATTCCCAAAGGCTTTCTTTGAAAGCTGGGGAAATTGCTCCGCGAGGGCTCCGTCGGCACCAACGTCACCCATATGTGAGGACTGACTTCCTTCTTGGTCCTGGAGAAACAGCCTGCGGGGCTGCCAATGAAACAAAAAACAAAAAGAAAGTAAACATAATTTTATTTATTTATTATTTTATTTAAAGTCTCTTCTATACCGCACTATTCAGCATCAGCACGGTTTACATTGAACAAAGAATTTACACATTTCCGATGGTACTTTGTGTTTACATTTGAACAGGAAGAAATAACTTGGATAACAGGGGTAACTATTTACAAATTAAGACAGGTAACTATTTACAAATTAAGACAGACAACATAAATGTGGTTAAAAATTAAATGAAACCTGAGGTAATTCTGGCAAAGGGGAGAGCCATGGCAATCCAGTCTGTTGAAGAAGGAAAAACTGAATTGCGTCAGGGTCCTACCGTGCATGCTTGAAAAAGTCCAAAAGACTTCTCTAAGCTAGGGCAGAGCCCGGCACACCGGCACCATCAAAGACGGCATCATGGAGTGTGGCTGCATACACCTGCTGTCTGTGAAGAACAGTGGTGAGGGGATATTTAAGAACATAACATAAGAACATAAGATATGCAATACTGAGTCAGACCAAGGTCCATCAAGCTCAAAATCCTGTTTCCAGCAGTGGCCAATCTAGGTCACCAGTACCTAGCAGTCTCCCCAAAAGACACAGGTTCCACAATGCTTGCATTGGGGCAAGAAGTGGATTTCCCAGGTCCCCTTTAATAATGGTTTATGGCCCTTTCCTCCAGGAACTTGTCCCAACCTTCTTTAAATATGGCTAAACTAACAGTTTTTACTATATCCTCCGGTAACGTATTCCAGAGTTTGATTACATGTTGAGTGAAAAAATATTTTCTCTTATTAGTCTTAAATAGGTTACACTGTACCTTCATTGCATGTCCCCTAGTCTTTCAGTCTACGTTTACCCATTTCACTCCATTCATTAATTTATAGACCTTTATCATATCTCCCATCAGTCATCTCTTTTCCAGGTTGAAGAGCCCTAACCTTTTTACCCTCTCTTCATAGATGTTCCTTCTATCCCCTTGACCATCTTGGTGGCTCTTCTCTGTACCTCTTCGAATAATGCTATATCCTTTGTAAGATACGGCGACCAGAATTGCACACAATATTCAAGGTGTGGTCACACAGAGGCATTATAATATCCTTTGTTTTTATTCTCCATTCCTTTCCATATGATTCCTAGCATTCTATTTGCTTTCTTGGCCATTGCTGCACACTGGGCGGAGGGTTTCAACATATTATCCACGATGACGCCTAAATCTTTTTCCTGGGTGGTGGTTCCTAATGTGGAACCTTGCATCGTGTAACCATAGTTTGGGTTGTTCTTTCCTAGATGCATAACTTTGTACTTGTCCACATTAAATTTCATCTGCCATTTGGATGCCCAGCCTTTCAATTTATCAAGGCCCTCTTGCAATTTTTCACAATCCTCATGGGTTTTAACAACTTTGAATAATTTTGTTTCATCTGCAAATTTGATTACCTCACTCGTTATTCCCATTTCCAGGTTATTTATGAATATGTTAAAAAGCAGCAGACCCAGCACAGATCCCTGGGGTACTCCACTATTCATCTTTCTACATTGGGAAAATTGGCCATTTAGCCTTACCCTCTGCTTTCCATCTTTTAACCAGTTCCTGATCCACAATAGCACAATGCCTCTTACCTCATGACTTTTTAATTCACCAAGAGTCTCTCATGAGGGACCTTGTCAAAGGCTTTCTGAAAATCCAGATACACTATATCAACCGGCTCACCTTTGTGCACCTGTTTATTCACACCTTCAAAAAAAACATAACAGATTAGTAAGACAAGATCTTCCTTGGCTAATGCCATGTTGACTGTCTCCCATTACGCCATGACTATCTACATGTTCAATAATTTTGTTCTTTATAATGGTTTCTACCATTTTTCCCAGTACTGATGTCAGGCTCACTGGTTTGTTGTTTCCCAGATCACCCCGGAACCCTTTTTAAAAATTGGTGTTATATTGGCCATCCTCCAGTCTTCAGGTATTACAGATGATTTTAATGATAGTTCACAGATTACTAATAATAATCTCATGTTTCAGTTCTTTCAACACCCTAGGATGTACACCATCCAATCCAGGGGATGTGCTATTCTTCAGTTTATCAAATAGTTGTAATACACCTTCCGGTGTATCGATATTTCTTTTAATTCTTCTGCAGCATCACCTTTAAATACCATTTCAGTCATGGGCAACATCCCTACATCTTCCTCAGTAAAGATTGAGGCAAAGAATTCATTCAGTCTCTCCGCTATGATCTTGTCCCCTCTTAGTGCCCCTTTTACCCCTCTATCATCTAATGGTCCCACTGACTCTCTCACAGGTTTTTTGCTATGAATGTACTTGAAAAAGTCTTTATTATGCATTTTTGCTTTCACAGCAAGCTTCTTCTCAAATTCTCTCTTTGCCTGCCTTATCAACGCTTTGCATCTAACTTGTCAGTGCTTATCCAGTTTTCACCATTTGGCTCCTTTTTCCATTTCCTGAAAGATGCTTTTTTGACTACAACAGCCTCTCTGATCTCACCTTTTAAACCATGCTGGCAGTTTTTTGGACTTCCTTCCACTTTTAAAGTGTGGAATACAGCTGGTCTGGGCTTCCAAGATAGTATTTTTAAACAAAACTCATGTTTGATATAAATCTTTAACCTTTGTAACTGCTCCTTTTAGTGTTTTCTTAACTATTTTCCTCATTTTATCATAGTCTCCCTTTTAAAAGTTAAAAGGCAGTACTGTGGATTTCCTTGCCATACTTCCTCCATTTATTAAATCAAACGCGATCATGCTATGATGACTATTGCCAAGTGGCCCCAACACCCTTATCTCTTGCACCAGATCTTGTGTTTCACTAAGGACTAGGTTCCTGAACTAGCTGCTCCAAGAAGCAGTCATTTATTTCATCTATAAACTTTATTTCCCTAGTATGTCCTGCTGTGACACTGATCCAGTCGATACCGGGGTAAATGAAATCACCCATTATTATTACTGTGCTGTAACCTTTGTTAGCTTCCCTGATTTCTTTGAGCATTTCATCATCCATTTGTTCATTCTGGCCAGGTGGTCGATAGTACACCCCCACTGCCATCACCTTCCCCTTCTCCTTTTTACATGGAATTTCAATCCATAGAGATTCTACAGCGAATTTAGTTTCCTGCAAAACTTTAATTCTTTGTGACTCAATGCTCTCTCTAACAGAGTGCAACCCTTCCACAAATTTGATCTGCTCTATCATTACGATATAGTTTGTACCCAGGCATCACAGTATCCCACTGGTTGTCCTCCTTCCACCATGTCTCTGAGATACCAATCATATCTAACCTCTTATTTGGTGCTATATATTCTAATTCTCCCATCTTATTTTTTAGACTTCTAGTATTTGCATACAAGCATTTTAGAGGCTTTATTTTATTTATATTAATCTGGCTATTGGTAGGCAGGGGTAGTTTGGAATGTTTACACTCTGTCTGCTCTGTATTCAAGGGCATTTGGGTTATTTTTGTCTTTACTGGAACCTCCCTGTTGATATGCCCTAACTTCAATCTTTTGCTAGTATCCTTCAAGGATACATTGTTCCGAACCATGCGCTCTTGGGCGACTGTTGGCTTTCCCCTATTATTTAGTTTAAAAGCTGCTCTATCTGTGTTTGATTAGGTGGGGGCTCAAAAGAAAAAAGAGAAGGTCCACAAGTGGCAGAGTTAAAGGAGAAGCTAAAGAAACTAGAGGAGGAAGATAAAAAGTAATAGAGAGAAGAAGTCCAAGCCAAATTAATGGAAGTAAGGAGTAAATTGAAGGCCCTAGATGCTGAGTAAGTGAATTGGCAAATGTTGAGAACAAAACAGGTATTCTGAGTTTGGGCAAGGTGATAAGGCAGGATGTCTCCTGGTAGCTAGAGTGAGAGAGCAAAGAGAAGTAGAATATATAGGATGAGAAAGGGGAAGGGCTGACTATAAACATGAAGTCCTAAGAGAAGGGCTCCAAAGTTTTTATGAGGAGTTATATATAGCAAAACTACCAGAGCATGATATGGACAGTTACTTAGTGTCAGTTCAGTTGGGATCCTTCACCAAGCAGAAGTGGAGGAGATGGATCAGAAAATTACATTCAAGGAAATAGAGGAGGCAATTAGCTCCTTAAAAGTAGGCAAGTCAACAGGGTTAAATGAGCTATCTGCAATTTTACAAGATCTTTAGGGATCTATTGACAGCAGTAGAAGATTTCAATGGAATGCTTGCAGGAAGGGCTCTGACAGACAATGAGCTGGGCAGGTATTACCTTGATTATAAAGAAGGGATATTCTGACACGTGGGTCATATAAGTCTATTTCACTACTCAGTTTAGATATAAAAATTTTGGCAAAAATTCTTGAATAGAGTAATTGGAAAACTGATTCATGCGGATCAGGCCAGCTTTATTGCAGGGAGGCAAGGGGGTGATAAAGCGTAGTTAGTCACCTGTAACAGGTATTCTCCAGAAACAGAAGGAATCAGTCCTCATATATGGGTGACGTCAGCGCCGATGGAGCCTTCGCGGAAGCATCTCCCCAGTTTCAAAGAAAGCCTTTGAGAGATGCAACCACGGATGTGTGGGCCCCTTCCTGCCCAAGGGTGCCATCTTGATCAGTTGGGCGCCATAGCTAGAGCCCAAACAAGAAGATGGCCAAAAATGAACAGCAACTCCAAGGGGAGGAGGGAAGGTTGTGAGGACTGATTCCTGCTGTCCCTGGAGAACACCTGTTACAGGTGAGTAACTACACTTTCTCCAGGAAAAAGTAGGCAGTCAGTCCTCACATATGGGACTCCCTAGCACCGGTAGAAAATCCACAGCCCAGCCATAAGCAGCCACAAGTGAATCCCAAAGCATACTCTGAAGATCCCAGTGACTCTGAGAACCATGACTCCGGTAGCCTGAACAAGAAGGGTCGGAGAGCAGGAGTTGCCTAAACCCCAAAGAGGTTATGGAGTATGGCCTGACCGAAGGTGCTGTCCCATCAGGACTCCCTCTCCAGGCTGTAGTGTGCTGCAAAGGTGTGGATAGAGGCCACGTGGCGGTCAGGCAGATGTCGGCTATCGGCACCGACCGGTGGTTTGTGACTGAGGTCGCCATTGCCCTGACATTGTTGCCGTGACACAGCGCTCCAAGGGGACTCCGGCAAGGCTATGAGTGAAGACGATGCAAACCATAACTCAGATGGATATGGTCTGTTTAGTGACTGCCTGCCCCATGTGGCTGGAGTCAAAGGAGATGAAAAGTTGTAAGGCTTTGCAGTGGCCCTTGGTCCATTGTAAGTAAAAGGACAGGGTTCATTTGCAGTCCAAGGTATGGAGGACGGCTGATGCCATGTCGGCGAGGCCACGGGAAGAAGGTAGGGATAACCACCTCCTGATTGAGGTGGAAGTCTGAGACTACTTTCAATAGGAACTTGTGGTGAGTGCGGAGCACCACCCAGTTCCTATAGAACCTAGTGTAGGTAGGCTTGGCCACCAGTGTCTGGAGTTCAATGACCTTGCGAGCCGAGGTGAGCCCCACAAGGAAGGTGACCTTCCAGAACAGCAGAACAGGTGGCAGGTAGTCAAGGGCTCGAATGGTGGCTTGATGAGCTGCACCAGGACCACACTGAGATCCCATTCTGCCAGCAGTGGCTGCAAAGGAGGTCTGGAGAGCAAGAGGCCCTGCATAAACCTGGTGATGAGGGGCTGCATGGAAAGGGGCTTGCCCTCAATGGGGTGATGATTAGCCTAGAGAGCACTAAGATGCACCTTAACGAGTTGGACTTAAGTCCAGACTGCGATAGGTGGAGGAGGTACTGAAGGACTGAGTGCACCAGGCAAGAACATGGGTCGAGGCGGTATTTCATGCACCACAGGGCGAACCACTGCCACTTGAAGGCATAACCCCGTCTTGTGGTATCCTTGTGAGAGGCCAGAATGATATCTTCCACCTCCCTGAGAAGGTGTAGTGAGTCTAGGGCGACCCGCTCAGCAGACATGCTGTGAGGGATAGGGTTCCCGGGATGGGATTTTGGATTGAGTCCTCCTCCTGTGTTAGGAGTCCCGGAGAACTCCCAAGGAGAACCAGGGACTCCAGCGAGAGATGGAGCAGAAGAGGGAACTACGGTTGATTGGGCCACTGCGGGGTTACCAGGATGATTGACGCCTTGTCAAGCTGGACCTTGAAGAGGGTCTGAGTAATCAGTGGTGTGGGGGGAAATTCATAAAGAAGGACCCCTGCCAACGAGAGGAGGAAGGCATCAGTGGTCACCTGGGAGGGTGGGGTTGAGGAACCGGGGCAGCTGAGCATTGAGTGGGCTAGCGAAGAGGTCCATGCTGGGGGTTCCTCATAGCTGGAAGAGAAGCTGATAAAGATAAAGTGGAATTGCTTAACAAATATTTTTGTTCTGTGTTCACAGATGAAGAACCAGGAGCAGGACCTAAGAAAATACCCACAAATAGAAACAGAAGCGAGGGACATCTTGAACAATTTTCAGAAGACTGTGTTCGTGAAAAACGAGCTCAACTTAAAGTAGACAAAGCGATGGGACCGAATGGGATACACCCTAGAATACTGCAGGAACTTGGGGACGTTCTAGCAGCTCCACTGACTGACCTTTTCAATGCCTCGTTGGAGTCGGGAGTGGTGCCAAAGGACTGGAGAGAGGCTCATGTGGTGCCTTTACACAAAAGCGGAAGTAAGGATGTGGTTGAAAACTACAGGCCGGTTAGTTTAACTTCGGTGGTGAGTAAATTATTGGAAACGCTGCTGAAAGAGAAAATAGTGAGGTTTCTGGAGTCCAGCGGATTACAGGATCCGAGGCAGCATGGATTCACCTGAGGCAGGTCTTGTCAGACAAATCTGATTAATTTCTTTGACTGGGTGACCAGGGAGTTGGACCGAGGGAGAGCACTAGATGTGGTGTATTTAGATTTCAGTAAAGCCTTTGACACTGTTCCTCACAGACGACTTATAAACAAACTGAGCACCCTAGGGATGGACCCTAAAGTTACTGCTTGGGTTAGAAATTGGTTGGGTGGGAGGCGACAAAGAGTACAAGTAAATGGAGCTCACTCTGAGGAGAAGGATGTTACCAGTGGTGTGCCCCAGGGATGTGTCCTTGGTCTGATTCTTTTTAACATCTTTGTTAGTGATATAGCAGAAGGGCTGTCAGGTAAGGTTTGTCTCTTTGTGGATGATACCAAAATCTGCAAGAGCAGACACCCAGGAAGGTATAGATAACATGAGGAGGGATCTAGCTAAGCTTGAAGAATGGTCTAGAATTTGGCAGCTGGGATTTAATGTTAAAAAATGTAAGGTCATGCATTTGGGCTGCAGCAATCCAAGGGAGCAATATAGTATAGGGGGTGAAGTACTTTTGTCCACTAAAGAAGAGCGGGACCTAGGCGTGGTTGTGTCTGATGATCTTAAAGTAGCTAAACAGGTACAAAAGGCAACGGCAAAAGCTAAAAGGATGCTTGGGTGCATACGGAGAGGAATGGCTAGCAGAAAAAAGGAGGTGATAATGCCTCTGTATAAGTCTTTGGTGCGACCTCATTTGGAGTATAGTGTGCAAATCTGGAGACTGCACCTTCAAACGAATGCGAACAAGATCGAGTCGGTGCAGAGGGTGGCTACTAAAATGATTAGTGGTCTTCATTATAAAGCATATGAGGACAGACTGAAGGATCTTAATATGTACACCTTAGAGGAAAGGCGGGATAGAGGTGATATGATTGAGATATTTAAATACCTCCGTGGCATAAATGTTCAGGGAGAGAGCCTCTTTCAATTGAAAGCAAGTTCTGCTACGAGGGGACATGGGATGAGGGTGAAGGGAGATAGATTCAGGAGTGATATGCGGAAATATTTCTTTACGGAAAGAGTAGTGGATCCGTGGAATAGTCTCCCAGTGGAGGTGGTAGTGATGAGGACAGTAACTGAATTCAAAAAAGCATGGGACAAACACAGATGATCTCTAAAGGTAAAAAGGGGACTGTTGTAGTTGTTGATATGGAAGGACAGATTAGATAGGCCATGTGGTCTTTTTCTGTCATCATATTTCTATGTTTCTATGTTAAGAGTGAGCACTACCTCAGGGTCCAGACTCAACTCGTGTGGCTGGAAGACCCTGCTCAGCCTGTCCATCAGGGTGTTGCCCTGGCCCAGGAGACAGACAGCCCTGAGGAGCATCCCTTGGCTGGCCGCAAAGGAGCAGAGGGCCACGGCTTTCTGACAGAGGAGGTAAGAGCCCGCGCCACCCTGCTTGTACACATAGAACATCATGACCTGGTTGTCCATTTGGACGAGCACCGACTGGTGCCATAGGTGATGTCTGAAGACCCTCAGGGCGAGGAAGATGGCTCTGAGCTGACTCTCCTCGAAGGACCAAGACCTTGGGTGCGCAGCACCTCGCAGTGGGTACTCCAACCCATCTGGGAAGCATCCGTTGTGAGGATCCTGTGGGGTTTTGGGAGTTAGAAGGGCATGCTTGCCCACAGATGCCGGATGTCCTGCCACCAGGTGAGGGATGCTGTGAGCTGGCGAGAGACGATGACCCTGTTCCGAAGCCCACCCGTGGCCTGGGTCCACTGGGACCAGAGGCACCACTAAGCTGCCTGCATATGAAGGTGTGCATTGGGGAGTACATGGACCGTGGAGGCCATGTGGCCCAAGAGGCAGAGAACTTTGAGCTGACACGGTGCGGCGCCTCTGTACCTTGGCCGCAAGAGCCATGAGGCAGTCTGCCCTGTCAAGGGGAAGGAAAGCGCTGGTCTGCAAGGAGTTCAGGCGGGCCCCGATGAACTTCAGAGCCTGCAATGGAATGAGGTTGGACTTTGGATGATTTATCATGAAGTCCAGGTACTGTAACACCTAAATGGTGTGGCCAGTGGCCTGTCTGGCCTCTGGACTGTGTCCCCCTCGACGAGCCAGTTGTCGAGGTAGGGGAAGATGAAGGTCCCATGGAGGCAGAGATACGTTGCCACCACTGCCAGGCACTTGGTGAAGACTCTTGGGGCGGAGGTGAGGCCGAAAGGGAGTCCCTATACTGGTAATGGTCGCCTCCTACCATGAACCTGAGGTACTGCCTGTGGCTTGGGTGGATCAGGATGTGGGTATAAGCATCCTTTAGATTCAAGGAGCATAGCTAATCTCCCTGCTGGAGGTAGGGCAGCAGTGTTCCAAGCTCCTGCACCAGAAACTTGTTGAGGCTTCTCAGATCCAAGATGGGCTCAGGCCCTCTGTTTTCTTGGGGATCAGGAAGTACCTGGAGTAAAACCCTCTGCCCCTCACATGGTGTGGAACGGGATCCACAGCTCTGTCCTTGAGAAGGACCATGAGTTCTTGCCTCAGCAAGGTCTGGTGCAGGGGAGACTGAGTGGGCTCCCCAGGAACGAAGGGTGAAGGGACCTGGTCAAAGTGGAGGTGGTATCCCTCCTTGACTACATGAAGAGCCCAGGAGTCAGTGGTGATGGAGGCCCACCGGTGGGCAAAGTTAACCAGGCACCCCCCCTGTCGGGAGCTGGTCCTCCAGTGGAAGAGAGGCTATGCCAATGGTGTCAAAAACCCAATCCTGGTTGTGCCAGGGCTGGCAGCTGGGATTTGCGGCTCTTGGGTTTGCGTGGGTCTGCTCCCTTGCCATGAGGACCCTGCTGAGGGGGTCTGGGTGGCAGGGTATGGGGGATAGCCCCGGTAGGGGTGGCCCTTCTGGAGGAAAGGGGGTTTCTTACCCTGCGGTTTCTTCCAAGGCAAGGTAGATGTTTTCTTCGAGAGCCGGGTACGAGTGACATACTCAGTCTCGATTTCAGCCGCTTTATCCTCCATGGGCTTACCGAAAAGCTGTTCACTGAGGCAGGGGATGTCAAGAAGCTTCTCTTGTACTCACGGCTTGAGATCCGATGACTGGAGCCAGGCCTGGTGTCGAGCGCCTATGCCCACAGCCACCTCCCTCGCACTGGACTCAAAGCCACTATAAGCAGCTCAAGACAAGTACTTGGAGCACTCTTAGACAGACTTCAAAAGAGTCTGGAAATCCAAAGGTGGTCTCCATCGAGGCTAGCTGCGAAGTCCCTGAGGGCTGTTAGTATAGCTGGGTTTAAAAAAGGTTTGGACAAGTTCCTGGAGGAAAGGTCCATAAACCACTATTAAAAAGGGACCCAGGATATCAATGCTTGACCCAGTACAAGCATTGTGGAACCTGTGTCTTTTGGGGATATTGCTAGGTACGTATGACCTAGATTGGCCACTGTTGGAAACAGGATACTGGGCTTGATGGACCTCAGTCTGACCCAGTATGGCATGTCTTATGTTCTTATGTTCCTTGGCCAGGTCCTGGAGGAACATGCCAATATAGAACTGGTAAGTCTGGATACGGCATGTCAGCATCAAGCCCTGGTAGCATTTCCACTCGAAGGCATCAAGCGTACGGAACTCCCTGCCCGGGGGCACCGAAGAGTGCGACTTTGGGCTTTTTTGCCAGCGCATGGCTGACTCCACCACCATGGAGGTGTGGAGGAGTTGCGCCTTATGGAAGCCAGGGCTATGCTGGAACCAGTACATCATATCCAGCCGATGGCTGATGATGGGTATCGACACAGGGGTTTCCCACATCTTGAGGAGGAGCCGGGTAAGGATGGAGGGGACAGGGACCGTCAAGGTCTCCTTCGGTGGTGTCTCATACTGGAGGATGTCAAATTCCTCCGTACAAAGGTCCTCCTTCGACTCCATCATGAGGGAGAGGGCCCGAGCCATATCCCTGACGAACCCGAGGAAGGAGGTTCCTCGGGTAGGGATTGGTGCTTGACAGCCGGCGGAGGCGGGTCCGAGGGGAGGTCTCGGTGGGCTCGAGTCTACAGGGATGTCTCGATGTCTGACTCCCAGTCGGAATACTCCGAGGAGGACTCAAAGCCTGCCGGCTGCAGGAGTGCTGACAGCTCCAGTTTTGAGTGCTTCGAGGCCGGGGCCTGTGAAGACCTCACTTCTGAGGAACGGGAGCGAAACCCTTGCCGAGGATCTGACCAAGGCGTCTGTCTCTTGGCGATCACTTCAGTGGCCTGGGGAGTCCTTGAGGTTGAGGTCCCTGTGGTCTCTGCAGTGTCGGGCAGCACCTGCTGGGAGGCAATGAACGCAGAAACGCTGTGCTCCAAGGCAAACATATGGGCTTCCCATTTGGGGGATAGCAGCCATTGACACCAACGCTGGAGTGACCGGGTCAGGCGTCGAGGAGGTCCTCAATGGGACAGCTCTCAGGAGACCGAGGTCCATCGCCAGAGGCCACGACATCCATTCTGGGCACCTTTCAGAGACACTCCATTCCGACTCCTTGAGATCTTGCCAGGGACTGAGGGACTGGGCGCAGAACTTCCCATGCTTGTCCACATCCCCAGAAGAGGCCTTCGAGGTCTCATTCTTAGGCTCTTGCTCCGGAGTACCCTGTTCGGAGTGCTTGCAGATCTGTTGAGGGGCCGCGGGAGCCTTGCATGGCTCAGAGTAGGCCTGTGGGGGCCTTTGAGCATGAGGCTACCGGGGATACCGGGGTGGAGTCTGCCTTGTGGAAGATGTCATCCTGCTTAAGCTAATGGCTCTGAATGACGTTCGCAGACATTTTCTTGCACTAGGGGCATTCCTCTGGGTCATGGTCAGCGCCCAAACACCGGAGGCAACAATCACGCATGTCAGTGATGGATATATTTTTTGAACACCGATCACATTTTTTAAAACCGGTGGCCATTGGGCAAAAAGGACTCCCATGAAGTCGAAGACCGTCACTACAGCCAGCGGTTGAAAAAGGCGCGAAAGCGCTGAAAAACAAAAATACGCCAAAACCCAAAAATTTCTAGGCCTGGTGCCGCAGCAGCAGGCCCCAAGGCAGGAAAGAGCTGGCACAAGCCGTAAAAGATCAAGAATGTACGAGCTAAAGAAAACTTTTTTACGGGGAAAAGACAAACGTCTATAGGGCTCTGCAGAAAAAGGGAGACTGATCAAGATGGCACTCTTGGGGAGAAGGAGACCATGCATGTGTGGTGGCATCTCCCAAAGGCTTTCTTTGAAAGCTGGGGAGATGCTTCTGCGAGGGCTCCGTTGGCGCCGACGTCACCCATATGTGAAGACTGACTTCCTGCTTGTTCCTAAAGAACATTACGTTCCGCATAATGGAGGGGGTCAAAGCAATGAACCAGGAGCCTCAGGCCTGTCTTAAGGTAAATGGGGGTTGTTCCAATGTCTTTAATTTAAAGAAAGGGATTAGACAGGGATGCTCCTCTTTATACTCTTGATAGAGCCTTTTACTGACAGGGTGAGACTGAATTATTTATTTCTATATTTAGTATTTCTTATATACTGCCCCTTCCAATGATCAGGGGCGGTTTATATTGAACAGAAATTACAGAAACTTGGTTATAGGGAACATTTCAAACTATGATACAATAAACTACGTACAGGTCAGCTAGGCCTTATACAGAAGTATCGTGGCAGCTGCGTCTAAACTATTTACATGGTATATTGCGAACAGTGTATGATATATTGCGGACCGTGTAAGATATGGGGCGTGGTCATATTAGTAGGAGTGGGGGTGGTAAATAGTGAAGTAGGAGAAGGGGACAGGGAGATAGGTGGATTATAATATTCTGAGAAAAGTAGGGTTTTTAAGAGTTTACAAAATGCTTGTAGGTCCTTGGTTGATCTGATGGAGTCTGGGAGGGAGTTCCTGAGGGTAGGGGCAGAATATCTGAAGGCTCTGTTGCTGGTGGTTTTCTTGATTTTCCTTACTGAAGGGGGCAAGGCTAAAAGGTCCTTTGTACATGCTCTTCTCATTCTGACATCAGACTGTGGATGGATCAAGGTGGATAAGAAGGAGGGGGAGATATTATTGTGCAGTTTAAAGGTTGTGACTAACATTTTGTATCTTACTATGGAAGCGATTGGGAGCCAATGAAGGTTACAAAATATCGGGGTCATGTGATCAGTAAGTCTTGCTTTGGTAATAATCCTAGCCGTTACATTTTGTGCAAGTTGCAGCGGATGGATTGTCTTTTTAGGTAGGCCCTCAAACAGACTATTGCAGTAATCTAGGTGAGGAGTAATCAAAGCCTGGACTACTGTCCTGAAGTCTTGGGGGTCAAGGATCGGTCTGAGGTGTTGTATGGTTTTTAATTTAAAGAATCTTGTCCTAGCCATTTGTTTGACTTGGGTAGTCATAGTGAGTGCAGTGTCGATAATGACACCTACTGTAGGTACTTTACTTCCTGTTTGACTGGCAGTTCAACATTACGGAGTTTGACTTAAGAGGGGGACATAAAGTTCTGGCTTCTAGATGTGAATAAGATTTCAGTTTTCTTGAAATTTATTTGCATGTTATTTGCATTTAACCATGATTCTGCTTCAATTATGCAGTCGGTGTTGTCTTTATATTGGGGATTTTTTATGTCAAATGGAGCATATGCCATTATATCATCAGCACAGAAAAGATATTTGATGTTGTATTTTTTGAAAATTGTGCAAACAGGTTGGATGTATAGATTAAATGCTAATATCAGAGGTATAGAAGTGGAGGGAGGGAGGCTGTGGATTCATCTTATTGATCAACAATGACATTTTCATAGTTATTAAGACACATCACTAATCTCCTTCTCATCTGAAATTGGGAGAATACAAGTAGATCCTACTAAGTTCTTTCAAACTAACTATACGAAAGTGATATGTAAATTGGAAAAAGCTAACAATTTGAAAGTAATACTGTCCATAGATTGGAGAAAGACTTAGAGCAATGGGCAAGGTTTAATATATCCTGGTTGGGGCGCAACGCGACCGTGAAACTGCTGACACTGCCTAGGCTTTTGTATCTTGTTCAGAAGGAACATTACAGCAGCTTTAAAATAAAGTGTTTACATTCATATGGAAATGCAGGTCTCCCAGGGTGGCGAAGCATATTCTCTATTAGTCCTGACACAAGGAGGATTAGCAGTTCAAAATTGTAAGCAATAATTTGTGGTAGCCCAGCTGTTGGTGGTTTGGGAGTGGAACAGAAATTCAAGGAAGCAATGGGTTTGTATAGAACAGGTATTAGAAATGGGAGAGAGATTAAACCATCGGTGTGGATACCCAGGGAAAAATTTGGGTAATAACAAAGAGTTATCCATATACTGAACATACATTAAAATATGGACTAAATACAAACGTGTTAGATTTGATGGTGAGAAATTTGTGTATTTAATCCCAATGAAGTATTACAATGAGTTTCTACTGGGATAGATTTTGTCCATTTTTCAAAGATGGGAAAATAAAAGGGCTTAGATTGGGACAATTTATGCATAATAAGGAGGTGAGCTCTTTCAAAACATCATGGGAGATATGATTTAGACTGGCATGATAGATTCAGAAACTTTCAAATTAGACACTAAGGGGCTTGTTTACAAAGCTGCGGTAGCGGTTCGCGATCGTTATCGGAGCCGCGACCCCATTGATTTCAATGGGGCCGCGGCTCCGATAACGACCGTGAACCTCTACCGCGGCTTTGTAAACAAGCCCCTAAGGGACATGTTTACTAAAGGTTAATGCGCGTTAAGTGCTGCAATAACCCATAGAAATAAATGAGCAGTGGCAGCACTTAACATGCATTAACTTTACTTAACGCGCGTTGACCTTCAGTAAATATACCCCTAAATCAAATTTAGAGAAGTGTGGAAGGATCTACAGGAGGATATAACTTTTTTCAAAAGAATCTGCCTGGGAAATTTTGGTAAGAGCAGAATAATCTCTAAGATATATCCTATACTCTTAGGAGCCGCATCTAAAGTGCCTCAACATTTAATTCAATGGGAGAAGAATTTGAGCAGAAAATTAGAAGATACAGCACTAAGAAAATATCAGTTGCTACTAATTCAGTGGAAAATGGGTTGAAGTTACTTTATAGATGGCATCTGACTGTGGCAGGGTTGCATAAGATGGACAAGTGAGGGGACAGTTGTTGCTGGCGGATGTGTAGTCAAGTTGGAACGTATTTTCATATGTAGACGAAGTGCTTAGATGTCAGGTGATTTTGGCATGACTGCATTACAATTATGGAGGAATTTACTGATTGTAAGATCACAAGGGACCCCAAAATGTTTTTCTTATATAGATACACACCTGATATTTAAAATATTGTATTGTGGTGGCTAGAAGTGAAAGTGCATGAAACCGCCAGGCACTGAAGGATTATAGAGAGAGTGAACATTATGTACGGTCTCACAAAACTGACTGCTCTGAAAAAGGGCAAGAGAGAGAAACATGAAAAGACTTGGAATAATTTTTGGAGGTGGATGAAAATTGAAGGAGGGGGTAATAGCTTAATGTAACTGTAGTCATTGAGCTTTTGATTTTGTAGATATTTTTATACCTCATCTATGGGGAAATAAGTGTCGGGGGAGGGAGAGCCACTAAGGGAAGTGAGGAGTATGGGTAAGGAATGTAATGATAAAGCATAGTTACATACCTGTAATTGGTTTTCTCCGGGGACAGCAGGAATCAATCCCTACATATGGGTGATGTCGGCGCTGAAGGAGCCTGCGCGGATCCACTTCCCAGCTTTCAAAGAAAGCTTTTGGGAGCTACAGTACACCGCTCATGCATGGCTATCTTCCCACTCAAAGATGCCATCTTGCCTCAGTATAATAACATAGCACAAGACAGCAAAAATGGAAACAAAAAAACAACTCCAAGGGAGAGGAGGGAGGGTTATGAGGACTGATTCCTGCTGTCCCTGGAGAACATCTGTTACAAGTGAGTAACTACGCTTTCTCCGGGAACAAGCAGGAAGTCAGTACTCACATATGAGACTCCCTAGCTAAAGGCGACCCAAAAAGCGGATCATAAAGTCTGACACTGTGGCAGCAGCATTGAGGATGCAATCCCCACCCTGGTAGCCTGGACACAGAGGGCTGGAGGGAAAGAGTTGCATTATTCCCTGAAGTGGTGACAGAGTACCATCTGGCCGAAGGCACTATCACTCCAGGAGGTCTCCTCCAGACAATAGTGCACTGCAGAGGTGTGCACGGAGGACCAGGTGGCTACCCGGTAGATGTCCAGCAAGGGTACCAACTGCAGGCTAGCCATGGAGGCCACCATGGCCTGCACGTTGTGAGTTGTCATGTGGCGCTTCAGGGAGAGCACTGCCTTTTGATAGGCGAACGTGATATGGTCGGCTAACCATCAAGAAAAACGAAATTAGGTCTTACCTGCTAATTGTCTTTCCTTGAGCTTTCTCCGGGCCAGTCCAGGGAAAGGTAGGGTTGTCAATCCCCCATAGCAGCTGAGGACTGATGACTTCAAGTTTTCTTGAGAGGTGAAGCCACTCCCCCTGCTAGAGATCCAGCAGTCTCCTTCTGACAAAGCAACTAAAGTGAAAGAAATGAGAAACACAGATTAACCCTGGAAAAACTGAAAAACATTTCATAGCCCTCAAAAATTGGGAAGCTGGAAATACACTTCCGTTGTGCTTACATTTTGTGCCTTTTTTTTTTTTTTTTTTTACCGATACCGAGAAGTTCTGCACCGAGTGAAAAGTAGAAGCCCCACACTCCTCCCTTCGCAGCCGAAGACGCAAATATGGTGGAATTCTTATAAACATGGCAGGAAGCGCTCAGGACACGAAAAGGGTGGGACCCTGGACTGGCCCGGAGAAAGCTCAAGGAAAGACAATTAGCAGGTAAGACCTAATTTTGTTTTCCTTATCGCTTCTCCGGGCCAGTCCAGGGAAAGGTAGGGCAGTACCAAAGCAGTTCCTATACTCGGGAGGGACCCGCCAGACCTGCAATAAGAGCCGAGGAGCCCATCTTCGCATCGTCTCGGGCCTGCACATCCAACCGGTAATGCCTCGTAAAAGTATGCAACGAAGACCACGTCGCCGCTCTACAGATATCAACTGGTGGAACGAAAGCATATTCCGCCCAGGACGTTGCCAGCGCTCGAGTTGAATGCGCTCTCAAACCGACCGGAGATGGAATGCCTTGAGCAGCGTAAGCTGCTCCAATAGCTCCGCGAACCCAACGAGCAATGGTGGACTTAGACGCTGCTTGGCCTTTCCGAGGACCCGCAAAGTGGACAAAGAGCCTATCCGTCTTCCGAAATGGTTTCGTCACCCGCAGATAAGTCTTTAAGACACGCTCAAGATTCAAATGTTTGAGCACACGATCCAGAGGAGTCTCCGCGACCTTAGGGAATACCGGTAATGCCACAGACTGGTTAACATGAAAAACCGAGAGCACTTTCGGCAAGAAGGACGGAACCGTCCGAAGTAAAACCCGTTCAGGAAGAAATTGAAGATAAGGCTCTTGACAAGACAGAGCCTGCAACTCCGAAATGCGGCGTGCTGAACATAAAGCTACCAGGAAAGCCGTCTTCCACGAACATTCCCGAAGATTGTGAGAGCAAAGGGAAGTTAAAGGCGACCGGGACAACGCCTCCAACACGACGTTCAAATCCCAAGGAGGGACAGCGGGACGCACTGGTGGACGAATAAGCTTCGCCGCTCGCAAAAAATGATGTATATCTGGATGCGCCGAAAGACGGCGACGTTGGACAGATCCCCGAAAACACGACAGAGCGGCTACCTGAACCTTAAGGGTACTAAGAGCTAACCCTTTGTCCAGGCCATGCTGAAGAAAGAGGAGCAACTAAGGCAAAGAAGACTCCATTGGAGAAACATGGTGATGACTGCACCAATGTTCGAAAAGACGCCAAACGCGCACATACGCCAAAGAAGTTCCAGGTCTCTTAGACTGAAGTAAGGTGGTGACAACTGAACTGTCATACCCTTACGTGCTAAGCGGACCCTTTCAAGAGCCAAGCCGTAAGTAAGAATCGATCCACTCGAGGCATGAGAATGGGCCCCTGATGCAATAGATTGATGCGGACTGGAAGAGGCCAGGGAGGAGCCACGAGGAGACGAATGAGATCGGCATACCAAGGACGACGAGGCCAATCCGGAGCTATGAGAATCACTACTCCGCGGTGTTGCGCTATGCGCTGGATAACACGACTCAGCATCGGCCACGGCGGGAAAACGTACAAGAGAGAGTCCTGGGGCCAGGGCTGTACTAGAACATCTAGTCCTTCGGACATGCGCTCCCTGCGTCTGCTGAAAAAACGGTTGGCCTTGGCATTGCTGAAGGTCGCCATCAGATCCATGACCGGTTGCCCCCAACGCAACGTCAGCTCGTGATACACCGCCGCGTTTAACTCCCATTCCCCGGGATCGAGGAGATGGTGGCTGAGATAATCCACGTGAATATTCTCTTTGCCAGCCAGATGCGCTGCTGAAATCGCCAGGAGGTGAGACTCCGCCCAAGCCATCAGCTCCTGACATTCGGAAAGGAGAGACGGAATCTTGGTTCCGCCCTGTCAATTGATATATGCGACCGTCACTGCATTGTCATAGAAAATTTTTACTGCCTTTCCGGAGAGGACTGGCGCGAATTGCAGTAGGGCCAGACAAGCTGCACGCAGCTCCAGGCGATTGATGGACCAGGAACTCTCCGCTGGTGACCAAGCCTCTTGAGCAATTTGTGTCTGACAATGAGCTCCCCAGCCGGAAAGGCTGGCATCCGTGGTGACCAACACCCACGAGGGCTCTTGTAAGGGCATACCCGCCGTCAGATGGTCCCGAACCAACCACCAACTGAGACTGTGCCGCACGAGGTCCGGACAAGGCAGACGCTGAGAGAGCGGGTGAAGCTGCGGAGACCATCGGGACAGCAACGCTTGTTGCAAAGGTCGCATGTGAGCCTTGGCTCACGGTACTAGATCCAGAGACGCCGCCATGGACCCTAAGACCTGTAAATAGGTCCATGCTGACGGATCCGGGAGACGTAAAAAACCCCGCACCTGTCGTAGAAGCTTTTCGACCCGAACCTCGGGTAAAAAAACTCTTCCTCTCTCGGTGTCGAAGCACGCCCCAAGATAAGTGAGTTGTTGCACTGGCTCGAGGGAACTCTTGACCCGATTGATTACCCAACCGAGTTGTTGGAGAAGTTGAACCACGCGAGCAGTCGCCTCCATCGAAGCCGAACGAGAGTTGGCCCTGATCAACCAATCGTCGAGGTAAGGATGCACCCGAATACCTTCTTTGCGAAGTGCCGCTGCCACCACAACCATCAGCTTCGTGAACGTCCGTGGGGCCGTAGCGAGACCGAACGGCAACGCTCGAAACTGGAAGTGACCCTGAGGAAGAGCAAAACGCAAAAATTTCTGATGTGATGCTCTGATGGGAACATGAAGGTAGGCTTCCGTGAGATCTATGGACGAGAGAAACTCGCCCGGCCGCACCGCTCGAATCACAGTACGGAGCGTTTCCATGCAAAAGTGAGGAACCCGCAAAGTACGGTTTACTTCTTTGAGATCGAGCACGGGACGAAAAGAATCTTCCTTTTTGGGCACTACAAAGTAGATCGAGTATCGACCGCAACCGTATTGGTCTAGAGGAACTGGAACTATCGCCCGCAGACGAAGAAGACGATCGAGCATCTCCGCAATGGCTCGGCTCTTTTGACCGGGCACAGAGGGAGACATCATAAACGCGGGCGACAAAGGGCATGCGAAATCGAGGGCATATCCCTTCTGAATGACCTCTAACACCCACTTGTCGGTCGTAAGCGTGGTCCAGGCTGCCAGAAAATTCTGTAGGCGACCGCCAATCGGAACGGCAGCCTGGACCGGCAGACCTTCATTGTGGCTTCTTGACGGAAGGCTGGGAGGCCCCAAAGTAGGAGCGGGCAAAGCCTCTGGCTCCACGAAAGGACTGTCCCCGAAAACTAGCACGGCCCCTGGCATAGGGTGTATAGCGTGCCCCCCGAAATCTGCGGGAGTCACAACCGGAGCCCCGAAAACCTCCCGCACCTCTAGATGGCTTAGGCTTATCCTCAGGCAAACGACCTCCTTTAGAGTCGCCCAAATCCTTCACAAGTTTCTCCAAAGCCTCCCCGAACAGCAGTTTCCCTTTATAGGGCAATCTACTGAGCCGTAATTTTGATGAGACATCCGCAGACCAGTTCCGCAACCAGAGAAAACGTCTCGCCGCCACTAGGGACGCCATAGTTTTAGCTGTGATGCGCAGTAAATCATAAAAGGCATCAGCCATATACGCCGCGGCGGATTCTAATTTTGCAGAATCCGCAGCCTCTGGAGAAGAGTCCCCGGAAGCATCGCCTTGCAACCATCTAATGGACGCACGAGACACATACGCTCCACACACCGCAGACTGCAGCGCCAAAGCACTAGAATCAAAGGCCTGTTTAAGTAGAATTTCCAATTTCCTATCCTGCAGGTCCTTTAGAGCTGCTGCTACCTCTACAGGGATAGTAGTCTTTTTAGTCACTGCCGAGATGATAGCATTCACTTTAGGCATGCGGAACATCTCCTTCACCTCCTGCGGCAGGGGATACAAACGAGCTAAAGTGCGACTGCCCCGGAGGGTGGCTTCAGGACATTCCCATTCTGACTCAATCATTTGTTTGAGAATTCTGTGCAGGGGGAAACACCGCTGCTCAGCCTTAAAGCCCTGCAACAACGGATCCTCCAAGGGCTCCTGAGCGGTAGCCGGAATAAGCAAGTGAAGTGCCGCCAAGGATTGCGCAATAAGCGCTGACAGCTCTTCTTTACGGAAGACCCGAAAAATATTGGGATCGTCACCTGGAGCAATTTCACCTTCTTCTAATTCCTCTGTCTCCAGCTCCAATTCTGGCTCAGCCAACACGTCTGTGCCTGCTTGATTCAGCAGAACCGAAGGCAGAGAAGAAAAAGGATCTAAAGGATCTAAAGGGTCCTTAAGAACATTGGGAGCTTGAGAAGACCCTTCCCCTGGATCCTCTGGCAGCTGAGCATGCATAGGAACAGGGCCAGGGCAGGGAACCACCGAATTGAAATCAGGCTGAGAGGAGCGAAGCAAAAAGGCTTTGTGCATTGAATGATAAATTCCGGGGAAAAAAATGAACTCACACTGTCCTGCGGTGTAGAAACCGCTGGCAAAGGCTGCGGTAGAGGAACAGAATCCTTGGAAGATTTTGCTCTCTTTTTATGTGGCCGGAGCTGATCTGCCGGCGCACTGACTGAGGGCGACAAAATGGCCGCCTTTCCCGCCTTCTCCGCGGGGAAAGAGGGCTCATCGACTTTACTGTTGGGCTTGTCTGCCATGTGCAAAAATGACACCAACTCCCCAAGAAATAAAACCGCGCCTAAAAAAACCAGCCCCGACGAAATCCCCACGGGTAGAACAAAGGGATAACTGAGAGGCTGCACTGAACGCGCCGACGCGATCCTGACTGAAAATAAAAAAGAGAGAATGAGAAACTCACCGGAGGAACACGCTGACTACCCAAGTAAGTCTCGCTGCTAGCAAAACCGCCAATTCCGGCCAAGCAGAGCAGAGGAATACCTGGGGCTCCCAGGCTCACTCTGGCCCCCGAGACGGAGACGGTGAAAGGAGGCAGGCTCTACCTCACACCGCACATGCAGAAGCTCTCAACATCTCAAATTTCCTTAAAGGGCAATCGCACCTCAGTCAAAATAGTTAAAGGGCTATAAAAGCAATCAGCTCTGCTAGAGCCAAGCAGTTTATTTTAGTGAAAAAAACAAAGAAATAAATGAAGATAACTAAGGCCATGAGGGAGAAATAGGGATTCGATCCTCCTTAGCTGCTGAGGACTGAAAGACTGCTGGATCTCTAGCAGGGGGAGTGGCTTCACCTCTCAAGAAAACTTGAAGTCATCAGTCCTCAGCTGCTATGGGGGATTGACAACCCTACCTTTCCCTGGACTGGCCCGGAGAAGCGATAAGGAAAGGTACATTTGGAGACAGCGACCACCAGGCGACTGGGATTGAACAACCCAAAGAGCTGAGTCCTCTGGATGTAGAAGGACAGGGTGCGCTTACAGTTCAGCGTGTGTAGGGAAGCCTCTGCCCTGGAGGTGTAAGGCCTGGGAAAGAAGGTGGGTAGCACCACCTCCTGTTTCAGATGAAACACTGAGACTACCTTTGGCAAGAACTTCGAGTGTGTCCGAAGGACTACCCTATTCCTATGAAACTTGGTGTAGGGCTCATGCGCCATGAGCGCCTGCAGCTCACTCACTCACCTGGTGGAGGTGAGCACCACCAGGAAGATGAGCTTCCAGGAGAGGTATTTGAGAGGACAGGTTGCCATGGGCTCAAAAGGGGCCCCCCATGAGCTTCCCTAGGACCACATTGAAGTACCATGCTACCAGCAGTGGGCAGACCGGGGGCCGCAAAAAGAGGAGTCCACGCATGAACCGGCCCACCAAGGGCTGGACGGACATGTCATGGCCCTCTGCTTCGTGGGGATTTGCCGATATGGTGCAGAAGTGGACCCTGACTGAATTGGATTTCAGGCCTGCGCCAGACAGGTGTAAGACCTATGACACAAGAGAAGGGGCTAAGGCCCTGTACTGTGCACCAGAGGGAGAATCTGCACTATTTAAAGACATAGGCCCGTTGTGTAGAGTCCTTACATGAGGCCAGCAGGATGTCCTCCACTGGCCAAGTCAGGCTGTAGTGAGCGATGGATACCCTTTCAGCAACCAGGCCATCAGAGCCAGAGACTGGGGGTTGGGGTGGTGCAGCATGCTGTCCTCCTGTGAGAGCAGGTCTGGGGCACACCCCAGCGGCCAGGGGTTCCCCTGCGATAACTGCAGTAGTAGGGGGAACCAGGGCTGTCTTGGCCATCGGGGCACAATGAAGAGGACGGAGGCCACTTCTGCCTGCATCTTCAGTAGGGCCCATGACACCAGAATTTCAGCGGGAAGGCATGCAGAAAGCTCTCGGACCTCGGGAGGAGGAAGGCGTCTGCTGCTTCCTGACCCCGGCCCGTTTTCCTGGAGCAGAACCTCAGGAGTTGTGTATTCTCTGGGCTGGCAAAGAGGTTGATCACCAGAGTACCCCACCACCGGAAGATCCTCTCCAGGACAGATGAGCTCAGTCTCCTTTAGTGGGGCTGGAGGACACGGCTCAGGTGGATGGCCAGTACATTGTCTTGGAATATGTTCCTCGCTGCCACGAAGATCCCAGCAGAAGTGGTTCAACCCCATGTTCCGCTGCTTGTTGATGTAGAACATTGCTACCTGGTTATCCATCTGGATTTGGACTACCTGCCCCTCCAGATGATCCTTGAAGATTCGCAGGCCGTTGTAGACCACTTGGAACTCAAGCAGGTTTATCTGTGAGGCTCTTCCGGTGACTATGGTCTCTGTGACTGGAGGTGGTCGCAATGGGCCCCCCAGCCCAACTTTGACGCGTCCGTAGTGAGGACATGCCGAATTGGTGGGGCCTGGAACGGCAGGCCAGCTCTCAGTTTGCGGTGGTCCTGCCATCGTCAGGGAGGCTGCCAAGGCGGGAGTGACCTGGATACGGTCCTCCAGGTGGCCCGTCGCCTGCACTCACTGAGCGCTGAGCATCCATTTGGTCTGCCACATGCATAGGCAGGCAAAAGGGGTCATGAGGACAGTGGATGCCATGTGCCCCAAGAGGCGGAGCATCTGTCAGGCGGTTGCTGAAGTGGCACCATGTTCTAGGGTGGCAAGGTGCTGGGCCCATCCCAGGGGTAGGAATGCCCTTGTCCATGTGGAGTTGAGCAGGGCCCCAATGAACTCCATGTATTGGGTTGGGATGAGGTGGGATTTGGGGAAGTTCACCATGAACCCTAGATACTGCAGCAACCCCAATGTGTGCTGAATGGCATTGCATACCTTGCCCAGAGTGTTGGCCCACACAAGCCAGTCATCCAAGTAGGGGAACAGAAAGACTCTGAGGATCCTGAGACGAGCACTAGGCATTTTGTGAATACCCACGGGGCAGAGGCGAGGCCAAAGGGAAGCACCCTGTATTGGTAGTAGTGACCTCCCAAGACAAAGTGGAGGTATTGATGGTGCCTTGTATGGATCAAGATGTGGGTATGGCCATCTTTTAGATCCAAGGAGCATAGCCTGTCTTGCCGAAGGAAGTAGGGTAGCAAGATTCCAAGGAATACCATTTTGAACTTCTCCTTGACCAGGAAGTCATTGAGATCCCAAAGGTCCATGATGGGCCTAAAGCTCCCTGATTTCTTGGGGACCAGGAAGTAGTGGGAGTAAAACCCTCATCCCTGCAGATGAGGTGGGATGGGCTCGACCACCCAATCCTTGAGCAACGACTCAAGCTCTTTCAGGGGCAACTATCTGTGCAAGGGATCCATTGGTAATTTCCCCATGAATGAGGGGGAAGGCAGCTGGGAAAAATGAAGGCGGTAGCCCTCCGCAACCACTTGCAGCACCCAGGCATTTGCGGTTATTGTGGGCCACCTGTATATGAAGTGGACGAGCCTTCCTCCTGTGAATCTTGGGCCCGTGACCTCCTGAGTGAGGATGATAGTTTTATCATCATCATGTTTATAGTTGTTTGCTGTTCCATGTAATTGAGCATGTACCTGTTGTACCTCTCAAAACTCTTGTTCCATGCAAACCGCAATTGAAATTGAAATTGGAAATTGTGGTATAAAATTTTTTGTTAAATAAATAAATGAATAAATAAGCATCGAGCCCCGGAAGCACTTTCTACCAAACGCATCCATGGTATGGGCCTCCCTGCCAAGGGGCACAGAGGAGTGCATCTTCTGGCTCTTAATTCGACACATAGCTGGCTCCACCACCATGGAATTGTGTGGAAGTTGTGCCTTCCGGAATTCTGGGCTGTTGCCGACTCTATACTGGGAATCGAGTCGATGGTTCACAATCGGCACCGGCACCGTGTTTTCCCACATCCTGAGCAATGTGTTCTAGGATGGAGGGCATGAGCACCGTCAGTGCCTCCCGAGGAGGGGCCTTGTAATGGAGGATCTCCAGATCCTCAGCATGAGGCTCATCCTCTGCCACCACCATGAAAGCAATTGCCTGGGACATCTCCCTCATAAATTTGACGGCTAAGTCCCCCGGAGGGGACCTCCACCGATGGTGAGGCAGAGAAACGTCAGAGGGGACCAAGGTCGGGAGACTCCTCGTTGGTTTCCCAGTCCGACTCCAAACCCGAGGAGTCACAAGTGCCCCTTGGTCCCTGAACCAACTTGGCACTGACGACTCCCAACCCCGGTGGTCCAAAGGCATCGTGCCAGTCATCAAGGGCCTCGACACCGATCAAGTGAGGTGCTTCAGAATGGGAGGTGCCTCCTCCGGGGAAGTCCTCAGCGAGGAGTTTCCCGTGTGGGGCACCGATGACCCAGAGGGATCAGGAGTCGGGCCCCGTAGTGACTCGAGGAACACCATGAAGTTTTACTCGAGGGCAGCCATGCGGGCCTCTATTCCAGAGGACTCTGCAGCTGGTCTGGACCCCGAAGGTGGCCGGGGAGTCCCAGATTGTGATGGTGTCGGGTCATCGCTCCTTTGATTTGGGGCTGCTATGTTGGGTGCTCTCATCCGTCATCCCCTGAGTCGACTTTGAGGGAGTCACTGATGCATGTGGGAGGTCTTCCAAGGATGACACCGACGCCCAATACCCCCTGGGCTCTGAACAAGCCTGGGCACGCGATGCTGGCTTCAAAGGAAGGGATTCCTCCCCCGATGCAGAACCAGAGCCAGATCTGCCAAACAGCTCTCACTGCCGCCTATCACGTTTCCTCCGGGTTTTGGCTGACATCAGGAGGCAAAGCAGGCAGGAAGACCCGTCGTGGTCTGCCTCGAGGAACTTTATTCTGGTGCTATGGTGGTCCATATCGGACAAAGCGCGATTGCACTTATCACACTGCTTAAAACCGCTCGTCGAGGACATAGCAGGGAAAACGAGGCCCATGAGATCAAATTCAGACATCTCGACCAGGTAGGCTGCGAGAGGAAAATCCCGCGTGCCAAAAAAAAAAAAGAACAATTAAGAAAAAAGATACCCGAGTGAAAAGCAGAACGCCGAGACAAAGACTCAGGCATGGAAGGTAATCAAGTCGAGCACTTAATAGAAGGAAAAAATGAGTAAGGGTCAAAAAATCTTCTTTTTACTGGGGTGCACAGATGAGACATCTGCAGGGCTCCGTGGAAAATGACAGACTGAGGCAAAATGGCAGCTTTGAGCGGGAAGATGACCATGCATGTGCGGTGTAGCTTCCAAAAGCTTTCTTTTTAAAGGCATGGGGAGCGGTGACCTGCACAGAGTGGCAGGTGCACCTACTCTTGCTGCCTTGCTGGGCAGACTAGATGGACCATACTGGTCTTTATCTGCCATCATATACTATGTTCCTATTTATGTTGATGTTACTACCTTCTTTCTTTCAGCCTCTTCATAGGCCGGTCAAAAGGCAACTCTGGAATTGGGCACTGGCATCTCTTCCTGAGTTTAGGCCAGTTCGCTCTCCCCTTTAAGGGCCTGGATTGGTGCTAGATAATGATTTTTAGGAACCCAGGTATCTGAGATTTTTCCACATTTGCAGTAGACCCTGCATAAAATTATTGAAAAAACTGTTATACACATTACAAAAAAACCCATGAAAATAGTATGGACTGCCCAAAATATTAAAAAATGGTGCAAAAACCCAAGCAAACTGAGGATAATGGAAAACCCCTACCCTCCCAAATGCAGCACAATACCTTCACATTGCTGAACTGAGCTACACTGTACACTATTACTTACCATGAGAGCTGAACACAGGGGACTGTGCTGTGAGCCAGGGACTCGGGTCTGGCTCTTCCTCTGAAGAAGAACGATAGTTGACAAGTTCCTGAGCATCCTCTTGGAAAGGGCTGTAGAAGACACTTCTATCAGTCTTACATTTCCCTCCTAAAACATCTTACAAAGGAAATGCACTGGTCCCTGCTTAGGGTATGCACACATATCAAAATATGGGGAAGAGGATGGGGAATTATTATAACAGTCTGACAGGTCAGTTCCTTATCGTCCCTCCAGTCTAGACCCGAACATCTGGGGTTTAAACACCTCCTCCCGCAGCTTGGAGACTGAGCACATCACCCTTTTGGTGACACCAGTATAAATAGTCCAGGGACCGCCTCCTTGCTCAAGTAATCTCAGTCTCCAAGCAGCTGGAGGAGTTGTGAGCCTAGAAGTTTGGGGCTCACTAGAGGAATGATTAAGGAGGTTGTAGGATAGTGGTTAGTTAGTTAGATTGGAATTTAAAAAAAAAAAGGGGGAATATCCCTTTAAAATTTCAAAGCTAGTCCTTTCTCTGCTGAGATTTTCAGCATCGCTAAAGGCTGAGGCTATTCCCCCCTCTCTCCCCTCTCTGGAGGGACTGGCACTCAGGGAAGAGTGAGGGAGTTGTTGCTGGGGCCTCCGACTCCCGAACCTGCAGAAACGCTGAAGAGAAGATTCACAGCGGCCAGTCTCCCGCAGCCGCAACGGTGATCGCTGTAGCGGGGGGAGCCCAAGAGGCGTCTCTTCTTCCCAACACAAAGTCTGAGGTGAGAGGGGCTGTGCGCGGGCATCCGGA
The DNA here is from genome assembly GCA_033557465.1 of Ichthyophis bannanicus. NCBI lineage: Eukaryota > Metazoa > Chordata > Amphibia > Gymnophiona > Ichthyophiidae > Ichthyophis > Ichthyophis bannanicus. The sequence goes on from CM066039.1 coordinate 100,363,155, forward strand.
GGGTGATTTACATCACAGCAGAGAAAGAGGGAGTGAGGAGCCGCATAGGCCGCGCAAAGCCTCTAAGGGGGAGCGCTGCAGAGAGAGCAGGTGTGTGAGCGCCGACAGGCTCAGGACACGCGGCATCAGCACAGGAAACCGTGCAGAGGCCGTTTTTATGCTGTTAGCAAGATAGTACAGTAGTTTGAAGTTGTTATTAGGTTAGGATTAACAGAAGGCAGTCTAGGGCTGCATTTTTTAAATGGGTGTGTTTAAAAAAAAAGTTTTTTATTTACCAGACAGGTAAGCCATTGGCGTTTTGACTGGAAACATTATGCCCTCTAGACCTCAATGTTTGATGTGTGGGGCCAGGAGAGGGTCAGTTTCGGAGGAGGGTGTATGTAGAAGCTGTGCACAAGAAGCTGCGGCAGGGAGGATAGATACTGAAGGGGAAGCTCAAAGGGAAGAGGCTTCTGGCTCTCCAGAGCCCCTTTCTCCTGCTGCGCCACCTCCGGAGCCTGCGCCGGGACCTTCCACGGTGCCAGAGGCCCCCACTTTCCAACCTTTGTTGAAGGGGGGGGCTGGCGGAGATATTCTCCCATGACTTTATGACGCTGCTTCAGCAGGCGCTTGGAGGGAAACAGGGGTCTGCTGAGGCAGAGGGAGAACTGGGATTGAAGCGCTCTGGGACTCCCCTGGATGGGGGAGCGGATAGCGTCCCATTTAAAAAGCCTAGGTTAGGGAGAGACAAAGCGGAACATGCCGTGGTCTCGGAATATCAGTCGGAGGATTTGGATGACTCGGAGGTAGATATAGACCTGGAAGAAGGCGAGATCGCGGAGCAAGAGGATCAGGCAAGAGTTGTTAGGGTGTTCAGGCGTGAAGAGTTGTCAGCGCTTATCTCGGAGACGCTGAAAGCATTAAACATGCCGGCAAGGGAGCAGACGGAGGATTCCTCTTTGGAGGATCCGCTATTGCAGGCAGTTCGGAAGTCCCAGAGAGTTTTCCCAATACATAGAGAGTTTAGGGAGATGATTCAGGAAGAATGGGACACGCCAGAAGCAGGAATGAAAGGCTCCAGAGTAATGGCACGCCTTTACCCGTTGCAGGAACCGGATAAGGATCTTTTCAAATCTCCTAAGGTAGATGCGGAGGTATCGGCAGTTACTAAGAAGACGACGATTCCAGTGGAAGGCAGTGCCGCCCTTAAAGATGCGCAAAATAGGAGATTAGATACTTTGTTAAAGCAAGTATTTGATGTCAGTGCAATTTCCATGCATGCTTCCATTTGTGGGGCATGGGTGGCAAGAGCTTGCCTGCGATGGTCACAAAAGATGAAGGGGAACTGGGAAGAAGAGGTGGTGGAGGAAGCAGCCTGAATGGAATCGGGGGCAGCTTATTTAGCAGAAATGCAATATGATCTTATTTGGGGTCTTTCGAAAAGTATGGCGTCCGTGGTAGCGGCACGCAGATATCTGTGGCTGCGTAACTGGGTGGCAGATGGTGCCCCTAAGGCAAGGCTAGGTAAGCTCTCTTTTCGAGGTAAACTCCTTTATGGAGAGGATTTGGACAAGTTGGTTAAAGACCTCGGAGAGTCCAAAGGAGGAAGGCTGCTGGAGGATAAGCAGAAGCAGAGTCGTCCTCTAGCGCCCTCCAGAAGCCAGCAAAGGGAGTTTTGTAGATTTCGGCCGCCGAGGTTTGGTCAGTTTCAGAGAGGAAATTTTCAGTATAGATCCCAGTGGTTTCGAGGGTTCAGAGGAGTGGGTAGAGGTTTTGGAGTCTCCTCTTCCTCGAACCTCAAGAAGTCACAATGAAGTGAGGGGGGCCCAGGCAGGATTAGTATCCGTGGGGGGTCGGCTAAGGGATTTCTATCCTGCCTGGGTCCAAATTACGTCGGATCAGTGGGTGTTGGAGGTCATTCAAAGAGGTTACGCTCTAGAGTTCCAATGACCAGTGCTCGATGCCTTTGTTCAATCTCCATGCAGGACAAAGTCAAGACTGCGGGCAGTGCGAGAGACTTTGGAAAGATTGCTGGCCCTCAAGGCGGTGGTACCGGTTCCGGCAGACCAGTACGGATGCAGTCGATACTCAATATATTTTGTGGTGCCAAAAAAGGAGGGAACTTTGAGGCCAATCCTAGACTTCGAGAGAGTAGTCTCAGAGTGTCGCACTTTCGCATGGAAATGCTGAGGTCTGTCATAGTGGCGGTCCGACAGGGAGAGTATCTCACCTCGTTAGATCTCTCGGAAGCATATCTGCATATACCAATCCGGTTAGAGCATCAGCAGTACCTTCAGTTTGCAGTTCCCATGGGACATTTTCAGTTCCAGGCGTTACCGTTTGGTTTGGCAACTGCACCGCGAACCTTCACCAAGGTGATGGTGGTGGTAGCAGTGGCATTACGCAGGTGCACCCTTACCTGGATGATTGGTTGATTCGAGCAAAGTCGAAGAGCGAAAGCAAGGTAGCTACCCGCCGAGTGGTGCAGTTTCTGCGGAGTTTAGGGTGGGTAGTGAATGTGGTGAAGAGCAAGTTGGAGTTGTCGCAGGAGTTGGAGCACTTGGGGGCCCACTTCGACACAAAAAGCGGCAGGGTGTTTCTACCACACTCCAGAGCCCAAGGGCTAAGGCAACTCGTATGAGATTTCTTGGAGAAAAGGGCTCCTTCGGCATGGCATTATTTACAGCTGTTGGGGACAATGGCAGCCACGCTCAAGTTGGTGCCATGGGCCAGGGCACACATGAAGCCGTTGCAGAGAGCTCTCCTCAGGAGATGGATGCATCAGTCTGTTCAGTTGTCCCAAAAGCTGACCTGTCCATTACGGACAAGGCAGTCTCTGCAGTGGTGGCTAGCTCCAGGATGTTTAGAGAAAGGGATGCCATTAGTCGCTGGATTGGAGACCGTTGACGACAGATGTAAGTCTGTTCGGCTGGGGGGCGCACTTCGAAAGGCAGTTTGCCCAAGGTTAGTGGACCGAACTGGAAAGGAGATGGTCAATCAATAGGTTAGAATTAAGGGCGGTCGCTCTAGCACTAAGAGCTTTTCAGCAGCTGTTGCAAGGGAAAGCGATTCGAGTGCTGTCAGACAACGCCACAGCAGTGGCCTATATCAATTGGCAAGGGGGCACCAGCAGCATGGCTCTCGAAGAAGGAGCAGAGGAGCTCCTTGTTGGGCCGAACTGCTTCTGGAGGCGTTATCGGCAGCACATGTAGCAGGGGTAGACAATGTGACAGCCGATTTTTTGAGCCGAGTCAAGGTGGACCCAGGAGAGTGGGTTCTACATCAGGAGGTTTTTGATTTACTGGTACATCGTTGGGGGCCTCCGGTGATGAACCTCATGGTGTCGTTCGCGTCGGCAAAGGCAGGAAGATTTTACAGCAGAAGAGAAAGGATGTCCGAGGGGCTGGACACTCTGATGCAGAAGTGGCCAGAGGTGTTAATAGGTTGGGTTCTGCAACGCATAGAGAGACACAAGGGTCAAGTGATCCTAATTGCGCCAGATTGGCCAAGAGGGTCATGGAATGCTGACCTAGTGCGTCTCCTGGTGGAGCTTCTGTGGAAACTGCCGGTCAGGAAAGATTTGCTATTGCAGGGCCCGTTGAATATGCCTCAGGTGGATCGGTTCTCGCTTACGGCTTGGCTCTTGAAAGGGCAAGGTTGACAGCCAGGTGTTACTCGTCAGCAGTAATTTCTATCTTATTGAGATCCAGGCGTAGATCTACTTCGGTGGCATATATCTGGGTTTGGCGCCTGTTCGAGTCATGGTGTGCAGATAGGCAAGTGTTGGCATTAAGGGCCTCCATTCCGCAGATTCTATCCTTTCCACAGGATGGTTTTGATAAAGGTCTGGCGGCAACATCTCTCCGTATTCACTAGCGGCACTCTCTTGTTATCGCAGGAAAGTACAGGGGATGATGCTTGGATCACATCCGGATGTTAGAAGATTCTTAAGAGCGACAGCTCTTTTGAGACCACCATGCAGGGCACCAGTACCGACATGGGATCTCAACTTGGTGTTGGGCGCATTGATACGGGAGCTATTTGAGCCATTGGCTAAAGCAACTTTGAAGGATCTTACGCTTAAAGTGGTGTTTTTAGTGGCTATTTCTTTGGTAAGGAAAATTTCGGAATTGCAGGCTTTGTCGTGTAGGGAGCCTTTTTTGTCCTTCTATGAAAAGAAGGTAGTTTTGAGAACAGTTCTTTCTTTCTTACCAAAGGTGGTATCAGTGTTTCATGTGAATCAGGTGGTATCTTTGCCAGTGTTCGAGAGAGGTAGCAAGGATAAGTCCAAAGGTCGGTTACATCGGTTGGATGTAAGTCGGGTATTAAGGAAATGTTTACAGAGAATGGCTTTGTTCCGCAAGACAGACAGATTGTTTGTCTTATTTGGGGGGCCAAAGCAAGGGGAACCGGCATCAAAGTCTTCTATTGCAAGGTGGCTCAAGGAGGCTATTGCGTCGGCGTATATATTAAAGGGCTAGACAGTTCCGAAGGACTTAAGAGCTCATTTGACTAGTGCACAGGCGGCTTTCTGGGCGGAGTTCAGTTTAGTGCCATCGGTAGAGATTTGTAAAGCGGCAACGTAGTCGTCATTGAATTCCTTTGTCAAGCATTACAGGATTGATGTTCAGGCGGAGGGGGACGCTAGGTTTGGATCGGCAGTGCTTCAGGCTGGTCTGGCAGGTCCCTCCCGTTAAAGTGTTCACTGCTCAATTATATCCCCAGAGGTTCAGGACTAGACTGGAGGGACGATAAGGAAGGTGAAATTAGACTTACCTGCTAATTGTTGTTCCTTGAGGAACTCCAGTCTAGTCCCGTATCCCTCCCTGCTGTAGTGTGTTGGACAGTAGCCTGAAGTAAGGTAAGATTTATCACTTGGCTGCGGGAGCGGCTGTGTTGGCTGCGGTCCCTTATGGGAGGAGGGGGTGAGAAATGACTTAGCAATGTTTACAGTGCCTGCTAGGAGGTCCTAGGGAGAGGGCGAAGCAAGCCTAAGCAGGAACATACATAGACGTTGCCTGGTAAATTGCCGGGTAACGGGGTTATGTAAGGTTAAACAGTTATATAAAGTTTAAGATAACAATATCTACTTACTTATTGATCTGGTGAGTCTGCTTTGTCAATAGGTTACTGGAGCAAGGAGGCGGTCTATTTATACTGGTGTCACCAAAAGGGTGACGTGCTCAGTCTCCAAGCTGTGGGAGGAGGTGCTTAAACCCCAGAGGTTCAGGACTAGACTGGAGTTCCTCAAGGAACAACAATTAGCAGGTAAGTCTAATTTCACCTTTTTAAACTGTGGCTTTTAAGTGCCAGCTGTGGCATTTAAAGTTACACCCGAATATTCGGTGCCAGCTACTATCAGGATATAAGCACAGAATATCTGGGTATGGTGCCAACTGCTGCTGGTATCTGGATAATGGCGATATTTAGAGCCGTTATCTGGCTAGCCATCCACATAACTTAGGACAGCTATTTTGCTGTCCTACGTTATGTCATCAGAAGTCAACATTGACTTGACAGCACTTAACAACAAGTTATGCGGATAACTGTCTGGACAGCTGTGCTCCACCTTGACTCCATTCCTGGTCTGCCCTGGCACTATTCAGATAGTGCCAGGGCAGTTTCTGATGATTTCAGCAACATTAACCGGATCATATCACTGAAAATCAGTGGCTAGTCTCTGTCATCAGCATTTTTCTGTTTAGCAGGTGCTGTCATAGTTTACATTGTGCTCTAAATACAGTTAGGCTGAAGCTGAATTTTATAGTAGAGAAAAAATGCTGGCGTTAAGTGAAGCTCAGAGTCTCTGAAGCTCCAGCTTCCATTATAAAGAGCTGCTGTAGAGAATGATGCAGACATGTTTACAAGTCCTGCAATTTAAGCTCCTCCCAGAACAGTTTTCCCTATGAAAAGTTATCCCTTAGGGGCAGCTTTCTTTCTCACCCCTGTGTTTGTGATCCCACATCATGTTGACAAGTCTCTTCACACATCAGATGTACATCACAAGTGGAACGATCATCATCATACTGACTTTCTTCCTGTTCACTCTCCTTACAGCATTCTGTGTATTCAAAGAATAATATACTATTCACTACTTACAAATCATTGTCTACTACACACTAGTGTAGAACAATAAAGTTATTTTTTTCTGAATGTTCCTTTGTAACTGCTTATAAAAGTATTTGATTGGGAGATGACAAATGAAATAAAATAATTTGACTGCTACTAATGCTAATTTCTCTAGCGCTACTAGATACAGGCAGCACTAAAACACAAAAACCAGTTCCTGCACTGTGGAGCTTACAGTCTAGACAAAACACAGACAAGACAAATAGGAGAGTAAAGTAAACATATTATAGTAAACAATGGTAAAATAGACAAGACTATCCGGTGATACATTGCCAAGAAAACCCAGAGGTAGCTGGGTCACTATGAATCAACACTGACTTGATGGCACTTTAAAAAAAAAAAAAAGATTGAGAAAAGCCAGGATTTAAGATTCCAGATCAACCTCAAAAGAGATTGGGGCTGATATTCAGCTGTGAAGGTCAGTGCTTTTAAAGTGCCTGGCTGCCGCTGCCACTTTAATTTAAACTGAATATTTAACACCGGATTTATCTGATGTCTGGCAGTAAATATCCAGTTTCACCAGACAGCACAATTGCTGTACAGTTAGCAGTGATCTTCATCATTCCATGACATGCACATCCAACTCATACATATTCATTGTAGATCTTCTGAAAACTAAATGGCTAAGGGGTACTCCAAGGCTGGCTTGAGAAGCACTGTTATAAACAATATGGGTGGTTGCTATTCTGCAAGCTCATGGGTTCATAAGTCCTTCAGTTGGGATGTGCAAGGGGACGGAGCCCAGGCAGAGTATAGATGGGACCTCAGTTTACACATATAGCACAGTTACTTACCTGTAACAGGTGATCTCTGGGAACAGCAGGAATAAGTCTTCACATATGGGTACGTCGGTACCGACGGAGTCTGCGTGGGAACGCTTCCCAGCGTCCAATCAAGAGCTTTTGGAAGCATCCCAGCATGCCTGCGTGCTGCCTTCCCGCCTTTCCCAACTGCCTCTCCTCAGTTAAGTTTTAAAGCTGAGACAAAGAGAGAGAGAGAGAGGAAAGGAAAGATAGATAGAGATACAACTCCTGGGGAGGTGGGAGGGTTGTGAAGACTTATTCCTGCTGTTCCCAGAGATCACCTGTTACAGGTAAGTAACTGTGCTATCTCCAGGAACAAGCAGGAATGAGTCTTCACATATGGGGACTCCCAAGCTGAGATGCCTGGAGTCCCAGCATGTCAAAGGCTGGAACATGCTATCTCCCAGAACACCAGGCATCCTGAGGATGGAGGGTAGGAGTTGAAGAAAGAAGAATGCTGTGGAACAGCTAACCTAGCATAGGACTGCAGAGAAGGAGTCCATGTGTGGATGATGATGGTCATCAATAATATTGCAAAGGCTATTGCAATATGGACCTCCCCTGACAGGATTTCACAGAAGTATGGAGGTTCATGGATCTACTGGGAACCTAGTAGAGGAACCTTGAAGAGGACTTCACTGTAAGTGGAGGTGATAATCCTGTAGGAAAAACAATGGAGGTCAGAATCCTGAAAGGTAACAGGTAACCCCAGTAGGAAAACTGGGGTAGTCCAAAAACAGTGGGCCTTCAGCGGAAGGCTTTATGACAAAAAACCTAGCTCTTTTGGAGGCAGAGTGAGACACTCTTAGGAGCAAAAAGAGAAAGGCCGATTTGGACAAACAGGCACAGTCCTTGTGGAGAGAAAGGTGTGGGAACTCCTTGTATCCCAAAAAGAGAGGACAAATGCCTGAGGCGTTAAGCCTGTGATTAACTGAAGATCCACAATGTCTCTCCTAACTGGGGTAAGCTAGGAGAGATATTGGGCATGGAGAGCTTCAGAGGTACCTAAACCGTTAGGTTATGGTATAAAAATTGTTGAGTACCACAGGAGTGGTTGTGTGTCTAATAACAAGGAGGTGGAACCTACTTGAGAAGACATATAGAGAATCTGTTCCTCCTGGTTATGATCTGCAAGAATGCTAGTTAGTGAAAAATAACCAGGACTGTTATGTGAAAAACAGAGGATAATATCCATGTGCAGCCAGCAAGTGCCGAGTCTTCCCGGACTCTAGCATGGTAAGTAGACAGAAGACGCCTAGAAATGAGATACCATGTTGACCTGCTGAAGGGCAATGGTATCATGTGTTCTTACCATGAGGACGAGCATATCCCCGATTGGGAATACTATGGACCAAAGCAGGGAACTGGCAACTCCTTGAGCTTTCACGTAAGAGAAGGCCTATGTCCTTTATATCAAAAAAGGAGATAGTAAAAGAAGGGAGAACCTTCTAGTCATGGGAGACATGACTGAAAAGGCTTTTCTAACCAGCTAGGATAGTTGTTGGAGAAAACCCCCCCCATGCTCTCTAGCAAGGGCCCATAGTGGAAAGCTGCTCTGTAGATTGCAGAGAGCATGATGCAGGAGAATGAGGAGATAGAACTGGCTGCTAGAGAGCCAGTATCTCTGCCAACTATGCTGCCAAACCCAGGGAGATGGAGAGGGCAGAATAGAAGACAATCTAGAAAGCTTGTAGTGAGATGATCTCCAAGAGAGATGAAGCACTGACTTGGAGCCACTACTAAGACTAGACAGAATGTTAGTGGAGGACAATCTGGTTGTTTGTGGACAAGAACCAGTGGTCCAAACATTAAGGCTCCTGCATAGGCAGCTGCTAGTAAGACAGCAGAAAGAATCTTACTGTTCAAAAACAGAAAGAAGAGACAGAACAGGAGTAGGAAACTCTGGACATGTCTGATAAGCTGCCTCAAGGCAAGACTGAGTAGAGGAGGCAACTCAGAGAGGAAAACTCCGCACTGGAAAGTGAGAAAAGTAGAGAGGCTGAAGAAAAAGCCTCCCAGTAAGTAATTCCCTCTTACAGGGGAAAAACTTGGTAAGACGGTGAAGAGAATGGAGCTGAAGAAGACTTATGAAGTAGGAAGTCTATAGAAAGGAAAGATACATGCTGGCACAGGAACTATTTATTTATTTATTTAGTGTACATTTGTATCCCGCTGCTTCCAGCGATCAGCAGCGGTTACTATACATGGTAGGAGTGGTTGTACAGGCCAGGAATTAGAAAGATATACATTGTGATTGGGAGGGAGAGATATCAACACATCAAACATTGGGTTACAGATTACACTTGATTGATGAGAAACACTTCACACCGGATATATTATATACATATTTACACATAAACTGAATGCATTTCTCGTTGTGAGATTACACGGGGTACATTTGATAGTGGTTAGACCTCTTTGATAGTGGTTAGACCTCTTTCCCTAGCAGGAAAAAGAGGAGAAACCTGTGACCTATAGGCATGAATATCCTGACAGCTCATAGAAATATAGAAAAAATGGATATCTTTTGGAAAGGGATCCATGTGTAGGGGTTAGAATGAAGCGGTGGATTGCCTCCATTGAGAAGAAGCAACTGTAGATGCTAACCCCAAGAGTCACAAGCATCTGATGATGATTGATCAGAAACCCTGCAGATGCTGGGTTTGCTGAGCCTGGTGAGAGGTTGGATTCTTCAGACCAGGACGATGCCTCCCCTGTTGGGGAACATTTGTATGATGGGCAAGCGATGAATAAAACCTTCTTCTCTTGTGGGAAGAAAGTTTCGTAGGAGATTTCCTACCTAGTGGGACAGAAGAAGGTGTAGTACAAACCTTAGGAACAGGTAAATCAGTGGATAACTGAGTAACCTGACGTAAAGCGTAGTTACTCACCTGTAACAGGTGTTCTCCAGGAGCAGCAGGAATCAGTCCTCACTTATGGGTGACGTCGGCGCCGACGGAGCCCTCGCGGAGCAATTTTCCCCAGCTTTCAAAGAAAGCCTTTGGGAATTGCAGCGCGCATGCGCGGTCCTCTTCCCGCCCAAGGGTGCCATCTTAGCCAGTCAGATGACATAGCTAAAAAAGACAGCATAAAAATATTTGCAAAAAAACATAAGCAGACGATTGCAACTCCAAGGGGAGGAGGGAGGGTAGTGAGGACTGATTCCTGCTGCTCCTGGAGAACACCTGTTACAGGTGAGTAACTACGCTTTCTCCAGGACCAAGCAGGAAGTCAGTCCTCACTTATGGGACTCCCAAGCTCAAGGCTACCAGAGACCCTAAGCACAAAAATGAGCTCCCTCTAGCTCAGCAGCACAGAAGGAAAGAATCTTCGCTGAATTGTCACCCACCGGTAGCCCACATCCGGGATGGAGGGTAGGAGTTGCTCAGACCTCAAAGAGATTACGGAGGACTGCCTGTCCGAAAGCACTGTCCCTGCGGGACTCCCTCTCGAGACAGTAATGGACCGCAAAAGTCTGGCTCGAAGACCAAGTAGCGGCCCGGCAGATGTCTGCCAGCGGAACAGAGCGGAGGTAAGCCACTGACGTAGCCTTTGCCCGAACGCAATGAGCCATGACTCGGCTTTCTAAGGAGAGTCCGGCTGCCCCATAAGCCCAAGAGATACAGTCCGCAACCCAGATGGACAGAGTACGCTTGGAGACCGGGAGCCCCAATTTATTGGGGTCAAAAGACACAAAAAGCTGAGCAGCTTTACGGTGCTCCCGCGTACGGTCAAGGTAGAAGTTCAAAGCCCTTCTACAGTCCAGGGTATGGAGGACCGTTTCAGCTCGGCTGGAGTGTGGTCTGGGAAAGAAGGTTGGAAGTACCACCTCCTGATTGATGTGAAAAGGGGAGACCACTTTAGGAAGAAATTTTGGATGAGTCCGTAGGACTACCCTATTTTTGTAGAACCGAGTGTAAGGGGGATCAGACACGAGGGCCTGCAATTCACTTACGCGTCTAGCGGAAGTGAGGGCTATCAAGAACAGTGTTTTCCAAGACAGAAAACGGAGAGAACAGGTAGCCATAGGTTCAAAAGGCGGACAGGTGATCCGCTGCAAAACCACATTCAGGTCCCAGTCAGGCGCTTGCGGGCGCAGAGGTGGTTTAAGTAGAAGGAGACCTCGGAGAAACCTCGCTACGAGAGGGTCGCTGGAGAGAGGTCTACCGTCCACCGGCACATGATGTGCCGAAAGAGCACTGAGGTGAACTTTGACGGAGTTGGACTTAAGTCCCAGATTAGAGAGGTGTAGCAAGTACTGCAAGATCACCGACACCGGGCAGGAGAAGGGATCCTGAGACTGTTGGGTACACCAGACTGCAAAGCGACGCCATTTAAGGGCGTAGCATTTGCGGGTAGAAGGCCGTCGCGAAGCCAAGACGACCTCCTCCACCTCCGCCGGCAGGAGAAGGGGAGCAAGGACTACCCTCTCAGCAGCCAGGCCATGAGGTTGAGAGACCTGAGGTTGGGGTGTAGTAGAGACCCCTGATCCTGAGTGAGGAGATCCGGTTGTACCCCCAGAGGGAATGGATCCTCCACCGCTAATTGCAGTAGGAGCGGAAACCACGGCTGTCTGGGCCAGCGAGGGGCCACCAGGATCATGAAGGCTTTGTCTCGGAGAACCTTGAAAAGAGTCCGAGAGACTAGCGGGATGGGAGGGAAAGCGTACAGAAGGCTCCCCGACCATGAGATTAGAAAAGCGTCCGCCGCAACCCGAAGGGGGTGTGGCTGACGAGAGCAGAAGCGAGGAAGCTGCCGGTTGTGAGGACTGGCAAAAAGATCCACCGTGGGGAGGCCCCACTTTAGGAAGAGCTTCTGAACCACCAAGGGATCCAGACGCCACTCGTGCGGCTGGAGGACCCTGCTGAGTTTGTCCGCCAGGCAATTTTCTTGGCCCGGGAGATAAACGGCCTTGAGGAGAATGCCGTGACGGACGGCCCAAGAGCAGAGCTTCTGTGCCTCCCGGCAGAGGAGGAAGGAGCCCGTGCCCCCCTGCTTGTTCACGTAGAACATGGCAACTTGATTGTCCGTCTGGACAAGGACGGACTGGTGGGAGGTCAGGTGGGAGAAAGCTTTGAGAGCTAGGCAGATCGCCCTGAGCTCCAGGAAGTTGATCTGCTGAGCAGACTCCCACGTGGTCCAGAGGCCCTGAGTACGTGCCCCTTGGCAATGTGCTCCCCAGCCCAGGAGGGATGCATCGGTGGTCAGCACCCGGGTCGGCTGAGGTGACTGGAAAGGCATTCCAAATATCAGGTTCGGCTGCCGAAGCCACCACCGGAGAGACGAGATCAGCGGCTCGGAGACGTGCACTAGGTCTGCTAGGCCGCCTGTGGCTTGTCGCCACTGCTGGCGGAGACACCATTGAGCAGGCCGCATATTCAGGCGGGCATTGGGGGTCACATGGACGGTGGAAGCCATATGGCCGAGTAGTCTCAGGAAGCGCCTGGCGGAGACCAGGGGCTGGCTGCGAAAGCGGTCGGCTAGGTCCATGAGCCGTTGAGCCCTGTCGAGCGGTAGGTATGCTCGCGCCTGAGGAGTGTGCAGCCTTGCGCCGATGAACTCGAGATCCTGTGAGGGGAGCAAAGTGGACTTTGCGAAGTTTATAACAAAGCCCAAGTGCTGCAGAAGAGTCACCGTGCGGCGTGTGGCGTTGGTGACCTCCCGAGCGGACGCTGCTCTGATGAGCCAGTCGTCGAGGTACGGAAAGACATAGAGGCCGTGAAGCCGGAGATGGGCCGCCACCACCGCGAGACATTTTGTGAAGACTCGCGGTGCGGAGGACAGGCCAAAGGGCAGTACTCTGTACTGGTAATGATTTCCTGCCACCACAAACCTTAGGTATTGGCGGTGGCTTGGGTGGATGAGGATGTGCGTGTAGGCATCCTTTAGATCCAAGGAGCATAGCCAATCTCCCTGCTGGAGGTAGGGCAGAAGGATTCCAAGGGTAAGCATTTTGAACTTCTCCCGCACAAGGAACTTGTTGAGGTTGCGCAAGTCCAGGATGGGTCTGAGGCCCCCTGTTCTCTTTGGTATTAGAAAATACCTGGAATAAAAGCCTTGACCTCTCAGGTGGTGTGGCACCGGTTCCACCGCCCGTTCCTGCAGAAGACCTGCTAACTCCTGAAGGAGTAATTCCCTGTGCAGAGGGGGTCGTGGAGGTTCTCCCGGAAAATAGGAGGGAGGGACCTGGTGGAAGTGGAGAAGATAGCCTTCTCGCACGACTTGAAGCACCCAGGCATCTGCGGTGATGCTGGACCACCTGTGGGCGAAGTGAACCAGCCGGCCTCCGGTGCTGGGAGGAACCAGCGGGGGGGGAGAGGCTATGCTTAGTGAGTCAAAAACCCCCACCCTGCTGAGCAGGGGCTGGTGGTGCAGGCTTGGGGGCTTGCTGCCTACGGGACCCGTTACCCCGTCCCTTGGCCTGCTGGCCCTGTTGGGGAGCTGCAGGGGCCTGATAATGGGGGTATTGTTTGTAGGCAGCCGCCTTCCTCGGGTAAAAGGACTTTTTCCCCGAGCCCTTCTTTTTCTGGGAAGGGGCGGAGGTCTTCCTAGAAAGCCTGGTCCTGGTGAGAGTCTCAGTCTCAATTTGTGCAGCCTTTTCCGCCATGGGCTTGCCAAAGAGGTTTTCGCCTCGGCAGGGGACATCGACCAACTTGTCCTGCACCCAGGGCTCAAGGTCTGACGACTGAAGCCAAGCCTGTCGGCGGGCACCGATGCCGGCTGCGGCCACTCGAGCCGATGCTTCAAAGCCATCATAGGCTGCTCGGGACATGAACTTTGAGCATTCCCGAATGCCAGTGGACAAGGCCAGGAACCTCCGCAAGGGTTCCTCGGACAAACCAGCGGAGAATCCGGCTAGCTCTTTAGCCAGATCTCGGAGATACATGCCCATGTATAGCTGGTAAGTCTGGACACGACATGCGAGCATAGAGCCCTGGAAACACTTCTTACCAAGGCCATCCAGGTTACGGGCCTCCCTGCCAGGAGGCACCGAGGAGTGCATCTTCTGGCTCTTAAGACGATGCATGGCCGATTCCACTACCATGGAATGGTGTGGTAGCTGTGCCTTTTGAAAGCCAGGGCTCTTGCGGACTCGATAGATAGAATCGACCCGCTTGCTCAGGACCGGCGAGGAGGCCGGACTCTCCCACATGCGGAATAGTAGTCGTTCCAGCATAGGAGGAACCGGTACAGTAAAGTGTTCCCTTGCGGGAGAGTCATACTGGAGGGCGTCGAGCTCTTCGGCTCGAGGCTCCTCCTCGGGGTCCGCAGGGAAGGCCAAAGCCTTGGCCATATCCCTAACGAAGTCCGAGAACCGGGCATCCTCCGGGGGGGACTGCTTCCGAGGCTCGGACTCCGGTGAGTCCGAGGGGACACACCGAGTCCGGAAAGAATCAGGCGACTCTTCCTCTTCAGACTCCCAGACCGACTCCGACGAGGACTCGGTGGGGTCGGCTCGGGCAGGGCGCGGCGCCTGCCGCCCCGACGCCGAGGGAGTCGGCGTCGGCGACCTCGGTCCCGAACGGGAGGTCGAGGGTGACCTCGACCGAGGATCGACTCGAGTTCGCATCGACTCGAGGATCAGCTCGGTCTCCGGGGTCGAGTTGGACGTCGACGTCCCGGCGGTCGGGGCAGCGGCGCCAGCGAGCAGTGCCCGCTGCTGGTCCATGAAGGCAGACAGTCTGCTCTCCAAGGCCGTCAACCTGAGTCCGAGCTCAGGTGACCCAGCAGCCCCCGACTCGGGGCCCGACGTCGGCTGTCGCGGAGGCGAGTCCAGAAGGACCACAGGACTTACCCGAGCAGGCATCTCCGACTCCAGACGAGGTCGCTTCGTGAGGTGTTCCTTCTCCAAGGACCCGGGGCGGCTGTCGGGGCTATGCGACCTGGCCCTCGCGGAACCAGGAGCGTCCACCGACGCCGCCCTCGCGGGTTTCACCTTCCGACGATGGTCCCCGGAGGGAGAACCCCGGTCGGAGGAACTCCGGCGACGGTCCGAGCTGGAGCCTTTGGACGCGGAGGCCTCCGACGAGGTCCGGGTACGGCTGGGGTCAGCGAAGATTCTATCACGCTGATGCCGCCGACTTCTCAACGCTTTTGAGGACATTTTGCCGCAGGGCCCACAGATCAGTTCCTCATGATCCGGGCCCAGGCAGCGGAGGCAAAAGTCGTGTGTGTCAGTTAGTGACATATTTCGGTCACACTGACCACACCGCTTAAACCCGCTGGCAGCCATCGGGGGAAAAAGGGCCCCTGCGAGGTCAAAGGACCGGGCTGCCAGGGAAAAATCGAAAACGAAAGCTGACTAAGTCAGAAAAACCGAAAAAAAGGAAGAGGACTCGTGACCGGCGTTGCGAGTCCGGCGGGAAAAAGACCGGCGTCGAAGGAAAAAGAATAAAATAATGAAGAAATATCGACTTTTTCGGGGGGACAAGACGGGGACGTCTGTAGGGCTCCGCGGAAAAAAGAAGACTGGCTAATATGGCACCCTTGGGCGGGAAGAGGACCGCGCATGCGCGCTGCAATTCCCAAAGGCTTTCTTTGAAAGCTGGGGAAAATTGCTCCGCGAGGGCTCCGTCGGCGCCGACGTCACCCATAAGTGAGGACTGACTTCCTGCTTGGTCCTGGAGAAAGACTCCTTGTTGAAAAGATTTTCTCCCGTGTAAGAAGTATGTTCCAGACATTGTTGTGCCCATTTGTCCAAGTCTGAAGATTGGAGCCAGGCTTTACGTCGTGCTCCTATAGCAATAGCAGAAGTTCTGCTAACAGACTCAAAAGAGTCTAGGGAAGCACGAGAAAGAAACCAAGAAATATTCTGGATATGCTCAAGCAGTGAAGAATAGTCTTTACTCCTAGAATCTGGAAGGAAAGGAGTCAAAAGATGTAACTGCTTTGTGACCTCCTCAAGAGAAAGACTCATATAAAAAATATATGAGAGAATTCTTGCAGAAAGCATAGATGTCTGGAAGGTTTGACGTCCAAAGGCATCTAGTGTCTTAGACTCACGACCTGGCGGATAAGAAGAGTGCTTTTTCTTACTCTTTACCCGCCTCATTGCTGATTCCACTACTATGGAATGATGAGGAAGTTGAGTCTTTTGAAACCCTGGAGAGGGGGGTACCTGATATAAAAGATCAGTTGCCCTGGGAGGTGGGGGTACCCTTAAAGGCGTTTCCCACATTCCTAGAAGGAGATCCTGCAAGGAATGATGCAAAGGAAGCATTATGTTGTCCTTTGCTTTGGCAGAAACAGAGCCCTGTGCAGGATCATGTCCTGGAATAGGAATGGCAAGAGATCTTGCTATATCCCGGAGGAAACTCTGAAAAGAGGGATCCCAAACAGGAATCTCGCCTGGACAGGGTAGATCTAAAGAACTAGCCTGAGCATCCACAGAGTTATCCAAATAGATAGGAATAGAAGATCCTGCAGAGTGTAGTGTGGAATGCTTAAAAGAGGGTTGCTGGTACTGGCTGTCAGGAGCAGCCCCCATCCTTACCACATCATCCATGCCAGGTATCGACTCCAAGCTTGGTATAGAATGGAGTGATCCTGTTGAAAAAAGCATGGCAGGAATAGGCGACGATGCTACTTTGGGTATCGGTACCGATGCTGATACCGGTACCGATGTCGGAATCGAACCCAACAAAGACATCGGAGCAGTCATCGGTGACAGTTCAATCGGTACTGAGGTAACCGAAAATCTCCGGCCGCTATCCTCGGTACCGAAGCACCGGTATCGATCGGTGTCGGTACCAAAATCTATTGGTACCCAGTCTTCTAGACTAGAGATGGATTCCAAACTCGGCATCGAGGGCAAAGAGCCTGATAAGCGAAGCATGGAAGGCACCGACCGTGAAGGTAATGAGGACATCGGTACCAACTTCGGTACCGTGTCTGATACCAGTGAAGGAAGGGCAACCAGTGGCAACTCAATCGGCATCGGGGGAACTGAGAGTTGCGGATCCGAATCATCGGAACCCAGCCTTCGGTACCGTCGAGAGCCGGTACCAAGGCGAGTCGATACCCAGTCCTCCAGACTGGAGATCGATTCCAGACTCGGCATCGAAGGAAGCGAGGCTATCGATGCACATCTGGAGGGTACCGACGTCGGTTGGAGTATCGGTGTTGGTACTGATAATGGAAAGTCAATCTGGAGGGTATCCATCGGTCCCGAAGGCACCGAGGACGCCAGATGACGATCCCTGGTGAGGAGTGTTTCATCCAACACCAGTGCCGATGCCGGGGTATCGGTACCGCTCGAAGCGGATGCCACCACCGTACACGGCTTAGGTATGCTCTGTGGGGGGTGAACCCCAGGAACAACCTGAAACCCCTTATAGGCTTTGGAGACCGAAGACTCCCGCCGGAGTTTTGAAGCCAGTGGGCCCTCGAGGGCAAGGCCGGAGCCGTCTACATGCTGCGCATGAGACCTACCACTCGAGGACTGGCTAGTCTTAACAGACTGTTTGTGGGTTACCTGATCCTGTGTGGACGAAGAAGGGGACGGTGCCCCAAAGTTGGAGGGCAATCGTGTATCGAGGGAGCCTCGATGTTGAAAACCTCTTCTTACCAAATTGTTGTCAGGACCCAAGCAGGTTAGACACCGACTTTGAGGGTCTAAAAATAAAGTTGTACCGCCACAGTCTGAACTTTTCTTGAAGAAAGTGTCTGGCGGTTCCATGAAGGAAAAAGAAGAGGCCTAAAAGGCCTAAGAGACCGTGGGACACTATGAAGAAAAAATATCCTGTGGAAAAGGAAAATTTTTCAAGAAAAGAAAAGAAAACACCGGCGGTACCGGTGGCGTCGGGAAGACAGCCGCGACCACAAGAAAACTAAAAAATAAAAACAAGAATTTTCTGCGGTGACAGGAGGACGTCCTGCCGGCTCCGCGGAAAAATGAAAACTGAGGAGAGGCAGTTGGGAAAGGCGGGAAGGCAGCATGCAGGCGTGCTGGGATGCTTCCAAAAGCTCTTGATTGGACGCTGGGAAGCGTTCCCGCGCAGACTCCGTCGGTACCGACGTACCCATATGTGAAGACTCATTCCTGCTTGTTCCTGGAGATATAGAATACTATAACTTATGCATGTCACTACACCAACCCGAGCATGGCCCTTTACATCAGCTGTGACTAGACACAAGTGTGGCCTTATGCCCCTATTCTAAAACATAAAGCTTAGCCCACGTGTGCTTTATAGAATAGGCCCCAAATATGCAAGCCACAATGCAAATTGCCTGTGTGCGAGACTATAGAATTACCCTCCAAGAGGGCAATTTTATAAGGGTTGCCTACATTTATGCAGATTTTCCTGCACCTATTTCAAGCCTATTTTATAAAGTAAGGCACGCATGTACTTTACTTTTTAAAACAGAGGCATACATGGTCAAAAAGAGTGTTAAACTAGGTGTGATCACATATGCCTGCCTTATGGAGGGTGTAAATGCCCAGACCTAGATTTTTCAAGAACACATGCAAGTTATAGTATTTTATAACTTACACGTGTAAATTTGTGCTCTGCCCACTTTCTGCCCCTTTAAACCCCACAGTGAAAATACGCACCATTGGTCCAACACACATATTTATAGAATAGCGGCTGACTATATTATGCCTATAAGTGGCCATTTACATATGGAAACCATTAAAATACTTACTAAAATGCAGCATGACCCAGAAAACTGCAAAGATCAAAATACCATGCTTTCCACACATAAATGTGCAAGTAAATCTAGGAAACACTTACAAAATTACCCTCTAAGAGGGAAATTTTAAAAAGCCATTTATCTGCATAAATGGCTATTTCCATATCGTCCTGTTAGACCAGTCCAGACAAGTGGGTTGCGTCCTCCTACCAGCAGATGTGGAGACAGAGACAATATTCCAGATTCTTCTTATGACCTCATCCAGCTATAACAGCCAGTACAACTAGGGGTATACTTCAGTGATTCTCTGTCTCTAGTAGATGGTGGATGCAAGTTTTTAAGCTCTGCTGAAATCTGAAAAAATCTCTAAGAAAGACCGATTTCGCTCATGACCAACCATCTCAGGATCATTTTCTCACCAGAGTGCAGTGCTGAAGGGGAATTGGTTCAGATTCTCTTTCTTATATTGGTAAGGGCCAGTTGAGCAGCGAGAAGTTTTGGAAAGGAGTTTGGAAAAGCATCGTTCAAGCCTCACCTAAACTCAGTGCCCCCTCCATTCCCCCCCCCCATCAAAATATTAGGAGGAGGCTCCTCAGAGGTATGTGCCTGCAGGTCCTGGCAGCAGGGAAGTAGCCCTGAGCCTAGTATAATTTGCCTGTCTTGGGATCTCCGGGGGTGAGTACTAAAACTAAGTCTCTGTCTTGTCTGATTTATTTTGTGAGGCTACCTGACCTTGTCTGCTGGGCAATACATCCATTGGGTTTGGAGCTGCTTGAGGCATCCGTTAGTGCAGCATCAATTTTCCCACCATTTTCACGCCTCATTGTGCTGCCTGCGCACATTGGCTGCACTTGGTGTGCTTGCTGCATGCCTTACCACACTGCATGTATTAGGTACATGATTTAACTCTGCGTATGGCCATAGCACTCAAAATCAGTGCTCACATACCTGGTGAAGGGGCTGAGGGTCTTTAAGAAAGTTTATGCCTTACCACAGGAGGATTACACTGCGTGGTTCAGCATGTCTTTGGTAGATGTGCATGTCACAGCAATAAAGAAGCAAAACACTATCCCGGTGGAAGGTGGTGCAGCCCTAAAGGACCACCTGAATCGTAAGATGGAAGCTCTCCCGAAGAGTCAGTTTTCAACTTCCTCTGTTATTTTCCACTTGGCTGTGTGTGTGTGTATCTGATGACTCGAGTGCTTCTTCAGTCACTTGTTTTGGAGGACACAGTCATCCTCTTGGAGCCGTCAACAGCCCTCTGATAGCTGCTATATAAAATTTAGTCCACTCGGCAGCTAAAGATATTGTCCTTGCGATGGTGGTGCAGTGCTGGCTGTAGCTTCAGTACGGGCAACTGACTCAGCCTCCAAGTTCCGGTTTTCCCGGTTTGCCTTTAGAGGGAAGTGTTAGCTTAGAAAGGACTTGTGAAAGCTGGTTAAGGATTTGGGTGAATACAAACCTCATTGCTGCCTAGAGGATAGGCCCAAGGAGCCTGGGAAATGAATGGGTGCAAACTCTTTCTTGATGTCCACCCATTTTCCCGATACCGGGAAGCCTGACTTCTCGATGATCCTGTCAGTACCACCCTGGTATTTGGTCCTGGACCCAGTCCTTTCGTGGGGTTCGTGGACCCTAGAAACCTACCAACTCCAGAAATGCTGCCGCCTGTCTGGCGCAATGATGAGTTGGGATTCATTCTGGGGTGCCTCCAGTGGGTGGCAGGCTGCATCTCTTCTACCAGGAGTGTGCCTGGGTCACCTCACCGAGGATTGCAGGGTGATGAAGCATAGTTACTCACCTTTAACAGGTGTTCTCTAGGGACAGCAGGAATCAATCCTCACATATGGGTGATGTCGGCACCGACGGAGCCCTCATGGAAGCATCCCCCCAGCTTTCAAAGAAAGTCTTTGGGACATGCCACCACGCATGCGTGGTCCCCTTCCTGCCCAAGGGTGCCATCTTGCTCAGTCAGATAACATAGCTAAAACACAACAAAAACAAAAGATGATAAAGCAGCAACTCCAAGGGTATGAGGGAGGGTTGTGAGGACTGATTCCTGCTGTACCCAGAGAACACCTGTTACAGGTGAATAACTATGCTTTCTCCGGGAACAAGCTGGAAGTCAGTCCTCACATATGGGACTCCCCAGCTACAGGCTACTGAAAGCCCATAGCAAAAAATAGGGGCTCCCTCATGGGGAGCCGCAAGCAGCAGCAAATGAGTCCGTGTCCACAGACCACAGTAGGACCCTGTGTCTGATGAAACCAGAACTCCGGTAGCTTGAATACAGAAGGGTCGGAGTTGCTTAAACCCTGAAAAAGTTACGGAGCACAGCCTGGCCAAAGGCACTGTCCCATTGGGGCTCTCTTTCCAGGCAGTAATGGGCTGTGAAGGTATGGACTGAAGACCAGGTGGCTGCCCGGTAGATGTCCACCATTGGGATGGAGTGCAAGCTTGCCACCGAAGCCACCATGGCCCTGACATGGTGCGCTGTGACATGGCCTTCTAGAGGGAGCCTTACCTGCTCATAAGCGAGGGAGATACAGTCCACCACCCATTTGGACAGCATATGCTTGGTCACTGCCTCCCCCAGCCTACTGGGATCGTAGGAGGTGAAAAGCTGAGAAGCTTTGCGATGGCCCTAAGTGCGTTGGATATAGGAAGTCAAGACACTCTTACAATCCAAGGTGTGAAGGACCGTCCCTGCCCGACTGGAGTGAGGTCTTGGAAAGAAGGTAGGGAGCACCACTTTCTGGTAGAGATGGAAGGGCGACACTACCTTCGGCAGGAATTTGGGGTGCGTGCGAAGTACCACTCTGTTTTTGTAGAACCTGGTATAGGGCGCCTCCACCACAAAGGCCTGAAGCTCGCTAACTTTGCGAGCAGAGGTAAGCGTGACCAAGAAAGCCACCTTCCAAGAGAGGTAGCGAAGATAGCAGGTAGCCAGAGGTTTTAAGGGTGGGCGAGAGAGCTGCCCCAACACTACATTGAGGTCCCATTCGGTTGCCGGAGGGCAAACCGGGGGCTTCAATAAGAGCAGGCCCCAAAGGAAACGGGTCACCAATGGTTGGATCGAGAGGGGCATACCATCCACTCGGACAGAGTTAGAAGTGAGCCCGGACTGAGAAAGGTGGAGAAGGTACTGTAACACCAGAGCCACTGGGCAGGAGAAATGATCAACCCCGGTGCACCAAACAGAGAACCTGCATCATTTAAGGGTGTAAGCCTTCCTAGAAAGAGGCCTTGCGAGAGGCCAGTAGAATGTCTTCCATTTCAACCGAAAGGTTGAAAGGGGCCAGAGTCACCCTCTCAGCAGCCACGCTATCTGCGACAGGGACCCCAGGTCGGGGTGCAGGAGAGAGTCCCACTCCTGAGATAGGAGTCCCGGGGTGGTACCCAAGGGGATGGGGGTCTCCACCTTCAACTGTAGAAGCAGCTGGAACCATGGCTGCCTGGGCCACCAATGAGCTATCAAGATAAGTGCGACCCTGTCGCAGAAGGTGCTGAGCAAGGTCTTTGCGATCAGCGGCGTAGGAGGGGAGGTGTACATGAGGCCCTCCGATCATAAGACCAGGAACACATCTGCTGCCAACCTGGAGGGGGTTGGCCTGCCGGGAGCAGAAGCGGGGCAACTGAAAGTTGTCCGGGCTGACGAACAGGTCCATCATGGGTTCACCTCAGAGCCGGAAAAGCCGACTGGCTATCCTGGGGTCCAGCTGCCACTCGTGTGGCTGGAGAACTCTGCTGAGCCTGTCGGCCAGCAGGATGTTCTGGCCTGGCAGGTACACTGCCCGCAGGAGGATACCCTGTTGGACTGCTTACGAGCAGAGGACCAGTGCCTCTCGACTAAGGGAACGAGACCCGGTGCCCCCCTGTTTGTTCACATAGAACATCGCCACCTGGTTGTCCATCTGGACTAGCACCAGCTGGTGACGCAGGCAGTGGCAGAAGTCCCTCAGGGCTAGGTGTATGGCTCGGAGCTCCAGGAGGTTGATTTGCTGGGTGCTCTTGTCTGGTGACCAGCTGCCCTGGGTGCAGAGATCTCCGCAGTGGGCTCCCCAGCCAAGCAGGGAGGCATCCGTGGTGAGAATCCTTGGGAGGGTTGGGGCCTGAAAAGGCATGCCCGCCTCGAAATGCTGGGGCAGCTGCCACCAGACCAGGGAGTCCGCCAATTGGTGAGTCACAGAATCTCTGTCTTGGAGGTGGCCCGTGGCCTGAGACCACTGGTCCTGGAGACACCACTGCGCCGCCCTCATGTGGAGGTGAGCGTCTGGGGTGATATGGACCATGGAGGCCATGTGCTCAAGGAGGTGCAGGAGAAGCTGAGTGGGCACCGAGGGACGGTACTGTACGTCCTGAGCCAGAGTCCTGAGATGATCGGCTTGGTCCCTGGACAAGAAAGTCTTCGACTGGAGAGTGTCAATCCTTACCTCAATGAACTCCAGATTTGGGGTAGTTTAAGACAAACCCCAAGTGCTGCAGAACATGGATGGTGCATGCGGTGGCCTGCTACACCTCTGAGGCCGTGCCTCCCTTTATGAGCCAGTCGTCCAGGTAGGGAAATATGAAGACCCCCTGAAGCTGGAGGAAGGCGGCCACGACTGCCAGGCATTTTGTGAAAACTCTTGGGGCCAAGGCCAGGCCAAAGGGGAGCACTCTGTACTGAAAATGTCTGCCCCCCACTATGAACCGCAGGTACTGCCTGTTGTTGGGGTGGATGAGGATGGGGGTATAAGTATCCTTGAAGTCTAAGGAGCACAGCCAGTCTCCCTGCTGGAGGTAGGACAGCTATGTTCCAAGGGAGAGCATCTTGAACTTCTCCCTCATCAGGAATTTGTTGAGGTTGTGCAAATCGAAGTTGGGCCTTAGGCCCCCTGTTTTCTCTTTGGCATGAGAAAGTATCTGGAGTAGAACCCCTTGCCCTTGAAATGGTGGGGCACCGGTTCCATTGCTTTGTCCGCGAGATGACCTGCCAACTCCTTCAGAAGAAGGTCCCGGTGGAGGGGAGACCTGAGGGGGAGGTGTCTGAGTCAGGTGGACGAGGTAACCCTCCCTGACTACCCTTAGAGCCCAGGAATTGGTGGTGATGGTCACCCACCTCTAGGCATAGAGGGCCATATGTTCCCTATGAGCTGCTGATCTCCTTGGGATAGAAAGGCTATACTCAAGGAGTCAAAAACTCCCCCCTGGCTGGGCCGGAGCCCGTGCCTGGGGTTTTGGAGCCTTCTGCATCCATGGACCATGCTCATGTCCCTTGGCCTGCTGACCCTGTTGGGGAGCTGGGGAGGCCTGATAAAATGGGTAATTTCTGTAAGCAGCTCCCATCCTCGGGTAGAAGGACTTTTTACCCAAGCCCTTCCGTCAGGGAAGAGCAGCGGTCTTATTAGAGAGCCTGGTCCTCGTCATGAATTCGGTCTCCAGCTCAGCAGCCTTGACGGTCATGGCTTTGCCAAAGAGGTTCTGTCTTTGGCAGGGAACATCAAACAATTTGTCCTGAACCCACAGCTCGAGGTCAGATGACTGTAGCCAAGCTTGGCAGCGTGCAGCAATGCCAGCCGCTGCTATTCGAGGCGCTGACTCGAACCCTGATAGGCCGCTTGAGACATGAATTTGGATCATTCATAGACAGCTTTGGCCGGGTTCTTGAACCACTGCAATGGTTCCTCGGAGAGACCAGCCGAGAACACGGCGAGTTCCTTCGCCAGGTCTCTCAGGTACATGTCCATGTACAGCTGGTAAGCTTGGATGTAGTTGATAAGCATTGAGCCCTGGCAGCACTTTCTGCCGAGGGCATCCAGGGTGCGGACCTCCCTGCCAGGGGGCACCGAGGAGTATGTCTTCTGGCTTTTCAGCCGATGCATGGCCGACTCCACCACCATGGAGTTATGCGGCAGCTGTGACTTTGGAAGCCCGGGCTCCGGCACAGTCGAGCCATTTGCTCACCACCGGCACCGAAGCCAGTGTCTCCCACATTCAGAGCATCAGCCTTTCCAGGAAGGGAGGGATGGGCATCATAAGTGATTCCCACAGAGGGGCCTCGTACTGGAGGATTTCTAACTCATCTGCCCAAGGGTCCATCTCTGACTCAGTTGGGAATGCCAGGGCCTTAGACATGTCTTTGACAAAATCAAGGAAGCCTATGTCCTCAGGCGGGGAATGCCGTCGAGGCTCCAAGATGGAAGATTCCGATGGGATGCCGCGGTGGTGACAAGTATAGGGGGACTCCTCGTCCTCCGTCTCACATTCGGAGTAATCCATCGAGGACTTGTAAGAGGGCTGCTCCGAGGGCCTCAGGGCCCCCGACGCCCTGTGGCCGGTGCCCAGCAATCTTGTCGGGGATAACCACGGACCCATTGAGCGGGACTCGGATTGTGACCTCGGCCGAGGATCAACTCAAGGCCGAAGGACCTCGAGGATCGGCTCGGCCTCCGGAGACATCTTGGACGTCGAGGGCCTGGTGGTCGGACCAGATGAACTGGTCTTGCCGGACAACAGCACGCGCTGCTGGTCCATGAAGGCAGACAAACTGCGCTCCAGGGCCGCCATTCTGGACTCCAGACCAGAATGCACTGTAGCCCTTGGCGCAGGCACCGAGGGACTGGGGCCTGACGCCAGCTCCTCCCAAAGGGGAATCCTCGACGAGGACAGTGTCTGGGGACTGAGGCCGTTCCAAGGTCGGATCTTTCCGGGGGACCATCGCAGGCCGCTCCTTCTCCGACGCTTCGGATGAATGCCTTGGACTATGGGACCGGGCCTGGGGAGCACCCAGCTGGTCAGAACCATCCAAGGATGCTGCCTTCGAGGGTTTCTTCTTCTTCCTGGGTTCCCTCGAGGGAGACCCCCTTTCTGAGAACCCTACGACAAGGCTCAATCTCGGAAGGTTTCGCCCGAGATGTTGGGGCCTAAGATGAGGCCTGGCCTTTGGAGGCACCAGGGACTTGGGTAAAAACTTGTCGTGCTGCTGCTGGCAGCTCTTTAGGGCCTTACTGGATAGCCTCTTATGGAGACCGCAGGCCGCCGGGTCTGGCACAAGGCAGTGGAGACGGCAGTTGTGTGTGTCAGTCAAAAATATAATTTTAGAGCACCGATTACACTTCTTAAAGCCAGTGGTAGCCATGGGGGAAAAAGGTACCCCTGCGAAGTCGAAGACTCTCCAGGCTGCCAGTGTGGAAAAAAAGTGCAAAGATGCCAGGAAAGAAAAGAATGAAGACTACAAAGGGGACCGAACTCCACGCCGAGGCAATGAGGTCAGCAGGCAGGAAGAGTACCGGTGCAATTCTGGAAACTCAGAGAGAAAAAATCAACTTTTTCCAGGGACAAGCCAGACGAATGTCTGAAGGGCTTCGTAGAAAAAAGGAGATTGAGCAAGATGGCACCCTTGGGCGGGAAGGGGACCACGCATGTGTGGTGGCATCTCCCAAAGGCTTTCTTTGAAAGCTGGGGGGATGCTTCTCCTGCGAGGGCTCCGTTGGTGCCGTCACCCATATGTGAGGACTGATTTCTTGCTTGTTCCAGAAGAAATACCATTCAGCATAAATATGTTCTGGGATGCAGGGAGCCGATCCCAGACTCCATCATCATCATGATGGTTTTACGGCCGAAAGAGCCACCATTCAGGTCACACTGGAGCAATTTCTGTCTGTGGGCGGTTATTCTGGTCCCCCCTGTTGAGCAAGGCAAGGGCTGATCCTCCATCTACTTCATGGTGCTATGGGAGGACTTGACCTCAAGGACGCTACACTTCCACCTATGGACGCTACACATTCATATGGAAATCCTGCGGTCAGTGATCCAGGCAGAGTGGCACATGGAGTTCCTTACATCTCTGGATCTGGCCGAGGCCTATTTCCACATTCCCATCTGCAAGGATCAACAGCACTTCCTCCATTTTGCCATGCTTGGTTCTCATTTTCAATTAGCTGCTCCTCCCTTTGGTCTCTCCACCACCCCAAGGATGTTCTTGGAGGTCATGTTGGTGGCGGCTGAAGCGCTGAGGCACAAAGGGATCTATGTTCACCCAAATCTGGACAACTGGCTCATTCGATCCAGGTTGCTGTCAGAGCATCTTAGATCTCAGCCCATGTGATACAGATCCAGGAGAGTCTTGGCTGTGCAATCAATCATGGGAAGAATCAATTGGAGCCTTCCCAATCACTGTAATACCTGGGAGCGCGGTTCAACACTCGTATATGCAGGTTCTTCCTACCCGAATAGAGGGTGAAAAGTTGTTGTTGCAGTTGGCAGTTTTTCAGACTCAGCAGGGTCCCAAGGTTTGGGATTAGCCGCAGATTCTTGGCTAGATGGTGGCATCGATTCAAATGATCCTTTGAGCATGAGCTCATTTGAGGCCACTGGAGAGGTTCTTGTTATCTCGCTGGCCGCCAAGCTCTCAGGATTTCAAGTCCAGGTTTCCCCTTCTTCCATCGGTGGTGTCTAGCCTGCATTGGTGGAGGCAGCCCCAACATCTGAGAATGAGCATGCCACTGGATGATCCTTTGTGGCTCCTCCTGTCGAGGCATGTCAGCCTGTTTGGCTGGGGAGACCACTGAGAGAGCTAAACAGCTCAGGGCCATTGGGACAGCCAGGAGGAGGCATGATTCTAGATTACATTGACTTAGTTGAATGTAATCTAATTCTTACCATAAGTTTAATGTAATAGTTTTTTGTTCCTGTTATTTGTAAACCACCCTTGATCTCTGGAAAGGGCGGTATATAAGAGCACACAAATAACTAAAATAAAGAAATAAATGGTCCATCAATTGCCTTGAAACAAGGGCCTTTCATTTGGCTCTTTTGCACTTCTGGTCCTTTGTCCGGAAAGCACAGTTACTTACCTGTAACAGGTGATCTCTGGGAACAGCAGGAATTAGTCCTCACATATGGGTACGTCGGAACCGACGGAGCCTGCGCGGGAAAGCTCCCCAGCTTCCCAGAAAGGAAAGCTTTTGGGTCCTCCCACAGCGCATGCGCGCTGCCTTCCCGCCTTCCTGACCAACTCTCCTCAGTTCGAGTTTAAAACTGAGACAATAGAGAGAGGAAAGGAAAGAGAGAGAGAGAGAGATACAACTCCTAGGGGAGGTGGGTGGGTTGTGAGGACTAATTCCTGCTGTTCCCAGAGATCACCTGTTACAGGTAAGTAACTGTGCTATCTCCAGGAACAAGCAGGAATGAGTCCTCACATATGGGGACTCCCTAGCTAAAATGCCGGGGAGATCCCCCCCCAAGGGTATGAGACCCAGAAGGGTTCCTCATCTTCCTATGGATCTCAGGCATCCATACAGGGAAGGTGGGCAGGAGTTGATTAAGAATGGAACAGGTGTCTGAGGACAGCCTGACCAAACAAGGCATCCCGGTGGGAGTCCTTGTCCAAACAGTAATGGGCTGTAAAGGTATGAACCGAGGCCCAGGTGGCTGCTCGACAGATCTGATCGATGGATACAGAGTGAAGATGAGCCATAGAGGTGGCCATGGCTCTCACATTGTGAGCTGTGACATGGCCCTCCAGAGAAAGGTTCTTACTTTGGTAAGAAAAAGTGATACACTGAGCAATCCAATTGGACAGTGTTCTTTTAGAGACTGGAAGTCCTAAATGAGAAGGATCAAAAGCAACAAAAAGCTGAGAAGACTTTCGATGTTGCTGTGTCCTGTGGAGGTAAAAAGCAAGAGCTCTTTTACAATCCAGAGTATGAAGGTTCCTCTCTGCACTGGATGCATGAGGAGCCAGAAAAAAGACAGGTAGATATACCTCTTGATTAAGATGAAAAGGGGAGACCACTTTAGGCATAAAGTGGGGATTAGTCCTAAGGACCACCTTATCATGATGAAACCTTGTATAAGGGGGATTAGCCACTAGGGCTTGCAGTTCACTGATACGGCGAGCTGAGGTGACTGCAATGAGGAAAATAACCTTCCAGGAAAGAAATTTCAAGGAGGTAGTGGCTAAGGGTTCAAAGGGTGGCTTCATAAGCTGACCAAGAACCAAGTTTAAGTCCCATGCTACCGGAGGAGGGCGAATGGGAGGCTTAGTTAAAGTTAGGCCTCTCATAAATCTTGCAATAAGAGGATGAGAGGAAACAGGTTGTCCATTGAGAGGTTTAAGGGATGCTGCAATAGCGCTCAAATGGACCCTTACTGAATTCGTTTTAAGGCCTGCATTGGAGAGATGCAGGAGATATTCCAGTAAAGAATTTAAAGGTAGTGCTAAAGGGTCAAGACCCTTTTGAGCACACCAAATGGAAAATCTTTTCCATTTAAAAGCGTAAGAACGCCTAGTGGAAGGTTTCCTAGAGGCATGGAGGATATCCTTCACTTGCTGAGAAAGATTGGAGTCTTGAAGGTCTAGGCCTTCAGTAACCAAGCTCTGAGGTGAAGGGACTTGGGGTTTGGGTGCCACAAAGTCCCCTCCTCCTGAGACAGAAGGTCTGGGGCAGCTCCCAAGTCCAGGGAGGGGGCTTGGGAGAGATGCAGAAGTAGAGGGTACCACACTTGGCGTGGCCAGCGTGGAGCTATGAGGATCATAGATCCTTGGTCCCTCTGAAGTTTGAACAGAGTCTTGGGAATCAAAGGAATGGGTGGAAAGGCATAGAGGAATTCCTGACCCCAATGAAGGAGGAAGGCATCCTTGGCCTGAGCTCCCTGACACGGAATTCTGGAACAGAACCGGGGAAGTTTGGCATTCCACGGACTTGCAAATAGGTCTATGTCCGGGGTTCCCCATTCCTGGAAGATTCTGAATACCAGATCCATGTGCAGGGACCATTTGTGTGGAAGCAGAACTCGACTGAGTCTGTCTGCCCAAGAGTTTTGGATTCCTGGGAGGTATACTGCCAGGAGATGGATATGATGCTCTCTGGCGAAGGCCCACAATCTTAGAGCTTCGTTGCAAAGCGACAGAGAGCCAGTCCCTCCTTGTTTGTTTATGTAAAACATGGCTACTTGATTGTCGGTATGAACAAGGACTGTCATGTTGTTGAGGAGGGTATGAAAGACCTTGAGAGCAAGGAAAATTGCTCGCAGTTCCAAAAGGTTGATATGAAGGGTGGTCTCTTGTGGAGACCAAGTGCTCTGAGTGGAGAGGTCTTGGAGATGAGCTCCCCAACCCATTTGGGAGGCATCTGTTGTGAGGGTTGCTTGGGGTAACAAAGGTTGGAAGGGGGCCCCCAACAACAGATTTTGGGTGGACATCCACAATTGGAGAGACCAAAAGAGACGTTTTGAGGTTGCTATTTGGTCTGAGAGAGCTCCTGATGCTTGAGTCCACTGGGTGGACAAAGTTTATTGAGCTGCTCTCATATGCAGGCGAGCATAAGGCACCACATGAACTGTGGATGCCATGTGGCCTAGCAGTTGTAGCATCTCCCTGGCAGTCAAGTGGCTTCTGGACTGGGTTTGAGAGGCCAAGTGCACTAGACGGTGGCAACGGGCTTGAGGAAGATAGGCCCTTGCAGTGGTGGTATCTAGCCAGGCCCCTATGAATTCTAGGGACTGAGCAGGGGTGAGTTGAGACTTTGGCAGATTGATGACAAGTCCAGATACTGCAATATGCGTCTGGTGTGGTCCAGGGAAGTCTGAGCCTCGGACTGAGATGGAGCTCGGATGAGCCAGTCGTCCAGGTATGGGAAAACAAAAATTCCCAGGGTGCGTAGAAATGCAGCCACTATTGACATGCATTTGGTGAACACTCTTGGAGCAGAGGCTAGACCGAAGGGGAGTATTCTGTACTGGAAATGTTTTCCTTTGAACAGAAACCACAGGAATTTTCTGTGGGATGGATGGATGAGTATATGTGTGTACACATCCTTTAGATCTAGAGAACAAAGCCAATCCTGACTCTGCAGGTATGGAAGGAGAGTACCTAGAGAGAGCATCTTGAATTTCTCCTTGCACAGAAATTTGTTCAATTCTCTCAGATCCAGAATGGGTCTGTATCCCCCTGTTTTCTTGGGAATGAGAAAAAAGGGGAGTAAAACCCTGACCCCTGTTGAAGAAGAGGAACCTCTTCTATTGCCCTTTGGGCAAGAAGGGTGGTCACCTCCTGACCCAACAGGTGCAGGAGAGATGGAGGAGAATTGAAATGTCTCACCATGGTATGGGGAGGAAGGCTGGAGAAATGTAGTTTGTAGCCCTCTCTGATGATAGAGAGGGTCCACTGTTCTGATGTGATTTGCTCCCATCTGGGAGCAAAATGAGTTAACCTTCCTGGAATGGCTGTTGTAGAGCCAGAAAAGTTAAGTTCTCTAGAAGTAAGTCAAAAACCCTGAGGAGGTTGGGACTGTTGAACTGTAGCAGTCCCTGCAGGTT
This sequence comes from Ichthyophis bannanicus, assembly GCA_033557465.1. NCBI lineage: Eukaryota > Metazoa > Chordata > Amphibia > Gymnophiona > Ichthyophiidae > Ichthyophis > Ichthyophis bannanicus. The sequence goes on from CM066039.1 coordinate 100,394,003, forward strand.
TTGCCCTGGCCTGTTTAGATTGCTGACGCTTAGGAGCAAAGCGAACTTGGGAAGATTGTTGGCCAGTATTTGGAGCCAAGCAATTCTGCGAGCAGCTATGGCAATGCCTGAGGCTCTGCTAGCACCCTCAAAGGAGTCAAAGGCAGCTCTGTTGGAGAACTTTGAAACATCTTGGGTATGCTTTAACAAAAGAAGGAATTCCTCCTTCCTATCCTCTGGGATAAAGGGGAGGAAATGGTGCATCTTCAGTTCAATCTCCTTCAGAAACATGCCCATATAGAGGCTGTATGAATTGATTCTGGCAATAAGCATACTGGCTTGGAAGATTTTCCTACCAAAAGCATCCAAAGTCCTACATTCTCTTCCTGGGGGAGTGGAAGAGTGTCTTTTGGTGCTCTTTATCCTTTTCATAGCTGACTGTACCACAATAGAGTGGTGAGGAAGCTGAGTTTTTTGAAAACCAGGAGAAGGAGGGACACGATACATGGTGTCCAAACAACGAGAATGTGGAGATAAGGTGAGAGAAGTCTCCCATAAGTCCATCATGTGTTCTTGAAGAATTTCATGGATGGGCAAGGTGACTGCCTCTTTGGGAACCTTAGAGTATCCCAAAATATCTAATTTTTTTGCTCTAGGTTCTTTTTCAGAGGTTACTGAAACTGAGAGCCCCTTGGCTAGTTCAAGAATGAAGTCCTGAAAGGACAAATCCTCTGGAGGAGACATTCTCCTCTTTGGAGAAGAGGGCTCCTCAGGAAGAGTAAGAGATACTTCAGCAGAGTCTTCTGAGGTATCGGAATCATCAGAAGACGCGAAGTATCGTCTATTAGCTTCCAAAGATCGATACGCGTATCGACCGGTAACCACATCGGGCGTACCCGGAACCGGATCGGTATCGGGATAAACCCCGGAACCGGGAACCGGTATCCTGGTGGAAGTGGATGCTCTGGGTACCGGTATCGGTTGTGGTACCGGAACCGGAACCGCTTGGTGCGGTACCGAGGGCGTTGCAGCTTTAATAAAAGCCATTATGGCCTGCTGCATGGATTGAACGGTATTATCCATAGACGCCACGACTGCCTGGATATCGGTACCGGTATGGGCCGGTACCCCAGAGCAGTCTAACAGGTGATCGGTCGAGGCCATGCCATCGATGTCAACCTGTAACCCCATAGGAGGAGCTTTGGAAGCCGGAGCTTCCCGCCGGGGTTGTTTGGCTGGGGCAGGGTCCTCAGGGTCAAGCCCAAGGGCCTCTCGATGCTTAGAGGGAGATTTGCCCTTTGAGGACCTGCCGGAAGAATGTTTGGTTACCTGAGATCCATCAGGAGAAGAAGACCTGGAGGATGCTGATGCTGGAGTATCTGTAGAAAACAGCATATGAAACTTGGCTGCTCGGTTCTGTAAGCCACGCTTGGACATCAGAGAGCAGGATGGACAATCTGGAATGGAGTGGTCAGGCCCCAAACATTTAAGACACCATTCATGGGTATCTGTGACTGATATAGTACCGCTACACTTGGTGCATTTTTTAAAACCAGAGGCTTGTTTCTCCATGAGGCCTCACAGAACAAACACACCAAGTGGGGAAAAATAAGATATGTTTTTTTTTTTTTTAAAGAAATAAAGAAAAAAGACCGGCGGTACCGGTCCGGAATCGGGGAAGGCAGACACGCGGCCAAAGAAACAAATTAAAATAACAACTTCTTCAGCGGTGACAGGAACATGACCTGCTGGCTCCGCAGAAAAAGAAGAACTGAGGAGAGTTGGTCAGGAAGGCAGCGCACATGCGCTGTGGGAGGCCCCAAAAGCTTTCCTTTCTGGGAAGCTGGGGAGCTTTCCCGCGCAGGCTCCGTCAGTTCCGACGTAGCCATATGTGAGGACTCATTCCTGCTTGTTCCTGGAGATCAGAGTGGTCCGGATAGTCTCAGACAATGCCACAGCAGTGGCATATGTCAACTGACAAGGAGGCATGAAGAGTGCCAGAATGATCCTGGAGATGACCCTCCTTTTCTTCTGGGGGAAAGGAACCTCCTAGCTCTTTTGGTGCAACACATTGTGGAGTCAACAATATGGAGGTGGACTTCCTCAGTTGCTACTTCCTTGATTTCAGGGAAGTCAGTTGGCGTTTCAGCAGATTCTGCACCTCTGGAGTTGTCCCAAGATGGTCTGATGGCGATCCGCTCCAATGCCAAGGCATGCAGATTTTTCAGTCACCACAAGGAAGCAGGCTCTAAAGGTGTTGATGCCCTGGTTCAGCCCTGGCCATAACAGTGTCTGCTGTATGTGTTTCTTCTGTGGCTGCTCCTGGAGCGTATGCTTCACCACATTGAGTGACATATTGGGCTGGATTATCCTGGTGGCACTAGATTGGCCTTGGAGGCTGTGGTTTGGGGACCTGATGTGGCTTCTGCAGAAATCTCCTTTACAGCTTTCTCCAGCCTAGGGGCTGTTACATCAGGGGCCAGTCCTTCTGGATGACCCAGTTCCCTTTTCACTTATGGCTTGGCTCTTGAGATGAAAAGTTTAACATGTAAGGGCTATTCTCCTGCCATGGTTTCTGCATTCCTCAAGGCAAGGAGAGATTCTACCATCCTTGCCTAAGTGCATATCTGGTGCCTACTTGAGTATTGGTGCTGTGAGCATCAGATTGGTCCTAGTTCGGAAAACTTGCCTTCCTTGCTTGCCTTTCTTCAGGGTGGTCTGGACAAGGGCATTTACCTTAGTTCCCTGAAGGTTCAGGTAGCCACCTTATCATGCTTCAGGGGCACCAAAGGCAGGGAGATCTTTAGCCTTGCAACCGGATGTGTCTTGTTTCCTTCAGGGGGTATGGCATTTGCATCCTTCCCTGTGTTCAGTCATTCCCTTATGGAATCTGCCTAATTCTTTGGGCACTGATATTAGATACCTCTGAACCCTTGAAGTGGGTCACACTTAAAGATCTGACACTTAAGACTATCTTCTTGATTGCAATCTGCTCGAATGTATCTCTGAGCTGCAGGTATTATCATGCAGGGATACTTACTTGTCATTTTTGGAGGAGGCCATGTACATTCAGCTCATCCCCTCCTTCTTGCCTAAGGTGGTGTCATTCTTTCATGTTAATCAGGTGGTCTGTCTGCCCTCCTTTTCTAAAGGAACAGTGACAAGGGAAGGACAAGGACATTCGTCTGGTGGATATCAGGTGTGTGCTTCTCCAGTATCTTAAGATCACTAACTCCTTTCACAAGTCAGACCATCTATCTGTGCTATTTACAGGGCTGTGTAAAGGTGACGCAGCTGCCAAGTCTACCCTGGAGTGCTGGATCAAGGAGGCTATTGTCTTAGCATATCTGTTGCAGAACCAGCCAGTTTGGGAGAGTTTGCGTGTGTATTCCACTCGGGCACAGACATCCTCCTGTGTGGAGTATAGCTCAGTCACCCCCTCAGATATCTGTGAGGTGGATACATGGGCATCACTTTTCACGTTTGTCAAGCATTACTGCTTGGATGTTCACACTCAGATGGACATGGCCTTTTGTTCAGAGGTCTTGAAAGTGCCGTGTCTTCTTCCCATTCAATGGAGTTGTAGCTTTATCTGGATTGTTTAGTGGGACAATATGGAAGGTGACATTTTCCTTACCAGATAATGTCCTTTCCTTGAGTCCCACTAGACCAGTCCCGACCTGCCCCTGGAACCTTTTATAGTCTCCTGTATTCTCTGTGATTGGCTCTGTGGGCTCATACGCTTTTGACAAGTCTTCTTTCTGAATATGATCCTATGCATGGTTCTGGTTCTTGTTCTGTTGAGCCTTGTTATCCTTACTGAGGTTGTGTGTGGTCAGGGATTCTTGAACATGTGTACTAGGGTGCAAATACTGAAGTATGCCTCTAGCTGTTAAAGGCATACTGGCTATTATTGCCGGATGAGGTCATAAGAAGCCTTTGGAATATTTTTTCTGCTGATAAGGGGGACACAACTCACTTTGTCTGGATGGGTCTAGCATAACTTGAAGAAAGGACATTATCTGGTATGTAAAATGTCACCTTATCTACTTAAAACAGCTTTTTCAAAATTGCTAGCCCATGAACATGCTGCTTCAGAAACTGGGGAGGACCAAAAAAAGCAAGCTTGAGAATTTCATTTCGAAATCACTGTGTTTGCTATTCTCTTATTTAACCTGCACTTTATGAAGGTTAAATGCTCCCCAAGGCATATAACCATACAGAACACAAAAGATTAGGGGCGCATTTGGGGTTGCTGGCCTCGGCTCCCCCCACATACTGCCCGGCCTTGTCCCGCTGCCACTTTTTGTTTTCCCTCAGCGGCAGTAGCGGTGGCAGCAGTGGAGCAGACCTGATCTCAAATTGAAAGAAAAATACGCAGGTCTTTCCGATGCTGTGCTTGTCTGATCTCTCCTTCCTCCAATGTAGGCTTGTGTCAGAGGAGGGAGGAACCAGACAAGCTATTCAAATGTGGTCTTTTTAACTCTGCGCTTGAATGGCTGGTCTGGTCGCTCCCTCCTCTGATGTGAACTACGTCAGAGGAGGGAGGGATCAAACCTGCATGCAAGCATGGAATCAGAAAGACCTGCATGGTTTTTTTTTTTCAGTTTGAGATCAGGTCCGCTTCGCTGCTGCCGACGCTGCCGAGGGAACACAAAAAGCAGCGGCAGGGTAAGGACAGGCAGCGTAGGGGGGATCCAGTTGAACATGGAAATGTGGGGTAATATGGAGAGATGCTGGGCATGGGGCAAATATGATGAGGGGGAGGTGCACCAGATGTGTAAGTCACACTGGGTGCATTTATGGCTTGGTACGGCCCTGCATATAACCACCAATGGATTTCAAAGTGAAACACCATAGATAGTTTCCCTTTGAAAATCAATCACAGGTCTGCAGGTTCTTAGGCCTGCAAGATGCCTACACCTACTTAAAATTGCCCTCCCTATATATGGGTCACAGTGCTAGCCATGAAAAACATTTTTGTGCCTTCCTTTGAATGATTTGAAGAAACTAGATAGTAGGTGTTATGAAAAAAACAATGATGGCAGCTCCCTGATGAGAGCAAAACAAGAAGAGATAAGCTTTACATAATGGATATAAGAGATACGTTTTATATATGCTTTATTTATACTTGAGATCTGGCTAAAAGAGGGCGAAGAGCCTCTCCTGACGTGATGCTTGCCTCCAAACTATGCTGCTCTTTCTGTAACGCTCATAGGTCGGACAGGTGGTGGAGCTGCGATTGCTTATCGCTCCTCGACCCCGATAACTCAAATATCCTCCCCCTCTCTCCGATATCCAGAGTCCCTTCTTTTACATTTGGACTCCCTCCCAGCTCTCTATTTTCTCCTCATCTACTCCCCCCACTCACTTTCTCCCCCGCTCTGGGAATCTCTTCTTTCCTCCATTTCTGACATATCTTTGCAATTTCCTCAATTAGTTTTACTTGGAGACTTCAATATTCACTTCGATAGGCCAATGCCCTCTAGGGACACCACATTTGTCTCACTCTTGCATGATCATGACCCCCCTTCACCCTCCCCCACCCTCACAATCTCTAACCACTGCTATATGACTGCAAAAACCCACAGCAAATTTAGCTCCAATATGTAATGTACTAGAAATGTAAATAGTTTCCCCAAGTTTTTACCTCCATGTTAAATCCCTGTTCTATGTAAACGATGGCCAAATTTAACTGACCAAGTGTTATATTGTTTCAATGTAAACTGCACTGATGACAAAGAGCGCGGTATATAAGAAATGTTAAATAAATAAATCTGTCACTGACACAACATGTCAATTTCCCTACTCAAGCTGCTGGCCACACTTTAGATTTAGTCATTATCCCACAAACTTCTCCTGTCCAGCTGTCATCATTTGTCCACAAACCAGTCCCCTGGTCTGATCATTTCTATGTTGCCTTTTCTTTACAATATACACGGCTTAATCCCCCTCCTGGCTTGCCATCCTCCAGTACCTCCTCCCTGCCCCACCAACTTTCCCGCCGTATTAATTCTATAACATTACAGAACTTTCCCACTGCACATCAGCTCCTTCCCTCTGATTTTTCTTGACTCTCTCCCACATCTCAAGTTGATACTTGGAATTCTACACTTTCTCATGCTCTAGACCAGTTTGCACCCTTACAGCCTCGTCTTCCGCATCACGCTGTTTGCCATCCTTGGTTTCACAAAGGACTCAGACTACACCGCTCCCATCTGCTTAGAGCCAAACATCTCTGGAGGAAAAATCGATCACCCACAGCTTTTCAATATTTCAAATCTTGTCATTCACAGTACCATTCAAGTATTCACCATGCCAAGCGTGCTTTTTACTCAGAAGTCATCACTTCTGCCCCTAACAGGTCTCGCCACCTATTTTCCACTCTCAAGACTCAGCTACACTCTCATTCCCCATCTAATACTGCTGCCTCTTCTGCTCAGGCTCCCAGCCCTACTCAATTAGCATCCTTCTTCTCTGCTAAAGTCCAGGATTTGTGTTCTTCTCTTCCCTCTTGCCCCCCAGCGATATCCTCCCCTCCTCCTATCTCTCCACCTCCATCCTCCCCGCTTTCCCATTTCTGGGCCAACTTCTATTCTCTCACATCCCCAGAACTCCTTAAACTTATCTCCACTACTCGCAAAACCACTTGCCCGCTAACCCCATACCTTCCACTTGGTTATCCGAGCTTTCACTAGGCCTGTTTCTACCACTGCTTAACATTATTAACTCTAGCCTTTCCTCTGGGACCTTTCCTCATCCATGAAAGCATGCCTTGGTCCGCCCCCTACTGAAGAATCCCTCCCTTGATTCCTCTATTCCAGCAAGCTACCGCCCCGTTTCTAACTTGCCATTCACCTCAAAGCTCCTAGAGAAAGCAGTCTTCTCTCAGCTCTCTCATCATCTAGATTCAACTAATTTTCTCCACCCCCGTCAATCCGGCTTTCGGCCAGGCCAGAGCATAGATTCCATTGCCACTGCTGTCATGAATGAAATACACTCCTCGCATGATCACGATGATATCACAATGGCAGTGTCACTAGATCTCTCTGCTGCCTTTGACTTAGTCGACCACACTCTCCTTCTCTCCAGACTTCGGAATGCAGGTCTTCGGGGCACCGTCTACCACCGGTTTCACTCTTTTCTCTACTCACGCTCATTTGCTGTCACCTCTAGCTCCTCCACCACAGCTCATCTTTCACTTGGCTGTGGTGTCCCACAGGGTTCAGTGCTAGCCCCCCTACTGTTTAATGTATTTCTGGCTCCACTGGCTTTGTTAATCCAACAGTTAGGCATTTCCACTTATTATTATGCTGACAACATTTTTCTCATGCACCATACCTCTTCTTCTCATCCAGATATCACCCGTCTTAATGAATGCCTTTCTTCGGTCGCCACATGGCTCTCTGTAACCTGCCTCATCCTCAATATTTCCAAAACAGCCGCAATTTGGTTCCCTCACGGTTCTACTTGTCCACTATCCGTCCCTTCTTTCTCAGGTACCCCAATTACACTTGTGACCAAACTTCGTTACCTAGGTATTATCCTAGATAGTAATCTCTCATTTAATGACCATATCTCTCAGGTTTCCCAAAATTCCTTTTTCTTCCTTCGACACATCCGCGCGATTTGGCCCTTCCTTTCCTCACAGGCTTTACTCACTCTTCTCCTCTCGTTGGTTATTTCCAGACTAGACTTTGGCAACTTCATTCTTACTGGCATTCCTCAATACCAAAGTCGCAGGTTGCAATTATTGCAAAACATTGCAGCCAGGATGGCATCTCATGCCTCCTCCAGAGACCACGTTTCACCAATTCTTCATCATCTTCATTGGCTACCATTGGATTTCCGAATACAATTTAAGATCCTTACCTTGGTGCATCATGCCATCTATTCCTGCAGACCCCAATACCTGGCTGATTTATTAACATTTCATACACCTTCTCGTAGTCTCCGGTCCATCCACATAAATCACCTATATCTCCCACCCCCCTCACAGGCACACCTCCAATCAACCAGACATTCAGCCTTCTTCTACCTCGGTCCCTCCCTGTGGAATTCTCTGCCCACTGCCCTTCAACTGGAGGAGTCTTATCCTAAATTCCGCTCCCTACTGAAAACCCACCTCTTCTCCTCTGCCTTTAATCTCCCCTCCTGACTCCCTCCTACCCACCCTATGTTGAGCCTAAGTGTTTGAGGTTTTTCATCTCTCCCCTTTCTGGAGGAAGATTGTAACTTCTTTTCTTTTCTATATATTGTTTTTTTTTGTATTGTAAACCGCCCCGGTGTAATGGAGGCGGTATATCAGATGATAAATAAACATAAATAAACATGGCTCCTTGGTGCAAAATGGATGACAAGGAATAAGTTCTCTGTGTGCTGTGCTTTCCTGTCTAATCAAATGTGATTATACCTCAAAAATTTCCTGTCATGATTTGACAATTTCCAATCTGTAATCAAACCGCTGCTGATCGCTGGAAGTAGCGGTATACAAATGTATACTAAATAAAATAAATAAATAAAATGCAAAGAAGGTTTAAAACAAAAAAGAGAAACAATTCAGAACCTGTTGAATAGAATGCAACACTGGGTTCTGCCATCTCCAAGAGCGTGATACCCGAAGACTGGTGGAAATCTTGCATGGGTCTCTGCATTTGAAGCAGGGTCTGCAGTGCTAGAGGAAGGACTGACATGCATCCCTCTCCCTCCTTTGTTTTCTCCCACATGTAAATCCTCTTCTGTTTGCTTCTCACACTGAGGAGCCTTCTCAAGGAGCAAGGAAAGATGGGACCTTTTGGGAGCTCCCTTCCGTTCTGCAGGGTAATGTAGAAATAGCAAAGCATTTAGGAATTTTATTGTAATATAATTAGAACTGCCTCCAGTTTGGAATGCAATTATGTATGCAGTGGAAAGCAAAAGTTGTTTTTCAGATTCTATTGTGTAAACTGACTAATGTGATGAGAGATGTTTAGTTTACTGATGGCACTGATGAGTTGTACTCAGAGGACGTTTCTGGTCGTGCCATTTAACATTGGCCCTAAGGAGTAGATGAACAGCAGGGGCCCACCAGGAAATCGGTTATTCTAAAGTGCCTTGCAAAATTCTTCTTACCCTTGTACAATTTTCACCTTCTGCAGTCTAAAAAATACAATTGAAAATGCATTAAAATAGGTGTATGCTTATTTATTTCCAGTTATTACATACCTAATAAAGCGTAGTTAATCACCTATAACAGGTGAGCACAGGGAACAGCAGGAATCAGTCTTCACATATGAGTGACATTGGCACCAACAAAGTCCAGGAGGGAATGCTCCCCAGCATCTAATAGGAACGCCTTTGGGAGCACTCCACTGCACCTGCGTGTCTGCCTTTCCGCCTTCCCAACTCCTCTCCTCAGCTGAGTTTGTAGCTGAGAGGAACTGAAAAATAAACTAACCCTACAACTCCCAGGGGAGGAGGGTGGGTTGTAAAGACTGATTCCTACTGTTCCTAGAGATAAGCTGTTACAGGTGAGTAACTACGCTATCTCCAGGAACAAGCAGGAATGCAGTCTTCACATATGGGACTCGCTAGCTCCCAGGTACCAGACTGGCATGGGGGGAGAGCAGTGTGATCCTTGAGGCTAAAGCTTAGAGCTGAAGAGTGTGGACACAATGTGGCCCGTTGGACTCAATTCCAGGAGGCTAAACCACCTCTAATGATAGTCTGGTCACTTTTAAAGTCCGGGACGGAGGGTTGGAGTTGAGTTTAAGTCTCAAAGAGGTGCTGGAGTACAGCTTGGCCAAAGACAGCATCCCGATGGGAGTCCCTGTTCAGACAATAATGTGTAGCAAAAGTATGAACGGAGGACCAGGTAGCTGCCCAACAAATCTCCTCAATGGATACTGACCAGAGATTTGGCTATGGAGGTTGCCATAACCTGGACATAATGAGCAGTAACGTAACCCTCTAGAGAGAGTCCTGCTTGTGCACAAGCAAATGAAATGCAATCTTCTATCCAGCTGGATAGAGTCTGTTTTGTCAGCAGTAGCCCAAGGTGACTGGGATCAAAGGAAATGAATAATTGAGAGGACTTTCTGTGAACCTTAGTGCAATCCAAGTAGTAAACTAGCACTTGCTTGCAGTCTAAGGTGTGCAGTGCTGCTTCAGCCCGAGACAGGTGAGATCTCAGAAAGAAAATTGGTAGGATTACCGACTGATTTAGATGGAATAGAACGGGTAAACATAGATCGATTGTTTAAGTCATCAGAATATAAAAGACTAGGGGACATGCAATGAAGCTACAGGGTAACCTATTTAAGACTAATAAGAGAAAATATTTTTTCACTCAACGTGTAATCAAACTCTAGCATTTGTTACCGGAGGATGTAGTAAAAGCTGTTAGTGTAGCTGGGTTTAAAAAAGGTTTGGACAAGTTCCTGGAGGAAAGGTCCATAAACTATTATTAAAAGGGACCCAGGATATCACTGCTTGACCCAATACAAGCATTGAGGAACCTGTGTCTTTCGGGAAGATTGCTAGGTACTTATGACCTAGATTGGCCACTGTTGGAAACAGGATTCTGGGCTTGATGGACCTTGGTTTGACCCAGTATGGCATATCGTATGTTCTTATGTTCTCTCCTTTAAACTGTGTTCTCAAGTTGGTGCCTCTGATGATGGAATCTCCAAGTAGTAGTAGTTTGCTGTTTTGTGATTTTTTTCTTCATATTTGGGGCATTATAACTAGATTGGGCATTGATTCTCTCATTTAAAGGCACTTCAGTTTCCAGAGAATGGACACCCTCATTATCCATGGCAGAGAAGGCATTAGGCAGACATATCTCTTGATGTACAGGGTATCTCTGCGTTACAGGTCGCAACCTACCAGAGCGCACTGTGATCCATTGGTTCCTGGAAGGTTTGTTTTTTCTCGGGGTAGTTTCTCCTAATGGGTTAGTTTTGCGCATACTATGGCAGTCGTGAACCTCACTTCTAAGTCAGGGTATGTGGAATATGATCTTAATCTCTCAAATTTACTGCTAATGCTGTTTCTTTGAGGGAGTGGTGGTGGATTTTGTTCAGTTTGTACCCTAGAAGAGATGTGTTTAATTGCAGCTAATTCTTCCCTTAGTAGAATCAATTCTTTATGCATAGCAGCTAACTTGAGGCATATAGGGCAAGTTCTTAGGTTACAAATGATTCTTCTCAGAATGAAAGCACCACAGTTATTGCACTGAATTCATGACATGCTGATTTAGTGGTCCTTTGCTGCAAAATTAAATAGGAATAAGTGTAAAGAACATTGTGTAGATCAGTGAAATAAATTACTAGTTTAATGCATTCTGAATTTATTTTTTAGACAGAAGAATGTGAAAAATATTCAAAAGTGTGAAAACTTTCACAAGTCTGTATATTACCCTCATGACGGTACTCATTGCTATGAAGGCTGACAAGTGTCACATCATGGTTTTTATTTGCTTTATTTATAACCTGCTTTTCCAAATGACCAAAACTGTGTACAACAATAAAGCAAAGTTGCTTAATTATAAATGTGTTTCTTACATGTACCTGGTGCTTCTGAAAGACAGAAGGCTTGATCAGACACACAAGCGGGACTCAGGAGACATCATTTGATGGCACAAGGACAGAACAGCTTTGCCAGAATCAGAACTAAGTGTAAAGTTACTGGCCTGCATGGCCCTTCCTGCATGCAGCAGTCTCCTTAATTCTCTTAGGTAGAGCCTTAATTCAAGAAGCAATGCAGCTTTTGGGGATGTGGGAGGGACTGTGTGCCTGATCAATTCTGCTGTCTATGGAAAACACCTGTTACAGGTGAGAAAACATTAGGGTAAATATTCAGCCAAGGTGGTTAGCATTTTTTTTAAATGCTGACCACCACAGCTGAATACTGGCCCAATGTTATTTTTAAATGACTGCCACAACTAAATAAAATTCAGAGATTCAGCACAGGTATCTGGATATTCCACGCTGGATAGTAGCCAGCGTGGAATATCCAGATTCAGCAGTGTCCAGTACCACTATATCTGGATAGTGGCTTTAGTTTATAACGGTTTTTCTCAAGTCAGTCCTGGTATACCCTTTAGCCATTCTGGTTTTTAGAATATTTACAATTAATATGTATGAAATAGATTTGCATGTAATGAAGGCTGGCCAAAAACCTAACTGGTTACTGTAGTGCAGGAATAGCCTTGTAGTTAAAGCAGTGACCTGGTGGCCAAGCGACCAGGGTCAAATTTCCAATGGTAATCCTTGTGGCCTTCGGCAAGTCAGTTTACCCTCCAATGCCTTGGAAGAAAGGCCTGGTAATCTACCTCTGGTCACACCTTGCCAAGAAAACACAGTGGCTGCTGGGTCGCCAGCAGTCAGCACTGACTTACAGTAACAGCATGGATTTAGAGGGTATACCAGGACTACTTGAGAAACACTGGTTTATGGTTTGTTAGCCTACTTCACATACAGTCTTTTGTGGTTCATCAAAGCAGTTTATGATACATTTTTAAAAGAAGAGAGACTGTAGTTACTCACCTGTAAAAGGTGTTTTCTAGGGACAGCAGGAATCAGTCCTCTCATATGGGTGACATCAGCTCTGACGGAGCCCGCGCGGAGCATTTCCTCAGCTTTCAAAGAAAGCTTTTGGGACATGCTACCACTTATGTGTGGTCCCCTTCCCGTCCAAGGGTGCCATCTTGTTCAGTCAGATGACATAGCTAGGATGGTAGTAAAAAATAAAACAAGGTAGGGAGGCAACTCCCAGGGGAGGAGGGAGTGTTGCGAGGACTGATTCTTGCTGTCCCTGGAGAACACTGTTCCAGGTGAGTAACTATACTTTCTCCAGGAACAAGCAGGAAGTCAGTCCTCACATATGGGACTCCCTAGCTCCAGGCTGCCGAAGACCGAACCATGACAGCACCAACAGCGATCAATCAGATAGCCCTGAATTGCAGAAGGTGAGTCCCAACTGAAAGACTCTGCAAGACCCTAGTATCCAGCGACACTATTACTCCGGTAGCCTGAATACAGAAGGGTCGGCGGGCAGGAGTTGTCTACACCCTGAGAATATTACGGAGTACTGTCTGGCCAAATGCACTGTCCCAGTTGGACTCGTTCTCCAGGCAGTAGTGCGCTGCGAAAGTATGAACTGAAGACCATGTGGCGGCCTTACAGACCTCTTTTACCAACACTGAGTGGAGGTTGGCCACTGATGTGACCATCACCCTCATGCAATGCGCTGTGATCCAGTGCTCAAGAGAGAGGCCAGCTTGTTCAAAGGAGAGGGCAATACAGTCCGCCACCCAAGTGGACAGAGTTTGCTTCGTCACAGGAAGCCCCAGTCTGCTGGGGTCAAAAGACATAAAAAGTTGAGGGGCTTTGCAATGGGCCTGGGTCCGCCATAAGTAGAAGGACAGGGCCTGTTTGCAATCCAGTGTATGCAGTACTAGTTCCTCCCTGCTGGCATGAGGCTGTAGAAAGAAGGAGGGGAGGACCACCTTTTGGTTGAGGTGGAAAGGAGATGCCACCTTTGGGAGGAATTTGGGTTGTGTGCGGAGCACTACCTTGTTCTTATAGAACCTTGTATATGGTGGATCTGTCACAGGGCCTGGAGTTCGCTCACTCTTCAAGTGGACGTGAGGGCCACCAGAAAGCATAGTTACTCACCTGTAACAGGTGTTCTCCAGGGACAGCAGGAATCAGTCTTCAGTTATGGGTGATGTCGGCACCGACAGAGCCTGTGCGGAGCAATTCCCCAGCTTTCAAAGAAAGTCTTTGGGATTGCTGCCACGTATGCGTGGTCCTCTTCCCGCCCAAGGTCAAGTCCCTTAGCTTTCTCAGTCAGGTCCCTTAGCTTGAGCCCTACCAAGCAGATGGTAAGGGAAGGACAAAAATCCAGCAACTCATCAGGGGAGGTGAGAGGGTAGTGAGGACTGATCCTGCTGTCCCTGGAGAACACCTGCTACAGGTGAGTAACTATGCTTTCTCCAGGAACAAGCAGGAAGTCAGTCCTCACTTATGGGATTCCCCAGCTTCAGGCTACCGAACCTGTAACCAAAAAATGCCTCCGTGAGACTGCGAGCAGAAGCTGATGCCCGAAGGAGCCCAAGTCCTCGGGTCTTTGGGGCAAAGCCATCAGTAGCCGTGAAAATTGTCGGAGGGCAGAAGTTGCTTATACCCCAAACAGGTTACGGAGCACAGCCTAGCCGAAGGCGCTGTCCCTGCGGGACTTCCTCTCCAGGCAGTAGTGAGCAGCAAAGGTATTCATGGAAGACCAGGTCACTGCCCAGCAGATGTCCATCAAGGGCACGGAGCGCAGCGAGGCCACCGAGGCTGCCTTGGCCCGAACTCCATGTACGGTGACTCGACGATCTAGCGGGACACCCGCCTTCTTATGAGCCAAAGCTATGCAGTCCGCTACCCAAACCAAGAGGGTGCATTTGGTAACTGCCTGTCCCACTCTGTTGGGATCGTAGGTCACAAAGAGTCGGCCAGACTTGCGATGAGTTTGGGTGCGCTACAAGTAGAAGGTGAGAGCCCTTCTGCAGTCAAGGGTGTGGAGAGCTGCCGAAGCCTGGTCAGCGTGGGGCCTCAGGAAGAAAGTCAGCAGGACTATCTCCTGATTAAGATGGAAATCCGAGATGACTTTAGGCAGGAACTTAGGGTGGGTACGGAGGACCACCCTATTCCGACAGAACCTAGTGTAAGGGGCGTCAGCCATGAGAGCCTGAAGCTCACTGACTCGGCAGGCTGAGGTCAGTGCCACCAGGAAGGCCACCTTCCAGGACAGGTACCGGAGCGAGCACGTTGCCATTGGCTCGAAGGGTGAATGGCTGAGCTGCATGAGCACCACATTCAGGTCCCATTCCGCCGGGGGAAGACGGATGGGTGGCTTGGAAAGCAGAAGACCCCGCATAAAGCAGGAGACTAACAGCTGCCCCGAGAGGGACTTTCCCCTCAATGGGGAGGTGGTTTGCCGAGCTGGCGCTCAAGTGTACCCTGACAGAGTTCAACTTCAGCTCTTCCTTCGAGAGATGGAGAAGGTACTGGAGGATCCATCGAATGGGGCACAAGAACGGGTCGATCTGATGGTCCAAGCACCAGACTGAGAAGCGCCTCCACTTGAAGGCGTAGGCTCGTCTAGTGGAGTCCTTTCTCGAGGCGAAGAGGACTTCCTTGACCTCCTCCGAAAGGGCCAGTGAGGCTAGGGAAACCCATTCAGCCGCCAGGCCATGAGGGATAAGGAGGCTAGGTTCGGGTGCTGCACCCACCCTCCTCCTTTGTTAGCAGACCTGGGGCAGAGCCCAGGGGAACAGGAGGCTCCGTTGAAAGCCAGAGCAGAAGCGGGAACCTAGGCTGCTGAGGCTACGAGGTTCAATGATACCCGATCCTGCTGGGCATTGAAAAGGGTCCTCACAATGAGATGGAATACATAGAGCAGGCTGGATGACCAGTCCAGAAGAAATGCATTGGGGCTCTCCCTGCTCGGGTGCGGTACCGGCCCATAAAAGCAGGGGAGCTGCGCGTTCTGGGAACTGGCGAAGAGGTCTATTGCTGGTGTCCCCCAGGGAAGAAACAGCCAGCCCGCTACCCCTGGATCCAGCCGCCATTCGTGGGGGTGAAGAATTTTGCTGAGCCTGTCCGCCAGGACATTCTCCTGACCCGGAAGGTAGGTCGCCTTGAAGGACATCTTCCATCGGACAGCGAAGGAGCAGGTGAGGACCATTTCCCGGCAGAGGGAGCGCGATCCTGTGTTTCCCTCCTTGTTGACGTAGATCAACTCCACGCGGTTGTCGGTCTGCACAAGAACCGACCTCCCCTTGAGGTGGTCCTCGAAGGCCCTCAGGGTCCAACAAATCGCCCGAAGTTTGAGCAAGTTTATCTGCTGCTGAAATTCCTAGTGCGACCACTGCCCCTGCGTGCACAGCGGCCAGTAGTGGGCTCCCCACCCTAACAGGGAAGCATCTGGCGTCAGCACCGTATTGTGCTGTGGGGCCTGGAAGGGTAATCCCCATAGGAGGTTGCGGGGGTTTTGCCACCAGGTCAGGGACAACGCAGGTCGGGAAGGACCCTGACAGGGTCCCTGAGGTGACGATGGGCTCCATTGGGCGCTGAGGCACCACTGAGCTGCCCGCATGTGCAGGTGGGCATTTGGGACTACATGCATGGTAGAGGCCATGTGGCTCAGGAGGCATAGCATGGTCTGAGCGGTGACCCGGGGAGTGCTTTGGATGCGGGCCGCCAGAGCTCGGAGATGGTCAGCGTGATGTGCTGGTAAGAAGGCAGTTGCCGCTGAGTATCAAGGCGCACCCCAATGAACTCAAGTGCCTGCACCAGCTCGAGGTGAGACTTTGGGTAGTTGACCAAGAACCGCAAGCCCTCCAACAGAAGGATTGTGCGTGACATTGCTCGCCGGGTTTCCTCGATCGAGGAACCCATGATGAGTCAGTTGTTGAGGTAGGGAAAGACCGGCCCGCCCTGATGCCTGAGATGGGCGGCGACCATGATGAGGCATTTCGTAAAGACTTGAGGGGCGGACGCGAGAATAAAGGGGAGCACCTTGTACTGGAAGTGTTCTCCCTGCACCCTGAAGCGCAGATACTGCCTGTGCTGGGAGTGGATTCAAATGTGGGCGTAAGCATCCTTTAGATCCAAGGAGCATAGCCAGTCGCCCTGCCGGAGAAAGGGCAGCAGAATGCCAAGCGATAACATCTTGAACTTCTCCCTCACCAAGAACATGTTCAACTTGAGGAGGTCGAGGATGGGCCGCAGACCCCCCGTCTTTTCCGGGATGAGGAAATACCGGGAATAGAAGCCCCGACCTCGAAGGTGTGGAGGGACCTTCTCAACTGCCTGTTGGGCAAGGAGAGAGAGTAATTCATAGAAACATAGAAATATGACGACAGAAAAAGACCACATGGCCTATCTAGTCTGTCCTTCCATATCAACAACTACAACAGTCCCCTTTTTTCCTTTAGAGATCCTCTGTGTTTGTCCCATGCTTTTTTGAATTCAGTTACTGTCCTCATCTCTACCACCTCTACTGGGATCCACCACTCTTACCGTAAAGAAATATTTTCGCAAATCACTCCTGAATCTAACCCTCTTCACCCTCATCCTGTATCCCCTCGTAGCAGAACTTGCTTTCAATTGAAAGAGGCTCTCCCCCTGTACATTTATGCCACGGAGATATTTAAACATCTCAATCATATCACCTCTCTCCCGTCTTTCCCCTAAGGTATACATATTAAGATCCTTAAGTCTGTCCTCATATGCTTTATAATGAAGACCACTAACCATTTTAGTAGCCACCCTCTGCACCGAATCAATCCTGTTCACATCCTTTTGAAGGTGCGGTCTCCAGAATTGCATACCTCCAAATGAGGTTGCACTAAAGGCTTATACAGAGGCACTATCACCTCCTTTTTTCTGCTAGCCATTCCTCTCCACATGCACCCAAACATCCTTCTAGCTTTTGCCATTGCCTTTTCTACCTGTTTAGCTACTTTAAGATCATCAGACATAACCATGCCCAGGTCCTGCTCTTCTTTATTTATTTATTTATTTATAGACTCTTATATACCGTACTATTAGGCATCAGCGCGGTTCACAAAAAACAGTGAGATACACAATTCAACAGTGCTTTGTGTTTACAGAAAACAGGAGAATATAACTCGGATAACAAGGTATATAATTAATAAACATAGTCATAATATCATCATGGCTTCAGTTTTGTGTGTATGTGGTCTGTGGGGTATCTGTATTGTATGTGTATGAGTGGAAGGTCTGTGGGTTGGTTGAGATGTCTTTATTGTTTACTGGATAAGATAAAAGGAAGAGGTAGTGTTTCAAAGCTTTGCGAAACTGCAAAAGGTCTGGTATTGCTCGGATGTTTTGAGGGAGGCTATTCCAACACCTTGGTGCACAGAATAAAAAGGCCCTGTCTGAAGTAGTTTTGGTACACTGTGATATTGATTTAGGGACTAACAGAGTATTGAGTGTTACTGACCTTCTGTCTCTATTGAGGGGTGGTGTTTGGATCAAGTCTGATATTGATGAAGATGAGAGTTCTTTGAAGGCTTTGAATGTAATTAGTAAAATTTTGAAAGTGAGTCTACTTTGAATTGGGAGCCAATGAAGATGTTTTAGAATAGGTGAGATATGGTCTTTCCGGGAAGCTCCATGAAGGACTCTAGCTGCAGCATTCATAGCCATTTGAAGTGGGTGTAAGGTGGTTTGTGGAAGACCTTGTAAAATTGAGTTCGCATAATCAAAATGAGGTATGATTAGCGCCTGATAGATGGTTCTAAAATCGTCTGGCTCTAGCAAGGATCGAAGGTGTCTAAGGGAGCGTATTTTGTGATATACTGCTCTTACAATATTACTAATATGTGCTTTCATATCTAATTTCTGGTCTAAAGTGACACCGAGGTATCTGATGGTGGTCTTGGTCTGGAGGTTAGCATCATTCACTTTCAAAAAAGATGGAGCAGTGAAATTTTGGTTACGTGTAATAAATAACACCTCTGTTTTCTTGTGTTGGATCCTTAGATTTTGGGATTGTAGCCAGTTGGATACTTCATTTATGCAGTTAGTTAATGGATTGAGATCAGGGTTCTCAGTTGTAAAAGGAAAATATAAAAGTACATCATCCGCGTATATCATGCAGTTAACTCTAAAGGATCGAATCAGGTTACAGATAGGCTGCATGTATATATTAAACATAAGGGCGGAAAGGGATGAGCCTTGAGGGACCCCTTGTTTTTGATGAAACTGATCTGATGAAGTATCGTTGGATCGTACTTGTTGCCATCTGTCAGAAAGGTAGGATCTACACCACTCAAGTGCTTTATCAGTAATTCCCTTCCCATTGAGACGCTCAAGGAGGCGTTCATGGCTAACAGAATCAAAAGCGGCTGCGATATCAAGAAAAACAAGGACGAACCCTTGGCGGATGTTATCAATTCCTGATAATAAGCTGCTGAACAGAGTAGTTAGAAGCGTTTCCACACCGTGGAATTCTCTGAAACCGTGCTGGCATGAGTCCAGTGGGGCGTTAAGATCTATATGATCCTGAATTTGTTTTTGTACTTCTTTTTCCAAAATTTTTGCTAGTAATGGAATACTTGAAATAGGTCTATATGATTCTGGTTTAAGAGGGTCAAGTTTGTTGTTTTTTAGTAATGGCCTTATGGATGTTTGCTTAAGGGTACGAGGGAAAGTTCCTGTTGTAAATGATTGAATCATGAGTCTGGATATGATGGGACTGAGATCAGCTCGTAGATCTTTGATCCAGAACGCAGGGCAAGGATCAGTATGAGCGGTGGTCATGTTTATGCAGGCAATGGTGTCTTCGATTTGTCGTTTAGATGGTATTGAGAAGATAGTGAGTAGAGTTTGATCTACTGGAACTAGGACTATGTTAGGAGCCGAGTTATTGTCAATTTGGCAGAGTTTGGATTGTAGATAGTTAGCAAATATTTGAGGGTGGATTTCATATTTAAGTTGTGAGGCAGGTTCATTTGTCAAACGCTTAACTATGGCAAACAGGTCATGAGGTTTGTTCAGAGATCTTTTTAAAGTGACTGCATGGTGACGTCTCATTGATTCAGTAACTGCCATGCGATGAGATGTGAGATGTTGGATATATACAGCTCTGTCAACTTCAGAGTGTGAGTGTCGCCATCGTCTTTCAAGTTTCCTTAGGGTTGTACGCGAGGCCTTCAGCTCAGATGAGTACCATATAGCAGAGTGTCGCTTGCTTTGTAGTTTGTTGGTCGACGGACATGTGGCAATCGAACTGAAAGTACTATTCCAATTAGAAACTAAATCATCAATGCTGCACTCTGGTAAGTTGGTTAGTGGAAGTGTTGATTTTAGGATTAGGTCTTTGTCAAATGGCTTGAATCTTCTCAGAGGGGTACTAGGATGGTCGTTTATTCCTCTTTCATCCTTTTGGTTACATCTAGCCTTGAATATAATTAGTTTGTGATCTGACCATGGAAATGGGTTGATTGATAGATCCAAGATAGATGGTAAATTGGCGGTTGTTTCAGTTGTAAATATTAGATCTAATATACCACCTTTAATATGGGTTGGATCTTTAATTAATTGATTATACCCCAAAACTTGTAGAGCTTCAAGAAAAGCTGTTACATGGGAGTCTTGGAGAGAAGGGAGATTAAAGTCTCCTAGCACCCAACTTGCTATGTGGGGGTTTTGTGTATTGGAGGCCAAGTCAATTATCATAGATAGAGAATCAGAATTGGAAGAAGGAGAGCGGTATAGTAAAGTGAAAGAACAACATTTATTTGCTATTGTAAAAGTATCTAGGAGTGATGAGCTTGTTGCTTCTTTAAGGTTGAAATGAAGGTCAGATTTGGTGATGGCTAGAACACCACCTCCCCTCTTGCCACTTCTATGACATGTATGTACAGAAAAATTAGAAGGCAAAAATTGGTTGATTAATACATTGTCAGCACAAGAAAGCCATGTCTCAGTGATTAGGAGAAGGTCAAGGCTATGTAATGAAATTATGTCAGAGATGATAGGCCATTTCTTGCGTATGGATCGAGCATTTATTAATGCACATTTCAGATATTGGGGAATTGGATTTCCTACTTGTTTCTTTTTTGTGGTGTTTTGTAATGAGATGAGTAACAGATGATGGTGGGAATTTTGGGTAGATACTCTAGAATTGTAGAAGGGAGTATCAGACCACTTTCTTCTGTGATTATGGATTGTTGGTATTCTATTATAGCTAGTGTGTAGGCTGGTAACATTACATATTCCTATAGTGATAAGGTAGAAGGTAAATGTTATAATGTAGAGTAAGGCCATATTGTATGTGTAAGTGAAATTTAAATGTACAATTAGTGAATACAGTGATAGCAGGCTGATTGGAGCTTACAGGATGGATGGAAAGCTAACACACTATTACCAGTATTACAGTGATAGCAGGCTGATTGGAGCGTACAGGATGGATGAAAAGCTAAAACACTATTACCAGTATTACAGTGATAGCAGGCTGATTGGAGCGTACAGGATGGATGAAAAGCTAAAACACTATTACAGTATTACAGTGATATGTGGTAACAGGAGGTTAACTGAAGCTTATAGGATGAATGAGGAACTATGACATAGTTAACAGTGTTTCAGTGATAACAGGATAATTACAGTTGACAGGTTGAATAAGTACATATAACAAATAATAGTGCTTAACTCTGTAGTTACTGGAATGTATATATAAAGATAACTTAATAGTTGTAGAAGGAGAGGATATATTGAAAGGGTATTTAAATAAATTATAGTACTTATATTTAGGTGGATTAAGAGACAATTTTGTTTGTATACAAGGATATTACAATGGTTACTTGCGATTTTGAGGTTGTAACATTAATTTACACAATGTTGGAGGGGTTAGCTTGATGGGCGGTGGTCTCCTTCTACGGTCTCCGCCTAAGGGCCACGCCAAAGGGCCCTCTGGCGAGGCCCTCAGGCGCGGGCCTGACAGGCGCGGGCCTGTCAGCTGGCAGTTGGTATTTAAAACGCCACTGCTCCTCCCCTCTCAGAGCCCCGATTGGGTTGCAGTCAGCAGAGAATGTTTAGCTCTGATTACAGGAGATTGATGATAGAATAGCTGACCTGTCTGTAGCTGGCAGTTGGGATTTAAAACGCCACTGCTCCTCCCCTCTCAGAGCCCTGATTGGGTTGCAGTCAGCAGAGAATGTTTAGCTCTGATTACAGGAGATTGATGGTAGAATAGCTGACCTGTCTGTAGCTGGCAGTTGGGATTTAAAACGCCACTGCTCCTCCCCTCTCAGAGCCCAGATTGGGTTGCAGTCAGCAGAGAATGTTTAGCTCTGATTACAGGAGATTGATGGTAGAATAGCTGGACAAAAGTACTTCACCCCCTATACGATATTGCTCCCTTGGATTGCTGCAGCCCCAATGCATGACCTTACATTTTTTAACATTAAATCCCAGCTGCCAGATTCTAGACCATTCTTCAAGCTTAGCTAGATCTCTCCTCATGTTATCTACACCTTCCTGGGTGTCTACTCTATTGTAGATTTTGGTATCACCCGCAAAAAGGCAAACCTTACCCGACAGCCCTTCCGCTATATCACTAACAAAGATGTTAAAAAGAATCGGACCATGGACAGATCCTTGGAGCACACCACTGATAACATCCTTCTCCTCAGAGTGAGCTCCATTTACTTGTACTCTTTGTCGCCTCCCACCCAACCAATTTCTAACCCAAGCAGTAACTTTAGGGTCCATCCCTAGGGTGCTCAGTTTGTTTATAAGTCGCCTGTGAGGAACAATGTCAAAGGCTTTACTGATATCTAAATACACCACATCTAGGGCTCTCCCTCGGTCCAACTCCCTGGTCACCCAGTCAAAGAAATCAATCAGATTTGTCTAACAAGACCTGCCTCTGGTGAATCCATGCTGCCTCAGATCCTGTAATCCGCTGGACTCCAGAAATCTCACTATCTTCTCTTTCAGTAGCGTTTCCAATAATTTACTCACCACCGAATTTAAACTAACCAGCCTGTAGTTTTCAACCACATCCTTAGTTCCGCTTTTGTGTAAAGGCATCACATGAGCTGCTCTCCAGTCCTTTGGCACCACTCCTTACTCCAACGAGGCATTGAAAAGGTCAGTCAGTGGAGCTGCTAGGGCATCCCCAAGTTCCCTCAGTATTCTAGGGTGTATCCCATCCGGTCCCATCGCTTTGTCTACTTTAAGTTGAGCTAGTTTCTCACGAACACAGTCTTCTGAAAAAGATATCCCTCGCTTCTGTTCCTGTTTGTGGGTGTTTTCTGAGGTCCTGCTCCTGGTTCTTCATCTGTGAACACAGAACAGAAATATTTGTTAAGCAATTCCGCTTTATCATCAGCTTCTACATATTCCTCCCCTTCACCCTTGAGTCAGACAATACTACTTTTGCCCTTCCTCTTCTCACTAACATATCTGAAAAATGCCTTGTCCCCCCATTTTATTGCATTGGCTATTTCCTCCTCTTTTTGAATCTTTCCTGACTACTTTGCTAGCTTCTCTAAGTTTTTCCAAATATAGATGCCTGTCTTCCCCTCTCTGTGATCTCTTTTGTGTTTCATGAAGGCCTCCCTCTTTTTCTTCACTTTTTCAGCTGCCTCTTTTGAAAGCCATAGCGGTCTCCTTTTCCTTTTATCTTTATTTACCATTTTAACAAAAAGGTTGGTTGCCCTTAAAATATCTCCTTTTAGTTTTGCCCACTGTTTTTCTACATCCCCAGCTGTTCCCGCTGCAGTAAAAGCTGGTGCGCGGGGAGTCAAGGAGGCTCCGTCGGGGAGAAGGGAGGTGGAAGCCTGTCAAAGTGAAGGCGATAGCCGTCTCAGACAACCTGGAGAACCCAGGTGTCTGAGGTGATGGAAGCCCACAACAGGGCGAAATAAGACAGGCCTCCCCCCACTGGCTGCTGCATCGCTGGAGGGTGAGGAGCTATGCCGATGGCGTCAAAACCCCTGTATGGGTTGTGGAGGAGCCGGAGTTTAGGTTTTCAACCCTTTCAGCTTATGATGCCCTTGGCCAGATTTACTCTGTGCCGGGGTAGTCGGTGTGGGGGTAGCCAGATATGGCGGGTAACGCCGGTACTGGAGGCCCTTCTGAGGAAAGAAGGGCTTTTTGGCTGGTTGCTTTTTCCGGGGCAGAGTGGAGGTCTTGCTTGAGAGGCGGGTTCTGGTGACATACTCCGTCTCTATCTCCACAGCTTTATCCTCCATCGGTTTGCCGAAGAGCTGCTCGCTGAGGCAGGGAACGTCCAGGAGCTTTTCCTGCACCCACTGCTCCAAATGTGAGGATTGGAGTCATGCCTGGCGGCGGGCCCCGATGCCCGTGCCGCCATCCGAGCCGATGACTCGAATCCATCATAGGCGGCTCGGGAGAGGTATTTGCAGCAGTCTGCGACGGACTTTAACAGAGTGCCGAATCTATTGAAGTGCTCGCTCTCGAGGCCCGTGGAGAACCCTCCGAGCTCCTTGGCTAAATCATGCAAGAACATACCCATGTATAGTTGGTATGCTTGAATGCAACAAGAAAGCATGGAGCCTTGGTAGGCCTTGCAGCCCAGGGCATCAAGGACTCTCGACTCTTGGCATGTCGGTACCGACGAGTGCAATTTTGGGCTCTTCTGCTTCCTCATGGCCGACTCCACCACCATAGAGGTGTGGGAAAGTTGGGTCTTCCTGAACCCCGACCCACGTTGTACCTTGTACATAGTATCAAGGCGCTTGCTCACAATGGGGACCGAGGTGGGGGCCTCCCCCATGCGGAGCAGCAGCCGAGATAGAATATGAGGAACCGGCACAGTGAGAGATTCCCTAGGCGGGGACTCGTACTGAAGAATATCGAGTTCTTCAGCACGAATGTCCTCCTCAGCCTGAGTGGCCAGATTAAGGACCTGTGCCATGTCCTGAACGAACACCAAGAAGGAGGTGTCCTCTGGTGGCGAGCGCCGCTGGAATGCGGATGGGGAGGGGTCTGACGGAAGATCCCGATGGGTACGGGTTTCCAGGGAGGTGTCCCCATTGGACTCCCACTTCGATAAATTGGTTGAGGAGTCCGAGCCGGGCAGATTGCCCTGTCCAACGGCCAATGCCCACTTGGAGCCAGAGGCCCTGGAAGATCTCACCCCCGAGGATCAAGCGAAACCGACGTCGAGGACCCTCAAAAGGCCCATGGCTCTCGGGGTTTTTCTGGACAGATTTCGGTGTCCCATGCGAGGGACCCACGATCTCTGGGCACGAGTCAGTAAAGCTGGCTGTGAGCACCTGCTGGGAAGCGATGAACGCAGAAACGCTGTGTTCTAGCGCTAGCATGTGGGACTCCCATGCGGTGGTGGGGCCCTGCCATACCGATCCCGGGGTCACCGGGTCAGGCATTGAGGAGGAGAGGGGGTCTTCACCGGGACGGTCCTCAGGAGACCGGGCGCCTTCGCCGGAGGCCTCTGCTTCCATGCAGGGTACCTTGCGGAGCAGCTCCCTGTCCGACTCTCGGTAACGCTGAAGGGGGCTGAGCGACCGAGCGTGGAAGCGCTCATGCTTATCGGGAGCCCCCGACAGTGACTTTGAGGCCTTCTTCTTTTTGCGCCGCTCCACCTCAGGGGATCCCTGGTCTGAGTGCCGCCGAGAGCATGGGGCCAAAGTAGGGGACCCCACCGGGGGAGCGACCGAGGGTGCCACTGGGGATTCCGAGGCGGCCTTTCGGAAAATGTCTTCGGACGTCTGCTTACAGCTCAGCAGGGCCTTAGAGAACATTTTCTTGCAGAGCGGACAGCGCTCCGGATCATGGTCAGCTCCGAGGTACCGCAGACAACAGTCTTGAGTGTCCAGAAGTGACATGTTCCTAGAGCATCCATCGCATTTTTTGAAGCCAGTGGCCATGGGAGCAAAAATGTCCCCCGCGAGGTCGAAGACCCACGCGGCCAGCGGTTAGGGAAAGAAAAAGGGCATGAAGCCCATAATAAAAAATGAAGAAAGAAAGAAAAACTATCCCCAACAGCTCTAAGAAGATAAAGCTGGGGAAGGACGGGTAGAGTGCAACTGGAAAACAAAAGGACTGTGGGCCAAAAATGAAAACTTTTTCCAAGGGACGAGGACGTGAGTCCAAAGGGCTCTGCGGAAAAAGGAAGACTGAGCAAGATGGCACCCTTGGGTGGGAAGAAAAGCTGGGGAATTGCTCTGCGTGGGTTCCATTGGTGCCGACATCACCCATAAGTGAGGACTGACTTCTTGCTTGTTCCTGGAGAAAGGCTACTTTCCAAGACAGGTACCACATTGACTAGGGGCTCAAATGGCGGTTTGGGAGCTGGGAGAGCACCACGTTGAGGTCCCACTCTGCTGTCAGAGGGTGGAGAGGGGGATAACAGGAGGCCCTGGAGGAACCTGGAGACCAGGGACTGGCCCGAGAGGGGTTTCCCCTCGACAGGGTGATGGTGAACAGCTATCGCACTCAGATGCACCCTCACTGAGTTAGACTTCAGCCCAGTGTAGGACAGATGCAGTAGGTACTGGAGTACTAATTGCACATGGCAGGAGAAGGGGTTCTCCCTTCTTTCCACACACCAGGCAGAGAACCTTCTCCACTGAAAGGCATGAGCCCGTCTGGTGGAGGGCTTTCGGGAGGTCAGTAGATCTCCTCGACTTCTCTCAGAAGATTGAAAGGGGCCAGTGCTACCCTTTCAGTAGTCATGCTGCTAGTGTTAGGGACCACAGGTTGGGGTGCAGGAGTGAGCTCCCCTCCTGAGACAGGGGGTCCGGGGCTCGGCCCAGCTGGACTGGGAATGCACCGACAGGGAGAACAGCAGTGGAAAGCAGGTCTGCCTCGGCCACCTGGGGGCAATTAGTATGACTGAAGCCCTCTTGATCTGGGCCTTGAAGAGAGTTCTGGCAACCAGGGGAATCAGTGGGAACGCATAGAGTAGGTCCTTGGACCACGAGATCAGGAAGGCATCTGCCACCACTCTCTCCGGGTGTGGTCGGCACGAGCAGAAGTGAGGCAGCTGTATGTTGTCTGGAGAGGCAAACAGATCCATCATGGGTCTACCCCAGAGGTGAGAGGCTCATGGCCACCCTGAGGTTCAGGCGCCAATCGTGCGGCTGAAGGACTCTGCTCAGTCTGTCCGTTAGTGTTGTCCTGGCCCGGGAGATAGACTGCTCACAAGAACATGTTGTTGTGAGTTGCAAAGGACAGGAGGGCCACCACATCCTGGCAGAGGGAGTACGAGCCCGTACCCCCCTGCTTGTTGATACAGAACATGGTAACTTGATTGTCCATCTAGATTAGTATGGACCGGTGTCACAGGCAGTGGTGGAATGCTTTTAGGGCTAGGAAGATCGCCCTGAGCTCCAGGAGATTGATCTGTAGGAGCGACTCCTCCTGGGACCAGCTGCCCTGTATGCAGCAGTCCCAACAATGCACTCCCCAACCTAGAAGGGAGGCATCTGTGGTCAGGATCCTCTGAGATGCAGGTGCTTGGAAGGGCATTCCTGCCCGGAGGTGGTGGAGGTTTTGCCACCAGTTGAAGGATTCTGCCAGTTTGTGGGTACCCCGACCCTATCCCGTAACCTGCCCATGGCTTGGGTCCACTGGGAGCAGAGGCACCATTGGGCTGTCCGCATGTGCAAGCGGGCTGAGGGTGTAACATGGACTGTAGAGGCCATATGGCCCAGTAGGCAGAGAAGGAGACGAGTTGGCACTGACCGGCAATGTTGAACCTCTCCTACCAGTTGTCTGAGGCGTTCTGCCCTGTCACTGGGGAGGACTGCCCTGACTTGCAGCATGTCAAGCTGAGCACCTATGAACTCCAGATTTTGTGCTGGAGAGAGGTGGGATTTGGGGTAGTTGATGACAAACCCAGGTGCTGCAGAAGGAGGTATGCATGCTCTGGCAACTGACTGGCCTCTGAGGCGGTGCCGCCCCTAATTAGCCAGTCGCCTAGGTAGGGGAAAATGAAGGCCCCTTGTAGGCGCAGGTGGGTGGCCACCACTGCCAGGCATTTGGTGAAGACTCTTGGCGAGGAGGCCAGGCGAAGGGTAGTATCCTGTACTGGTAGTGCCCTCCTTCTACCACGAACCTTAGGTACTGCCTGTTGGAGGGGTGGATTAGGATGTGCGTGTGTACGCAGCCTTTAGATCCAAGTAGCACAGCCAGTCTCCCTGGTGGAAGTAAGGTAGCAGTGTTCCAAAGGAGAGTATCTTGAACTTCTCCTTCACCAGAAACTTGTTTAAGTTTCACAGGTCTAGTACTGAGGCCCCCAGTTCTCTTTGGGACAAGGAAGTACCTGGAGTAGAAGCCCTTTCTCCATGGGTGTTTGGGTACAGGCTCTACTGCGTTGTCCCTGATCAGGCCTACAAGTTCTGTGAGCAGAAAAGTCTGGTGAAGGAGGGGTCATACCAGCTCTCCTGGGAAGGACCTGGGTGGTATCTGCTGTAAGTGGAGGAGGTATCCTTCCCTTACCACTTACAGTACCCACAGGTCTGAGGCGATGGTGGCCCATCTGTGAGCAAAGAGCGCTAAGCGCCCCCTATGGGCTGGTGAAGGTCTCCTGTGAGAGGGGAGGCCCTGCCCTGGGAGTCAAAAGCTCCCCCTGGGTTGGATGGGAGCTGGGGCCTGAGGCTTCAGTGTCTTCACCTACGGAGCCCCATGGCCTTGCCTCTTAGGGTAAGAACCTTATTGCTGGCCAGAGAAGGACTGGTAGTGGTGACTCTGTAGAAAAGGGCCCTTTTACCCTTGGGAAAAGAGGTATTTTACCCACTGGTTTCCTGCGGGGAAGGGATGAAGTCTTTTTTGAGAGCCTCTGGAGTGCCACCATGTCAGCTTCAATCTCAGCCACCTTGTCGGCCATGGGTTTGCCGAATAGCTTCTCCCCAGTGCAGGGGACATTGAGTAGTTTGTCTTGGACCCATTGCTCGAGGTCAGAAAACTGTAGCCAGGCCTGGCATCGGGCGCCGATGCCAGCTGCTGCAACTCGAGCTGCTGACTCAAAACCGTCGTAGGCTGCTCGAGAGAGGAACTTGGAGCAGTCCTTCATCCCTGAGGTCAGGGATTGGAACCATTGGAGGGGTTCCCTGACAAGGCCAGCCAAAAACCCCGATAGCTCCTGGGTTAGAGCCTGTAAGTACTTACCTATGTATAATTCATAGACTTGGATCTGGCGCCCCAGCATTGAGCCCTGGTAATACTTGTGCCCAAAGGCATCGAGGGTTCTGGCCTCTCTTCTGGGGGGAACAGAGTGGGTCTTTTGGCTCTTAAGTTTTTGTATGGTTGACTCGACAACTGCATGCAGAAATTAGCGTCACTAGAAAGATGACTTTCCAGGTGAGAAATTTGAGTGAACAGGAGCCAAGCAGCTCAAACGGAGGGGAGAGAAGCTGTGCCAGGACAACATTGAGGTCCCACGCGACTGACAGAGGTTTTATTTGGGGACAAGAGAGAAGGAGCCATTTCATGAAGCGACACCAATAGATGAGCCGAAATTGACTTATCAACTGCCGGATGGTGATAAGCGGCCACTGCGCTGAGGTGCACCCTGACCAAATTGGACGAGGCCAGAATCAGAGGTGTAACAGATAGGACAGCATTGACTCCACTGAGCAGAAGGGGCCGAAGGCCCTGCCTGAACACCAAATGGAGAATCTAAGCCACTTGAAGGCGTAGGCGTAGCGAGCAGACTAGAGTCTTTACGGGAGCTAGAAGCATGTTCTCCACGTCTTCCAGCAAGTGAAGGTCTGCAAGTACTATCTGCTCAACAGCCAGGCCATGAGCGCCAGAGATGTCACATTGGGATGCAGTAGAGTAACAATCCTGAGAGACAAGGTCTGGGGCACACTGAGGCTCAAGGATTGCCAACGAGAGAGGCAGAGTAACAGAGGAACCATGGTTGCCTGGGTCAATGTGGTGCAATGAAGATCATTGTGGTGTGCTCTGCTTGCACCTTCAAGAGGGTTTTGGCCATCAAGGGAGTTGGTGGGTATGCGAACAGAAGTCTCTTGCCCCAGTTCAGGAGGAATGCATTGGGAACAACCCTGTACTTGCAGGGCACACTGGAACAGAACAGCTGGAGCTGGGCATTGTGAGGAGCGGCAAAGAGGTCCATCAGTGTGCCCCACAGTTGAAAGATGTGAGTAATCACGCTCTTGTTGAGAGTCCACTAATGTGGCTGTAGGAGTCTGATAAGGTGATCTGCGAAGACGTTCTGCTCCCTTGGCAGATGCATGGCCCTGAGGGTCATGCTGCAAAATGCGGCAAATTTCCAGAGGCAAACAGCCTCACAACCAAGGAGATAGGACCCCACCCAACCAAAGAGCTGTGACCCCATGCCACACTGTTTGCTGATGTAGATCCATCTGGATGAAGACTACCTGGTTGGAAAGCTGCTGCTGAAAGGCCCATAGGGCATTTGTTATGGCTCAGAGTTCCAAGAGGTTGAACTGGTGGATGATCTTCCGAGTTGTCCAGAGTCCTTGCATACATAGGCCATCGAGATGGGCTCCCCAGCCCATCTTGGAGGCATCCATAGTCAGGCCACAGTAATGAGGTGGAGACTGGAAGGGAAGCCCTGCAAGGAGGTTGGAGGATAGGAGTTACTCTGACCCTGCCCCCAAGGCAGTCAGTCACCTGCACCATTGAGTGCAAAGCATCCACTGCATCTGATGCATCCAGAGATGAGCCACATGAACTGTGAAGGCCATATAGCTGAGGAGCCACAGTATCTGACAAGCCGTGATGAGGGAGGAACTCTGAATCTTGTGAGACAGGGCTATCAAGTGCTGGGTTCTGTTCTCTGGCAAAAAAGCTCAAGTCTGAGTGGTACTGACTAGAGCCCCGATGAACTCGAGCTGTTGCGAGGGTTGTAGGTGGGATTTGGGATAATTAATCACAAAGCCGAGGTACTCCAGGACCTGGATAGTCAGCTGAGTCGAGCACTGGATTTCTGCCGGAGTTCTGGCCATGATTAACCAGTTGTCCAGATAAGGGAAGACAAAAGTCCTTTGGATGTGGAGAAAAGCAGCCACTACCGCCAGGCACTTGGTGAAGACCCTGGTGGTGGAGGCAAGGCTGAAGAATAGTACAAGGTACTGGTAGTGATATCTGCTGAACATGAAGTGGAGATACTGTCTGTGGAGGGTGTGAATGAGGATGTGAGCATATGCATCATTGAGATCCAGGGAACACAGTCAGTCTTGAGGTTGGAGGTAGGGTAATAATGTTCCCAGAGACACCATCTTGATCTTTTCCCTCACTAGAAATTGGATGAGGTTGCAGAGGTCCAGAATGGGCCGAAAACCTCCTGTCTTCTTGGGAACTAGGAAGTAGAATCGGTAGAACCCCTTTCCATTTGTGATAGGGGAACTGGCTACACTGCCTGGTTGGCTAGGAGGGAGTCAATCTCCTGCTGGAGCAACATGGAGTGGTGGAGGTCGAGTAGGTGCTCCACTGGGAAGAATAGAAGCGGAAACTGATTGACGTGCAGCAGGTAGCCGTCCCGGACAATCTTGAGGGCCCAGGAGTCAGTTGTTATACTTGGCCATCTGTGGGCAAAGCGGATCAGTCTTTCTCCTACTTGAGACGGAACAGCTTCTGGGAGGGGAAGAAAGGCCACTCGGCTGCATAGAATTGTGCCGCTCAAGTTTCTTGCCGCACTGAAGCGGCCATCATACTGTAGATCCACTCCAACCTCTGTTTCACTTCAGTAAGATCTGGTGTCAGCTGGTCTTGCCAATGCCTAGCCAGTGTCATACATGCTGCCACTATACACATTCTGGTGGATCCTTTAGCCCCTGTGGCCACTCCTACCAATGACTCGTGTAATAGGCAAGTTATTGGGGAGAGCTTTAGGGTCCCTCCCCCATACCATCCACCAATTCCTTAGCCGCTTTCCAATAATTTTGCTTCACCGGACAACTCCACCACATATGAATAAAATCTCCTGTCTGTCCACATCCCCTGCAACACAGCCCACTATCCTACACCCTGATTCTATGTAGCCTGTACAGACATTTATAGGCCTGTTCCCCTATGTTAACTGCAGGGGATAATTTCCTAGTGGCCATGTTAAATTCCCACCACTGCTGTTCCCCATGAACCACTCCAAGATCCTCCTCCGATTTCTGACAGTGTCAAGGAAGTCCAACTCTCTGACACATCAACAATGTTTAAATGGTGGAAATCAGACCACGTGCCCCCTTCCAGCACTCAAAATCTTCGTGGAGTAATGTCAGCACCCCCTGACCCTTCTCCCTTCTAGCTGAACTGCACATAGTGGCAGACCTGCTGTTAGAAAAATTCCTGCTCCTTGGGTATCTGAAAAACTCGCTCACAGGCTCGAAACTGATCATCGCCCTTTCATTATCCAAAAATAGCCCCATTTTATCAAGACCCTTCAACCTCCACTCATTGTAGACCCAGGACATCCGTCCTGGGGCTAAGTTCATGTTATAAAGAAGAGAGGTGTTCCTGTACCAAGGATGGGTCCCACACAGTTCGGCTCGGTAATGGTCCCATATCCTCCAGGTTGCTCTATCAAAGGGTGAGCACACTCCCATCCCATCACCTGCCTGAAAGCCAAACTGCATGCCAAAGAGGAACAGAATCCTCCAAGGGGAAATTAGGACAAATGATTAGTGCAGGTAGAACAGCGTTGGATTTTCCGTTTGAATATCTTGGAACCCTACAGTTTAAATAATAAAATTGCATGGAAAGCCTGTTTCTGAGTGGGTCTGAGAGGGATGGTATGGATTGTGGCCTTTAGCTGATTTGTTTGCATGTTGTGTAGATGTTTTCTTACATGCTGATATGTTGGATGTGTTCTACATATGCTATCTTTTTTGTTTGGTTTATATCTAGAGATTTAGTGATAAGCAAATATTGTGGAGCATTTCACTGTTTTGTGGCTGAACTTTTTTGTAGTTAAGGGTTTCTTTGGTTTCCGTTCTTTCCTCTGATGTTTTGGGTTTTTGTCTGGCCTTATATTGCTGCTGGGTAAAATCTTTAGATGACTGTGTGGTTGATCAAGTTGCAGGTCTGGGATCAGTCCTCGTTTTAGGCATTGATGTCATCCACAGCCTTTTTTTAAGGCCGGTGGAGCCTGGCGTTTCATGATAGTTTGAGTTCAACTGCTGCAGTAGCTCTGGGCATAATATTGCCCTCCCGTATTGTTTGTAAGTGTGGCGATTCACATAGCCATTATAATTGATGTTATAGTAATGTTGGTTGGGAGCATGAGTCAGTACAGACTGGTTGTTTTTGGCAGATGACTTTCGGCTTTAGTCCCCTGAAGAAACTGATATACTGCGAAACACCTGGTGTCGGGATACTGAGAGGGTTTTCTGAATAAGCTGATATGCTGGAGGAAGCAGCGTTGTGCTGTATTTCATCATACAAGCTAAGTCAAGTTTAAGTTTTGTAGATGATCTGCTGGTTTCCAGTTTGGCGTTTGTGTGAGACAGTGGCTCCATTGTCAGCAGCTCTACATGTTCATATAGTGTTTCAGCTATGAATGGGTGTTAGTGCCGCCAGAGTAATTATCATGGCAGTGAGACAGTTTTCACTTTTGTGCTACAGTGGCTGTCCCTCAATGTTTTCTAAATGAGTGGTTTAAAGGTGTGATGCTTTTTGGTGCACTTTTATTGTGCTGGAACCTGCAGGCAATATTGACTGTATGCTCTGGTTCTAAAGAATAGATAGCTGTGAGCAGTGGACTTGGTATCTGTTTTTGTTTTCTCAATGTGCTGAAGTCTTCAGTTAGTTCCAAGAAGACAGTGCTTTTTGACTGCTGGACACTGCACAATGAACATTGAACTTTGAATTGAGTTTGAGTTTTTGTTTCCATTCTTGCTTTGACTGTCTGCAATTGTGGTTCTATATGCAACTTTGTTTCTATTTGATTATATTTGCAATACTATTTTTCAGCTAATTACTTGCAACTTTAGATCTACAGGAATCGGATACAGCATCACTGTGTGAGTTCTTACAATGTGATGAGTACCTTGCATATAAAATATGGGATTAAAGAGTAAAGAGAGGGCTTCAGCACATAAGTTTTGTAGTTGTGAAACTGCCTGTTATTATGTTCTGGTCATTCAACTAATATGCTATAGAGAGGTTTTTTCTTGACCTTTGATGTATCGAGTCTGCACTATTTTGGCACTGCTCTATGATATTGGGGCAGTGGTTGTGCCCAGCGGGTTACTGAGGTCTTTTTTCCTCTCTTGTAAGTGGGGAGGGTAGGATGTTGCCTTATTTATGTATGTATGTATTTATAAGTTAAGTTAGTATTAGGCTATATTGCATGAGAACTTAGGCTAGGTCTAGCTAAGGAGTTAGTAGTTTAGTGTTTCAGTCATGTGGCTCCTTGTGAGGATAATTTGAAAACTAATACCAAAATCTGCAATAGAGTAGACACCCAGCAAGGTATAGATAACATGAGGAGGGATCTAGCTAAGCTTGAGGAATGGTCTAGAATTTGGCAGCTGAGATTTAATGTTAAAAAATGCAAGGTCATGCATTTGGGCTGAAGCAATCCAAGGGAGCAATATAGTACTGTATAGGGGTGAAGTACTTTTGTCCACTAAAGAAGAGCGGGACCTAGGCGTTATTGTGTCTGATGATCTTAAAGTAGCTAAAAAGGTAGAAAAGGTGACGGCAAAAACTAGAAGGATGCTTAGGTGCATAGGGAAAGGAATGGCTAGCAGAAGAAAGGATGTAATAGTGCCTCTGTATAAGTCTTTGGTGCGACTTCATTTGGCATATTGTGTACAGTTCTGAGACCATATCTTCAAAAGGATATAAACAGGCTGGAGTCCGTACAGAGGGTGGCTACTAAAATGTTTAGTGGTCTTCATTATAAAGCATATGACAGACTTAAGGATCTTAATATGTACACTTTAGAGGAAAGGCGGGATAGAGGTGATATGATTGAGACGTTTAAATACCTCCATGGCATAAATGCACATGAAGAGAGCCTCTTTCGATTGAAAGCTGGCTGTGCTACAAGGGCACATGGGATGAGGGTGAAAAGGGATAGATTCAGGAGTGATATGCAGAAATATTTCTTTACGGAAAGAGTGGTGGACCCGTGGAATAGTCTTCCAGTGGAGGTGGTAGAAATGAGGACAGTATCTGAATTCAAAGAAGCATGGGACAAACACAGAGGATCTCTAAAGGGAAAAAAGGGGACTGTTGTAGTTGTTGATATGGAAGGACAGACTAGATAGGCCATGTGATCTTTTTCTGTTGTCATGTTTCTATGTTTCTATTTTTACCCATTGTTTGCACTCTCTCCTCTTCCCCCACTCCACTACCCCAACATTGCTGCCACATAGCAATCCAGCAAAGACGGGACCCCTACGCTTCTCTTGTCCCTCCCCTGTATCAAAACCCAACCCGCCATTCTAGAGGGACACCGCTTCCAAATATATCAAAAAATGCGTCACTGCCAGTTCCGCAACAGCTCATTGGAAATCATAATCGGCAGGACCATAAACAGGAAGAGTAGCCCTGGAAGCACATTCATTTTAATGATCGCTATCTGTTCTAGCCATGACATTCTCACCCTTGTGGGGATAATTTGGTTTAGGTCTAGATTTCAGGTCAGCCTCTTGCTTTCTGCACCTGCACCCCTGTCTGCTTGAACTGTACACAGTCGAATGGCACAAGAAGAAACAGCGCTTGTGGGCTACAAGAGGGAGAATATGCGGCCTTGTATAAGACAGCCTAGGGAACCACACTTTGCACAGAAGTGTACAAAGAATATGGACCCAGGAAAATACAGGCTAAGAAAAATACAGGCCAAGCTGGAGGCAAAGACCTTTAACACACATACTCTGAGCCCTGAAGATAAAGACAGTGCCAAGAGATGGAGTTCCAGGAAATGGAAAGGCATGTACACAGCACAGGCAGAGACAGGGGGGCTACCACCAGCTGATAAGCGGACCCTGAGCAGACCTTGAAATACAGACCTTGAAATACCAACTGTTGTTTGGTGATAAACATGGGAGGGTCCTGAGGGAAGAGCACTTGCAGAAGTTCTTCTGACCTTCTGACCTTGCAGGTTTTTTTGCAAGTTTTTCAAATGACGTCAGTAATTCAAGCAGAATTCACTAGAACTTCGGGCCAGAGAATCCATATAAGGAGGCAGCATAGCTCGGGGGTGACTTTCTCTCTCACCACTGAGGGGTAGGGAGAATGTCACTTGCACTCAGATCCCTGAGACAGACACTTGTGTATTGGTGTTTACAGCTTTTGCTTGTACCAAATAAAGGGTTTTACTGACAAGTGGCTGTGATCTGAGTTCTTTTATTTTCCTGATGTACGGCTCCCATGTGCCCAGGCAATCTTGAATTAGGGATCCTTTGTAGGTGGACCCGGCCTACACCCTGTCCCATTTCTCTAGGTCTTCCCTGATCTTTGGTCACATCTTCTCATGATTCAGGGGATAAAGATCCTCCCATCTAGCCCCCACCTGAACTCCTAAGTATCATATAGTGTGTGTCGCTCACTGAAAGGAAAAGGCATCCCTCATCCGCTTCTCTAACCCCAGTTCTAAGCTGATCTTCAAAATTTCAGTCTTCATCATATTCATTTTATAGCCTGAGAGCCAGCAGTATTACTGTTTCTGTAGGTAAAGAGCTCAGTGGGGAAGTCACTGTGTAGATGGCGTCATCCATAAAGAGATCACTTTTATAACTGATTCCACCTACTCGAAACCCCCGTATATTAACATTGCTATGGACCTTTGCGGCCAATGGCTCTATCAACAGAGTGAATCGTAGCGGGGATAAAGAGCACCCCTGCCTCCTCTCCCTGCCCAAGAAGAACTCCTCTGAATAATGCCTATCCACTCTAATCCTTGCCTTAGGATTGGCACAAAGCTTTTATCCAGTCTATAAACCTCATACCCTACTCTTTCTTAAAACGTACACCATAAACCCCCATTCCACTCTGTCAAAAGCTTTTTTAGCATCAACTGCAACCTCTTTTGCTACTCTTGCCCTCTATATTAAGTTGAGCAGTTTTTGTATGCTGTCCCTCGCCTGCCTCCCCTACCATCTTGGCTATCACCCACTGTAATCAATTGGCTAGCACTTTCACAAGAATCTTTGCGTCAAGGTTGATTAATTATGTAGGCCTGTATGAGCCACATATCATGCTATCCTTTCCTGGTTTAAGTAACACAGTGATGCCCACCATGAACATAGATTCTGGTACCCTATCTTTATGTGAATCTCATTGAACAAGACCAGTGTTCATTTCTCTATATCAGCATCAATAATATGGAAGTATCACATAGCCTAGAATGAGCCTCATGGACAATTAACATTGTTACCCCCAGATCTTGTTTGTACTTCAAATTTGTTGCCCTTGTTATAATGTAAACAGCTTTGACTTAATGATAAAGCGATATAAAACCCGTTAAATAAATAAAAATCAACCTCAGCTTGCAGTCAGCGAGTTGAGCTGTCCTTTCCTTCTCCCCCGCTGGAGCCCCCCATGTTTCCAATCCACAGATCCTCTCTCGCAGCCCCTCCTCCTCCTTAATCCTCATTTTTTTTTTGGTGCATGGCTTCTGAGATTAACACCCTGCGGACAACTGCCTTCGGACCATCCTACAATATTCCAGTCTCCAAGTCCCTGGCATCATTCAGTTGATAGTACTACACTATGCTCTATCTAACCCTTTGGGCTGTAGTCTCATGCTCTAACAATGAATCATTCAGTTTCCAAAATATGATACCTGAAGGCTTCTGCCCCCACCTTAGTCATAGACCTATGGGCGCATGATCTGACCAAGTAATTTCACTGATCTCAGCTTTCAAAATCGCTGGCACCCATATGAAGTCAAGCCGGAACATATTCAATCTACTGTAGGATTGATGGGGGTGTGATTAAAATATATATACCTTCTTATGGCCCTCCTGTGCCCTCCAGCTATTCATCAAATTTAAGGGCTCTACCAATTTCCCGAACTTTCAACAGTGGGTCCTACCTCCCTTTACCTAGCCCCTAGAGTTGTCCAGTTGTAGATTCACTTTAAAGTCTCTCCCTAACACCAGAGGGGATGAGGACACTTGCAGCAGCTTAAACACCACCCCTTCATAAAACACTCCTTTTGCTTCATTAGGCCCATATATGTTTGCTAGAAGGACAGCAGCTGCCACTGTCTCAGGTCTCAGATTTAACTTAAAACTTATGATCCACTGCAATCAAGATGCCCCAACCTATGTGTCCCCTGTTTTGCTGCAAGAAAAATATGTGGACATCTTTTCATTCTCAACAAGTACGACTGAGATCGCTTCAAATGTGTTTCTTGAAAGAAAACTATATCCACTTTCCCCTGTGTGGCTTCTCGATGTAATAGACTATGCTTCTGCCAGGAGTCTAGCCCCTTTATATTAATCAAGACCAGCTGACATGTATTACTATTATCACTTTTACTCATACTCAGGAATTCATCTTCCCCTTCTAGCAGAGCAGCTTCTCCATTCCCTCCCTTCCCCGTTCCCCACTAACCACCCTCGCTCACCTCCATACCCCCATTCGCTCCTCCTCTCCCTCTTCATTAGAGATATAGGGTAGTAACCCACTCATTGGCTTCCCATCATACCTAGATTTCTATCATTCAGACATTTCACTCCCCCTCACCCCCCTTAGCGGACTGCACTGCTATAGCAACTAGCAGTCCTATGTTCCCCCCCAATAGTTATCGATTACCCTTCAGGATATACTAAACCCAACAAGTAATTATGGAAGAGTGTCCTATTTTAATAACACCACAGTTCTCCCCCACCTGTGTTCCTCACCAGTCACACTCCCCTCCCATCCATCCGCCATTCACGCATTCTCCAGAATATCTCTGAGTGCAGCCTATTCACTACATTCCATCTAACACCTTGAACCCCCATATTCCATGGCTCTGGCCCATAACCAGCAGCACTCCCAACCTTCAATTCCCCCCCATTCCCCCCCTCCTTGAGCCATTACCACAGACATATAACTCAACTAATTATCACGTTAAATTCCCACATCAACAAATTCCCCTTCCCATCCCAGTATTGTCTCTTCAGAGACAAATAGGCAAAACTAGATTCGCTCAGACTTCCCTCCAGTCCAAAGGTGATTTCAGGAAAGCGCTTTCTGCTTAGGCCCTTCACAGCACTTCTTGTGCTCCTCACGTGCAGATACAATCTGCCATTTTGAGCGCTTTCCAAGGATGGTCTCCCACTCAGTCTCAGAGTCCAGAAGCACTACTGTATGCCCACTATGCCTAACTCAGTCAACTCTAACTACTTCATGTGAAGTGAATGCTTTTTGAGTAACTGTATTGATCATGAATGCCAGCCTGGCGGGATAAAACCCGCAATACTGGAAATTCCCTTGCTGCATCGAACATTGCTGCCACCCATTTATCCCTTTCCCCCTCCCCTGTTCTGCCGCGGAACGCCTCCAACACGCCCCAATGCTAACCGCATAGCATCTGGGCGAGTTAGGGACTTATCTGGGATTTTCGAAAGGTACTACCCGTGTAGGTGCCTTTCAAAAATCCCAGATAAGGCATCTGCACAGGTAACTAGGGCAGTTACCCATGTAAATGCCTTTGAAAATGCCACCCCTTGTTAACAGAGCCCATTTTTTGCAACACCTTGTCCTTGACCGCAAACTCATATAAACATACAATTAAATCTCTGGGCCTCTGAGCATTCAGAGGTCCGAGTGTATGATGAACTCATTCTATTTTAATTGGTTTGACCTCGTTCATTTCAGTACTATTCATGAGTATTGCTGGACATACCTCCAATGGAACCCGAGTGGCATCCTTAAACTCCGGCTTCTTGGGTAAGCCTCGCATGCGGATATTATTTCTCCTCATATGGTTCTCCATGTCTTTGACCTTTAAGGCCATTTCATCTTTTTCATGGGCCAGTTCTTGAACCATGCGCCTCAGGCTGTTGACTTCCTTTACGCCATCTAGCCTGGTCTCTCCATCCTCCACTCGCAGCCCCAACTCTGCCACTTCAGCCCGCAGCTCTTTGACCAGTCCATTAATTTCCACTTTGATCTCCTGAATTTCTTTTTTTAAATCCTGAAAACAGCCATGCAGTTCCTTTTTAGTAAGTACTGTGGAAATTGTGTCCTCCAAAAGTTCATCTTTGCTGCTTGCATCTGTCACTAGCACACGGCTGCTCCCTTTGTGCGCCATTTTACTGGCATCACTTCCTCTAGAGCTGGATGCATTGTGTTAGAAAGGCTGTGTTTGCTGATCCCATTGGAATCTGAGATCTCACTGTGGTCTTTTCATTTTGAGGCACAATATATACCATAGCGACCATACAGCCTAACATCTGCAAGAAGATTCTGGCTGTGTCCAAAACAGCTCCTGTGAATGAAATTCAGTTTACAATGTTAAATTCTTGAAAATGATAAGAAAACTCAGACTTCAAAGGAGATGAATTGTTTCATCCCTGGAAGAAAAAAAATAAGCTTTCCAAGAAGATGTCAGAAGCCAGTCATCAAGGTTTGGAAAGATTAGATGTATCTGCTTGCATAGGCCAGCTGCAAGAACTATGAAGTACTTTGTGAGAACCCCAGGGGCCCAGGAACGGCCAAAGGGGAGAACTGAATATTGATAGTGTTTGGTGTGCAGAAGGAAAGTGTAGTTACCCACCTGTAACAGGTGATCTCCAGGAACAGCAGGAATCAGTATTCACATTTGGGTGACGTCAGCACCAACAGAGCCTGGGCGGGAATGCTCCAAGCATTCAATAGGAACATTTTTGGGAGCATTCCACTGCGTTTGCATGCCTGCGTTCCCACCTTCCCAATTCCTCTCCTCAGTTGAGTTTGTAGCTGAGAAGGAGAGTAAAACAAAAAAAACCTTACAACTCCGAAGGGAGGAGGGCGGGTTGTGAAGACTGATTCTTGCTTTTCCTGGAGATCACCTGTTACAAGTGAATACCTATGCTATCTCCAGGAACAAGCAGGAATGCAGTCTTCCCATATGATACTCACTAGCTCCCCAGAACCAGACAGGCATGGAGGTAGAGCAGTGCAATCCTTGAGGCTTGTAATCTCTCCTTCCTGTCCATTTCAACCCCTCCTTCTGCCTCAGTCTCCCTCCTTCCCTCCTTTGAGATCCATTCCATCCAGACCTTTACTCCACTACCTCTCTGATTAGCTGTTATTTATCAACCCCTATTCTAGGTCTGGTTTTTCAGAGGGTTAATAGATCTATATTGTAACTGGTGCCCTCAAAAATTGATAAGAAAGTTTACCTAAATAGGTCCTATTTCATTTTGTCGTTGCCTGTACTCTAGAATGCAATGTCAACTGTTTTTTCTTTTTTATCTTTTTTTCCCCTTTTTTTCTTGTGTGGTACCGTTTATAATACTAAAAAGCAATATTAATAAGCATGCATCACCATTCATAAAAGTAGATATAGTGCAGGTCTCAGACTAACACTGGCAGTGCTTATTTGCATGTATCAAAAAGCAGCATGCCTTCACGCATCAACGACCTTCTCAGCACTTGTCTACTAACAGGAAAAAATCAGCAAGGATTAACAGCTGTCTCAACACGTCCTATCAGAGACTTTCTTCAATCTTTTTCAACTTATGTTTGTACATGTTGTTTATAATGAAAGATTGTGCTTATCTTTTTAACGTGAAGTTGTTAAATCACCCCGACGCCACCAAAAGGGTACCGCAAAAATGCGTTTTGTATCTCTTCCTCAGGGGGGATATTTTACTTCATAGCACGATCTTAAAATGAAGCGCGAATGTTCACTTTCTGTGGCTTCTCCAACATATCTTCTTGAATCTCATTCATCAACCGGTCACACAGCGCCGCGTGAAGGCATGCTGCTTTTTGATACATGCAAATAAGCACTGCCAGTGTTAGTCTGAGACCTGCACTATATCTACCTTTATGAATGGTGATGCATGCTTATTAATATTGC
Source organism: Ichthyophis bannanicus (assembly GCA_033557465.1). Taxonomy (NCBI): domain Eukaryota; kingdom Metazoa; phylum Chordata; class Amphibia; order Gymnophiona; family Ichthyophiidae; genus Ichthyophis; species Ichthyophis bannanicus. The sequence continues at coordinate 100,435,472 of CM066039.1, forward strand.
TTTTTAGGCAACGACAAAATAGGACCTATTTAGGTAAACTTTCTTATCAATTTTTGAGGGCACCAGTTACAATATAGATTTATCAACCCCTGACAAGTCCACCTCTACCTTTCTCTCTGATATTGACTCATGGTTTTCCATCTTCCTGGATTCATCTTCCCTCTCTCTTATTCTTGGGGATTTTAACATTCATGCGGATAATCTCTCTGACCCTTATGCTTTAAAGCTCCTCTCCCTTACCTCATCATTCAACCTCCAGCTTTGCTCTACTGCCCCTATTCACCAGTAAGAATTAATGAGGCAAGCCAACATTGGTGCCTGGAAGCATCAGCGGCCAAAGGCATCAAGGGTACGTGATTCCCTTCTGGGAGGAACTGGAGTGGTTGTTAGTACTCTTGAGCTGGTGCATGGCCAACTTGACCACCATAGAATGGTGACAGAGTTGAGGTTTTTGGAATCCCAGGGAATTAGGAACCCTGTATATGGTGTCTAGCCTTTTACCAACTGAGGAAACAGAGAGGGGTCTCCCACATCCTAAACAGGAGGTCCTGCAGAATAAGATGGACTGGAAGAGTGGCAGCCTCCTTAGGAGTCAAGGGATACTGCAATACCTCTGCTCTCAGGTCTATCTTGGTGCCTACCAAGACCGAGAGAGCCTTGGCCATGTACCATATAAAGTCTTGGAAGGACATGTCCTTAGGCGGAGACCGGCAGCGCTCATGAGACGGTGAAGGGTCCGATGGCACATCACAACACCTCTGTGAAACGGAGTACTCAGCTTCCGATTTCCAGGCATCAGAATCAGAGAGGAAGTCAAAATAGTGATGATCACCGTTGTATCTCCACTGTCGATCTGATACTCCTCATCAGTTTTTCTTTTTAGTTCCTTTTTGGTTTCATCATAGTAAATTTGAGATACAATTAAGAACATTGTATGATTCTTATAGCATATATAATGGTGATATAGCTTACTTTAATTATATATACATTTTTTGGGCTTGTTTGTACGAGGATGCTCTGTTACTTTTAATTTTATTCTATTTTATTTTATGTGATTCATTTTAAGTCGGGTGGTGATACTAGTCAAGAGATAGCTTCTTTTGAAGATTCACTATACTTATTATTTATATAATATCCATGAGTTTTAACAGTTTACTGACATGTTGATGTGAATGAATTCTCCTGTTGCCACTCCCCCTTTTAGTTTCCTGCTTTCAGTGAGGTTTAAAAGGTTTGCGCATGCGTCGGCGTTTTTCAGCCAGATGTTTTCCGGCGCTATTAGCAACGAGCTGCTTGCTTTGAAAGGCAGAAATAATTGACAGATATATATCACAGTAAGTTGAATCCTATAATTTATAATGTTATAATTGTCTCCACCATCTTGATACTGGCCAAGAGACAGCTTCCCTTTAGAAATATATTTATTACATTAGAACAGCCTTGATTTTTAGCGGTTTACTGAATTTGCAATGCCACTTCCCCCTTTGTTTTCCGCTTCATGCTACGTTTGAAAGGCCTGTACAAGCGTCGGTGGTTTTCAGTTAGGAGGTCCGGCGCTTTGACAACGTACTTCTTGCTTTCTAAGGCAGAAACATTTGGCAATTATATCTTGGTAAGTTGAATATTATATTGCTATAGGTGTGAGCACCATCTGGATACTGGCTAAGAGACAGCCTCCTCAAAGATTTATTATACTAGTTATTTTGAGAACAGCTATGGGTTTTAGCGGTCGTTGATACGTCTTTAAGTGGTTAGGTTCCGTCTGTGCCACTTCCTTTTCTGTTATTTACTGTTTGTCTAACTGTTTGTTTAATTATTTATTGTTTGTCTTAGTGGTGTGCTAGTTCAGCCTTCTCAGCTGTACTTACCTTGCCTCTCTCAACTAACTGGGCTTTGTGTGGTACCCCCATCCCCCTGCTGAGGGTTCAGGACAGGGTACCTTGTAACTGCCCTCTTTAATAGGACTTATCTCCCTCCCTCCCTCCCCAACACCCACCCACCCCTGGGGTAATTGTAGTTTTATAGGTACTTGCACATCTTAGAGGAAAGGGGCTGCTCTCAGGTGCAGCTCTTAATCCAAATCAGTCATACACAGAGGACCTGAGATTAATTGAGCTTCAGGTACACAGGGTGTATTAGGGGTATTAGATACACTTTTATTAGTATAAGCATCTACATCAATCCTTATTATATACCGAATTTAAAAGACCTAAACACAAGCTTTAAACTAAGATGCAGACAGAGGTCCAGAAACGAGATGGGGGTTCTCCGGTCTTTTGCATTAAGTGTCACATGTATGATTTTCTCCCAGTTGGTGAGAGGTCCTACATATGCACTAAGTGCAGAGAGCTCAGGGAACAAGTCCGTTCTCTAGAGGCTAGAGTAGCAGACCTGGAAGACATAAGAAAGACAGAGAAGTACATGGATGAGACCTACAGGGATATAGTCCTGAAGTCCCACCTCCAGTCTGGCAGCATCCCTGTTGCCATGGAGGAGAGAGGTCACGTGACAGGAGAGCATCACCCTGGTGTGGCAGGAAGTGATCCTGTAACTAGGACCTGTCCTCCAGGTGATGTAAAACCCTCTCGCACCGAGGACGTTTCTCCAGGGCCATGTCCCCATGAGGGGAAGGTCAGGACAGCTGTTATAGTTGGTGATTCAATCATTAGGAATGTAGATAGCTGGGTGGCTGGTGGACGTGAGGATCGCCTGGTAACATGCCTGCCTGGTGCGAAGGTAGCAGATCTCACGCACCGCCTAGATAGGATCATAGATAGTGCTGGGGGGGAGTCTGCTGTCTTGGTACATGTTGGTACCAATGACATAGGAAAATGTGGTAGGGAAGTTCTGGAGGCTAAATTTAAGCTTTTAGGTAGGAAGTTGAAATCCAGAACTTCCAGGATAGCGTTCTCCGAAATGCTTCCTGTTCCACGTGCAGGACCCAAAAGACAGGCAGAGCTCCGGAGTCTCAATGCGTGGATGAGACAATGGTGCAAGGATGAGGGTTTTGGATTTGTTAGGAACTGGGGAACATTCTGGGGAAAGGGGGGGCTCTTCCGAAGGGATGGGCTTCACCTTAATCAGGATGGGACCAGACTGCTGGCATTAACCTTTAAAAAAGAGATAGAGAAGCTTTTAAACTAGAAAATAGGGGAAAGCCGACAGTCACCCAGGAGCGCATGGTTCGGACAAAGGTATCCTTGAAGGATACTACCAAAAGCAGTGAGGTTCCAAAAGGGAGTATAGTAGCCCAAATGCCCTTGAGTAAGGAGCAGACAGAGCATAAAGATTCCCAATTACCCATGCCTACCAATAGCCAGATTAATATTAATAAAATACAGTCTCTAAAATGCTTGTATGCCAATGCTAGAAGTCTAAACAATAAGATGGGAGAATTAGAATATATAGCACTAAATGAGAGGTTAGATATGATTGCACTCTCAGAGACATGGTGGAAGGAGGATAACCAGTGGGACACTGTGATACCTGGATACAAACTATATCGTAATGATAGAGCTGAACAAATTGGTGGAGGGGTTGCGCTCTATGTTAGAGAGGGCATTGAGTCAGAAAGGATTAAAGTTTTGCAGGGAACAAAATTTGCTGTAGAATCTCTATGGATTGAAATTCCATTTATGAAGGGGAAGGTGATGGCAGTGGGAGTATACTATCGACCACCTAGCCAGAATGAACAAATGGATGATGAAATGCTCAAAGAAATCAAGGAAGCTAACAAAAGCCACAACAGAGTAGTAATAATGGGTGATTTCAATTACCCCGGTATCGACTGGGACAGTGTCACAGCAGGACAAGCTAAAGAGATAAAGTTTCTAGATGAAATAAATGACTGCTTCGTGGAGCAGCTGATTCATGAACCGACCAGAGGGGAAGCCATACTGGACCTAGTCCTTAGTGGAACGCCAGATCTGGTGCAAGAAATAAGGGTGTTGGAACCACTTGGCAATAGTGATCATAGTATGATCATGTTTAATTTAATCAGTGGAGGACAGATAGTAAAGGAATCCACAGTACTACCTTTTAACTTTCAAAAGGGAGACTATGATAGAATGAGGAATATAGTTAGGAAAAAACTAAAAGGAGCGGTTCCAAAGGTTAAAGACTTACAGCAAGCTTGGGTGTTATTTAAAAATACTATCCTCGAAGCCCAGACCAGCTGTATTCCACGCATTAAGAAAAGTGGAAGAAAGTCCAAAAAACTGCCAGCATGGTTTAAAGGTGAGGTCAGAGAGGCTGTTACTGCCAAAAGAGCAACCTTTAGGAAATGGAAAAAAGAGCCAAATGATGAAAACTGGAAACAGCACAAGCACTGGCAAGTTAAATGCAAAGCATTGATAAGGCAGGCAAAGCGGGAATTTGAGAAGAAACTTGCTACAGAAGCAAAAACACGAAATAAAGACTTTTTCAAGTACATTCGTAGCAAAAGGCCTGTGAGAGAGTCAATTGGACCGTTAGATGATAGAGGGGTAAAAGGGGCAGTAAGAGGAGACAAGGCTATAGCAGAGAGACTGAATGAATTCTTTGCTTCGGTCTTTACTGAGGAAGATGTAGGGATGTTACCCAAGACTGAAGTGGTATTTAAAGGTGATACTGCAGAGGAATTGAGAGAAATATCGCTACACCGGGAAGATATATTACAACTATTTGATAAACTGAATAGTAGCAAATCACCTGGACCGGATGGTATACATCCCAGAGTGTTCAAAGAACTGAAATATGAGATTGCAGACCTGCTATTGGTAATCTGTGAACTTTCATTAAAATCATCTGTAATACCTGAAGATTGGAGGGTCGCCAACGTAACACCAATTTTTAAAAAGGGTTCCAGGGGTGACCCGGGAAATTACAGACCGGTGAGCCTGACGTCAGTACCAGGGAAAATGGTAGAAACCATCATAAAGAACAAAATTACACAGCATGTAGATAGTCATGGCCTAATGGGAGACAGCCAACATGGCTTTAGACAAGGAAGATCTTGTCTTACTAATCTGATCTGTTTTTTGGAAGGTGTGCATAAACAGGTAGACAAAGGTGAGTCGGTTGATATAGTGTATCTGGACTTTCAGAAAGCTTTTGACAAGGTCCCCCATCAGAGACTTTTGGCAAAGCTAAAAAGTCATGGGATAGGAGGCAGTGTACTATTGTGGATCGGGAACTGGTTAAAAGATAGAAAGCAGAGGGTAGGGCTAAATGGCCAATATTCCCAATGGAAAAAGGTGAATAGTGGAGTACCCCAGGGATCTGTACTGGGTCCGCTCCTTTTTGACATATTCATAAATGACCTGGAAAAGGGAATAACTAGTGAGGTTATCAAATTTGCAGATGACACAAAACTGTTTAAAGTTGTTAAAACCCAAGAGGATTGTGGAAAACTGCAGGAGGATCTGGATAAATTGGAAGACTGGGCATCCAAATGGCAGATGAAATTTAATGTGGACAAGTGCAAAGTTATGCACCTAGGAAAGAACAACTCACACTATAGTTACACGATGCAAGGCTCCACATTAGAAACCACCACCCAGGAAAAAGATTTAGGAGTCATCGTGGATAACATGTTAAAACCCTCCGCCCAGTGTGCAGCGGCGGCCAAGAAAGCAAATAGAATGCTAGGTATCATAAGGAAAGGGATGGAGAATAAAACAAAGGATATTATAATGCCTCTGTATCGCTCCATGGTACGACCGCACCTTGAATATTGTGTGCAATTCTGGTCACCGTATCTTAAAAAGGACATAGAGTTATTAGAAAAAGTACAGAGAAGAGCCACCAAATTGGTGAAGGGGATGGAAGGCTACTCCTATGAAGAGAGGCTAAAAAGGTTAGGGCTCTTTAACCTGGAAAAGAGACGGCTGAGGGGAGATATGATAGAGGTGTATAAATTAATGAATGGAGTGGAACGGATAAACGTGGATCAATTGTTTACGCTATCAGAATATAGAAGGACTAGGGGACATGTAATGAAGCTACAGGGTAAACTATTTAAGACAAATAAGAGAAAATATTTCTTCATTCAACGTGTAATCAAACTCTGGAATCTGTTACCGGAGGATGTAGTAAGGGCTGTTAGTATAGCTGGGTTTAAAAAAGGTTTGGACAAGTTCCTGGAGGAAAGGTCCATAAACCACTATTAAAAAGGGACCCAGGATATCAATGCTTGACCTAGTACAAGCACTGCAGAACCTGTGTCTTTTGGGGAAACTGCTAGGTACGTATGACCTAGATTGGCCACTGTTGGAAACAGGATACTGGGCTTGATGGACCTCGGTCTGACCCAGTATGGCATTTCTTATGTTCTTATGTTTTCCACTCCATGCAAAGATTTTTAAATTTATAGTTTTAGCTAGAATGTTTGGGCTGAATTGACAACAAGTCGTTTGGTTTGAAAGGCAGAAACGTTTGGTAGATACACACCATAGTAAATTGAATCCTATTAATTATATTGTCATAGTCAGTTGTACCATCTGGATTCTGGAAAGAATTTTATATAGTCATAGACTTTATGTTTGTAATTACATTTGGGCGGTTACATTTCTCATTATTTTGTTTTGTTTTCTTTGTTCCAAGCATTCTGAAGGTAGTGAATTGAAAATATAGATGTTTAGTCTTTAACGTTAGATTTAATTACAGCTAGCCAGTCCTATTCTTAATTAGGTTTCTCTACAACAGTAGTATTAAGTCTCCCCTTCTCCAATATACTTCTATTTATGAAGATATCTTATAACATTCACTTTTAGAAGTTCTGCCGGCTTTTGAGCTCGGGTCTGACCTCCTCCCTTCTCAGCCTTTGTCACATGTATTCCGCTCCTGCTGCCTCCTCTGGTTAATTTATATAATAATAATATTTTTTTAATTGGTTTTTTTAGTTCCTTTAGATGTTTATTTATTTATTTATTGTTTTAACATTTATTATGCACCATTTTACTTGTTCAGATGTATTATTATTATTATTGTTAGTTAAGTCAATATCTCCAATGTATACATATGCCTGAATTAGTTTTCTCCTTTTTAGTTCTGTAACCTTGTTCCTGTTGAGGGCTACATGTCCATCATATCTACAATAGAGGTATTCTTGGTGTAATAATATTGCTTGCTACATCCCCTAATTGTTTTGATCCAACCTCAGTTATGTAGTTTCACTATTGGTTTTATTTTATTGTATATTATTTGATTATATTTGTTTATTTTTGGTAATATAGTATTGATTGTTACGTTTTTTTAAAGTTTTTATATTTGCGTTCCACACTTTTTAGTATCCTTTTTATATAATTTTCATATGTTTTTACATAATCTTTATATAATTTATGCATAAGGTGTTTCATTTATTTAATATGTTTATATACATGTTTTATGTTTCTAATCCATAATTTGTTCTTTCCCGATTGTTATATTTTAATTTAATGATATGTTTTTATGTTTTTAGTACCTACCCGAACAACCCCTGACGAAGATATTCGAAACACGGCCTGTGTCGGGTTGTCTTTAGGTCCTTGTTTATTAATAAATTGTTTTTCCACCCACATCACGTCTTCGACTGTGTTCCTAGCACCATGTGATTTCTTGCCTATCTGTTGGACTGCCTTTGGCTTTCGGGTAGACTCTGGTACAGGACTTTGGACCACCGTTCTAGACAATGGAACCAGAGGCTCTCCAGAGGTCGAAGCCTCAGTAGCACTCTGGAGCCTCTCTTGAGCTTTGGAGATGGATTCCTCCTGCCGGGGCTGTTTAGTTGGCTGTTCTTGATTCTCAGCTTCAAAGTCCTGCCAAGGTGGGCTCCACTTTCTATGTCCAAGGGATCGATCCTGGAAATCGGCATCGGTCCTCGACATCGAAGCCTCGGCATCGGTGGTCAGCTGTTTTTACCACAGCCTCTTGATTCTGAAGGAAGTTACACAAAAATGCGGATGCCCTTTCCCGTATTACGGACTGTAAAGAAGAAGTTTCACCAGTTGCACCAGTCCGTAATAACTTAAGCAGGGGGGTATGTGATAAGGAAGCTTATCATAGTTCAGGAGGGAGCTATAAAAGAGGTGAATTGGCTCTGAACAAGCAACCTGTCTTTGCTGGTAGAAATACTAAAACAGAATGTTTTCATAAAAGACTACCAGTCTCAGAATGCACCAGGTTTCAAACAGCCTCTAGGAGGGCTGAAGTGGGGAAACGTGTGTTCAATCAGGAGAGCTATGAGGTAATCCCCAATCACTCATCTCCAGGGGCAGGGCTTGATTCAGCACACCTGGGCTGTGCTAGGGTGGAGTGTCCCTCTAAGCACTTTAAAAGTAAAAGATATTCTACACAGAACCAGAACCGTGAGCACAGGGAGAACCGGATCTCACAGAACAGAGAGAAAGAAGAGAGAGGACTACAACAGCAGAAGCAACGCAGAAGGAAGACCAGAAAGACATCTTGGAGGTCTAAAGAAGGAGCCCACAGCAGTACGTGTGTTAGAAGTGATTCCAGAGGCAAGCATACTCCATTGGACTGGAGGAAGCCAGAGGAGTGGGGTTATAGAGCCAGGAATTCCCAGACGGCACCTTTGAAGGAGACGGCTGCATTTGGAAGGGGCCCTAAGACCGGTGCAAGAAGGTATGTGAAGAGAGACCCAGTGTCCAGGGATCTTGATTGGAAGGCTGGACATAAAAGCTGGACTACTTACTGGCCAGGATACCTGGAGAGGAAACCTAACAGCAAGGGGATCACAGGTATGAACTTTGATCTATGCCCTAGCTCTTCACCAGGAAGACAGCAGGGAAACAAATATTATCCTGAGAGTGATCAATTAAGGAATTCCTCTGAGCCAGACTATGATATTGATTCCATGATATTTGAGGAAGAAGGAAATATATCAAATGATCAATTGGAATACATGGATTGCTCTCTGTCTAGGCTGCTGTTTTAAAGTAGTTTCTCACTAATACAACAACCACCAAAAGGATCTGTAACTTGTTCTTTTATCTACCCAGAAAAGTCTCTGCAAGAAAGCTTTAGGGTAGGATTGAGCCACGTAGAGAGAGTGAACCAGCAAAGGGGTTTGCCGCTGGCTAATTATTTGTAATTGAGCCAGGCACAAGTGCACGTGAGCTCTAGAAGGAAACTTCTTCTTTGTGGGTGTGAATAGAAGAAAGTTATCCTTGGTAAAGAACAGTTTTTTTTCCTACTTTTGGGTTTGTTTTTGCCTTTTGGAGCACTGCTAAGAAGGTCATTAGCAGGAGCCATCAAAAAGACCTTTTCTGTTTCCCATCAAGGTCTTTATTGATTTATTGCTTAAGAGGTTCAGTTACCTTATAACATGTTTTGTTTTTCCTGAGTACAATACTTGAAGCAAGTGTCCTTTTGTGTTACCAAGTAAATCTGTGTGGGAGAATTAACCCCATGAATAAAATCTGTTCTTCTTTGCTTACACTCGAGCATCACAACTCATTATTTTGTGAACGGCTGATTCTGGTATGAATGAACTGAAACCCCCACAATCCTTTGCAAGTCATAATAATATTTTTGCCTTTGCCAAGATTGTGGACTTTCATGATCAGCGCCCCCGTTTACAAGTTCTATCATTAGGCCAAATGAGGCAGTGGCCTCAGGCGGCAGTTTCTAGGGGGCAGCACTCCGGCTGGGTTTATTTCTGATTTGCCACTCCCTAGAAACTGCCTATGATAAAACTGCCAGTCTTCCAGCAAGAGCAGGGCCGGGGCTACCCGGTAAGCCCAGCATGAGGGCACCGGTGGGGGGGGGGGGCGGGAGGTCGAGGTTGCCTCTGCTGCTGCCATCGCTTCCGCTTCCACCGCTGCTGCCACTTCTGCTTCAAAAAAGAAAGCAGCTGCAGGAATATTTCTCTGTTCCCGCGGCTCTGCTAACTTTTAAACTGCTGGATTGCAGAGTTTCTAAAGGAAATGCTTATTCTTGCCTTTAGAAACTCCACGACCCAGCAGTTAAAAAGTTAGCAGAGCCGCGGGAACAAACAGAAATTACACTTACCTGGTAATTGAAGTTCCTGGAGGGTCCAGTTTAGTCCTCTACATCTGGGTAGTGCACCTCCTCCTGCAGCAAGGAGACTGGACTAATCAACTCTTTAGTACTCTAGCCCGCTTACTGCTGGAACTCCCATCAGCCCTCCATTGAACTAGTAACAAAGCAGACTCAAGAAAGAACAGATTAAAGAAAAGGTATAGAACAGTAAAAAGCACCCCTTAATTAGCTACAAGACCACCTCCCCAAACGAGAGGGCTCAAACTCTGCACCTTGCTTCTGTCCCTGGCACCGAAAACCGGCAGTCAGCACAGCAAGCTGATGAATAACAAGACCCAGAACAAACTCGAAGGAACGAAAACCCACGGGGCGTTGTCCTTGGTTTTTTTTTTTTTTATGCTATTCTCTGAAAAATCGAAAACTAACCGACAGCATTTGAGAACGGACGTAGCGCGCCGCCCAGACACAGTAGATACAGCAACTTCCGGGCGGGAATGAGGACTAAACTGGACCCTCCAGGAACTTCAATTACCAGGTAAGTGTAATTTCTATTTCCTGAGCGGATGTCCAGTTTAGTCCTCTACATCTGGGATGTACCAGAGCAGTTAACAGCGGGGGGGATCTTGGCACGCGGCGCGCAAGACCGCCGACCCAAAACAAGTATCCCGAGCCGCCGCCACATCCAAACGGTAATGTTTACTAAAGGCATGGAGAGAGGATCACGTCGCCGCCCTGCAAATCTCCAGCGGCGGAACCAGGCTATGTTCCGCCCAAGACGTGGCTTGTGCTCTAGTGGAATGAGCTCGCAAACCCAAGGGAACAGCTTTCCCCTGCAGAATATACGCCGACGCGATAGCTTCCTTAATCCACCGAGAAATGGAGGCCTTCGCCACCGCTTCCCCTTTTCGAGCTCCACCAAACAACACGAACAAGCGATCCGACTTTCGAAAGGCCGCGGACACTTTCAGATACTGACGCAGAATCCGTCGCATATGGAGAGCGGTGTCGGACTCCTTAGACGCCTCTGGGGCAAAAACCGGCAACACCACCGACTGATTCACATGAAAAGGGGAAATTACTTTAGGCAGAAAGGAGGGAACTGTCCGCAAAATCACCCGATCTCGAAAAAAAGACAAAAAGGGAGCTCTACAAGAAAGCGCCTGAAGTTTGGAAATACGCCGCGCCGAGCAAACGGCAACGAGAAAAACTGTCTTCAACGTCAAATCCTTAACCGAGGCATGGCGGAGGGGTTCAAAAGGCTCCCTAACCAACGCCTGCAGCACCAGGTTCAAATCCCAGGGTGGTAAGGTAACCCTGCGAGAGGGGCGCAACCGGAACACAGCCTTCAGAAACCGCCGAATGTCCACATGCGCCGCAAGAGGGACGTCCTGAATCTTGCCCCGATAGCACGCCAGAGCCGCAACCTGAACCTTCAAATAACTCGCGGCCAGGCCCTTGTCAAATCCGTCTTGCAAAAAACTAAGAATGACCGCTACTGAAGAAGTCGCTGCCTGCACGGCATGCCGGGAACACCAATCCTCAAAGATTCGCCAAACGCGAACATAAGTAAGGGATGTAGAAGACTTCCGCACGCGCAGCAGTGTAGAAATAACTGCCGGGGAATACCCTTTCCTTCTCAACCGAGCCCTTTCAATGGCCATGCCGTAAGCGAGAACCGATCCACCTGAGGCAGGCGCAGGGGCCCCTGCACTAGAAGATCTACCAGGGGAGGAAACCGCCAAGGCACGCCGTCGAGCAGCCGCACCAGATCCGCGTACCAAGGCCGATGGGGCCAATCCGGCGCCACCAACAAGACCTTTCCGCGGTGGGCTTCGATGCGTTGAACTACCCTTCTGATCAGAGCCCATGGTGGGAAGACATACAGAAGCTCGAACTCGTACCACGGCTGGAGAAGTGCATCGATGCCTTCGGACATGCGCTCTCGCCGCCTGCTGAAGAAACGACTCGTCTTTGCCGAGCGGAAAGTTGCCATGAGATCCATTATGGGCGGACCCCACCGGCGAACTATTTGAGCAAACATCTGTGGGTGCAACTCCCACTCTCCGGCGTCCACGCACACCTGACTCAGAAAATCCGCCATCACATTGTCTGTTCCAGTGATATGCGCTGCCGAAATGGCCAGGAGTCGCCTCTCCACCCAAACGAACAGCGTATCCACCTCGACTTCCATGGCAACGCTTCCTGTGCCCCCCTGCTGGTTGATGTACGCCACCGCCGCCGCATTGTCCGACAGAACACGAACCGCTCGACTCCGAACCGACGACTCGAAGGTTTGTAGCACTAGTCGCACCGCTCGCAGCTCGAGACGGTTAATCGACCACAAAGCCTCTTGCTGAGACCACGTCCCTTGTGCAAAACGCCCCTGACAGTGGGCTCCCCAGCTGGAGAGACTCGCATCCGTGATGACCGGTAACCAAATTGGTTGTTCCAAGGGAGCTCCCGCCCGAAGAGACTGCGGGCACAGCCACCACCGTAACGCTATCCGAACCCGGCTGGGACACAACAACCGGCGATTGAGAGAATCCGACTGATTGGACCAACGACGTAACAGAGTACGCTGAAGAGGTCGCATATGGAACCGGGCCCACGGAACCACTTCCAGAGTCGATGCCATGGTTCCCAACAATCGGAGATACCACCATGCCGACGGAGCGGGGCTCGCCAAGAAAAAATGCACCAGCTGACGTAACCCTCGTGCCCGGCGATCCAGCAGAGACACCACCCCCGCGGACGTGTCGAAGCAAACTCCCAGATATTCGAGATGCTGAGTTGGCACCAGGTGGCTTTTTTGCACATTGATCACCCAGCCGAGACTCTGCAGGAGACGCACTACTTTGTCCGTGGCCTGCAAGCTCTCCTCCGCTGACTTCGCTCTTATCAACCAATCGTCGAGATAGGGGTGGACCAGAACTCCATCTTTGCGCAAGGCCGCCGCTACCACCACCATCACCTTGGTGAAAATGCGAGGCGCTGTGGCCAGGCCGAAAGGCAATGCTTGGAACTGAAAGTGACCCCAGGGAAACGCGAACCGGAGAAATTTCTGATGTGCGGCCCTGATTGGAATATGCAGATAAGCCTCGGAGAGGTCCAGAGAAGTCAAATACTCTCCCTGCCGCACTGCGACGATGACGGAGCGGAGTCTCCATGCGGAAATGAGGCACCCTTAGACAGCAGTTCACGCCCTTGAGATCTAGAATAGGACGTAAGGAGCCGTCCTTCTTTGGCACCACGAAATAAATGGAGTAACGACCGAGGCCGCGCTCGCTCGCTGGAACGGGAACGACGGCACCCAGCGCTAATAGACGCTCCAAAGTTACACGAATGGCTAGTTCCTTCTGCTGCCCCCTGCAGGGAGACAGGACAAAGGAATCTCGCAGTGGAACGGCAAATTCCAACGCATAACCGTCTCTGACAATTTCGAGGACCCACCGGTCCGTAGTTATGTGGGCCCAAGAGGGAAGAAAGTTCCGAAGACGACCGCTGATCACCTGAACTCCCTCCGGAGCCCGCCTCATTTCATTGCGGTTTGCGACTAAAGGAGAAGGTCGCACCTGAGGAAGCGATCGAAAATCCTCTGCCAGCTCCCCGGAAACCACGAAACGACTGAGTCCTAGACGCAAACCTGCCTCGCTGGGAATTCCAAAGGCGGGTCGACCGAAACCTCCTAAAGTCCCGGAATGGACCCCGAAGCGCTGGGAAGCCTCTAGCCGACCTGGGCTTGTCCTCCGGTAGCCTTCCACCTTTAGACTCCCCCAAGTCCTTCACCAACTTATCCAAGTCGTCCCCGAACAACAATCTGCCTTTAAAGGGAAGCTTGCTGAGACGAGATTTGGAAGAAGGATCGGCTGCCCAGTTACGCAACCAAATGGATCTGCGCGCTACCACTAACGAAGCCATACTATTAGCAATCATTCGGATCAAATCATAATGGACATCCGCTAGGTACGCTGAACCCGACTCTAAGCGCGTGACCTCGAGCAACACTTGCTGATCTAAGGATGAAGTCTGACGCAAGCGCTGAGCCCATCGCAAAGAGGCTCTAGCTATCCAGGCCGCACAGATAGAAGCCTGTAACGACAAGGCATTGGTTTCGAATGCCTGTTTCAACAAACCGTCCACTTTCTTGTCTTGAATGTCCTTCAAGGCAGCACTCCCCTCCACCGGGATTGTGGTCTTCTTCGTCACAGCAGATACTGCTGCGTCCACCTGAGGCGACTTAAACTTCTCCTTATCTCCATCCGCCAAAGGATAGAGACGATGCATCGTCCTGATCCCTTTCAAGCCAGCGTCCGGTTGGTCCCACTAGGTCTGTATCATCTGAGCCACAACCCGGTGCACTGGAAACACCACTTGAGAGTCCCGAACTGCTTGAATAAGAGGATCCTCCAACGCATCGGCCTCCACCGGAGGCGTCGCAGTTAGATAGAGCGTCTGAAGTGCTTCCGTGATAAGAGGAACCAATTCCTCCCTACGAAACACCCGAACAATCCTAGCCTGATCCTCGGGGTCAGGAATTTCCCCTTCTTCAAGGTCATCGACACTGCCCTCAAGATCAGCATCCACCTCCAGGTCTTGCCCCTCGAAATCCTCTTGCACTTAGTCTACAGAGCGCGATCTCTTAGCCGGCTTGGAAGCCGGTCCAGGCAGGTCCGAGCTAGCCGGCAGAGGCACAGGAGCTGAGGGGAAGGACTCAGGCCATTTGCCCAACTGCCCCAATTTGAACGCCTGATGCATAATCAGTACGAAGTCCGGAGAGAAATGCGTGAGGGCAGAAGAAGTGTCACCTGGATCAACTGAAACTCCAGACCCCTGACCATGAGAGCCCGCAGAAACAGGCGGCAACAGAGGTCCCGGAGAAGCATTACTGTCAGCAGACAACGCAGACTCCAAGTGCTCTGCCTGAGAACTGCTTTCCATACGATGATCCATCTCAGAGGAGACTGCAGCGCAGCTTCCGCAGAAACCAGAAGCAGACACTGACCGCCTACGGGAACCGCAGACCACACACTGCGGTTTGGTAGACATGAAGGACAGCCTACACTTCCCGTGGCCCAGGAAAATACCCACTGAGAAAGGCAGCCCACACCGAGACAAAAAGGGCCAAAGCAGTGATCTCCAGCCCTAGCAGTGATCTCCAGCCCTAGCACTGAGGCTTCGGGGCTTGATGGTTTTCGGTTTTTTGTTTTTTTTTTAAAGCAAGCACTCAGCAACTTCACAAACTGAATCGGGATCCAAAGCGCCACCAAATCAACAAGACTGGCAGCCTGTAATCCCCTTTACCGCCAAAATCGCAACTTCAAAATGGCCGCCGCGATCGAGCCGCGCTGAAGAAAAAAAGGGCGCCAAAAACGAAAAAGAAAGAAAAGAAAGAAAAAGGCCGACGAAACCAAAGCCCCCCTAAACTTGGAGAGGAGACACTTATCAGGCAAACCGTCAAAAAGAAAAGTTCCGCACTGCTGCTCAAACCGGGAACGGGGCTGAGCAGAGAGCCTGTTTGTTGAAGGGCAGTTGAAGTGCCGGACCGCAGCCGGTCTGCTTAGACTCGTGCTCAGAGCAAGAAACACCCGTCAAGCCCGCGAGCACACAGATCCTGCCCCCGAACAGTCCTGGGGGAGCAATCACAGTCTACTGCTGACTCTGAACCGCCGGAAGAGTACCGGGGGAGAAGAGCAGTGCCGGTCCAGCCCCTCCACCGCAGTTGCCCCCGTGTCTTTATTTTTTTTATTTTTTTTTTTAAAGAAGCCGATGAAGCACAGGCAAAGCAAATAAATAGAAAGGAAATGAAACCAAAAGAAACAGGTAAAAGAAACAGCTAACAAGTCTAGGAGTGAGCCTAGCACCCGGCTCACACCACCTCCTGCTGCAAGGAGACTGGACACACTGGGGGCTGATGGGAGTTCCAGCAGTAAGCGAGCTAGAGTACTAAAGAGTTGATTGGTCCAGTCTCCTTGCTGCAGGAGGAGGTGCACTACCCGGATGTAGAGGACTAAACTGGACACCCGCTCAGGAAAGAAATGTTCCCGCAGCTGCTTTCTTTTTTTAGAAGACGAATCAGTGAGGGGGGGGGGGTAGAGGAAGGAAAGGAGCTGGAAATGAGCAGAGCAGACATGGGGGGGAGCAAAAAAAGACTACCATTCCGGTGGAAGGAGCAGCGGCGCTTAAGGATCTCTAAGATCGAAAGTTGGAGATTCTGCTCAAACAGGCCTTTGATTCTAGCGCTCTGGCGCTACAGGCTGCTGCGTGTGGAGCATGCGTCTCAAGGGCGTCCATTCGGTGGATGCAAGGAGACGCTTCTGTGGATTCAGCGTCTGTTTCTGGAGCAGAGGGGGCGAAGTTAGAGTCGGCGGCGGCTTATATGGCAGACGCCTTCTATGATTTACTGCGGATTGCTGCAAAAACCATGGCGTCGCTTGTCGCTGCCAGGCGTTTTCTCTGGTTACGTAACTGGTCAGCAGATGTTTCCTCCAAGTTACGTCTTAGTAAATTGCCCTATAAAGGGCGCTTGCTTTTTAAAGAGGCATTGGAGAAGATTGTTAAGGATCTCGGAGACTCCAAAGGCGGCCGCTTGCCAGAGGATAGGCCCAAGCCGGTTAGAGGATCGGGGGGTCTCCGGGGCGTGAGTCGGGACACCCGCAGATTCCGGGGAGCGCGCTTTGCTCCTTATCCCAGGGGTCATTCCGGGTTTCGCGGGCAGTCCTTTCGAGGAGCCAGAGGTTATGGTAAGTCCTACTTCAATGCTCCTCAGCCCGCAATTAAGAAACCGCAATGAAGGTTTGCTGGTCCAGGCGTTGATTCCTGTGGGAGGACGCCTACAAGGGTTCCTTCCGGCCTGGACCGCGATAACCTCAGACAAATAGGTGTTGGAGGTCGTTCAGGAGGGGTATGCGCTGGACTTCGCTTGCCCTTTGAAAGACGCGTTTGTGATGTCTCCCTGTGCTCCGGGACCGAAGTCACAAGCAATCTCCGACACACTTTCCCGCTTCTTGCAGCTCCACGCGGTAGTTCCCGTGCCTCGCGACCAATACGGCTGCGGTCGATACTCGATTTATTTCGTAGTTCCCAAAAAGGAAGGTTCTTTTCGTCCGGTACTGGATCTCAAGCACGTCAACAGGGCCTTGCGGGTACCTCATTTTCGCATGGAGACGTTACGTGCAGTTATTCGGTCGGTTCAGCCGGGGGAGTTTCTCTCCTCCATAGATCTCACGGAAGCGTATCTGCACATTCCCATCAGACAGTCTCATCGGCGATTTTTGAGATTTGCCCTGCCCATGGGGCACTTCCAGTTTCGAGCGTTGCCGTTCGGTCTCGCCACGGCTCCACGTACTTTCACGAAACTGATGGTGGTAGTAGCAGCAGCGCTGCGGAAAGAAGGCATCCGAGTTCATCCGTATTTCGACGATTGGCTAATCAGGGCCGATTCTCAAGTGGCCGCAGTGGCGGCGACGGCTCGAGTAGTTCAGCTTCTGGAACAACTCGGTTGGGTCCTCAATCAGACCAAAACCTTTAGCAGCTGAGGACTGAAGACTTCAAGTTTTCTTGATAGCTTAAGCCACTCCCCCTGATCTCCACAAGCCAGTCTTCTTCTGACAAAGCAGTTAACCAGTAACAATCTGAAACACAAGGAACCCGTTAGTAACTGATAAAGCTCTATATTCCCTCGGAACAAGCAAGAAAAAGAAACCGTTCTTGCCGATACGGCCTCGAAATGACCATTATATGTAATTATAATTTTTTTTTTCAAAACTCTGACGTCTCCACAGACAGAAACGTAGAAGCCCCAAACTAATCTCTCTGCACGAAGCCAATTAACCTGAAATCTTATGTGTACTTCGGACAAGACAACCGAAACAGAAAGGGTGGGACCCTGGACTGGCCCGGAGAAAGCTCAAGGAAAGACAATTAGCAGGTAAGACCTAATTTCACCTTCCTTATCGCTTCTCCGGGCCAGTCCAGGGAATGTTAGGGCAGTACCAAAGCAGTACCTAAACCCGGGAGGGATCCGCAAGCCCCGCGATAAGAGCCGAAGCCCCAACTTTCGCATCCTCTCCGGCCTGAACATTCAACCGATAATGTTTGGCAAAGGTATGCAAGGAAGACCACGTCGCCGCTCTACAGATATCCACTGGAGGAACAAAGGCAAACTCCGCCCAGGAAGCCGCCTGAGCCCGAGTGGAATGAGCTTTGAGACCAACCGGTGGAGTCCGTCCACTGGCTTCATAAGCCGCTGCAATGGCACCCTGTACCCATCAAGCAATGGAGGACTTAGCCGCCGCTTGACCTTTTTTGAATCCGGCATACTGGACAAATAACCGGTCCGTCTTCCGAAAGGGTTTTGTGATCTTAAGGTACGACTTCAAAACCCGGCCCAGATCCAACTTGCGGAGTGCACGATCCATCCTAGAATCCGATAAATCAGAAAAAACGGGTAAGGCTACGTATTGATTAACATGAAATGCGGACACCACCTTGGGAAGAAAAGAAGGCACCGTTCGTAGCAACACTCGCCCAGGCAAGAACTGAAGATAAGGCTCCTGACAGGACAGGGCCTGTAAATCCGAAATTCGTCGCGCCGAGCACAAGGCCACCAGAAACGCTGTTTTCAAAGAGTACTCTCGCAAATTAATCGAAGAAGCCGACGCAAACGGCGGACGTGACAAGGCCTCCAAAACAACATAAAGATTTTCACACGTCCTCCTTTGCTATCCACGTTTCTTTGTTGGACTGCTTGTTCACATAGAACATGGCTACCTGATTGTCCGTCTGGACTAGGACTGTCTTGTAGCTGAACTGGGCATGGAACACTCGAAGAGCTAAATAAATTGCTCTTAACTCCAGGAGGTTTATGTGTCCTCAACCCACCTGTGATGCATCTGTTGTTAGGGTGGCCTGAAAGAGGGGTTGATGGAAAGGAGACCCTACTGTCAGATTTTCTAATGATTGCCACCATAGGAGGGACAAAATTAGTCGTTGAGAAATTGTTATTTTGTCCGACAAATGACCCGTGGCCTCTGTCCACAGAGCTGCTCGCATGTGGAGGCGAGCATATGGGACTACATGAACTGTGGATGCCATGTGCCCCAGTAACTGCAGTAGCTCCCGAGCAGTGAGGGAGGATTTGCCTGCTGCTTGGGAAGCTAACTGCATTATGCGAAGACACCGGGCTTGTGGAAGGAAAGCCCTTGTCTGTCTGGTATCCAGACAGGTTCCTATGAATTCTAGGCATTGGGAAGGAACTAGTTGAGGTTTCGGGAAGTTTATTACCAATCCCAAGTATTGGAGGATTTGCATTGTATGAGACAGTGCAGTGCTGGCCTCTGTCACTGTGGAGGCTCGGATGAGCCAGTCGTCTAAGTAAGGGAAGACAAAAATCCCCAGGGTTCGTAGAAATGCAGCTACTACTGCCATGCATTTCGTGAACACCCTTGGTGCTGAATCCAGACCAAAAGGAAGAACCCTGTACTGGAAATGCCTTTCCCTGAAAAGGAAATGTAAAGATTTCCTGTGATTTGGATGGATAAGAATGCGAGTGTATGCATCCTTT
Organism: Ichthyophis bannanicus; assembly: GCA_033557465.1. Classification (NCBI taxonomy): domain Eukaryota; kingdom Metazoa; phylum Chordata; class Amphibia; order Gymnophiona; family Ichthyophiidae; genus Ichthyophis; species Ichthyophis bannanicus. The sequence continues at coordinate 100,455,015 of CM066039.1, forward strand.
AAGTCTAGAGAGCAAAGCCAGTCCTGGCTGTGAAGGTATGGCAGAAGAGTTCCTAGAGAAATCATTTTGAATTTCTCTCAAAACAGATATTTCCTTATCGCTTCTCCGGGCCAGTCCAGGGAATGTTAGGGTTGTCAATCCCCTTTAGCAGCTGAGGACTGAAGACTTCAAGTTTTCTTGATAGCTTAAGCCACTCCCCCTGATCTCCACACGCCAGTCTTTCAGTCCTCAGCAGCTGAAGAGGATCGATCTGCCTCTCTCCCTCAGAAGGAATTCAGTTTTTGTTTATGATTTCTAGTTTCTGTCCTACAAGTTGGCTCTAGCAGGGCTGATATTAATCTATATTCCTGAGAACTCTTGCTGGCTGAAGTATATGGTGCTGAATTGCGGGAGTAAGGTAGAGCCTGCCTTTGGGTCCGCCTCCGTCTCTGTTAACGCAGATTGAACCTGGGAGCCCCAGTTTTCCTCTGCCTCTAAGCACCGCGCTGCTGTACGTCCCGCTAGCTGCGGGACAGCGTCTGGCCGCTGCCGCGCTCCTCTCCTCGGCCAGGTGAGCCGGTTCGGGGGAGTGCGTTTTACTGTGCGGTTTCGTTTTTAACATCGGGGTGTTTAGCGGCGGCTCTCGGCATTCCCTGCTCTGTATCGCGGCTATCAGCAGGTGTTGCCCCAAAAACTCAGCAGCACAGCGCACAAGTTACATGGAGGAGACAATTCTGTCGGAGTCTGAGAGGGCTTCTTTACCCGCGGAAAAGGCGGGAAAGTCGGCCATTTTGTGCGCGCCGGCCAGCGGGCCCACGGAGCATCACCGGCCAGGAAAACGAAAATCTAAGTCCAGCAAGGACGTTTCGGAACGCGTGCAGCCCTCACAGACCCTGGCTGCAGCTCCGGAAGGGGTTTCAGCGTTTTTTTCACCTGAATTCACTTTGGCGATGCACAAGACTTTTCTGCTGAAAGCCTCTCAGTCATCAGCTCCGGTGCCACTTCCTGCCTCTTTACCCGGACCGGTGGTCTCTCCATTGGCTGAGGACCCTGGGGAGGGGTCTTCTCAGCGCGCGGGAACGTTCCAGACTCCGGTGGATCCCTTTGGGCCTCATCTCAGAACCCCTGGGTCAGGAGGAGAGGGAACTTGCTTCAAATGAGCTTCTTTCCCATGCTGGCTTGGACCTCGGTCCAGAAGAGCTCGAAGAGGGGGAAATAGCACCCGGCGAGGACCCGAATGTGTTTCGGGTCTTCCGCAAGGCTGATGGGTATAGGAAGGATAAAACTTTCTCTTTTTGCTAAAAGGGTTTTTTTTTATAAGGCTTCCTTTTGGCTGGAGTGGCTGTAGACTTTGACAATCTATCTAAGGTAGAACTGTCAGCATCTAACTCGTTAGCCTTCTCCTGCCAGTTCTTGCCGAAGAGATTCTCTCCCGTGCAAGGAATGTTGCCTAACTTGTCCTGTACCCAAGTCTCCAAGTCTGATGCCTGTAGCCAGGCAATCCCTCGTGCGCCAATGGCAATAGTTCTGCTGATGCATTCGAAGCAGTCAAAGGCTGCACGATTGACAAACTTGGAGACATACTGAGCATGCTTAATCAGAGTAAGAAAGTCTTGTCTCTTATCATTTATTTTTATTTATTTATTTATTTATACATCTTTTCTATACCGCCACTTCCAGAGATCAGTGGCGGTTTACAGGTAACAAACATTAATAATAGAGCACTATTATTTTACATAGAACAGATTTAGAACAAAGAACATTCAACTATTAATTGTAACTTAAAAATACAATGAGATAACAGGAGGGGTAGGAACATTTGAACTGGGTATGAATTAGATAATGTTTCAAAACATACTACCAACAGTATATCAACAGTAAAGTCAAATATTTACATTAAATATGGGAGAAATGGGCTCATAAGTTCCAAGTCTCCTGTGATTTCTTTGAGGAACATTCCCAGATATAGGATATATGAGCTGATCCTGGCTGAAAGCATGGAAGCTTGAAAAGTTCTGCGTCCAAAAGCATTCACGATCTGGAGGATTGGATGCATGTCTTTTTGCACTTTTCATCCTATGCATGGCTGACTCCACTACCATTGAATGGTGTGGCAGTTGAGTTTTCTAAAATCCAGGACATGGTGGGACTCGATACATAGTATCAAGTCTCCTAGAGTGAGGAGAAGTAGTCAGAAGTGTCTCCCACATTCTGAGCATCAAGCTATGCAGAATTTCATGGATAGGCAGAGTAGCTGCCTCCTTAGGAGCTTTAGGATATTGGAAGATTTCCAATTCCTTTGCTCTGGGTTCCTCTTCAGGAGCTACTGTGATTGAAAGACCTTTATTTTATTTATTTATTTATTTACATTCTCTTATATACCGCGCTATTCTGCATCAGTGCGGTTTATATTGAACAAACTGAAATTACATTGAACAGGCCATTATAACTTGGAGAAAACTATTTTACAGGGAACATGGGCTATGGAGGGTTAAGTGGCTTGCCCAAGACCACAAGGAGCACCTGTGGGACTAGAAACCCCAGTCCTTCCGGCCCAAGGTTGCTGTCCTCTAGTGGGATTTGAACCCCCGACCTTCCGGCCTGAAGTACCTTGCCCCAACCACTAGACTACTCCTCTTTAGCCATATCACGGATGAAATTCTGAAATGACATGTCCTCTGGGGGTGACATTCTGCGTTGGGGAGAAGAGGGATCTTCTAGGAGAAACCCTCTAGTGCCAGCAGAATTGTCAGAGTCTTCGGAATCAGAGGAATCAAAGTATTTCTGACCCCGATGCTCCTGTAAAGCACGATCCCGGTACCAATTTATCCACTCCAGCTGGAGGTGGAATGGGAAGAGATACCATCGGGGCCGGTACTGTCGGTACCGGCATCGCCGGTGTCAGTACCGGTGTCTGTACCAGTGTCGGTACTGGCATCGGTGTCGATGTTGGCACCGGTGCCCTTGGGATCAGCGGTACCGCAGCTGAGAAAAGAGCTGCGATACTGCGTTCGATAGCAAGAAATCTCTGGTCTAGCGACGCTGCCGATGCCTGGGTGTTGGTACCGGTAAGAACGGCTGGAACCCCTGAGCATGGCACAGGTAGTTCTTGCGAGGCTGAGGCCTCGAACATCCTGAAGCCCCATCGATGCTTTGGAAGCCGAAGCCTCCTGCCGGGGCTGTTTTGCCAGTGTGGTTCCCTCAAGGGCAATGCCAATGGCCTCTCGATGCTTAGCAGGAGAGCTACCCTTTGAGGAATGGCTTTTGTGTTTAGTTACCTGAGATCCATGGGAGGAAGAAGAGGCCCTTGACAATGTCGATGGAATGGACCTGGCATCTGAAGAAAAGAGGGTACCGAGCTTTGCGGCCTGGTTCTGTCTTCCTCTTTTGGTCATCCCCATGCAGGAGAGACATTCAGTTGGAGAATGATCAGGTCCTAAACATTTTAGACACCATCATGGGTGTCAGTGATGGAAATGGTACCGCCACACTAAGTACATTTTTTAAAACCACTAGTTGGCTTTTCCATGATTTTGGAAAAGAAAATTGGGCCTAATGCCCAAAATAGCCCTTGCACTAAAACAGGAAAGTTTCGGAAAAGAAACAGTCAAAGTCTAGGGTTGGTTTTTTTTTTTTAGGAAAGGAAAAGAAAAGAACCGGCAGTACCGGTAGGCGTCGTGCGGTAGGCAAACGCGACCTCAAAAAATAATTTTAAAGACGGAATTTTCTGCAGTGACAGGGAATAGGTCCTGTTGGCTCCGTGGAAAATGAAGAACTGAAGAGGGACAGTTGGAAAGGCAGGAAGGCAGCACGCATGTGCTGAGGGATGCTCCCAAAAGCATTCCTATTGGACACTGGGGAGCGTTCTCGCGCAGGCTCCGTCGGTACTGACGATACCCATATGTGAGGACTACATTCCTGCTTGTTCCTGGAGATTGCCCTTTACCTGGGGTTTTATTACACTGCCTGTGGAGCCTCAAGGCTAAGCGGTCATCCTTGGGAGTGATGTCACTTCCTCTCCTACTGTGCACCTCTTAGGGGGAGAGAATATAGTATCCTCCTTAAGTCTTGCTCAGTACCTTCACATGGTGACCCAATTGTATAAAACCTATACTAAATCTCAGCCAGGTGACACTACACTTGAAGTATGGTAGGACAGAAAAATAAAAATACATACTGGCCGACGGCACCCAAGATAAAAAAGTGCCCATCCATAGCTTCCACACTAGGGACACTGCAGATGCAGATAACATCCAAGGCCATGGTGAGTGTGTTCATGAACTCACTATGGCAAGAGATAAACCAGAGAAATTAATGAAAATGTTAAGAGGATTAACTACAATTAAGTGGACTTCTGCAGATAAAGCACAGTTACTTACCTGTAAAAGGTGATCTCTGGGAACAGCAGGAATTAGTCTTCACATATGGGTATCGTCGGTACCGACGGAGCCTGCGCGGGAACGCTCCCCAGCGTCCAAAAGGAAAGCTTTTGGGAGCATCCCACAGCGCCTGCATGCTGCCTTCCCGCCTTTCCCAACTGCCTCTCTCCAGTTCGAGTTTTAAAGCTGAGACAAAGAGAGAGAGAGAGGAAAGATAGATAGAGAGATACAACTCCTAGGGGAGGTGGGAGGGTTGTGAAGACTAATTCCTGCTGTTCCCAGAGATCACCTGTTACAGGTAAGTAACTGTGCTATCTCCAGGAACAAGCAGGAATGAGTCTTCACATATGGGGACTCCCCAGCTAAAGATGCCTGGGAGATCACCTCGATTGTGAGTCCCTGGAAGGGCTCCATCTCCACCTATGAATCTCAGGCATCCAGTCAGGGATGGAGGGCAGGAGTTGATTAGGTATGGAACAGGTGTTTGAGAACAGCCTGACCAAACAAGGCATCCCGGCGGGAGTCCTTGTCCAAGCAGTAATGGGCTGTGAAGGTATGAACCGAGGCCCAGGTGGCTGCTCGACAGATTTGGTCGATGGACACAGAGTTTAGATGAGCCATAGAGGCTGCCATGGCCCTCACATTGTGAGCCGTGACATAGCCTTCCAGAGAAAGATTCTTACTCTGGTAGGTGAAGGAAATACACTGAGCAATCCAATTGGACAGAGTTCTCTTAGAGACTGGAAGTCCTAAATGAGAAGGATCAAAAGCAACAAAAAGTTGAGAGGACTTTCTATGTTGCTGTGTCCTTTGTAAGTAGAAAGCAAGTGCTCTTTTACAATCCAGGGTATGAAGATTCCTCTCTGCACTTGATGCATGAGGTCCTGGAAAAAAGACAGGTAAATATACCTCCTGGTTCAGATGAAAAGGTGAGACCACTTTAGGCATAAAGTGTGGATTAGTTCTGAGGACTACCTTGTCATGATGGAACCTTGTATAAGGAGAATTAGCCACTAAAGTTTGCAGCTCACTGATACGGCGAGCTGAGGTGACTGCAATGAGAAAAATAACCTTCCAGGAAAGGAATTTCAAGGAGGTAGTGGCTAAAGGTTCAAAGGGTGGCTTCATAAGCTGGCCAAGAACCAGATTCAAGTCCCATGCCACTGGAGGTGGTCTAATGGGAGGTTTAGTCAAAAGAAGGCCTCTCATGAATCTTGCTATAAGAGGATGAGAGGAAATAGGTTGTCCATTGAGAGGCTTAAGGGATGCTGCAATAGCACTCAAATGGACTCTGAATGAATTTGTTTTAAGGCCTGCATGGGATAAATGCAGCAAATAGTCTAGTAAAGAATTCAAAGGTATTGCAAGAGGGTTGAGACCCTTCTCTGCACACCAAATGGAAAACCTTTTCCATTTAAAAGCATAGGAACGTCTGGTGGAAGGCTTTCTGGAAGCATGAAGGATATCCTTCACTTGCTGAGAAAGGTGTAAATCCTGAAGGTCTAGGCCTTCAGCAACCAGGCCCTGAGATGAAGAAAATGAGGATTTGGGTGCCACAAGGTTCCCTCCTCCTGGGAGAGAAGATCTGGAGCAGACCCCAGGTCCAGGGAGGGAGCTTGAGAGAGATGCAGAAGTAGAGGGTACCACACTTGGCGTGGCCAATGTGGTGCTATGAGGATCATAGACCCCTTATCTCTCTGAAGCTTGAACAGAGTCTTGGGGATGAGGGGAATAGGTGGAAAGGCATAGAGGAAGTCTTGCCCCCAATGAAGGAGGAAGGCATCCCTGGCCTGAACTCCCTGACATGGAATCCTGGAACAAAACCGGGGAAGTTTGGCATTCCACGGACTTGCAAACAGGTCTATGTCTGGGGTACCCCAAATCCGAAAAATCCTGGCTATCTGGTCCCCATGGAGGGACCATTCGTGTGGAAGCAGAACTCGACTGAGTCTGTCTGCCCAAGAGTTTTGAACCCCTGGAAGATACACTGCCATGAGATGGATTTGATGCTCTCTGGCGAAGGCCCACAATCTCAGAGCTTCGTTGCAAAGCGACAGAGAGCCAGTCCCTCCCTGCTTGTTTAAGTAGAACATGGCTACCTGGTTGTCCGTGTGGATGAGGACTGTCTTGTAGCTGAGCAGGGTTTGGAAGACTCTGAGAGCCAGAAAGATTGCTCTGAGCTCTAAGAGGTTGATATGTAGAGATGTCTCCTGTGGAGACCAGATGCCTTGGGTCGAGAGATCTTGTAGATGAGCTCCCCAACCCTTTGGAGAGGCATCTGTTGTAAGGGTTGCTTGGGGTAACACCTGTTGAAAGGGGGACCCCAGCAACAGATTTTGAGTGGACTTCCACCAGTGGAGGGACCAAAAGAGGCGACTGGAGGTTGCTATTTTGTCTGACAGGCAACCTGATGCCTGGGTCCATTTGGTGGATAGAGTCCACTGAGCTGCCCTCATATGAAGGCGAGCGTAAGGAACCACATGCACCGTGGATGCTATGTGGCCTAAGAGTTGTAACATCTCTCGAGCAGTTAAATGGGATTTTAACTGAATCTGGGAGGCTAACTGCACCAGGCGTAGGCAACGGGCCTGGGGAAGATAGGCCCTTGCAGTTGTGGTATCCAGTAAGGCCCCTATGAACTCTAGAGACTGAGTAGGGGTGAGATGGGATTTTGGAATGTTGATTACCAGTCCCAGATACTGAAGAACATGCCTTGTGCAGGCCAGGGAAGTCTGGGCCTCTGACTGGGATGGAGCTCGGATGAGCCAGTCGTCCAAATATGGGAATACGAATATCCCTAGAGTGCGTAAAAATGCAGCTACCACTGCCATGCATTTTGTGAACACTCTTGGAGCAGAGGCCAGACCGAAAGGAAGCACTCTGTATTGGTAGTGCTTTCCTTGGTAAAGGAACCGAAGGAACCTTTTGTGTGTTGGATGGATGAGGACATGGGTGTACGCATCCTTGAGGTCTAGAGAACAAAGCCAGTCCTGACTGGAGGTATGGAAGGAGAGTACTATCTTGAATTTCTCCTTGTATAGAAACTTGTTCAACTCTCTGAGATCTAGGATGGGTCTGTAGCCCCTTGTTTTCTTCGGGATGAGAAAATAGGGGGAGTAGAACCCTGAGCCCTGTTGAAGAAGGGGTACTTCTTCTATAGCCCCTTGGGCAAGAAGGGTGGCAATCTCTTGACCTAGAAGGTCGAGAAGAGATGTTGGAGAGTTGAACTGTTTTACCATGGTGTGGGGAGGAAGGTTTAAGAAATGTAGCTTGTATCCCTCCCTTATGATGGAGAGGGTCCATTGCTCTGCTGTGATTTGTTTCCATCTGGGAGAAAAGTGAGCTAACCTTCCTGGGATGGTGAGAGGCTCTGGATGGTCTAGAGCCAGAAATGGTAAGTTCTCTAGTGAAAAGTCAAAGGCCTTGAGGAGGCTGAGGCTGTTGGGCCGTAGCAGTTCTCGCAGCCTGACGCTTGGTCTGTTTTGGTTGTTGCTGTCTCTTTGTAGCAAAACGACCGTGAGAAGAGGCCTGACCATAACCAGAAGAAAATTTCCCTTTTTTTGGGAAAGATCCTTTCTTGAACAACCTCTTTTTGAAAGGAGTAGTAGTAGACTTTGAGAGTCTATCTAAGGCAGAATTTTCAGCATCCATCTGGGTGGCTTTTGCTTGCCAATCTTTGCCAAACAGATTTTCCCCTGTACAGGGAAGGTTGCCTAGACCATCCTGTACCCAGGATTCCAAATCAGAGGCTTGTAACCAAGCTACTCTGCGTGCGCCTATGGCAATAGCGGAAGCTCTACTGGCACCCTCAAAGGAGTCAAAGGCTGCACGGTTGGAAAACTTGGATACATCCTGTGCATGTTTAAGCCAGGTAAGATATTCTTCTCTCTTATCTTCTGACATAAAAGGAGATAAGGTGTGTAGATGATCTGTAACTTCTTTCAGAAACATCCCCATATAGAGACTATAGGAGTTGATTCTGGCTGCAAGCATACTGGCCTGGAAGATTTTCCTGCCAAAAGCATCTAAGGTTCTGCATTCTCTCCCTGGAGGAGCAGAGGAGTGTCTTTTTGTACTCTTGATTTTTTTCATAGCAGACTCTACCACAATAGAGTGGTGAGGAAGCTGAGTCTTATGAAATCCAGGACAAGGAGGAACACGGTACATGGTGTCCAACCTACGAGAAAAAGGAGAGGTGATAAGAGGAGTTTCCCATATACCCAACATGTGGTCATAAAGAATCTCATGTATTGGTAAAATGGCTGCCTCTTTAGGAGCCTGAGGATATTGAAGAATATCCAATTTTTTAGCTCTGGGCTCAGTTTCAGAGGCTACTGCAATGGACAGGCCTCTGGCCACCTCCCTGATGAAGTCCTGGAAAGACAAGTCCTCAGGAGGAGACATTCTCCTTTTTGGAGAAGAGGGTTCCTGAGGACGGATCTCCGATGCTTCAATGGAAACCTCTGATGAATCAGATTCATCAAAGGAATTGAAGTATCGACTGTCTGGATGCTCTCGCAGAGCCCGATACGAGTACCGAGGGGTATCGACATTGGGAGTCATTGGTACCGATTCGGTACTAACAGGCATCACTGGATACCGTATCGCTGCTGTCGATGCTGATGCCGATGCAAGCGGTACTGGTATCGGAACCGGAGCTGGGTCTGGAACCGGAATCGGTATCGACAACGGAGTTTGTTGTTGTACCGTGGGCGTCGCAGCTTGTATGAAGGCCGTAATGGCACGCTGCATGGTCAGAATATTCTGATTCATCGACGCCACCAATGTCTGGATGTCGGTACCAGGAACCGCCGGTACCCCAGAACATTGTAACAGGTGATCGGTCGAGGCCATGCCATCGATGTCAACCTGTGACTCCATAGATAATGCTTTGGAAGCCGGAGCCTCCCGCCGGGGTAATTTTGCTGGTGTGGATTCCTCAACAGTGAGCTCGGGTACATCTCGATACTTAGAGGGAGATGTACCCTTTGAGGACCGACCGGACTTAAGTTTTGTTACCTGAGATCCATGGGATGAAGAAGAAGCTCTGGAAGACGTCGATGCTACAGAAGCTGCATCAGAGGGAAACAGGGTACTGAGCTTGGCTACTCGATTCTGTAACCCTCTTTTAGACATCATGGAGCAGGACTCACAATCCGCGATGGAATGATCAGGACCTAAACATTTTAGACACCAGTCATGGGTGTCCGTGACAGAAATAGTGCCACTGAACTTTGTGCACTTTTTAAACCCGGAGGCGGGCTTTTCCATGAGGAAAAAGACTGTAGGCCTAAGGCCACAGAAGAAAATACACTGAAGCAGAAAGAAAGTTTGTTTGTTTTTTTAAAGAAAGAAAAAAGACCGGTGGTACCGGTACTCGAGACGGCAGCACGCGACTAAAGAAAAATAAGAAATAAGAAAATAAGAAATTCTTCAGCGGTGACAGGAAACACGACCTGCTGGCTCCGCGGAAAAAAAGAACTGGAGAGAGGCAGTTGGGAAAGGCGGGAAGGCAGCGCGCAGGCGCTGTGGGATGCTCCCAAAAGCTTTCCTTTTGGACGCCGGGGAGCGTTCCCACGCAGGCTCCGTCGGTACCGACGATACCCATATGTGAAGACTCATTCCTGCTTGTTCCTGGAGATAGAGGAGATAATGTACTGCTACCCAATTTTGTAAGAAAGATCTGAAAACAGTGACTAACCTCATAGCTGGTTGTGAAATTCTGATGGCGGAATATTTTTATACAGAAAGGCATAACAAAGTAGCACGCCTCGTCCATTGGAAACTTTGTAAATACAATATCACTGTACTTGAAAAGCCCTGGGATCATGAATCTAAGAGAATTACAGAGAACGAAGAGGTTATGATCACCTGGGACATTCCCATTCTGATGGATAAGAAAATAGATGCGAGGAAACCCAACATAGTGGCAAAGGAGAAAAACATCAGAACAGCACTGATAATAGAGGTGTTGGTTTCAAGTGATTATTCTGTGAATCGCGTGGACAGGGAGATGATCCTGAAGTACTAAGAAATGTAGTCCGAAACCAAGAAAATGTGGCAGAAAGATACAGAAATATTTCCCATCATATTGGGAGCCAGAGTCCCAATAAAGAACTTCCAAGCACATCTTGACAAACTATCCATACATGTTTTATCTTATGAACTCAGGAAGGAAACTCTCTTTGGCACGATGCAAGTACTGCGGCGAACATTAGCAGGAAATCTGAAAGCATACTCCACATACTCTGGCTTAGGAGTGACTTCCATGACTGTCATGGTATGTGCAAAACTAACCTATTTGGAGAAATTGTCCCTAGTGACCACCATCACCAATGCATCCACCTTGGGAAAGCACAGCCAGCTCTTTATATTTACCTGAGGCAGGGGATAGAGCTTGCCCATGATTCTAGCATCCTGTGGGGAGTATCATGGAAGTCCTATTCTGCCTGAACTATATGCCAGAGAGCCTGAAGAAATGAAAAGGCTCTGGAAGGCTTGCAGAGACCCTCCAAGACCAGATCCCTGCCTGCCTTCTCCTTGTCCTCCACTTCTGGAATAAAGATGAGACCTGAGCAATCAAGGCAGACAGCTCTTCACATTGGAAAAGGTGTATGACCTGGGAGGAATCATCCTTTTCCTCCATGGGGCGATAGTTACCCTTCTTCTGGAAGTCCCCAGGTCAGAGTCTTGCTCATGATCCCCCAGAAGGAACAAACCATGGCATCCCAAGACCTCCTCTGAGATCGAAGGCACACCCTTGAGGCCTGTGGAGCCCTCCTCTGCCTCTCCCAAACAGGAATGCTTCTGTGAAGGAACCACATTCCCTGAGGAGTTTCCAGTGGTTAAAGAGGCTGCTAGCAGCTGGTTGATGCCTTTGAGGGCCACTGAGTTACACTTGGGGCCCCTGCCAAGCTTGGTGCAAAAACTGTAAAAATTCATTTGAAACCGGTCCTGAATGCAGGAAGAAAGAGGTCTTCAGGATCCTCCTCATGGGCTCTGTCTCTGAAATTAAACGCAAGGGGGGGGTCATCCAGGGGCTGGGGCCTCCATGGTCCTGCAAAAATGGCAGCAATCCTGCCTTTGCTGAAGCCGCTTCTCCCAGTTCTTTGCCTGCTTTAGCAGTCCAGATGGTGACAATGCCAAGGGGATCAAAGCAAGCCATTTCTCTGACAAGGCATCAGGGTTGGCCGCATATTCCTTGCACATCCCTTCCATCAGCAAAAGCTGCCATTTGATGCAAGCGAGGCAGAGTCATCCGTGGCTCAGCATGTGTGCATATGAAAACCTCATGGTCTCTCTGAATGGGAGGTTGGGGCCACAGCAGACTTTGGGCGGCCAAGAAGCTGATGCAGGAAGAAGGAGAAGTGCACAAGAGCAGCAAAACAAAGCCTGATGACAGATGCAGGGGCTCTGCCTTGCCAAGGGCTGCTTAACTGCCTCCCCCCAGTGAACCTGACCCCACGGAGAAATGAAAGAAGGTGGTAACTGAGCTAATGAAAGTATTCCCGGGTGCCACAGTGGACCAACCTGTGTGGGCAGCAGCAACTGAGGCTATGGGAGAAGCACTTTTCACCCCCAGCTTCTGAGGCCTGCAGCTCCACAGATAAGAACCTAGGCTGCAGTCAGAAAATGCAGAAATAGTTGTGCCAATCTGCAGAACTCACTCCTAGACCTTTAATCAGAATTTACTTAATTTTCTTTTCTTTCTATGAGACAAGAGGGATGGAGGGAGGAAGAAAGAGATAGCAAGAAGAGAGACCCTGCAGGGAACTCCCAGGCTAGCCTCCTAGCTAACCTCAGGCTATGGGGGGCTCAACTGGTCAGAGAGACTGATAGGGAAACCTGAACATCCCCTTCCATGTGGAAAACTCCAGAGGGGTGTCCGCAGATGTGTCCTGGAGATGCCAGTCACCAACGCTCCACTGGGAAGGCACCTCATAGGACAATTGCTCAGGAGTCAAAGGGTTCCAGAAGCTGCACCAGTCCAGCAGCCAACATCTGCAGGAGACAAAGAAAATAATGAAGGGTGCCCTCAGTTACATCGTCTAGTAACAGTAATGATATCACTGGAAACGTCTCATCTTTTCTCTGTCTCCACCATCTGCTGGCAGGGGGCACTACCCATTGATCTGGACTGGTCTAGCAGGAGAACCTGGAAGCAGCAGCTGCATGGAAAGCTGAACGCATGCTCAGAAAAACTTTCTGGGGATGATATTCAGCAGTATCTTATCTGGTTAATGTTAACAAATATTTAAAGACATAGCTGGCTAAGTTGTCACTGCTGAATACACTTACATACAGATAACCAAATAATTGTATTTATCCAATTATCTTTATACCTGGAATTTGTGCCCAACTTAAGTTTTCTTTAACAGACTGCACTCAATATCAGCACTAACAAGTTAAAGTTAACAATGCCTACAGCACACCTCCAATCCCAGCTCTTTTTAACAGTTAATTTTAGTCTGCACATTGAGTTGTCGGCCAAAGGTTAATCAGTCTGTGGCTCCAAAATTTAAAAAAAAAAATCATGATTTGTCTAGTTAACTCCTGAAGTTAACAAGAAAAATTCTTTGGATTTCAACTCTTCTGTTTTCTTCAGAGCTCAGAGAGCCATCTGTGTCAGCACCATCAGATAAGGTCCTCCACTTGTGTGGGTGATTTATGCTGCCCGTTGAAGAAGAAAATAACTCACAGCAATAAACAAACTGAAAAGCTCATAAGAACATAACTCAAACATATAAAAATAATGGGCCTGATACTGAAAAGGATTAATGTGGTTAGCAGACCTGAAAACTGGGTTAATCCCCGTTGGCTGGTTAGTGCTGCTGAATGCCCATGGGTGCCACTGCTGCATGCCCCAATGCCATCTGGTTAGCATTGGGGTGATCTCTTAAAAGAAAAAGGGGACTATTGTAGTTGATCTGGAAGGCAGACTAGATAGGCCATGTGGTCTTCTTCTTCCGTCATATTTCTGTTTTTAGGATTGCAGCAGGAGTTGCACCCAGGGATAACCAGGCAGCGGCTATATTCAGCCACTAGCCAGTTATCCCCCAAGTGGTGAAAGTCAGGTACAGTAAAGGCTGACCTATCTTTCTCTGCAAAAACTAACCGGGCAGCGGCTGAATATCACTGTTGCCCAGTTAGCTTCCTATCTATCTGGCTCACCTGGATATTCAATGCCAGTGGCAAGATATGGCCCCGGCATTGAATATCTGGGTTTAGGGTTCAGTGGAGATGGCTAGCTGCAGTAATCACGCTAGCTGTTGCCACCACTGACAATTGGGCCCAATAATTACAATGATCAATGCACATTAAAACAATATCAATGTTTTTGCAGATGAACCATTTTAAGTTCTGTCATAGATTAGATTGTGAACCCTTCCGGGACAAGGGAAATATATACCGTACCTAAACGTACACCGTTTTGACCCGGTGAAAAGCACTATATAAGCAAAACTAAATAAAATAAATAGACTAGCCTACATCTTCCTGAAAGAACAATTTTTACATGGAAAAGCAAGTTTCTTGCCTGTAGCAAGTGTTCTCTGAAGACAACAGGATAGAATTCATCAGAAATGGGTGACATCATTTGACAGAGCTTATGTGGAAAAAAGCTTCCCCTTGCATTGGAACTCCTCACTTAGATTGTGGCTTGTCATGCTGCGAGGGCTTGCATGAATCAGTGATGTTGAGAGCTATGCTATTGGTAAAGCAAATACTGGCAGATCTCCCAAGGTGGAGTGAATTCAGGTGGGATGCCAAACTAAGACAAACTACCTATCTGGGCAGCAGCAATATGGACCAATGCTGGCAGTGGAGGACCACATTTCCGAAGAAGAAAGGCCTGGAAATCTACTTCAATATCTTGCCATGAAAACCCAGTGGATAGTCATGACAAAATAAATCGTGATATAGTGCTGGAAGATGTATCCTCAGGTTAGAAGGTACTCAATGAGCTACTGGGGAAAAGCTAAGATCCTTTAGAGTAAAGATGGTGTTTATGATGCAGTTAGAACAAAGTCCTGGAGAAATCTGATGCCGATGTAGCTCTGCTTGAAATGAGAGTCAAAAGCTACAAAGATGTCTTACATATTAGGACATGGAACATACGAAAGGCAAAGCTGGAAGTGGTCAATCTGATGAACATATGGTATACAATGCCAGAAATGAAAGACAAAAGAAAAAATGATGTTATATTTATATTTATAATTAAGAAAAATTTTTGCAAGAACTGTAATGAAATACAATGTAGTCAGTGAAAGCTTAATTTCTATTCATCTACAAGGAATGTCCCCTTACTTGGTTTGCAGCTTGTCGTGCTGTGAGGGCTTGTGTGCATCAGTGATGCTGAGAGCTAAACTATTGGTAGTTTAACTACTGGCAGGGTCTCCCAAGATGGACAGGTCTCAGCAGAGGTGCCGGACCAAGACAAACCACCCATCTGGGCAGCAGCAGAATGGGATAGTGTTGATGGCGGAGGATCACATTTCAGTGACTACGGCAACAACACCAAACTTAAACTGTGCGGAGGAAAGGCCTGGCAATCTACTTCTGTATTTTGCCATGAAAACCCAATGGATAGTTACAAAAAAACAAATTGTGCTATAGTGCTGGAAGATGAGACCTCCAGGTCGGAAGGCACTCAACTAGCTACTGGGGAAGAGCTGAAGACTTTTCAGAATAAAGCCAGCATTTATGATGTGGTTGGATCAAAGCCCTCGGGACGTCTGACTGCTGATGTAGCTGCGCATGAAATGAGAGTCAGAAGCTGTAAAGATGTCTTACACATTGAAACATGGAACGTACGAAGCATGAACTTAGGGAAGTTGAAGGTGGTCAAGGATGAAATGGAATGTGTACAACTTGATCTGTTGGGTGTCAGTGAACTGAAATGGACTGGCATTGGGCACTTTGCATCAAATGATCACATGGTCTACTATGCTGGAAATGAAAGACAAAGAAGAAATGGTGTTGCATTTATAATAAAGAAGAAACTTGCAAGAACTGTAATGAAATATAATGCAGTCAGCGAACGCTTAATCTCTATTCGTCTACGAGGAATGCCTATCAACACAACTATAATTCAAGTATATGCCCCAACAACAGCTGCAGAAGAGAATGAAATTGAAGAGTTCTATGAACAAGTAGAAGCTGAAATTGACACAACATGCAAACAGGATATCCTGATAGTCATGGGTGACTGGAACGCAAAGGTTGGCAACAAATAAGAAGGCAAAGTAGTTGGAAAATATGGACTTGGCAACAGAAATGAAGCTGGAGAAAGACTGATAGAATTCTGCAAGACCAACGATCTATTCATCTCAAACACCTTCTTCCAGCAATACATGTGGCGACTGTACACATGGACTTCACCCAATGGACTGTATAAAAATCAAATTGACTACATCTGTGGAAGTCAACGATGGAAAAGCTCTGTAACATCAACAAAGACAAAACCTGGAGCTGACTGTGGTACAGATCATCAACTACTAGTATACAAATTCAAGCTAAAATTGAAAAAGAGCAAACCACTCATGAATGCAGCAAACTATGACCTTGAGAATATACCACTGGCATTTAAAGACTGCCTGCAAAATCAATTTGCTGCTTTAGATACAAATGACAGAGCTCCAGAAGAGTTATGGAATGACATCAAGAAGGTTGTGTTGGAAGAAAGCGAGAAATCTCTACAAAAGGTGAAAAAGCAAAAATGGCCAAAATGGATGACGGAAGAAACTTTGAAAATTGCCCAGAAACGCAGAGAAGCTAAAGCCAGAGGAGAAAGAAAGACAATCGCAGAACTCAGAGATTTCCAACGTGCAGCAAGACAGGACAAGGAAAAATACTACGATGACGCATGCAAGGAAATAGAAGCAGAAACTATTAGAGGAAGAACAAGATCGGCTTTCCTAAAGTTACGAGAGTTAAAGAAAATTTTCCAGCCTCGAATTGGAATGTTACAAGATGCTCAAGGTTCTATGTTGAATGATGCTGAGAAGATCAAGAAAAGGTGGAAGGAATATACAGGATTTTTATATGATAAAGATCAAGTGGACCAACAGCCGTTTCAACCTGTACCTTATGATCGGGAACCATTGGTGATGAAAGAAGAAGTTGAAGCAGCATTGAAAGCTTTATCAAAGAACAAAGCACCAGGCATTGATAGCATTCCCATAGAAGTATTACAGCAATCTGATGCAGCTGTTACCGTACTTACAAGGCTTTGCCAAGAAATATGGAAGACAACATCATGGCCAATTGACTGGAAAAGATCTGTGTTTATACCAATACTAAAGAAAGGTGATCCAACTGACTGGAAATTATCGCACAATTGCTCTGATCACACATGCCAGCAAGATTCTACTGAAGATTATTCAAAAGAGACTACAACCGGGAGCTGACTACGACGTGAGAGGAGGTGTGGAGCCCTTACCATCTGGGCTGTGAGATTGCTGGGACTGACTGCCTTGCTGCCGCTGCCGCTTCCCTGCTCGGATCGGGCAGGCACGCCCGGGGCAGCCTGCAGTACTTGGGGCTTGACGCCCTTTAAAGAGCTGGTCCGAGTTTCCCCCCGTTGGAGCTGACTACGACGTGAGAGGAGGTGTGGAGCCCTTACCATCTGGGCTGTGAGATTGCTGGGACTGACTGCCTTGCTGCCGCTTCCCTGCTCGGATCGGGCAGGCACGCCCGGGGCAGCCTGCAGTACTTGGGGCTTGACGCCCTTTAAAGAGCTGGTCCGAGTTTCCCCCCGTTGGAGCTGACTACGACGTGAGAGGAGGTGTGGAGCCCTTACCATCTGGGCTGTGAGATTGCTGGGACTGACTGCCTTGCTGCCGCTGACGCTTCCCTGCTCGGATCGGGCAGGCACGCCCGGGGCAGCCTGCAGTACTTGGGGCTTGACGCCCTTTAAAGAGCTGGTCCGAGTTTCCCCCCGTTGGAGCTGACTACGACGTGAGAGGAGGTGTGGAGCCGTTACCATCAGGGCTGTGAGATTGCTGGGACTGACTGCCTTGCTGCCGCTGCCGCTTTCCTGCTCGGATCGGGCAGGCACGCCCGGGGCAGCCTGCAGTACTTGGGACTTTCCTCTATAAAAGTGTTTACGCTCCCTCCGTGATCGCGGAGCGTGGTCGCGGGGCGTGTGTTGAAGGGGCGTGTTTAAAGGGGCAGGTTCTGCCCCTTGGACGTCCCTTCGACGCCACTGCGACGTCACTTTTGCTCCGGTATAATGTTCGGGGGTGGCTTGGTCTCTGTCCAGAGGTAGGTTTAAGCTATTTCTTTTTATCTTGTTTCTTTGTCTGTTTTCCACTTTCGTTTTCGGTTGCAGTGGGACTGTGTTTTCTCTGTTCCTGCTGCGATGGGTAAACGGAAGTCCAAGGATAAACAACAACCGGCTACTGTAGAAGGCAAACCGGTTGGCCCACTGGACAGACACTTCGCCCCCCTCCCTTTGGCGCAATCCTCTCCCGAAGGGGTCTCGTTGAGCTCCGGCGGGAGGACTCCCCCCCTGTGTCCGAGTCTGGAGAGAGATGCTAGTTCTGGGGATCCCTCTGGTCAGTGTCGGGGTAATGTGTTTCCTGTTATATTACCTAAGCCTGTTCAGTTAACATTACTGGAAGGGGTTTCAGAATTTCCTGTTCGGTCCTCTGATGCAGAGATAACCTTGGGAGATCTATGGGGAGCTTTGAAAGTTATTGATTCCAAAGTTTCTCTTGTAGTGAATTCTCTTTCTACTTTTTCTCATGAAACTGCTGATTCGATTCAGCAGTTGGATGTGAAATTTACTGTGATGGATCAGAGAGTTAGCAAATTAGAATCACAGGTGCTTCCACTACAATCTATTAATGTGGCTGGGATTAAAGATTCCCTAGTGTTACACTCAAAGTTGGAAGCACTTGAGAATTCTTCTCGGATGTATAACTTGCGTTTCCTTAATTTTCCCTTTTCATCTCTTCTCTCTGGTAAAATTCTTCTAGATAAATACTTTAAAGAGGTGTTAACTATCTCTGATCCTGTGGATATAACTCAGATGTATTATGTACCCTCTAGATCTAGGAAAGTTACCTCTGAAGAAGGGGCTTTTGATGAAATTGTTCCATCTATATCTAACCTAACCGCTTTCCTGGAGGACTCTCTGGATACAATTACTCAACGGGCCACATTACTGGTGACCTTCTCGTCTATGCTTGTAAAACAACGTATTCTTAAAGCTTTTTTTTAAAGTCAAAGCCACTAAGTTCTGTGGTCAATTGATTAATGTTTTCCCCGATGTTATACGTAGCACCCAACTTCGCCGGCGGCAGTTTTTGACCTTTAAGCCCCGGGTTCTGGCATTGGGTGCTACATTTTTCTTGCGCTTTCCGTGTAAGTGTGTGGTTGTCTATGAGGGTAATTCTTATATCTTCATGGACGTCTCACACTTGGAAAAATTTCTCTCAGACCGGCAGAACAGGGTGAGGGAAGTGCAATCTACAATGTGAAATAATCTCCAATTGGTAGGCCTTGTTTTCTTAATAGTTTTCTCATTTGTTTTCTTATTTAATTGACACAGTTTGCTTCCGTAATGTGGGCTTTACAGTGTCCCTTGCTGATTGATTTATGTTATCCATTTATTGGTTGTATAATATGTTACCTTTACTTTGTCTGTCAAGTGTACACTGATTTCCTTTTTTCATTTTGGTTGTTGTAATGACTACAAAAGCATAATAAAAAAAACAAAAAAAAAACAAAAAGAGACTACAACCATACCTGGAACAAGAACTACCTGAAGTGCAAGCAGGGTTCAGGAAAGGGCGAGGAACGAGAGACATCATTGCGGATGTGAGATGGATCCTTGAAAAGACTAAAGAATACCAAAAGGATATTTATTTGTGCTTTATTGACTATAGCAAGGCTTTTGACTGTGTAAACCATGAGAAACTTTGGGCCACATTAAGAAGCATGGGTATACCAGAACACCTGATCGTTCTCTTGCACAATCTCTACATTGATCAAGAAGCAACAGTTCGAACGGAACAAGGAGAAACAGAATGGTTTAAAATAAGCAAAGGTGTAAGACAAGGCTGCATACTTTCCCCTTACCTGTTTAATTTATATGCAGAACAAATCATCAGAGAAGCAGGATTGTATGAAGACAACAGAGGTGTGAAGATCGGTGGAAGACTCATCAACAACTTTCGCTATGCTGATGATACCACATTACTGGCTGAAAGTGAAGATGATATGAAAGATTTGCTTCTCACAATCAAAGAACATAGTCTCAAAATGGGCCTGCACCTTAATGTAAAGAAGACAAAGATCATGACAACTGGCATAATCAACAGGTTCATCGTTGAAGAAGAAGAAATTGAAATTGTGAACAACTTTAACCTACTTGAATCAACTATCAATAAAGAAGCAACAAGCAGTCAAGAAATCAGACGACGCATTGCTCTTGGCAGAATGGCTATGAGAGACCTAGATAAGATTCTCAAGAGCAGAGATGTCTCTCTCCGTACTGTCATGCACCGCCCTGGTGGCCAGTGGTCGTAAGTGTAGGTGGGACACAAAAATTATTTTATTATGAGAGGAGGGTCTTTTAAGAGCCAGGTGTAACCTGGTCTTAGCAGTTCAGCTCCTAACTAAGAAAAATTGTGAATGCAGAGTAGAGGGTTAACAAGGCATTTACTTCCCTTTACGCATAAGATTCAGCTGGGTAACAACCTAAAGAAAAAGTCCATAACTTCAGGAATGAAATCAACTCAGGTTAATGGAAAAACTGTTATGCTTCACAGTTGTAACAATGCTTAGTTAAGCTTTCCAGAGTAAAGCAAATGTTTCAGCACTCTTCTTCCATTTAGCAAATGAATAACATTCTGAAGATAACATATATCATTCACAGGTTTAACAGTGACTCTGCACTGCCTGAAATACACAAAGAACAGTCCATCTCTTCCTGAGATAAAAGGCTTAGCTCTACAAGTTCCACTTGCATCGGCTCAGAATTATCTCTGTCTGTATCAGTGGTTTCACTGGCTATAATTTCTGGCCAGGCCCTAGTCCTGTTCTCTGGATGTTTAAAGAGTTCCTCTAGTGTTTGCCAATGAGCATGGCCTACCCTCGGGCGTTGGCTACTTGGCTTATGAGAGGTAGCTTTGCTTTCCTTTCTCACAGGTTTAGCATTACTTTCAAAAGGCTTTTTATAAGGTAAGGTTTTCTTCATAGAAACAGAGTCAGCATACCTTGGCTTCCAGCAGCATATAGAACTGGGATTTCCTCCTTCCCGCAGTTCTTCAGGAACACAATCCCTGTGCCAGGCTCCTCTCTGAAAGCTTCTGTTACCTTTCGGTTTAGCCCCAGGTTCCTCCGGTCCAAGCAGGCTTCTTTCTTTCACTCTGCTTTGCCTCCAAAGGTGATTGTTCCTTTTCCCAACACTAGCTTCCCAAGTGCTTCTTTCTGCTTGGTCTTTGCTCGTGGTGCTTCTTTCTCGTAAACCTTCAGCTTTACCTCCAGCTCCACAGCTGCAAGCACTGCTCTGCCCTCTCCAGTCTCCAGTCTTCTGTTTATAAAGCTCTCCTGTGTTTGAGCTTTCCGGGCTGACTGTCAGGTGCTCTCGATTAGCTAAGTGTGTCCACTCAGGCTCTGTGAGTGCATGCCTGCTCCCTCTAGCTGTTCTGTGCGGATATTGCATCTTGTGCACATCTTTCTCCTCATGAAAAACAGCTGCTTCTCCTGCATTTTTACTTTCATCAGCCCCTGCTGCATGACAGTACAAAGATTTGATTTGTTCAAGCTATGGTATTTTCAATAACATCATATGGATGTGAAAGCTGGACAGTGAAAAAGACAGACAGGAAGAAAATTGATGCCTTTGAATTAGGGTGCTGGCGGCGAATACTGTGTATACCATGGACTGCTCAAAAAACAAACCAGTCAGTACTAGAGGAGAGCAAACCTAAGTTTTCTTTAGAACCTCAGATGACAAGACTTCGGCTTTCATACTTTGGACACATCATGCGAAGAGAGAGATCATTAGAGAAAGACATCATGCTTGGCAAAATAGAAGGTTAACGCAAAAGAGGAAGGCCAGCAATGAGATGGATCGATAACAGCAGCTACGGGAACCAGTCTGTCAACAATGAACCGCCTGACTGAAGACCGAACACAATTTAGGATAGCTATTCAGAGGGTCGCCATGAGTCGACTCCGACTCGACAGCACTTAACAACAACAACATAAGGAATGTCCATCAACATAACTATTATTCAGGTATATACGCCAACCACAGATGCAAAAGAGGATAAGGTTGATCAGTTCTATGGGCAAGTACAAGCTGATATCAACAGAACACAAACAAGATATACTGATAATCATGGGTGACTGGAATGCAAAATTTGGGAACAAAGAAGACAGCGAAGTGTCTGGAAAATATTGGCTTGGTAACAGAAACAAAGCTGAGGAATTTATTCATCTCACACACTTTCTTCCAGCAATACAAGCAGAAAAGTATACACATAGACTTCGCCCAATGGACTGTACAAAAATCAAATTGACTACAACTGGGGAAGTCAAGATGTAAAAACTCATCAGCAACAAAGACAAAATCTGGAGCCAAATGTGGTACAGATCAGCAGCTACTAGTATGCAAATCCAACCTAAAGCTGAAAAAGACCAAGTCACTCATGAATGAAGCAAATTATGATCTTGAAAATATACCACTGGAATTTAAAGATTGCCTGTGAAATCAATTTATTACTAAAAGAAAGTGAAAAGTCTCAGCGAAAGGTGAAAAAGACAGAGGAAAAAGAGAGGTTGCACGGAACTTAACAGAGATTTCCAATGCACAGCAAGACAAGATAAAGCATAGTTATTCACCTGTAACAGGTGATCTCTGGGAACAGCAGGAATTTAGTCTTCACATATGGGTATCGTGGGCACCGACGGAGCCTGTGTGGGAACGTTCCCCAGTGTCCAATAGGAAAGCTTTTGGCAGCATCCCACAGCGCCTGCGTGCTGCCTTCCTGCCTTTCCCAACTGCCTCTCTCCAGTTGAGTTTAAAGCTGAGACAAAGAGAGAGAGAGGGAAAGAGAAAGAGATAGAGAGATACAACTCCTAGGGGAGGTGGGTGGGTTGTGAAGACTAAATTCCTGCTGTTCCCGGAGATCACCTGTTACAGGTGAGTAACTATGCTATCTCCAGGAACAAGCAGGAATGTAGTCTTCACATATGGGGACTCCCTAGCTTTAGATGCCAGGCAGAGACCCCAGAAGTTGTGCGTCCCTGTGAAAGGGCTCCACTTCCCCCCATGGATCTCCGGCATCCTACCAGGGATGGTGGGTAGGAGTTGATTAGGTATGGAACAGGTGTTGGAGAACAACCTGACCAAACAAGGCATCCCGGCGGGAGTCCTTGTCCAAGCAGTAATGGGTTGTGAAGGTATGAACCGAGGCCCAAGTGGCTGCTCGACAGATGTCGTCGATAGACACAGAGTGCAGATGAGCCATTGAAGCTGCCATGGCTCTCACATTGTGAGCTGTGACATGACCCTCCAGAGGAAGATTCTTACTCTGATAGGCAAAGGAAATACACTGTGCAATCCAGTTGGACAGTGTTCTCTTGGAGACTGGAAGTCCCAGATGAGAAGGATCAAAAGCAACAAAGAGTTGAGGACTTTCTATGTTGCTGTGTTTTCTGTAAGTAAAAAGCTAAAGTTCTTTTACAGTCCAAAGTATGAAGATTCCTTTCTGCATTAGATGCATGAGGCCTTGGAAAAAACACAGGCAGGTAGACCGTTTGGTTCAAATGAAAAGGCGAGACCACCTTTGGCATAAAGTGTGGATGAGTCCTAAGGACTACCTTGTCATGATGGAACCTTGTATAAGGAGGATCGGACACTAGTGCCTGCAACTCACTGATGCGACGTGCTGATGTGATTGCAATGATAAAAATAAGGAATTTCAATGAGATAGTAGCTAAGGGTTTGAAAGGTGGCTTCATGAGCTGGCCAAGAACCAGGTTTAAGTCCCATGCCACCGGTGACGGCCTAATGGGAGGCTTAGTTAGAAGAAGGCCTCTCATAAATCTTGCTATAAGAGGATGGGAGGAAATAGGTTGTCCATTTAAAGGCTTGAAAGAAGCTGCAATAGCACTTAGATGAACTCTTACTGGGTTAGTTTTAAGTCCTGTATTGGATAAATGAAGGAGATACTCCAGTAATGATTCCAGAGGTATCGCAAGGGGGCTAAGACCCTTCTGCGAGCACCATATGGTAAACCTTTTCCACTTGAAAGCATAAGAGCGTCTTGTGGAAGGTTTTCTAGAAGCATAAAGGATATCCTTTACTTGCTGAGAAAGGTTAAGATCATGAAGATCTAGGCCTTCAGCAACCAAGCCCTGAGATGCAGAGACTGGGGATTGGGATGCCATAACATTCCATCCTCCTGAGACAGGAGATCTGGAGCAGACCCTAACTCCAGAGAGGGAGCTTGAGAGAGATGTAGAAGCAGAGGGTACCACACTTGCCGTGGCCAATGTGGAGCTATGAGAATCATACGGCCTCTGTCTCTCTGAAGCTTGAACTGGGTTTTGGGAATCAGGGGAATGGGTGGAAAGGCATAAAGGAAGTCTTGACCCCAATGAAGGGGGAAATCATCCCTGGCCTGAGAGCCCTGAGCCGGAATTCTGGAACAGAACCGGGGAAGTCTGGCATTCAACGGACTTGCAAAGAGGTCTATGTCCGGGGTTCCCCAAATTTGAAAAATCTTGGCCACCTGGTCTGCATGTAGAGACCATTCGTATGGAAGCAGTACTCGACTGAGTCTGTCTGCCCAAGAGTTTTGGATACCTGGAAGATATACTGCCAGGAGATGAATCTGATGCTCTCTGGCAAGGGCCCATAGTCGCAAAGCTTCGTTGCAAAGCGAGAGAGCCTCTTCCTCCCTGCTTGTTCACATAGAACATGGCTACTTGATTGTCCGTGTGAATGAGGACTGTCATGTAGCTGAGCAGAGTGTGGAACACCCGAAGAGCAAGGAAGATTGCTCTGAGCTCTAGGAGATTGATGTGTAGATGAGTCTCCTGTGGAGTCCAGGTACCTTGGGTGGAGAGGTCTTGCAGATGAGCTCCCCAACCCACTGGTGAAGCATCTGTTGTGAGAGTTGCCTGGGGTAAAGGTTGTTGAAATGGGGACCCCATCAACAGGTTTTGAGTGAACTGCCATCATTGGAGGGATAAAATTAGGCGATCTGTGTTTGCTATTTTGTCTGACAGGCATTCTGATGCCTGGGTCCATTGAGTGGATAAAGTCCACTGGGCTGCTCTCATATGGAGGCGAGCATAAGGAACCACATGCACGGTAGATGCCATGTGGCCTAGTAGTTGTAACATTTCTCGAGCAGTGAGATGAGGCTTTAGCACTGCTTGAGAAGCTAAATGATAATTACACTTACCTGGTAATTGTAGTTCCTTGAGTGACGACAGTTCAGTCCTCTACCTCTGGGTTGTCAACGTCCTCCTGCAGCTTGGAGACTGGGCATGTCAAACTCGTGACATCACTGGATATAGTCTGCTGACCTCACCCATCAGCCCCAGTGAACTATTGACAAAGCACACTCAAAGAAGCAACAAATAAGTAATTAACTATAAAATCGAACTATAAAATCGAACTATCCCCTTCTCCATTTATTATTATTATTATTTTTTTTTTTAACACTGAAAGTAACACGGATCATCTGCCCACAACGCACCCCTCCGCCTTCAACGACCAGCAGAAAGGAAGGAAGAGAAGAACGAGATAGTACAGAAAATATGAAAGACACCAAACTTAAATACTCATACCTACCAGTAATATCCGCGAGTCTCCGTCAAACTAACCCTTGCCAACAGACCTCTCCGGGCGGGAATGAGGACTGAACTGTCGTCACTCAAGGAACTACAATTACCAGGTAAGTGTAATTATCATTTCCTTATCGTTCCTCTAGTTCAGTCCTCTACCTCTGGGAAATACCAAAGCAGTACTCAGTGGGAGGGGTCTCTGCAGCCGGCCCTTAAAATGGCCGACCCGAAACAGGCATCCTTCGCTGCCAACACATCCAGATGGTAGTGTTTACTGAAAGTATGAAGGGAGGACCACGTCGCCGCCCTACAGATGTCACCAGGTGGAACCAGCCCATGCTCCGCCCAGGAAGTGGCCTGTGCCCTGGTGGAATGCGCTCTAATCCCCACCGGAACCAAGCGCCCTTGCAACAGATACACCGACGTAATCGCTTCTCTAATCCATCTTGCAATAGACGCCTTCGCTGCTGCTTCACCTTTACGGACGCCCCCAAACAACACAAAAAGCCGATCCGACTTACGGAAGTTCTTGGAAACCCGCAAATATCGCCGCAAAGCTCGTTTAACGTCCAGACAACGTAATGTACGATCTACCTCACTGCCTTCCGACCCCAACACTGGAAGAGACACTGCTTGATTTAGATGGAACAGAGAAACCACCTTCGGTAAAAAGGAAGGAACCGGGCGCAACACCACCTTCTCTTTTGAAAAGGACAAAAACGGCTCTCTACAGGACAACGCCTGAAGTTCTGAAATAGGTCGCACCGAACAAATAGACACCAGAAACACCGTCTTCAACGTCAAATCCTTAACGGACGCTCGATGGAGGGGCTCAAAGGGCGCTCTGGACAACGCCCTCAAGACCAAATTGAGATCCCAGGGAGGCACCAGAACCCTAAGAGTGGGCCGCAATCTGGAAGCCGCCTTCAGAAAATGCTCCACGTCTGGGTGAGCTCCAAGTGCCACCCCTTGCACTTTGCCCCTGTAACAAGAAAGCGCCGCCAACTGAACCCTCAAGGAGCTGGCAGCTAGCCCTTTATCGAAGCCATCCTGCAAGAAACTCAAGACGCAGGGAACGGAAACTGAGGTCGCTTTCACCTGCCGCTGTGAACACCAGTCCTCAAAAATACGCCAAATCCGGACATATGCCAAAGACGTGGACTGCCTTTGTGCTCTAAGCAACGTTGCCACCACCGATGCTGAATAACCTTTCTTCGCTAACCTTGCCCTTTCAAGGGCCAAACCGTAAGCGAGAACCGATCCACCTGAGGCATTCGCAACGGCCCTTGCATCAACAGATCTACCAACACTGGGAGCTTCCAGAGAGTCCCATCGAGCAACCGAACAAGATCGGCGAACCATGGACGTCTCGGCCAATCTGGCGCCACCAACTGCACTCTGCCCCGGTGAGCCTCGATATGCTGAAGCACCCGACCTATGAGCGCCCACAGCGGGAAGACATAGAGAAGGACTGATGGCGGCCACGGCTGCATCAAGGCATCGATGCCTTCCGACATCCTTTCTCGTCGCCTGCTGAAAAAACGACTTGCCTTCGCGACCGAAAGGTCGCCATTAAGTCCATTACCGACTGACCCCATCTGCGTACTATTTGCGCAAAGACGTCCGGGTTTAGTTCCCACTCCCCGGCGTCTACCCGGACCCTGCTGAGAAAGTCGGCTGTTACATTGTCCTTTCCCGCAATGTGCGCTGCCGAGATCAACGTCAGACGCCGCTCCACCCAAGCGAACAGCGCGTCTGCTTCCTCCTCCATGGCTGCACTGCCTGTGCCGCTCTGCTGATTGATGTATGCAACTGTCGCCGAGTTGTCTGATAAGACGCGGACTGCTCAGCCTGTCACCGCATCCTCGAACCGCTGCAACGCTAGCGCAACTGCTCTGAGCTCCAGCTGGTTTATCGACCACGCCTGTTCTTTCACCGACCACGTGCTCTGTGCGAACAGGACTTCGCAATGCGCCCCCCATCCGGCGAGACTCGCATCTGTCAGAATCGGGAGCCACTCCGGTTGCTCCAGGGGCATGCCGACCAACAATGATTCCGGAAGCATCCACCAACGAAGAGCTCGCCTGACCTTGACCGGGCAGGGAAGACGCTTGTGCAACGAATCCCTCTGGTGCGACCATCGGCGGAGCAGTGCTCTCTGAAGCGGTCACATATGAAACTTGGCCCAAGGCACCGCCTCCAAGGTCGCCGCCATGGTACTGTGGTGGCGAGACTGTAGTGGAGCCCAGGGAAATGGATAGAAAACAGACAATTACCCCTAAGCAGAAGAATAGTTCAGGGAGTTTTGACTTTGAAACTCCAGCCAAGGAAAAACACCACACACATAGAGTTGCTGAGTGGAAGCCACGCCCTAGCTCCAAGGCAACCAGGTAATGGGGAACACCCGGGGGCGGAGTTTGAAGCCATAGGGCAGCCCCAGTCATTTAAGCCTGAGGAAACAGGAAGAGAGGAGACAACCGGGGGACCTGGAAGAGAAAGAGCAGCCGAGGAACCAGGGGGAGAGGAGACAACCGAGGAACCAGGAAGTAAAGGGAAAGGTTCTTGCAAGAAAGCTGAGAGAGAGAGGTGTTCTAGAAATAGCCTCAGGAAAGGTTCTTGTTGCAGCCGGCACACAGGAAACTACAGCTCTGAAGGAAGCCCAGGTTGTAGGAGCATTACAGCAGGCCCTGAGGACAGGAGAGTTTATCCTGAGGAAAGTGCTGTCTTTGAGCAGAGCATGGGCGTGGTCCTGCCAGAACCTGGGAGAAAAGTTTCACCTCGACGAAGGTCTGTAAAGAGCTCTGTTACTAGAAGTAAGGTGAGCCCATTTGAAACCTTGCATAGTTTATTAAAGGATAAGAATCCCCTCAGCCCTTCCAGCATTCCTCAGCATAGAAAGAGGTCTCATTGGGAGAAGGTTTTAAAGTTATTAGAAGAAATAAAACCTGGAATCCCAGAAGCTGATTCCAGCCAGATGCTAACTGACCCTGAGTATGAGAGCAGGCAGGTAGATAACTATGATTCTGATAATAGTTCTGCCGACTCTCAAATGGACTGTTCTTTGTGTGTAAAGCAAAGGTGAAGAAGCTGTAAAGTTTAAAACTGAGAAAACCCAGAAGCTTTGTACTTGCCTGTTCTGCTAGAAATGTTTGGAAGGAAGTTACTAACATTTTAAAGCTGGCAGAGAATGTTCAGAAGTGCTGATTTGAATGCTTAAGAAGTCACTACCTAAACGTATAAACAGCCAGAAGTAAAGTGGGTTGTGCTTTGCATAGTGCTCAGTTTGGAAGAGCAGTTATTTGGGCTGAACTGAGCAAGGAACCCTTAAGCTGTATTCTTGAACTCTGGAAAAAGATATACTACTGGTATAACAAGCTGAGTGAAGCCGTTGCTGCCGGTGTTACTGTGAAAGTTCCTTTTTCTTTATTTGGAGAAGTATCCTACTTTTGTTGCTGTATGTTTGAAAGGACAAAAGAAGAAATTAATAAATTTTTCCTGTATTTGCCTTCAACCCTCGGCTACTCAATTTTTTCACAACTACAATCCCCAGAAGCCCTTGGCTCTGGGAACCCATAATACCAAGGGACAATAGGAGGTACACCCACTGCCTATAGGCAACCGCCTAGCCAGCAGGGGGCGTTACAGGTGGCGTAGTTTTAAGGATCCTTCGTTTTGGCCTTTACCCACGCATAAGAAAGGATATTTACTACCATAAAGGAGGAGAAAAAACTTCTGTTGGAAGCCTCTGACGACAGAGAGAGCCTGCTGAGGAGTAAAGACCGGAGTGGCAGCAGAAGGACGGAACCGGAGCTGATTTCCCAGCCGGGACCAGCTTGCTGACAAACTCGAGGCTTCACCTGCATCAGGTAACCCGTGTATAGGAGGGGTTAAAGCGGATACTGGTGCAGGGGGCTACAGCAGTGCTCAAAAGGGGGTCGAGAGAAAGAGGGCTTGTACTTGGAGCCGCACTTGGTGTGTTTTTTTCTCTTTTCTGTTGTTTCAGCATCAACTAGAGATGGAGCGTGGCGAACTTCTGAGCTGGATGGCGGAACAGTTCCAAAAGCAGCAGGAGATGTCTGCCAGGACCCAGGAACATACAGCTGCCATGCTGCAAGCTCAACAGAAGCCGCTCCTTGAGATGATGGGCGCATGGTTGGGAGCGCAGAAGCAAACAGCGGAGTCCATAAGGACAGCGTCAGGTTCTTTGGGAGCCTTACAAGGACTGAGTTTACCGGGTAATGGGACATTTTCCTTTGGTCAGTTGACCAAGGAAGATGATATTGACAATTACCTGGAAGCGTTCGAGAGGGTAGCTCTCCTAAGTGGATGGCCGAAAGATCAGTGGGTAGTGCGCCTGGCAGCCTCCCTTACAGGGGAAGCGCTAGCGGCTTACAGGTCCATGCCTGCTGCCCTAGCCTCCAGTTACGAGGACTTCAAGAAGGCAATAAGAGACCGTATGGGCCTAACCCCTATGGTCTATCGCCGCCTCTTGAGGAGTTGCAAGTTAAAACAAGGAGAAACACCGCGAGCTCTATGCCAGCGGATTAAAGGGTTGGCATGTAAGTGGCTAACACCCGAGAGTAAAACAATAGATTCCCTGTTAGACTGCATTGTATTAGAACAGTTTATGGAGGCTGTCCCAAAAGATCTGCAGTCCTTTCTGATCCTTCAGAACTGCCACAACACCAATGAGGCTACCTCACCGGCGGAGCGTTTGCTAGAGGCCAGATTGGTAAGGCAAGTGAAGGCTGGTGTTTCAAACCAGGCAGTCGCAGGGGTTTCAGAAAGGAGCGGAAGGTCAATGTGGGGAGAAATGACAAAGTTTATGCCCTTGGGAAAACCTGGTTATGCCCAAAAAAAATGTTTTTCATGTGGAGAGGAAGGGCACCTGAAGAAGGATTGTAAAGCAAGGACAGCCCTAATAACCGCCCAGTCCAAGGAGAGTGGGGAGGGATTTTTGTTGGCTGCAGAAGTGGAAGGTATCCCTGTAGACGCCTTGCTGGATTCTGGGGCGGATCAGTCCATGATCTCACAGAGGCTCTGGAAAGAAATACAATCCCAGGGTAGCCAGCTCCCAGAACCCTCTGAGGGCAGCATAAAGATAAGGTGCGTCCATGGTGCAGCGTCATCTTACCCAGTCCACACTGTAAGGGTAAAAGGTTTGGGATTAAAGTGGAACATATCTGTAGCAGTTGTTCCTAGGCTCCCATACGCCTTAGTCTTGGGGAGAGATTGGCCTCAATTTAGGCGAGGGCTGGCTGAGGGCTTACAACGCAAGGCAGGTTTGACATCCACCCTGGCACAACCGGGACCCTTAGAGTCAGAGAGGGACTCTCCACCTAAGCTAGTAGGAAGTTTATCCAGCCCGAAGGATGAGAGCGTGTCCCTAGGGGATAAGAATAGGAAAAAGCAGGTAACCTCCTCCCATAAAGCCGGTGCTAAGGCAAGGTCAGTGCCTGGTCCTTTGTTTGGGACTGCACCGAAGCAGGAAAATGACAATAAGCCAAGATTTGTCCTAAAATTTTGCTGCACCACCCCAAATGCCAAGGTCCCAAAGTGTGCTTCAGAACAGGCCACTGGCTTTGATTTGTATAGCGCAGAGGACATTGTCATTCCTCGACAAGGAAGAGCCTTGGTCGAGACAGGCATCCAGCTAGAGATACCACCAGGCTGTTATGGGCGTGTTGCTCCTCACTCGGGTCTGGCGGTGAAAAATGTTATAGATGTGGGTGCGGGGGTCATAGATCCTGATTATCGAGGGGCAGTTAAAGTGCTATTGTTCAACTTCGCTCAGAAAGACTTCAGGGTGAATATAGGAGACAGAATAGCCCAACTCATATGTGAAAGGGTAGGCTTTCCACCCCTGGAGGAGGTAATTGAATTGACCACTACCGTACGAGGGTCGGGAGGATTTGCCTCCACCGGCCGGGATGAGATAAAGGGTTTAACGGCAAGCTGTGAGGAGAAGGCAGATGTGGATCTGGGTCCACAAATGGCCGATTGTAAGGCAGAGCCAGTTCCCAGAATAGGGGAGGAACTTTCATGGCCCCAACATCAGGCGTTGCTAAAGCTGTTAAGAAGGTTTCCTGATGTTTTAACACCCATACCAGGCGAAACCAGGCTTGTTGCCCACCAAATAGTTACCCCGCAGGGAGAAATAGTGCAGCAGAGACCTTACAGGTTACCCGAGGCAAAACAGCAGGAAGTAGTGTGTCAAGTGCAGGAAATGCTCAGAATGGGGATAATAGAGGAGTCTAGAAGTCCCTGGAACAACCCCATAGTATTAGTCCCGAAACCCGACGGAACCATGCGGT
Source organism: Ichthyophis bannanicus (assembly GCA_033557465.1). Classification (NCBI taxonomy): domain Eukaryota; kingdom Metazoa; phylum Chordata; class Amphibia; order Gymnophiona; family Ichthyophiidae; genus Ichthyophis; species Ichthyophis bannanicus. The sequence continues at coordinate 100,486,501 of CM066039.1, forward strand.
TTTGCATTGATTTTCGGAAGGTCAATGCCATTTCACGATTTGACACCTACCGATGCCCAGAATCGAGGAACGTCTCGATCGTTTAGGCCAGGCCACATACCTCACCACTTTAGATATGACCAAGGAGTATTGGCAGATTCCCCTCACCCGAGAATCTCACCCAAAGACCGCATTTAGCACCCCCATAGGCCTGTTTCAATTCCGCAGAATGCCCTTTGGCTTGCACGGGGCAGCTGCGACGTGCCAAAGGTTGGTTGATCTGGTCTTACGCCCTCACCAACAGTATGCAACCGCATACATGGATGATGTGGTGATCCATAGCTCTAGTTGGGCTCAACACTTGGACCACATTGAGGCAGTTTTAAGGGCGATGCGATGTGCAGGTATCACCTTGAATCCTGCAAAATGTATGTTTGGGGGGAAGGAAGTGAAGTATTTGGGGCATTTGGTAGGGCATGGCATAGTTAAACCTTTGATGGATAAGGTTGAGAGCGTGAAAGCATTTCCAAAGCCCTTAACTAAGAAACAGTTACGCAGCTTTCTGGGATTGATCGGCTACTACCATCGCTTTATTCCGCATTTCGCAACGGAAAGTGCTGCCCTCACAGAAATGCTTAAAAAAAATGCGCCGAACCAGCTAAAGTGGTCGGCGGCAGCAGAGCATGCCTTTACGCTCTTAAAGAACAGACTCTGCTGTGCGCCGGTGTTGCGCAGCATAGACTTTAACCGACCATTTATTCAACAGACTGATGCGTCAGAAATCGGTTTAGGCGCTGTACTGTCACAAAAACAGGAGGGTGGGGAACATCCCATCATGTTTTTAAGCCGAAAGCTAGCGCCAGCCGAACAAAAGTATTCTACAGTAGAGAGGGAGTGTCTGGCCATCAGGTGGGCAGTGGAGGCACTCAGATATTATTTGACAGGTCGTAGGTTCCTTCTGGTCATGGAACATGCGCCATTGAAGTGGCTGAACCTGATGAAAGACCACAACCCACGCCTTACCCGCTGGTATATGGCCCTACAGGCTTTTAATTTCCATATAGAGCACAGAGCAAGGAAATTACATACCAATGCAGATGCCCTTTCACGAATTACGGGCTGTGCGGGGGTTAGTACGCCAGCCCGTAATATCTTAAGGGGGGGGGGATATGTGGTGGCGAGACTGTAGTGGAGCCCAGGGAAATAGATAGAAAACAGACATTTACCTCTAAGCAGAAGAATAGTTCAGGGAGTTTTGACTTTCAAACTCCAGCCAAGGAAAAACACCACACACATAGAGTTGCTGAGTGGAAGCCACGCCCTAGCTCCAAGGCAACCAGGGTAGGTAATGGGGAACACCCGGGGGCAGAGTTTGAAGCCATAGGGCAGCCCCACATTTAAGCCTGAGGAAACAGGAAGAGAGGAGACAACCGGGGGACGGGAAGAGAAAGAGCAACCGAGGAACCTGGGAGAGAGGAAGCAGCCGAGGAACCAGGGGGAGAGGAGACAACCGAGGAACCAGGAAGTAAAGGGAAAGGTTCTTGCAAGAAAGCTGAGAGAGAGAGGTGTTCTAGAAACAGCCTCAGGAAAGGTTGTTGTTGCAGCCGGCACACAGGAAACTACAGCTCTGAAGGAAGCCCAGGTTGTAGGAGCATTACAGCAGGCCCTGAGGACAGGAGAGTTTATCCTGAGGAAAGTGCTGTCTTTGAGTAGAGCACGGGTGTGGTACTGCCAGAACCTGGGGGAAGAGTTTCACCTCGAGGAAGGTCTGTAAAGAACTCTGTTACTAGAAGTAAGGTGAGCCCATTTGAAACCTTGCATAGTTTATTGAAGGATAAGAATCCCCTCAGCCCTTCCAGCATTCCTCAGCATAGAAAGAGGTCTCATTGGAAGAAGGTTTTAAAGTTATTAGAAGAAATAAAACCTGGAATCCCAGAAGCTGATTCCAGCCAGATGCTAACTGACCCTGAGTATGAGAGCAGGCAGGTAGATAACTATGATTCTGATAATAGTTCTGCCGACTCTCAAATGGACTGTTCTTTGTGTGTAAAGCAAAGGTGAAGAAGCTGTAAAGTTTAAAACTGAGAAAACCCAGAAGCTTTGTACTTGCCTGTTCTGCTAGAAATGTTTGGAAGGAAGTTACTAACATTTTAAAGCTGGCAGAGAATGTTCAGAAGTGCTGATTTGAATGCTTAAGAAGTCACTACCTAAACGTATAAACAGCCAGAAGTAAAGTGGGTTGTGCTTTGCATAGTGCTCAGTTTGGAAGAGCAGTTATTTGGGCTGAACTGAGCAAGGAACCCTTAAGCTGTATTCTTGAACTCTGGAAAAAGATATACTACTGGTATAACAAGCTGAGTGAAGCCGTTGCTAACGGTGTTACTGTGAAAGTTCCTTTTTCTTTATTTGGAGAAATATCCTACTTTTGTTGCTGTATGTTTGAAAGGACTAAAGAAGAAAATAATAAATTTTTCCTGTATATGCCTTCAACCCTCGGCTACTCAATTTTTTCACAACTACATTCCCCAGAAGCCCTTGGCTCTGGGAACCTATAATACCAAGGGACAATAGGAGGTACACCCACTGCCTATAGGCAACCGCCTAGCCAGCAGTGGGCGCGACAGTACCCATCAGCCGCAGGTAAGTCCACGCTGTGGGGGCCAGAGCCGCCCGGAACTGGCGGACCTGCTGACGCAGAGCCTGAACCCGCCGATCCGGCAGATAGACTGCTCCTTCTTGGGTATCAAAGCGGACTCCCAGATACCCGAGATTCTGCGAAGGGACTAAACGGCTCTTGGCCGGATTGACCACCCATCCGAGGCGCTGCAACAACTTTACCACCTTGTCCGTCGCCCGGATGCTCTCGGCCCTGGACTTGGCTCGAATCAACCAATCGTCGAGGTATGGATGGACCAAAACCCTCTCTCTTCGTAGCGCCGCCGCTACCACCACCATTACCTTGGTGAACGTTCACGGAGCCGTTACCAGACCGAAAGGCAAAGCCTGTAACTGATAATGCCCCCAGGGCAGCACGAACCACAGAAACATTTGATGGGTCGGCCTGATCAGGATATGCAGATACGCCTCCTTAAGATTGAGAGAAGTCAAGTACTCCCCCCGCCGCACTGTCACAATGACGGAACGTAACGTTTCCATCTGGAAGTGGGGTACCCGCAGACACCAATTCACCCCTTTCAGATCCAAAATAGGCCAAAGGGTCCCATCCTTTTTTGGCACTACAAAATAAATTGAATATTGACCCATGCCGTAATCGGCTAAAGGCACCGGCACAGCCACCCTTAACTGCAAAAGCCGATTTAGAGTCTCCCGCACCACCAGTGTTCGGTGCTGACCTCGGCAGGGAGACATTACGAAGGAATCCCGCACGGGCCTAGCCAATTCCAATGCGTACCCTTCGCGTATGATCTCCAGCACCCACTGGTCTGAGGTTATTTGGGTCCAAGAAGGGAGAAAATCCCGAAGTCGCTTGCCTATCAGTTGACTCCCCGCTGAAACCCGCCAACCTTCAATTCGGTTTTCGACCTGCTGCTGGAGCCGTGGCTGCAAAGCCTCTATTTGCCCTGTGAACGCCCCGAAACCCCTGAGCTCTGGCAGAAAACCTCCCCCTCTGGAATCCCCCCAGGCGAGAAGCCCGAAATCTTCTGAAATCTCGAAAAGAACCTCTAGAGCCTTGAAAAACCTTGCCCAGCTTAGGCTTATCTTCCGGGAGTCTCCCCCCCCCCCCCCCACCCTTGGACTCCCCGAGGTCCTTAACCAGCTTGTCCAAATCCTCTCCAAACAATAACCTTCCTTTAAACGGTAGCTTACTAAGCCTGGACTTAGAAGAGCCATCAGCTGCCCAATTCCTCAACCAGACCAACCGCCGTGCAGCCACCACAGACGCTGTACTATTAGCCAATGCTCGAATTAAGTCATAATGCACATCTGCTAAATAGGCTGTTCCCGACTCAAGCCTATCCAGCTCCCGCAACTCTTCCTGCTCCAGACGCGCAGACTGCTGCAATCGCTGGGTCCACCGAAGGCACGCTCTCGTTACCCAGGCCCCACAAATAGCCGCCTGCAGTGACAGAGCATCCGCCTCAAAGGACTATTTCAACAAGCCTTCCACTTTCCTATCCTGCGCATTCCTCAGAGCAGCGCCACCTTCAACCGGGATAGTGGTCTTTTTGGTGACCGCTACAACAGCTACGTCCACCCGAGGAAACTTGAACCTCTCCCGGTCCGCATCTGCCAAGGGATAAAGCCTGTTCATAGTCCTAATCCCTCTGAGACCAGCCTCCGGCTGATCCCACTCCTCCTGAATCATCCGGTCCACCACCTTATGAACCGGGAACACCAACTGTGCGTGCCGCACCGCCTGAATGATAGGATCTTCTACTCCTTCTTCCTCGACCTGTTGCGACGTAGCCAAATTGAGAGTTTGAAGAGATTCTGAGATAAGCGCCACAAGTTCCTCCCTCCGGAACACTCAAATAATTTTTGCCTGATCCTCCGGCTCCTGTATCTCGCCCTCTTCCAACTCTTCCACGCCGTCTTCGCGCTCCACATCGGCGTCCTTCGCCTCTAGCCATTCGCCCTCCACCACCGAGAGCTCGGCTGGCCTGGGCCTCTTAAGGGCTCTCTGGTTGCCTATGTCTGCGCCTAGTGAAGGCAACTGCCCCTGGGTCGCCATTATCCCCTCCGGGAACCTACCCTGACACCGCAGGCAAAAAGCCTGATGCATAAGTAAAACAAAGTCTGGGCAAAAGTCCCCTAACTGGGACCCCGCCCCTGAGAGCACGCCGGACGGGCCAGTGACCCCTTCCTGGTCTGTGCCCGGCGCAGGGGACTGGATGGACTCGAGGGCAGTCCCTGGGAGAGCCTCCTGTCCCTCCTGCCCCACCTTAACCTCCATCTGATGCTCTGCACTTGTAGAGAATAGCGCGCAACCCCGGCAGATGCCTGAGTCAGCGGCAGTCCCCCTGCGAGACCCGCAGATAACACATTGTGGATGCGCAGCCACAGCAGAGAACACTGGCTGATTATCCAAATATATAAAAAGATTTTCTTACTTTCCTAATGCCTTTTTTTTATTTTTGTTCTTTAAAACTACTCCAAAAATACTGTCAAGCAATCTAAGGTCTGCTGCCTAACGATTCCACTGACCTAAATGTGTTCACCTGGAGGGAAACCCTCCCCCCCACGGACCTGAACCACGAGAAGACAAGAGCTCTAAAAAGAAAACCCCAATAAGCAAAAACAAAACCAAAATTAAACTAAACCTCATAGGACAGCTAATCTTGCATCTCCACAGGCGACACACTGGCCCCCGATGCCAAATAGCTGCCTGAGCCTGCCGCCGCAGCACCGGCACGTCGCACATACGCGGCTTCAAGATGGCCTCCACTCTGTGCGTTCCCGAAATGGTGCCAAAACTCAGCCCTCACACAAACCGTGAGGCAACAGCCCCAGCCGGCCCGCTCTCCTATCGCTCGCTCCCGGACCCTTACCTGCAAGCTGTTTCAAACAGAGGGCCTCTTTTCACCTACTCCACGCCGCTCTGCAGCCCTTTGAACCATCAGCTGACAGGGACTTTGACTGCGCTTATCCTCCGCTCCCGCGACTCTACTGCATAGCGTTCGCAGGGAGGGGGCTGCTTACCAGCGGGCTCTCCTCCATCCAGTCAAGGAGGAAAGATCAACCCAGTGCAACTGCCACAAAGGTAGGCAAAGACAAACCAGACAGAAAGCAGAGAAGCTCGGTGCAAGCAGACCTGCCTCACACTTCTTCTTTTTTTTTTTTTAAAGAGATAGGCTCCAAGAGTACTCTGCCAAGGAATAGTAATCAGCAAAACAAATGAAAACCAAATGAAAATCAAATGAACAAAGCTAACATTTCCTTATCAGCCCTCAAGTGAGCCCCCTACTAGGCTCACACGTCCTCCTGCTGCATGGAGACTGGAAACACTAGAGCTGATGGGTGAGGTCAGCAGACTATATCCAGTGATGTCACGAGTTTGACATGCCTAGTCTCCAAGCTGCAGGAGGATGTTGACAACCCAGAGGTAGAGGACTGAACTGGAGGAACGATAAGGAACTGCACTATGCGAAGGCAACGGGTCTGGGGAAGATAGGCCCTTGCTTTTCCGGTATCCAGCAAAGCTCCTATGAACTCTAGAGACTGAGTGGGAATTAGGCTGGATTTTGGGATGTTTATGACCAGACCCAAATACTGGAGGATACGCATTGTGCAAGATAGAGAAATCCTGGCCTTTGACTCTGATGGGGCTCGAATGAGCCAGTCGTCTAAGTAGGGGAAGACGAATATTCCTAGAGGGCGAAGAAATGCTGCTACCACAGCCATGCATTTCGTGAACACCCTTGGTGCTGAGGCCAGGCCAAAAGGAAGCACCCTATATTGGTAGTGCTTTCCTTGAAAAAGGAACCGAAGGAACTTTCTGTGAGTTGGATGGATGAGAACATGAGTGTACGCATCCTTGAGAACTACAGAACAAAGCCAATCCTGACTCTGAAGGTATGGCAGCAGCGTTCCCAGAGAAATCATCTTGAATTTCTCTTTGAACAAGAATTTGTTCAATTCTCTGAGGTCTAAAATAGGTCTGTATCCCCCTGTTTTCTTTGGGATAAGGAAATAGGGGGAGTTAAACCCTGTACCCTGTTGAGGAATGGGTACCTCTTCTATTGCCCCTTGGACAAGAAGCATGGTGACATCTTGATCTAACAGGCTGATGAGAGTGGTCTGAGAATTGAACTGTCTTACCATTGTGGGAGGGGGCATGCGGAGAAAGTGAAGCTTGTACCCCCCTTTTATAATGGAGAGAGTCCAATGTTCTGCTGTTATCTGCCCTCATTTGGGGGAAAAATGACACAACCTTCCTGGAATGGTGGAAGGTTCTGGTCCATTGAGGGCCAGGAAGGCTACGTTCTCTAGATGGAAGTCGAAGGCCTTGTGGAGGCTGAGACTGCTGAGACAGTTGAGGCTTAGCAGTCTTTGCTTTCCTTTGTTTAGGTGGTTGCTGACTCTTCCGGACAGGATGACCTGCAGAACGTCCCTGCTAAGAATAAGAGGGATAAAACCTCTTCTTTTTGGAGAATAATGGTTTCTTGAAAGATTTCTTCCTTGCAGGATCAGCTGTGGCTTTGGATAATCTATCCAAAGTGGAGTTGTCAGCATCCAACTCATTGACTTTTTCTTGCCAATTTTTGCCAAATAGATTCTCACCTGTACAAGGGATATTGCCCAGTTTATCCTGCACCCAGAGCTCCAAATCGGATGCCTGGAGCCAGGCAATTCTACGTGCACCTATGGCAATGGCAGAGGTTCTACTTATGCACTCAAAACAGTCAAAAGCTGCACGATTGACAAATTTAGAAACATCCTGGGCATGTTTAACCAGTATGAGAAAATCCTGCCTCTTATCTTCAGGAAGAAGAGGGTTCAAAACCTCTAAATCTCCTGTGACTTCCTTAAGGAACATTCCCATATATAAAATAAAGGAACTGATCCTGGCAGAAAGCATGGAAGCCTGGAAAGTATGATGCCCAAAGGCATCCAAAGTTCGACACTCATGTCCTGGAGCATTAGAGGCATGCCTCTTTGCACTTCTGATCCTTCTCATAGCTGACTCCACTACAATAAAGTGGTGAGGAAGCTGAGTCTTCTGGAAGCCAGGACACGGAGGTACTCGATACATGGTATCCAGTCTACGAGAGTGAGGAGAGGTGGTAAGGGGTGTTTCCCACATTCTTAACATGAGATCATGTAAAATCTCATGGATAGGCAAAGTAGCTGCTTCTTTAGGAGCCTTGGGATATTGTAGAATCTCCTACTACTTTGCCCTGGGTTCTGTTTCAGGAGCCACAGTAATGGAAAGACCTCGAGCCACCTCCCTGATAAAATCCTGAAAGGAGATATCTTCTGGAGAAGACATCCTACGTTTGGGAGAGGAAGGCTCCTCGGGGAGAAGTACTCTGGTACCGACGGAGCTGTCAGAATCCTCAGACTCCTCCGAGGATTCAAAGTACCTTCTGTCCGGATGCTCTTGTAGAGCACGATACCCGTACCGACCAAAGTTGGTGCCGGGGGGAATCAGTACCGGAAGGCATGGCTTGACTGGGTAGCCGGCAATGCAGACACCGATATCGATGCCGATGCTATCGGTACCGATACCGGTGCCGGAGTTGGTGCCGGTTGAACTGTCTGATGCGGTTCCGAGGGTGTCGATGCCGCAAGGAGAGCTGCCAGACTGCGTACAATAGCCAGGAACTTCTGGTCTTTCGATGCTGCCGATGCCTGGGTATCGGTACTGGAGAAAGCAGCCGGTACCCCAGAGCATGGCACCAGTAGTTCTGCCGAGGTTGAGGCCTCGAGAACATCCTGGAGCCCCGATAATGTTTTGGAAGCTGAAGCCTCCCGCCGGGGCAATTTTGCCGGTACAGAACCCTCAAGGGCAATGCCAGAGGCATCTCGATGCTTGGAAGGAGATCTACCCTTTGAGGACCTGCTGGACTTATGTTTAGTTACCTGAGATCCATGGGAGGAAGACGAAGCCCTGGAAGACATCGATGCCACAGAAGCTGCATCGGAGGGAAAAAGGGTGCTGAGTTTAGCAGCCCGGTTTTGTCGACCCCTCTTGGACATTATGGCACAGGCCATACACTCCGAAATGGAGTGGTCAGGACCTAAACAGTTAAGACACCACTCATGTGTGTTGGTGACGGAGATGGTACTGCCACACTTGGTGCACTTCTTGAAACCCGAGGCGGGTTTTCCATAATAAGGGAAATGTAGGGCCTAAGACCCAAAATGGCGCGTGCACCTGAAAAAAAAAGGTTTGGAAAAAAATTATTATTTTTTTGAAAAGAAAGAAAGAAAGAACCGGCGGTACCGGTATAGCGTCGAGGGAAGGTAGACGCGACCACAAAAAAGGAGGAGAATAGGAAAGGTTTTCTGTGGTGACAGGAACGACAACCTGCTGTCTCCGCGGAAAACGAAGAACTGGAGAGAGGCAGTTGGGAAAGGCGGGAAGGCAGCACGCAGGCCCTGTGGGATGCTCCCAAAGCTTTCTAATTGGACAATGGGGAGCGTTCCTGCGCAGGCTCATCGGTACCAACGATACCCATATGTGAAGACTCCTGCTTTTTCCTGGAGATATGCTGCTACCACAGCCATGCATTTTGTGAATACCCTTGGTGCAGAGGCCAAGCCAAAAGGAAGAACCCTGTATTGGTAGTGCTTCCCTTGAAACAGGAATCGAAGGAACCTTCAGTGAGTTGGATGGATGAGAACATGAGTGTACGCATCCTTGAGATCTAGAGAACAAAGCCAATCCTGACTCTGAAGGTATGGCAGCAGAGTTCCTAGAGAAATCATTTTGAACTTCTCTCTGAACAGGAATTTGTTCAATTCTCTGAGGTCTAGAATGGGTCTGTGTCCTCCTGTTTTCTTTGGATTAAGGAAATAGGGGGAGTAAAACCCTGTACCCATTGGGGAATGGGTACCTCTTCTAGTGCCCCTTGAGCAAGGAGCATAGTGAATTCTTGACCTAACCGGTCGTTGAGAGAGGTCTGAGAATTGAACTGTCTTACCATTGTAGGAGCGGGCATGCTGAAGAAATGAAGCTTGTACCCCTCTCTTACAATAGACAGTCCAATTTTCTGCTGTTATCTGATGCCATCTGGGGGCAAAATGACATAACCTTCCTGGGATGGTGGAGGGTTCTGGGCCGTTCAGGGCCAGGAAGGCAAAGTTCTCTAGATAGGAGTCAAAGCCCCTGTGGAAGCTGAGTCTGCTGAGCTGGTTGAGGCTTAGCTGCTTTTAGTTTCCTTTGTTGCCTAGGTTGTTGCTACTGTCCCTTTTGGGCAGACTGACCTAAACGATGTCCCTGCTGGGTATAGGAGGGATAAAACTTTTTCTTCTTGCTAAAGAATGGTTTCTTAGAGGATCTTTTCCTCGCAGGATCAGCTGTAGATTTAGACAATCTATCCAAAGTGATATTGTCAGCATCTATCTCATTAGCTTTTTCCTGCCAATTCTTGCCAAAGAGATTCTCTCCTGTGCAAGGTATATTCCCCAGTTTGTCCTGTACCCAGATTTCTAAGTCAGATGCCTGGAGCCAGGTAATTCTACGTGCACCTATGGCAATAGCAGAGGTTCTGCTTATGCATTCAAAGCAGTCAAAGGCTGCACAATTCACAAACTTGGAAACATCCTGAGCATGTTTAACAAGAGCAAGATAATCTTGCCTTTTATCATCAGGAAGGAGAGTGCTCATAAGCTCTAAGTCTCCTGCAACCTCCTTAAGGAACATTCCCATATACAAGATATAGGAACTGATCCTAGCAGAAAGCATGGAAGCCTGGAAGGATCGACGTCCAAAGGCATCAAGAGTCCTACACTCACATCCTGGAAGTTTAGATGCATGCCTTTTTGCACTCTTTATCCGTCTCATGGCTGATTCCACCACAATGGAATGGTGTGGTAATTGAGTCTTCTGAAACCCAGGACAAGGAGGAACTCGATACATGGTGTTGAATCTTCAAGAATGAGGAGATGTGGTCAGAGGTGTTTCCCACTCCTTAACCTAAGATCATACAAGATCTCATGAATAGGTAAGGTAGCTGCCTCCTTGGGAGCTTTAGGGTATTGTAGGATTTCTAATTCCTTTGCCCTAGGCTCTTTTTCAGGAGCCACTGTGATGGAAAGACCTCGGGCCACGTCTCGGATAAAATCCTGAAAGGACATATCCTCTGGTGGAGACATCCTACGCTGAGGAGAAGAGGACTCCTCAGGAAGAGGTACTCTGGTATCGGCAGAGCTTTCAGAGTCTCCAGACTAATCTGAGGATTCGAAGTATCTCCGATCCGGGTGATTGTGCAAGGCACGGTACCGGTACCGATCGAAGTCGGCATCGGAGTGGTCCGGTACCGACTTGTCGATGACGGATAGACACATGACTCGGTTCCGGTAGAATACCTGCCAAAGTCGATGCAGTCGGTGCTGGTACCGGTTGAGTTGTCTGAAGCGTTTTCAGGGGCATCGAGGCCGTGAGAAGAGCCACCAGACTGCGTTAAATAGCCAAGAATCTCTGGTCTATCGACGCTGCCGATGCTTTGGTGTCAGTGCCGGATGAAGCGGCCGGAACCCCAGAGCATGGCACCAGTAGCTCTGCCGAGGTTGAAGCCTCGAGAACATCCTGGAGCCCTGTTAGTGCTTTGGAAGCCGAAGCCTCCCGCCGGGGCAATTTTGCCAGTGAAAGTCCCTCAAGGGCAACGCCAGAGGCATATCGATGTTTAGAAGGAGATCTACCCTTTGAGGACCAACTAGATTTATATTTAGTTACCTGAGATCCATGGGAGGAAGATGAAGCCCTGGAAGATGTCGATGCCATGGAGGCTGCATCGGAGGGAAAAAGGGTGCTAAGTTTAGCAGCTCGGTTTTGCCGGCCCCTTTTCGACATCATCCCACAGGCAACACACTCTGAAATAGAGTGGTCAAGACCTAAACATTTGAGGCACCACTCATGAGTGTCGGTGACGGAGATGGTACCGCAACACTTAGAACACTTTAAAACCCGAAGCGGGTTTTTCCATTTTGAGGGGAAAAATTGGGCCTAGTGCCCAAAATGGTGCATGGCACCCGAGAAGAAAATGACTGGAGAAAGACTCCAGAAACAAAGGGGGTTTTTTTAGAAAAAAGAAAAGAAGAACCGGCAGTACCGGTATAGCATCGAGGGAAGGCAGACGCGACCACAAAAAAGAAGAATAAGAAGGGAAATTTTCTGCGGTGACAGGATGTGCGACCTGTCGGCTCCGCGAAAAACGAAGAACTGGAGAGGGACAGTTGGGAAAGGCGGGAAGGCAGCACGCAGGTGCTGTGGAATTCTCCCAAAAGCTTTCCTATGGACGCTGGGGAGCGTTCCCGCGCAGGCTCCGTCGGTGCCGACGATACCCATATGTGAAGACTACATTCCTGCTTGTTCCTGGAGATAGTGAAATATTATAATGATGCATGCAAGGAAACAGAATCAGAATATATCAAAGGAAGATCGGCTTTCCTAAAGCTATAAGAGTTAAAGTGAAAATTCCAGCCTCAAATTGGAATACTAAAAGATGCTCAAAGATCTATGCTGAATGATGCTGAGAACATCAAGGAAAGGTAGGAAGAATACACTGAGTCATTATACTATAAAGATCATATGGATCATCAGCCATAGGAACCTATATCTCATGACCAGGGTGGTGAAAGAAGTCAAAGCAGGACTGAAAGCATCATCAAAGAACAAAGCACCAGGCATTGATGACATTCCCATCAATGCATTACAGCAATCAGATGCTGCTGTTATAACACTTACAAGGCTTTGCCAGGAAATTTGGAAGACAATATTATGGCTGCTTAACTTGAAAAGATCTGTGCTCATAATAATATTGAAGAAAGGTGATCTAACTGACTAGAAATGATTGCATAGTCACCTGATTTGACTTGTTAGCAAGATTATACTCAAGGTCATTCAGTGGAGACAACAAGTATACCTGGAAAGAGAACTGTCCGAAATGCAAGCAAGGGTTCAGGAAAGGGTGAGAAACAAGAGACATCATTGCAGACGCAAGATGGATCTTTGGAAAGATAAAAGAATAGCAAAAGGATATTTACATGCATCTTATTGACTACAAAATGCAAATTTCTGGGTCAAATTAAGATACCTGGGTATAGCAGAATGACATGGGACAGACATAGTGCATTCCCTTTATAGCAACAGGATAAAATCAAAATAAGCAAAACTATCTCTTATATCTGAACAAATAGGGGTGACCTACACGGAGCGGTGGGTACACCCCTAAACAAAGGCATGGGGAGAGGTGACCTGCACGGAGCGGCAAGTGCACCTACTCTTGCCGCCTTGCTGGGCAGACTAGATGGACCATGCTGGTCTTTATCTGCCGTCATATACTATGTTACTATGTTACCTGATAGTTCTCCTACAGAAACTTTATATTGACCAACAAGCAACATTTTGAAAAGAAGAAGAAGAAACAGAAAGATTTAAAATCAGCAAGGTAAATGACAAAGGCTGCATACTTTCCCCATATCTTCTCAATTTATGTGTGGAAGTAAAGAGTAGTTACTCACCTGTAACAGGTGTTCTCCAGGAGCAGCAGGAAATCAGTCCTCACATATGGGTGACGTCGGCGCCGACGGAGCCCTCGTGCGGAGCATTTCCCCAGCTTTCAAAGAAAGCCTTTGGGAATTGCAGCGCGCATGCGCGGTCCTCTTCCCGCCCAAGGATGCCATCTTGCTCAGTCTGATGACATAGCTAAAAGACAGCAAAAAAATTAGCAAAAATAAATCATATGACTGCAACTCCAAGGGGAGGAGGGAGGGTTGTGAGGACTGATTCCTGCTGCTCCTGGAGAACACCTGTTACAGGTGAGTAACTACTCTTTCTCCAGGACCAAGCAGGAAGTCAGTCCTCACATATGGGACTCCCCAGCTTAAGGCTACCGGAGACCCCAAGCGGAAAAATGAGCTCCCTCTAGCTCGTCAGCACAGAAGGAAGGAATCTTCTCTGAGAACGCCCCCGACCGGTAGCCCAACACCAGGGCCGGAGGGTAGGAGTTGCCTAAACCCCAAAGAGATTATGGAGTACTGCCTGTCCGAAAGCACTGTCCCTGCGGGACTCCCTCTCAAGGCAGTAATGGGCCGCAAAAGTCTGGCTTGAAGACCAAGTAGCGGCCCGGCAGATAGAAAAAGAAAAAGAAAAGAGCGGAGATGAGCCACTGACAGCCTTCGCCCTGACACGATGAGCCGTGACTCGACCCTCCAACGAGAGGCCGGCTGCCCCATAAGCCCAGGCGATACAGTCAGCGACCCATATGGACAACGTACGCTTGGAGACAGGGAGCCCCAACTTATTGGGGTCAAAAGAAACGAAAAGCTGAACAGCCTTCCGATGCTCCCGCGTACGGTCAAGGTAGAAGGATAACGCCCTCCTACAGTCCAGGCAATGTTCCCTCTAATTTTCTGTAGGCTGTGTGCGCATAAAATATCAGCTGTGCAGCTTTTGAAGGAAGGTTACATTTTTGTGTGCCACATAACGACACTCGGAGTTATATACTTTAAAATTTGACTACACGTCAGAATACAGTATGTACACCACATTGACTAGAAAATATTGTAGAACTTGTGAAAACTGTAAATACACAACAACGTTAAAATTTTAAGACGTCTGTGTTTTCTATCAGAATCAGAACCGTAATTTTTGTGCGCTCTGTTGTAAAGTATGTGCGCTCGCTTGGCAATGTGTGTGCGCGCGCACACGCGCACAGCTTAGAGGGAACAGTGAGTCCAGGGTATGCAAGACCATCTCAGCCCGGTTGGCATGCGGTCTGGGAAAGAAGGTCGGAAGAACCACCTCCTGATTGAGGTGAAAAGGTGAAACAACTTTAGGAAGAAATTTAGGGTGAGTCCGTAGGACTACCCTATTCCTGTAGTGTAAGGAGGATCAGACACTAGTGCCTGCAGTTCACTCACTCGCCTAGCAGAGGTGAGAGCTACCAGAATAAAGTTTTCCAGGAGAGAAAACGGAGAGGGCAGGTAGCCATAGGTTCAAAAGGCGGACAAGTAAGCCGCTGTAAGACCACATTCAGATCCCACTCAGGGGCCGGTGGACGCAAAGGAGGCTTAAGCAGAAGAAGGCCTCTGAGGAAATGAGCCACCAAAGGGTGGTTAGAAAGAGGCCTGCCGTCCACCGGGGAGTGATGTGCTGAGAGAGCACTAAGGTGAACACGGACAGAGTTAGACTTAAGTCCTAGATTGGAGAGGTAGAGAAAATATTGCAATACTACCGCTACCGAGCATGAGAAGGGATTCTCATTGTGCTGAGCACACCATGCGGAGAATCTACGCCACTTAAGAGCGTAGGATTTCCTGGTGGATTGACGCCGAGAGGCCAAGACTACATCTTCCACCTCTCGAGGTAGTAGTAGGGGAGCTAGGACTACCCTTTCAGCAGCCAGGCCATCAGATGAAGGGACTGGAGGTTGGGGTGCAAGAGAGTCCCCTGATCCTGAGACAGGAGATCGTGTTGAAACCCCAGAGGAAGAGGTGTGTCCACCGCCAGTTGTAGTAGAAGCGGGAACCATGGTTGCCTCGGCCACCTGGGGGCTATGAGAATCAAGGAAGCCCCGTCCCTGAGGACTTTGAACAGCGTTCTGGACACTAGTGGTGTGGGAGGAAACGCATACAGTAGGCCTGTGGACCACGAGATCAGAAACACATCCGCTGCTACTCGGAGAGGATGCGGTTGCCTGGAGCAAAATCTCGGGAGTTGCCGGTTCAGATGACTGGCGAAAAGGTCCATGGTGGGGAGCCCCACTTGAGAAAGACCTGCTGAACCACCAATGGGTTCAATCTCCATTCGTGTGGTTGCAGGATCCGGCTCAGTCTGTCTGCCAGGCAATTTTCCTGACCTGGGAGGTAGACAGCCTTGAGAAGAATTCCGTGATTGACAGCCCAAGAGCACAGGCGTTGTGCCTCCTGACAAAGAAGGAAGGAGCCTGTGCCTCCTTGTTTGTTCACACAGAACATGGCAACTTGATTGTCCGTCTGAACCAGTACAGACTGGTGAGAGGCGAGGTGGGAGAAGGCTCTCAGAGCTAGGCGTATTGCCCGTAGCTCCAGGAAGTTTATCTGTTGAGTAGCTTCCCAAGGGGTCCAGAGACCCTGAGTACATGTGCCTTGGCAATGTGCTCCCCAACCGAGAAGCATCAGTTGTCAGCACCTGAATATTGTCACCCAGCAGACCCGGTTGAGAGAAAAGAAAATGCTTTAAACAGAGAAAAAGATACATACAAGCTGCAATATCTGGAGGAGCCAGCTAGAGGGAGCAAGAGGGACTTCAGAGTAACTGAGGAACCACGAGGTAATGCCAACCGGCTTCCAATCCTAGAGTGCAGGAGGACTTCTTAAGGAGACTGTGGAAGACTGGAAAGGCAGCAGCGAGGGAGGCAGCTGGAAAAGCAGCTGGAAAGGACACAGGAGGTGTGAAGGCAGCAGGAATGAATGCAGCAGGAAAGCGTGCAGCAGGAAAGAAGGCAAAACAGGCGACCTCAGAAGCGGAAAACTGCAGAGCAGGACAGCACTTATATTCCAGAGCTGATTCAACACTAATGTCAGGTAAAACGTAGATAGGCCTGAGTAGTGTTGGATATCCGGGGGAAGTTTGAAAAAAAAAAAAAAAGGAAAGAAGAAGAGCTTTTGTTAGGAGAGCCACACTTGGGTTTCTTTTTCTTCTTGTCTCTTTATACAGATGCAGTATGGAACCGAGGGAGATTTGTGCCTGGATGGCACACCAGTTTGACAAATAGGCGGAGTTCGCGCAGAAACACCAAGCGCAAGCCCTCCAGCCATGCAAGCGCAACAGCTACCGGTCCTACAGACCATGGAGAACTGGTTGGCTCATCAGCGAGAGGCGATGGCAAAGGCCAACGCGGAGAAGCTGCCGGCAACCGGACCAACCAACCCAGGAAGTGGACAATGGACATGCAATGATCTCATTGTAGGGAAGCTAAGTCCTAATGACGATGTGGATGATTTTCTAGATTCATTCAGTAGAATTGCATGCTCTGCTAAATGGCCACCTGAGCAGTGGGCCATTCGCCTTGCAGCGTCCCTCACGGCGGAAGCGCTCGCTGCATACAGGGCGATGCCCCCAGCTCTAGCTAATACCTATGAGGAGGTAGTCACAGCTATTAGAGATCGTTTAGGTCTTACCCCTATATCATATAATAAGATGTTTAGAGCTACTTCCCTCAGGGCTGATGAAACGCCCAAAGCCCTAGTCCATAGGATACGTAGTCTAGCAAACAAGTGGCTACAGCCTGAAAAGAAAGCACAGTTACTTACCTGTAACAGGTGATCTCTGGGAACAGCAGGAATTAGTCCTCACATATGGTTTTAAGGAATAAGTCCTCACATATGGGTACGTCGGTACCGACGGAGCCTGCGCGGGAAAGCTCCCCAGCTTCCCAGAAGGAAGCTTTTGGGGCCTCCCACTGCACATGCGCGCTACCTTCCCGCCTTCCTGACCAGCTCTCTTCAGTTTGAGTTTATAGCTGAGACAATAGAGAGAGGAAAGGAAGATAGATAGAAGATACAACTCCTAGGGGAGGTGGGTGGGTTGTGAGGACTAATTCCTGCTGTTCCCAGAGATCACCTGTTACAGGTAAGTAACTGTGCTATCTCCAGGAACAAGCAGGAATAAGTCCTCACATATGGGGACTCCCTAGCTAAGATGCCTGGGAGATCCCCTTCCAAGGGTTCGCCATCTTCGTATGGATCTCAGGCATCCAGCCTGGGAAGGTGGGCAGGAGTTGTTCAAGTATGGAACAGGTGTTTGAGGACAGCCTGACCAAACAAGGCATCCCGGCGGGAGTCCTTGTCCAAGCAGTAATGGGCTGTGAAGGTATGAACCGAGGCCCATGTGGCGGCTCGACAGATCTGATCTATGGAAACAGAGTGAAGATGAGCCATAGAAGTGGCCATGGCTCTCACATTGTGAGCTGTGACATGGCCTTCCAGAGAAATATTTTTGCTCTGGTAAGCAAAGGAAATACACTGAGCAATCCAATTGGAAAGTGTACGTTTGGAGACTGGACGTCCCAAATGAGAAGGATCAAAAGCCACGAAAAGCTGGGAAGACTTTCGATGTGGCTGAGTCCTGTTGAGGTAAAAGGCAAGAGCTCTTTTACAATCTAAAGTATGAAGGTTCCTCTCTGCACTGGATGCATGAGGAGCCAGAAAAAAGACAGGTAGATATACCTCTTGATTAAGATGAAAAGGCGAGACCACTTTGGGCATAAAGTGGGGATTCGTCCTTAGGACCACCTTATCATGATGAAACCTGGTATAAGGTGGATGAGCCACTAAAGCCTGTAGTTCACTGATGCGGCGAGCCGAAGTGACTGCAATAAGGAAAAGGACCTTCCAGGAAAGAAATTTCAATGAGGTAGAAATCAACGGTTCAAAAGGTGGCTTCATAAGCTGACCTAGAACTAGGTTCAAGTCCCATGCTACCGGAGGAGGTCGGATGGGAGGCTTAGTTAGAGTCAGGCCTCTCATGAACCTTGCAACAAGCGGATGAGAGGAGACAGGTTGTCCATTTATAGGTTTTAAGGATGCTGCAATAGCACTCAAATGGACTCTTACTGAATTCGTCTTAAAGCCTGCATTAGAAAGATGCAGGAGATAGTCTAGTAGAGAATTCAAAGGAAGTGCTAGAGGGTCAAGACCCTGTTGAGCACACCAAATGGAAAAGCGTTTCCATTTGAAAGCATAGGAACGCCTCGTGGAGGGTTTCCTAGAGGCATGAAGGATATCTTTCACTGGTTGAGAAAGACTGAAGTCATGAAGGCTTAGGCCTTCAGTAACCAAGCTCTGAGGTGTAGGGACTTGGGGTTTGGGTGCCACAAAGTCCCTTCCTCCTGAGAGAGAAGGTCTGGCGCAGCTCACAGGTCCAGGGAGGGTCCCTGAGAGAGATGCAGAAGTAGAGGGAACCACACTTGGCGTGACCAGCGTGGAGCTATGAGGATCATCGATCCGTGATCCCTCTGGAGTTTGAACAGAGTCTTGGGAATCAAAGGAATGGGTGGAAAGGCATATAGGAATTCCTGACCCCAATGTAGGAGAAAGGCGTCGTTGGCCTGAGCTCTCTGACACGGAGTCCTGGAACAGAACCGGGGAAGTTTGGCATTCCACGGACTTGCAAAGAGGTCTATGTCTGGGGTTCCCCATTCCTGAAAGATTCTGCTTATCTGGTCCATATGTAGGGACCATTCGTGTGGAAGCAGAACTCGACTGAGTCTGTCTGCCCAAGAGTTTTGAACCCCTGGAAGATACACTGCCAGAAGATGAATTTGATGCTCTCTGGCGAAGGCCCATAATCTGAGAGCTTCGTTGCAAAGCGACAGAGAGCCTGTCCCTCCTTGTTTGTTTATGTAGAACATGGCCACCTGATTGTCTGTCTGAACTAGGACGGTCAGGTTGACCAGGAGGGTATGGAAGACTTTGAGGGCAAAGAAGATTGCTCGTAGTTCCAGGAGGTTGATGTGAAGGGTGGTCTCCTGTGGAGACCAAGTACCCTGAGTGGAGAGGGATTGTAGATGGGCTCCCCACCCTGTTTGGGAGGCATCTGTTGTGAGGGTTGCTTGGGGCAACAAAGGTTGGAAGGGGGCCCCCAACAACAGATTCTTGGTGGACATCCACCATTGGAGGGACCAAAACAGACGCTTTGAGGTGAGTATTTGGTCGGAGAGCGCTCCTGATGCTTGAGTCCACTGGGTGGCCAAGGTCCATTGAGCTGCTCTCATATGAAGACGAGCGTAGGGCACCACGTGTACCGTGGAGGCCATGTGGCCCAGAAGTCGCAGCATTTCTCTGGCTGTCAAGTGACTGCTGGACTGAGCTTGGGAGGCCAAGCACACCAGACGTTGGCCCCGGACTTGAGGTAGGTAGGCCCTTGCAGTGGTGGTGTCCAACTGGGCCCCTATGAATTCCAGAGACTGAGTAGGGGTAAGTTGAGACTTGGGAAGGTTTACCACCAGTCCCAGATACTGCAGAAGGTGCCTTGTGCGGTCCAGGGAAATCTGGGCCTCTGACTGAGATGGAGCTCGGATGAGCTAGTCGTCCAGATATGGGAATACAAAAATTCCCAGACCTCTTAGAAATGCGGCAACAACTGCCATGCATTTGGTGAACACTCTTGGAGCAGAGGCTAGACCGAAGGGAAGTACTCTGTACTGGAAATGTTTTCCCTGAAACAGAAATCTTAGATATTTTCTGTGGGATGGGTGGATGAGTATATGTGTGTACGCATCCTTGAGATCTAGAGAACAAAGCCAATCCTGACTCTGAAGGTATGGAAGGAGAATGCCTAGAGAAAGCATTTTGAATTTCTCCTTGTACAGAAATCTGTTCAATTCTCTCAGATCTAGGATAGGTCTGAATCCCCCTGTCTTCTTTGTTATGAGAAAATAAGGGGAGTAGAATCCTGTCCCTTGTTGAAGAAGAGGAACCTCTTCTATTGCCCCTTGGGTAAGGAGAGAAGAGACTTCCTGATCCAACAGGTTCAGGAGAAATGGGGGAGAATTGAAGTGCCTCACCATGGTATATGGAGGAAGGTTGGAAAAATGAAGTTTGTAGCCCTCTCTGATGATAGAGAGGGTCCATTGCTCTGATGTAATTTGCTCCCATCTGGGAGCAAAGTGAGCTAACCTTCCGGGAATGGTGAGGGGCTCTGGTTGTTCTAGAGCCAGAAATGTTAAGTTCTCTAGGGGCAAGTCAAAACCCCTGAGGGGGTTGAGCCTGCTGAGGAGTGGCAGACGCTGCAGGCTTTGACCTTGCCTGTTTAGGTTGCTGACGTTTAGCAGCAAAGCGAGGCTCAGAAGATTGTTGGCCAGTATTTGTGGAAACTCTGGCCTTCTTGTAGTAAGGCCTCTTGAAAGACTTTTTCTTGGCAGGAGTAGAGGTAGACTTAGAAAGTCTATCTAATGTAGCATTTTCTGCGTCCATTTGAGTGGCTTTAATTTGCCAGTCCTTACCAAATAAGTTCTCACCTGTACAGGGCAGATTCCGTAAGCCATCCAGGACCCAGGGTTCTAGGTCAGAGGCCTGGAGCCAAGCAAGTTGTCGGGCTGCAATAGCAATGCCCGAAGCTCTACCGGCACCCTCAAAGGAATCAAAAGCTGCTCTGTTGGAGAACTTAGAAACATCTAAAAGCTGTTTCACCAGAGAAATGAAGTCCTCTTTTCTATCCTCAGGGATAAAGGAGGCAAAATGCTGTATCTTTAGGGCAAGTTCCCTGAGAAACATGCCCATATACAGACTGTAAGAATTAATCCTGGCTATAAGCATAGTAGCCTGGAAAATCTTCTTGCCAAAAGAGTCTAGGGTCTTACATTCTCGCCCTGGAGGGGTAGAAGAGTGCCTTTTGGTACTCTTAATCTTTTTCAGTGCAGACTTCACCACAATGGAATGGTGAGGCAACTGAGTCTTTTGAAAACCAGGGGAAGGAGGGACTCGGTACATGGTGTCCAACCTACGAGAATAAGGAGACAACGTTAGAGGAGCCTCCCATAAGTCCATCAAGTGTTCTTGAAGGATTTCATGGATAGGCAGGGTGACTGCCTCTTTAGGAACCTTAGGATATCCTAAAATATCCAATTTCTTTGACCTAGGTTCTTTTTCAGAGGATGTGGTAATAGAAAGTCCTTTAGCTAGTTCAATAATGAAGTCTTGAAAGGACAAATCCTCTGGTGGAGACATTCTCCTCTTTGGGGAAGAGGGGTCTTCATGAAGAACTAGAGACAGCTCATCAGAGTCCTCAGAGGAGTCAAAATCCTCAGAAGAATCAGAGTATTCTCTATTTGCTTCCAACGCACGATACGCATACCGATCGGTATCGACATCGGGCGTACCGGGTATGGGATCGGTATCGGGTGAAAACCCGGATCCGACATGCGGAACCGATCTGCGTTTGGAAGTCGATGGTCTCGGTTCCGGTATGGGAGACGATACCGGAACCGGACCCGGTACCGCTGAACGCGGTACCGAGGGCGTCGCAGCATTAATAAAAGCCAGCATGGCCTGCTGCATGGTCTGAACAGTATTGCTCATAGACGCCACTGCTGCCTGGATGTCGGTACCGGTATGGGCCGGTACCCCAGAGCAGTCTAACAGGTGATCAGTCGAGGCCGTGCCATCGATGTCAACCTGTAACTCCATAGATGGTGCTTTGGAAGCCAGAGCTTCCCGCCGGGGTTGTTTGACTGGGGCAGGATCCTCAGACTCAAAAGTGAGAGCCTCTCGATGCTTTGAAGGAGATTTGCTCTTTGAGGACCTGCCCGAAGAAGGTTTGGTTACCTGAGATCCATCCGGAGAGGAAGACCTGGATGACTGTGATGCTGGATTATCTGAAGCAAACAGCACATGGAATTTGTTGGCCCGATTCTGCAACCCACGTTTAGACATCTGGGAGCAGGATGGGCAGTCCGGAATGGAGTGGTCAGGTCTCAAACACTTAAGACACCATTCATGGGTGTCTGTGACAGAAATAACAGCACTACACTTGGTACACTTCTTAAAACCAGGGGCTGGTTTCTCCATGAGGAGAATTTGTGTAGGCCTGAGGCCTAACCGAAGTCACCAAGTTGTGCAGAATAAAGATTTTTATTTTTTTTTTAAAGAAAAGAAAGAGAGACCGGCGGTACCGGTTTCGGTATGGGGAAGGCAGGTACGCGGTCTAAAGAAACAAACTAAAACAATAATTTCTTCAGCGGTGACAGGAACACGACCTGCTGGCTCCGCGGAAAAAGAGAAACTGAAGAGAGCTGGTCAGGAAGGCGGGAAGGCAGCGCGCATGTGCAGTGGGAGGCCCCAAAAGCTTCCTTCTGGGAAGCTGGGGAGCTTTCCCGCGCAGGCTCCGTCGGTACCGACGTACCCATATGTGAGGACTTATTCCTTAAAACCATATGTGAGGACTTATTCCTGCTTGTTCCTGGAGATAAATGTAGATACCTTAATGGATGCGATAATACTGGAACAGTATATGTCGGCCATACCGAGTAGAGTACAGAATTTTCTAATTCTGCAGAATTGCCGTACCACTACTGATGCAATAGCTCTCACCGAGCGATATTTGGAAGCGGAGAGAGTCACCCAACCCAGGGTGGAGACTCCCAAATTGGTAGTAGGTATGGAGGCGCAGAAATTGGAAAATGTCTCACGACCCATGTATACTGGTTCAAAAGGTTATAAGCCTGTAGTAAAAGAAAATACTAGGAGATGTTTTTCTTGTGGTAAAAAGGGTCATGTGAAACAAGAGTGTTATTCACGTACTGCTCTTGTGGGTGAGAACCCAAAAACAATACGTGAAGGCTTTGTATTGAATGTAAAGATTCAGGGAATACATGTTAAAGCACTCCTGGATTCTGGAGCTGATCAAACTATGATTTCAAGGAGATTATGGTTTATGATCAAGGATCAGGGTTCGTCAGTTCCAGATCAGCCAGAAGGTACCGTAAAAATAAAATGTATACACGGAGCAGCTACCCGCTATCCTGTATATAAATTGTGGGTTAAGGGACTAGGCATTGTGAAAGAAATGCTAGTAGCAGTGGTGCCTAGATTACCCCAAGTGCTGGTGTTAGGCCGTGATTGGCCAAAATTCAGGAGAAGTCTGAAAGAGGGCTTATCTCCACAGGCAGCGCTAAGTGCCACTTGCATTCGCCCTACAGATAATATAATTCCTAGCCCGCTTTGGGAAAAGCCAAAGAAAACCTCCAGTAAAGAACAAGCAGACCCAACGAAGATGTTTGTGCTAAAATTTTGCAAGACTTCAGAAAAAGCTCAGGGTCCTCAGAGGGCATCGGCACAAGCAGCTGGCTATGACCTATATAGCGCAGAAGACCAGGTTATCCCAAAACAGGGGCGTATGTTAATTAATACTGATCTCCAGATAGAGCTACCTCAAGGGTGCTATGGGCGGATAGCATTACGATCCGGACTCGCCGCCAAACACAGCATTGATGTGGCAGCCGGAGTAGTCGATCCAGATTACAGGGGCGTACTGAAAGTTCTTCTCTGCAACTGGTCGAATGAAGACTTTAAGGTCAAAGTGGGGGACAGGATAGCGCAATTGATTTGCGAACGAGTGGGATTCCCACGCCTTGAAGAGGTCACCATGCTAACCCCAACGAGCCGGGGAACTGGAGGTTTTGGCTCTACTAGGAAGGGGGACATGGAGGGCTATATCGCTGTTGAGAATGAAACCCCAGAGGAAGATCTGGGTCCCCGAATAGATGAGTGCAAAGACTGCCCTACACCCAAGATCGGTGAGGAACTCTCTTTAAGGCAAAAACAGGAGTTGACCCAACTGTTGGAGGAGTTTAAAGATGTGCTAACTCCTATACCAGGAGAAACCACCTTAGTCGCACATGAGATACTCACCCCGCCGGGAAAAATTGTTCGGCAACGGCCATATCGATTACCGGAAGGGAAGAGGCAGGAAGTCATCGATCAAGTGCAGGAGATGCTACGGTTGAACATCATTGAGGAATCGCATAGTCCTTGGTGCAGCCCAGTGGTACTAGTACCTAAACCTGACGGTACTATGCGATTCTGCATAGACTTCCGCCAAGTGAATGCAGTATCTACATTCGACGCCTACCCGATGCCTCGAATAGAGGAGTTGTTAGATCGGCTCGGACAGGCGAAATTCCTCACAACTTTAGACATGACCAAGGGATATTGGCAGGTGCCTCTAACACGTGATGCTAAACCTAAAACTGCCTTTAGCACACCCCTAGGTCTGTTCCAGTTCCGTAGGATGCCCTTCGGCCTGCACGGAGCAGCAGCCACGTGCCAGCGTCTGATGGACATTATTCTCCGACCATATCAAACTTTTGAAACGGCCTACATGGATGATGTGGTGATCCACAGTACCACGTGGAAAGAACATCTTCATCAAGTAGGAACAGTATTAGAAGCCATGAGGAGGGTGGGGTTAACGTTAAACCCGAAAAAGTGTACCTTTGCAGCTAAAGAGGTTAAATACTTGGGTCACCTTGTGGGACGTGGCACAGTATGCCCGCTACTGGACAAGGTGGAAAGCGTAAGGAAGTTCCCCATACCGCAACACAAGAAACAACTACGAAGTTTCCTTGGCCTCATCGGCTACTACCGACGCTTTATACCGCACTTTGCGGAGGAGAGCGCTATTTTTACAGAAATGTTAAGAAAGAATGCGCCAAATGCAATACAATGGTCGGCAGAAGCAGAGATAGCCTTTCAAAATTTAAAGGAGAAATTATGTCAGGCACCTATATTGCGTGGTGTAGACTTCCAGCAAACCTTTCTTTTACAGACCGATGCATCAGAGACAGGTCTGGGTGCTGTTCTCTCGCAAGTACAAGAAGGCGCAGAACACCCTATTATGTTCCTCAGTAGAAAACTGTCACTTGCTGAGAGAAAATATGCAACGATCGAGAGGGAATGTCTCGCGATCAAGTGGGCCATTGAAGCCTTAAAATTCTATTTGACAGGGAGGAAGTTCATCCTCATCACGGACCATGCCCCCCTAAAATGGTTACACACCATGAAGAATGAGAACAACCGCCTAACTAGGTGGTACATGGCTTTGCAGCCATACGATTTTAGAGTGGAGCACCGAGCAGGGAAGCTGCATTTTAATGCGGATGCCATGTGTGATGATGCAGAGGGCTTAAAAAGCAAGAAAAGGGGTTTAAAACAGCAGTTTTCCTCAAATGCACACATTAATGCAGGCAAGGAAGGGGTTAAAGCACAAGCCCAGAGAAACTCTCTGCACAGAAAGGCAGTGAGAGAGCCACACCCCAGCTCCATGACAACCAGGGGAGCTGACGTAAGAGGCAAGGGGGCGGAGTCAAACCGGATAGGGCAGCCCTATGCTCTTAACCAGGAAGTAACAGGGAGAGTTAGTTCCCGTCGGAGTTCAGGAGGAAGTCTGAGAGGAAGCTCTAGTTCCAGTTCGGGAGCTAGTTCTAGTTCCAGGAGAGGTTCGAGTCTGAGGAGGAGTTCGGGTGGAGTTTCAGAGAGAAGCAAAGGAAGGAGCAACCATTGCCAGGATAGCACATAGTGCTGGGAGAGTTGCCATCCAGACTGCTTAGAGACACGGAGGTCTCTGAGAGAGCAGTGGAGAAAGCTTCCTCTGAGAGAGAGAGGTCACCACGAACCAGACAGCCAGGAGAAGCAGGTTAGAAGCTACGTTCATTCTCACGGGGAGAGGCTGGAACCCTTACCCAGAAGAGATACCACTTCTACCTTAGAGTCTTCCCTAGAAGCTGTGAACAAAGGTGAGAGTTTAAGCAAGTGTGAAGTTCTGTATGATAAGCTGCATAAACGTTCCAAGTGCAGGCAGCCCGTTTCTAGCAGAAGCTTAGAGAGTAGCCCAGCTGTTCTTAACTCACCAGCTGATTATATGCTACGCAGACGAAAGCTAAAGCTAGCCCCTGCTGAGCCAGAGATACTAAAGCAGTGCAAAGACAGAGACTTGCCTTTTTACCAACCTTTACAATCCAGACACACTAGAAGAAGATTAAGCCAGTTGAATTCCTTTAACACGACTTTAAAGGAGGCGGCTGATTCTAGTTACCCTCAGATACCACAAAGGGAAAGGAATAATAAGTGGAAACAGCTTAGACACCATTTGGAACAATGGAAGCCTGTTGATCTGCAGTACCCTGAATTGAATCCTGAGATGTCTGACTCTGAAGTTGAATCAATGCAGTTGGGATCAACTAAATCAGATAGCTCCTATTCTGAGATGGAGGCAGACTGTGCTGTTTGTTGCCAAGAGTGAAGCTGTTGATATTAATGTATATGATAAGTGCTGAGAAGTTATTTCATGCTATTGAGTTTGCATGGAGAGAAGCAGCGTTCTGCTGGAGTGAAACTCAACGTCTTTAAGCAGCTGGGAATTGTGAATGCTATGGAAATGATTAGCTGCAACTAAAGCTGTTCATAACTGAAGAGAAGTTGAATTAACCTTGTATATAAACTGACAAACCCTGAGAAGGATCAGGTTGGACTTTGTCTCATTCTGAACTCTATTTTGGCATAAGAAAGTATCCACTTTTTGTTTCTGGTTAGGGGATGGTAGATGACAGAATCCTGTGCAACAAATAAAGTTTTTGTTATCACATAAAAACCTTGGCTGTCTTCGTTTGGCCCACAACTACACGGAAACCCCAAACATCAGCACTTACAAGGATAATCTGGCACGTTTCCCACTCTTCCAGGCAACCGCCTATACACAGAGAAAGGGGGTGTGACACATGTCACGTATTACGTGCTGCGTAGAAGAGGCTTCCCCAGCCCGTAATATTTTAAGAAGGGGGATGTGTCACCCAGCAGACCCGGTTGAGAGAAAAGAAAATGCTTTAAATTGAGAAAAAGATACATACAAGCTGCAATATCTGGAGGAGCCAGCTAGAGGGAGCAAGAGTAACTGAGGAACCACGCCCCACTGGTCATGAGGTAATGCCAACCAGCTTCCAATCCTGGAGCGCAGGAGGACTTCTTAAGGAGACTGTGGAAGACTGGAAAGGCAGCTGGAAGGGCAGCTGGAAAGGACGCAGGAGGTGTGAAGGCAGCAGGAGTGAATGCAGCAGGAAAGCGTGCAGCAGGAAAGAAGGCAAAACAGAGGAAAAGAGGTTAGAATGGAAACCTGAGTATTCCACTGCTAGCAAATCACCCAGAGTGAAATGTGATTGCCTGGGAGGTAATGAAGAACCTGGGAAGGTCTCAGCTCAAAGAGGAGTAAGAGCTGTTTGCCCAGAGAGGCAAAAGCATTGCTGCAACTGTTGTCCAAAACCAAATGAGAGACAGCCTGAAGACCTAAGCCGTGCTGTACGGGCAAGCCAGAAGAGAAACTGGTGCAGGCCTCAACCTTCACCTGAAACAGAGAAGCCAAATTCACAAGGTAAAGCTTCTTATGATACAAGCTATAGAAAAAGTTTACCTGATAAGAGAGTTTTGAATAAGAAGTGTTTTTATAAAGCTGCTATAAAACCTCTAAGTAGAGAGGAATTTTCTCAATACAAAACAGCACAGAGCCAACGCCCTACGAGTCACTCAGAACATGGGGCAGTGCTAGAGGAGCTATATAAGAAGCCTGACTATAACCTTCCTGAAACCAAGGACTCAGAGTCAGAAGCTTCGGGCTATGAGCCAATGCAAGTGGAACTGGCAGATGAGGTTTCAGATACAGAAATAGACTGTACGTACTGTACTACAGGAAGCCTAGAATCCTTGCCAGGCTTGTAAGCTATATGTATTGCTGCCTAGAACATTCTTGTTTGTGTGAATATCATCGCTACTGTGAAAGTAACAGTTTTTGCTTTAAACTTCTGTTTTACTTTTTCTTACCTGAAGTAAGGACATTTTGCGTTGTTGTTGTTGCCCAATCATTTGAACCTTTGCGAGAAAGGGAAATAAAAGCCTTTATTTTCCCAACACTTTGTGCAGTTGATTTCATTGAAGATTAGGACCCAGGAAACTAATAGGACCAAAAGTCAATTGGGCCTCTGGATTACTGGCCAATCTCATCCCTATATAGTGTGTCCGACCTGCCCTGACCTCTACTTGCCACCAGGGTAGTGCTCGCGACATAAAATGGCATAGTTGTTGGATATTGGATTGGAGCCTACAACCGCAAAAGAAAAGAAAAATAAAACTCCTGAGTTTAAAAATAAAAACCCGGATTGAACTGCCTGAAAAACTGGAGTGGAAAAACAAAACCCGGAACGGATCTGCTGTCAACTGGATCGGAAGGAGAAAACCTGGAATGGAATAATCGGAATCCGGAACGGATCATAAAAATCCTGAAAGGTGAAAATCCTGTTGCGACCCCAGAAGCGGAAAACTGCAGAGCAGGACAGCACTTATATTCCAGAGCTGATTCAACACTAATGTCAGGTAAAACGTAGATAGGCCTGAGTAGTGTTGGATATCCGGGGGAAGTTTGAAAAAAACTAGGCCCCCTGTGGCCTGATGCCACTGAGTGCAAAGGCTCCACTGAGCAGGTCGCATGTGCAGGCGGGCACTGGGTGTGACATGAACCGTGAAAGCCATATGGCCGAGTAGTCTCAGTAATTGCCTGGCAGAGACCAGGGAATTGCTGCGAAACTGGCTGGCCAGATCCATCAGCCTGTGGGCCCTGTCCAGAGGCAAAAAAGCCTTTGCTTGAAGAGTGTCTAGTCTGGCCCCTATGAACTCTAAGTTCTGGGACGGGAGCAAAGTGGACTTTGCGAAGTTTATGACAAACCCCAAGTGCTGAAGCAGAGCCACAGTGCGAAGGGTGGCCTGGTTGGCCTCCTGGGAAGATTGGCCCCTTATGAGCCAGTCGTCCAAGTACGGAAACACAAAGAGACCCTGAAGCCTCAGGTAGGCCGCCACCACTGCCAGGCACTTGGTGAACACCCTGGGAGCGGAGGACAGGCCAAAGGGTAGTACTCTGTACTGATAGTGGTTTCCTCCCACAACAAATCGGAGATATTGTCTGTGGTCTGGATGAATAAGGATGTGAGTATAAGCATCCTTTAGATCTAAGGAGCATAGCCAGTCTCCCTGCTGGAGGTAGGGCAGCAGGATCCCAAGGGTAAGCATCTTGAACTTTTCCCTCTCCAGGAACTTGTTGAGGTTGCGCAAGTCTAGGATGGGTCTGAGGCCTCCTGTTCTTTTTGGTACCAGAAAGTACCTGGAATAAAAGCCGTGACCTCTCAGGTGGTGGGGCACCGGTTCCACAGCCTGATCCTGTAGTAGACTTGCTAACTCCTGAAGGAGCAGGTCCCTGTGCAGAGGGAGTCTTGGAGGCTCCCCTGGAAAATAGGAGGGAGGTATCTGGTGAAAATGGAGAAGATAGCCCTTTTGGACTATATGAAGAACATAGGTACCTGATGTGATGGCTGACTACCTGTGGGCAAAGTGGGCCAGCCGGCCTCCTGTGTTGAGAGAAGCCAGCTGAGGAGAAGAGGCTATGCTTTCTGAGTCAAAAACCCCCTCCCTGCTGAGCAGGGGCCGGTGTTGGTGGCTTGGGGTCTTCTGCCTACGGGGCCCTTGACCCTGCCCCTTGGCCTGTTGACCCTGTTGGGGAGCTGCAGAGGCCTGATAATGAGGGTATTGTTTATAGGCAGATGACTTCCTTGGGTAAAAGGTCTTTTTTCCCGAGCCCTTCTTATTCTGAGAAGGGGCAGAGGTTTTTCTGGACAGCCTAGTCCGGGTCAGAGTCTTGGTCTTGAGTTCTGCATCCTTTTCAGCTATGGGCTTGCCCAAGAGGTTTTCACCTCGGCAGGGGACATTGACCAACTTGTCCTGGACCCATGGCTCAAGGTCGGATGACTGTAGCCAAGCCTGTCGGCGGGCACCGATGCGGCCCCGGCTACTCGGGCCGAAGCCTCGAAGCCATCGTAGGCTGCTCGAGAGATAAACTTCGAGCACTCTCGAATACCGGTGGACAAGGCTTGGAACCTCTGCAAAGGTTCCTCGGAGAGACCAGCAGAGAACCCGGCAATTTCCTTTGCCAGGTCTCGGAGGTACATGCCCATGTAGAGCTGGTAAGTCTGGACACGGCAAGCAAGCATAGAGCCCTGGAAGCACTTCTTACCGAGGGCATCCAGGTTCCGGGCCTCCCGGCCGGGAGGCACAAAGGAGTGCATCTTCTTACTTTTCAGTCGATACATAGCCGATTCCACAACCATGGAGTGGTGCGGTAATTGCGCCTTTTGGAACCCGGTGCTCTTGCGGACTCGATAAATGGAATCGACCCGCTTGCTTAACACTGGCGTCGAGGCCGGGGTCTCCCACATGTGGAAGAGCAGCCGCTCTAGCATCGGAGGAACCGGAACAGTAAAGGCCTCCTTCGGGGGAGAGTCATACTGGAGGGCCTCGAGCTCCTCGGCTCGAGGCTCCTCCTCGGGATCCGCGGGGAAGGCCAAGGCCTTGGCCATATCCCGCACGAAGTCCGAGAACCGGGTATCCTCCGGTGGGGATCGTCTCCGAGGTTCAGACTCGGGCGAGTCCGATGGGACACACCGAGTCCGATGGGTGTCGGGTGACTCTTTGTCCTCCGTCTCCCAGCCCATCTCCTCGGAGGAGGAATCGAGCGGCTCCGGTCGGGCGGGCACCGATGCCCTCCGCCCCGACGCCGAGGGTATCGGCGACGATGACCTCGGCCCCGAACGGGAGGTCGAGGGAGACCGTGGCCGAGGATCGACTCGAGCCCGCATGGACTCGAGGATCGGCTCAGCCTCCGGGGTCGACTTAGACGTCGAGGTCCCGGTGGTCGGGGCAGATGCACCGGTGAGACCAGCGATCAATGCCCGCTGCTGTTCCATGAAGGCAGCGAAGCTGCTCTCCAAGGCCGTCAGCCTGAGTCCGAGCTCAGGAGACCCAGCAGCCCCCGACTCGGGCCTCGACGGCCTCGGGCCCAACGTCGGCTCCCTCGGAGGAGAGTCCACGAGGACAACAGGACTTACGTGTCCAGCAGACTCCATCTTGACACGAGGATGCTTGGCAGGCTTCCCCGACTCCGAAGACCCGGGGCGGCTATCGAGGCTATGCGACCTGGCCCTCGAGGAACCAGGAGCGTCCACCGACGCCGCCCTCACGGGTTTCTTCTTCCTGTGATATTCCCGTGAAGGAGACCCCCGCTCAGAGGAACCCCGACGCTGCTCGGGGCCGGAGTCCCGAGACGTCGAGGCCTCTGACGAGGTCCGGGCCCGGCCAGACGCGGAGTCAGAAAAAATTCGATCCTTCTGGTGCTGCCGACTCCTGAAGGCCTTTGAGGACATGTTGCCACACGGACCACAGATCATCGGGTCATGATCGGGTCCGAGGCAACGGAGGCAGCAGTCGTGTGTGTCGGTAAGAGACATAAGTTTCTTACACCGATCACACTTCTTAAACCCGCTGGTAGCCATCGGGGGAAAAAAGGGAAAAAGAAAAAAGGCGCGAACGCCAGTCACAAAGGACAAAAAATGAAAAAGAGCGCGAACCGGAGAAAAAAGAGAAAAATAGGGAAAATCAACTTTTTCCTCGGGGAAAAACGAACTACGTCCGTCGGGCTCCGCGGAAAAAAGAAGACGTCACCCATATGTGAGGACTGACTTCCTGCTTGGTCCTGGAGAATCATCAGACAAACTGGACTGTATGAAGAAAACTGATGTGTAGAGGACTCATCAACAACCTTCTCTATGCTGACAATACCATGTTAATGACTGAAAGTGAAGACAATATGAAACATCTGCTTATCAAAATGAATGAATATTGTCTTAAAATGGGCTTGCACCTTAACAAGACAAAGATTCTGACAAATGGCAAAATGTATTTATTTAACGTTTTTTTGATACCGCTTTATCCTGTAGTCAAAGCGGTTCACATTATAACAGAAGGTGAAATTAGACTTACCTGTTAATTGTTGTTCCTTGAGGAACTCCAGTCTAGTCCGGAAACCTCTGGGTTGTGCTCCTCCCACAGCAGCTTGAAGACTGAGAAACGTCATCCTTTTCTGATGACATTGGTATATCCTCACCGGATCCGCCTCCTCAAACCAGTAAGCGTAGTTACTCACCTGTAACAGGTGTTCTCCAGGAGCAGCAGGAATCAGTCCTCACATATGGGTGATGTCGGTGCCGATGGAGCCCTCGTGCGGAGCATTTCCCCAGCTTTCATAGAAAGCCTTTGGGAATGCAGCACGCATGCGCGGTCCCCTTCCCGCCCAAGGGTGCCATCTTGCTCAGTCTGATGACATAGCTAAGAGAGCAAAAAAACAAAAATGAAATATAGATATGACCGCAACTCCAAGGGGAGGAGGGAGGGTTGTGAGGACTGACTCCTGCTGCTCCTGGAGAATACCTGTTACAGGTGAGTAACTACGCTTTCTCCAGGACCAAGCAGGAAGTCAGTCCTCACATATGGGACTCCCCAGCTTAAGACTACCGGAGACCCAAAGCTGAAAAATGAGCTCCCTCTAGAGCCCCAGCATGTGCGAAAAGAATCTTCTCTGTTATCGCCCCCGTATGGTAGCCCAACACCAGGGCCGGAGTTGCCTATACTTCAAAGAGGTTACGGAGTACCGCCTGCCCGAAAGCACTGTCCCTGCGGGACTCCCTCTCGAGGCAGTAGTGGGCTGCAAAAGTCTGGCTTGAAGACCAAGTAGCAGCCCAGCAGATGTCTGCCAACGGAACAGAGCGGAGATGAGCCACTGACGCAGCTTTCGCCCTGACCCGGTGGGCCGTGACTCGACCCTGCAATGAGAGGCCGGCTGCCCTGTACGCCCAGGCGATACAGTCTGCTACCCAGATGGACAAGGTACGCTTGGAGACAGGCAACCCCAGCTTATTTGGGTCAAAAGAAACGAAGAGCTGTACAGCCCTTCGGTGTCCCTGCGTACGATCAAGGTAAAAGGACAACGCCCTTCTACAGTCCAGGGTATGCAAGACCATCTCAGCCCGGCTGGCATGCGGTCTGGGAAAGAAAGTTGGAAGAACCACCTCCTGATTGAGATGGAAGGAGGAGACAGCCTTTGGAAGGAACTTAGGGTGAGTCCGCAAGACTACCCTGTTCCTATAGAACCTAGTGTATGGTGCATCTGACACCCGAGCTTGAAGCTCGCTCACTTGATGAGGTAAGAGCCAACAAAAATAACGCTTTCCAGGAGAGAAAACGCAAAGGGCAAGTAGCCGTAGGCTCAAATGGTGGGCAAGTAAGCTGTTGCAAGACCACATTCAAATCCCACTCAGGGGCAGGTGGACGAACCGGAGGCTTAAGCAAAAGCAGGCCTCTGAGGAAGCGAGCCACCAAAGGGTGGCTTGAAAGAGACTGGCCCTCCACCGGTGAGTGGTGCACCGAGAGAGCACTGAGATGGACCCTAACAGAGTTGGATTTAAGGCCTAGGTTGGAAAGGTGAAGCAAATATTGCAGCACCACTGGTACCAGGCATGAGAAAGGATCCTCCTTGTGATGAGCAAACCAGGTGGAGAACCTACGCCACTTGAAGGCATAAGATTTCCAGGTGGACTGCCTCCTGGAGGCTAAGACCACGTCCTCCACTTCCCTAGGCAGCAGTAAGAGTGCTAGAACTACCCTTTCAGCAGCCAGGCCATCAGAATGAGGGACTGGAGGTTGGGGTGTAAGAGATCCCTGCTCCTGAGACAGGAGATCTGGTTGCATCCCCAGAGGAAGAGGAGTGTCCAACGCTAGTTGCAAAAGAAGTGGGAACCACGGTTGCCTTGGCCATCTGGGGGCCACCAGGATCACCGAGGCCTTGTCCCGGAGCACTTTGAACAGTGTCTTGGGCACTAAAGGCGTGGGAGGAAGCGCATATAGGAGGCCTGTAGACCACGGAATGAGAAACGCATCCGCTGCTACTCTGAGAGGATGCGGTTGTCTGGAGCAGAACCTGGGCAGTTGACAGTTCAGTGGACTGGCAAAGAGATCTCTGTTTGGAAGACCCCATCTTAGGAAGATTTGTTGAACCATCAGAGGATTCAACTGCCATTCATGGGGCTGTAGGATCCTGCTCAATCTGTCTGCTAGATAATTCTCCTGTCCAGGGAGATAGACCGCTTTGAGAAGTATGCCATGATTGACTGCCCAGGTGCACAGGTCCTGTGCTTCCTGACACAGAGGGCGGGACCCTGTGCCCCCCTGTTTGTTCACATAGAACATAGCAACTTGATTGTCCATCTGAACTAAGACAGACTGGTGAGAGAGGATATGAGAGAAAGTCCGTAGGGCCAAGCGGATAGCTCTCAGCTCCAAGAGATTGATCTGCTGTGTGGCCTCCCATGGAGAATACAGGCCCTGAGTGCATGCTCCCTGGCAATGTGCACCCCAACCGTGAAGAGAAGCATCGGTCGTGAGCACTTGGGAGTGTGGAGGTGCCTGAAAAGGTACTCCTTGCACCAGATTCGGAAGATGAAGCCACCACTGCAGAGAAGATGCTAGCAGCTGGGACACCCTCACCTTGTCCGCCAGGTTTCCTGTGGCCTGCAGCCACTGAGTCCGGAGGCCCCACTGAGCTGGCCTCATGTGCAGCCGGGCATTTGGAGTGACATTGACCGTGGATGCCATGTGGCCTAAGAGCCTCAGGAATTGTCTGGCAGAGACTAGAGAATTGCTGCGGAATTGTCTGGCCAAATCCATCAGTCTGTGGGCCCTGTCCACAGGCAAAAAAGCCTTTGCCTGCAGGGTGTCCAGTCTTGCTCCTATGATCTCCAGGCTCTGTGAGGGGCGCAAAGTGGACTTTGCGAAGTTTATGACAAACCCCAGATGCTGGAGAAGAGAGACTGGTCTCCTATGGAGACTGACCCCTGATGAGCCTGTCGTCCAGGTATGGAAAGACAAAGACCTCTTGAACCCTGAGGTAGGCTGCCACCACTGCCAGGCACTTGGTGAAAACCCTGGGGGCGGAGGTTAGGCCAAAAGGGAGTACCCTGTACTGAAAACGACTTCCTCCCACCACAAATCTGAGATATTGTCTGTGGTCTGGATGAATAAGGATGTGAGTATAAGCATCCTTTAGGTCTAAGCAGCATAGCCAATTTCCCTGCTGGAGGTAGTGCAGCAGTATTCCAAGGGTAAGTATCTTGAACTTTTCCCTCTCCAGGAACATGTTTAAATTTTGCAAGTCTAGGATGGGCCGGAGGCCTCCTGTCCTTTTTGGTACCAGGAAGTACCTGGAATAGAAGCCTTGACCTCTCAGGTGTTGGGGCACCGGTTCCACCGCCTATTCCCTTAGAAGACTTGCTAACTCCTGCAGGAGTAGGTTCCTGTGTGTGGGGGGGGAGTCTTGGAGGCTCCCCTGGAAAGTAGGAGGGGGGTACCTGGTGAAAATGGAGCAGATAGCCCCTCTGGACTATGCTTAGCACTCAGGTATCCCTTGTTACGGCCGACCACCTGTGGGCGTACAGGGTCAACCGGCCTCCTCTGCTGAGAGGGGCAAGATGAGGAGAAGAGGCTATGCCACTGGAGTCAAAACCCCGCTCCCTGCTGTGCAGGAGCCGGAGCTGGTGGCTTGGGGGTTTTCTGCCTACGGGGCTTATGTCCCTGCCCTTTGGCCTGCTGACCCTGTTGGGGAACTGTGGAGGCCTGGTACTGAGGGGGTAAGATTTGTAGGCAGATGACTTTCTCGGGTAAAAGGACTTTTTCCCTGAGCCCTTCTTTTTTTGAGAAGTGGCAGAGGTTTTCCTGGACAGTCTTGTCCTGGTGAGAGTCTCGGACACGGGTTCTGCAGCTTTTTCAGCCATGGGCTTGCCAAAGAGGTTTTCACCTCGGCAGGGGACATCGACCAACTTGTCCTGCACCCATGGCTCAAGGTCCGATGACTGTAGCCAGGCCTGACGGCGTGCACCGATGCCGGCCGCGGCTACTCGGGCCGAAGCCTCAAAGCCATCATAAGCTGCTCGAGACATAAACTTTGAGCATTCTCGGATTCCAGTTGACAAGGCTGTGAACTTCTGCAAAGGTTCCTCGGAGAGACCAGCAGAGAACCCGGCAATCTCCTTTGCCAGGTCTCGAAGGTACATGCCCATGTACAGCTGGTAGGTCTGGACACGGCAAGCAAGCATAGAGCCCTGGAAGCACTTTCTACCGAGGGCATCCAGGTTCCGGGCCTCCTGGCCGGGAGGCATCGAGGAGTGCATCTTCTGACTCTTCAGCCAATGCATGGCCGATTCCACAAACATGGAATGGTGCGGTAGCTGTGCCTTCTGGAACTCGGGGCTCTTGCGGACTCGATAGATGGAATCGACCCGCTTGCTCAAAACTGGCGTCGAGGAGGGTGCCGGTGACGTCATCACCTAGTATGGCCGCTTAAGTTGTGAGCTCCCACCCGACCCTATCGAAAAGTGCAGTAACGAGAGGTGTGTGGAGCCGGATCACCCTGGTTTTTGCAGGAGGGGAAGGTGATATTGGCGGTGATCGGTTGTAATGACTGCAAAGCTGAAAAAGGTGAATTTGAAGGAGTTTGCCTACGGGGAAACCACGCCAGCCCGGCAGAGCAAAGATAAGATGGCGGGGGTTGAGGGAAAGCCCGCGGAAACCGCTGCCGGCAAAAGGAACACGCGAGAGAGAACAGAGAAGGGGCCCGAGGAGAGCGGTGCGAACGCTGGAGGGGGGCCCAGTGATTTTCAGAGTGAGGTTCGAGTGTGGTTCTCCGAACTACGGACTGATATTTTGCAAATTAGAGCGGATGTGGTGGCAAGCGTGGATAGTCTGAGAGGGGACATCACGGACCTTGGTAGGAGAGTGGAGGAGGTTGAAGGCCGTGTGGAGGGCCAGGGGGAAAGTCTGGAGTCTATGGAGCACAAAGTACAGCTCCTGCAGCAGCAACATCAAGCGCTTGAGGAGAAAATGGAAGACCTAGAAAATAGGTCCCGCCGGTGTAACCTGCGCTTTCGGGGTGTGCCGGAGGGAGACCCTTATTTGGACTGCCAATCCGTGGTGCAGGCTATCTCCAAGGCCGCACTGGAAAATGCAGGAGTTGCATTAGATGATATGGACTGGCGCATTGTGCGGGCACACAGAGTGGCGGCTGCGGGAGCTGGGCGCGGGAATCGACCAAGAGACATCATTGCCTGCTACCAGGACTTTCAAACAAAAGAAAAGGTGCAGAGAGCAGCCCGGGGGAACGGTGGAGTAAAATGGAACTCCTGTGAGGTGGACATCTACACTGACCTAGCACAGGTTACCCTGCAGAAGAGGCGCATGATGAAAGACATTGTGCTAAAGCTCCGAGAGGAGGGAGTCCGTTATGGGTGGACCTTTCCTTTTGGTTTATCCATTACTTATAAAGGACAAAGCATCCGGGTGAAAACCCGGGAGGAGGCGGTTCAAGCACTTCGGTCAGCGGGTATGACAGGCCTGCAGGGAGAGACTGTGAGCAGCGGTGGCCGACAGGCTGATCGGCCTAAGTGGCAACGGGTAGAGAGCAGGAGGCAGCGAGCCAGAAGACCTGATACAGAAGAGCGGTTGGGGGAAGCCGGAGAGTGAAGGAACTGTATAGCCCCTTCGGGGCCTTGACTGTTCATGGTTTCTGGCCTTGCCTGGAAGCTTAGCCGGGCAGAGATGTGGAATAGGCTGTTAAGCTTTTATTGTGGGGGTGTGGTTTTCTGTTACTGTTGATTTGATGCATATATCTATGTTTCTAATGCTGTTAATTAACGGAGGGAGTTGGAGTAAGGGAGGAGGGGGTGCGTGATGAAGGGTGGGGTAGTGCTGGGGATGAGGAGTGGGTGAGAGTAAGGGGAGGATGTGTGGTTGATAGGTAGGGTGGGAGGGTGTTGGTCAGAACGGGATGGCGGGAGCACTCATTGCCTTGGTGAGGAGGGAGGGAGTTAGGGGAGAAGGGGGGGGAGGGGCAGGGGGAAGGGGGGGTGGTGGGGGGGGAGAGGGTGAGGGTTACTGGAGGGCCTGGTCTATAGAGCATGGAAGGGGGGGGGGGGAGACTGGTTCAGTGGATAGGGTTAAAGTAGTGTCCATGAATGTTCGGGGGTTAAATTCCCTGGTGAAAAGGCAGAGAATGTTTAAGGAAATTAATAGACTTAATGGAGACATTATTTTTGTCCAAGAAACGCACTTGAAAAAATGTGATGAATGGAGAGTGGCACATAAAAAATTTTCAGAGAAATGGTTCGCTTCAAATAAGGTGAACTTGAAAAAGGGGGGGTGGGGATTTTGTTGAGGGGGACGATAGATTACTCTGATTGTGCGGTACATCGGGATAAGGAGGGTAGATACCTTATTGTTAAATTGCGTATTCAGGAACAAATGTTTACACTGATTAATGTGTATGGGCCAAATGTGGGTCATGGGACCTTTTATGATCTGTTGCATGGTGTGGTGGAAAAGGTAGCGGACGGCCACATTATTATGGGGGGGGACTTTAATGTAACCATTGATCCAGCTTTAGATACTTCTTCGGGAAAGGGAATGGGACATGCCAAGGGAAGGAGGACCTTGAAGGCGTTGGGGTGGAGTTTGGGCCTAGTGGATACGTGGAGGGAAGTGAGGGGGAAAGAGAAGGTGTTTACCTTCTATTCCCCAGTGCATCATTCCTTCTCCAGGATAGACATGATATGGGTGTCAAAGACCTTATTGACCAGGGTGGCTGAATGTGAGGTGGGCGATCGGACTTGGTCAGACCATGCACCCATCTGGGTGGCGGTGGAGTTGGGGGGGGGACAGAGGAAGGGCAGGTTGTGGATGTTGAACGAGTCCCTTCTGGATGATGTGGAGGTAGCACAAAAGGTGGGGGTGAAAATTAAACAATACTTAGAGTTTAACGATAGGGATGGGTGTGCGATTGGAACATTGTGGGAATGCTTGAAAGTGGTAATTAGAGGGGATTTGATCTCGGTGGGGGCGTATATGAAAAAACAGAGAGAGCGGAGGAAGGAGGAGCTCCGGGAGAGGCTGCGGGAGTTGGAAAGCTTGGTGTTGCTGCGGGGAGGGCAACAGGGGATGGAGCAAGAGTTAAATAGAGTGTGTAGGGAAATTAATGAATTGGAGTTGGCAGAGATTAAACATGCTCAGGATATACTGAAACAACATTTTTTTGAATTTGGCAATAAGCCCAGTAGATTGCTGGCGCAAAGGTTGAAGCAGCACCGCACTAGAAATCTTATAACTAAAATCCGGGATGACAAAGGGGTAGTGGTGCGGCGAGTGGATTTAATTCAAAAGAGTTTTGTACACTTTTATAAACAGCTATATACGGCAGAGAACACCTCGATGGGGGATGCCCTGGACCACTATTTGCAGATGAGTTTACCCTGCTTGTCAGGGGAGGAGGGAGACCGGCTATCTAGACCCATAGAAGAGGAGGAGGTGGCGGAGGTGATCCGGAGTCTCCCGGCCCACAAGGCGCCGGGGCTCGATGGCTTTACAAATAAGTTTTATAAGGTCTATAGGGATCTGCTTTGTGGGCCGTTGGCGAGATTATTTAATGCCTTTAAAGAGGGGGAGGATATCCCAACAACCTTACGTACCGCGGGGATCACGGTTTTGCCTAAAGAGGGGAAAGACTTAAGTTTGTGTGGCTCTTATAGACCCATCTCTCTCCTAGGCACGGACTTTAAAATTTTCACCAAGATACTGGCAAATCGATTGCTGTGATACATGCCGAGGCTGGTCCATGAAAACCAATCTGGGTTTGTCCCGGGGCGCCATACAGTGGATAACCTGCGGAAGGTGTTGTCTGCAGTGTGGCACGGCAGGAAGG
Source organism: Ichthyophis bannanicus (assembly GCA_033557465.1). Taxonomy (NCBI): domain Eukaryota; kingdom Metazoa; phylum Chordata; class Amphibia; order Gymnophiona; family Ichthyophiidae; genus Ichthyophis; species Ichthyophis bannanicus. The sequence goes on from CM066039.1 coordinate 100,526,312, forward strand.
GTGTTGACCAACTGGTGCTGCTGGCCATCGACGCTGAAAAGGCGTTCGATCGTGTCTCGTGGCCTTTTCTATTTAAAGTGTTAGAAAAAATGGGGATAATGGGTAACTTTTTAACCTGGGTTAAGGCGATCTACTGGCAGCCGATGGCACGGATTCGTATTAATGGGGAGTATTCTGAGTCCTTTGCTCTGCACAGAGGGACACGGCAGGGGTGTCCACTTTCCCCGCTGCTTTTTGTGTTATCTATGGAGCCGCTCTCCCAAAGAGTGCGGGACTGCGTGGAGATTCATGGGGTCAAATGGAAATCAGTGGAAAGCAAGGTTTCTCTTTTTGCTGATGATCTACTGTTTATGCTGACGGAACCGCAAGCTTCCCTGGGGGCGCTACAGGGGGTCCTACGGGAATACGGTGCTTATTCGGGCTTCAAGGTTAATGAAACAAAATCGGAGATTTTGAATATTTCGGCGGGAAGAGAGGAGCAAAGGCAGCTTAAGGCTTCATTTCCTTTTTGCTAGGCGAAGTCTAGTATTCGATATTTGGGGATTTATTTGACGACCCGGGAATCTGATCTGTTTAAGGAAAATTATGTGCGGGTTGAGAGGGCCATCCAAAAAGATTTGGCGGAGTGGAAATATAAGCATCTATCATGGATGGGGAGGATCGCGGCTATCAAAATGGTGGCATTGCCTAAATGGCTGTACCTTTTTATGAACCTTCCTATTGGACTACCCAAAAGTTACATTGCCCGATTGCAGAGGATTATCATGACTTTTGTGGGAGGGGGGAAGAACGCCAGAGTGGCCGCCCGCATTTTGATGGAGAGAAGGGAGCGGGGCGGGTTGGCGGTCCCGAATTTGTTGAAATATTGGGAGGCGGCACAAATGTGCGCTGTTGTGGAATGGCAGGCGGAAGAACCAAAGGAGTGGGTGGGTATGGAAGCGGAGGAACTGGGGGAGGGGTGTTTGGGGGACTGGGTCTGGAGACCGCAGATGGGTTCTGGAGGATATCTGGGCCGTAACCCCTATGTATTGGGCTCCCTGAGGGTTTGGAATAAATGGAGACGTATCTGGCTGGGGGAACATGGGCTATCCCGGCTGCTGCCGATTCAAGGGAATCCAGATTTTAGGCCAGCCATGGGGAAATCTACTTTTGACAGTTGGACACATAATGGCTTGTGTAGGGTGGGCCAATTGTTGGCGGAGAGACAAGTGAAGACCTTTGAGGCGGTCGCACGGGAGTACAAGCTGGATGGGAGAGCGATTTTTGGTTATATGCAGCTGCGACACTATCTCCAGCAGAAGGTGATCCCGCACTTAACCTCAGATCTTAATGAAGTTGAGCGCTTTTTTCTGGGGGGGCAATCGAAACGAGCTTTAGCTACTTTTTACCAGTTAATGGTAAGCGATAGGCGAGTTGAGAATTACCAAAAGGCGTGGGTGACGGAGCTGGGGCTGCAGTGGGAGGATGCTGTATGGGACCAGATTTATGTGAGTAGATATAAAGGTATTCTCGCTACCAACCTTTTAGAAAATAACTATAAAGTTTTATATAGGTGGCACCTCACTCCGGCTCGGCTGCATCAGATGCACGCTCATATATCGGAGCTGTGCTGGAGGAACTTTGGGGGACGGGGCACGTACTTGCATATTTGGTGGGAGTGTGGGGCGATGCAATTAGCATGGGGGGCTGTGATGGGGTTGCTGGGGGGATATAGGGACGATCCTTGGGTTCTCGCCCGGAGACAGTACTCCTGGGGGTTGAGATCCCCGAGTTAACCAAGGTGGAGGGGATGTTTGTAAATCTGGGGTGTGTAGCCATGCGGATTCTCATAGCTAGGAAGTGGAAACAAGTCGCTGTGCCCTCCATATCTGAATTTAAGGGTATGTTATCTCAGATTTATTTGATGAGTAACCTAACAGCACAGAAGAAGGGTAATCTCACCACTTTCCGGAGGGTTTGGGGAAAATACATTCAATGGACAGAGTTGGAGGAGAGCATAGGATGTGACTGAACCGTTAATGCTAATGGAGTAAGCGGGGGAGGGCTGAGGGGGGGGGGGGGAGGACGGGGATATTTAGTGATGTTTTAAAACATGCATATTGTGGTCCTCGAATTTGTGTTTACTGTTGTTGTGTGGTGTGTTTTGTTGATGGACTTCTGCATGGTTGAAAATAAATAAATATAAATTAAAAAACAAAACAAAAACTGGCGTCGAGGCCGGTGCCTCCCACATGCGGAAGAGCAACCGTTCCAGCATCGGAGGAACCGGTACAGTAAAGGCCTCCTTGGGAAGAGAGTCATACTGCAGGGCCTCGAGCTCCTCGGCTCGAGGCTCCTCCTCGGGGTCCGCGGGGAAGGCCAAGACCTTGGCGATGTCCAGCACGAAGTCCGAGAACCAGGTGTCCTCCGGGGGGGGGGACTGTCTCCGAGGTTCAGACTCCAGTGAGTCCGAAGGGACACACCGGGTCCGAAAAGTGTCTTGGGACTCCTCGTCCTCCGTTTCCCAGCCCGACCCCTTGGAGGAGGAATCGAGCGGCTCTGGTCGGGCAGGCATCGATGCCATCCGCCCCGACGCCGAGGTACCGGCGTCGATGACCTCGGTCCCGAACGGGAGGCCGAGGGAGACCTTGGCCGAGGATTGACTCAAGAGCGCATGGACTCGAGGATCAGCTCGGCCTCCGGGGTCGACTTGGACGTCGATGTCCTGGTGGTTGGGGCAGATGCACCGGTGAGACCGGCGATCAGTGCCCGCTGCTGTTCCATGAAGGCAGCCAAGCTGCTCTCCAAGGCCGTCAACCTGAGTCCGAGCTCAGGAGACTCAGCAGCCCCCGACTCGGGCCCCTACAGTGTCGGGCCTGATGTCGGCTCCCCCGGAGGAGAGTCCATGAGGACGACAGTACTTACGTGACTCGAGGACTCCGTCTCTACTCGAGGTTGTTTAGCAGGCCTCTCCGACTCCGAAGACCTGGGACGGCGTTCGGGGCTATGCAACTTGGCCCTCGAGGAGCCAAGTGCGTCCACTGACGCCGCCCTCATGGGTTTCTTCTTCCTACGGTGCTCCCGCGAGGGAGACCCCCTCTCAGAGGAACCCCAGCGATGCTTGGGACCGGAGTCCCGAGACGTCGAGGCCTCTGACGAAGTCCAGGCCCGGCCAGACGCGGAGTCAGAGAAGATTCTTTCCTTCTGGTGCTGATGGCTCCTCAACGCCTTTGAGGACATTTTCCCACACGGACCGCAGATCAGCTTGTCATGATCGGGTCTGAGGCAGCGGAGGCAGCAGTCATGTGTGTCGGTGAGAGACATCAGTTTCGTACACCGATCTCACTTTTTAAACCCGCTGGCAGCCATCGGGGGAAAAAGGACCCCTGCAAGGTCAAAAGACAGGGCTGCCAGGGAAAAAGAGAAAAATGGCGCGAACGCTAGTCACAAAGGACAAAAACCAAAAAATAAAGTCCGGGCTCGATACCGGTGTACCGGGCCCAGGCGGGAAAGGGATACTGGCGTCGAACCGAAGAAAAACACGGATCCACGCAGAAAATCAACTTTTTTCTCGGGTGAAAACGAAACACGTCCGTCGGGCTCCGCAGAAAAAAGAAGACTGAGCAAGATGGCACCCTTGGCCCCTGCAAGGTCAAAAGACAGGGCTGCCAGTGAAAAAAGAAAAAATGGCACGAACGCTAGTCACTAAGGACAAAAACCGAAAAAGAGATCCGGGCTCGATACCGACGTATCGGGCCCAGGCGGGAAAGGGAAACCGGCGTCGAATCGAAGAAAAACAGGTTAACGCAGAGAAAATCAACTTCTTCCTCGGGTGAAACGAATATACATCTGTCGGGCTCCGCGGAAAAAAGAAGACTGAGCAAGATGGCACCCTTGGGCGGGAAGGGGACCGCGCATGCGCGCTGCATTCCCAAAGGCTTTCTATGAAAGCTGGGGAAATGCTCCGCACAAGGGCTCCGTCGGCGCTGACGTCACCCATATGTGAGGACTGACTTCCTGCTTGGTCCTGGAGAAAACTATTGACAAAGTAGACCTACCGGAGCAACAATTAAGTAGTTAACACACTACTAACCCAATGAAACACCAACTCTCAAACCATAACCTTTTTTTTTTTCCAAAAAGGAGAAATTACTCCCCCTTCCATACTACCTTTAATCAGAAAACCTCAGGCCTGTCCTCCTCCTCAAGAGAGGCAAGTGACCCAAGATATAGATATATATAGATATAGATATATCCCCCCCATGACTAGAAACGTTTATACGCTTACCTGTTACCGCCAATGTGCTTCAGGCACTAGCTCACAGATATCATGGAGAGATACCGGATTAGACTGGAGTTCCTCAAGGAACAACAATTAGCAGGTAAGTCTAATTTCACCTTCCTTATCGTCCCTCCAGTCTAGTCCGGAAACCTCTGGGTATGTAACAGAGCAGTGAAATAAATCAACAGGAGGGACCTGCCAGAATAGCCTGAAGCACTGCTGATCCAAAACTGGCATCCCGTTCTGCCTGAACATCCAGGCAGTAGTGCTGAACAAAGGAATTGAAGGAAGACCAGGTAGCTGCCTTACAAATATCCACCGCTGGCACGAACTGGCACTCAGCCCAAGATGCCGCCTGCGGCCTGGTGGAATGTGCTCTTAGCTCTTCCAGAACCACCTTACCCTTCAAAATGGGTTCAAATCCCACTAGAGGACAGCAACCTTGGGCCAGAAGGACTGGGGTTTCTAGTCCCACAGGTGCTCCTTGTGGTCTTGGGCAAGCCACTTAACCCTCCATAGCCCATATTCCCTGTAAAATAGTTATCTCCAAGTTATAATGCCCTGTTCAATGTAATTTCAGTTTGTTCAATGTAAACCGCACTGATGCAGAATAGCACGGTATATAAGAGAATGTAAATAAATAAATAAATAACACATGTGGACGCGATGGCCTCCTTCATCCACCTGGCAATGGAAGCTTTTGATGCTGCCTCCTCTTTCTTTGGTCCTCCAAACAAGATGAACAGCCTATCGAACCTGCGGAAACCCTCCGTCCTCCGGATATACTTCTTCAATGCTCTCCGAACATCCATGAGATGTATTCGTTCGTCAACAGTACCCCTCAATTTCTTGGAGTAAACTGGCAATGTCACTACCTGATTTACGTGAAAATCCGACACTACCTTGGGCAAAAAGGACGGCACGGGTCTCAACACCACCTTTGAATCATAAAAGGATAAGAAATGCTGCTTACATGATAAAGCTTGTAACTCAGAGATTCTCCTAGCTGAACAAATAGCTACCAGGAACACTACCTTCAGAGTAAGATCATTTAAAGCTGCTTTCGACAGAGGCTCAAACGGTGCACCCCACAAGGCCTCTAGCACGAAAGGGAGATTCCACTTCGGTACTACCTGTCTACGCGGTGGCCGTAAGAGCGAAACCGCTCTTAAAAACCTCTTGACATCTGAATGACTACCTAAACTCTGCCCTGCTATCTTTCCTCTATAACAGGACAGCGCTGCCACTTGCACCTGCAAGGAAGCTGCCACTAAGCCCTTATCCAGACCATCCTGCAAAAAGGCCAGTACCCTCGGAATCGACACGCTTAATGCTTCGACCTGTCTATCTACACACCATGCCTCAAACACTCTCCAGATGCGAATATATGCTAGAGAAGTAGATCTCTTCCTCACTCTCAACAAAGTAGCAATCACTGATGTATAATAGCCCTTCTTTTTTAACCTAGCCCTCTCAATAGCCAAGCCGTAAGTGAGAACCGATCCACTTGCGGCATGAGGACCCTGAGACAAAAGATCCGTCCGAACTGGGAGTCGCCAAGGCTTCGCTACCAAGAGTCTCCTCAGATCCGTGTACCACGGCCACCTTGGCCAATCTGGCGCTATCAGAATCACTTGCCCTTTGTGCTGCTCTATGCGTTGCAGTACCCTTCCGATTAGTACCAAAGGCGGAAACACGTACAGGAGCCATCGTTCCAGCCACACCTGTATGAGAGCATCCAGGCCTTCCGACATCCTTTCTCTTCTCCTGCTGAAGAAACGGCTTGCCTTTGCCGAGTGAAATGTTGCCATGACATCCATTACCGGTGTTCCCCAATGTCTCACCACCATCTCGAACACCTCCTGATGGAGGACCCACTCCCCCGGGTCCACCTTTACTTGACTTAAGAAGTCGACCTCTACATTGTCCACCCCTGCCACATGAGCCGCTGACAACGCCAGAAGATGCACCTCGGCCCAATCGAACAAGTGTTCGGCCTCGGCTTCCATCGGGACACTGCTGGTCCCTCCTTGGTGATTGATATAAGCCACCGCCGTCGCGTTGTCGGAAAACACCTGAACGGCCGTGCCGTGAAGATAAGGTTGAAACTCCAGCAATGCTAGCGTAACCGCTCTCAACTCCAAACTGTTGATTGACCAGACCTTTTCCTGCTCGGTCCACTGACCCTGAGCGAACCTTCCTTGGAAATGAGCTCCCCAGCCTGCAAGACTGGCATCCGTCATCAGTGGAACCCAACACGGCGCTTCCAGCGGCATCCCCTTCTCTAGGCATCCTGTCTTAACCACCACTGAAGAGCTGTCCGCGTCTCTGGTAGACATGGCAGCCTCCATGATAGAGGATTGACCTGATGAGACCAACGCCCGAGCTACGCCCTCATGTGCGCTCTGGCCCAAGGAACCATCTCCAGAGTCGCCGCCATGGCCCCGAGTACTGCAAATAATGCCACGCTGTGGGCATCGCTCTGCTCAGAAACTGCCTGATCAGCCTGCACAACCCCTCCGCTCGTTGCGCTGGCAGAAACACTCTTCCCGAGTTCGTATCGAACTGAGCTCCCAAGTATTCTAGTCGTTGTGACGGCTCCAACTTGCTCTTTGACATATTGACCACGCAAACGAGACTCTGTAGAAACCCTACTACTCTGGCCGTGGCCAATTTGCTTTCTGCTTTTGACTTCGCTCGGATCAACCAATCGTCTAGATAAGGGTGCACCAGCACCCCTTCCTTTTGTAACGCCGCCGCCACTATGACCATCACCTTGGTGAATGTCCACGGAGCGGTAGCCAGACCGAACGGTAGGGCCCGAAACTGAAAATGTCCTAGAGGAACCGCAAATCTGAGAAACTTCTGATGTTCCTGTCTGATAGGAATATGTAAGTACACTTCTGATAGGTCGAGGGAAGTAAGAAACTCTCCCTTCCTTACTGCCACTATCACCGACCTCAGAGTTTCCATACGAAAATGAGGCAGCAATTTACTCTTTTGAGGTCTAAAATTGGCCAAAAGGACCCTTCTTTTTTCGGGACTACAAAATAAATGGAGTATTGACCGAAACCGCACTGGTCTGGAGGTACCGGTACCACTGCGTTGAGACTGAGCATACTCTCCACCATCTCTCTCACCGCTGCGCATTTTGCCGGCGCCTTGCATGGCGACCGAACCAAGGAATCTGTTACCGGCCGCTGTAACTCTAATGCGCAACCTTCCCGAATGACCTCCAGCACCCACCGGTCTGACATAATTTGGACCCAGGCAGTGTAAAAATCCTGTAGCCGACCTCCTATGGGCACCAGATCTTCCTGGGTCCTCCTGACTTCATTGTGACTTTCGCAGATTCGTGGAGGAGGAAGATGCTCCAAAACCTCTGCCCCCTCCCCGAAAACCACAAAATCCCTGGCTTCTATTGGCAAAATGCCCCCTCTGTATCCGATTGAACCATGGGAAACGAAACTGACGAAACTCCCTCTGCTGTCCCTTGCCCGTGGGAGTCAACCGCCCCTGTTTCTGCTTGTCCTCAGGAAGTCTACAGCCTTTGGACTCCCTGAGATCCTTTACCAGCTTGTCCAGATCCTCTCCAAACAAGTGCTTACCCCAATGGAAGCTTACTGAGCCGAGACTTAGAAGAGCCATCCGATGCCCAGTTGCGCAGCCAAAGGTACCTCCGAGCTGCTACCACCAATGCCATACTCTTCGACAACCCTTGAATGAAGTCATAATGTATATCCACCAGGTAAGCTGTACCTGATTCCAATTGTGCTGGGCCTCCGCTGTCTTCTCCTTGCTCATCCTTAATCCTCTGCGACCATCGGAGACAGCCTCTCGCTACCCATGCTCCACAAATAGCCGCTTGAATAGATAGAGCATTAACGTCGTACACCTGTTTCAACAAGGTATCTAGTTTCCTATCATTGGTGTCTTTGAGCGCTGCCCTCTACTGGAATAGTAGTTTTCCTAGTAACCGCCGAGACGGCGGCATCAAACTTAGGAGACTTAAACAAATCCTTATCCTAATCCACCAGCGGGTAAAGCGATCCCATCACTCTGGATCCCTTCAAAGCTACCTCTGGCATGTCCCACTCTTCTTGGATCATCACTCTCAGCATTTGTGCACAGGAAATGCTCTCTGATTTTTCCGAAAAACCTGTAGCAATGGATCTTCCAGGGTAGTATCTTCCGCAGGACCCGGGACCGACATATTAAGCACCTTTAACGTCTCCGCAATGAGGGCCGGCAACTCGTCCCTCCGGAACAGGCGAACCATTCTAGCCTGGTCTTCCTTGTCCGTGATCTCTCCTTCCTCCACCTCATCGTCCAAGTCCTCGTCAGGGTCTCCCTCATCGGAATGAAGCCCCTCCGAGGCCACAGACTGATCCTTCTGTTCCTTTTCTATCCTGGCTCTCTTTGCCAGGCTGCCTGCGGCTCCTACACCGAGCGGGGTTCCAGGTCTTTTCTCTCCTTGCTCACCGACTTTAGACCCAGTGGACAGGCCCTCCTGCCGTCCCCCAAAAGCCTGCTGAATAAGCGCCACAAACTCCGGAGAAAATACTGCCACCAGGCCCCGTGTCAAGGACGGCTGAGGTGTAGGCAGATCTGGCGCCCGACCCGGGAACTCCTGAGAAACTGAATCCTGCCACGCTATTAGGGCTCCCTGCGACTCAGCTGCCCCCTCCAAGGTTTGTTCCATGGCTTCCGCCTCTTGAACATAGCCTCTACAGACCCCTGCTTCAGATACTGTTCCCCTTCTAGATCCGCAGACTACACACTGCGGCCTAGTCGGCATTCCGCCTGAGCAGGTAAATGAGATGTCTCTCCTGACAGAAAGAATCTCTCTTTTTTTTTTTTAAATCAAGGTCACTGAAGTGAAGAGCTCTGAATCAGAAAATATAACCTATACGCTAAAACAAAGCTCCCCCCCCCCAAGCAAGGCACCTCAGCCGGCCTGAGGCAGCCCCAGCTGATTCCCGCTCTGCTGCCACGCGGCTAGGCCCACCGCCGCGAACGCGGCTCGTGCTCCTTTCACCCCGCTCTCTTTCAGCGTTTGGCCACCTGTCCCGCCTAATTCCTGTCCTTATCGCACAGCTCCTGCTCAACCGGGCTGTCTGCAATACAGCGCCGGGAGCCGGAATTTACAGGAACGATGAGGGGGAGCGAGATCCGTGTCCGTCAGCCTGCACGTCGCCGCATGCTCCACAGCGCTATCAGGCAATACCTCTGAACACGATGGCTGACTCCCTGCCACTCCGGTTCCTCACCCTTTGCAACGGGATCGGGAACCAAAGCCCTGCTGCCACCGTGGAGAGCTTCTGCTGCAATTATCGGTATGGCAACGATCACGGGCAGGAGAGAGGAAGAGAGGGGGGAGGAGGAGGAAAGGCCTCAGCTCAGCTTTAAAGGCAGATACCCCCTTAAATTAAAACTTTATTTTTTGTATAACTGTCCTCTATTTTCTTTTTCAGTCCTAAACCCTATTCCTTAATTGTTCCTCCAAACTGAGCCTGGACCTCCAGGCTCACCCATCCTCCAGCTGCTTGGAGACTGAGGTAACTGGTTTGAGGAGGCGGATCCGGTGAGGATATACCAGTGTCATCAGAAAAGGATGACGTTTCTCAGTCTCCAAGCTGCTGTGGGAGGAGCACAACCCAGAGGTTTACAGACTAGACTGGAGGGACAATAAGGAACAGTATAATTTGTAGCAGGTTTATTATTATTACTAAGCATTTATAAAATGCTGCAACATATGAAGCGCTGTACAAACTTAAAAAGAGACAGTCCCTGCCCGTTAGAGCTCACAATCTAGTTAAGACAAAATATGAAATAGATTAGATAATACAAAAAACAAATTAACAAGACAAGAACAAATGTTTATGGAGAGAACAAGAAAGGACGAATTAGGAACAAAAAGCAATAGTGAAGAAATGGGATTTCAATTTGGATTTGAAGATGGCCAGGGAGGAGGCTTGGCGGACAGAGACAGGTAGAGTAATCCAGGAAAAGGGTGCAGCCAGTTGAAAGGAGCGAAGTCTAGAATTAGCAGTACGAGTAAAGGGCTACCAATCAATGGGAGAATCACCTTCAAAACCCTTCTATTAGCTTTCAAAGCAATCAAAGGTATTTCAGCCTCCTCACTCACTCATCTTATCCACTTTGTCCCTCCCAACAGATCCAGAAGATCAACAGCTGTAAACTTGCTTGCAATACCAAAGGCTTCGACAAAGTACAACTTGTCAACCACAAACAGGACTTTCAGCTGTTACGTACCCAAATGCTGGAATGCTCTACCCCCTGACATTAGGGCCATAGCCAGCCTACATCAGTTCAGGAAGGCCCTCAAAACCCACTTGTTCCTCCAACACTTACCTGACAGCAATTGATCCTAGACATACCCTCCAGGAATTGACCCAATTTAGTTAGAAAAGACCTACATGCATTATCTGACTTTTATCTATCCTTCCAATGTAAATAGATTATGTATATAGTTAACCCTGTTTTCCAAGTTTATACTCCTGTTCGATGTAAACCTGACAGCTTGTTGTTATGGTCGTTAAGTTATAATGTAAACCGCACTGATGCTAAATAGCGCGGTATATAAGAAATTGTAATAATAAATAAATAATAAATAAACAAAGACAATTAAATGAGCGGAGTAGGCGAGAGGGGGTGTAGGTAGAGATGAGGGATGAAAGGTACTGAGGGGCAGAAGAATGAATACATTTGCAGGTTAGAAGGAGGAGTTTGAACTGGATACGGAAGCGGATGGGGAGCCAGTGAAGTGACATGAGGAGAGGAGTAATGTGAGAAAAACGAGACTGATGGAAAATCAGACGAGCTGCAGAATGTTGAATAGACTGGAGAGAAAAGAGGTGGTTAGCAGGGAGGCCAGCAAGGAGAAGGTTACAGTAATCAAGGCGGGAGGTGATTAAAGAGTGGACAATCAGTTTAGTAGTGTTATCAGAAAGAAAGGGGCGAATTTTGGAGATACTGTAAAGAAAGAAATGCATGTTTTAGCGATGTTTTGGATATGTAAAGAGAAGGCGAGAGATGAGTCAAAGATAACACCAAGGTTCCGTGCCGAAGAGACAGGAAGGATAACAGAGTTATCCACAAAGATTGAGAAAAGGGAAGGAGGAGGGGAGGCATTAGGGGGAAAGTCAAGGAGTTCAGTTTTGGCCATGTTCAGCTTCAAGCGGCGATAGGACATCCAGGAAGCAATGTCAGAGAGGCAGACCGAGATCTTAGCTTGAATTTCAGGAGAGATAACAGGCATAGAGAGGTAGATTTGAGAGTCATCAGCAAAGCGATGATAGTGAAAGCCATGGGAAGAGATAAGGGCACCAAGGGATTGGGTATAGAGAGAAAAGAGGAGGGGACCTAAGACAGAACCTTGAGGTACACCACCAGGTAAAGGGGTAGAAGAGGAGGAGGAGCCACCGAAGTACACACTGAAAGAGCGGTGGGAGAGATAGGAGGAGAACCAAGAAAGTACAGAGCCTTTGAAACCGAGTGAAGACAGGGTGATAAGAAGAAGATTGTGGTCAATAGTGTCAAAGGCAGTAGAGAGATCCAGAAGAATGAGGACAGAATAAAAGCCTTTGGACTTACCAAAGTCGCCAATGATTTGTTTCTGGCTAAGAGCAGTTTCGGTAGAATGTAGGGGACGGAAACCGGATTGTAAAGGATCTAGGAGGGCATGAGAGGAAAGGAAGTCAAGACAGCAGTGGTAGACAGCATGCTCAAGTAATTTAGAAATAAAGGGAAGGAGAGAGATGGGACGGTAGATAGAAGGACAGGTGGGATCGAGTGAAGGTTTCTTGAGGAGGGGTGTGACAATAGCATGCTTGAAGTCAGAAGGGAAGGTAGCGGTGGAGAGCGATAGGTTGAGAATATGAGTGATGGAGGGGACGATAGTGGAAGAAATGGAGCTAAGGAGGTGGGTGGGCATAGGATCAGAAGGGCAGGTAGTCAGCTTAGAGGAAGAAAGGAGGAGTGTTGTTTCATCATCCGAGACCAGAGGGAAGGAAGAACGGGAAGCAGAAGTAAGGGGGGAGAGTTGGGAAAAAGGGGGGAGGAAGGGATGGTAGTGAAGTGGAGGGTAATTTTATGGATTTTGTCATGGAAGTACTGTGCCAAGGTTTGGGCAGGAAGGGAGGTAGGAGTCAGAGGTGGGGGCACACTGAGGAGAGAATTGAGTGTATAAAAGAGACGACGAGGATTAGAGACAAGAAAGTTAGTCAGATTGGTGAAGTAGATTTGTTTGGCAAGTGCAATAGCTGATTGAAAGGAGAAGAGCATGAATTTAAAGTGGAGAAAGTCAGCATGAGAGCGAGATTTGAGCCAGGCACGCTCAGCAGAGCGGGCACAGGAGCGCAAATAGCAGGCAAAAGGAGAGAGCCAAGGCTGTGGAGGGGTACGCCTAACAGGACATGAGATGAGGGGAACAAGAGAATCCAAAGCAGAAGAGAGTACAGCATTATAGGAGGTCACAGCCTCTTCAATAGAATTAGAAGAAAGAGTGGATGAAAGGGGTGAGGAAATAGTGGAGGAGAGAGCTAAGGGATCAATAGCAAGAAGGTTTCTAAATAGATTAGAGGAAACAGGACGAGGCTGAGGTGGAGGATGATGAATAATAAGACTTAAAAGGTGGTGGTCAGATAAAGGAAGGACAGAGTTAGAGAAGTTGGAGGGTGAGCAGTTAGAGAAGAAAATTAGGTCAAGGCAATGACCATGTTGGTGAGTAGAAGCAGTGGAAGAGAGTTGAAGGTTATACGAGGAGGAAAGAGAGAGGTAAGAGAGAGGAGTTTTAGAACATGGGGATTGGAGGGGTCATCAACATGTATGTTAAAGTCGCCGAGAATAAGGGTGGGGGAGGAGGGGTGAAGAAAGGTAGACAGACAAGAATTAAAGTCAGAAAGAAAAGTGGAAATAGAATTATCAGGAGGATGGTAGAGAACAGCTACTCGGAGTGGGAGAGGAGCAAAGAGGCGGATCGAGTGGAGTTCAAAAGAGAGAGAGGAATGAGAATGATGTAGGATGAGAGACTGGAAATTACAAGAGGGAGACAGAAGAAGCCCAATACCCCACCACGGCCAGTAGACCGAGGAGAGTGGGAGAACTGGTAGCCCCCATGACAAAGAGCAGCAATGGAGGCATTGTCTTTAGGAAGAAGCTAGGTCTCAGATAAGGCAAGGAGGTGAAAAGAGCGGGAAATAAAAAAGGTCATGTACAAAGGCAAGTTTATTAGAGATAGAGTGAACACTCCATAAGGCACAGGAAAAGGGAAAAGCAGACGGGGAGAGGAGAGGAATTTGAATAAGGTTAGAAGGATTGCGAAAAGGCCTAGTTCTAATATGAGAGAGATGTTTAGGGAGGGTAGGAAACCTCAAAGAGTGAGAGGTAGATTTAGGGAGACCAGAATTGGGGAAGACTGAAGGGAAATTGGCTGATAGGTATGTCTAGTATGGCTGCATCCTTGCCTGAGGCTGTAATACATTATGATGGCATGGAAAAAACATGTGGGCTAAGGAATGAGTACCCAGAGCCCAGCACAACAAGAGTAAAGACAGGGGGAACCATATTCCGAGCAGAAGTGCACAGAAAATGGACCCAGCTAAGAAAAGCTAAGAAAAGACAAGTCAGGCCTGAACAGATTGAACAGGCCTGAGCAAGTTGGGCAAGCCTGGACAAGTTAAAGAGGCCAAACAAAGCTGGTGATACAAAGTGCTCATGAGCCCTGAAGACTACAGTGCTGAAAACTACAGTGATTAATGAAAGAAAAGGAATGGCAGGGTGTAGCCAGAATGACTCAACACTAGCCAGAATAAAAGCCATTAATATGCTAATAAGGGTGGATCCCATGGAAAGAGCCTTTATCCCAAAGGAAAGAGGCCTCTGCAGACTTTTTGCACACGGCCCTCCTTTATCCCAAAGGAAAGAGGCCTCTGCAGGCCCTACAGCCTTTTACAGACAGTACAGCAACCTTTGCACACGGAACAAAACTTTTGTGCAGGAGTTGCTACAGAGGGTATAGGGTATATAAGGATGCAATTACAGAGCTCAGGGCGGCCTTCTCTGTCTCATCACTGTGGAGATAGGGAACGCTGCCTGTACTCAGATCCCTCAGATAGACACTTGTGTATCTGTGCTTACAGCTTTTTGCTTGTACCAAATAAAAGAGTTATTTTTGCTGACAAATAATTGTGATCTGAGTTCTTTTATTTTCCTGGTGTACGACTCCCATGTGCCCAGGCAATTGGTAATATTGGTGATATTTGAGGAACATTTGTGGGGAAACCAGGCCCACAAGACGTAGATCAGGTTAGCCAAGTTGCGTAGTGGCCTCATCAAGTTGGAGAATACATTTAACAGTAACTTAACTTAGGAATACATTGTTAGCATTTAGGTAATCGTGGGAAGGTGCTTAGGGTGAGGGTGGGGAGGAGAGTCAACGTGACGGGGAGAGAGGAGAGGGAATACGGGGACAGGGACTGAGGAACTGATTGTTGGTTAGCTCTGTGATGTTGTCTGAGAAGTAGTCTTTGAATATATGAGTCTTGAGGGCTTTTCTGATAGATGTTATGTCCTTTGAGGCCTGAAGCTTGTCAGGGATAGAGTTCCATAAAGAGGGAGCAAATAGGGAGCTCTTTTTGATGTGGTGGAATTGGTTTTGGTGTATAGTGTTGGTATATTTAGCGTGTTCTGGGAGCCAGTTCATCTCTTTCTGTTGTTAGGTGTCTCTTGTAATAGTGATGTCAGGTGTGGCAAAGATAGGTTATTGAGGACTTTAAAGGTTGTGAGGATGGCTTTGCATTTTATACGTTCAGTTACGGGTAGCCAGTGTAGCTGTTTCAGCAGAGGGGTTATATGTTCTGTTCTGTGTGTGTTGCAGAGAGATCATGCTGCTGTGTAGAGAGCAAGTTGGATCGGGCTGTTTTTGGTAAGCCTTGGAGGATAATATTACAGTAGTCAATGTGTAGAAAGACTGCTGCTTGGAGAATTGATTGAAAGTCCTGGTGGGTTAGGAGAGGTTTGAGGTGCTGGACTGTTTTGAGCTTGAAGTATATGTTCTTTGTGATGTTCCTTATGGGCTCGATTCCATCCTGGTCATTGATCCCCTCTGTTTGACTGATCTGAACCGGACATACAGAGCGTATCGCAATTTTGATCCCACGGAGCACATCTAGCCGCACGGAATCAGAACTGCGAACAGTTCCACATGTGCAGGCCAGGACTGCGATTCAGTCCGACCTGCCTGTTCAGGACTGTTCGTGGCTAACATTGTCAAGGTTCTTCAATGGAGCCGTGGCGCCATGTTGCCATGCACTGCAGCTCCATTGAAGAGCCGTGATGCCAGCCACCGAACTGCAGGACCTCATTCCCCGCAGCCCAACTCGGCTTCCAAAGGCCAGGGTTGGGCTGCCGGGATTGCCTTCAGGCCTCCCCTGCCCACTGCAAGCCCGGGCCTGCCGCAAATTGACATAGAGGTGGAATAACTTCCCCATATAAGTCGCCGGCCCTGGAAGTACAGGGCTGACATTAGAATTGGCCCTGTATGACTAGGGCTGGTGACTGCAAGGGTGTTGAAAGAACTGAAATATGAGACTGTAGACCTGCTATTAGTAATCTGTGAACTATCATTAAAATAATCTATAATACCTGAAGATTGGAGGATGGCAAACGTAACACCAATTTTTAAAAAGGGTTCCAGGGGTAATCTGGGAAACTACAGACCAGCGAGCCTGGCATCAGTACCGGGAAAAATGGTAGAAACCATCATAAAGAATAAAATTATTCATCATGTAGATAGTCATGGCCTAATGGGAGACAGCCAACATGGCTTTAGACAAGGAAGATCTTGTCTTACTAAACTGTTATGTTTTTTTGAAGGTGTGAATAAACAGGTGGACAAAGTTGAGTCGGCTGATATAGTGTATCTGGACTTTCAGAAAGCCTTTGACAAGGTCCCTCATCAGAGACATTTGGCAAAACTAAAGAGTCATGGGATAGGAGGCAGTGTACTACTGTGGATCAGGAACTGGTTAAAAGAAAGAAAGCAGAGGATTGGGCTAAATGGCCAATTTTCCCAATGGAGAAAGGTGAATAGTGGTGTACCCCAGGGATCTGTGCTGGGTCCGCTGCTTTTTGACATATTCATAAATGACCTGGAAAGTGGAATAACGAGTGAGGTTATCAGATTTAAAGATGACACAAAACTATTTAAAGTTGTTAAAACCCAAGAGGATTGTGGAAAGGTGCAAGAGGATCTTGATAAATTGGAAGACTGGGCATCAAAATGGCAGATGAAATTTAATGTGGACAAGTGCAAAGTTATGCACCAAGGGAAGAACAACCCAAACACGATGCAAGGGTCCACATTAGGAACCACCACCCAGGATAAAGATTTAGGCGTCATTGTGGATAACATGTTAAAACCCTCGGCCCAGTGTGCAGCGGCGGCCAAGGGAGCAAATAGAATGCTAGGTATCATAAGGAAAGGAATGGATAATAAAACAAAAGATATTATAATGCCTCTATATCGTTCCATGGTGAGACCGCACCTTGAATATTGTGTGCAATTCTGGTCGCCGTAATTTAAAAAGGATATAGCGTTATTAGAAAAGGTTCAGAGAAGAGCCACCAAAATGGTAAAGGGGATGGAAGGATACTCCTATGAAGAAAGGCTAAAAAGGTTAGGGCTCTTTAACCCTTTCCAGGCCGAGCCCAAAACTCTCGGGATCCAAAATTCTGACTAAATATTCCTGTCAAATGGTATATAATACATGACCATATCAGAAGGAAAATCACTATTAGAACATATTGAATAAGACGGGTACAATTTTCCTGAAATATGCAAAAATTAACCCGGCTGCAGAATGTGGATTAAAATTTTAAAGTAGGCCTTCAAAGAGTTAACC
The DNA here is from genome assembly GCA_033557465.1 of Ichthyophis bannanicus. Classification (NCBI taxonomy): domain Eukaryota; kingdom Metazoa; phylum Chordata; class Amphibia; order Gymnophiona; family Ichthyophiidae; genus Ichthyophis; species Ichthyophis bannanicus. The sequence goes on from CM066039.1 coordinate 100,543,499, forward strand.
TGGAAAAGAGACGGCTGAGGGGAGATATGATAGAAGTCTATAAATTAATGAACGGAGTGGAACGGGTAAACGTAGATCGATTGTTTACCTTATCAGAATATAGAAAGACTAGGGGACATAGAAACATAGAAATGCTTTTTTGAATTCAGTTACTGTCCTCATCTCTAGCACCTCCACTGGGAGACTATTCCACGGATCCACTACTCTTTCTGTAAAGACGTGCAATGAAGCTACCGGGTAAACTATTTAAGACTAATAAAAGAAAATATTTTTTCACTCAACGTGTAATCAAACTCCGGAATTTGTTACTGGAGGATGTAGTAAAGGCTGTTAGTGTAGCTGGGTTTAAAAAAGGTTTGGACAAGTTCCTGGAGGAAAGGTCCATAAACCATTATTAAGAAGGGACCCAGGATATCAATGCTTGACCTAGTACAAGCATTGCAGAACCTGTGTCTTTTGGGGAAACTGCTAGGTACGTATGACCTAGATTGGCCACTGTTGGAAACAGGATACTGGGCTTGATGGACCTTGGTCTGACCCAGTATGGCATATCTTATGTTCTTATGGCATTTGGTGTCACATGTACCGTGGATGCCATGTGGCCCAGGAGCCGCAGGAAGTGCCTGGCAGAGATCTGAGAATTGCTTTGGAACTGGTTGGCCAAGTCCATCAGTCTGTGAGCCCTGTCCTCAGGCAAATAAGCTCTTGCCTGCAGGGTGTCTAATCTTGCCCCTATAAACTCTAGGTTCTGTGAGGGGAGCAAAGTGGACTTTGCGTAGTTTATGACAAAATCCAGATGCTGAAGAAGAGAGACATTGCGAAGAGTGGCTTGTGTGGCCTCCTGGAGAGACTGGCCCCTGATGAGCCAGTTGTCCAGGTATGGGAAGACGAAAATTCCCTGATTCCTGAGATAGGCCGCCACCACCGCCAGGCATTTGGTGAAAACCCTGGGGGCGGAAGTTAGGCCAAAGGGAAGTACTCTATACTGGAAATGGTTTCCTCCTACCACAAATCTGAGATATTGTCGGTGGTCTGGATGGATGAGAATGTGAGTATAAGCATCCTTTAGATCTAAGGAGCATAGCCAATCTCCCTGCTGGAGGTAGGGCAGCAGTGTCCCAAGGGTAAGCATCTAGAACTTTTCCCTCTCCAGAAACTTGTTTAAGTTTCGCAAGTCTAGGATAGGCCTGAGTCCTCCTGTACATTTTGGTACCAGGAAGTATCTGGAGTAGAAGCCTTGCCCTTCCAGGTGGTGGGGCACCGGTTCCACCGCCTGTTCCCTTAGAAGACTTGCAAACTCCTGAAGGAGGAGGTTTCTGTGCAGAGGGAGTCTTGGAGGCTCCCCTGGAAAGTAGGAGGGGGGTATCTGGTGGACGTGGAGCAAGTAGCCCTTCTGGACTATTTTCAGTACCCAGGTATCCCCTGTGATGGCTGGCCACCTGTAGGCATACAGGGTCAGCCGAACTCCTGTGCTGAGTGGAGCCAGCTGTGGAGAAGAGGCTATGCTGTGGGAGTCAAAACCCCGCTCCCTGCTGTGCAGGAGCCGGAGCTGGCGGGTTGGGGGTCTTCTGCCTACGGGGCCCATGCCCCTGCCCCTTGGCCTGCTGGCTCTGTTGGGGAGCTGGAGAGGCCTGGTATTGAGGGTAGGATTTGTAGACAGCACCCTTCCTCGGGAAAAAGGGCTTCTTTCCCGAGCCCTTCTTTTTTTGAGAAGGGGCAGAAGTCTTTCTGGACAGCCTTGTCCTGGTGAGAGTCTCAGTCTCAATTTCCGCAGCCTTTTCAGTCATGTGCTTACCGAAAATGTTTTTACCTCGGCAGGGGACATCGACCAACTTGTCCTGCACCCATGGCTCCAGGTCTGATGACTGTAGCCAGGCCTGACGGCATGCACCAATGCCGGCCGCGGTTACCCGGGCCGAAGCCTCGAAGCCATCATAGGCTGCTCGAGAGATAAACTTCGAGCACTCTCGAATCCCTGTTGACAAAGCCTTGAACCTCTGCAAAGGTTCCTCGGAGAGGCCAGCTGAGAACCCGGCAATCTCCTTCGCCAGGTCTCGTAGGTACATGCCCATGTAGAGCTGGTAGGTCTGAACAGGGCAAGACAGCATAGAGCCCTGGAAGCACTTTCTACCAAGGGCATCCAGGTTCCGGCCTCCTGGCCGGGGGGGCACTGAGGAGTGCATCTTCTGACTCTTCAGACAATGTATGGCCGATTTCACAACCATGGAGTGGTGCGGTAGCTGCGCCTTTTGGAACCCAGGGCTCTTACGGACTCGATAAATGGAATCCACCCATTTGCTAAGAACCAGCGTCGAGGCCGTTGCCTCCCACATACAGAAGAGCAGCCGTTCCAGCATCGGAGGAACCGGTACAGTAAAGGCTTCCTTCGGAGGAAAATCATACTGGAGGGTATCGAGCTCCTCGGTTCGAGGCTCCTCCTCGGCATCCGCGCGGAAGGCCAAGGCCTTGGCCATGTCCCTCATGAGGTCCGAGAACCGGGTATCCTCCGGGGGGGACCGTCTCTGAGGATCAGACTCCGGTGAGTCCGAAGGGACGTACCGGGTCCGGAAGGTTTCCAGGGACTCCTTGTCCTCCGTCTCCCACTCCGATGCCTCCGAGGAGGAATCGAGTGGCTCCAGCCGTGTGGGCCCTGGTGCCACCTTCCCCAACGCTGAGGGTATCGGCGTCAAGGACCTCGGCCCCACACGGGAGGTCGAGGGGGACCTTGACCGAGGATCGACTCAAGACTTCATTGACTCGAGGATCGTCTCCGTCTCTGGGGTCAACTTGGACGTCGAGGTCCCGGTGGTCGGGGCAGATGCATCGGCCAGACCGGCAATCAGCATCCGCTGCTGTTCCATGAAGGCAGCCAAGCTGCTCTCCAAGGCCGTCAACCTGAGTCCAAGCTCAGGAGACTCAGCAGCCCCCGACTCGGGCCCGACATCGGCTCTCCCGGAGGAGAGTCCACGAGGACAACTGCACTTACGTGACTCGGGGACTCCGGCTCCACGCGAGGTAGCTTGGAAGGCCTCTCCGACTCCAGGTTTAATTACTACAGTGTTTGGTAAGGCTTGCTGTGTAAGGAATAACATATTAAAATATAAAAGTATAAATTGATAAGTTGTATGCATGTTTAAGAAACTAATATGAACTTTTAAATAGTTAGATATACGAGTTATTTTAATTATTAAGAAGATATATGTTTAAAATTTTGTATGATTACATTCAATGCATTAAACTTATTAAATATTATGATTGTATTGTTATTAATATTCATATTTCACCCCTCCCCTTTCCCTCCATTAGCCTCCACATTAAAAATGCCCAATAAGTTCAGTGTCTGTGGGACCATATTTCCCTGGCCCTAGTGACCACCAGCAAGCTCACCACCTCTGTAGTTATTCTCATGGATCCACATTTGCCCGCGTCTCCTTTCTTTCTTGGAACAGTCTCTTTAATCTCTTCCCCTTCGCTGCCACCTTCTGCCATTGTGACAGATTTTGCACCTTACCTGTTGTATCTTTACTCCTCTACAGGCACTCCCTCTCTGTTGGCTTCGGGAGATTCTCACAGCACAACTCCTGCAATGCTGCCCACACTTCCTCTGCTACATTCACCTTCCTAGATGCCCCATTTACTGTTATCAGGAGTCCGAATGGAACATTCACTTATACCGCAGCTCTTTCTCCCTTAAGTAGGTCGTGACCTCTTTCATTCCCCTGCGTCTCTCCAGGGTGCCTCGGGATAAATCATTAAAGATTTCCACTTCACATTTCTCCCAGGCAATACGGCCATACATCCTTGCCACATTCAGTATCCTTTCATTAACTGGAAAAGAGCTCAGGCATACAATTACATCTTGTGGCTATTTGTCTCTCCCTGGCCCCAAACTCCGGTATGCTTTCTCAACCCTCAGCGGGTCTATTGTTTCCCCTCTGCCCCCCTCCATCCGCAAAATATGAAGAAATAACTGCTGAGCCACTTGATAACACTCTTTAAAGTTATCTGTCTCTTGAATCTCTCTAATACGCAGGTTACAATGCCGCGCTCGATCTTCAATTTCTTTGAGTTTCTCCTTTAGCTCCTCATGCTGGGCCTTAAGTATGCTCTGCTCCGCCTCCATTTCCTGCAGCCCCACTGCATGGTTTTCCACATGCTCCTCCATTTCCTCCACACACTGCCCCAAGGACCCTAGGTCCTGTTGTATATTCAGCAAAGTCACTTTAAGATCCTGCTTTAGCTCTTTCAGGTCAGACTTAATCTCTTTTTTAAAAGTTTGCAGCCAGTTTTTCATATCAGATCGCTGCTGCTCTCCCCCACTCTCCAATCTTTCATCCGCCAAGCTCTCAGGTTCACCTGTCTCCAACGGATTTGCCATGCTCACCGTTCCTGCTATATCCTTTCTTGCATATGTCGATTGGAACCCCTCCAATTTCCTTCTCACCGATATCGGGAGTTCAGTGGGCTTGTTCCCATCCACTTTGCTGGTTGGGGGATTACTTTTAATTGCTTATATATGTAGGATTCAGACTGAGCTCGGCTAGAATGCTGCCATTAAGCTCCGTGACATCACCGGAAGTCCACAACCACCATCTTACCTAGAAAATCAAAGACCTCTTTCTAAAATCCCCATATCTGCAGGCGTTCCCACCATATGTGCAAGAAAGATCCCATCGCTCCACATTTCCTCCAACATTCACCCGAGGCTATAGCCTGGGCTTTATATAGGTGCATCAAGGCATAATACCATCTGTAGTACATTTTATAATTCTGCTCTATAAGATTACCGGAGAAAGCATAGTTACTCACCTGTACAATCTTTTGTACTTTAGAGACCGGGTCTTTTCCTCCCACTGTACTCCCAAATCCTCTTCCCATTTTGTCTGAAAGGATAATTTACACTCTGGTTCCAGTTCCATCAAGTGGTATAATTTGAAAATAGTCCCCTTCACCCCTGTCGTGGTAAAAAGGTCTTCCACCCCCACAGGTTCCGAATGCCAATTCCGCTTAAACGTGGTTAGATAAAATCCAAACATTCGAACACATAACTCCCATCCTCGCTAATCTACATTGGCTACCAATACAATGTAGAATAAACTACAAGACTATAATAACTACCTTTAAGGCACAAAACAACATGGCTCCTCCAACACTAGGTAAACTGATCACTAAGGACTCCATTAAAACTGTACACAGGAAAGGTCACACAAACAAACTAACCCCAAAAGATTTCACAAAAGCTAATAAGACAACTAACAAAAAGGCATTCTCCCATGCTGCACCAATCCTATGGAACTCCCTCCCTGAAGAGATTAGAACGCAAACCGAAATTAAGGTCCTCAGAAAGAAACTAAAAACATATCTATTTACCTCACACTTTGACCCTACTACATACTCCTTCCCCCATAACGAAAATGGATAACAACTTTTAAATCACACCCCAACCAAGCAAGACCCACTACACTAACCTATAAAACAACCCCAATACCTCATTACTGTAATCAATGCTCTTTCCCGGGATTTTTCACCCTGAGTTATTAAATTCGGTCAATTGACCACTAAGCGAGAATACAACTTGTATATAGTTATGATACTTGAAATGTCGTCATTGACATGGTATCTGTTTCAGTTTATGTTATCGTAATAGTTACTTGTTAAGGCATTTGCCCACTGTACATAGTTTACCGATGTTCCTTGTAAAAAAACAGACCTCGAATCTGTTCATTAACTTGTTCCTTGTAAACCGCACCTGATACATGGGAAGGTGCGGTATATAAATGATTGTTAAAATAAATAAATAAAATAAAATAATTGTGCTTAACCTGTAAAAACTGGATCCTATCTCTTTCCACCACCCCAAAATTCTCCTTGAGATCATTAAAGTTCACAAACCCCTCCTCTCCAATGAACTGGCCCACCCATTGAAGCCCATTTCGTTCACACTTAAGGAAGATGGGGTCTTTTGTGCCTGGAGCGAAGTCCCTATTTCCCCTCAAAGGGATAAACCTAGAGAGCCCTAATTTGCCCAACCACTTTTCTTTCCATTTATGCCAAACCTGCAGGGTTAAGCTAATAAAAGGACTGGCCATTTCTTCTCTTTTTCTTTCACACACGGCGTCCACAGGAGGTAGCAAGGGGAATCTCCCCCCAAGGCTGCTTTTTCCAACTGCACCCACTGCTTATGTTCCGCTATCTCCACAGGAGTTGAGCTGCTTGATAGTATTGGAGGAAGTGTGGTACAGCCAAACCTGCCCCCCATCCCTGTTCCGTAAGAGGATCTGCCTGGCCACTCTGGGTTTCTTGCCATCCCAAATATAATTCAAAATCAAATTTTGAAGCTTCTCCAAGAATCGATGAGGTACCTCCACCGGCAAAGTGTTAAACAAATATAGGAACTTCGGAAGTATCGTCATTTTGATGCCAGCAATGCGACCTATTCACAACAGATCCAGTTTCTTCCAGGTTCCTAAATCCTAACTCACTTTCCTCCATAGAGGCAAATAGTTAAGATCAAATAGGCGAGAGGTCTGCAATGCCAATTGAATACCCAGATATCTAAGACTAGTTTTAGCCCAGAGAAAGGGATGTGAAGCCTTTACCTTGTGGCATAACACTTCAGGAGCTGAGATATTTACAATTTCAGATTTTGTAATGTTATTTTTAAATCCTGACACAACCCCATATTTCTCCATTTCCTCCCTTAGTTCCCTACTGGATTAGTCACTGTGTATAAAATATCATCAGCAAAGAGAGATACTTTATGATCTTCTTGCACAACCCCCCCACCCTCGGACTGTCCCTAATACAGTGTGCTAGGGGTTCTATCGCTAGAACAAACAGTGGGGGTGACAGTGCCTGATACCACGCTGTAATTCAAATGGGGAAGTGTAAGAGTCATTGATTTATAGGCAGGCCAGGGGTTTTGTATATAAGCTTTTTACCCATCATACAAAATTGCCTCCCAAACCCATTTGTTCCAACACTTGGGACAGAAAGGCCAGTACATTCTATCAAAGGCCTTCTCAGCGTCCATGGCCATAAAGAGCATAGGCTCCCTCCCTCGCTGGGCCTGCCATATGAGATTCAGCACTTTCCAAATGTTGTCCGACACCTATTGGCCCAAGATGAAACCAGATTGCTTCACATGGACCAAGGCAGACATGAAAGGCAATAACCTATTGGACAGGACTTGCATAAAAATGTTCAAATCATTCCCCAATAAGGATATTGGATGGTAGGAAAAGCACAGTTACTTACCTGTAACAGATGATCTCTGGGAACAGCAGGAATAAGTCTTCACATATGGGTACATCGGTACCGACAGAGCCTGCGCGGGAACGCTCCCCAGTGTCCAAAAAAGAAAGCTTTTGGGAGCATCCCACACGCATGCACGCTGCCTTCCCGCCCATTCACTTCCCTCTCATCAGTTGGGTTTGTAGCTGAGACCGAAAGAGGGAAGTAGACCAATTAGAGAGAGAGAGAGAGAGAGACAACTCCTAGGGGAGGTGGGTGGATTGTGAAGACTTATTCCTGCTGTTCCCAGAGATCACCTGTTACAGGTAAGTAACTGTGCTATCTCCAGGAACAAGCAGGAATGAGTCTTCACATATGGGGACTCTCAAGCTAGAGATGCCTAGAGGAGGTCCCAGCATGTTGCAAATCTGATCGATGGGCCATGCTATTTCCCAGAACCTGAGGCATCCAAGGGATGGAGGGTAGGAGTTGAACTAAAAAGGGTGTGCTGTGGAACAGCTTGACTAAACAAGGCGTCTAGAGAGGAGTCCTTGTGTAAATCATAAATGTTAGTAAATATTGGATTCCAATTTTCTAATGTGGACCTTAGTCAAAAGTATTGCGAAAGTATTTGTTGAGGCTAATATGGGTCTGGTGCTAAGAGCCAGTACATTATCCTCAAAGAAAATACCTTACTGTGAAGTAGAGGAAATAAATTTTGCAATACAGGCAGAGGTCAGAAGCCTAAATGGCTAGAACTAATCCCAGAAGAAAATACTGGGGGAGTTTAATGGGGTTGGACTTTGGATGAGAAGCTAAAGCATCTATAGGCCAAAGTTTGAAGCTCTTTATCCTTGGAGCAGAAAGGCTCTAGGAAAGAGAGGAGAGAAATCTGACTGGTTTGCAGAAAAAGGATGGGTCTTTAAGACCCCTCTATCCAAATGAAAGAAAGAAACATTTGTAGTAGACTGTGTAGCCTCCAATTTCTTGAAGATCAGTTATGTCTTCCCTAAGTGATGTCACTTAGGATGATGACTTTACATGGAGAGCTTCAGATGTAACGTAACCAGAGAGGTTACAGTAAAAGAAGGTAGTTTGTAATTACCATAGAAATTGGTTGTCCATTTAAAACCCTATGGCATGCTGGAACAGCATTGATATGGACAGTAACAAATCTTTCAGAGTGAGATATGCGTATAGGTCTAGATTTCTTTAAAAATTCTAGACCTTGAATAACCAGAAATGGAGATCTACGTGAAGGGGTGCAGATATGTGAAGGGGTGCAGATATGTGAAGGGGTGAGATATGTGTATTTATATAAACATATATATATTTATATATATATATGTTTATATAAATATATATATGTTTATATAAATACACATATCTCACCCCTTCACGTAGATCTCCATTTCTGGTTATTCAAGGTCTAGAATTTTTAAAGAAATCTAGACCTATCCTTCTGACTAGGAACATTCCACTGGTTTCCAGATAACCTTCTTTATGGTTCTTCCACGTTTAACCAGTAAGGGGTTTTCTATCCATATTCTCAAGCAGGTCTTACCCCTTCTTGTTATTAAGTGAGTCTCTCTTTATATATATAGACCTTGAATAACCAGAAATGGAGATCTACGTGAAGGGGTGCAGAGAAATCCTTAGTCTTAAGACAACAAGTCTGGATCCTTCTATAACTTCAGTGTGGAGAAAAAGACGCAATAAAAGGGAATACTATATTTGCCCATCTATGAGGGCAATATGAGTATAATGCATTCTTTGTTCAGCATAAGCTCCAATGAAGTATTGGGAATTAGAAGGAATGCACTAGACAAGGACCGACTGCAGTGAAAAGAAATGCATCCCTGTTGGAAGTGTTCCACTGGAGATGTGGAACAACTCAGGGAATTAAGCAATTCTTTATGCTTTCACGTGATCTAAGCCCTGGTTCATTTTCCCTAAAAGGGAATTTTAAGGAAGATGGTAAGAGTAGGAAAAAACCCGTCATGTGGGAGCATGACTGGGCAAAGCCTTTTAACCATCTGGAAGTTACCCACCAGGAATCGCTCTGACGCTCTCTGGCAAAGGCCCATAGTTGCAGAGCTTTTTGTAGAATTGCAGAGAGCATGTTGTAGGTTGCGTAGGTGAGATCTGGCTGTTTAATTACCAGTGTGCAACCTAATCTATTCTGTGGGAGCCAAAGAATTGAAGATGGCTAAGAATAGTAGACAGGCTGGTTGCCTGCAACGATAAACTGTCCAACGATAAATGGCCCAGAACGTGGCTGCAAGAGTCATCATGGAAAAGAAAGTCACAGACCACATAACCCCAGTACTAATGGACCTGCACTGGCTCCCAGTGGCCGCCCGCATCATCTACAAACAGATCATCACAACGTTTAAACTCATCCATGGCATTGCACCATCCTACCTCAATAACCTAATCACTATCCAACCATGCAACAGGAGCAGGAGAACTATGAATCTCAACACCCTGTGTATCCCGACAAGCATTCGATCTGTCAAAGCCGAAACAAGCAAGCCGGCATTCACATACACAGCGCCAATTCAATGGAACCAACTACCGCATGAATTAAGACTCACAAACAGCCTGACTGAATTTAGACGAAAGCTTAAAACATATCTGTTTCAAACCCACTACAACCTGATCTAACCGCAATACCCTACCTCAACCAGATGAACTTTACCGCTCACGACAGCATAAAATCTAATAGCATATAGTCATGTATTAGCCTGTACTCTTTGGAAGTCAACATTGTATATAATGTATATTTGGCCAACCTACTGAAATCAAATGTATACCCTGATCTGTGTGCTATAATAATCAACTGTATATTGTATCCAACTGTTTATCCCGCGTTACGTAAATCATTGTCTAATCAAAATGTAAAACTAAAAATCTCAATGTATTATACAATGCATTATGATTTCTGTAAAGTAAACCGCTGTTGATCGTAGGAAACAGCGGTATACAAGTATTTACTAAATAAATAAATAAATAAAATAAACAAGTAGGTTTTGGAACCTCTCTTGGAATTATCTGTTATTAAGGCAGCAGAAGAGGCTAGGTCCTATAGATTGGAAAAGGACCGACAGACATAATTAGAAGTGATAAAACTCAATTATGGTCTGATAAGCTGTCTTAAAATAAATATTTGAAAAGATTGCAGAGGGGAGAAACTCTGTATGGAAATCTCTTACTGGAGTAGGTACTGAAGACAATCCTATGGCTTAAAAGGTAAGCCCTCCAGTCAAATAGTATCACTCTTAGGGGTATGTTTACTAAACCGGGCTAACGGTTAACCCGGGCTATCTGCATCTAGGTCCCATTGAATAATATGGGACCTAGTGACAGATAGCCCGGGTTAACCGTTAGCCCGGTTTAGTAAACATACCCCTTAGAGTGAAAGTCTCGACTAAGAGGGATAGAAAGTAATACAGAGTTGGGAAGACTTACAATTTGGAAAGTCTCTGAAAAATGTAAAGCTCCCCTGCAGTCAAAAGTATGAGATATCCTCGTACAGGACAACTGTCTAGGTGAAGGGCATAGCATACCTTGTAAGTAGTTGTAACTCCTCTGTTTACTTTAAAAGGAGAGGAGAAACCTGTTACCTGTAGGGCATGATTATCCTTAATAGCTGTAAGAGCTAAAAGAATGGATTGCTCTTGGCAAGAGATTCATGCCTAAAGTGGAGGATTGAGGCAGTGTATCACTGACCTCTCAGTAAGGATGAGAAGAACTGTAAATGCTTCTGTTGTTAAGAAGTAGCGGTTCTGAAGCTCAACAGGAAAAAGAGACTTAATGAATAAAATATCAGAAACCCTGCGACTGCTGAGTTTGCTGAGCCTGTTGAGGCTTTGGTTTTCTTAGCCTGGTATGATGTTGCCCTTCTTTGGAAACATCTGCATGATGGGTAGAAGATGAATAAAACTTTTTCCCTTTAGGGGAATAAAGTTTGTTAGGAGATTTTTTACTAGCTGGGATAGAGGAAAGTTTTGATAATCCTCTGAAAGCAATAATATCAGTGTTTAACTGATTAGCTTGGAATAAAGCATCCTTGTTAAAGAGATTTTCACCAGTACAAGGAGTATTTCCCAGCCTTTCTTGTACCCATTTGTCCAAGTCTGAAGCTTGCAGCCAGGCCATGCGTCGTGCTCCTATGGCTATAGCAGAAGTTCTGCTAATAGACTCAAAACAGTCCAGGGAAGCACGATTAAGGAATTTGGAGACATTTTGAGCATGACTGACTAATATGGAAAGATCTGCTCTTTTATGTTCTTGAAGAAAAGGGTTCAAAAGCTTTAAGTTCTTTGTGACCTCTTCAAGAGATAATCCCATATAGAAAATATATGAGACAATTCTTGCTGAAAGCATGGATGCCTGGAAGCATCGACGTCCAAAGGCATCTAAAGTCCTAGACTCACGACCTGGCGGATAAGAAAAGTGCTTCTTTGCACTTTTAATACGCCTCATTGCTGATTCAACAACAATAGAATGATGAGGAAGTTGAGTCTTTTGAAAACCTGGAGAAGGTGGCACCTTGTACATAGTGTCAAGTGTCTTAGAATGTGGGGATACTGTTAAAGGAGTTTCCCACATTCTTAATAGTAGATCTTGTAAGATCTGATGCAAAGGAAGCATGATCACCTCCTTTGGAATCCAGGGGAATTGCAGGGTCTCTGAATCCCCTGGTAGGGATTCTTTATCAGGTACAGAAATGTCAAGTAACTTTGCCATATCAAGCAGAAAAGCTTGAGAAGAAATCTCCCCTGAGGAGGACCCTCTAAAATGAGGGGTAAAGGCTAGACTTGTTGAAAATTCAGCCTTGGTACCGATGGATTCATCCCAGTCATCAGGATCGGAAGACTTGAAAGGATGAAGCATCAGATTTTCCTTAAAGCGATGTCTTCGGTACCGGCCGAGGTCGGTACCGAGACGAGTCAGTACTGAATCCTCCATGCTAGAGATCGATTCCAGGCTTGGCATTGAAGGAAGCGAGTCTGTCGAAGCAAGCATGGACGGTACCGACACCGATGCAGATACCGGTACCAAAACCGATACTCGAGGAACGGTCTGCAGCCACTCTAGCGGTACCGAAGTAGCTGAGAGCGCTAGACTGCGTTCATCGGTGAGGAGTGTTTCATCCATCACCATAGCCGATGCTGGGGTGTCGGTACCGCTGGAAGCGGCCACAACCACCGAGCATGGCCCAGGTATGTTCATCGAGGTAAGAACCCCGGGAACAACCTGAAGCCCCGTTAATGCTTTGGAGCCCGAAGACTCCTGCCTGGGCTTTATTGCCAAAATGTCCTCGAGGGCAAGGCCAGAGCCATCTCGATGCTGAGCAGGAGATCTACCACTCGAGGACTGGCTAGTCTTTACAGACTTTTGTTTGGTTACCTGATCCTGTGAAAAAGAAATATTCTAGCTGGTGACATCGAGTGCGATGTGAACCGGGTATTGAGTTGTGCTCAATCCTGAAGACTTCTTCTGTTTGAGCTCCAGCAGGAGAGACACTCCAGTGGGCAATGGTCAGGACCTAAACATTTTAGACACCAAGTATGAGTGTCTGAAAATATATCTGTACCGCCACACTTTGAGCATTTCTTAAGGATAGTGGCTGGCTTTTCCATAATGGAAGGATAGAGGCCTAGTGGCCTAGAAACCATCAGGCACTAAACAGGAAAAATTTCTAAAGAAAAGAAGAAATTCTTTAGTAAAGAGAAAGAAAAGCACCGGCGGTACCGGTGGCGTCGAGGGAAGGCAGACGCGACCACAAAAAACTAAGAATAAAAAGAAGAATTTTCTGCGGTGACAGGAATACGTCCTGCCGGCTCCACGGAAAGCAGAAAACTGATGAGAGGGAAGTGAATGGGCGGGAAGGCAGCACGCATGCATGTAGGATGCTCCCAAAAGCTTTCTTTTTTGGACGCTGGGGAGCGTTCCCGTGCAGGCTCCGTCGGTACCGACGTACCCATATGTGAAGACTCATTCCTGCTTGTTTCTGGAGATTACACAGTCCCAGGTCTTTCCCCTCTTTAGTACTAGCCGGCAGCATGCTCTCATTCAAGAAGGCATTGAATGCTGTAGTTAATGGGTCCACTAACACATTTTGGAATACTTTGTAGAACTTACTGGTGTAACTGTAGAAGCCCAGAGCGTTACCAGAGGGGAGATCCTTAATAACTCACAGTACCTCATGAGAAAAGATAGTGTAGTTACTCACCTGTAGCAGGTGCTCTCCAGGAACAGTAGAGCCCATGTAATAATTTCTTCCCAGCTTTCAAAGAATGTCTTTGGGAGACCAACCATGCATGTGTGGTCACCTTCCCGCTCAAGGGAGCCATTTTCCATCCATAGAATGACATAGCTTAATGAAGCAGAAAAGAAAAAAAAAACAATTCCACAGGGAGGAGGGAGGGTAGTGCGGACTGATTCCCGTTGTTCCTGGAGAACACCTGCTATAGGTGAATAATTACGCTTTCCCTGGGAATAAGCAGGAAGTCAATCCTCACATTTGGGGCTACTGAAGAAACCTGTAAAAAGCCACGGATAACCCAAAAGTCGAACCATGACTGGCAGCTAAAAATTGCTGAAAAGCCTCAAGCATTGGAATGCAAATCCAGCATCTGCAAGGGAATCAACTCTCTGGTAGCCTGGACATACAGAAGGGTCAGAGGGAAGGAGTTGCACTAGTCCCCAAAGAGATGCCAAAGAACAGCCTGACTCAAGACATTGTCCCACCGGGAGGCCTCCTTGAAGCAGTAGTGAGATGCAAAGGTATGGACTGAGGACAAGGTGGCCGCTCGACAAATCAGGAGACAGAGCAGAAGTTAGCCACAGAGGCTGCTATAGCCCGAACATTATGGGCTGTCACATGACAATCCAGAGAACGACCAGCCTGCCCCTAGACAAAGGAAATGCAGTCAGCCATCCAGGTAGAGAGGGTGCACTTAGAGACTGCCACACCAAGTCTGTTAGGGTCATAGGAAAAAAATAGTTGAGAGGAGCGGCAATGCCTAGCCTTTGTCTGATCAAAGTAAAAAGCCACAGCCCGTTTACAATTCAAGGAATGAAGAGAGGCTTCTGCTCTGTTCGTGTGTGGTCTGGAAAAGAAGGTGGGAAGAACCACCTCTTTGTTGAGGTGGAAGGGGGAAACCACCTTAGGAAGAAACTCTGTGCAGAGAATCACCCTATTCCTATGAAACCTAGTATAGGGGGCATGATTCACCAGTGCTTGCAGCTCGCTAACCCTGCGAACTGAAGTGAAAGCCACTAGAAAGATGACCTTCCACAAAAGGTACTTGAAATGGCAGGAAGCCAGTGGTTCAAAAGGACGGTTAATGAGTTTACCCAGAACCATGTTCAGGTCCCATGCCGCTGGCAGTGGGCAAATGGGAGGCCACGAAAGCAAGAGGCCCCACATGAAGCAGCCAATGAGAGGATGAATGATAGGGAATGCCCGTCAACCACATGATGGTATGCCACTAGGGCGCTCAGATGCACCCTGGCAGAATTAGACTTTAACCCAGCCCGAGAGAGGTGCAGAAAGTACTACAGGATCGCCTGCACACGACAGAAGAATGGGTTGAAACCTTTATCTGCACATCAGACTGAGAACCTGCGCCATTTGAAGGCCTACACTCACCTGGTGGAATCCTTATGGAATGCAAGAAGGATGTCCTCAATGTCCCTAGGCAAGTGATGTTGAGCAAGAACTATCCTCTCAGCATCCATGCCATCAGAGTTAACGACTTGAGACTGGGATGTAAGAGGGTCCCGTCATTCTGAGAGATCAGATCTGGGGT
Organism: Ichthyophis bannanicus; assembly: GCA_033557465.1. Taxonomy (NCBI): domain Eukaryota; kingdom Metazoa; phylum Chordata; class Amphibia; order Gymnophiona; family Ichthyophiidae; genus Ichthyophis; species Ichthyophis bannanicus. The sequence continues at coordinate 100,558,555 of CM066039.1, forward strand.
GAAATGCAGGGGAATGGGCGGTGCCTGAAAAGGTTGTAGCAGCAGAGGGTACCACGGCTGCTGAAGCTCGAGTGGGGCGATAAGGATCACTTTGGCCCTGTCCGTCTGGACCTTGAAGAGGGTCTTGGCCAGCAAGTGAGTGGGTGGGGAAGCATACAGCAAGCCCTTGCCCTGGTTGAGAAGAAACGCATAATCGTGAGGCGGTTCTAGCAAGGGATCCTGGAACAGAACAGCAGCAACTGAACATTCTGAGGACTGATGAAGAGGTCCACTGCCAGCATGCCCCACTTCTGGAAGATGTCCCTTGCCACTGGTTGAGGGTTGCTGAGCTGGTCTGCCAGGACATTTTCCTGCCCAGAGAGGAAGATGGCCTGCAGAAGCATACCCCGCCAGCTTGCAAAATTCCAGAGTCTGATTGCTTCCCAACAGAGAAGGTATGACCTTGTGCCTCCTTGCTTGTTGATGTAGAGTACCACGACTTCATTGTCCGCGGTTGAGATCCTGCAGGTATAAAACAAGGACAACCTGATTTGCCAGATTGCCCTGCAGGTTTTCCAGCACTTTCGCCACTGCTCTGAGTTTGAGGAAGTTGATCTAGTGCTGTCTCTCTTCCTACGAGCAGAGAGACTGAAGGCCATTCCAATGGGCTCCCCAGCCAAACTTGAATGCATCTGTGCTGAGGATCTGTTGATGCGGGGATCCTGAAAAGATAGCCTCACCAGAAGATTGCTCGACTGCCACCACCAGGCAAGGGAATGGGAGAGGGGTGGAGTGACCCATACTTAGTCTGACAGGTGCCCCATTGCCTGCTTCCACTGAGTGCAGAGAGTCCACTGGGCCAGACGTATGTGGAGAAGGGCAAAGGGTATGACATGAACTGTTGAGACTATGTGCTCTAGGAGGAGGAGCATCCAATGAGGCGAGACTGTTGGACAGGTTTAGACCTCCCCTGCCAAGACAGATAGGCACTTAGCCCTGTCGGATGGAACAAAAACCCAGGCCTCGGTGGTATCGAGGAGGGCTCCTTTGAACTCCAGGTGTTGGACGGGCTATAGGTTATACTTAGAATAGTTGACTACAAATCCTAAGGTCTCCAACAGCTGGATAGTGCAATGTAGGACCTATCAGACCTCGTCCAGGGTCCTTCCCCTTATCAGCCAATCGTTCAGATAAGGGAAGATGAACACACCCTGCAGTCACAGGAATGTGGCAACCACTGCTAAGAACTTTGTGAACACCCTAGGAGCAGACGCCAGTCCGAATGGAAGGACCCGGTACTGGCACTGACACCCGCCAATGACAAAGAGGAGTTACTACCAGTGCAAGAGGTGAATCAGGATGTGGCTATAGGCAAAAAGTAGTGGGAGTAGAACACCCTGTCTCTTTGAGGCAATGGGACGAACTCCACTGCCATATTGGCAAGAAAGAGTAGTTACTCACCTGTAACAGGTGTTCTCCAGGAGCAGCAGGAATCAGTCCTCACATATGGGTGATGTCGGCGATGATGGAGCCCCCGTGCGGAGCATTTCCCCAGCTTTTAAGGAAAGCCTTTGGAAATGCAACGCGCATGCTTCTGACCAGGTAAATAAATTGCTTTGAGAAACATGTCTTGTTTGACTGCAAAGGAGCAAAGAGCCTGCGCCTCCTGACATAGGAGCCTAGACCCTGTGCCCCCTTGCTTGTTCACATAGAACATTGTTACCTGATTGTCTGTCTGAACTAAGACAGACTGGTGAGAGAGGGCATGAGAAAAAGTCTGTAGAGCCAAGCGGATTGTTCGCAGCTCCAAAAGATTGATCTGCTGTGTGGCCTCCCAAGGAGACCAGAGGCCTGCACGTACCCTGGCAATGTGCACCCCAGCCCTTCAAGGAAGCATCAGTCGTCAGGACCCTTGTGTGTTCTGGGGCCTGAAAAGGTATCCCCTGGGAAGGTTTGGGAGATGTAGTGTCATGCAGCGAGGGCTGATGAGAGCCCAGTTGAGAGAAAAGAAGATGTTTTTCACAGAGAAAAAGACTTGCAATATTCCCAGGAACCAGCTAGAGGGAGCAAGAGTGCCTTCAGGGAGACTGGAGAGCCACGCCCAGCTGGTCACGAGGAAATGCCAACCAGCTTCCAATCCTCAAAAGCAGGAGGGCTTCATAAGGGGAGTGTGGAAGACTGGAAGGGAAGAAGGAGAAGAGGCAGCACAGGCAACAGACGAAGCAGCAGCAGAAGTAGCAGCCCGAGCAGAAGCAAGGGGAGAATCACTGGCAGCACCGAGAGAGAGAGGTGGAAGTGGAAACCTGACTACTCTAGTGCTAGAGGATTCCCAGGAGGGAGAGGTGATTTCTCAGGAGCTGAGGAAGGACCTAAGGAGGTGTCAGCACAAGCCAAACAGAGAGCTGTTTGCCCTCAGAGGCAAAAGAACTGCTGTAACTGCAACCCTAAACCAAACAAGAATCAGCTGGAGAAGCCAAGCCACACTGAGGCAGAAAGCCAGAAGCTGGGCTTGTACAGAGGCAGGCCTTCACCAGGAGAAGGAAGTCAAAGGCTACAGGGTAAGCCTAACCTGTATTTATTTTATTTATTTATTTATTTATTACAGTTTCTTATATACCGCGCTATTTAGAATCAGCGCGGTTTACATCATAACAACAACGACCATAACGACAAACTGTCAGGTTTTACATTGAACAGGAGTACAAACTTGGATAACTGGGTTAACTATATACATAATCTATCTACACTGCAGTGTGAGGGCATTTCTAGATTGGGTCATTTCTTGGAGGGGATATCTAGTTCAGTTGCTGTCTGGGAAGTATTGGCAGAAAAGGTATGTTTTGAGAGCCTTCCTGAACTGATATAGATTGGTAATGGCTCTAATGTTGGGGGGTAGGGTGTTCCAGCATTTTGGGACATAAAAACTGAATGCCCTGTTTGTGGTGTTCGTGTTGGACTTTGTCGAAGCCTTTGGTATAGCTAGCAAGTTTACAGCTGATGTTCTTCTTGATCTGTTGGGGGGGACCATGTGGATTAGATTCGTGAGTGAGAGGGATGAGGTGCCTTTGATTGCCTTAAATGCTAATAAAAGGGATTTGAAGGTGATTCTCCCGTGAATTGGTAGCCAGTGCAGTTGTTTGAGAATAGGAGTCACGTGGTCGTTTCTGGATGCACCGTAGAGGACCCTAGCTGCGGCATTCATGGCCAACTGTAAGGGGGTTAGTGTGGATTGGGGAGACCTTGTAAGATGGCATTTGCAAAGTCAAAATGCGGCAGGATCAGCGCTTGATATATGGTACGGAAATCGTCTGGGTCCAGCAGGGAGCGTAGGTGTTTGAGGGAGCGGATTTTGAAGTAGATGGCTTTGACTACGCTGCTTATGTGGCGTTTCATGTCTAGATGTTGGTCCAGGGTAACTCCCAAATATTTTATTGCATCTTTAGTTTGCAAATCAGCTTCCTTGACACTGACGTGGGACGGGGGCGTAAAGTTGGAGTCTCTGGAGATGAAAAGGACCTCTGTTTTTTTATGCTGGATACGTAGGTTCTGTGTCTGGAGCCATGTTGAAACTGCATTGAAACAATCTGTGAGTGGGGTCAGGTCCATGTGGGTTGTGGAGAAAGGCATGTATAAAAGAATGTCATCTGCATATATCATGCAGTTTACGTTGAATGATCTTATGATATTGCATATGGGCTGCATGTAGATATTGAAGAGTAAGGAGGATAATGAGGATCCTTGAGGTACCCCTTGTTTTTGATGGAAGTGGCTAGACTCTTCTGATCCAGACTTCACATATTGCCATCTATCGTCCAGATAAGACTTACACCATTTTAGTGCATTGTTGCAGACACCCTTTTCTTTTAGTCTTCCAAGGAGGATTTCGTGACTCACGGAGTCAAATGCCGCGGCGATGTCTAGGAAAATGAGGACAAAACCTTGATGGATGTTGTCAATTCCTGTGATGATATTGTTGAATAGACCAGTAAGTAGTGTCTCAACCCCATGATGTTCTCTGAACCCATGTTGGCAGTTATCTAAGGGAGCAACAGAGTCTATGTGATCTTGAATTTGCCGTTGTGCTTCTTTCTCAATTATTTTGGCTAAGATGGGGATGCTAGCTATTGGTCGATAGGAGTCAACCCTTTGGGGGTCCAGTTTGGGGTTTTTCAGTAATGGCCTAATGGAAGTCTGCTTGAGTGAAGTGGGAAAATAGCCTGTTGTAAAGGAGAGTTTCATTATATTTGCGATGACAGGACTGAGCACATCACGTAGCTCCTTGATCCAAAAAGCTGGACATGGGTCGGTCTGTGCAGTGGAGGTGTTGAGTGATGCTATGGTGTTCTCAATACATTTATTGGATGGTGTGGAAAAAAAGTTAAGTGGAGAGAGGTCCGCCGGTTCTTGATATTGGACTGCTGAGACCTTGTTAGTTTGTACAATCTTGGATTGCAGATAATCAGCGAATTCTTGTGGGTGTATGTTGATGTGTTGCTCGGGTGATGGTTCCTTTGAGAGGGATTTGACCAAATTGAAGAGGTCACGAGGTTTATTCAATGACCTCTTTAGGGTGTCAGTGTGATATTGTCTCATTCTGGTAGAGATTGTTTCTCGATGTATTGCAAGGTGGGTTAGGTATGCGGTCTGATCTTCCGGTGAGCGTGATCGGCGCCATCGGCGTTCGAGTCTACGTAGTTGCATGAGGGAAGCGCGTAGCTCAGGAGAGAACCAGGGAGAGGATCTTCTTTTCGCTCTTGCTGTATTTTTAGGGTTTGGGTGTTGTGAGATGGCAAGCAGGCTGGAATTCCAGCAAGAGATTAGTTCATCAAGGTCAGGTGTTGTTTTGTTGATGAGTGATGGGGTCTCCGAAAGGATGAGTTCCCTATCAAAGGGGCGGAAGCATCTAGTGGAAGTTCGAGAGGTGATGTTCGTGGGTTGGCTTCTGTTCAGCTGGTCATTGTTGCTGGGAATCTGGATAATGATCAATTTGTGGTCGGACCAGGGTACATCCACGACTGATGTTGGCAGATTGTGGCTTTTGTCCTTGACTGGATGTGGCACAAAAACCATGTCCAGAATGTTCCCTTTTGTATGTGTGGGTTCATTTATGATTTGTTTGAGACCCAGGTTTTCCATTGCATCAAGGAACGCATTTGCGTGGTTTTGGTTGGTGTAGCGATGGGAGATTGAAATCACCCATTATCCAATTTGGTTTGTTGGGAGTGCGGGTGTTAGCTGCAAGGTCAATGATGGTTGGAAGGTCAACTGGAGAAGTAGATGGTGTTCTATATAACAGGGTAAGGGAGCATTGTTGGTTAGCAACAGAGAGGGTGTCCAGGCTGTTTGTGCTAGAAGAGTCCACAATCTGGAAGTTGAGGTCTGATTTGGAGATTATGAGCACCCCTCCTCCTTTTTTGTTTTCCCTATGTCTCGTGTGTATGGAAAAATTGGGGGGAAGTAGTTGATTGAGGAGGACGTTGTCTTCTGGTGATAGCCATGTTTCTGTGATCATGAGGATCTCAAGGTCATAGAAGGAGATTGTGTCAAGGACAACAGGCCATTTTTTGCGGATGGAACATGCGTTGATGATGGCACATTTTAGGGGTCGGCAACTCAAAGTTTTTTCCTGGTTGGGTGTATTGGATAGTTGGAGTGCTATATGTATCAGGTGGGAGTGGCGTGGGTAGGTGTTACTTCCTGGGTTGACGTAAGGGGGACTATTCCATCTTTTGCCATGGCTATTCAGGATTGGAATCCTGCCATGTGGTATGTAGAGAGATTGGGAGGTTCCAAGCCAGTGGGTGAGGAGGTAGAGGCTAAGAATGACAGTGACCTGGAGGGCCATTCTGAGGGTTTGGATTGTGTGTGAGACACTGTAATTAGGAGGTGGGGCAGTGCAAAAGTATGGTAGTACCCCGCAGTTATGTGGTATAGTACAGTGGTGAGAATCTTATGTACAGAGGAGTAATTATATGAGAGCGCACAATCGAGCAGGTACAGTTTACATGCAAGATATTGACTAACTTTACAGAGAGAGTGCAGTATTGCAGTAATGTGGTGAACACCGTAAGAAGTGCAAAGCTGGCAGTTTAAATTGACTTCCAACTGGCAAAATTGTATTGCTAAGATAGTATCTAATACGTTATGATGCTGATGCTATCGGGTTACTTTGTAGAAGTATACTGTATAGAAAAAGATTTCACCAAGCTGCTGCCTGGGAAAGGCAGGCAGTAGAAGAAAGCCGGTTTCTTGAGGATTGCTGCCATACAAGGTATGAGAAATGTATGCCTAATAAGAAAGTTGTGAATATTAAAAGCTATGATAAAGCTGCTATAAAGCCTCTAAGGAAAGAGGGTACTTTAAAGCCTAACACAGCAAGTGGCCAACGCCCTAGGCTAGGCCAAGGACATTGGGAGCTGCTACAGAAAATATACAGAACCCCTGAATGTGTTTTACAAGAAACCAGGGATATAGAATCAGAGCTTTCTGATACCGTGCCAATGCAAGTGGAACTGGCAGGAGATTTGTCTGACCAAGAGATGGACTGTACACTTTGCATTTCTGAAAGTTTAGAGTCACTGCCAGACTTGTGATTGGGTGAATTGCCAGCAGAGCATTCTTTATTTGTTTGAGCACCTCCATTCCTGTGACGTATAACAGTTTTTGCTTTGAACCTTGAGTTTGTTTTCTACCTGCATTAAGGACATTTGCTTTAAAGTTGTAACCCACTATTTAGAACCACTGTGAAAAGGGAAATAAAAGCCTTATTAATTCCCACCACTCAGCTTGATTGTTTCATTGAAGATTGGAGCTAAAGCAACTACAAGGACCAAGAGCCATTTGGGCCTTTAGAAGACTCTCCAATCTCAACCTTATATTTTTGTGTCCCACCTGCCCTGGCATCCACTAGCCACCAGGGAAGTGTTGCCGACAGTAGAAACCGCTGCAAGGAGTCCAAAAGTGGTTTGGACACCTTTACTCTGTCTCGGAGGTCGCCTGTGGCCTGCGTCCACTGAGTTCTGAGGCACCACTGAGCAGCCCGCATGTGCAGATGGGCATTCGGCGTCACATGTACTGTGGATGCCATGTGGCCCAGGAGCCTCAGAAAGTGTCTGGCAGAGACCTGAGAACTGTTGTGGAACTGGTTGGCCAAGTGCATCAGTCTGTGGGCCCTGTCCTCGGGCAAGTAAGCTCTTGCCTGAAGGGTGTCTAATCTTGCCCCTATAAATTCTAGGTTCTGTGAGGTGAGCAAAGTGGACTTTGCGTAGTTTATGACAAAGCCCAGATACTGAATAAGAGAGACAGTGCGAAGAGTGGCTTGTCTGGCCTCCTGGATAGACTGGCCCCTGATGAGCCAGTCGTCCAGGTATGGGAAGACAAAAATTCCCTGATTCCTGAGATAGGCCGCCACCACCACCAGGCATTTGGTGAAAACCCTGGGGGTAGACTTTAGGCCAAAAGGAAGTACCCTGTACTGAAAATGGTTTCCTCCCACCACAAATCTGAGATATTGTCGGTGGTCTGGATGAATGAGGATGTGAGTATAAGCATCCTTTAGGTCTAAGGAGCATAGCCAGTCTCTCTGCTGGAGATAGGGCAGCAGTATCCCAAGGGTAAGCATCTTGAACTTTTCCCTCTCCAGAAACTTGTTTAGGTTTTGCAAGTCTAGGATAGGCCGGAGGCCTCCTGTCCTTTTTGGTACCAGGAAATACCTGGAGTAGAAGCCTTGCCCTTCCAGGTGGTGAGGGACCAGTTCCACCGCCTGTTCCTTTAGAAGACTTGCCAACTCCTAAAGAAGGAGGTTTCTGTGCAGAGGGAGTCTTGGAGGCTCCCCTGGAAAGTAGGAGGGGGGTACCTGGTGGACGTGGAGCAAGTAGCCCTTCTGGATATGCTGAGGACCCAGGTATCCCCTGTGATGGCTGGCCACCTGTAGGCGTAGAGGGTCAGCCGACCTCCTGTGCTGAGTGGAGCCAGCTGTGGAGAAGAGGCTATGCTGTGGGAGTCAAAACCTCGCTCTCTGCTGTGCAGGAGCTAGAGCTGGCGCCTTGGGGGTCTTCTGCCTATGGGGCCCATGCCCCTGCCCCTTGGCCTGCTGGCCCTGTTGGGGAGCTGGAAAGGCCTGATATTGAGGGTAGGATTTGTAGGCAGCACCCTTCCTCGGGAAAAGGGGCTTCTTTCCCGAGCCCTTCTTTTTCTGAGAAGGGGCAGAAGTCTTCTTGGATAGCCTTGTCCTGGTGAGAGTCTCAGTCTCGATTTCCGCAGCCTTTTCAGTCATGGGCTTACCGAAAAGGTTTTCAGCTTGGCAGGGGACATCGACCAACTTGTCCTGCACCAATGACTCCAGGTCTGATGACTGTAGCCAGGCCTGACGGTGTGCACCGATGCCGGCCGTGGCTACCCGGGCCGAAGCCTCAAAGCCATCATAGGCTGCCCGAGAGATAAACTTTGAGCACTCTTGAATCCCTGTTGACAAAGTTTTGAACCTCTGCAAAGGTTCCTCGGAGAGGCCAGCTGAGAACCCGGCAATCTCCTTTGCCAGGTCCTGTTAAGTACATGCCCATGTACAGCTGGTAGGTCTGTACACGGCAAGATAGCATAGAGCCCTGGAAGCACTTTCTACCGAGGGCATCCAGGTTCCAGGCCTCCCAACCGGGGGGGCACCGAGAAGTGCATCTTCTGACTCTTCAGGCGGTGAATAGCCGATTCCACAACCATGGAGTTGTGCGGTAGCTGCGCCTTTTGGAACCCAGGGCTCTTACGGACTCAATAAATGGAATCGACCCGTTTGCTAAGAACCTGCGCTGAGGCCGGTGCCTCCCACATACGGAAGAGCAGCCGTTCCAGCATCCGAGGAACCGGTACAGTAAAGGCTTCCTTCGGAGGAAAGTCATACTGGAGGGCATCGAGCTCTTCGGCTCGAGGCTCCTCCTCGTCGTCCACAGGGAAGGCCAAAGCTTTGGCCATGTCCCTCACGAAGTCCGAGAACAGGGTATCCTCTGGGGGGGACCGTCTCCGAGGCTCGGACTCCGGTGAGTCTGAAGGGACACACCGGGTCCGGAAGGTGTCCGGGGATTCCTCGTCCTCCGTCTCCCATGCCGACTCCTCCGAGGAGGAATCGAGCAGCTCCGGCCCTGTGGGCCTCGGAGCCACCCGCCCCGACGCCGAGGGTATCGGCATCGACGACCTCGGCCCCACACGGGAAGTCAAAGGGGACCTTGACCGAGGATCGATTCGAGACTTCATTGACTCGAGGATCGGCTCGGTCTCCGGGATCGACTTGGACTTCGAGGTCCCGGTAGTCGGGGCAGATGCACCGGTCAGACTGGCGATCAGCACCCGCTGCTGTTCAATGAAGGCAGCCAAGCTGCTCTCCAAGGCCGTCAACCTGAGTCCAAGCTCAGGAGACTCAGCAGCCCCCGACTCGGGCCCCGACCGCGTCGGGCCCAACGTCGGCTCCCCCGGAGGAGAGTCCACGAGGACCACTGCACTTAGGTGACTCGGGGACTCCGGCTCCACATGAGGTAACTTGGACGGCCTCTCCGACTCTGAGAGCCAGGGCTATGCGTCCTGGCTCTCGAGGATCCAGGAGCCTCCACCGACGCCACCCTCGCGAGCTTCTTCTTCCTTTTGTGCTCCCGGGTGGGAGACTCCGTCTCAGAGGAACCTCTCCTCACCTCACAGACTGCCTAGCAACTGCCCTGCTCACCGGCATTTAAACCACCGCTCCGGAGGCTCATTTAAGGTCAGGGAATGCAGCTGATTTCATCTTGGTGTGTGAGCGGGAACCTCTCCTCACCTCACAGACTGCCTAGCAACTGCCCTGCTCACCGGCATTTAAACCGCCGCTCCGGAGGCTCATTTAAGATCAGGGAATGCAGCTGATTTCATCTTGGTGTGTGGGCGGGAACCTCTCCTCACCTCACAGACTGCCTAGCAACTGCCCTGCTCACCGGCATTTAAACCGCCGCTCCGGAGGCTCATTTAAGATCAGGGAATGCAGCTGATTTCATCTTGGTGTGTGAGCGGGAACCTCTCCTCACCTCACAGACTGCCTAGCAACTGTCCTGCTCACCGGCATTTAAACCGCCGCTCCGGAGGCTCATTTAAGATCAGGGAATGCAGCTGATTTCATCTTGGTGTGTGGGCGGGAACCTCTCCTCACCTCACAGACTGACTAGCAACTGCCCTGCTCACCGGCATTTAAACTGCCGCTCCGGAGGTGCGCCCGCACCTTGCGGGCCTCGCCAGAGGGCCCTTTGGCGTGGCCCTTAGGGGGGGTCCGTGGTGAATGATTAAAATCATACAGAAATTGTGAGTCTATCTGTCATGCCTGTAGTTTGTGAAGGTAGTCTGCTGTTCTGTTTTCTCCTATCTGTGCTATCACTTTGTCTATCTGTTTCTCCTACTCTGTCCTATCTTATTAATGGCGTTCTTTTCTTATTTTCCATAACATAAATATAGGATTGTAAACCGCTCTGATGCTTCTTGGCCTGAGCGGTATATCAAATGTAATAAACATAAATACATAAACATAAACATATTCTCTCACGTTGATGCTGACAGCTCTGAAGCACCTTCGATGACATTTTGCCGCATGGGCCACAGGCCAGCGGGTCATTGTCGGGCCTGAGGCAACGGAGGAAACAGTTATATGTGTCGGTGAGAGACATAAGTTTCTTGCACCGATCACACTTTTTGAACCCGCTGGCAGCCATCGGGGGAAAGAGGGTCCCTGCAAGGTCAAAAGACCGGGCTGCCAGTGAAAATACAAAAAGAGCGCGAACACTAGTCACGAAGGACAAAAAACGAAAATCAAAACTCCAGACTCAACACTGGTGTACTGAGCCCAGGCGGGAAGGGGAACCGGCATCGAACCGGAACAGAAAAAAGCCAAAAGAGCCGAAAAAAATCTACTTTTCCTGGGTGACACGAACTCACGTCCGTTGGGCTCCGTGGAAAAAGAAAGACTGAGCAAGATGGCACCCTTGGGCGGGAAGGGGACCGTGCATGCGTGCTGCATTCCCAAAGGCTTTCCTTGAAAGCTGGGGAAATGCTCCGCACGGGGGCTCCATCGGCGCCGTTGCCCATATGTGAGGACTGACTTCCTGCTTGGTCCTAGAGAAGAGCGTGAGCTCCCTTTGAAGAAGGTTTTGATGGGGGGATCCAGAGGGACTTCCCTTAGAAAGAAGGATGGGGGCATCTGGTGGAAGTGAAGAAGGTAACCCTCCTTTAACACCTCAAGAGCCTAGGCTTCGGTGGTTATGCTGGGCCACTGGTGGGCAAAGAATGTGAGATGTCCTCCATGTGCTGGGGCTCCTAACCTCCCGTGGGAAGAGGGACTATGCCCTCGGAGTCAAAACCGCCCCTCCCAGGCTGCGACAGAGGTGCTGTTTGAGGTTTGTGGGCCTTGGGCCTATGGGGGGGCCCTGTCCCTGACTCTTGGCTGGCTGCCTCTTCGGGGAGCTTGAAAGGACTGATAGGCCGGATGTTGGGGGTACATTCCAGAGGCCTTCTTTTTATTCGAACAGAACGACTTTTTCCCCGAAGCCTTCCATTTGGAAGGATCAGTGGTCTTCCGAGAGAGCCTGGTTCTGGTCATCTGCTCTGTCTCCAATTCAGTGGCCTTATCCATCATGGGCTTGCCAAAGAGATTCTTCCTCCAGCAGGGGACATCGAGCAATTTGTCCTGAACCCATTGCTCCAGGTCTGAGGACTATAACCATGCCAGGCAGAAGGCACCAATGCCCACCGCAGCCACTCTATCCATAGACTTAAAACCGTCATAGGCCGCTCGAGGTACATACTTGGAGCACTCCTTGACTGTGGACACCAGGCTCCTGATGCGCTGGAGGTGTTCATTGGACAGCCTAGCTGAGAAATCGGCGAGCTCCTTCACCAAGTCTCTCAGCTACATGCCCATGTACAGTTGGTAAGATTGGATACGAGCCATGAGCATTAAGCCCTGGAAACACTTCCTACCAAAGTCGTCCAAGGTGCAGGCTTCTCAACGGGGCACCGAGACATGCATCTTCTTCCTTTTGATCTGGCACACGGCCATCTCCACCACCATAAAGTTGTGTAGCAATTGAGTTTTTTCAAAGCCTGGGCTCTTGTGGACTCAATAAATGGAACTGAGCTACTTGCTCACAATGTGAACCATAACAAGGGTTTCCCACATCCTGAAAAGGAGGTTCTCCAAGATGGGAGGCACCAGTACCATTATGGCCTCCATGGGAGGAGAATCATACTGGATTATGTCCAAGTCCTCCGCCCTAGACACTTCCTCTGCCTCGATGGTGAAGGCGAGGGCCTTGCCCATGTCCTGGACAACATCCAGGAAAGAGAGGTCCCCGGACAGGGACCTCCAACACTCCTGAGGAGGAGAGGAATCCAATGGAATGTTCCGATGCCGAATGGTATTGGGAGACTTGTCATCTGTCTTTCATTCTGAATCAGAATCAGATGGGAGCTCGAAGCACTGGTGGGAATCACACTGGTGTGCAGTTGGGGGGCAAGGACGGTGGCCAAGATTCCCAGCGCTCTGAGCCCAAAGCACCCAGTGGAGGAGCCCAAGACTTTGACCGGGATCAGTCATCGGAATCAGCCCACAGAGCATGCCACTCCAGAACGGGATGGATCTCCTCCGGCAAAGCCCTCGCAGTGGAGGGATCGTCACCAGCCCCAAGGAGCAGGAGGTAACTCAAACTGGAGTCTGCTGGCACACCACAAAGGCAGTGACGCTGCATTCAAAGGTCGCCATACTGGCCTTGAGACCCGAAGGTTCTGCAGCCACCGGCATGGGCACCGAGGGCATGGGTTCCGATTCCAGTTCCCTTAGTAGGAACTCATCAATGGTGATTGCCTCAACAGTATGAGGGTGATTCTGTGAGGAGGTGGGAACTGCTTCCCGCTGGAAACACACCTTGGGGGCCGCTCCCGGGCCTCACCCTTGGAGTCCCATTGAGGGCTGTGAGGCCGGTGTCCATGGGTCTGATTCCTCCACAGCTACCCCTGAGGGCGTCAATTCCGAAACCGATGACGGAGCCATATCCGAGGACTTGAGGCCAAACAGCACCTCCTTCTGCCTTTCATGATTCTTACACCCCTTGCTTGTCATTTGATGACAGAGCGGGCAAGTGAAGCAGTCATGATCAGCCTCAAGGCAGTGATGGCAGCAATTGTGGTGGTCCATGATGGACATGGTCCTGCCACAATCGGTGCACTTCTTAAAACCACTAATCGAGGAGATAGCGGGAAAGACAGCCCCTGCGAGTTCAAATTCCAATGTCCTGATTAGTAGGGCATGAGAACAAAATCCCTGCACCAAGAGAGAAGAAAAAAGATAAGTACCTGAAAAATACACGATGCCGAGGTAGCGACAATTCCAGGAACGTGAGAAGGTAACAGTATGCGACTGAGAAAAATAGAAGCAAGAACACAGCAAAGTGGTCACCAAAATGAACGCCAACCTTTTAGAGGTTGCAGAAGGTACGTCTGGTGGGCTCCACAGAAAAACAAAGACTGAGGGAAAACGACTCCCTTGGGTGGGAAGGTGACCATGCATGTGTGTTTGATCTCCCAAAGGCTTTCTTTGAAAGCTGAGGTGAAGTCACCGAGCAGGCTCCGTCAGTGCTGATGTCGTCCCATATGTGAGGACTGACTTCCTGCTTGTTCCCAATCAAAGGCCTATTCAGTATATCCGTATCCTCTTCAGTAATTTTGGCCAAGAAATGCACCCACCTCCTCTGTAGTAGCCCTCTGCTCCAGACACTATAATTATTTATAATATTCTACAAATTGTTTCCTAATACCTTCATCATTTCAGATCTCCTCCCCTGCAGCACCCCGGATATGAGTTATATAGTTTTTAGTCTGGAGCTTTTTAAATTTCGGTGCAAATAATTTATGAGGCTTATTTCCAAATTCAAAGTGGTTCTGCTTCCGCTTATCTAGGGCCAGGGCCATCTCTTCCAGTTGCAGCTCCTTTAAATGTGCCAGAAACCCTTCCATTGTCTTCCCATCTTCTGGGCTTAACTATCCCCTCTTCATCTTCCCCTCCAAGCATGACAGCCGCGCGCCCACCAACTCTCCTGCTCTCTCTCCCTTTAACATAGTAACATAGTATATGTTGGCAGATAAAGACCAGTATGGTCCATCTAGTCTGCCCAGCAAGGCGGTAAGAGTAGGTGCACTTGCAGGTCACCTCTCCCCATGCCAATGTTTAGGGGTGTACTCACTGTTCCGTGTAGGTCATCCTTATTTGTTCAGATAAAAGAGATAGTTATGCTTATTTTGATTTTATCCTGTTGCTATAAAGGGATCCACTATGTCTGTCCAATGCCATTTTGAATTCTGTCACTTTGTTTGCCCCCACCACTTCCATCGGAAGGGCATTCCAAGCATCCACCACCCTTTCAGTGAAAAAGTATTTCCTGACATTGCCTTTCACTTTATCCCCTTGCAGCTTCATCTTATGTCCTCTAGTTTTACAGCTTCCCTGTCTTTGGAAGAGGTTTGTTTATCCATTAATACTCTAAGTATTTAAAGGTCTGAATCATATCTCCCCTGTCCCTCCTCTCCTCCAGAGTGTACATATTTAGGTCTTCAAGTCTCTTCTCATAAGTCTTCTGACGCAAGCTCCAAATCATATTGGTCACCTTCCTCTGAACCGCTTCCAGCCTTTTTATATCCTTTGCGAGATACGGTCTCCAAAACTGAACACAATATTCCAAATCAGGCTTCACCAACGACTTGTACAGTGGCATTAGTATCTCTTCCTTTCTGCTGGTAATTCCTCTTTGTATGTAACCCAGCATCCTTCTGGCTTTTGCCACAGCTTTGTCACACTGTTTCGCCACCTTGAGATTATCAGAAACAATAACACTGAGGTCTTTCTCCTGGTCCGTGCACATCAATCTCTCACCCCCTATCACATAAAATTCCCTTGGATTTCTGCTTTCTAAATGCATTACACTTCTTCACATTAAATCTTAACTGCCAAGCATTAGACCATTCTTCCAGCTTTTGTAGATCTTTCCTCATGTTCCCCACTCCTTGAGGGGAGTCCACTCTGTTGCAAATTTTGGTGTCATCTGCAAAAAGACAGACTTTTCCATTCAGCCCTTCAGCAATATCACTCATAAATATATTGAACAGTACCGGTCCCAAGACCGAACCCTGGGGCACACCGCTAATCGCCTTCCTTTCATCCGAGTGAGTTCTGTTTACCATCACTCTCTGTTGTCTGTCAACCAATTTCTGATCCAGTTCACCATCTTGGTACCTGTCCCCAAGCTGTTGAGTTTATTGATAAGCCTCCTATGAGGAACATTATAAAAGGCTTTGCTGAAATCTAGGTAGATCACATCCATCGCATGCTCTTGATCTAGTACTCTGGTCACCCATTCAATCAGATTTGTTTGGCAAGATCGTCCTTTGGTAAAACCATGTTGCCTCGGATCATGCAATCTGTTGGTTTCGAGGAAGTCCACCATTCGCTCTTTCAGGAGTGCCTCCATTACTTTTCCCACCACCGAGGTAAGGCTTACTGGCCTGTAGTTTGTTACTTCTTCCCTAGTACCACTTTTGTGGAGAGGTACCACATCAGCCCTTCTCCAGTCCTGTGGAACTTTTCTTGTCTCCAAGGATCTATTAAAAACATCCTTTAAAGGCCCTGCAAGAACTTCTCTGAGCTCTTTCAGTATCATGGCGTGTATCCCATCTGGTCCCATAGACTTGTCCACTTTCAGTTTTGCAAGCTGTTCTAACACATCATCTTTTGTGAATGGTATGGTATCTACTCCATTCCCATTTGTATATTTGTTTTACAGTGCTCACAGCAATGAAAGCCTCCCCGAATCACCGCTTTCAATCACTCCCATATTGTACATAAGAACATAAGATATGCCATACTGGATCAGACCAAGGTCCATCAAGCCCAGTATCCTGTTTCCAACAATGGCTAATCCAGGTAACAAGTACCTAGCAGGTTCCCAAAAAGGCACATGGGTTCCACAATGCTTGTCCTAGGGCAAACAATGATTTCCCGGGTCCTCTTTAATAATGGTTAATGGACCTTTCCTCCGGGAACTTTGTCCAAACCTTTTTTAAACCCAGCTACATTAACAGCTTTTACTACATCCTCCAGTAACAAATTTCAGAGTTTGATTATGCGTTGAGTGAAAAAATATTTTCTCTTATTAGTCTTAAATGGGTTACATTGAAGCTTCATTACATGTCCCCTAGTATTTCTACTTTTGATGGCACTGTTCCACTCCATTCATTAATTTATAGACCTCTATCGTATCTCCCTTCATTTGTCTCTTTTCCAGGTTGAAGAGCCCTAAACGTTTAAGCCTTTCCTTATAGGTATATCCTTCCATTCCTTTTACCATTTTGGTGGCTCTTCTCTGTACCTTTCCTAATTCTGCTATATACTTATTAAGATACAACAACCAGACTTGCATACAATATTCAAGGTGCAGTCGAACCATGAAATGATTCAGAGGCATATCTTTGTCTTTATTCTCCATTACTTTCTTGGTCGCACTACATACTGGGTGGAGGGTTTCAACGTGTTATCCACAATGACACCTAAATCTTTTTTCCTGGGTGATGGTTCATAATGTGGAACCTTGCATCGCTTAACAAATGTTTAGGTTGTTCTTTCCTAGGTTCATAAATTGCACTTCTCCACATTAAATTTCATCTGCCATTTGAACCTCCATACTTCCAATTTATCAAGGTCCTCTTGCAATTTTGTACAATCCTCTTGTGTTTTAACAACTTTGAATAATTTGTATCATCTGCAAATTTGATCACCTCACTCATTATTCCCATTTCCATGTCATTTATGAATATGTTAAAAAGCAGCCGACCCAGCACAAATCCCTGGGGTACTCCACTATTCACCTCTCTGCATTGAAAAAATGGCCATTAAGCCCTACCCTCTGCTTTCTATCTTTTAACCAGTTCCTGATCCAAAATAGTACACTGCCTCCTATCCCATGACTTTTTAATTTTGCTAAAGTCTCTCGTGAGAGACCTTGTCAAAAGCTTTCTGAAAATTCAGATAGACAAAAGTGAGCCGGTTAATATAGTGTATTTGTTTATTCACACTTTCAAAAAAATGTAACAGATTAGTAAGAGAAGACCTTTCTTGGCTAAATCCATATTGGCTTTCTCCCATTAAATCATGACTATCTACATGTTCAGTAATTTTGTTCTTTATAATGGTTTCTTCCTTTTGGCCGGGTACTGATGTCACTATTTCCAACCAATGGATCTTCAATCAGGATTTTCCATTCCACAAATTGTGAGACACAAGAATCCTGATATTATCTAGTATCTCATAATAGTTTTCAAACACTATCAAAGTTATTTTTTATTGATACATAATCATTTTTGATAATCTTTTGTCAGACCTCATGTGAGTATAACACTATTGCTCTGATGCAGACGATTTTGCTTTGAAACACAACAGTGTGGATAATACAAGGATTGGTGTTGGCAGAAAGATAGTGTAAATGATTTTTGGGAATAATGGATGTCTTTGAACAATTCCAGAAGGGGAAATAAGAAACAAAAGCTTACCAGTTTTTTACGGCTTTCATAATAAAAGGACTGTAATGATATGATGGCAGCTGATTTATAGCAGCTCTCAGATATAAGGTCTGACAAAAAATTATCAAAAATTATTGTATCAATAAAAAATAACATTGATAGTGTTTGAAAACTATTATGGGATACTAGATAATATTAGGATTGCTATGTCTACAATTTGTGGTACTGATGTCAGGCTCACCAGTCTGTAGTTTCCCGGATCACCTCTTGAACCCTTTTTAAAACTGGCGTTACAGTGGCTATTCACCAGTCTTCATGTACTACAGATAATTTTAATGATAGTTCACAGTTTACTACTAGCAGGTCTGCAATCTGATCTTTCAGTTCTTTCAGCACCCTCAGATGTATACCATCTGGTCCAGGTGATTTGCTACTTTTTAGTTTATCAAATAGCTGTAATGCATCTTCCCGGTTTATCAATATTTCTTTCAATTCTTCTGACACATCATCTTTAAATACCATTTCAGGCATGCATAACTTCCCTACATTTTCTTCAGTAAAGACCGAAGCAAAGAATTAATTCATTCTCTCCGCTATGACCTTGTCCCTTCTTAGTGCCCTTTTTACCTCTCTAATGTAATCAGGTTCACTTGTCCATCATCATTAATGGATACATATTCCACAATATTTTTTGTGATAGTCTATTTTTTGTGATAGATAGGAGGAGTGGCCTAGTGGTTGGGGCAAGGTACTACAGGCCGGAAGGTCAGTGGTTCAAATCCCACTAGAGGACAGCAACCTTGGGCCGGAAGGACTGGGGTTTCTAGTCCCACAGGTGCTCCTTGTGGTCTTGGGCAAGCCACTTAACCCTCCATTGCCCATGTTCCCTGTAAGTATTAGTGTATGTGTCTCATATCCCCTCGTGTTAAATGTATCCCCCAACCGCTTTAGCCAGTGAAAAGCGGGATATAAATAAATAAATAAATAAATAAAAAAAAAAAAAAGTCTCATAAATCACACTAGGCCCAATTTTCATTTGGGCGGTGCTATGTGCCAATTTGGCGCATAGCCCGCCCACCATCCGTCTAACCTGGATTTTCAATGCCAGGGTCATATGCAGCCCCAGCATTGAAAATCCGGTTCACGCTGCACAACCCAGAAGCCGCAGGAGCTAGCTGAGTAGCAGCAATTTTCAATGCTATCCGCTTAGCCCCTGCACCTGAAAAATAGGTGAGAAAAAACCATGCCTATCTTTAAGGTGCAGAGGGCTAAGCGGATAGCATCGAAAATCGCTGCTAAGCGGTTAGCTCTTTCCTCCGCCCTGCTCCACCCCGGAATGCCCCAACACACCCCGATGCTAACCACATAGCATCTGGGCGCGTTAGGGACTTATCCGTGTAGGTGCCTTTTGAAAATCCTGGATAAGGCATTTACATGGGTAACTAGGGCAATTATCTGTGTAAATGCCTTTGAAAATGCCACCCATTATCATTTAAGAATGCATCATTTAGCTTCTAGTATTATAATGCCCTGTTCAATGTAATTTCAGTTTGTTCACTGTAAACCGCACTGATGCAGAATAGCGCGGTATATAAGAGAATAAAATAAATAAATAAATAAATCCCCTCCCCCCCCCCTCAGTGCTGTGCATTTCACAACAAACTGGAGTATGATCTGACCACAATCGATCAACCATACCGGAATCTTTCACATTCATATGCAGTTGTTTATCAAGTAGCAATAGGTCAATTCAGGAGTAGGTATTATCCACTGCTGAATAACACAAGTAGTCCCTCTCCCACTTGTGCAGCTCCCACCAGCTATCCATCAAGCACAGCACCTCCATCAGACCTTTCAATTCTTTTCTCTTGTTTTTGTTTTCTTCCTAGTTACCTCTGGAGATATTCAGGGCTGGGTCAGGGGCTACACTAAAGTCACACCCAATTAGCACATAGTCTTCTGCCACCTCGACAATTTTCTCCCCTAGACCTGCAAAAAACCCCTCCTGGTCATCATTTGGGGCACATACATTTACCAGGGTACATCCCTGAGGTCCCAGTTTCACCCTGACTATGAGATATCTCTCCTCAACATCCCTAATCACCTCATTTACTTAACAAGGCACATCCCAGCCAATAAGAATCCCAACCCCACTTTTATTCTGTCCCTTCTTATTGGAAGCATAAGTTTGGGTCAGATATTTAGCAGTTATAATGCCCTGTTCAATGTAATTTCAGTTTGTTCAATGTAAACCGCACTGATGCAGAATAGCGTGGTATATAAGAGAATGTAAATAAATAAATAAATTTGTCAAGCAAGGCTCATCCTTACTGAGAAGGTGAATCTCCTGAATGAGCGCAATTGAGCAATGTAACCTATTGAGCTCCTTAAACATGAGGTGCCTCTTCTGACAGGAGTTCAAATGTCATGCATTATACAATACCACAATCATCTCAACCATAACCTGATCTAAGTGCGAGGGAGAGCCCTTGATGTGGTGTATTTAGATTTTAGTAAAGATTTCAGTAAAGCGTTTGACACCGTTCCTCACAGACGACTTATAAACAAACTGAGCATCCTAGGGATGGACCCTAAAGTTACTGCTTGGGTTAGAAATTGGTTGAGTGGGAGGCGACAAAGGATACAGATAAATGGAGCTCACTATGAGGAGATGGAAGTTACCAGTGGTGTGCCCAAGGGATCTGTCCTTGGTCCGATTCTGTTTGACATCTTTGTTAGTGATATAGCGGAAGGGCTGTCGGGTAAGGTTTGCCTTTTTGCGGATGATAACAAAATCTGAAATAGAACAGACACCCAGGAAGGTGTAGATAACATGAGGAGGGATGTAGCTTAGCTTGAAGAATGGTCTAGAATTTGGCAGCTGGGATTTAATGTTAAAAAATGCAAGGTCATGCATTTATTTATTTATTTTATTTATTTATCTGCATTTATATCCCGCTTTTCACCGGGTCAAAGCGGTTGGGGGATACATTTAACACGAGGGGATATGAGACACATACACTAATACTTACAGGGAACATGGGCAATGGAGGGTTAAGTGGCTTGCCCAAGACCACAAGGAGCACCTGTGGGACTAGAAACCCCAGTCCTTCCGGCCCAAGGTTGCTGTCCTCTAGTGAGATTTGAACCACCGACCTTCCGGCCTGTAGTACCTTGCCCCAACCACTAGGCCACTCCTCCTTCCACTAGGCCACTCCTCCTTTGGGCTGCAGCAATCCAAGAGAGCAATATAGTATGGGGGTGAAGTACTTTTGTCCTCTAAAGAAGAGCAGAACCTAGGCGTGGTCGTGTCAGATGATCTTAAAGTAGCTAAACAGGTAGAAAAGGCAACAGCAAAAGCTAGGAGGATGCTTGGGTGCATACGGAGAGGAATGGCTAGCAGAAAAAAGGAGGTGATAGTGCCTCTCTATAAGTCTTTGGTGCAACCTCATTTGGAGTATTGTGTGCAATTCTGGAGACCGCACCTTCTAAAGGATATAAACAGGATGGAGTCAGTACAGAGGATGGCTACCAAAATGGTTAGTGGTCTTCATTATAAAGCATATGAGAACAGACTTAAGGATCTTAATATGTACACCTTAGAGGAAAGGTGGGATAGAGGTGATATGATTGAGATGTTTAAATACCTCCATGGCATAAATGCACAGGGGGAGAGACTCTTTCAATTGAAAGCAAGTTCTGCTACGAGGGGACATGGGATGAGAGTGAAAGGGGATAGATTCAGGAGTGATATGCAGAAATATTTCTTTACGGAAAGAGTGGTGGATCCGTGGAATAGTCTCCCAATGGAGGTGGTAGAGATGAGGACGGTATCTGATTTCAAAAAAGCATGGGACAAACACAGAGGATCTCTTAAGAAAAAAAGGGGATTGTTGTAGTTGTTGATATGGAAGGACAGACTAGATAGGCCATGTGATCTTTTTCTGTCATTTTTCTATGTTTCTTAGCTCCCTCTCCTCCAGAATTGCAAGCATAAATTGTGCCTATCCCTCACCCCCCATCTCTACCCTCCAACCTCCTACCCCCTCCCTCACTGACAGCAGTCAGTACCATCATCAGACTCCTTCAGAGGTAGAGCAACACCCCACTCGTTCTGCACCTCACACCTAACGATCCATCCCTCCTCCCCACTAGGCACCAAACCCCTCATAAGTCCCCTCAACACCCCCTGTCCTACTATACCACATCCCCCACTCAGTCCACATTCAATCAGTCAACCGTATCGTCTCATGCACTGTCTCCTAGCTGTTATCGTTCAATCACTTACACCAATCTCACCATAGATCTTGAAAGCAAGCAAAGCAACTGATAACCAGCAGCAGCCCAAGTCCAAACTCCCTCATGGTATCTCCTCGGTGTTAGTTGGAGCCTGATCCACTTGTCTCCACAGCCTTCCATCTTCTTGTCAGGCTCTCTGACATCTGGGTCATGGTTGCTGCTCTCGTCTCTTGTTGGTCTCCTCCTGCCCTTTTCTGAAGGGCTGCAACAGTGTACTCCATCTTGTACACCTGGAAGTGCTCCCTCTCTATGGTAAAACGTAGGACAAAAGGGTACAGCCACTGATATTGGATGTTTTTCGTTCTCAGCCTCTTCGTGATGTCTTGAAAATCTCTCCTCTTTTTAATAGTGGTGAGTGACAAGTCTGCAAAGATTTCCACGTAGCCATCCTCCCATTTTACTTGGCCCATCTTCCTAGCTGCTTGCATTAGCAGCTCCTAAATAGATACTCATGCAAACAGGCTATTACATCGTGGGGCTTTTCAAGTCTCTGGGTGGCCCAGTGCTCTGTGTGCATGGTCCACATTGAAACAGCGTGATGTAGTATCTATGCTTCTGCCTTTAAGAGGACTTTGCATATTTGTGCAGCCAGGAACCGATAATCCGGTTCATCATCTCTTTCCAGAAGGCCCTTAATGCAGATATTACTCCTGCGGGACCTATTTTCTAAGTCCTCAAGCTTTTTTGGCATCTTATCATACATTTGTTGATATTCCCCTACTTTATGCTGTAACAGTGCCTCCTGCTCCTCCACCCAATTTTCAACTTCCTCCGAATGCTGCCAATTTCCAGCATGTCAGTGCAGCGTTCAGTGATCCACATTTGAGCCTCTGAGCGGAAAGCCCCCAACTCATGCCTTAACTCATCAAACCAGGATTTCATATCTTCCCAGAGCTTGGTTAGTTTTCCCACAGACCCCTCCTCTCCACTCGCAGTCTCACCTAAGTTGCCACACTCCTTCGCACCTGTGGCCATTTTGGAGCCAATTGCTGCTGCGGTCTCCGTGGTTTAAAAGCAAAGCTTTTCAAGTTGATCATAGCTTTCTTCCCTGCGATTCTATGCTGCCTCTATTGCAAAGCTCTCCTATACCTTCAGGAGTTGCCAATAACTGGGTTTGCCACCATACAGGGAGAAAAGGTGCTCTCTGCCTGTGGAGCTACCCACTCAGGCAGCCACCTATGCCGGTGATGTCACTTCCTCCTCGACAAGATTTCAAGTGCATACAAAGATTCAACTTATGTGAAGTATGATATTTTCAATAATGTTATATGGAAGCAAAAATTGGATAGTAAAAGAAGCAAGACAGGAAAAAAATCTAAGACTTTGAATTATGGAACTGGTGAAGAATACTGTGCACACACTATGGATTTCCCAAAGAACAAATCCGTCAGTACTGGAGAAGATCAGACCTGAGCTTTCTTTAAAAGCTCAAACAACAAGACTTCATACTTTGGACACATCATGCAAAGAGAGCATGTCTTTCTCTAAAGCATAGTTACTCACCTGTAGCAGGTGTTTTCTGGGAACTGCAGGAATCAGTCCTCACATATGGATGACGTCACCAATGCAGCCCATGTGGGATATGCTCCCCAGTTTTCAGAGAAAGCCTTTGGGAGGTCGACCATGCATGCATGCAAGTCTTCCCACCTGAAGGAGCCATCTTACCTCAGTATGATGACATAGCTTAATAAAGCTTTAAAAAAAAAACCCTCCACAGGCAGGAGGAGGGTAGTAAGGAATGAGTCCTGCTGTTCCCGGATAGCACCTGTTACAGGTGAGTAACTATGCTTTCTCTGGGACCAAACAGGAAGTCAGTCCTCATATATGGAACTCCCATGCTACAGGCTACCAAAAAAACCTGTAAACAGCCCAAAGGGACAACCAAAAAAAACAAACTAGGAAGAACAGCGGAAATATGCTGAACTGTTCCGAAAGTCTGCATCAAGCAGAGGCATCAACATCAGTTTGACTCTATGGTAGCCTGGACGGACAGAAGGGCCGGTGGGAAGAAGTTGCATCAATTCCCAACGCCAGAGTATGGCTTGGCCGAAGTTCTGTCAAGACGGGAATCTGCATCTAGGCAGAAGTGTGCTATGTGTGGATAGACAACCCTGTAGCAACCCTACAAATCTCTACTGTGGAGACTGAGTGGAGGTTAGCTACGGAAGCTGCCATAACTCAGACATTGTGCACCGTGACATGGCAGTCGAAGTTGAGCCCAGCCTGGGCATAAGCAAAGGAAATGCAGTCTGTCACCCAAATGGAGAGGATGCGTTCGGAGACGGCAATACCCAGTCGGTTAAGGTCAAAACAGATGAAAAGCTGGGGGAAGCAGCTGTGGGCTTTAGGGCATTCCAGATAGAAAGCTAGCACTCTTCTACAATCCAAAATGTGTAAGGAGGCCTCAGTCCTTTTGTGTGAAGCTTGGGAAAAAAGGTGGGCAAGACCACCGACTGGTTGAGGTGAAAAGCAGACACCACCTTAGAAAGATACTTGGGATGAGTGCGGAGGACCACTCTATTCTTGTGAAACCTGGTATATGGTGGATGCGCTGCATGCCGAAGTGAGGGCTACCAAAAAAATAACCATCCAGGTAAGAAATCTGAAAGGGCAGGAGGTAAGCGGCTCAAAGGGTGGAGTGAGCAGCTGGCCAAGGACAACATTCAGGTCACACTCAACTAGCAGTGGCCAGATCAGGGGACAGAACAACAAAAGACCCTGCATGAACCATCCGATGAGAGGATGGATGGAAAGAGGTTTATCAGCTACTGGCTGGTGGTAAGCTGCCAGGGCACCAAGTTAGATTTCAATCCAGAATTAGAGAGATGACGCAAATAAGAGACTAATAAATATAACTGCCTAAGGGAAAACTATAACTAAAAAATAAAATATACCCTTAGTAACTACCAAAAATTCACCACAATCTTCAAAAATACTAATATTATTTTTATAAGATTAAAACCTCCTAAGTTCAATATGGCATTAGCGACCTCAGGATGGCCTTACCCCTACATTTGGCGAAAACTAGTCACCATAGGGATATGGCAGACGCTCACATCATAGGTCTAAAGCCTTATTATTTTTACCAATTATATATCCTTTATTCAAATTCACCTCTAATTAATAATTATTATATATCCACAAAAGTACTTTTTAGGATCCTTCAAAACTAAGCAACAAACAAACAAAATTAAAAGAAGGCGTCTGCACTTCTATGTGGTATATAGAAAATATATACCCGATACCAGAACTCACAAGATGCAATCCATTTTACCTATAACAAAATAGAAGAAGATTCTTAAGGATCAGCATGGTAATGGTAAGAAGCATACTGCATGCTCGAAGATATTCTTTGCGTTTGGCGAAGCAATTGTATTTATAATCCCTGAAGAACCCTACTTGGTGAAACGAAAGCTTTTGTTGGATAGCTTGCCATGGAGATCAACAGCTTCGGCTGTCTGTTTATCGTGGCTTATGGTTATAATTCAGTTAAGCAGTTTTCAACCATCGATACGTGCCGGACCCAGAGGTTGCTCAGATAAGTGACTATATTTCTTTATTGGATGTACAGATATGCTGATCCTTAAGAATCT
The DNA here is from genome assembly GCA_033557465.1 of Ichthyophis bannanicus. Lineage (NCBI taxonomy): Eukaryota > Metazoa > Chordata > Amphibia > Gymnophiona > Ichthyophiidae > Ichthyophis > Ichthyophis bannanicus. Next base: position 100,583,988 of record CM066039.1, read on the forward strand.
TCTTCTATCCCTGTTCCAGAGTCTAAAAGGAACAGGAGGGGAAGTTGGTTCGATTGGAAGGAGAACTTGAACAACTCCAGGGTTTGCACGATGCCCACATTAAGGACTGGCGTGTAACCTCTAGGAGAATGGAATATCTTGAAAATCAAGTCCGGAAGAACAATTTGAGACTTATAAATTTTCCTAGATCTCCGTTGCAGTCGCCTATGGAGATGGTTCGCAGGTATTTCCAGGAGGTCTTGAAGATCTCCCGGGATGACCTGCCACCATTAACAAGGGCTCAATACCTTTCTGTGGGCCGGAGTAACCGGGGAGTTAGCTGTGAGACTCCTGTAGGGCCTGGAGACCTTATGAGGTTTCTGGAGAGCTCTGTGGAGTTGATCACGGCTCGTACCACTCTCCTTATTACTTTGGCTCTTGAATCTGATAAATCGTTAATTCTTCAATCTTATTTTAGAAATTTCAGTGAGCAGTTTATGGGCTCTCATGTCCGCATTTTTCCTGATCTTCCTAGGGATACCCAGCTGAGGAGAAAGGAATTCCTGGGTTTTAAGCCCAGGATACTTGGCGGGTCTTTTTTGTTGAAATTTCCTGTTAGATGTCATGTTTTCTACAAAGAGAAATTATATTTGTTTTTTGAGCCCCGCCAGCGGCTGGAGTTTCTTGTGGCTAGGGAGGATCCTGTGGTTGTTCTTGCTTCCCATACGGCTGACGCATAAGTCTCGCACTGCTATGATATGTTTATTTTTCCTAAGCTGATAAAACCTTTCCTGGTGCCTCCTCTTTTTAAATAATTTGTGGGCTAATTTAGGCTAATGTTTATTTTTTCTTGTTAATAGCTTATGTTTGCTGTTATTTATTATATTTGTTTGCCGTTTTGCTTTCATTCATCTTTTCTTGAATGTATTTGTATATTCAATAAATATATTTAAAAAACAACAAAAAACCCCAGTCCATTTGTTCCTTTTTAACCATTCTTTTGTATTTTGGGATGAATGTTTTGGGTCGTTGTCCTGCTGGAGGACCCATGACCTTCGAGCCAGACCTAGGTTTTGACACTAGGTGGCACATTTTTTCCAAAATACCTTGGTAGTTCTCTGACTTCATGATTCAAGACGTTCCAGGCCTCTAGTTCCTGAGGAAGCAAAACAGCCCCACAACATTATGGAACCTCCACCATATTTAACTGTAGGAAGGATGTTTTTTTTCTTATTTGAGCATATGTTTATACCGCCCCCTCCAGAGATCAGGGGTGGTTTACATCATAACAGGTTAAACTAAAACGGTTACATGGAGCAGTGTTTAAGAACTTTATGCAAAGAACAAGGTAAATGAGGTGCTGCCTCAAACTATTTAAATGGAGTGGTACTGGGTGTGACCAATTTTAACTATTTACAGTGCAATTTACAGGAGTGTAGGATTGGTATACTTCTTAAGAGTACCAAAAAAGAGTAGTTACTCACCTGTAACAGGTGTTCTCCAGGAGCAGCAGGAATCAGTCCTCACATATGGGTGACGTTGGCGCCAACGGAGCCCCCGTGCAGAGCATTTCCCCAGCTTTCAAAGAAAGTCTTTGGGAATGCAGCGCGCATGCGTGGTCCCCTTCCCGCCCAAGGGTGCCATCTTGCTCAGTCTGATGACATAGCTAAAAGACAGCAAAAATAACAAAATAAATCATATGACTGCAACTCCAAGGGGAGGAGGGAGGGTTGTGAGGACTGATTCCTGCTGCTCCTGGAGAACACCTGTTACAGGTGAGTAACTACTCTTTCTCCAGGACCAAGCAGGAAGTCAGTCCTCACATATGGGACTCCCCAGCTTAAGGCTACCGGAGACCCAAAGCTAAAAAATGAGCTCCCTCTAGAGCCTCAGCATGCAAGAACAGAATCTTCTTTGATAACGCCCCCGAATGGTAGCCCAACACCAGGGCCAGAGGGTAGGAGTTGCCTAAACCCCAAAGAGATTATGGAGTACCGCCTGCCCAAAAGCACTGTCCCTGCGGGACTCCCTCTCAAGGCAGTAGTTGGCCACAAAAGTCTGGCTTGAAGACCAAGTAGCGGCCCGGCAGATGTCTGCCAATGGAACAGAGTGGAGATGAGCCACTGACGCAGCCTTTGCCCTGACACGATGAGCCGTAACTCGACCCTGCAACAAAAGGCTGGTGCCCTGTAAGCCCAGGCGATACATCTGGCTACCCATAAGGACAAAGTATGCTTGGAGACAGCAAACCCCAACTTATTGGGGTCAAAAGAGACGAAGAGCTAAACAGCCCTCCTGTGCTCCTGCATACGGTCAAGGTAGAAGGACAACGCCCTCCTACAGTCCAGGATATGTAAGACCATCTCAGCCCGGCTGGCATGCGGCCTGGGATAAAAAGTTGGAAGAACCACCTCCTGATTGAGGTGGAAGGAGGAGACAACCTTAGGAAGGAACTTAGGGTGAGTCCGTAAGACTACTCTGTTCCTATAGAACCTAGTATAAGGTGCATCTGATACTAGGGCCTGAAGCTCACTCACTGGCCTTGCTGATGTAAGGGCTACCAGAAACAACGCTTGCCAGGAGAGAAAACGCAGAGGGCAAGTAGCCATAGGTTCAAATGGTGGGCAAGTAAGCCGTTGCAGGACCACATTTAAATCCCATTCAGGGGCAGGGGGACGCACTGGAGGCTTAAGCAAAAGCAGGCCTCTGAGTAAGCGAGCCACCAAAGGATGGCTTGAGAGAGACTGACCCTCCACTGGGGAGTGGTGTGCTGAAAGAGCACTAAGATGAACTCTCACAGAATTGGACTTAAGGCCTAGGTTGGACAGGTGAAGCAAATGTTGCAGCACCACTGGCACCAGGCATGAGAAAGGATTCTCGTTGTGTTGAGTACACCAGGTAGAGAATCTACGCCACTTAAGGGCATAAGACCTTTGGGTGGACTGCCTCCTAGAGGCCAAGACCACGTCCTCCACTTCCCTAGGCAGTAGTAAGGGCGCTAGAACTACCCTTTCAGCAGCCAGGCCATCAAATGGAGGGACTGGAGACTGGGGTGTAAGAGAGATCCTTGCTCCTGAGACAGGAGATCGGGTTGCATCCCCAGAGGGAGAGGAGTGTCCACCGCTAGGTGCAAAAGAAGTGGAAACCAGGGTTGCCTTGGCCACCTGGGGGCCACCAGGATCACTGAGGCCTTGTCCCGGATCACTTTGAACAGTGTCTTGGACACTAGAGGCGTGGGAGGAAACGCATATAGGAGGCCTGTAGACCATGGAATGAGAAACACATCCGCTGCTACTCTGAGAGGATGCGGTTGTCTGGAGCAGAACCTGGGAAGTTGACGGTTCAGAGGACTGGCAAAGAGATCTATGGTTGGAAGACCCCATCTCAGGAAGATCTGTTGAACCACTAAAGGATTCAACTGCCATTCGTGCGGCTGCAGGATCCTGCTCAATCTGTCCGCCAGGTAATTCTCCTGACCTGGGAGATAGACCGCTTTGAGAAGAATGCCGTGATTGACTGCCCAGAAGCACAGTTTCTGCGCTTCCTGACATAGAAGGCGGGATCCTGTGCCCCCTTGTTTGTTCACATAGAACATAGCAACTTGATTGTCCGTCTGAACCAAAACGGACTGGTGAGAGATGAGATGGGAGAAAGCTATCAGGGCTAAGCGGATAGCCCTCAGTTCTAAGAGATTGATCTGCTGTGTGATCTCCCACGGAGATCACAGGCCTTGAGTACATGCTCCTTGGCAATGTGCATCCCAACCTTGAAGAGAAGCATTGGTTGTCAGCACTTGAGAGTGTGGCGGTGTCTGAAAGAACACCCCGTGCACTAGATTTGGAAGATGAAGCCACCACTGCAGAGAAGACTCTAGCAGTTTGGACACCCTCACTCTGTCTGTGAAGCTTCCTGTGGCTTGATGCCACTGAGTTCTGAGGCCCCATTTAGCTGGCCTCATGTGTAGACGGGCATTTGGAGTTACATGGACCGTGGAAGCCATGTGGCCTAAAAGCCTCAGGAATTGTCTGGTGGAGACCAGAGAATTGCTGTGGAACTGCCTGGCTAGATCCATCAATCTGTGGGCCCTGTCCACAGGTAAAAAGGCCTTTGCCTGAAGGGTGTCCAGTCTTGCTTCTATGAACTCCATGTTCTGTGAGGGGTGCAAAATGGACTTTGCGAAGTTTATAACAAACCCCAGGTGCTGAAGCAGAGCAACAGTGCGAAGGGTGGCTTGCTTGGCCTCCTGTGGGGACTGACACCTGATGAATCAGTCGTCCAGATATGGAAAGACAAAGAGGCCTTGAACCCTTAGATAGGCTGCCACCACTGCCCGGCACTTGGTGAATACCCTGGGGGCGGAGATTAGGCCAAAAGGCAATACTCTGTACTGATAGTGGTTTCCTCCCACTACAAATCTGAGACATTGTCTGTGATCTGGATGAATGAGGATGTGAGTATAAGCATCCTTTAGGTCTAAGGAACATAGCCAATCTCCCTGCTGGAGGTAGGGCAGCAGGATTCCAAGGGTAAGCATCTTGAACTTTTCCCTCTCCAGGAACTTGCTGAGATTTCGCAAGTCTAGGATGGGCCTGAGGCCTCCTGTTCTTTTTGGTACCAGAAAGTACCTGGAATAGAAGCCTTGACCTCTCAGGTGGTGGGGCACCGTTTCCACTGCCTGTTCCTTTATAAGACTTGCCAACTCCTGTAAAAGGGGGTGCTTGTTATGGAAGCTACACCACCTTTTGCAAAGATCCAGACTATCTATGCCGCAAAGGATTGTGGTAATAGTAGTCCAGTTGTATAGTGTTTGCCTTTGAGGTAAATAAGAATGTAGTAGTTGAGTCGAGTATAAGGCAAAATAGAGTTTATTTATGGGGTAAATTATTCCACACACAGATTATACTTGGTAACACCTTCAGGATAACTTTTCCAGGTTTTGTAATCAAAGCAAAGAACACAACTGAAAGTTCCAAGCAAATAGCTTGCAGAGTCTTTTCAAGCAACAGAAAAACACTTCCCTTCAGTCACTGCTGACAACTGCTCAGCAGTGCTGGAGAATAACCCAAAAGGAAAAACTTCTTTACAAACAGCGTTCTTCTTTCACATTCAAAGCAGTTCTTTATACAACATGTGCATGGCTTTGAGCAATGCTCTACTCTATCAACAGGTGGATAACAAGCTTTAATCAATAGCTGGTTTCCTCCTCTGCACATGTGTTTTCATTTCCATTCCACAAAAGCCTCTTTCTTTCCACCTAAAACTTTCTGGGGAGCCAGTAATTAGAACATTTCCTTTTGATGGCTTTAATCCTACTTTGAGGATTTCTTTAGGCTATCAATCTTACACAAAGAACAGTCCATGCAAAAATCATCTCCCTTAGGACTTGTACCTTGTTCCTCCAATTGCATAGGCTCAATCTCAATATCTGGCATAGAGGGCTTCAATAACTGGCCTCTAGAGGGAGAGACACTGTTCCCCAACAGTTTACATTGCTCCAGGTTAGTTAAAGGATCAAAGTTCATACCTGAGTCACAACTGTCCTTGGGCTGCCTCCTTAGGTATCCTGGCCAGTAAGCATGGGTGCTTCTGTGGCCTGTCCTCCAGTCTGTATCACTGGACCTCAGGGCATCAGCTCCATACCTCTTCCCATAAGACTTCGTGTTCCTTTTCTCCTTAGCTGCTCCTGTCTGCTTACAGGGTGCTGCTTTAGAGTTCCTACCAGAATCACAGGAATCTCTATAGGTACATGTCTCTCTCTGAGTTCCTCTTGCCTTCTCTCTCTTGGACCTTCTTCTTCTCTCTCGTTGCTGTGATTGTCGTCTCTGAGCTGGTCCTTCCCCTGGTCTCTGAGCCGGTCCTTCCTCTGGTCTTGGTCTGCCTGCCGAATATTCAGTTCTGCCTTTAAAGTCCTTAGCTTCCAACTCCTTCCTTGCAGGGCTCAGCTGTTGGTGCTTAAACTCTCCTCTGCCCACTGATTGATTAGGCATGACGTAAGGGTACTTCAGAATATGCTTATGCTTCTCCTCTTTAGCTCCACTAGGGGCTTTCTGCAAGTTACTGCAGCTGGGAATAAGCTGTCTTTTAGGGAAACAGGCTGCTCTATTTCTCTGACCTGCCAGAACAGGTCCCTTGATTAATGTAAATTCCTTTCTATTGGCAGTACTCTCAGGGCTCTAATAAGCTTCCTTATCACACTCCTGCAGGAGTAAGTCCCTGTGCAGAGGAAGTCTTGGAGGCTCCCCTGGAAAATAGGAGGGGGGTACCTGGTGGAAGTGGAGGAGATAGCCCCTCTGGACTATACTTAGTACCCAGGTATCCCTTGTTACAGCTGACCACCTGTGGGCGTACAGGGCCAGCCGGCCTCCTGTGCTGATGTGGGCCAGCTGAGGAGGAGAGGCTATGCCACTGGAGTCAAAACCCCGCTCCCTGCTGTGCAGGAGCCGGAGCTGGCGGCTTGGGGGTTTTCTGCCTACGGGGCCCATGTCCCTGCCCCTTGGCCTGCTGACCCTGTTAGGCAGCTACAGAGGCCTGAAAATGAGGGTACTGTTTATAGGCAGATGACTTCCTCGGGTAAAAGGTCTTTTTTCCCGAGCCCTTCTTCTTCTGAGACGGGGCAGAGGTTTCCTGGACAGCCTTGTCCGGGTAAGAGTCTCGGTCTCGAGTTCTGCAGCCTTTTCAGCCATGGGCTTGCCAAAGAGGTTTTCACCTCGGCAGGGGACATCGACCAACTTGTCCTGCACCCATGGCTCGAGGTCCGATGACTGTAGCCAGGCCTGACGGCGTGCACCGATGCCGGCCGCGGCTACCTGGGCCGAAGCCTCGAAGTCATCATAGGCTGCTTGAGAGATAAACTTTGAGCACTCACGAATACCCGATGACAGAGCATTAAACCTCTGCAAAGGTTCCTCAGAGAGACCAGCAGAGAACCCGGCAATCTCCTTTGCCAGGTCTCAAAGGTACATGCCCATGTACAGCTGGTAGGTCTGGACACGGCAAGCAAGCATAGAGCCCTGGAAGCACTTCTTACCGAGGGCATCCAGGTTCTGGGCCTCCCGGCCGGGAGGCACCGAGAAGTGCATCTTCTGACTCTTCAGACGATGCATGGCTGATTCCACAACCATGGAGTGGTGCGGTAATTGTGCCTTTTGGAACCCGGGGCTCTTGCGGACTCGATAGATGGAATCGACCCGCTTGCTCAAAACCGGCAACGAGGCTGGCGCCTCCCCCATGCGGAAGAGCAACCGTTCCAGCATCGGAGGAACCGGTACAGTAAAGGCCTCCTTTGGAGGAGAGTCATACTATAGGGCCTCGAGCTCCTCGGCTCGAGGCTCCTCCTCGGGATCCGCAGGGAATGCCAAGGCCTTGGCCATATCCCGCACAAAGTCCGAGAACCGGGTATCCTCCGGTGGGGACCGTCTCCGAGGCTCGGACTCCGGTGAGTCTGATGGGACACACCGAGTCTGAAAGGTGTCGGGTGACTCCTCATCCTCCGTTTCCCAGCCGGACCCCTCAGAGGAGGAATCAAGCAGCTCCGGTTGGGCAGGCACCGATGCCATCCGCCCCGACGCCGAGGGTACTGGTGTTGATGACCTCGGTCCCGGACGGGAGGCTGAGGGAGACCTTGGCCGAGGATCGACTGAAGCGCGCATGGACTCGAGGATCGGCTCGGCCTCCGGGTTCGACTTGGACGTCGATGTCCTGGTGGTCGGGGCAGATGCACCAGTGAGACCGGCGATCAGTGCCTGCTGCTGTTCCATAAAGGCAGCCAAGCTGCTCTCCAAGGCTGTCAACCTGAGTCCGAGCTCAGGAGACTCAGCAGCCCCCGACTCGGGTCCCGACAGATGTCGGCTCCCCTGGAGGAGAGTCCACGAGGACTACAGTACTCACGTGACCCGGGGACTCCATCTCCACACGAGGTTGCTTTGCAGGCCTCTCCAACTCCGAAGACCCGGGACGGCGCTCGGGGCTATGCGATTTGGCCCTCGAGGAGCCAAGTGCGTCCACCGACGCCGACCTCGTGGGTTTTTTCTTCTTGCGATGCTCCCGCGAGGGAGACCCCCTCTCAAAGGAGCCTCGGCGCTGCTCGGGGTCGGAGTCCTGAGATGTCGAGGCCTCTGACGAAGTCCGGGCCCGTCCAGACGCGGAGTCAGAGAAGATTCTTTCCTTTTGGTGCTGCCAACTCCTCAATGCCTTCAAGGACATTTTCCCACACGGACCACAGATCATCGGGTCATGATCGGGTCCGAGGCAGCGGAGGCAGCAGTCATGTGTGTCGGTGAGAGACATAAGTTTCTTACACCAATCACACTTTTTAAACCCGCTGGCAGCCATCGGGGGAAAAAGGGCCCCTGCGAGGTCAAAAGACAGGGCTGCCAGTGAAAACAGAAAAATGGCGCGTATGCTAGTCACTAAGGACAAAAACTGAAAAAAGAAGTCCGGGCTTGATACCAATGTATCAGGCCCAGGCGGGAAAGGGAAACCGGCGTCGAACCGAAGAAAACGGGTCCACGCAGAACAAAATCAACTTTTTCCTTGGGTGAAAACGAAACACGTCCATCGGGCTCCGCTGAAAAAAGAAGACTGAGCAAGATGGCACCCTTGGGCGGGAAGGGGACCGCGCATGCGCGCTGCATTCCCAAAGGCTTTCTTTGAAAGCTGGGGAAATGCTCCAAACGGGGGCTCTGTCGGCGCCGATGTCACCAATATTTGAGGACTGATTCCTGCTTGGTCCTGGAGAATCAAGCATTACATCATCAGTTTCAATGAGGTGGGGGTGGGGGAGGGAGTTAGTGTCGTGAGAATAGCTGCTCTAGGAGTTGGTATAATGTTCCCTTAATAGGTGAGTTTTTAAATCTTTGCGAAATGATTGTAAGTCCTTGTTTCCTCTTAACGTCTCAGGGAGGATATTCCATTTTAGTGGTGCTATGTATGTAAATGCCCTATTGCTGGTGGATTGTTTGGTAATGCATATAGAGTGTGGTACTTTAAATATATTTTGGTTGGGAGTTCTTCTGCTTCTATTCAAGGGTTGTACTTTGATGAGTGTAGAAAGGTGGGAGGGGGTTATGTTATGTATTAGTTTGAAAGTCGTCATTATTATTTTGTATCGGACTCTGGATGAAATTGGGAGCCAATGGAGCTTGAATAGGATGGGTGTTATATGGTCAGAGAGACGTGCTTTCATTATGATTCTTGCTGTAACATTTTGAGCCAATTGAAGTATATTTAGTGTTTTTTTAGGACTAGGAGGCCATTGCAGTAGTTCAAGTGTGGTGTTATAAGTGCTTGCATCACTGTTCTGAAATCAGACAGGTCAATGAGGTTCTGCAGGGATTGTAAAGTTCTTAACTTATAGAATATGGTTCTATTTAAGAACCTTAGGTGGGGCTCCATGCTAAGTGTTTTATCAAGAGTAACCCCTAGATATTTTATTTCCTGTTTAACTTTGAAATGATAATTGTTATTCAGGTGGATTGTTGGAGGGGGGTTGAATTCGGGGTTTTTTGATATGAACATTACATCAGTTTTATTGAGATTGATGCTCATATTGTTTTCATGAAGACAGATTTGGGTTTCTTCCAGGCAGGCTGCTAGTGTATCATAAATTGGGTTACATATGTCTAACTGGGTGTACAACATAATGTCATCAGCATATATGTGATAATTTATTTTGTGTTTTTTGAATATTGCGCAGATAGGCTTTATGTATAAGTTAAACAAGAGGGCAGATAAAGCAGACCCTTGGGTATTCCCTGGGGTTGGGGGAAAGTGGTTGACGTTTTTGTTCAATTTGGACATATTGTACTCGGTTAGTTATGTATGATGAAAACCATTTAAGGGTGTGACCTTTTATGCCTAGGGTATTGAGTCTTTATATGAGGGTCTCGTGATTTACATTGTCAAACGCTGCGGTTATGTCCAGGAAGATGAGGACGAATGTTTTTTTTGTGTTTTCCATTCCCTGGATTAATTTGTCAAACAGAACTAGGAGGGGTGTTTCAACTCTATGAAAAGGGCGAAATTCATATTGTTGTTCGTCTAAGGAAGCTGTTGAATCTATGAAGTCCCGGAGCTGACGTTGAACTGCTTTCTCAATGGTTTTAGCTACAAAATGAATGCTTGAAATTGGTCTATATGCAGAAGTGTCGTCCTTGTTTAGGTTTTTGTTATTTAGTATAGGTCGGATTACGGATCTTTTGAGGTTGCTCGGCATGGTTCCTTGTTGGAGGGATTGGTTTACTATGTTTAGTAGGAAACATAGAAATATGATGACAGAAACAGACCACATGGCCTATCTAGTCTGTCCTTCCATATCAACAACTACAACAGTCCCCTTTTTACCTTTAGAGATCCTCTGTGTTTGTCCCATGCTTTTTTGAATTCAGTTACTGTCCTCATCTCTACCACCTCCACTGGGAGACTATTCCACAGATCCACTACTCTTTCTGTAAAGAAATATTTCCGCATATCACGCCTGAATCTATCTCCCTTCACCCTCATCCCATGTGCCCTCGTAGCAGAACTTGCTTTCAATTGAAAGAGGCTCTCTCCCTGAACATTTATGCCATGGAGGTATTTAAACATCTCAATTGTATCACCTCTATCCCGTCTTTCCTCTAAGGTGTACATATTAAGATCCTTCAGTCTGTCCTCATATACTTTATAATGAAGACCACTAATCATTTTAGTAGCCACCCTCTGCACCGACTCCATCTTGTTCACATCCTTTTGAAGGTGCGGTCTCCAGAATTGCACACTATACTCCAAATGAGGTCGCACCAAAGACTTATACAGAGGCATTATCACCTCCTTTTTTCTGCTAGCCATTCCTCTCCGTATGCACCCAAGCATCCTTTTAGCTTTTGCCATCGCCTTTTCTACCTGTTTAGCTACTTTAAGATCATCATACACAACCACGCCTAGTTCCGGCTCTTCTTTAGTGGACAAAAGTACTTCACCCCCTATACTATATTGCTCCCTTGGATTGCTGCAGCCCAAATGCATGACCTTACATTTTTTAACATTAAATCCCAGCTGCCAAATTCTAGACCATTCTTCAAGCTTAGCTAGATCCCTCCTCATGTTATCTACACCTTCCTGGGTGTCTACTCTATTGCAGATTTTGGTATCATCTGCAAAGAGGCAAAACTTACCCGACAGCCCTTCCGCTATATCACTAACAAAGATGTTAAAAAGAATCGGACCAAGGACAGATCCCTGGGGCACACCACTGGTAACATCCCTCTCCTCAAGGGGGCCATTTTCGATTTCAAAGCTTTGATCCATGAGACTGGACATGGATCTAGTGGGGATGTTGTAGTGTTTAAATTTGAGATTATATCTATGATTTGTCTTGTGTCTAAGGTGTGAAATGTGTGCCAGTTGTTTGAAGTAGCCATGGCTGAGGGTATCAGAGTGGGGCTAGGGCTGTCTTTGGGGTTTAGTTTGCTAGCATAGAAATCAGCTAGAGTCTGTGGCTGGATTGGAATTTTTAAAGAGGTATCTTGAGGGGGCTTAGCAATCGATTTTACCAGTTCAAATAGCTTCCTTGGGCGATTTATGGCAAATATTTGGCCTCTTCAGTGGCGAATAAACATTTCTCTGGATTGAGCGTTAGGCCAGCCCTCTGTAGGGGCTCTAAGCACCGCTTCCACCCTAGCAAGATGTTGCGCCCAAGTTGTACTATATATCACCACGTCATCCATATAAGCTAGGGCATATTCATGGTGAGGCCTTAAAACTTGGTCCACCAAACGCTGGCACGTGGCGGCTGCCCCGTGTAAGCCAAATGGCATCCGCCGGAATTGAAATAACCCAATTGGCATACTGAATGCCGTTTTGGGCTTTGAATCCCTTGTTAAGGGGATTTGCCAATATCCTTTACTTAGATCTAGGGTGGTCAAATATTTTGCCTGCCCCAAGCGATCTAAAAGGTCATCTATGCGGGGCATAGGATAAGCGTCAAATTGTGAGATATCATTGACCTGACGGAAGTCAATGCAGAACCGTAGGGTTCCATTGGGTTTTGGCACCAATACTATAGGACTGGACCACGGGCTTCGCGATTCTTCTATTATGCCTGTGGCCAGCATTTTCTTTACCTGCTCAATTACCTCCCGTTTTCGGGTCTCCGGCATCCTATACGGCCGTTGCCGAATTACTCGTCCGGGTGCCGTAATAATCTCGTGAGCTACGAGGTGGGTTTCGCCCGGCCGAGTTGTCAATACATCAGAGAATTTTCCTAACATTTGGATTAACTCTTTCTGTTGTTGGGGCGACAGTTCGGTACCTATTCTAGGGGTAGGCTGTTTTTTCCAATCTTCTATCTGAGGGCCTAGATCTTCCTCACTTCTTTCCTCCCCTAAGGCCGTTAAGTTTCTAACTTCTCTTTCCCCTGTAGAGCCAAATCCACCCGTCCCCCGTTTCGTTGGTGGTAATGAGGGTACCTCCTCCACTGAGGGGAACCCTACGCGCTCGCAGATTAATTGTGCGATTCGGTCACCTGCGCGTATCTTAAAGTCCTTATCCCCAAAATTGAATAACAGGACCTTTATGGGGCCCCGATAATCGGGGTCAATAACCCCTGCGCCAATATCTAAAGAATACTTTACCGCTAAACCGGACCTTGGCGCTATACGCCCATAACATCCGTCCGGGATCTTCACTTGGATACCCGTGTCTACTAGTGTTTTCCCCCCTTTTAAAACCAGGGTGTCTTCTACACTAAAAAGATCATATCCCGCGGCTGCCGCGGTGGCTCTTTTTGGGCCCTTGGCCTGATCATTGGTCCTACAGAACTGAAGTACAAATTTCTGTTTTCCGGGCGATATCGCCTTGGTGTGTGGCTGAACTTGGGAACCTGTCTTAAGAGTTTTTCCAAATAAAGGACTGGGGATGCTAGCTGCTAAAGCCTCTGCTCCTGTTTCCACCTCTGCCGGCTGGCACCGTGCGGGTGTAGGGGCTAGCATATTCTGAAGACCTTTCTCCATTTCTTGACAGAAGGGAACCCAATCCCGCCCGAGAACAACTGCATAGGGTAATTCGGGGACTACAGCTACTAATATTTGACGTGTGATTCCCAAACCTTTTATGCCTACCTCATGCAAGGGATAGTGGGAAGCCGCTCCATGTACGCACCGTATGCGCACCTGGCCCTCTGCTTGATTCGGGGTCGACGACCGGTGGTTCTCGATGGTTTCCCAAAGTTTTTGAGAAACCATACTCTGATCGGCCCCCGAATCAAGTAGCGCTAGGGCCTCTATTCCCTCCACCTGGACCAACTGGAGGAATCCCTCTGGGACTTGTCTCTCAGCCCCTGTTACAAGGACCGTTCTTACTCTACCATCCTTCCGATAATGACCCGGCTTCCCGCATCTATAACATTTTCTACCAACAGATAGCTCATCATCAGTATTATCATAATCATTCCTTTTATGTACTTTAACCTTTTCACCTTTTCTCATCTTATCAGAATCTCCCATTCCTGCCATTTTTAGAATGCCAATTCCAGAGGTATCAGCCATTTTAGCCTCATAAAATATCTCTGCCATATTGGCTGCCTCTTCCGTATTGTGGCAATCCTGTAAGGTGAGAAAGGTTTTCAGTTCAGGAGATACAGACCGCATAAATTGCTCCAGAATAATCTCATCCATAATAGAGTCCATTGACCTCCCCTCTGGGTTTAGCCACTTATAAGCCAGACTCTTTAGCCTCTGGTACAAGGCTCTGGGAGTTTCCTTATACTGTATCTTTGCTTCCCTAAATATACGCTTGTATTGCCTAGGCGTAAGACCTAATCTATCCTTTACGGCTTTTTAAATTTCAGAGTAATTGGCAGCAAGAGTAGCAGGCATTGCCTTAAATGCAGACAGAGCCTCGCCAGTAAGAGTCATCGCAAAGCAAATGGCCCATTGCTCTGTAGGCCATTTAAGGGTCTCTGCTATTCTTTCGAATGCATCTATATAGTCATCCAAATCGGTCCTGCTGTGTTAACTGTCCCAGGGAAAAAGTATGGCAACTGTTCAGCTCTACTTGCGGAACCATGGAAGAACTCGCCGCTCCAGTTTCCTGGGGCTTCTTTAAGAGAGCTTCCATAGTTTCTAGCAGAGGCCGTTGCTGTTCCTTCATAGCCTCCACATACTGCTCCTGGAGACGCTGAACAAGCTCTGCCTGTTTGTCCCACTGTGTTTGCATCCACATCATGACATCACGCAGATCCATCTTCCCTCTGGAGTTGCTCCACCTGTGGAAAAAGAAAAGAAAGACCCACCAAGTGCGGTACTTTTCTTTTAAAATCCCTGTCTGAGTACAGCGCCCCCTTTCTCACTTGGTATCCTTCTACCCTTCCGCCCAGGTTACCTTTACCTTAGGCTCCTGGTGGATTTCAGCATGTGAGAAAGGTCTTGCTTTTCTGGCCGGCCTGCCAGCGAAAAGTCTTCCTCCGACAGCACTCCGTGTGGCAGCAGTTCTTCCAGTAATGTCCTTCTTATGTTTCCTCCTTTCTCTTAGGAATACCACGTAGCAAAAAAAAAAAAATCCTAAATACTACGCCAATCTTGTCACCCTATGCTGTGGACCTTGCTGGTTAGGCAGGGCACCGCGCTGGGGCTTGTGCTTAACTGACTTAGTTCTGCTGTGGAGGGTCTTGCTTGGCCCTCTGGGAGTTGTAGTTGTTGATTGCCAGTTAAAGAACTAGTCGTGGAACGGTGGTAAGGTTTAACACGAGATTTATTTCCCCCTCCAAGAGGATTCTTTGCCGTGGTAGAGATAAAGGAAACACAAGCCCTTCTGGGCATATAACAAAGGAACAAAAATTAGGAACAAAAGTAGCTTCTCTTCAGCTTATTAACAGGTAAAGTAAAGGTAAATTAAACAGTCCTTCATAAGCACAAAACCCCTTTTCTTTACTGTTTTAGGCTTAATCAGTTCTTACTTCTTTTCATCGTAGTGAGGAAATGCTATCCGCTACTGTAAGCGTACAGTCCATGTATTCAGTACTTGGCTGAGCTTCTGATATCTCACACTGCATATCCTCGTCACATGCTTTTAACACTTCTTCCCTTTCAACATCAGGGACGTCATCCAACAGTCTCTCTCTACTCTGCCGGGACTCTCTTCCTCCCTCTGTGAGAGTGTGCTGGATACAATTACCACATTCACTATAATGCTTCTGGTGAGAGCCTTTCCACTGCTGGTAGCTATTAGGTGAGTTATAACATTCCCTTGCACCTCTATTAGGGTAAATTGGCTTACCTCTAGGCTCTGACTGGCTCAGGTTCCTATGTACAGCTGTAGCTGCTGAGGAAGCATGAAACGGCAGTTTTGCAGGCACTCGGCTTCTTAAATCCTCTCCATATATAAAAACTTCTTCTGGCAAAAAGCCTTTATCCCTCCCATGCCTGGTATAAGGGTAAGAAATCTTATCTATATCTCTCAAGCTGGCTTTATAGGGCTCCAGCGTTTCTGGGTACTGCCTTCTATTGCCGACCCCTGGGCTTGCCCTTTCAGGCTGGAAATAAAACTTCTTGGCTTCTACCGTTCTCCCCATGGCTCCGTTCCAACCTGGGCTTTTCCCAACACGTTCTGGGCTCCTCTGATATCCAAAGCTTCCTGTCCTGGCTTTGCTACCTCCTCTGTAGCTCCTTCTATGTCTGCCGTTACTTTCACTCTCAAACTCTGATTCCAGCTGTCTCTGATTCTCTCCCAAGCACTCGTGGTAATCAGTCAGGCTCTCATTCAGGCTTCCGTAGTGATTCTCCTGCAGGCTCTCCCTAACTGCTTGTGAGTTGTGCTTATCTACGTACTCCCGAGCTCCACCTCCCCCCAGCTGGCTTGCATCAGGTGATGACCTACTAGCCTTTCTGCTACCTGGGTGTGTCTCTCTGGCTCGTGACCACATTTGTTTCTGTTGCCCATAGCAACTTCCTGACATGTGTTTACTTAAAATGTCAGTGTCAGCCTGATTCACTGCCTCTCTGTCTATCTCCATGGGCTCTGTTGGATCTGCTCTGTGACAGTACATACAGTTTCCAACACAGTTGCCAATACTTCATGGACTGTTGTGGGGGGTCTATATATAAGGCATACTGTTAGATTTCTGTTCTCTATTTTGAGTATACCTAATCCTTCGTGTGTGTTACAAGCGATGGTGGATAGTTTTAAGGCTTCTTTTGCAATTATCATAACTCCTCCACCTCTCTTTTTATCTCTGGGGCAGTTAAAGAGGTTATAACCCCACATCCTTAGTTGGTTAAGGAGAAATGTGTCAGTGTCTGTTAGCTAGGTTTCCGTAATGTATAATACATCCACCCTTTCATCATTAATTAGGTCTTGTATGATAGGAACTTTATTTCTAATTGACCTGGTGTTGATTAGCATACAATTTAGAGGGGCTATTGAGGGGCACTGTGCGCCACTACATTTGGCGTTGTGTTTATTTGGATTAATCTGAATTGGAGTTTCTTCTGTTTTGGGTGGGATATGGTATACTGAATAGCTCTGTGTGGTGTAATGTGATGGTTTCGTCTGGGGTAATGGACAGAGACAGGGATGGGTAATGCGATTAGCAGGGGCAAAGCTTGGGAGTAAGCCAAGGTAATTTGAGTATACAATAGCATACAATAGTATAGGCATATCAACACTTTTGTCAATTCCATTGTTGTCTATGATTGTTTTGCAATAGGTTACAGTACAGGTTGATAATACAGTGAGACACTTTAATAATATACTGGGTGACTGGATTATTCTGTATAGGTGTATGGATTGATCCAGTGTTTTGAGCTTAACACGATGCTAGTGGTATAGAAGAGTGCCTAGAATTGGCCTAGATTCTTATATACTGACGTAGCAAAGAGTATACAGGCTTTTTACTTAAACAGGCATGGACAAACTGTATGTTATAGCAGACCTAGTAGGCACTTAACAAATGTTTACAGTTGTACGTACATTTGGGTGGTTTTAAAATCCTTTCTTCGCCTTAGTTCCATGCCTAAGGGCTACACCAAAGGGCCCTCTGGCGAGGCCCTCAGGCACAGGCATGCCTCTGCGTGCTCCACTTTTAATCTGGCTTGCTGTGCCCCGATTGTGCCTTGGTGGGGGAGCGGGAGGAACAGCGGCTCCCACTTCCAGCTCTGATGCCGGATTGGGTGCTGCAGGAGAGTTCTTGTTGAAGAGGCTGCCAATCCTGTGTACTCCACTTTTAATTTGGCTTGCTGTGCCCCGATTGGGCCTTGGTGGGGGGAGTGGGATGAGCAGCGGCTCC
This sequence comes from Ichthyophis bannanicus, assembly GCA_033557465.1. Classification (NCBI taxonomy): domain Eukaryota; kingdom Metazoa; phylum Chordata; class Amphibia; order Gymnophiona; family Ichthyophiidae; genus Ichthyophis; species Ichthyophis bannanicus. The sequence goes on from CM066039.1 coordinate 100,601,227, forward strand.
CATTGCCACCTCCGATGCCAGTTTTGCAGGAGAGTTCTTGTTGAAGAGGCTGTGGATCCCACATACTCTGCTTTTAATTTGGCTTGCTGTGCCCCGATTGGGCCTTAGTGGGGGGAGTGGGAGGAGCAGTGGTTCCCACTTCCACATCCAATGCTGGATTGGTGCTGCAGGAGAGTCCTTGTCGAAGAGGCTGCGGATCCCACGTGCTCCTCTTTTAATCTGGCTTGCTGTGCCCCAATTGGGCCTTGGTGTCTGTAGATGTATTGCTAGCTTGCATTGCCAAAGAGCTCAAGTTTGGTTTCATCTGTCTACAGAACATTTTCCTAAAAGGATTTCGATTTCTCAACGTGGGTTTGGGCAAAAATCAGGCATAACTTTTTATGTCTGTCTTTGAGCAGTGGGATCCTCCTTGTCCTTCATAGAAACATAGAAAAATTATGACAGAAAGACCACATGGCCTATCTAGTCTGTCCTTCCATATCAAAACTACAAAAGTCCCCTTTTTTCCTTTAGAGATCCTCTGTGTTTGTCCCATGCTTTTTTGAATTCAGATACTGTCCTCATCTCTATCACCTCCACTGGGAGACTATTGCACGGATCCACCACTCTTTACGTAAAGAAATATTTCCGCATATCACTCCTGAATCTATCCCCTTTCACCCTCATCCCATGTCCCCTCGTAGCAGAACTTGCTTTCAATTGAAAGAGGCTCTCTCCCTGAACATTTATGCCACGGAAGTATTTAAACATCTCAATCATATCACCTCTATCCCGTCTTTCCTCTAAGGTGTACATATTAAGATTCTTAAGTCTGTCCTCATATGCTTTATAATGAAGACCACTAACCATTTTAGTAGCCACCCTCTGTAGTGACTCCATCCTGTTTAGATCCTTTTGAAGGTGCGGTCTCAAGAATTGCACACAATACTCCAAATGAGGTCACACCAAAGACTTATACTATGCTAGCCATTCCTCTCCGTATGCACCCAAGCATCCTTCTAGCTTTTGCTGTCGCCTTTTCTACCTATTTAGCTACTTTAAGATCATCAGACACAACCACACCTAGGTCCCGCTCTTCTTTAGTGGACAAAAGTACTTCATCCCCTATATTATATTGCTCCCTTGGATTGCTGCAGCCCAAATGCATGACCTTGCATTTTTTAACATTAAATACCAGCTGCCAAATTCTAGACCATTCTTCAAGCTTAGCTAGATCCCTCCTCATGTTATCTACACCTTCCTGGGTGTCTACTCTATTGTAGATTTTGGTATCATCCGCAAAGAGGCAAACCTTACACGACAGCCCTTCCGCTATATCACTAACAAAGATGTTAAAAAGAATCGGACGAAGGACAGATTCCTAGGGTACACCACTGGTAACTTCCTTCTCCTCAGAGTGAGCTCCATTCACCTGTACTCTTTGTTGCCTCTCACTCAACCAATTTCTAACCCAAGCAGTAACTTTAGGGTCCATCCCTAGGGTGCTCAGTTTGTTTATAAGTTGCCTGTGAGGAACTGTTTCAAAAGCTTTACTGAAATCTAAATACACCACATCTAGGGCTCTCCCTTGGTCCAACTCCCTGGTCACCCAGTCAAAGAAATCAATCAGATTTGTCTGACAAGACCTGCCTCTGATGAAGCCATGCTGCCTCGGATCCTGTAATCCGCTGGACTCCAGAAATCTATTTTCTCTTTCAGCAGTGTTTCCAATAATTTATTCACCACCGAAGTTAAACTAACCGGCCTGTAGTTTTCAACCACATCCTTACTTCCGCTTTTGTGTAAAGGCACATGAGACTGTCTCTAGTCCTTTGGCACCACTCCCGACTCCAACGAGGCATTGAAAAGGTCAGTCAGTAGAGCTGCTAGAACGTTCCCAAGTTCCCTCAGTATTCTAGGGTGTATCCCATCTGGTCCCATCGCTTTGTCTACTTTAAGTTTAGCTAGTTTCTCATGAACACAGTCTTCTGAAAATTGCTCAAGATGCTCCACGCTGTTGTTCCTGTTTGTGGGTGTTTTCTGAGATCCTGTTCCATCTGTGAACACAGAACAGAAATATTTGTTAAGCAATTCTGCTTTATCCTCATCAGCTTCTAGATATTCCTCCCTTTTGCCCTTGTGTCTGATAAAACCACTTTTGCCCTTCCTCTTTTCACTAACATATCTGAAAAATGTCTTATCCCCCCATTTTATTGCATTGGCTATTTCCTCCTCTTTTTGAATCTTTGCTTTCCTGACTACTTTGCTAGCTTCTCTAAGTTTTTCCAAATATAGATGCCTGTCTTCCTCTCTCTGTGATCTCTTGTATTTCATGAAGGCCTCCTTCTTTTTCTTCACCTTTTCAGCTATTTCTTTCGAAAGACATAGCAGTCTCCTTTTCCTTTTATTTACCATTTTAACAAAAAGATTGGTTGCCCTTAAAATATCCCCTTTCAGTTTTGCCCACTGTTTTTCTACATCCCCCAGCTGTTCCCATCTCGCTAACGACTCCCTGAGGTATTGGCCCATCTTGGCAAAGTTAGTTTTCCTAAAGTCTAAGACCCTCGCTTTTGAATGGATTATAACAGCCCTAGTCCTAATACTGAACCACACCATCTGGTGATCACTGGATGCAAAATGATCTCCCACTATAACATCAGAAACACTTTCACCATTGATAAGCACCAAGTCCAGTATGGCCCCTTCAGGTGTGGGGTCTGTTACCAATTGCCTGAATAGTTCTCCCTGTAGAAAATCCAGGATCATCTTACTTCTAGATGATACTGCAGCAGGAATGTGCCAATCAACATCTGGCATTTTGAAATCCCCTATCTGTAGCACTTCCCCATTCCTAGCAATGCTGCGTATATCTTCAATTAACTCTTTGTCAACCTCTTCCTCTTGTGAGAGAGGTCTGTATATCACGCCAATGCAAATAGAGTTCTCTTTCCCTCTTTCTAGTTTAACCCACATTGCTTCCTCTCTCGCTTTAAAGCTCTGTAATTCCAAAGCTTTAATATTATTTTTTACATATAGTGCCACTTCTCCTCCCCTTCTTCCTACCCTGTCCTTTCTGAATAAAGTATAGCCTGTTCTCCTAGGACAAGCAGGATGTGTCAGCCACATCTGGTGACGTCATCCGACGGCGCCGTGATGGAAGTGCTCTCTAGCTCAGAAGCTTCTGAGCATGTGTGAGGTGACCCCACCTCCCCGGTCCGCCCCCAGCCCGACCAGTTTTCAATTCTTCCGCCTTGCCTCAAGACGGATCTCAGCTCTCTCTCACCATTATAATGCCTAAACCTGGATTTAAACAATGTCCAAAATGCAAAAGAAAAATGAATATCTCCGATGCTCACCTGAGCTGCCTCCGATGCCTCGGGGCTTCTCACAACGTGGAGGACTGTTCCTGCTGCGCCCAGATGTCCCCCAGGGCGAAGAAAATAAGGGATTACTCCTTGAAGGAATTCCTGGCTGCTCCGGTGCACGCTACTGAGTCCGGCACTTCAGAACACGGTAAGTCCGCTAAAGGGAAGGCACCCGCAAAGAAAAAACACCGGGCGGGCCTAGGCCCTCTGCCTCCTCCTCTGCTGGAGAGATCTGCCTCCTTGGCCTCCGCGGTGCCTGGCACAAGCTCCCCCACCGCCGGATGCTCCTCCGATCATCTCCCACGGGGCTCCAGCGATCCTATCGCTCCTCTGCCCTCAGGAGGCCCCCCTGATGCCTGCCGCTCCTCCGGACACTCTCCATTGCCATGCGGTCCAGGCGGCTGCGGTCAAAATGGTGCCGCCCACGTGGTCTCGCCAGACTCCGCCCCCAGAGACGTGCCTTCCCATCGGGTGGCCAGGAGCGGCTCCTCCCACCACGATGACGTCAGGGCTCTCCCTCAGCACAGGCTTCCCTCGCCCCGAGCCAGCCTACTGAGGATTTCCCCGGATGCTCTCCCTCGCACCGAAGATCTTCACCGCGCCGAGGGCTCCCACCGCAGCAACCACAGCCGCAACAGCCGCCACAAACGCCGCGCCGACAGCCGGGAGTCCTCCCATCGGCGCGGCAATAGCGGCAATAGACATTCCAGGAAACACAGGAGCAAGAGGCACCGGGGAGACCGCTACTCTTCACGCGGTGACAGTACTGCCAGCGAGTCCTCCCGCGGCCGCGGCAGAAGCAGAAAATCCAACTCGCAGGGTCACCGGAGCAACAGATCTTCTGGGTCCAGTACCTCTGAAGCCATATTGCAACTCTTACAACGCCTGGTGCAACAAACTGCTCCTCCAGGCCGAGACAACTCCGTTGCAGCCCCCTTGGATTTACAAACTCCTGAGAGTAGGGAGGCATCACCCACTCCGGCCTCACCAGAGCAAAATCCCTCAAGGGAGAGGAGCCCTTCCCCTATGCTGGGGCAGGACTCAGAAGGGAGCGCTCCAGAGGAAGGGGGCCCTGAATCACCTTCGTCCAAGTCTACTCTAGATGAGCAAGGGGAGACACAGGCTCCGGTGCAAGAAGACCTCACCTATCCAAAATTTTTGAAGAAGGTTGTGGCAAAGCTAGGTCTCACCAAGGAAGAGCTCTCCGACGAGAAAGATCCGGAGGTAATGAAATACCTCAGCGGACCCAAGCCAGCCTTGTCTCTCCCCCTTCACCGGAAACGTAAGGACAAGCAATCCACCCTTTGGCAGTCCCCTGCCTCCGATCAAGCCTGCGCCAGACGTCTGGACAACAAATACCTCCTCCAGACAGCTCCTGGCTTTGACAAAGCCCAGCTGCCTCACCAATCTATTGTGGTAGCGTCAGCTCTCAAGAGGTCTAAGTCTTCGCGCACGCAAACTACCCATCCCCCTGGTCGAGACCCTAAGCTCCTCGACGACCTAGGGCGGAAAGTTTTCCAGGGAGCAATGCTGAGTGCCAAGATATCAGCTCATCAATTCCAACACCTGCTGTTCCAAGATGCCCTCCTAGCGGAACTTAAGAACCAACTGCTCCATCTTCCTAAGCAATCCCAGCATACAGCCACGCTCCAGGAACTAGCAGAATGCTCCAAACACCTGATGAGCACGGCTTTCGATGCCTTCGACACAGCTATCCGGACAGCAGGCACGGTCATTGCAGCCCGCCGCTGGGCCTGGCTGCGAGCTTCTGGCCTGTCAGATAACACTCATGACAGGATTGCTGACGCGCCCTGCCTGGGAGACTCCCTCTTTGGGGACAAAGTCGCAGATACGGTGAACGGCCTGAAAGAGGACTGCACCACTCTAAAGACATTAGCGGCGGACGGACTCGAACGCCCCTCCTGGTCACAGAAAGGGAGCTATTACCGCAAGCCCTTTGCCTCGTCGAAAAAGTATTACGGTTCCAACCGGCAGTGGCAGGCACCGAAATTCAAGCAAAACTACAACAAATCATCCTTTCAAAGGCAACCACAAAGAGAACGCAAACAAAAACCAGCAAACACCCAGCAAGCCGGTAAGAACACTTCCTCCTTCTGACAATCCGCTCCGGCTGGCCACGAGTGTCCTTGCTGCCCCGCCGGTGAGAGGCCGCTTATCCAACTTCCTACCTGCCTGGCAGGAAATCACCACGGACCGGTGGGTCATCCAGATTATCCAAGCGGGCTACCGCTTACGGTTCTCTTCCCCACCATGGCAGCGCACACAACCCAGCAGCAGACCACCGCTGCACCTGGAAGCTGCCCTTGCGGACCTCCTACAGCAACTCATAAGAACACGAACGATCGAACGGGTTCCCTCCGACGAAATCAACACTGGCTTCTACTCCCGGTACTTCCTTATTCCCAAGAAGTCCCGGGGCCTACGCCCTATCCTGGACCTCCGCAAGCTGAACAACACCCTCTTGAAAGAGAAGTTTCGGATGTACTCCCTGAACTCCATCCTTCCCCTCATCAGACCGGGGGACTGGATGGCTACTTTGGATCTACAGGATGCTTACTCTCACATCCCAGTCCACACCTCTCACAGGAAATTCCTGAGATTCGTAGCAATGGGGTGCCACTACCAGTACCGGGTACTTCCCTTCGGACTCTCCCCAGCTCCCAGGGTCTTCACGAAGTGCGTAGCTGTGGCAGCGGCACACCTCCGCAAACAAGGGCTCGCCATCTTTCCCTTCCTGGACGACTGGCTGATATCAGCACCTTCCGCCACGGAACTCAGGGCGGCAGTGCGAAAGACTACCACCCTGCTGTCCAAGCTGGGTTTCCTGCTCAACATGGAGAAGTCTCGGCTAGAACCTACCCAACGCACAGAGTTCATCGGGGCCATAATCGACACAACCTCAGCCAAGGCCTTCCTTCCCGAGCATCGGCAGGAAAACATCATCCGCCTTGCGAAGAAGGTATCGTCCGCGAAGCAGACCAAGGCCCAGGACATCCTACGCCTGCTAGGTCACATGGCAGCGACTACTTCAGTCCTAACCCTGGCCAGGCTGCACATGCGCACACTCCAGTGGCACCTGCGCTCACACTGGAAACAACGGTCTCAACCTCTCACCACCCTCATCCCAATCAAACCGAGGGTATCTCAGAGTCTCCATTGGTGGATGGCGTCTGCCAATCTCAACGAAGGCAAGAGCCTGCAACCCTGCGGCTACCAGCTCATCCTGACCACAGACGCCTCCCCCACAGGCTGGGGAGCTCACCTGTTGCACCTCAGCACTCAAGGAGCTTGGAACAAGACGGAACAATCACTCCACATCAACGCCCTCGAACTCCGAGCGGTCAGGTATGCGCTCCAGACCTTCATGCCACATCTCGCGGGGAAGACAGTTCTGATCCAGACCGACAACCAAGTGACGATGTTCTACCTCAACAAACAAGGGGGTACGGGCTCCCGCACTCTCTGCAGGGAGGCTCTCCAGACATGGTCGTTGGCCCTAGCTCACAACTGCCTTCTACAGGCGACTTACCTCCCGGGAGAGCAGAACGCGCTAGCGGACAGACTAAGCAGGCAGCTCCAGCCCCACGAGTGGACGCTTCATGAGGAAGTAGCGGAGTCCATCTTCCGACGTTGGGGGAATCCACAGATAGACCTCTTTGCAACCGAGGACAATTCCAGATGCCCTCTGTTCTGCTCAAAACGCCCCTCACCCCGGAGAGTGGCCTCAGATGCATTCGCAGTACCCTGGGGGGAGTGGGAACTGGCCTACGCCTTTCCCCCAAACCCCCTCATGACAGCCACCATACAGCGCACCATCAACGACAGGGCGCACATCATCCTGATTGCGCCCTACTGGCCAAGACAGATGTGGTTCCCCCTGCTACTGCAGCTTTCACAGGAACCCCCCATACGACTCCCGATGAGACCAGACCTGCTCACACAGAACGACGGCACAACCTGGCACCCCAATCTCCAGACCCTTGCTTTGACAGCCCGGAGACTGAGAGGGTAAACTTCCAAGAACACCATCTACCGGCTGAGGTACAGCGCATCGTACTGGCATCCAGAAGACCGTCCACGAGAAAGTCATACAGTCTCAAGTGGAAATGTTTCAGTATCTGGTGCGCAGGCCAAGGAATACCGCCAGACTCTTGCCCTGTTCCGGTTGTGCTACAGTATCTCTCCTCGCTCTTCAGTCTGGGCTTGAAGCCCCAGTCAATTAAGGTACACCTCGCAGCCATCGCGTCCCTGCACCAGCTGCGAAACAACTCACCCACGGGCTCCATGGCCGCTCTACCCATTGTGACCCGCTTCATGAGAGGTCTCAGGAACCTGCAGCCCCCGGTCCAGAGACCCGTCCCCTCGTGGGACCTCAACATCGTCCTCCAGCAGCTGACACGGGAACCCTTCGAGCCTCTGCTCTCAGCGGAATCAAAATTCCTGTCCTGGAAGACGCTTTTCCTCATCGCCATCACTTCCGCAAGGAGGGTGAGTGAGCTACAAGCCTTGGTAGCTCACCCCCCGTACACCAAGATTCACCACAACAGGGCGTCTCTCCGGACACACCCGAAGTTTGTTCCGAAGGTCTCCTCCGTCTTCCACGTCAACCAATCAGTGGAACTACCGTCATTCTTCCCTCATGGGTCACCAGAAGAGCAACGACTCCACTCACTGGACTGCGTCCGGGCCCTGCGCATCTACATCGACAGGACGGCCTCAGTCCGGCAAGGGACCCAGCTCTTTGTGTCCTTCGACCCCAACAGTCCGGGACGGCCTGTCACCAAGCGCACACTCTCCCACTGGATATCTGACTGCGTCTCCTACTGCCTTCAGAAGGCGGGCGCTCATCCAGCAAACAAGGCGAGCGCACACCAACTCCGCGCACTGGCCACCTCTCTCGCAAGCGCACAGGAGGTCCCAGTAAGCGAGATCTGTAAAGCCGCCACCTGGTCCTCGCACCTCACCTTCCAAAAACACTATTGCCTTGACCTCCAGGCAGAAGCCGACAGCTCATTCGGCCGAGCGATCCTGTCTACAGTGGCAGGTTCCACCTTCCCGGACGTGACAGGAGCAACTGACCAAGTCGCAGCCTGCGGGCAGTAACTCCTGTACCTCCTAACCACCACGGACAAGGGTAGCCCACCTGGTCGGGACCCTCTCGATGGTTGTTATTTGCACAATGTGGTTGTTATTTGCACAATGTTATTGCACAGTTGCACAATATTATTGCACAGTTTGTTCCATTGCACTGTTGGCTGATTGCACTATGTTCTACTTCACTGCGTGTTGCACAACCGCACTTTCTGTTGAATTCATCGCTGTTGATGTTACAATCCACTGTATGTCGATTGCACTATGTTTTACCTCACTGCGTGTGCCAGCTGGCCATGCACTTATATTATTGCACTAGTTGCACAATAAACGTCTGTTCTTCACAATAAACGTTTGTTCTTTATCACATGACGCTTCATTGGTGTCCCACATGCCTACTATCCTGTCTCAGGCCTCCCTCAGCCTCAGCGCGTAACAAGTAGCTGGGGAGACACCAGGTGTGGCTGACACATCCTGCTTGTCCTAGGAGAAAGCAGAGTTACTTACCTGTAACGGAGTTCTGCGTGGACAGCAGGATAGGTCAGCTACACGATCCCACCCACCTCCCCTCTGAGGGTGGCCTGCGGTCCGCGCCCCAGCCTCTGGCCGAAGCTAATGACTCACTGGTCGGGCTGGGGGCGGACCGGGGAGGTGGGGTCACCTCACACATGCTCAGAAGCTTCTGAGCTAGAGAGCACTTCCGTCACGGCGCAGTCGGATGACGTCACCAGGTGTGGCTGACCTATCCTGCTGTCCATGGAGAACTCCGTTACAGGTAAGTAACTCTGCTGTATAGTTACATCCCAGTCATGGATTTCTGTGAACCATGTTTCTGTAACTGCCACTAAATCCAAGTCAGCCACTCCCACCAAAGCTTCAACATCAGGGATCTTCTTTCCCATGCTACAGGCATTTATACACACTGCTTTCCATATGTTACCCCCTTTACCCATTTCCATAAAGGTATTTAATGTTTCACTTACCTGGGGGCTTTCTTCACCCATCCCCAACAAAGATGAAATTAGACTTACCTGCTAATTGTAGTTCCTGGAGGAACTCCAGTCTAGTCCCGAAATCTCTGGGTTGTCAACCTCCTCCAGCAGCTTTGGAGACTGAGAAACGTCATCCTTTTGATGACCCTGGTATAAATACCGAGGGACCGCCTCCTCACTCCATAACCTATTGACAAAGCAGACTCACCGGAGCAACAATTAAGTAACAACTTGTATTCAACAAGTATGAACTAACTGAAATAGTAAACATTATAGGAGACCCCTGTGCCCTCCAGTTCCCCCTTACATCCTTTTAAGTCTGTGCAATCCCTCTCAGGGCCGCTCCCTCCCCTCCAGGAGCAAAGCGACCTCTTCACCACTGTTCCGATTCGACACTCCCCTTTCTGACCAGAATCCATAGAAACGTACATTCAGCTTACCTGTGAAAAAACTTGCTTGCTTCAGGCTCCAGAGCAAACCCAAAAAGCTGGGCGGGATACAGGACTAGACTGGAGTTCCTCCAGTAACTAGAATTAGCAGGTAAGTCTAATTTCATCTTCCTGATCGTCCCTCCAGTCTAGTCCCGGAATCTCTGGGTATGTAACAGAGCAGTAGAACAAATCAACGGGAGGGACCTGCTATCCCCGCCTGAAGCACTGCTGCGCCAAAACAGGTATCCCTTTCTGCCTGCACGTCTAGACGATAGTGCCTCGCAAATGTACTTAAGGACAACCAGGTCGCTGCCTTACAAATATCCACTGCCGGGACCAACTTGTACTACGCCCAGGACGTCGCCTGGGCCCTACTCGAATGAGCCTTCAGACCTTCTGGAACCCGCTTGCCTTTCAACAGATACGCCGACGCTATCGCCTCTTTAAGCCATCTGGCAATGGAAACCTTTGAAGCTGCGTCCCCTTTCCTTGCACCACCAAAGAGAACAAAAAGCCTATCCGACTTTCTGAAATCTGCCGTCCGCTTCAGATATTTCTTTAAAGCCCGGCGGACATCGAGCCGATGCGAACGCTCCTCCGACGAAAACCCGGGACCTCCCCCGAAAACTGGCAAGGAAACTACTTGATTCATATGAAAAGGTGAAACCACCTTAGGTAAAAAGGACGGAACCGGCCTCAACACATAAGAACATAAGAACATAAGATATGCCATACTGGGTGAGACCAAGGTCCATCAAGCCCAGTATTCTGTTTCCAACAGTGGCCAATCTAGGTCACATGTACCTAGCAGTTTCCCCAAGAGACACAAGTTCCACAATGCTTGTACTGGGTCAAGCATTGATATCTTCGGTCACTTCTTAATAATGGTTTATGGACCTTTCCTCCAGGAACTTGTCCAAACCTTTTTTAAACCCAGCTACACTAACAGCCTTTACTACATCCTCCGGTAACAAATTCCAGAGTTTGATTACACGTTGAGTGAAAAAATATTTTCTTTTATTAGTCTTAAATAGTTTACCCTGTAGCTTCATTGCATGTCCCCTAGTCTTTCTATATTCTGATAAGGTAAACAATCGATCTACGTTTACCCGTTCCACTCCGTTCATTAATTTATAGACTTCTATCATATCTCCCCTCAGCCGTCTCTTTTCCAGGTTAAAGAGCCATAACTTTTTTAGCCTTTCTTCATAGGAGTATCCTTCCATCCCCTTTACCATTTTGGTGGCTCTTCTCTGTACCTTTTCTAAAATCGCTATATCCTTTTTAAGATACGGCGACCAGAATTGCAAACAATATTCAAGGTGCGGTCTCACCATGGAACTATATAGAGGCATTATAATATCTTTTGTTTTATTTTCCATTCCTTTCCTTATCATACCTAGCATTCTATTTGCTCTTTTGGCCGCCGCTGCACACTGGGCCGAGGGTTTTAACATGGTATCCACAATGACGCCTAAATCTTTTTCCTGGGTGTGTGGTTCCTAATGTGGAACCTTGCATCGTGTAACCATAGTTTGGGTTGTTCTTCCCTAGGTGCATAACCTTGCACTTGTCCACATTAAATTTCATCTGCCATTTTGATGCCCAGTCTTCCAATTTATCAAGATCCTCTTGCAATTTTTCACAATCCTCTTGGGTTTTAACAACTTTAAATAGTTTTGTGTCATCTGCAAATTTGATGACCTGGAAAATTTATGAATATGTCAAAAAGCAGCGGACCCAGCACAGATCCCTGGGGTACACCACTATTCACCTTTCTCCATTGGGAAAATTGGCCATTTAGCCCTACCCTCTGCTTTCTATCTTTTAACCAGTTCCTGATCCACAATAGTACATTGCCTCCTATCCCATGACTCTTTAGTTTTGCCAAAAGTCTCTGATGAGGGACCTTGTCAAAGGCTTTCTGAAAGTCCAGGTACACAATATCAACTGACTCACCTTTGTCCACCTGTTTATTCACTCCTTCAAAAAAACATAACAGATTAGTAAGACAAGATCTTCCTTGTCTAAAGCCATGTTGGCTGTCTCCCATTAGGTTGTGACTATCTACATGCTGAGTAATTTTATTCTTTATGATGGTTTCTACCATTTTTCACGGTACTGACGTCAGGCTCACCGGTCTGTAGTTTCCCGGATCACCCCTGGAACCCTTTTTAAAAATTGGTGTTACATTGGCGATCCTCCAATCTTCAGGTATTAGAGATGATTTTAATGATAGTTCACAGATTACTGATAGCAGTTCTGCAATCTCATATTTCAGTTCTTTCAACACCCTTGGATGTATACCATCCGGCCCAGGTGATTTGCTACTCTTCAGTTTATCTAATAGTTGTAAGACATCTTCCCGATGTATCGATATTTCCTTCAATTCTTCCGCACCTTTAAATACCACTTCAGTCATGGGTAACATCCCTACATCTTCCTCAGTAAAGACCGAAGCAAAGAATTCATTCAGTCTCTCCGCTATCGCCTTGTCGCCTCTTAGTGCTCCTTTAACCCCTTTATCATCTAATGGACCAACTGACTCTCTCACAGGTTTTTTGCTACGAATGTACTTGAAAAGGTCTTTATTTCGCGTTTTTGCTTCCGCAGCAAGCTTCTTCTCAAATTCTCTCTTTGCCTGCCTTATCAATGCCTTGCATTTGACTTGCCAGTGCTTGTGCTGTTTCCAGGTTTCGTCGTTTGGCTCTTTTTTCCATTTCCTGAAAGATGCTTTTTTGGCAACAACAGCCTCTCTGACCTCACCTTTAATCCATGCCGGCAGTTTTTTGGACTTCCTTCCACTTTTCTTAAAGCATGGAATACAGCTGGTCTGGGCTTCCAAGATAGTATTTTTCAACAACACCCAAGCTTGATGTACGTCTTTAACCTTTGCAATTGCTCCTTTTAGTTTTTTCTTAACTGTTTTCCTCATTTTATCATAGTCTCCCTTTCGAAAGTTAAAAGGTAGTACTGTGGATTTCCTTACTATCCCTCCTCCACTAATTAAATCAAAGGCGATCATGCTATGATCACTATTGCCAAGTGGCCCCAACACCCTTATCTCTTGCACTAGATCTGGTGTTCCACTAAGGACTAGGCCTAATATGGCTTCCCCTCTGGTCGGTTCATGAACCAGCTGCTCCAAGAAGCAGTCATTTATTTCATCTAGGAACACCACCTTCGAATCAGAAAAGGAAAGAAAAGGCTTTCTGCAAGACAAAGCCTGTAATTCTGAAATTCTTCTAGCTGAACAAATCGCTACCAAGAAGACCACCTTGAGAGTTAAATCCTTCAAGGAAGACCTTGCCAAGGGCTCAAAAGGTTCTTGCCCTAACGCCTCCAAAACTAAGGAAAGATCCCACGTTGGAACCACTTGATGACCCAGTGGTCTCATCAATAACACCGCCCACAGAAAACGCTTCACATCCGGGTGTGCCCCATAGCCACCCCTTTAACCTTACCTCTATAACAGGCCAGCGCCACCAACTGTACCCTCAAAGATGAAGCCGCCAAACCTTTCTGAAATCCATTCTCCTGCAAGAATGCGAGAATCTGCGGAATCAAAGCCTTCAGCACATCCACCCCTTTCTCCGCGCACCAAGCCTCAAAAACTCGCCATACTCGGACATACGCCAATGAAGTAGACCTTCTTCACGCCCTCAGCAATGTCACCACCACTGCTGCGGAATATCCCCTAGCTCTCAGCCTTGCCGTTTCAAGAGCCATGCCGTAAGCGTGAACCGATCCACCTGGGGCATGTGTAGAGGACCTTGATACAACAGGTCTCTCCTGACCGGCAGACGCCAAGGGCGTTCCACCAACAGTCTTCTCAGATCCACATACCATGGCCTCCTTGGCCAATCCGGCGCTATCAAGATCACCAATCCCTTGTGTCGCTCGATGCGTTGAACCACGTGGCCTATCAATACCCAAGGTGGAAACACGTACAAGAGGTGCTCCTTTGGCCAATCCTGAATGAGAGCATCCAGGCCCTCCGACTTTCTTTCTCGTCTTCGGCTGAAGAACCGACTGACCTTTACCGAGTGAAATGTTGCCATGAGATCCATTACGAGCGATCCCCATCGACGTACCACCATCTCGTATACTTCCGGATGAAGAATCCACTCCCCCGGATCTACCTTCACCCGGCTCAAGAAATCGACCTTGACATTGTCCACTCCTGCCACATGCGCTGCCGATAGAGCCCCGAGGTTCCGCTCGAGCCACTCGAACAACTGCTCTGCTTTGGCTTCCAGTGCTACACTGCTTGTGCCTCCCTGCCGATTGATGTAGGCCACTGTGGTCGCATTGTCGGAGAACACCCAAATCGCCTTTCTGCGCACATAAGGCTGAAACACCTCCAAGGCTACCGCTACCGCTCTGAGTTCCAGCCTGTTGATGGATCAGTGCTTCTCCTGATTCGACCATTGCCCCTGCGCAATTCTTCCCTGAAAGTGAGCTCCCCAGCCCATCAGGCTGGCATCCGTTGTCAGGGCTATCCACTCGGGCATTTCCAAGGACATCCCCTTCTCCAGATTCCCTGGAGACAATCACCACCGTAGCGCCTTCCTCATCTCCTTTGGACAGGTGTGATGGCGCAGCTGGGTTAAACCCTAGAGAAAGGAGAAGAAACCAGTTTTTTTTCCCTGAAGCAAGCAGCAGTGCAGGAAGGGAAAGGGTTAAACCTCCAACTCAGGAAAAAAACTCTGTACACAGAAAGCTAGAGAGGTAGCCACACCTCAGCTCCATGGCAACCAAGGGAGCTGATGTGAGAGGCAGGGGGGCGGTCAAAGCCCATAGGACAGCCCCAAACATTTAGGCAGGAAGAAACAGTTAGTGAAGGAAGGCGTGTGGGGAGAGAGAGAAAAAACCTCGGGACAAACAGCAGAGAGCAGGAAGAAAGAAGAAGGAATAATCCTCACGAGGAAAGGCTGGAAAGTTTGTCTAGGAGCCAGAGGAGTTCTTCTCAGGAGTCTTCCATGGAAGCTGTTTTTGAAGGTGAGAAAATAAGTAGAAACAAAGCTCATTTTGAAAGGCTGCACAAACACTCTTATCGCAGGCAGCGTGTTTGTAGCTCCAGTTCTGAGAGAAGCACAGCTGACAGAGAGCCAGTTGCTGACTGGAAGCTGTGGAGACAGGAGTCAGAGCCAGACCCTGCTGAGAAGCATGCCACAAGAGAGCAGGTGAAGCAGCCTGGGGACAAGTGTTTGCCTTTAAGCCTACCAGAAAGGGCAAGAAGTGCCAGGAAAAAGGTGAGCCCTTTTGAAATACTTAAGTCAGTGTTAAAGGAGACTGGTATCCTTAGTTCCTCCCCCATACCTCAGAGTAGGGAAGAGTCCCGCTGGAGACAGCTTAAAATATTATTAGAGCAATGGAAGCCTGCTGTGGAGAACCCTGTAAATAAGCAGGTGATATCAGACTCAGAGGGAGAACCCATGCAAACTGAGGAAGCTTTTATAGAAAGCGAAGGTTCTGATATGGAAACAGAATGTGCTTATTGCAAAAGAGAGTAAAAGCGGTTAACCGTTTATGCTGATGATAAGTGCTGGAAGAAGCCTGAATTGGTGCTGGTGGGATTTACACTGGGAGAGGCAGAGAGCTGCTGAAGTGTAAAAGCCAAGCTAATTCGGCAACCGTGAAAGAAGAGAACATTGCTGTTTTATTGTCTGTGATAAGAAGGCATTTGTTGCTGGAAGAAAAAGCAGTTAATGTTTAGCAACTGAAAGAAGGTGGGAGAAAGTGCTTTGAAACAGACATGCCTTCATGTATAAACAGGTGGACTGTGCTGTAACAGTTAACTTCATTTTGGTTTGGAGAAGAATCCTTTATTTCTGTTCAATAGGGATAGTAGATATATACTTGTGCAACAATAAAACTTATTGTTACCCCAATTCCTTTGCTGACTCCGTCTTGACCACAACTACAAGGAACATAGACCGCAGCACTTATAAGGAAAAATAAATATGTGGTCCGTCCAGTTCTAATAGGCAACCGCCTATACTAAGGACTGGATGCGACAACAGGACAATGCGCGAGACAGATCGTCGCTCTGGTGAGACCACCGCCTGAGTAGCGCCCTTTGTAACGGTCTCATATGGGCCCTTGCCCACGGCACCAGCTCCAGCACTGCCGCCATCGTCCCCATCAACTGCAGATAATGCCACGCCGTGGGAAGCGGCCTCTTCAGAAACTCGCGAACCAACTTTCTGAGCCCTCTTGCTCGATGGAGAGGAAGAAACACCCTGCCAACTGTCGTATCGAACTGTGCTCCCAGGTATTCCAAGCTCTGAGACGGAGTCACTGAACTCTTTGCCACATGGACTACCCATCCCAGGCTTTGGAGACACGCTACGACCCGGGGCCGTGGCCTTCTCGCTCTCGCTCTCATCTATTGACTTTGCCTTGATTAGCCAATCGTCCAGATAAGGGTGCACCAGGATGCCATCCTTTCTGAGCGCCACGGCTACCACTACCATCACCTTTGTGAACATTCTTGGTGCCGTAGCGAGCCCGAAAGGCAACGCTCGGAACTGAAAATGCCCCATCGTTACCGCAAACCGGAGAAACTTCTGGTGTTCCCGCTATATTTCTGCCACGTTGAAAAGCAATCATTAATGGTTTGTCAAAACTTGGGTGCAATAATAAAATGAACCAATGAGATTTTAAAATCTTCAAAACCGAGGTTGTATGAGGCATATATGGTAAAACTCCTACATATGAAGAAGGAGCCCATTGTTCAGACGAAGTAGCAGTGGCAGAACAAGGCCACCATTCTGAATAATTAAAACGCGCTCTATGGTATGCTTTATTAACAATAGATACAGGATATCCGCGTTCCAATAAGCGTTGTTTTAAATCCCTCGCCTGTAATTTGAAATCTTCCAATGAGGAACAAATACGCCGTAACCGTATAAATTGTCCAACAGCTAAACCTCGTTTTAAAGGGCCTGGATGGTGTAATGAGGAAGATCCATTCTCTGCCTTAAAAACACAGGATTCTGTGAATTCTAGCTGGGAAGCTGACAGGCAGGCAAGCAATATGGGCAGTAGTTGTCAGGGGCAACATAAACAAACCCAGCCACGAGGTTTGCAAACACGCCCAGCTGACAAACAATCCCCAGTTCCTAATAGCTTGCACCTGAATAGAGGAAGGGCTAATAACTACTATAGGAGTCACACAGGAGTTACAGATTCAGATTCAGATCCAGAACTGGGACGAGAACAGGAACAGGAACTAGGAGAAGTTCAATCCACAAGATACCCAGAACACTTCAGGAGAAAGCAGTTAGGAACCGTGGAGTCAGAGAACAGCTGTGAGTGTTCATCTGATGTGACGCAGTTTGAAACTCAGAGGCAACGTTCCACCCAGAATGAATGGAAGCCTGAGAAAGCACAGTTACTTACCTGTAACAGGTGATCTCTGGGAACAGCAGGAATTAGTCATCACATATGGGTACGTCGGTACCGACGGAGCCCGCGCGGGAAAGCTCCCCAGCTTTTCAGATTAAAAGCCTTTGGGGCCTCCCACTGCACATGCGCGCTGCCTTCCCGCCTTCCTGACCAGCTCTCGTCAGATCGAGTTTAAAGCTGAGACAATAGAGAGAGAGGACAGGAAGATAGATAGAGATACAACTCCTAGGGGAGGTGGGTGGGTTGTGATGACTAATTCCTGCTGTTCCCAGAGATCACCTGTTACAGGTAAGTAAGCGTAGTTACTCACCTGTAACAGGTGTTCTCCAGGAGCAGCAGGAATCAGTCCTTACTTACGGGTGACGTCGGCGCCGACGGAGCCCTCGCGGAGCAATTTTCCCCAGCTTTCAAAGAAAGCCTTTGGGAATTGCAGCGCGCATGCGCGGTCGTCTTCCCGCCCGAGGGTGCCATCTTAGCCAGTCAGATGACATAGCTAAAAAAGACAGCATAAAAATTTGCAAAAAGAACATAAGCAGATGATTGCAACTCCAAGGGGAGGAGGGAGGGTAGTGAGGACTGATTCCTGCTGCTCCTGGAGAACACCTGTTACAGGTGAGTAACTACGCTTTCTCCAGGACCAAGCAGGAAGTCAGTCCTCACTTATGGGACTCCCAAGCTCAAGGCTACCGGAGACCCTAAGCACAAAAATGAGCTCCCTCTAGCTCAGCAGCACAGAAGGATAGAATCTTCGCTGAATTATCACCCACCGGTAGCCCACATCCGGGATGGAGGGTAGGAGTTGCTCAGACCTCAAAGAGATTACGGAGGACTGCCTGTCCGAAAGCACTGTCCCTACGGGACTCCCTCTCGAGACAGTAATGGACCGCAAAAGTCTGGCTCGAAGACCAAGTAGCGGCCCGGCAGATGTCTGCCAGCGGAACAGAGCGGAGGTAAGCCACTGACGTAGCCTTTGCCCGAACGCAATGAGCCGTGACTCGACCTTCCAAGGAGAGTCCGGCTGCCCCATAAGCCCAAGAGATACAGTCCGCAACCCAGATGGACAGAGTACGCTTGGAGACCGGGAGCCCCAATTTATTGGGGTCAAAAGACACAAAAAGCTGAGCAGCTTTACGGTGCTCCCGCGTATGGTCAAGGTAGAAGTTCAATGCCCTTCTACAGTCCAGGGTATGGAGGACCGTTTCAGCTCGGCTGGAGTGTGGTCTGGGAAAGAAGGTTGGAAGTACCACCTCCTGATTGATGTGAAAAGGGGAGACCACTTTAGGCAGAAATTTTGGGTGAGTCCGTAGGACTACCCTATTCTTGTAGAACCTAGTGTAAGGGGGATCAGACACGAGGGCCTGCAATTCACTTACGCGTCTAGCGGAAGTGAGGGCTATCAAGAACAGTGTTTTCCAAGACAGAAAACGGAGAGAACAGGTAGCCATAGGTTCAAAAGGCGGACAAGTGATCCGCTGCAAAACCACATTCAGGTCCCAGTCAGGCGCTGGCGGGCGCAGAGGTGGTTTAAGTAGAAGGAGACCTCGGAGAAACCTCGCTACGAGAGGGTCGTTGGAGAGAGGTCTGCCGTCCACCGGCACATGATGTGCTGAAAGAGCACTGAGGTGAACTTTGACGGAGTTGGACTTAAGTCCCAGATTAGAGAGGTGCAGCAAGTACTGCAAGATCACCGACACCGGGCAGGAGAAGGGATCCTGAGACTGTTGGGTACACCAGACTGCAAAGCGACATTTAAGGGCGTAGCATTTGCGGGTAGAAGGCCGTCGCGAAGCCAAGACGACCTCCTCCACCTCCGCCGGCAGGAGAAGGGGAGCAAGGACTACCCTCTCAGCAGCCAGGCCATGAGGTTGAGTGACCTGAGGTTGGGGTGCAGTAGGGACCCCTGATCCTGAGTTAGGAGATCCGGTTGTACCCCCAGAGGGATTGGATCCTCCACCGCCAGTTGCAGCAGGAGCGGAAACCACGGCTGCCTGGGCCAGCGAGGGGCCACCAGGATCATGAAGGCTTTGTCTCGGAGAACCTTGAAAAGAGTCCGAGAGACTAGCGGAATGGGAGGGAAAGCGTACAGAAGGCTCCCCGACCATGAGATCAGAAAGGCGTCCGCCGCAACCCGAAGGGGGTGTGGCTGATGAGAGCAGAAGCGAGGAAGCTGCCGGCTGTGAGGACTGGCAAAGAGATCCACCGTGGGGAGGCCCCACTTGAGGAAGAGCTTCTGAACTACCAAGGGATCCAGACGCCACTCGTGCGGCTGGAGGACCCTGCTGAGTTTGTCCGCAAGGCAATTTTCTTGGCCCGGGAGATAAACTGCCTTGAGGAGAATGCCGTGACTGACGGCCCAAGAGCAGAGCTTCTGTGCCTCCCGGCAGAGGAGGAAGGAGCCCGTGCCCCCCTGTTTGTTCACGTAGAACATGGCAACTTGATTGTCCGTCTGGACAAGGACGGACTGTTGGGAAGTCAGGTGGGAGAAGGCCTTGAGAGCTAGGCGGATCGCCCTGAACTCCAGGAAGTTGATCTGCTGAGCAGACTCCCACGTGGTCCAGAGGCCCTGAGTACGTGCCTCTTGGCAATGTGCTCCCCAGCCCAGGAGGGATGCATCGGTGGTCAGCACCCGGGTCGGTTGAGGTGACTGGAAAGGCATTCCGAATATCAGGTTCGGCTGCCGGAATCACCACCGGAGAGACGAGACCAGCGGCTCGGAGACGCGCACTAGGTCTGCTAGGCCGCCTGTGGCTTGTCGCCACTGCTGGCGGAGACACCATTGAGCAGACCGCATATTCAGGCGGGCATTGGGGGTCACATGGACGGTGGAAGCCATATGGCCGAGCAGTCTCAGGAAGCGCCTGGCGGAGACCAGGGGCTGGCTGCGAAAGCGGTCGGCTAGGTCCATGAGCCGTTGAGCCCTGTCGAGCGGTAGGTATGCTCGCGCCTGAGGAGTGTGCAGCCTCGCGCCGATGAACTCGAGATCCTGTGAGGGGAGCAAAGTGGACTTTGCGAAGTTTATAACAAAGCCCAAGTGCTGCAGAAGAGTCACCGTGCGGCACGTGGCGTTGGTGACCTCCTGAGCGGACGCTGCTCTGATGAGCCAGTCGTCGAGGTACGGAAAGACATAGAGGCCGTGAAGCCGGAGATGGGCCGCCACGACCGCGAGACATTTTGTGAAGACTCGCGGTGCGGAGGACAGGCCAAAGGGCAGTACTCTGTACTGGTAATGATTTCCTGCCACCACAAACCTTAGGTATTGGCGGTGGCTGGGGTGGATGAGGATGTGCGTGTAGGCATCCTTTAGATCCAAGGAGCATAGCCAATCTCCCTGCTGGAGGTAGGGCAGAAGGATTCCAAGGGTAAGCATTTTGAACTTCTCCCGCACAAGGAACATGTTGAGGTTGCGCAAGTCCAGGATGGGTCTGAGGCCCCCTGTTCTCTTCGGTATCAGAAAATACCTGGAATAAAAGCCTTGACCTCTCAGGTGGTGGGGCACCGGTTCCACCGCCTGTTCCTGCAGAAGACCTGCTAACTCCTGAAGGAGTAATTCCCTGTGCAGAGGGGGTCGCGGAGGTTCTCCCGGAAAATAGGAGGGAGGGACCTGATGGAAGTGGAGAAGATAGCCTTCTCGCACGACTTGAAGCACCCAGGCATCTGCGGTGATGCTGGACCACCTGTGGGCGAAGTGAACCAGCCGGCCTCCGGTGCTGGGAGGAACCAGCGGGGGGGAAGAGGCTATGCTTTGTGAGTCAAAAACCCCCACCCTGCTGAGCAGGGGCTGGCGGTGCAGGCTTGGGGGCTTGCTGCCTACGGGACCCGTTACCCCGTCCCTTGGCCTGCTGGCCCTGTTGGGGAGCTGCAGGGGCCTGATAATGGGGGTATTGTTTGTAGGCAGCCGCCTTCCTCGGGTAAAAGGACTTTTTCCCCGAGCCCTTCTTTTTCTGGGAAGGGGCGGAGGTCTTCCTAGAAAGCCTGGTCCTGGTGAGAGTCTCAGTCTCAATTTGTGCAGCCTTTTCCGCCATGGGCTTGCCAAAGAGGTTTTCGCCTCAGCAGGGGACATCGACCAACTTGTCCTGCACCCAGGGCTCAAGGTCTGACGACTGAAGCCAAGCCTGTCGGCGGGCACCGATGCCGGCTGCGGCCACTCGAGCCGATGCTTCAAAGCCATCATAGGCTGCTCGGGACATGAACTTTGAGCATTCCCGAATGCCAGTGGACAAGGCCAGGAACCTCCGCAAGGGTTCCTCGGACAAACCAGCGGAGAATCCGGCTAGCTCTTTAGCCAGATCCCGGAGATACATGCCCATGTATAGCTGGTAAGTCTGGACACGACATGCGAGCATAGAGCCCTGGAAACACTTCTTACCAAGGCCATCCAGGTTACGGGCCTCCCTGCCAGGAGGCACCGAGGAGTGCATCTTCTGGCTCTTAAGACGATGCATGGCCGATTCCACTACCATGGAATGGTGTGGTAGCTGTGCCTTTTGAAAGCCAGGGCTCTTGCGGACTCGATAGATAGAATCGACCCGCTTGCTCAGGACCGGCGAGGAGGCCGGACTCTCCCACATGCGGAAGAGTAGTCGTTCCAGCATAGGAGGAACCGGTACAGTAAAGTGTTCCCTCGCGGGAGAGTCATACTGGAGGGCGTCGAGCTCTTCGGCTCGAGGCTCCTCCTCGGGATCCGCAGGGAAGGCCAAAGCCTTGGCCATATCCCTAACGAAGTCCGAGAACCGGGCATCCTCCGGGGGGGACTGCTTCCGAGGCTCGGACTCCGGTGAGTCCGAGGGGACACACCGAGTCCGGAAAGAATCAGGCGACTCTTCCTCTTCAGACTCCCAGACCGACTCCGACGAGGACTCGGTGGGGTCGGCCCGGGCGGGGCGCGGCGCCTGCCGCCCCAACGCCGAGGGAGTCGGCGTCGGCGACCTCGGTCCCGAACGGGAGGCCGAGGGTGACCTCGACCGAGGATCGACTCGAGTTCTCATCGACTCGAGGATCGGCTCGGTCTCCGGGGTCGACTTGGACGTCGACGTCCCGGCGGTCGGGGCAGCGGCGCCAGCGAGCAGTGCCCGCTGCTGGTCCATGAAGGCAGACAGTCTGCTCTCCAAGGCCGTCAACCTGAGTCCGAGCTCAGGTGACCCAGCAGCCCCCGACTCGGGCCCCGACGGCGTCGGGCCCGACGTCGGCTGTCGCGGAGGCGAGTCCAGAAGGACTACAGGACTTACCCGAGCAGGCATCTCCGACTCCAGGCGAGGTCGCTTCGGGAGGTGTTCCTTCTCCAAGGACCCGGGGCGGCTATCGGGGCTATGCGACCTGGCCCTCGCGGAACCAGGAGCGTCCACCGACGCCGCCCTCGCGGGTTTCACCGTCCGACGATGGTCCCCGGAGGGAGAACCCCGGTCGGAGGAACTCCGGCGACGGTCCGAGCTGGAGCCTTTTGACGCGGAGGCCTCCGACGAGGTCCGGGTACGGCTGGGGTCAGCGAAGATTCGATCACGCTGATGCCGCCGACTTCTCAACGCTTTTGAGGACATTTTGCCGCAGGGCCCACAGATCAGTTCCTCATGATCCGGGCCCAGGCAGCGGAGGCAAAAGTCGTGTGTGTCAGTCAGTGACATATTTCGGTCACACTGACCACACCGCTTAAAGCCACTGGCAGCCATCGGGGGAAAAAGGGCCCCTGCGAGGTCAAAGGACCGGGCTGCCAGGGAAAAATCGAAAACGAAAGCTGACAAAGTCAGAAAAACCGAAAAAAGTAAGAGGACTCGTGACCGGCGTCGCGAGTCCGGCGGGAAAACGATCGGCGTCGAACCGAAGGAAAAAGAATAAAATAATGAAGAAAATCGACTTTTTCGCGGGGACAAGACGGGGACGTCTGTAGGGCTCCGTGGAAAAAAGAAGACTGGCTAAGATGGCACCCTCGGGCGGGAAGACGACCGCGCATGCGCGCTGCAATTCCCAAAGGCTTTCTTTGAAAGCTGGGGAAAATTGCTCCGCGAGGGCTCCGTCGGCGCCGACGTCACCCGTAAGTGAGGACTGACTTCCTGCTTGGTCCTGGAGAAACTGTGCTATCTCCAGGAACAAGCAGGAATACGTCATCACATATGGGGACTCCCTAGCTAAGATGCCTGGGAGATCCCCCTCCAAGGGTAAACCATCTTCGCATGGATCTCAGGCATCCATCCAGGGAAGGTGGGCAGGAGTTGTTTAAGTATGGAACAGGTGTTTGAGGACAGCCTGACCAAACAAGGCATCCCGGCGGGAGTCCTTGTCCAAGCAGTAATGGGCTGTGAAGGTATGAACCGAGGCCCAAGTGGCTGCTCGACAGATCTGATCTATGGACACAGAGTGAAGATGAGCCATAGAAGTGGCCATGGCCCTCACATTGTGAGCTATGACATGGCCCTCCATAGAAATGTTCTTACTCTGGTAAGCAAAAGAAATACACTGAGCGATCCAATTGGAAAGTGTACGCTTGGTGACTGGAAGTCCCAAATGAGAAGGATCAAAAGCCACGAAAAGTTGGGAAGACTTTCGATGTGGTTGAGTCCTGTTGAGGTAAAAGGCAAGAGCTCTTTTACAATCCAGAGTATGAAGGTTCCTCTCTGCACTGGATGCATGAGGAGCCGGGAAAAAGACAGGTAGATATACCTCTTGATTAAGATGAAAAGGCGAGACCACTTTGGGCATAAAGTGGGGATTCGTCCTAAGGACCACCTTATCATGATGAAACCTAGTATAAGGTGGATGAGCCACTAAAGCCTGCAGTTCACTGATGCGGCGAGCCGAAGTGACTGCAATAAGGAAAACAACCTTCCAGGAAAGAAATTTGAAGGAGGTAGAGTCCAAAGGCTCAAAAGGTGGCTTCATAAGCTGACCTAGAACTAGGTTCAAATCCCATGCTACCGGAGGAGGTCGGATGGGAGGTTTAGTTAAAGTCAGGCCTCTCATGAAACGTGAAACAAGAGGATGAGAGGAGACAGGTTGTCCATTTATAGGTTTTAAGGATGCTGCAATAGCACTCAAATGGACCCTTACTGAATTCGTCTTAAGGCCTGCATTTGAAAGATGCAGGAGATAGTCCAAGAGGAAATTCAAAGGAAGTGCTAGAGGGTCAAGACCCTGCTGAGCACACCAAATGGAAAAACGTTTCCATTTGAAAGCATAAGAACGCCTCGTGGAAGGTTTCCTAGAGGCATGAAGGATATCTGTCACAGGTTGAGAAAGATTAAAGTCTTGAAGACTTAGGCCTTCAGTAACCAAGCTCTGAGATGTAGGGATTTGGGGTTTGGGTGCCACAAAGTCCCCTCCTCCTGAGACAGAAGGTCTGGCGCAGCTCCCAGGTCCAGGGAGGATCCCTGGGAGAGATGCAGAAGTAGAGGGAACCACACCTGGCGTGGCCAGCGGGGAGCTATGAGGATCATAGTCCCGTGATCCCTCTGGAGCTTGAACAGAGTCTTGGATATTAGAGGAATGGGTGGAAAGGCATAGAGGAATTCCTGACCCCAATGCAGGAGGAAGGCATCGTGGGCCTGAGCTCCCTGACACTGAGTTCTGGAACAGAACCGGGGAAGTTTGGCATTCCACGGACTTGCAAAGAGGTCTATGTCCGGGGTCCCCCATTCCTGAAAGATTCTGCGTATCTGGTCCATATGTAGGGACCATTCGTGTGGAAGCAGAACTCGACTGAGTCTGTCTGCACGAGAGTTTTGAACTCCTGGAAGATACACTGCAAGAAGGTGAATTTGATGCTCTCTGGCGAAGGCCCATATTCTGAGAGCTTCGTTGCAAAGCGACAGAGAGCCTGTCCCTCCTTGTTTGTTTATATAAAACATGGCTACCTGATTGTCTGTCTGAACTAGGACAGTCAGGTTGACAAGGAGGGTATAGAAGACCTTGAGGGCAAGGTAAATTGCTCGCAGTTCCAGGAGGTTGATATGAAGGGTGGCCTCCTGTGGAGACCAAGTGCCCTGAGTGGAGAGGTTCTGAAGATGAGCTCCCCACCCTGTCTGGGAGGCATCTGTTGTGAGGGTTGCTTGGGGCAACAAAGGTTGGAAGGGGGCCCCCAACAACAGATTCTTGGTGGATGTCCACCATTGGAGGGACCAAAATAGACGGCTTGAGGTGAGTATTTGGTCGGAGAGCACTCCAGATGCTTGAGTCCACTGGGTGGCCAAGGTCCATTGAGCTGCTCTCATCTGCAGACGAGCGTAGGGCACCACATGTACCGTGGAGGCCATGTGACCCAGAAGTCGCAGCATTTCCCGGGCTGTCAAATGACTGCTGGACTGAGCTTGGGAGGCCAAACTCAGCAGGCGTTGGGCCCTGACCTGAGGCAGGTAGGCCCTTGCAGTGATGGTGTCTAACTGGGCCCCTATGAACTCGAGAGACTGAGTAGGGATTAGTTGAGACTTGGGAAGGTTTACTACCAGTCCTAGATACTGCAGAAGACGCCTTGTGCGGTCCAGGGAAATTTGGGCCTGGGACTGAGAGGGAGCTCGGATGAGCCAGTCGTCCAGGTATGGGAATATGAAAATTCCCAGGCCTCTTAGAAAGGCAGCTACGACTGCCATGCATTTGGTGAACACTCTTGGAGCAGAGGCTAGACCGAAGGGGAGTACTCTGTACTGGAAATGTTTTCCCTGAAACAGAAATCGAAGGTATTTTCTGTGGGATGGGTGGATGAGTATGTGTGTATACGCATCCTTTAGATCTAGAGAACAAAGCCAATCCTGACTCTGAAGGTATGGAAGGAGAATGCCCAGAGAAAGCATTTTGAATTTCTCCTTGAAAAGAAATTTGTTCAATTCTCTCAGATCCAGAATTGGTCTGAAGCCCTCTGTCTTCTTTGGTATTAGAAAATAAGGGGAGTAGAATCCCGTCCCCTGTTGAAGAAGAGGGACCTCCTCTATTGCCCCCTGGGCAAGGAGGGAGGAGACTTCCTGACCCAAGAGGGCCAGGAGAGATGGGGGAGAATTGAACTGCCTCACCATAGTATAAGGAGGAAGGTCGGAAAAATGGAGTTTGTAACCCTCTCTGATGATAGAGAGGGTCCATTGCTCTGATGTAATTTGCTCCCATCTGGGAGCAAAGTGAGCTAACCTTCCGGGTATGGTGAGGGGCTCTGGTTGTTCTAGAGCCAGAAAAGTTAAGTTCTCTAGGGGCAAGTCAAAACCCCTGAGGGGGTGGAGCCTGCTGAGGCGTAGCAGACGCCGCAGGCTTTGACCTTGCCTGTTTAGGTTGCTGACGTTTAGCAGCAAAACGAGGCTGAGAGGATTGTTGGCCAGTATTTGTAGAAAATCTGGACTTCTTGTAATAAGGCCTCTTAAAAGACTTCTTCTTGGCAGGAGTGGAGGTAGACTTAGAAAGTCTATCTAAGGTGGCATTTTCTGCATCCATTTGAGTGGCCTTAATTTGCCACTCCTCACCAAATAAGTTCTCACCTGTACAGGGCAGATTTCGTAAGCCATCTAGGACCCAAGGTTCTAGATCAGAAGCCTGGAGCCAAGCAAGACGTCGGGCTGCTATAGCAATGCCCGAAGCCCTACCAGCACCCTCAAAGGAATCAAAAGCTGCCCTGTTGGAGAACTTTGAAATATCCAAAAGGTGTTTCACCAAGGAAATGAACTGCTCCCTCTTATCCTCAGGG
This sequence comes from Ichthyophis bannanicus, assembly GCA_033557465.1. NCBI lineage: Eukaryota > Metazoa > Chordata > Amphibia > Gymnophiona > Ichthyophiidae > Ichthyophis > Ichthyophis bannanicus. The sequence continues at coordinate 100,628,168 of CM066039.1, forward strand.
AGAAAGGGGGCAAAATGCCGAACTTTTAGAGCGATTTCACTGAGAAACATGCCCATGTAAAGACTATAGGAATTAATCCTGGCTATAAGCATAGTAGCCTGGAAAATTTTCCTGCCAAAAGAGTCTAGAGTCTTACATTCTCGCCCTGGAGGAGTAGAAGAGTGCCTTTTGGTACTCTTTATCTTCTTCATTGCAGACTTCACCACAATAGAATGGTGAGGCAACTGGGTTTTTTGGAAACCAGGAGAAGGGGGGACACGGTACATGGTGTCCAACCTGCGAGAAGAAGGAGACAATGTTAGAGGAGCCTCCCATAAGTCCATCAAGTGTTCTTGAAGGATTTCATGGATAGGCAGGGTGACTGCCTCTTTAGGAGACTTAGAGTATCCTAAAATATCCAGTTTCTTTGATCTTGGTTCCTTTTCAGAGGATGAAGCAATAGAAAGACCTTTAGCCATTTCTATGATGAAGTCCTGAAAGGACAAATCCTCTGGTGGAGACATTCTCCTGTTAGGAGAAGAAGGCTCCTCAGGAAGATCAAGGGAGAACTCATCAGAATCATCAGAGGAGTTAAAATCCTCTGAAGAAGCAGAGTATCCTCTATGTGCTTCCAACGCACGATACGCATACCGTTCGGTATCGACATCGGGCGTACCGGGTATGGGATCGGTACCGGGCAAAAGCCCGGATCCGGCATGCGGAACCGATCTGCGTTTGGAAGACGATGGCCTCGGTTCCGGTATGGAAGCCATTACCGGAACCGGACCCGGTACCGCTGGCTGCGGTACCGAGGGCGTAGCAGCATTAATAAAAGCCAGAATGGCCTGCTGCATGACTTGGACAGTATTGCCCATAGACGCCACTGCTGCCTGGATGTCGGTACCGGTATGGGCCGGTACCCCAGAGCAGTACAACAGGTGATCTGTCGAGGCCGCGCCATCGATGTCAACCTGTGACCCCATGATTGCTTTGGAGGCCGGAGCCTCCCGCCGGGGTTTTTTGGCCTGGGCAGAATCCTCGAACTCAGAATTGAGAGCCTCTCGATCTTTAGAAAGAGATTTGCTTTTAGAGGATTTGCCCACTGGAGTTTTGGTTACCTGAGATCCATCCGGAGAGGAAGACCTGGATGACTGTGATGCTTCTGAAGGAAACAGCACATGGAACTTGTTGGCCCGGTTCTGCAATCCACGTTTCGACATCTGGGAGCAGGATGGGCAGTCCGGTATGGAATGGTCAGGTCCTAAACATTTAAGACACCATTCATGGGTGTCTGTAAGAGGAATGACAGCACTGCACTTGGTACACTTTTTAAAACCAGGAACTGGCTTCTCCATGAGGAGAAATTGTGTAGGCCTGAAGGCCTAACAAAGTACCAAGCTGTGCTGAAGAAAAGAAAAATATTTTTTTATTTTTTTTTTTTAAAGAAAGAAAGAGAGACCGGCAGTACCGGTTTCAGAATGGGGAAGGCAGGTACGCGGTCTAAAGAAAACAATAAAATTAACAATTTCTTCAGCGGTGACAGGAACACGACCTGCTGGCTCCGCGGAAAAAAAGAAACTGACGAGAGCTGGTCAGGAAGGCGGGAAGGCAGCGCGCATGTGCAGTGGGAGGCCCCAAAGGCTTTTAATCTGAAAAGCTGGGGAGCTTTCCCGCGCGGGCTCCGTCGGTACCGACGTACCCATATGTGATGACGTATTCCTGCTTGTTCCTGGAGATAGTGAAACAGTATGTATATGAAAGCTATAAACCTGAGAGTGAGTCTGAAATAGAGTTAAGAAAGTTTACTGGCAGTAGAAATACCTGGAGGGTTAATGCTCAGAAGCCTCGTGGGAGAAATCCAAGGGGAGAGCAGTGCTGTAAAAACCAATCGAGGGATTTACCCAGAGAGCTAGTGAGAGAGCAGTTCCAAGCCCCTGAAAGAGAGAGGTATTCTATTGAAGACACTTGCATACCAGAAGAGGAAGTGTTTGAAACTCCCCAGCCTCAGAGAAAGACACGCAGAGCTAAACCCTGTGCTGATAAGGGAGGAGAATTATTTTACTCTGTGCCAAAGCCTGAAGGTAGAACCAACAGATATTCTAGAGTTAGAAGCTCTTATAAGAAGTTGGATTCTGGAAACCCTGAATGGTGGCTCCCTTCTCTCCCAGACTCAGAGGAATACGGTAACAGCTATTCCAGCCCTAGAGGGAGCTGGTCAGATAGGCTCTGTAATGAGACGTTGCAAGGGAACTTACAAACATTCTGTGGCAAGGAAAACACAAGTCCTTCTGAAACCTTGCAGGAACCCATGGTCATTGATTGTCCCAGTGAATGCTCTTTGAATGATCCAATGGACTGTACATTAACAATTTCTGACAGAATAACCTCTTTGTGTTAGACAGAAGCTGTGTAGTGCTTAAGGTTAACACTGAAGGTCAAGTGTGCCTGTTTGTCTATAGAGGAACTGTATGCTGAGTATTCCTAAGATTCTCATTTATCATTTAATTAAGAAGCAAGAAGAAGCTTTATAACATGCCAGAAAGTATGGCTTATTTGTCCTAAGTTTATGTGTTGTACCTTTTGAAGAATCCAACCCCGGGAGGGGAAATAAATCCTAATTTACCTTTACCATTCGTGTCTAACTTGTTCTTCATAACCACCATCAGACACAGATCTGCTACCCCTAGGCGGCAGCCTGCCCACCTGATGGTGACATAGTTGGCGTAGTCTTTCGGATTTTTTTCAAAAGAAGGAAAAAAAAACCAACACAATACAAGGACATTCATAAAGGATAACCTGCTGGAAAAGAGGAAAACGTTTGGCAGTCCTGGACAAAGGAAAAAAAAAACCCAGACTGGATTTCCACCATTCCTGACCTGGAAAGAGTCAAGGCAAAACCTTTCTCAGCACACGATCCTACACCGTGCTAAGGTAATAGTAGGAGGTTACGGGGGTAACGAGGATCAGTGAGAAAGGGGGGAAGCTGTGTTACCGTGGGAAGCAAACAGAAAAAGTTTGTGCCGCACTTGGTGGGCCCTGTGTTTTTCTTTTGCAGGTACACGACAGAGTGACGGAATGGATCCACAAGAAATGAAGAGCGGGATGGAAGCTCAATGGAAGTCCCAAGGAGAATTGGCTAGACTGAGTCAAGAACGGGTTATGGCAGCGATGACCGCGCAACAGCAACCGCTTCTTGAACTACTAGAGACTCTCATCAAGAAAACTTGTGTGACAGCAGAGGTTAATCCCTCAGTATCAAAGGGGGTAGGACTACCTGATTGTAATGCTTTAACATTAGGACAGTTAAAATCTTATGACAACTTTGATGATTTTACTGACGCCTTCGAGCGCATAGCAGAGGCGGCTAAATGGCTGGTTGACCAATGGGCCGTTAGGTTCGCTATGACTTTATCGGGGGAAGCATTAGCGGCCTACAAGACAATGCCTGTCGGTCTATCGTCCAGTTATCCTGATGTGAAATCAGCTATAAGAGATAGGTTGGGCTTAACTCCCATGCACTATAAATGTCTCTTCATAGAAGCTAGGCTTATGACTAAAGAAACGCCTAAAGCGTTATTACAAAGGTTAAGGGGACTAGCAACCAAATGGCTTGCTCTTGAGAGGGCAACGGTGGAGTCATTGATGGACACCGTCATCTTAGAGCAATATTTGGAAGATATACCACCTGAAATCAAGGCTTTTATAATGATGCAAAAGTGTCATTCTACCCAAGAAGCTGCCAATCTCACTGAGTGCTATCTTGAGGCAGAATTAGTCGGTACCTCTAGAGGTAATGTGTTAAAAGTGGCTGGCCTTGATAGAATGTGGGGATTAAGAAAGACCCCTAAGGAAAATGTATTTGGTGAAAATGTATTTGGTGGAAATGCATTTGGTAAAAATGTAAAAAGAAATGTTTCTAGGAAATGTTTTAACTGTGGCCAGCATGGACATTTACACAGGGAGTGTAAAGAGCGAACTGCCCTAGTATCGGGAGGAGAGAACCACCTAGGGGAAGGATTTTTGCTTAAAGTCCAGGTAGAGGGGATAGAGGCTTTGGCACTCCTAGATTCAGGAGCGGACCAAAGTATGGTCTCCCAAAAGATGTGGCAGACCATCACAGCCCATAACCCATCTGCCCTGAACCAAGTGGACGGCCGAGTGAGTGTGAAATGTGTGCATGGAACCTCTTCCCATTACCCGCTGTACAGAGTGTCTGTGGAAGGAGTAGGTACAGAAGAAGAAGTGCAAGTAGCAGTAGTCCCACGACTCCCTTATGAGGTAGTGTTAGGACGTGACTGGCCCCCATTTGCTAGGGAAATGAAGAAAGGCCTTAGAGAAGGGCCAGAGGTATCAAAAACTGAGGCCATAGCACAAAAAGTTCCGAGCCCCTTGTTTGAGAGAACACCGAAGCCCAGGGGCCATACAAAACTACGGGTAGGGGAGGGGGCCTCACTGAAAAAAAAGTTTGTCTTGCGTTTTTCCAAGATATCTCCGTTGGCCCAAAGTCCAAAAAGGGCTTCAGAAGCCGCGACAGGTTATGACTTATTTAGCATAAGGGATATGGTTGTTCCGGGGGAAGGGAAAGCCCTTATTGATACCGGATTACAGATACAGGTCCCTGAGGGCTGCTAGGGCCGTATAGTCCCGCGGTCCGGCCTAGCTGTTAAACATTTTCTGGACGTCGGAGCCGGCGTAATAGATCCCGATTATTGGGGGGAGGTGAAGGTCCTGCTCTTTAACTTTGGCAAGGAGGACTATAAGGTCAGGAAGGGCGAAAGAATTGCTCAATTAATCTGTGAGCGCGTAGGTTTTCCCATGATAGAAGAAGTTCCGTCGTTAACTTCTACAACCCGCGGAGGGGCGGATTTGGTTCTACGGGTGTGGGGGAGGTGAAAAGCCTGACGGCCCTAGCAGATGAGAAAAGAGAGGAGGACCTCGGCCCCCAACCTGCTGATTGGAGGGAACGGCCTGAGCCGCGCATAGGCACGGACTTGTCAGTACAACAACAAAGAGAATTAACCAAGATGTTAATGAGGTTTGCTGACGTTCTCACGACGGTGCCAGGGGAAACGCGCATTGTTGCGCATGAAATCATTACAACCCCAGGGAAAATAATTAGACGGCGTCCCTACAGGCTACCTGAGGCATAAAAGACAGAAATTATAACCCAGGTAAAAGAAATGGCCAAAATGGGCATAATTGAAGAATCCAGGAGCCCTTGGTCGAGCCCAATCGTGCTGGTCCCAAAACCGGACGGGACACTACGATTCTGTATCGATTTTAGACAAGTCAATGGCATTTCACAATTCGATGCTTACCCAATGCCAAGGATAGATGACTTGTTGGACCGGTTAGGCCAAGCTCGCTTTTTGACAACATTAGATTTAACAAAGGGATACTGGCAAATCCCATTAACTAGGGATTCCAAACCAAAAACTGCCTTCAGTACGCCAGTGGGGCTGTACCAGTTTCGGCATATGCCGTTTGGCCTGCATGGTGCTGCTGCCACCTGTCAAAGACTTATCGATCAAGTCTTGCGGCCGCACCAAGATTACGCGTTAGCCTATATGGATGACATAGTCATCTTCAGCAGTACATGGGCTGAGCACTTATTCAGGGTAGAGGCGGTGTTACAGGCCATCCGGAAGGCTGGCCTAACCCTGAATCCCGCAAAGTGTCTATTTGCCACTAGGGAGGCCAAGTATCTAGGGCATATAGTAGGAAATGGGCTGGTAAAACCCCTCACGAGCAAAATCGACAGTGTCCGAAATTTTTCCCGGCCACTAGACAAAAAACATATCCGTAGCTTTTTAGGTCTTGTGGGATACTACAGGAGGTTTATCCCTAGGTTTGCGGAGAAGAGCATGATATTTACAGAAATGCTCAAGAAAAACGCGCCTAACATCGTACGGTGGACTCCAGAGGCGGAGGAGGCTTTTGTTTCTCTTAAAGAACAACTTTGTAAAGCTCCAGTCCTGAGAGGGGTCGATTTTAGACTACCTTTTATTGTGCAGACTGACACCTCTGAGACGGGACTAGGCGCAGTAATGTCACAGAAATTCGAAGGGGTAGAACACCCCGTCACTTATCTCAGCCGGAAACTGTCCAGTGCGGAAAGGAAATACTCCACAGTAGAGCGGGAATGCCTTGCTATAAAATGGGCTATAGAGGCGTTGCGATTATACTTATCTGGCCGCAAGTTTGTCCTGGTCACGGACCATACGCCGTTGAAATGGCTCAGTCATATGAGAAATGATAACGCCCGTTTGACCAGATGGCACTTAGCCTTGCAGGCCTTTAACTTTGAAGTACAGCACAGGGCAGGCAAGTTGCATGGCAATGCAGACGCGTTGTCAAGGCTTACGTGCTGTCAGACGAGGGCGTCAGCAGCCCGTAAGGTTTTAAGGGGGGGGATGTGTAATGAGGAAGATCCATTCTCTGCCTTAAAAACACAGGATTCTATGAATTCTAGCTGGGAAGCTGACAGGCAGGCAAGCAATATGGGCAGTAGTTGTCAGGGGCAACATAAACAAACCCAGCCACGAGGTTTGCAAACACGCCCAGCTGACAAACAATCCCCAGTTCCTAATAGCTTGCACCTGAATAGAGGAAGGGCTAATAGCTACTATAGGAGTAACGCAGGAGTTACAGATTCAGATTCAGATCCAGAACCAGAACTGGGACGAGAACAGGAACAGGAACTAGGAGAAGTTCAATCCACAAGATACCCAGAACACCTCAGGAGAAAGCAGATAGGAGCTGTGGAGTCAGAGAACAGCTGTGAGTGTTCATCTGATGTGACGCAGTTTGAAACTCAGAGGCAACGTTCCACCCAGAATGAATGGAAGTCTGAGAAAGTGAAACAGTATGTATATGAAAGCTATAAACCTGAGAGTGAGTCTGAAATAGAGTTAAGAAAGTTTACTGGCAGTAGAAATACCTGGAGGGTTAATGCTCAGAAGCCTCGTGGGAGAAATCCAAGGGGAGAGCAGTGCTGTACAAACCAATCAAGGGATTTACCCAGAGAGCTAGTGAGAGAGCAGTTCCAAGCCCCTGAAAGAGAGAGGTATTCTATTGAAGACACTTGCATACCAGAAGAGGAAGTGTTTGAAACTCCCCAGCCTCAGAGAAAGACACGCAGAGCTAAACCCTGTGCTGATAAGGGAGGAGAATTCTTTTACTCTGTGCCAAAGCCTGAAGGTAGAACCAACAGATATTCTAGAGTTAGAAGCTCTTATAAGAAGTTGGATTCTGGAAACCCTGAATGGTGGCTCCCTTCTCTCCCAGACTCAGAGGAATACGGTAACAGCTATTCCAGCCCTAGAGGGAGTTAGTCAGATAGGCTCTGTAACGAGACGTTGCAAGGGAACTTACAAACATTCTGTGGCAAGGAAAACACAAGTCCTTCTGAAACCTTACAGGAACCCATGGTCATTGATTGTCCCAGTGAATGCTCTTTGGATGATCCAATGGACTGTACATTAACAATTTCTGACAGAATAACCTCTTTGTGTTAGACAGAAGCTGTGTAGTGCTTAAGGTTAACACTGAAGGTCAAGTGTGCCTGTTTGTCTATAGAGGAACTGTATGCTGAGTATTCCTAAGATTCTCATTTATCATTTAATTAAGAAGCAAGAAGAAGCTTTCCTGTTTTCCTTTATAACATGCCAGAAAGTATGGCTTATTTGTCCTAAGTTTATGTGTTGTACCTTTTATTTATTTATTTATTTTATTTATTTATTTAATTGGATTTTTATACCGCCTTATCATACAATCAAAGCGGTTTAACAAAAGAGAAAATTAGTAATAGTGAAAAAATCTGTGATAATATATACATAGTTTGTAAATATATGATTAAATGTCTTGGGAAAAGGTGCACTATATATATTGTGAGCTATACTATAAAGTGAGCTATTGTACAATGTATATATAAATAATTGCTTTCTTAAAAATTAATTAGTTGATTGCATGACCGTAGTGCTCCGTAAACAAAACTGTTTTCAGTTGTTTTCTAAAGTCTTTGATGTCCTGAGCTGCTCTCAGATCATTAGGTAGGGAGTTCCAGATGGAAGTCGCAGCAAACGAGAAAGCTCTCTCAGAGGTCTCCTTGCGTGTTTTTCTGATGTCATTTGAGGAGCTGATTCTATTTTCAGATACACTTCTCCTAGGTCTGTTGCTAATATCTGACCGGATAAGATACGTCAGACTTTTTGCAGAACATTGTTGCTTTATCTTGAAAATATAAATTACTGTTTTGTATTTAATACGAGATGATATTGGTAACCAATGAAGCTCCTTTAAGATAGGAGTTATATGCTCTTTACTTGATAGACCAAAAATTATACGAGCAGCGGTGTTTTGCGCTAACTGTAAAGGCTTCAGTGACTGCTTAGCTAGACCCAGATATATTGGATTGCAGAAGTCAAGTAATGGTGTAATTAGAGCATGACAAACATTGCGGAAGTGAACAGTTTCCAGAAGCGGCCTTAGTCTTCTGATGATTTTCATTCTATAATAAGCGCTTCTAATCGTCTTGTTTATGTGTGATCTGAGATTTAATTCCTTGTCTAGAGTAACTCCAAGATATTTCACTTCTGATTTAATAGGAATAATTGAATTATCTATCTTGATGACAGGTGGATGTGCAAAATTTTGGTTACGAGATACAAATAATGCCTCTGTCTTGCTAAAATTAATTTGCATATTGTTGGTTTTACACCAGGTGGACATTTGTGATAGACAATCTGTGATGCTGGAAAAATCAGGTTTCTCGATGGAGATAGTTGTGAAAATCATAATATCGTCAGCATAAATTGTATACTTTATGCCACTTTTTAATGGAATATTGCAAATTGGCTGCAAATAAATGTTGAAGAGAAGCGAAGAAAGAGCGGAACCTTGTGGCACACCTTGTAATACTCTTATGGGCAGAGAAGATTTTTGTCCAATCTTTACTTGTAAAAATCTTTCTGTCAGATATGATTGAAACCATTTTAATGTGACCCCATGTAGACCAATCTCCTCTAATCTATGTAATAACCTATTGTGATCTACAGAATCGAATGCAGCCGAAATGTCTATAAAAATCATTATAATACCCTTTTTAATGTCATCAATGGTACGGAGAACGTAATCAAAAAGATAAATCATTAAGGTTTCAACTCCATGGTTTGGGCGAAAACCATGTTGGTTATCGTCTAAAGGCGCATGAATATCAATGTGTTCTTGGAGTTGAAGTTGCACTGTCTTTTCAATGATTTTCGCTAAAAAGGGTATGCTGGAAATAGGCCGGTAGGCAGCTGGGTTATTCTTGTCTAACGTTGTCTTCTTCGGGATTGGTCTAACAGTTGCAAGCTTTAAGTGCTTTGGTAAATTACCTTGAGAGAGGGAATTATGCACAATGTTTTGTATTATGTGAATAAAATTTGACTTTGTGGACTTTATCCAAGATACAGGACATGGATCGGTTGGAGAAGTGCATGTGTTTATGGAAGAGATAATGTGCGAGAGTTGCTCTTTAGAAGGAAAAGAGAATGTGTTCCAGACCCTGAAATTTGAGACCAAATTCAAGTTGAGACTAAATATATCTTTTACCTTAGAGTGGAATTTTTCCTTAATATAATCTGCATACTTCTGCGGTTCAATTTCAGCTTCACCTTCTGTTTTTTGCTCTTTTGTTAAACTCTTTACAATTTCAAAAAGCTCTCTAGGTTTGTTGATGGAGTTATTTATTATATTTGTATGGTATTCTTTCTTTGAGACTTTAATACGTTCGTCGTATAGCTTTTGTTTTGTTAAATATATCTGCTTTAATTCTGAAACCTTATTCCTTCTCCATTTACGCTCTATTCTTCTGAGATCTCTTTTCATCAGACGTATAGCATTAGAATACCATGGCTTGTGATGTAGCTTATTGATCCTTGATTTCCTTGGACTTGTGTCTGTCATTCTAGCTGCATTAGAAATTATGTAATTCCATTTGTTTACTTGTGTCTCTATTTCTACTGAATCGTCAGATAGATGAGGTAAGGTATCCTGTATAAATGTATCTTTGTCAAATTTTTTAAAACGTCTATGATAGCATTTGTCATCTAGTCTTAAATTATTTTTTGTTTGTAATAAAATTTCCATACTAACTATGTAGTGATCTGACCATGGAACTGGGGTAATGGTAGGAATTGAAATTAGACCTCCTAAGGTCAAATCATTTGAGGCAAAGATGAGGTCTGGCGAGTAACCATATATGTGTGTAGGTTTCTTGACTATTTGTGTGAAATTTAGTGAGCCCATTGCTTGAAGAAAGGTCTCGGAGTCTCTGCAGTTAATGGATTTAAGGTTGAAGTCACCTAGCACTATTGTGGGTTTGTACGGGGAAGTGATAGAACAAATAGACTCCAGTGTTGAGGCAAGCTCAGCAGAAGACGCTTTTGGTGCTCTATAATGTAAACTAATTGCCATGTGCTTATTCTCAATGTTAATGGAGTTACATTGTTGCGATTCTAAACTACATTGTATTTTGAATCGTAAATTCTTTTTTGCGATTATAAGGACACCTCCTCCACGTCTGACAGATGTAGAGCAGCTATAAGCAGAGTAAGAATCTGGGACAAGCTGATTGAGAATTACATTATCATACGGATGTAGCCAAGATTCTGTGATGCATAGCACGTCTATTTGTGCTTCATCTATATGATCAACTATAGTTTGGATTTTATTGCATACAGATCTAGCATTAATTAATTCAATGCTAATTAGCTTCTCTGAATTGGATAATGCTTGAATTACATTTGTTTTGACATGAGATCTTTCATTTAGATGCAAATGCCTATCAGAGCTATGATTAATACAAGTGCCATATTGCCGTGGCTGCGGTTTTACGAAAATGTATTTGCATAACACTATCCAAGTGAAAGGGGGTAGCCAACTATAATTGCTTTGGCTATATTGCTGTTGTAGGATTACAGGGAAACCTTGTAAACAGATGAGGTAGAATGGTAAAAACAACATTGCATGTATATAAGAGACGACACTATAAGTCTATACTTGCACTTGGTTGAAAGTTGTTTTTCATGTTCATGCATATAACTTCTTCTTCTTCGCCTAGGGTCCCGCCTAAGGGCCACGCCAAAGGGCCCTCTTGCGAGGCCCTCAGGCGCGGGCCCGCAAGGCGTGGGCACGCCTTTGCTGAGGCAGTTCTAAATCCGTTGTAAAGAGCAGTGATTGGTTGCAGGTTTATTTTCAATCGCAGCTCAAACAAACACACACAGCTGATTCTCTCTCTGATCTCCCCGATCGCTGAAAAGCCCTTGCTGAGGCAGTTCTAAATCCGTTGTAAAGAGCAGTGATTGGTTGCAGGTTTATTTTCAATCGCAGCTCAAACAAACACACACAGCTGATTCTCTCTCTGATCTCCCCGATCGCTGAAAAGCCCTTGCTGAGGCAGTTCTAAATCCGTTGTAAAGAGCAGTGATTGGTTGCAGGTTTATTTTCAATCGCAGCTCAAACAAACACACACAGCTGATTCTCTCTCTGATCTCCCCGATCGCTCAAAAGCCCTTGCTGAGGCAGTTCTAAATCCGTTGTAAAGAGCAGTGATTGGTTGCAGGTTTATTTTCAATCGCAGCTCAAACAAATACACACAGCTGATTCTCTCTCTGATCTCCCCGATCGCTCAAAAGCCCTTGCTGAGGCAGTTCTAAATCCGTTGTAAAGAGCAGTGATTGGTTGCAGGTTTATTTTCAATCGTAGCTCAAACAAACACACACAGCTGATTCTCTCTCTGATCTCCCCGATCGCTGAAAAGAAGAATCCAACCCCGGGAGGGGAAATAAATCCTAATTTACCTTTACCATTCGTGTCTACAACTACTTGTTCTTCATAACCACTATCAGACACAGATCTGCTACCCCTAGGCGGCAGCCTGCCCACCTGGTGGTGACAATGGTAACTAGTATAATGCAGCAAGGTATTACGTTGTACAGACTTTCGATATAGAGTAGAGCAAACTTGTGATTGAACCTTAAATAACTGCAGATCCAAAATCTCAATGGTATTCATATGGAACTTTGGTGTAAATTTCAGATCCGCTGAAAGAGAATTTATCCATAGAAAAAAATCTTCTAACTCTTGTATTGTAGTGGTCCAAAAAAAGAAAAAAGAAAATATCATCCAGGAACCGAGTCCAAAGGCGAATATTTCGAAACCACTCTGAAGGATAGATATAAAGAGCTTCAAATTCAGCCATGAAGAATGTTGCTATCAAAGGGGCCACTGTTGCCCCCATGGCTATGCCATATATCTGATGGTAAAATTTATCTTCGAATTGAAAAATTTTTTTTGTTAACACTATCTCCAATAATGATAAAACAAATTCTTTTGGCAATCGAGAAGGTAATGTGAAAGGGATTCTAGCTGCCATAGCTAAAGCCTCAAGCTGATTTATATTCGTATAAAGTGCTGTGACATCCATTGTCACCATAAGCCAGTTCTTCTTATCATCTTGTAAATCATGAAGCTTCTGCAAAAAATGAAAAGAATCCCTCACATAAGAAGGGATGGTAGGTAATAAAGGACGAAAAAATAAGTCACAAAATTTTGATAATGGTTCCAATAATGAATCCCGACAGGATACTATTGGGCGGCCAGGTGGTTTACGGAGATCCTTATGAATTTTTGGGACCATATATAGCACAGGTATTTTTGGAAATTTTTTATTCAAAAACTGATGTTCCTTAAAAGTAATATGACCAGAATGTAAGGCCGCATCTGTCAAAGTTTTTATATCCTGTTTAAGAATTTCAGTAGGATCATTATAAAAGGGTTCATAATATTTTGTATCTGAAAGGTGGATGTAAACTACCTCCCGATATTGATCCCGTTCCTGGATCACAATAGCCCCTCCCTTATCTGCACGTTGAACAACAATATCCTGTCGCTGTCTGTTTCCCTGTTTGTTGGTAATATTGTAGTGGGAGATAGTTTTAGGTTGTTTAAATAAGTTATAGTATTTGGTACCTTCTAATATGGTTTTTGAGAGTTTTACCAAAACCTAGTGTTTTACAACATGGCTTCAGAAAATTCAGAATTGTCCTCAAATACTGCTACTTTTGCCTTTACGGAGGATAGGTTTACTCAACTAAACAATCGTCCTTTATTGTTTGACTAACTTGATCCGTCTGCATCGGAGGAGGTGAGTTCTCCTATTTCCTCTTCTTGGTTGGAATTTAAGAATGTTCAGAAGAAACAAGTGAGAGTCAAATTACTTGCAGCTACTATGGCTCAATATTTGAAGCAACATATGATTCCCCGTGGTCTTCGAGTACTGAAGCCTCCACACATGTTTCAGCAAGATAAAAAATTTGCTAGTACTTGGGATAGCATATTGAATAAATGTGGACTTGATTTAATTGCCTTACTAGTACAGCGGTTAACAGAGGAAGAAAAAATCTTGAAAGAACAATTACAACAGATTGAATTGGAACTTATGAAAGTTCAAACTGTAGAACAATTTCAGCAACAATGGAAAGAATTCGAATTGCAATTGAATTAGTTTCATGAAACGGTGAAACAAAAGAAGGTAGTTAAATTTAAACGAGATACAGGGGATTATGAATTGAACCAGGTTTATACCTGGCGTAAACATTTACCGATAGGTAAGCAAAAATTTGATAGAAAACAAGTTACTTTTGAAGAGTCTACGGATGATACAACGGATTCTACAGATACTGGCTCGTCTGATAATCGTTCACGGGGGGTAGCTTCTAGGCGCCCTTTTTCCAGAGGCCGCCCTCAATCTTACCGGCCTTATCATTCGGGGGAGAGTCGGAGGGGACCAACCACCAGATCTCATACAAAGTACCTAGTCATAAACATTTCTGGTTTAGATTTACCATTGGATCAGTTATAATTGTTACAACTTGGCTTATCCTTTGTACCTACACCCCTTATGACCCCTTTCGCCTTCGTGTGGCTCTACACCGTTTTTTTAGAAAACTTCGAGTCACTTTGTTTTTCCAGGGTCGAGATATTGAAATTTCTTCGAGGGATGCTTCACTTATTTCAAATCCTTCTAAATGGATTCCACCGGGACCTCTGGACGCTACTATTGAAACATATCAGAATTTAGTAATGCGTGATATTCAGAGATTGGAGGAACAAGTTTCTTTTGCTCCCTTTTCCAATTTGTCAAAGAATCAATTCATGACGTTACGATCTTTAAGCCAGCGACAGGATATTGTTGTTCAACGTGCAGATAAGGGAGGGGCTATTGTGATCCAGGAACGGGATCAATATCGGGAGGTAGTTTACATCCACCTTTCAGATACAAAATATTATGAACCCTTAAATAATGATCCTACTGAAATTCTTAAACAGGATATAAAAACTTTGACAGACGCGTCCTTACATTCTGGTCATATTACTTTTAAGGAACATCAGTTTTTGAATAAAAAATTTCCAAAAATACCTGTGCTATATATGGTCCCAAAAATTCATAAGGATCTCCGTAAGCCACCTGGCCGCCCAATAGTATCCTGTCGGGATTCATTATTGGAACCATTATCAAAATTTTGTGACTTATTTTTTCGTCCTTTATTACCTACCATCCCTTCTTATGTGAGGGATTCTTTTCATTTTTTGCAGAAGTTTCATGATTTACAAGATAAGAAGAACTGGCTTATGGTGACAATGGATGTCACAGCAATTTATACGAATATAATTCAGCTTGAGGCTTTAGCTATGGCAGCTAGAATCCCTTTCACATTACCTTCTCGATTGCCAAAAGAATTTGTTTTATCATTATTGGAGATAGTGTTAACAAAATTTTTTTTTCAATTCGAAGATAAATTTTACCATCAGATATATGGCATAGCCATGGGGGCAACAGTGGCCCCTTCGATAGCAACATTCTTCATGGCTGAATTTGAAGCTCTTTATATCTATCCTTCAGAGTGGTTTCAAAATATTCGCCTTTGGACTCGGTTCCTGGATGATATTTTCTTTTTTTGGACCACTACAATACAAGAGTTAGAAGATTTTTTTCTATGGATAAATTTTCTTTCAGCGGATCTGAAATTTACACCAAAGTTCCATATGAATACCATTGAGTTTTTGGATCTGCAGTTATTTAAGGTTCAATCACAAGTTTGCTGTACTCTATATCGAAAGTCTGTACAACGTAATACCTTGCTGCATTATACTAGTTACCATCCAGGCCCTTTAAAACGAGGTTTACCTGTTGGACAATTTATACGGTTACGGCGTATTTGTTCCTCATTGGAAGATTTCAAATTACAGGCGAGGGATTTAAAACAACGCTTATTGGAACGGGGATATCCTGTATCTATTGTTAATAAAGCATACCATAGAGCGCATTTTAATTATTCAGAATGGTGGCCTTGTTCTGCCACTGCTACTTCGTCTGAAAAACGGGCTCCTTCTTCATATGTAGGAGTTTTACCATATATGCCTCATACAACCTCGGTTTTGAAGATTTTAAAATCTCATTGGTCCATTTTATCATTGCACCCAAGTTTTGACAAACCATTAATGATTGCTTTTCAACGTGGCAGAAATATAGCAGATTGGACTATTCATAATTCTGGATCTTCTGATGCTCCTATGCTTGTGGGTCATTTTCCTTGCACTGCTTGTGACTTTTGTGCTACCACGATAGAGGGTCCATGGTGGGAGGCCCCTAATTGTCAACGATGGCTATATAGTAAATATACCACGAATTGTAAAACTTCTTTTGTGATTTATGCTTTATTATGTCCGTGTTCCAAAATCTATATTGGTAAAACAACACGGATGATGAAACGTCGTCTTCTGGAACACAAGTCACGTATTTTGAATAAGGTGGAATCAGCTCCTATGGTTATGCATTGTCAAAGAGCCAACCATCAGTTCAGTGATCTCCGTTGGAGAATTTTGGATCACGTCCCTTTAAAATCTCGGGGGGGGGGGGGGGTGATAGAGATTCTCTTTTGAGTTATCGTGAGCAATTCTGGATATACACTCTAAACACAGTTACACCTGTTGGATTGAATCAGTCTCTGGATTGGTGGAGCATAGTATGAAGCCTAACACTACATTTCCCATGAGTCTTTAGGCCCTCTTTTTTGTAGGCCTCGTGATCAATTTTGAGGGTTTAAATACATTGTTTTTCCGGAAGTTTAATGAGCGACATGGTTTGAGAAAGGGACAGGAATTCCTATGGCCAGAAACACAACGTTGGGTTACACATTGAGATAGATATTCTCGATATTGTTGCCATTATCGGATGGAAGAAAGACGCTGTATGAAGCCTCCTCTTGTTATTCTACGGCTTGCCGCCTGATGATTGATTTCTATCGATGAATGGAGGAGTTTGGACACATTCACTGGCTGCTTCAGCTAAGTAGTTTTTTTACTTTAAAGCTGGACATTTTCTAGTGTGTTGGGAGGATAGTCTCTCAGGACCTAACTTTGTGGAAATCCACATCTTAAAAAAAAGATAAAAAGGAACTTAACACTTTGAGAGGTTAAATACCTCAAGGTGTCTGTTCCGACAAAAATATATGTTTGTCTGTTTCCCTGTTTGTTGGTAGTAATCATGTCCTGGCAATGTCCCAGTTTTTATACTATTTCCCTTTCTAATTGGTCTTGTTTTATTTGAAATTTTCTGTGTCTTTTATGTATGTATATATAGTCCAAATCCATTTCACTGGCCACTTTTGTTTTGAGATATTGGACATTAAAGGTTTGAACTGCAAGAGTGCCAATAATGTTGATCACACCCGTAAAATGTTATTGTTGACTTTTAAGATGCGGTATGGTCTGGCCTCTACCTATTTGAGTTAGTGTGTTCAGTGGTTTGTCCTGCGCTGCTCCCTTTTTTTCCAAAGAGGCTTTTTGATTGGAAGTGTCCTCTGTTAGGGTTATGCACAAGGACGTTTTACAGGTTCCATTAGTGTGGAACTCACTTCCAATGTATCCATGGGGCATTTTGAATGTGAGGAAATTCTGTCAGGACCTGAAAACATATCTTTTTTATCAGGCTTTTGGTATGGGTTGAATTATACTGGTTTATGGGATTGTTGTGACTGTAGGATAGTTTTTATTTTAATGTTTTACTTTTTGCATACCTGTTTGAGTAATTGTTTGTGTAGCAGTTAATAAATATGGATAAAATCAACCAATCAATTTTTTGGTATACCAGCCTGAAAAGGAGAAAAATGGTTAGCATTGATAAACTACATGAGATCACAGAAAGAAGATAGGTTAAGAAAACTTGTGAAAGTAGTCTGGAGGATGAAGATGAAAGCATAAAATAGTTGGAATGGTAAAAATGGGGAACAATATTTTTTTTAGATCTCAGTGACACGAGGAAGCGCAAAAGTGCCATTGCAAGACTCCAGGGTGAAGGGGAGGAATACATAGAGGCTGATGAGAAAAAGGCAGACTTGCTTAACAAATATTTCTATTCAGTGTTCAAAAGCATAGAGCTTGGAGTTGGACTGTAAAAGCAGAAGTAAGCAGGAATGAAAGAGGTAGATCTTTCATTCCTTTGTTTAATAGTTCAATACGTTCCATGTAACTGCATTTTACTGTTCGATATAAACCGCCCCTAATTGCTGGAAGGGGCGGTATAGAAAAACTGTTCAAATAAATAAGAAAGAAAGAAAGAAAATAAATAAAAATCTCAAGTGATTTACAGAAGACCATGCGCTTAAGAAGCTAGCTAACTTTAAAAAAGAAAAAGCAATGATGCTGGATGGGATACATCCAAAGGTATTAAGGGAAATCAGGGATGTTATGCCAGCTCCATTGCCTGAATGCTTCCTTAAAGTTGGGAGTAATTTGGAGGACTGGAGACAGGCCGATGTGGTTCCCTTCCACAAAATTAGAAGTAAGGATGAGGATGGGAACAACAAGCTGGGTAGTTTAATCTCAGTGGTGAATAAATTACAGGAGTCACTGCTAAAACAGAATAGTTCAATTTCTGGAATCCAATGGATTACATGATCCAAGGCAGCATGCTTTTACCAGAGGCAGGTCTTTTTGACAAATGTGATCTATTTCTTTGACTAGTGACTTTAGCTGGATATGGGGAGAGCCCTAGATGTGGTGCACTTAGATTTTAGCAAGACCTTTGACATGATTCTGCTAGGGATGAATATTTGTGAGGTGGGCATTCAGTTCATTTAGGTGCCTAAAAATTTATAATGACACACAAATCACTTATATGCACATGTATCTATGAATAAATGCATGTACATCAATTGCATACATGCAATACACACCTAAAGAAACGCACAGGCGAAATAAACATGCATGAAAATCTGCAAAAATAATTTAAAATGCATACAAACAGAATTTTGTGCCCATGCATACCCCTGGACCCTGAACAGGTGACTAATAAAGCACAGTTACTTACCTGTAACAGGTGATCTCTGGGAACAGCAGGAATTAGTCTTCACATATGGGTACGTCGGTACCGACGGAGCCTGCACGGGGATGCTGCCCAGCTTCCAATGAGAAAGCTTTTGGCAGCCTCCCTCGCGCCTGCGCGCTGAGTTCCCGCCCTCTCCAGAGCCTCTCTTCAGTTGAGTTTCAAAGCTGAGACAAAGGCGAGGAGAGAAAGGAGAAGAAGATAAGAGATGCAACTCCCAGGGGAGGTGGGAGGGTTGTGAAGACTAATTCCTGCTGTTCCCAGAGATCACCTGTTACAGGTAAGTAACTGTGCTATCTCCAGGAACAAGCAGGAATGAGTCTTCACATATGGGGACTCCCTAGCTGGAGATGCCAGGGGGAGATCCCATAAAAATGCAGCAGCCTGGACCAGGGGTGCATTTTGTTTCTAGAAATCCCTGGCATCCAATGTGGGATGGAGGGTAGGAGTTGACAATAAAGGAGCTGTGAGGAAGAACAGCATAGCCAAGGACTAGAGGGCCATACAGATTGTAGGAGTCCTTGGTGTATATGAGGAGTCACATGAAACACATGTAACGTACCATTAGATAGGTCACTTACCTACTGCACTGTAGGAAGTAGAACGCCTGATGTAGTCTGCTGGAGAAGCAGTGGCGGAATCTTGAAGGGACCTCCCAGCAGTGAGGATGTAGGTCCAGACCTGGAGGTAGTAGACGATCCAGGTGTCAACTGGGTAGGATGGGACGTCATGTCTTCAATGGAAAGCTTTATGAGAAAAAGCTGAAAAACTCCTTTAGTCATAATGTTATTAACAGGGAGGACTAAGGAAGAAGACTGACGGAGTTGTAGAACTAGCCCAGTCCTGACGGGAAGAGGGAAAGTGGAAAAAATCCCTATTCCCAAGGAGAAGAGCTGTGTACTCAAAGATAAAGATGTACACCGTTTTTCCTAACTGGCGAGAGATAGGAAAAAAAATATTGAAGCTTGATGCTTCAAGGGTTTAAGAAAAAATAGAGAAGTTAGCACCACAATGGTTAGTGGTGTCTAACAGCTTCTGCATGGTAATATGGTATGCGAAATAGGGCGATGGACTGTCTAAATCCTCTAGGAGGTATCATTTAGTATAGACAGTAAGGGTGAGAGTATAGAGATATGAACCCTTAAGAAACCGCCCAAGAGACACATATATATACAGATGGTTATATATATGTGGGGTGATCTAAACCTGAATCGATATGTCCAGATGCATAAATCGGGACATGGGTGGAGAGATATATCAAAATATATATATATATATATATATATATATATATATATATAATATAGATATCTTTGTGGGGCATGGAATTGCACCACCAGAGAAATGATATAGGTATGTAGACATATATAGAGATGCTACATACAAGATGACAGGTTGAAGAACATGTCTAGCACCCAGCCCCATGATTGTACATGGGAAATAAAAAAGAAAAAGATTCTGTATAGTACCAGAGGGTGAAGCCACTTGGGATATGTAGAGAGAATCTATTTCTATGAATTGAGGGATGCAGGAAGGCAATCCAACAAAACAACCGTGATGATTGCGTGAGAACAGATTATAAGATGAATCTGTAAGGAACAAGGCGGGAGTTCCACCAAACACTGACATGGCAGAGGTGCAAAATGCAGAGGAAGATACCAGAGGGACCCATTAGAGGGATCCCGAGGTAGCATGCATGAATGTCAGCCTTGGATCTTCACGCAGAAGAATATATCTCGTGCTAACACCCCAGGTTAAAGGGTGTGGAGAACCTTCACAGGCATGGGAAGGGTGAACAAGCTTTTTCCTACTAATAGCAAAGCTTCAGAGACAAGGTCAATGCTCTATAGCAGGCCCTCATAGTAGAAAGCTGCTCTGAAGATTATAGAGAGCATTGTGCAGGAGAGATAAACTGACTGAAAGCTTTGTTACCATATCCTAGGAGAGGAGATGGATAGAATAATGTGAGAAAGCCTAAGGGAGTAGGAGGATCCAAGGTAGCTAACGAATAGCTTGGAAACACTACTAAGGCTAGACAGAAATTGAACAAAAGACTGGAACTTGGCAAAAGTACCAGTAATACAATCACTGTAACTCCTGCAGGCACAGCAGCTGACAGAAACAACAGAAAGATTGCCCTGTGCCCCATAAAGAAAAAGCAGAGAAAGAGGGAGGAGATATAACTTCTCCCTGTCTGTGGAATAAGCTTGGTAAAAACTATTTAGCATGGTACCCCTCCGTTAGGGAAAAAATCCCATTGGAGAGGGTAGAGCAAGTAATTAGAGGGTGACATACCCATAGGGTAAGTCAACAGAAGGAAGAATGTTCAGTTGGGACAAAACCATAATGGGATAGGTGCAACTGCTCTTCTAGAGAATAAGAAGAGGAGAAGTTAGCAGTCCCTGAACATAAAATTTTTCACAAGGTAGTACACTGAAAAGAAACACAGTGTATAAACTTCTAATGAATTAGAAGGAAAGTATAGAGGATAAGTCCCAGCTCCTATGGTTGCTGGGAATGCTGAGACTGGTTAGAGCTGGAGGAGTTCAGACTAGGCTGAGGCGTCTCCTGTTTAGATACAGCCCAATGATGGGCAGGAGAGGAATGAAACTTTCTTTTCTTAGGGAAAGAAGGTTTGGTAGGACATTTCCTACCTCTCGAAGAAGGAGGTGGCTTAGAAAGGTCCTTAGTGGAAGGAGAGTCAGTGAAGCATTGAGCAACCTGATTTAACGCCTCCTTATTGAAGAGACCCTCTCCTGTACAAGGAGAATGAGCCAGTATAGTTTGTGCCCATCTACTCAAGTCTGAAGCTTCAAGCCAGGCTCTGCGACATGCTGCTATGGCAATAGCAGAGGATCTGCTAACAGACTCAAAAGAGTCTATAGAAGCACGAGACAGGAACCAAGATATATTCCGGCTGTGATTGATGAGTAAGGAATAATCAGTAGCCTTGGGCTCTGGTAAAAAAGGGGTCAAAAGAGACAATTTCTCTGTGACTTCCTGGAGTGTTAGACTCATGTGAAAAATATATGAGAGAACTCTGGAGGCCAACATAGAGTTTTGGAAGGCCTGACGACCAAAAGCATCGAGTGTTCTTGAAGAACGACCCGGTGGATAAGAAGAATGCTTCTTCTTGCTCTTAACTTTTCTCAGAGCCGATTCCACTACAAGGGAACAATGAGAAAGTTGAGGCTTCTGGAACCCTGGAAAGGGTGGCACCCGGTACCGAACCTCAATGTTTGTAGAAACTGGAGGAAGTCGTAAGGGTGATTTCCAGACCCTGAGAAGGAGATCCTGCAGAGCAGGATGTAAAGGAAATTGTATATTTTCCATCTGTGCCTGTGAGCCCTGAGTAGGATCACCACCAGGGATAGATATATTGAGAAAGGTTGCCATGTCCCGGAGAAAAGCCTGAAAAGACTGATCTCCTATGGGAACCATCCCTGGCCCGGCTAAAGAAAAAGCCGGAGCTCCAGAGGAGGTACAGGGGACTACACCAATGCCAGGTATCGGTTCTAAAGTAGGCATGGGTGCCAGAAGAGGCATCGATACTGATACAGGAGTAGCAGATGAAGCAGCCATCGGGAACTGCTGCAGTGGTAGCGAGATCATGAGAGAGTTATGACTATGATCTTTGCAACTGCCGATCTGGAATCGACCTGAGTCGGTTCCAGGGCACGTCAGTACGGAGTCATCGAGACTAGATATGGACTCAAGACTCGGCATCGAAGTAAGTGATACTATCGATGGGTGTCGCGAAGGCGCCGACGCCAATGGCAGTATCGGCGATGCCGATACCCCTAAGGCAGACTGGGTCACATCGACCGATACCGACGGTACCGAGGATACCCGATGAGCACCTTTTTCAAAGGGAAAGGTGGTCCACCTCGATGCCGATGCCAGGGTATCGGAACCGATCGACGCCGGTACCGGCCCGGAGCATGGCTGAGGTTGAAGGAAGTCAATGCGGTGCGAATCGATCGGGCCCGAAGGTACCGAAGATGCCCGATGACAATCCTTGGTGAAGAGTAGGCTACTCGACACCGGTGCCGATGCCGGAGGCTCGGTACCGCTCGAAGCGGATACCACCTCCGCGCATGGCTCAGGTATGTTCTGTGAGGGGTGAGCCCCAGGAACAACCTGAAACCCGTAACGCTTTGGAGCCCATAGACTCCCGCAGGGGTAATGCCAATGGATTCTTGAGGGTAAGGCCGGAGCCGTCACCATGCTGGGCATGGGACATACCACTCAAACATTGACTAGTCTTAACAGACTGTTTTTGGGTTACCTGATGCTGTGAAGTAGAGAAACCTGGTACCCTTACTGCCGAGGAAAAAACGGTATCGAGGGAAATTCTAAAATTTGAAGGTTTCTTCACAGAAATATCCCCCGACTTGCCAGGGGAAAAAGGTTCAGGACCTACACAGTTGAGACACCAAGCCTTGGTATCTAAAAAGAAACAGGTGTTTCCACACCGAATGCACTTCTTAGGAAAAGAAGGCTCCATAATGAAGAGGCCTGGTAGGCCCAACAAGTTAAGGCAAAAACTGAAGAAAATGTTTCTCAGAAGTAAGTCAAAAATCCACCAGCGATACCGGTGGGAGCGGGAAATACAGCCGCGACTACAAGAAAACAAAAAACTAAAGTATTAAAGTAAGTAATATAAGTAAGTTTCTGCGGTGACAGGAGGACGTCCTGCCGGCTCCGCGGAAAAACGAAAACTGAAGAGAGGCTCTGGAGAGGGCGGGAACTCAGCGCGCAGGCGCGAGGGAGGCTGCCAAAAGCTTTCTCATTGGAAGCTGGGCAGCATCCCCGTGCAGGCTCCGTCGGTACCGACGTACCCATATGTGAAGACTCATTCCTGCTTGTTCCTGGAGATACTAAAAATGCCTCTGTATAGGCACAAAAGTGACAGAGTGGGTTAGGAATTCTAGTGGGAAGCACCAAAGGGTGATGGTAGTAAATGGAGTTCACTCTGAGGAAACGGGTTGCAAAGATCTGGAATCCCAGGAGAGGACCAAAGCGCTGGCCCTAAGGTTATATGGTTTATTCGCATTTGATAGACCGCTCTTTGCCAAACATATAGAGCGGTTTACAATAAAAGCAAACAACATAAATAATAACACACAGAAAAAGAACTCCAAAAATTGTACAGGAAAAGAAATGGAGAGAGATGCAGTGGGACACACACCAAAAACATGCGATTGGCCACTATCTAGTCTGCAGATCAAGTTGGCGGCTCTACCCCAAAGGCTATGAAAAGGTGTGTTTTTAACTGTTTTTTGAATTGAGTAAAAGAGGATTCCAACCTCAATTGAGTAGGGAGACAGCTGCAGAAGGCCAAGGCTAGGAAGAAGGCGGCTGAACGATGAGTGGACTTGTATTTTGCCTTTGCGGGAGGTGAAAGAATCAAACGATTGTCCTGTAGTGAACGCAAGCAAAGGGTCAGGGCATAAGGGATAACAGCAGAGGATAAGTAAAGCAGAGTATTATTATGAAGAGTTTTATAAGTATTGGTAAGTACCTTGAATTGAATTCTTTGGGCAATGGGATGTCAATGGTGTTGTATCAAGCGTGGTGACATGATCGAACTTCTTCGCTGAAGTGTGAGACCAAATGGAGGTATTCTGAATTGTTTGAATGCATTTTAGTTGTTGCTGTGAGAGACTGGCCAGACAAATATTACAAATAATCAACATGTGCAATTACAGTGCTAAGCAATAACGTAGTCATAGCAATTTTATCTAGGAAGGGTTGGCGAGCCCTGTACTTCCGCAATGCAACAAATATGAAAAGCAATAGGTAAGAAATGTGAGTAGAGAATGACAAATCAGAGTCAAAATATATTCCTAAATATTTAAAGGAGGAGCAGAGAGAAATGGCAAGTGAAGAGTTAAGCAAGTGAAGAGTTAAGGGCTGAGAGATCAGGAGACAAGCTGCCAAACGAGACAAGCTGCCAAACGTGATAACAGAAGAATGTCATCCGCGAGAGGTGACAGAAAACAATTAAAAAGGAACTAGGACAGGCTGTAACTTGAGGGGTTCCACAAAGGAAGAAGAAAGGGACAGAGAGGTAACCTCAGCTGGAAAGCTCATGAAGGAAAGAAGAGAACCACAAAAAATACAGAGCCCCTAAAACCACATCAAAAAGATGAGAGAGAAGGAGATTGTGATCAAGTAGGTCGAAGGCTGCCATGAGATCTAAGGAAATAGCAAAACATAGTAATGCTGGTTAAGATAGGAATGAAAGTCACTAAGCATTGAAGCAATGATGGTTTCCGTGCTATATAAGGGCCGAAATCCTGATTGGCAGGGATGAAGTACAAGAGCCTGTTCAAGGTGATCAGAGAGTTGACGAAAGACAAATCTTTCAGCTAGTTTCGCTAGGAATGGCAAATTAGCATCTGGACAGTGCTTGGGACCCTTCAAGAGTGGACAGATGAGGGCATTCTTCCATTCCAGGGGTACTGAACTGGAAGTGGAGGAGGAGTGAAGCATTTCTAACAGGGGCTATACATTTCAAACAAAGGTAGGAATTTGTGGTTTTTTAAATTGTAAGTTCTCTGACTGAGAGCTCTTAAAAGAGTTTTGGTACATTTTTAAAACAAAGTTACATTCTTTTTGGTGCTTTAGTTTACTCTGCTTTAGTAACTTTCTCAGCTCTTTGGAGCTATTGACACCTAATCAGGAGTAAGTGGGCCTGATTAGCCTGTGAAAGAACTGAGAGCAGCTGAGGCCTGCATAAAAGGCTTCAGAGCCCTGCACTGTTGAGGCATTCCTAACAGAGGCTATACATTTCAAACAAAGGTAAGAAATTGTGGTTTTTTAAATTGCTAGCTCTCTGACTGGGAGCTCTTAAAAGGGTTTTGGTACATTTTTAAAACAAAGTTACATTTTTTTTGGTGCTTTAGTTTAAAAGGAGAAATATTTTCTTTAGTGGGGTAAGTTTAAAACTCTGCTTTAGTAACTTCCTCAGCTCTTTGGAACTACTGACACCTAAAGCGTAGTTACTCACCTGTAACAGGTGTTCTCAAGGGACAGCAGGAATCAGTCCTCACTTATAGGAAGTCAGTCCTCAATTATGGGTGACGTCGGCACCGATGGAGCCTGCATGGAGCAATTCCCCAGCTTTCAAAGAAAGCCTTTGGGATTGCTGCCATGCAGGTTTGGTCCTCTTCCCGCCCAAGGGTGCCATCTTGCTCAGTCAGGTCCCTTAGCTCGAGCCCTACCAAGCAGATGGCAAGGGAAGGACAAAAATCCAGCAACTCATCAGGGGAGGCAGGAGGGTAGTGAGGACTGATTCCTGCTGTCCCTGGAGAACACCTGCTACAGGTGAGTAACTACGCTTTCTCCAGGAACAAGCAGAAAGTCATTCCTCATTTATGGGACTCCCTAGCTACAGGCTACTGAACCTATAACCAAAAAATGCCTCCGCAAGGCCATGAGCAGAAGCCAAAGCCTGAAGGAGCCCATGTTCTCGGGGTGAAGCCCTCAGTAGCCGTGAAGAAGGGTTGGAGGGCAGGAGTTGCCTATACCCCGAACAGGTTACGGAGTACAGTCTGGCCAAAGGCGCTGTCCTGGCAGGACTCCCTCTCCAGGCAATAGTGGGCAGTGAAGGTATTCATGGAAGACCAGGTCGCTGTCCGGAAGATGTCTATCAGGGGTACAGAGTACAGCGAGGCCACCGAGGACACTTTGGCCCAGACCCCATGTGCGGTGACTTGACAATCTAGCAGGGCGCCCGCCTTCACATGGGCGAAAGCGATGCAGTCCGCCACCCAAACCAAGAGGGTGCGCTTGGTGACTGCCTGCCCTGGTCTATTGGGATCATAGGTCACGAAAAGCTGGCCAGACTTGCGATGAGTCTGGGTACGCTGCAAGTAAAAGGTGAGGGCCTGTTTGCAGTCGAGGGTATAGAGAGCCGCTGACGCCTGGTTGACGTGGGGCCTCAGGAAGAAGGTCGGCAGGACTATCTCCTGGTTGAGATGGAAGTCCGAAACGACTTTAGGCAGGAATTTAGAGTGGGTATAGAGGACCACCCTGTTCCGATAAAACATGGTGTAAGGGGCGTCAGCCATGAGAGCCTGGAGCTCACTGACTCGGCGGGCCAAGGTCAGTGCCACCAGGAAGGCTACCTTCCAGGACAGGTGCTAGAGTGAACATGTCACCATTGGCTCAAAGGGTGGACGGGTGAGCTGCATGAGTACCACATTCAGGTGGGTGGCTTGGAAAGCAGAAGACCCCACATGAAGCGGGAGACTAACGGCTGCCCCGAGAGGGGTTTTCCCTCGATGGGGAGGTGATTCGCTGTGATGGCGCTCAAATGTACCCTGACACAGTTTGACTTCAGCCCTTCTCTCGAGAGATGGAGGAGGTACTGGAGAACCCATTGAATGAGGCACGATAAGAGGTCGATCTGGCGCTCCGAGCACCAGATGGAGAAGCGTCTTCACTTAAAGGCATAGGCTCGCCTAATGGAGTCCTTCCTCAAGGCGAGGAGGACTTCCTTGACCTCCTCCGGAAGGGCCAGAGAGGCTAGGGAGACCTGTTCAGCCGCCAGGCTGTGAGGGATAGGGAGGTTAGGTTCAGGTGCAGCACCCGACCCTCCTCCTGTGTCAGCAGACCCTGGGCAGAGCCCAGGGGAACTGGAGGCTCCGTTGACAGCCGGAGCAGGAGCGGGAACCAAGGCTGCCGAGGGGCCACCAGAATCAACAATGCCCTGTCCCGCTGAGCCTTTTAAATGGTCCTCGCAATGAGGGGAAAGGGAGGGAATGCATAGAGAAGGCTGGATGACCAGTCCAGGAGAAATGCATCAGGGCTCTCCCTGCTCAGTTGTGGCACCGGCAAGCAAAAGTGGGGGAGCTGCGCGTTCTGGGGACTGGCGAAGAGATTTATCGTCTGCATCCCTCAGCAGAGAAAGAGCTAGTCTGCTACTATGGGATCCAGCCGCCATTTGTGGGGGCGAAGGATTCTGCTGAGTCTGTCTGCCAGGCCATTCTTCTGACCCGAAAGGTACGTTGCCTTGAGGGACATCCTCCGTCAGACAGAGAAAGAGCAGATGAGGACCGCTTCCCAGCAGAGGGAGCATGATCCCGTGCCTCCCTCCTTGTTGATGTAGAACATCGCCACACAGTTGTCGGTCTGCACGAGAACCAACTTCCCGCTGAGGTGTTCCTCAAAGGCCCTCAGGACCCACTGAATCGCCCAGAGTTCGAGCAGGTTTATTTTCTGCTGAGACTCTTTGGGTGACCATTGCCCTTGCGTGCATAGTGGCCCACACTGGGTCCCCACCCTAACAGGGAAGTGTTTGTTGTCAGCACCGTATCGAGGCTGAGGGGCCTGGAAGGGCAATCCCCGCAGGAGGTTGCGGAGATTTTGCCACAAGCTCAGGGACAAGCAGAGGTCGGAAAGAACCCTGACGGGCTCCCTGAGGTGTCCAAGGGACTGGCTCCATTGGGCACTGAGACACCACTGAGCCGTCCACATGTGCAGGCGGGCGTGGGGGACCACATGCATGGTCGAGGTCATGTGGCCCAGGAGATGTAGCATGGTCCGAGTGGTGACCTGGGGAGTGCTTTGGACACGAGCCGCCAGAGCTTGGAGGCAGGTGGTGTGATCCACCAGTGAGAAGGCTGAGTATCGAAACACGCCCCGATAAACTCGAGAGCCTGCACCAGCTCGAGGTGAGACTTTGGGTAGTTGACCAAGAACCCCAAGCTCTACAAGAGAAGAACTGCGTTCGAAATCGCTCGCCGACCCTCCTCGACCAAGGAGCCCGTAACGAACCAGTCGTCGAGGTAGGGAAAGACCGGCACGCCCTGACGCCAAAGGTAAGCGACGACCATGATGAGGCACTTTGTGAAGACTTGCGCGGCAGACGCGAGGCCAAAGAGGAGTACCTTGTACTGGAAGTGCTCTCCCTACACTCTGAAATGCAGATACTGCCTGTGTTGGGGGTGGATTAAGATGTGGGCATAAGTGTCCTTTAGATCCAAGGAGCACAGCCAGTTGTACTGCCGGGGGAAGGGAGCCAGAACACCAAGAGATAACATCTTGAATTTCTCCCGCACCAGAAGAGGTCCCGTTGGGGGAGGAGAGAGTGTAATTCCTGCTGCAGCAGAAGCTGGTCACGGGGAGTCGAGGAGGCTCCGCTGGGGAGAAAGCCTGTAGAAGTGAAGACGATAGCCATCTTGGACGACTTGGAGAACCCAAGTGTCCAAGGTGATGGAAGCCCAATATGGGTAATAAAGGCAAAAGGAACAGGAGACCGCTATGGTTTTCGAAGGAAATAGCTGAAAAAGTGAAGAAAAAGAGGGAGGCCTTCATGAAATACAAGAGATCACAGAGAGAGGAAGACAGGCATCTGTATTTGGAAAAACTTAGAGAAGCTAGCAAAGTACTCAAGAAGGCAAAGATTCAAAAGGAGGAGGAAATAGCCAATGCAATAAAATTTTTCATTTATATTAGATATATTAGTGAGAAGAGGAAGGGCAAAAGTGGTATTGTCAGACTCAAGGGTGCAGGGGGGGAATATGTAGAAGCTGATAAGGATAAAGCGGAATTCCTTAACAAATATTTTTGCTCTGTGTTCACAGATGAAGAACCAGGAGCAGGACCTCAGAAAACACCCACAAATAAGAACAGAAGCAAGGGACATCTTGAACAATTTTCAGAAGACTGTGTTCGTGAGAAACTAGCTCAACTTAAAGTAGACAAAGCGATGGGACCGGATGGGATACACCCTAGAATACTGAGGGAACTTGGGGACGTTCTAGCAACTCCACTGACTGACCTTTTCAATGCCTCGTTGGAGTCGGGAGTGGTGCCAAAGGACTGGAGAGAGGCTCATGTGGTGCCTTTACACAAAAGCGGAAGTAAGGATGTGGTTGAAAACTACAGGCCGGTTAGTTTAACTTCGGTGGTGAGTAAATTATTGGAAACGCTGCTGAAAGAGAAAATAGTGAGGTTTCTGGAGTCCAGCGGATTACAGGATCCGAGGCAGCATGGATTCACCAGAGGCAGGTCTTGTCAGACAAATCTGATTGATTTCTTTGACTGGGTGACCAGGGAGTTGGACCGAGGGAGAGCTCTAGATGTGGTGTATTTAGATTTCAGTAAAGCCTTTGACACTGTTCCTCACAGGCGACTTATAAACAAACTGAACACCCTAGGGATGGACCCTAAAGTTACTGCTTGGGTTAGAAAATGGTTGGGTGGGAGGCGACAAAGAGTACAAGTAAATGGAGCTCACTCTGAGGAGAAGGATGTCACCAGTGGTGTGCCCCAGGGATCTGTCCTTGGTCCGATTCTTTTTAACATCTTTGTTAGTGATATAGTGGAAGGGCTGTCGGGTAAGGTTTGCCTCTTTGCAGATGATACCAAAATCTGCAATAGAGTATACACCCAGGAAGGTGTAGATAACATGAGGAGGGATCTAGCTAAGCTTGAAGAATGGTCTAGAATTTGGCAGCTGGGATTTAATGTTAAAAAATGTAAGGTCATGCATTTGGGCTGCAGCAATCCAAGGGAGCAATACAGTATAGGAGGTGAAGTACTTTTGTCCACTAAAGAAGAGCGGGACCTAGGCGTGGTTGTGTCTGATGATCTTAAAGTAGCTAAACAGGTAGAAAAGGTGACGGCAAAAGCTAGAAGGATGCTTGGGTGCACACGGAGAGGAATGCTAGCAGAAAAAAGGAGGTGATAATGCCTCTGTATAAGTCTTTGGTGCGACCTCATTTGGAGTATGGTGTGCAATTCTGGAGACCGCACCTTCAA
Organism: Ichthyophis bannanicus; assembly: GCA_033557465.1. NCBI lineage: Eukaryota > Metazoa > Chordata > Amphibia > Gymnophiona > Ichthyophiidae > Ichthyophis > Ichthyophis bannanicus. Next base: position 100,658,352 of record CM066039.1, read on the forward strand.
AAGGATGAGAACAGGATGGAGTCGGTGCAGAGGGTTGCTACTAAAATGATTAATGGGCTTCATTATAAAGCATATGAGGACAGACTTAAGGATCTTAATATGTACACCTTAGAGGAAAGGCGGGATAGAGGTGATATGATTGAGATGTTTAAATACCTCCATGGCAGGGAGAGAGCCTCTTTCAATTGAAAGCAAGTTCTGCTACAAGGGGACATGGGATGAGGGTGAAGGTAGATAGATTTAGGAGTGATATGCGGAAATATTTCCTTACAGAAAGAGTAGTGGATCCATGGAATAGTCTCCCAGTGGAGGTGGTAGAGATGAGGACAGTAACTGAATTCAAAAAAGCATGGGACCAACACAGAGGATCTCTAAAGGTAAAAAGTGGACTGTTGTAGTTGTTGTTATGGAAGGACAGACTAGATAGGCCATGTGGTCTTTTTCTGTCATCATGTTTCTATGTTTCTATGGGGCGAAGTGGGATAGATGTCCTCCCACTGGCTGCTGTGTCACCGGAGGGTGAGGGGCTATGCCAATGGCATCAAAACCCCTGAGTGGGTTGTAGGAGAGCTGGTGTCTGGGCCTTCGGCCCTTTCGGCTTACAATGCCCCTGGCCAGATTTCCCCTGCTCCCGGAGTGGTCGGCGTGGGGGTAGCTGGATATGGCAGATAGCCCCGATACAGGAGGCCCTTTCTAGGGAAGAAAGGCTTCTTGGTTGGCTGCTTCTTCCGAGGCAGGGTGGAGGTTTTGCTTGAGAGATGGGTTCTTGTGACGAACTACATCTCTATTTCCACGGCCTTATCCTCCATCGGCTTGCTGAAGAGCTGCTCACCGAGGCAGGGCACTTCCAGGAGTTTCTCCTGCACCCATTGCTCCAAATCCGAGGATTGGAGCCATGCTTGGCGGCAGGCCCCAATGCCCGCGGCCGCCACCTGAGCCGATGTCTCAAAGCCATCATAGGAGGCTTGGGAGAGATACTTAGAGCAATCAGCGACGGACTATAACAGGGTGCCGAACCTATTGAGGGGCTCTCCCTCGAGGCCAGCGGAGAAACCCCCAAGCTCCTTAGCTAAATCGTCAAGGAACATACCGATGAACAGTTGGTATGCCTGGATGCGACATGATAGCAGGGAGTCCTGGTAGGCCTTGCAGCCCAGGGCATCAAGGGCTCGCGACTCTCGGCCCGGGTGACATTGACGAATGCGATTTCGGGCTCTTTTGCTTTCTCATGACCGATTCCACCACCATCGAGGTATGTGGGAGTTGGGTCTTTCGGAAGCCTGGCCCACGTTGTACCTTGTACATCGTGTCAAGGTGCTTGCTTATGATGGGGACCGAGGCCGGGGCCTCCCACATGCGGAGCAGCAGCCGAGATAGAATAGGAGGTACAGGCACAGTGAGGGAATCCCTGGGTGGGAACTCGTACTGAAGAATGTTGAGTTCTTCAGCACGAGGGTCCTCCTCAGCCTGGGTGACCAGGTTAAGAGTCCGTGCCATGTCCCGAATGAACACCAGGAAGGAAGTGTCCTCGGGTGGCGAGCACAGCTGGAACGCGGGCGGCAAGGGGTCTGACGGAAGATCCTGAAGTGTACGGGTTTCTGGAGAGGTGTACCCATCGCATTCCCACAGTCTCTAAGCGCAAGCTAGCAAAGCTGGCCATGAGCGCATGCTGGGAAGCAATGAACGCAGAAACGCTGCGTTCTAGTGCCAGCATGCGGGACTTCCACGCAGGCGTGGGGCCCTGCGATGCTGATCCTGGGGTCACCGGGTCGGACGTCGAGGAGGAGAGGGGGTCCTCACCGGGATGACCCTCAGGAGACCGGGCACATTCGCCGGAGGTCTCTGCTTCCGTGAGTAGTACCTTGCGGGCCGTTCCCTGTCCGACTCTCAGGAATGCCAAAGGCGGTGAAATGACCGGGCGCGGGAGCGCTCAAGCTTGTCGGGAGTCCACGACAGCGACTTCGAGGTCTTCTTCTTTTTGCAATGCTCCACCTCAGGGGACCCCTGGTCGTAGTGCCGCTGATAGAGCGGGGCCGCAGTGGGGGATCCCACTGGGGGAGAAACGACCAAGGGTGCCACTTCCAAGGCGGCCTTTTGGAAAATGTCTTAAAAAAGTTTAAAAGAAGAAATATTTTCTTTAGTTTGGTAAGTTTAAAACGCTGCTTTAGTAACTTTCTCAGCTTATTGGAGCTACTGACACCTAATCAGGAGTTAATTCCCTCCCTACCCCCGCCCCAACTCCCACTCACCCCTAGTGAGCAGTCTTGCTTTATAGGGCTCCTCCCCAATTAACAAAACACAGGGACTTGGACCAGCACATTTTGAATATAATTAGGATAGCAGGGAAACTGGCTGGAACTTTGATAGATCTTTCTCTTTTGCTTTAACAGATACCTAAACTCCATGAACTGAACAATGGCTGGGAAAAATCATATCGCTAAAGCTGTTGCCCCTGTTACAGCTTCTGCCTCTGTCCAGACAGAGGTCCCAGTGCAAGTTGAAGGGCCAGTTCCATGTGCAGGGTGCCTGCATGCTGAAGCTCTCAGGAAACAAGTGGAGGAACTCAGAGAGGAGGTGGAATGGCTGAGGAGCATTCAAGACAGTGAGAAGTACATTGATGAGATGCTTCTTGCAACAACCAAGTTCTCCAGCAGAGAAGATGGGTGCCTACAGAATGACGAAGGTTGGACACAAGTCACCAGGGCCTGCAGAATCATCAATCCAACTTCTCCAGCCCTTGAATTGAAGAACCATTCTGCAGCCCTGGAAGTGGAGGAAGTGAAAGCATACCTGGAAAGGTAAGAACCAGAACTCAAGTACCCCAAATTTGCAAAATCAGTGACTACAAGGAAGCAAAGGGTAGTGGTGGTTGGTGACTCTCTTCTGAGGGGTACTGAGGCATCCATCTGCCGACCAGACTTGATGTCCAGAGAGGTATGCTGTCTGCCAGGTGCCAAAATTCAAGATGTTACGGAGAGTTTGCCGAGACTCATCAAGCCCACTGACTATTACTCAATGTTGCTAATCCATGTCGGAACAAATGATACTGCCAGGTATCCCTCTGAGCATTATCAAAAGTGACTTCATGGCTCTGGGACAGAGGGTGAGGCAGATAGGTGCACAGGTGGTGTTCTCTTCAGTCCTCCCTGTTGAGGGTACATACCAAAGCAGAGAGGCTCGCATCCTGGAGATGAATGCATGGCTGTGTGGATGGTGTCATCAAGAGCGTTTTGGTTTCCTGGGCCATGGGATGCTGTTCCAAGGCTTGCTGAGCAGAGATGGTGTCCATCTGTCCAAGAAAGGTCAACGAGTCGTCAGTAGTAGACTGGCTAATCTACTGAAGAGAGCTTTAAAGAGTAGTTACTCACCTGTAACAGGTGTTCTCCAGGAGCAGCAGGAATAAGTCCTCACATATGGGTGTCATCGACGCCGATGAAGCCCCAGCGGAGCATTTCCCCAGCTTTCCATGAAAGCCTTTGGGAATGCAGGCACGCATGCGCGGTTCCCTTCCCGCCTAAAGGTGCCATCTTACCTCAGTCAAATGACATAGCTAAGAACAGCACACAAAAATATAAAAAAATAAACTATGTACAACTGCAGCTCCCAGGGGAGGAGGGAGGGTTGTGAGGACTGATTCCTGCTGCTCCTGGAGAACACCTGTTACAGGTGAGTAACTACTCTTTCTCCAGGACCAAGCAGGAAGTCAGTCCTCACATATGGGTGACTCCCTAGCTCTGGGCTACCAGGAACCCAGGCTGAACAAGAGAACTCCCTCTAGTCCCAGCATCAAAGAAAGGCTTTTCACTGACACAACCTCCACCGGTAGCCCAAAAGAGGGCAGGAGTTGCCTAAACCTCAAAGAGATTCCGGAGCACTGCCTGGCCAAAAGCACTGTCCCTACGGGACTCCCTCTCCAGACAGTAATGGGCCGCAAAAGTCTGGCTTGAAGACCCAGTTGCAGCCCTGCAGATGTCTACCAACGGTACAGAGCGGAGATGAGCCACTGAGGCAGCCATTGCCCTGACACGGTGGGCCGTGACCCGACCCTGCAAAGGAAGGTCAGACGCCTTGTAAGCTCAGGTGATACAGTCAGCCACCCAGGTGGACAAGGTACGCTTGGACACAGCTAACCCCAAATTATTAGGGTCAAAAGAAATGAAGAGCTGAGTAGCCCTTCTGTGCGGTCAAGGTAGAAGGATAAGGCCCTCCTACAGTCCAGGGTATGCAGAACTGCTTCAGCCTGGCTTGCATGAGGCCTAGGGAAGAATGTTGGAAGAACCACCTCCTGGTTGAGGTGGAAAGAGGAGACAACCTTTGGGAGGAACTTTGGATGAGTCCTGAGGACTACCCTGTTCCTATAAATTCTGGTGTAAGGCCTATCACAGACCAGGGCCTGAAGCTCACTCACTTGCCTAGCCGAGGTAAGGGCTATCAGGAAGAGTGTCTTCCAGGAGAGGAAGCGTAGTGGACAAGTAGCCATCGGCTCAAAAGGTGGACGAGTCAGTTGTTGCAAGACCACATTCAGCTCCCACTCAGGGGCAGGAGGACGGATTGGAGGCTTGAGCAAGAGCAAGCCTCTGAGAAACCGAGACACCAAAGGGTGAACCGACAGAGAGTGTCCTTCCACCAGTGAGTGGTGAGCTGCTAGAGCTGAGAGGTGGACCCGAACAGAATTGGACTTAAGACCTTGATTGGATAAGTGCAGTAAGTACTGAAGCACTACTGGTACAGTACAGGAGAAAGGATCCTCTGTACGTAGCTGACACCACACAGAAAAAAGTTTCCATTTGAGAGCATAGGTTTTCCTAGTGGACTGTTTCCTAGAGGCTAGGACAACCTCCTCAACCTCCTGAGGTAGGTCCCAGGGAACCAAAACTACCCTTGCAGCCTCCAGGCCATCAAATGTAGAGCTTTGAGATTGGGGTGCAGAAGGGTACCTTGATCCTGAGAGAGAAGGTCAGGCTGCAACCCCAGAGGCAGAGGGGGATCCACTGCCAATTGAAGCAGAAGTGGAAACCAGGGCTGTCTGGGCCACCTGGGAGCCACCAGCAGGACTGAGGCCTTGTCCTGAAGAATCTTGAACAGAGTTCGGGCCACCAAGGGCGTGGGAAGAAACGCATACAGGAGGCCCTGAGACCAGGGAATCAGAAAAGCATCTGGTGCTACCCACAGAGGATGCAGTTGCCTGGAGCAGAAGTTTGGCAGCTGTTTGTTCAGAGGACTGGCAAAGAGGTCTATGGTTGGAAGTCCCCATTTCATGAAAATCTTTTGAACTACCAAAGGATGGAGCTGCCACTCGTGGGGTTGCAGAATCCTGCTCAACCTGTCCGCCAGGTAGTTCTCCTGGCCGGGTAGATATACTGCTTTGAGGAGCATGTTGTGTCTGAGAGCAAACAAGCAAAGGTCCTGTGCCTCCTGACAGAGGAGCCTGGACCCAGTTCCACCCTGCTTGTTCACATAGAACATGGCTACCTGGTTGTCTGTTTGAACTAGGACAGACTGATGAGCCAGGGTCTGAGAAAAAGCCTTGAGGGCTAACCGAATAGCTCTGAGTTCCAGGAGATTGATTTGTTGTGCAGATTCCCAGGGAGACCACAGGCCCTGGGTGCACTTGCCTAGACAATGAGCCCCCCAGCCTTGCAGGGAGGCATCCGTGGTCAAGGCCACTGTGAACGCAGGACTCTGAAAGGGTACTCCTTTCAACAGATTGGGTGGGTTGTGATAAGGAAGCTTATCATAGCTCAGGAAGGAGCTATAGAAAAGGTGAAGTGACTCTGAACAAGCAACCTGTCAGTTCTGGTAGAAATAAGAAAACAGAATTTTCCCATAAAAGACTACCAGTCCCAGAATGCACCAGGTTTCCAACAGCCATTAGAGGAGCTGAAGTGGGGAAACGTGTGTTCAATCAGGAGGGCTATGAGGTAATCCCTAAGCACTCATCTCAAAGGGCAGGGCCTGATTCAGCACAGCTGCGCTGTGTTAGGGAGGAGCACTCATCTAAGCAGAATAAAGGTAGAGTTTATTCTACAGAGAATCAGCTTGAGCTTGATCATCTTCATCATCTGAAGGATCATCAGAAGCAGAAGCCAAACCGGACGGACAGAGAGGGAAAGAAACCCTTTGGAAGAAAGAGGAGAAAAGCCTTTGAGAGGTCTAGAAGAGTCCAGAGCAGTACGTATACTGGGAGGCATTCCAAGGGCCAGCATACACCATTGGACTGGGGAAAGCCAGAGGAATGGTGCTGCAGAGCTAGGAATCTCCAGACGGTACCTGTGAGGGAGACGGCTGCACGTGGAAGGGACCCTAAGACCCGTGCCAGAAGGTATGTGAAGAGAGATCCAGTGTCCAGGGATCTGGATTGGAAGGCTGGACATAAGAACTGGACTACATACTGGCCAGGCTATATAGAGAGGAACTCTAACAGCAATGGAAGCTCAGGTATGAACACTGATCTATGCCCTAGCTATAACCTTGAAAGACAGCAGGGAAACAAGTATTCTCCTGAAAGTGCTCCATTGGGAGATTCATCTGTGCCAATCCATGATATTGAACCCATGCTTGTTGAAGAAGAGGGGGTGATAGCAGATGAAGAATCTGTTTACATGGACTGCTCTCTGTCTAAACTCCTTTGGTGATTTTCTGTTATAAAGTACAGCAACCATCACAAAGAAATACAAACTTGTTCTTTAATCTACTCAGAAAAGCTCATGAGTAGGATTTTTAGCCATGCAGTAGAAAGCAAGCCAGCTAAGGGGTTTCAGCTGGATAACTGCTAGCAATTGAGCCTTACCTAATTGCTTGTGAGCTCTAAGAGAATCACTTCTGAATCTATGTGGGAAGATATAAGAAGTTTACCTGAAAAGAACAGTTTTTTTCTCTTCTTTGTGGCTTTTGGTTTGTTGTTTGATATATGCTAAGAGAATATTAGCTAAAGCCTACAGAAAAGACCAGTTTGTTGCCAACCAGGTCTTATTTCTTTTGCTTTGATTGCCTGATAAGTTAAAATGTTGTTTTCCTGATTTTGTTTTTTCAAGTTTAACACTGAAAGCAAGTAACCTGATTTATGTGCTACCAAGCATATCTGTGTTGGGAGAAATAACCCCATAAATAAATATCTTATTGGCTTTACACTTGAGCACAACTAAATTATTGTGAGCAGCTGTGTCGGGTGTGAATGGACTGCATTGCCCACAATCCCTTGCAAATCATATTGACATATGCACTTGCCAAGACTGTGAACATTCTCACCCAGGCAGCCGTCTGACAGGGTGTAGCCACCATCTGAGGGAGTGCAGCAAGTGTCTGGACACTTTTATCCTGTCTTTGAGGTTGCCTGTGGCCTGTGACCACTGAGTCCGCAGGCACCACTGTGCAGGCCTCATATGGAGCCTGGCATTGGGGGTCACATGTACTGTCAAAGCCATGTGGCCTAGAAGCCTCAGGCAGAGTCTGGCGGAGACCAGTGACCTGCTGAGAAACTGGTTTGCTAAGGTTATCAGTCTTTGGGCTCTGTCTTCTGGCAAGAATGCCTTTGCCAGCAGAGAGTCCAATCTTGCTCCTATGAACTCCAAGTTCTGGGAGGGGAGCAAAGTGGACTTTGCAAAGTTTATTACAAAGCCCAAGCCTTGAAGAAGAGCAATAGTTCTGAGGGTGGCTTGCCTGGCCTCCTGGCATGTCTGACCCCTGATGAGTCAGTTGTCCAGATAGGGAAGACAAAGATTCCCTGATTTCTCAGGTAGGCCGCTACCACTGCCAGGCATTTGGTAAAGACCCTGGGAGCGGAGGTAAGGCCAAAAGGCAGTACTCTGTACTGATAATGGTTTCCTCCCACAAAGAACCTGAGGAACCTTCTGTGGTCTGGATGAATGAGGATGTGGGTATACGCATCCTTTAGATCTAAAGAGCATAGCCAATCTCCCTGCTGGAGGTAGGGCAGAAGTGTTCCAAGAGTAAGCATCTTGAACTTTTCCTTCTCCAGGAACTTGTTGAGGTTTGTGAGATCCAGAATAGGACGAAGACCACCGGTTCTTTTGGGTACCAGGAAAGCACAGTTACTTACCTGTAACAGGTGATCTCTGGGAACAGCAGGAATTAGTCCTCACATATGGGTACGTCGGAACCGACGGAGCCTGCGCGGGAAAGCTCCCCAGCTTCCCAGAAAGGAAGCTTTTGGGGTCTCCCACAGCGCATGCGCGCTGCCTTCCCGCCTTCCTGACCAACTCTCTTCAGTTCGAGTTTAAAGCTGAGACAATAGAGAGAGGAAAGGAAAGAGAGAGAGAGATACAACTCCTAGGGGAGGTGGGTGGGTTGTGAGGACTAATTCCTGCTGTTCCCAGAGATCACCTGTTACAGGTAAGTAACTGTGCTATCTCCAGGAACAAGCAGGAATGAGTCCTCACATATGGGGACTCCCTAGCTAAGATGCTGGGGAGATCCCCCCCCAAGGGTTCCTCATCTTCCTATGGATCTCAGGCATCCATTCAGGGAAGGTGGGTAGGAGTTGTTTAAGAATGGAACAGGTGTCTGAGGACAGCCTGACCAAACAAGGCATCCCGGCGGGAGTCCTTGTCCAAGCAGTAATGGGCTGTGAAGGTATGAACGGAGGCCCAGGTGGCTGCTCGACAGATCTGATCAATGGATACAGAATGAAGATGAGCCATAGATGTGGCCATGGCTCTGACGTTGTGAGCTGTGACATGGCCTTCCAGAGAAAGGTTCTTACTCTGGTAAGCAAAAGAAATACACTGAGCAATCCAATTGGACAGTGTTCTTTTTGAGACTGGAAGTCCTAAATGAGAAGGATCAAAAGCAACAAAAAGTTGAGAAGACTTTCAATGTTGCTGTGTCCTGTGAAGGTAAAAGGCAAGAGCTCTTTTACAGTCTAGAGTATGAAGGTTCCGCTCTGCATTTGATGCATGAGGAGCTGGAAAAAAGACAGGTAAATATACCTCTTGATTAAGATGAAAAGGTGAGACCACTTTAGGCATAAAGTGGGGATTTGTCCTAAGGACTACCTTATCATGATGGAACCTTGTATAAGGTGGATTAGCCACTAAAGCCTGCAGCTCACTGATGCGGCGAGCAGAAGTGATTGCAATAAGGAAAATGACTTTCCAGGAAAGGAATTTTAAGGAGGTAGTGGCTAAGGGTTCAAAGGGTGGCTTCATAAGCTGACCAAGAACCACGTTTAAGTCCCATGCCACCGGAGGAGGCCGAATGGGAGGCTTAGTTAAAGTTAGACCTCTCATGAATCTTGCAATAAGAGGATGAGAGGAAACAGATTGTCCATTGATAGGCTGAAGAGATGCTGCAATAGCACTCAAATGGACCCTTACAGAATTGGTTTTAAGTCCTGCATTGGAAAGACGCAGGAGATATTCGAGTAAAGAATTCAAAGGTAGTGCTAGAGGGTTAAGACCTTTGTCAGCACACCAAATTGAAAATCTTTTCCATTTAAAAGCATAAGAACGCCTGGTGGAAGGTTTCCTAGATGCATGGAGGACATCCTTCACCTGTTGAGAAAGATTCAAGTCTTGAAGGTCTAGGCCTTCAGTAACCAAGCTCTGAGGTGAAGGGACTTGGGGTTTGGGTGCCACAAAGTCCCCTCCTCTTGAGACAGAAGGTCTGGAGCAGCTCCCAGGTCCAGGGAGGGTGCCTGGGAGAGATTCAGAAGTAGAGGGTACCACACTTGGCGTGGCCAGCGTGGAGCTATGAGGATCATAGATCCTTGATCCCTCTGGAGTTTGAATAGAGTCTTGGGAATCAAGGGAATGGGTGGAAAGGCATATAGGAAGGCCTGACCCCAATGAAGGAGGAAGGCATCCTTGGCCTGAGCTTCCTGACACGGAATCCTGGAACAGAACCGGGGAAGTTTGGCATTGAACGGACTTGCAAAGAGGTCTATGTCTGGGGTTCCCCATTCCTGAAAGATTCTGAGTATCTGATCCATGTGCAGGGACCATTCGTGTGGAAGCAGAACTCGACTGAGTCTGTCTGCCCAAGAGTTTTGGATTCCTGGGAGGTACACTGCCAGGAGATGGATCCGATGCTCTCTGGCGAAGGCCCACAGTTTTAGAGCTTCGTTGCAAAGCGACAGAGAGCCAGTCCCTCCTTGTTTGTTTATGCAGAACATGGCTACTTGATTGTCGGTATGAACAAGAACTGTCATGTTGATGAGGAGGGTATGAAAGACCTTGAGAGCAAGGAAAATTGCTCGCAGCTCCAAAAGGTTGATATGAAGGGTGGTCTCCTGTGGAGACCAAGTGCCCTGAGTGGAGAGGTCTTGGAGATGAGCTCCCCAACCTGCTTGGGAGGCATCTGTAGTGAGAGTTGCTTGGGGTAACAAAGGTTGGAAGGGGGCCCCCCAACAACAGATTTTGAGTGGATATCCACCATTGGAGAGACCAAAAAAGACGTTTTGAGGTTGCTATTTGGTCTGAGAGAGCTCCTGAGGCTTGTGTCCACTGGGTGGACAGAGTCCATTGAGCTGCTCTCATATGTAGGCGTGCATAAGGCACCACATGAACTGTGGATGCCATGTGGCCTAGTATTTGTAGCATCTCCCTGGCCGTCAAGTGGCTTTTGGACTGAACTTGAGAGGCCAAGTGCACCAGACGGTGGCAACGGGCCTGAGGAAGATAGGCCCTTGTAGTGGTGGTATCTAGCCAGGCCCCTATGAATTCTAGGGACTGAGTAGGGGTGAGTTGAGACTTTGGCAGATTGATGACAAGTCCCAGATACTGCAGTATGCGTCTGGTGTGGTCCAGGGAAGTCTGAGCCTCGGACTGAGATGGAGCTCGGATGAGCCAGTCGTCCAGGTATGGGAAGACAAAGATTCCCTGAGTGCGTAGAAATGCAGCTACTATTGCCATGCATTTGGTAAAAACCCTTGGAGCAGAGGCTAGACCGAAGGGAAGGACTCTGTATTGGAAATGTTTTCCCTGGAACAGAAACCGTAGGAATTTTCTGTGGGATGGATGGATGAGTATATGTGTGTACGCATCCTTGAGATCTAGAGAACAAAGCCAGTCCTGACTCTGTAGGTATGGAAGGAGAGTGCCTAGAGAAAGCATCTTGAATTTCTCCTTGTATAGGAATTTGTTCAATTCTCTGAGATCCAGAATGGGTCTGTATCCCCCTGTTTTCTTGGGAATGAGAAAATAAGGGGAGTAAAACCTGACCCTTGTTGAGGAAGAGGAACCTCTTCTATTGCCTTTTGGGCGAGAAGAGTGGTCACCTCTTGGCCCAACAGGTACAGGAGAGAAGGGGGAGAATTGAATTGTCTCACCATGAAATGGGGAGGAAGGCTGGAGAAATGTAGTTTGTAGCCCTCTTTGATGATAGAGAGGGTCCACGGTTCTGATGTGATTTGTTCCCATCTGGGAGCAAAATGAGCTAACCTTCCTGGAATGGTGAGAGGTTCTGGTTGTTGCAGAGCCAGAAAGGTTAAGTTCTCTAGAATCAAGTCAAAAACCCTGAGGGGGTTGGGACTGCTGGATTGTAGCAGCCCCTGTAGACTTTGTTCTGGCCTGTTTAGTTTGCTGACGCTTAGGAGCAAAGCGAACTTGGGAAGATTGCTGGCCAGTATTTGTGGAAAATCTGGTCTTTTTATAGAAAGTTTTCTTAAAAGGTTTTTTCTTGGCAGGGGTAGAGGTAGACTTAGAAAGTCTATCTAAAGCAGCATTCTCTGCATCCATTTGAATGGCTTTGATTTGCCACTCCTTGCCAAACAGATTTTCACCTGTACAGGGCAGATTGCCCAAGCCTTCTTGTACCCAGGGTTCTAAATCAGAGGCCTGGAGCCAAGCCAGTCTGCGAGCAGCTATGGCAATGCCAGAGGCTCTGCTTGCCCCCTCAAAAGAGTCAAAGGCTGCTCTGTTGGAGAACTTTGAAAACATCTTGAGTGTGTTTTAGCAAAAGAAGGAACTCCTCTTGCTTATCCTCTGGGATAAAGGGGAGAAACTGACGTATCTTTAATGCAATCTCTTTCAAAAACATGCCCATATAGAGGCTGTATGAATTGATTCTGGCAATAAGCATGCTAGCTTGGAAGATTTTTCTCCCAAAAGCATCCAGAGTTCTACATTCTCTTCCTGGAGGGGTAGAAGAGTGTCTTTTGGTACTCTTTATCTTTTTCATAGCAGACTTCACCACAATAGAGTGGTGAGGAAGCTGAGTCTTTTGAAAACCAGGAGAAGGAGGAACTCGATACATGGTGTCCAAACGACGAGAATGTGGAGATAGGGTGAGAGGAGCCTCCCACAAGTCCATCATGTGTTCTTGAAGAATTTCATGTATGGGTAAGGTGGCTGCCTCTTTGGGAACCTTAGAGTATCCTAAAATATCCAATTTATTTGCTCTAGGTTCCTTTTCAGAGGATACAGATATGGAGAGTCCTTTAGCTACTTCAATGATGAAGTCTTGAAAGGACAAATCCTCTGGAGGAGACATTCTCCTTTTTGGAGAAGAGGGCTCCTCAGGAAGAATAAAAGAGACGTCAGCAGAATCATCTGATGTATCAGAATCTTCAGAGGATTCAAAGTATCGTCTATTTGCTTCCAGAGATCGATACGCGTACCGATCGGTACCGACATCGGGCATACCGGGAATCGGAGCGGTATCGAAGAAAGCTCCGGAACCGGAGACCGGAACCGGCATGCTACTGGAAGTAGATGCTCTGGGTACCGGTATCGGTTGCGGTACCGGAATCGGAGTCGGAACCGATTGCCGCGGTACCGATGGCGGTGCAGCATTAATGAAAGCCAGTAAGGCCTGCTGCATGGATTGTACCGTAGTACCCATAGTCGCCACGACTGCCTGGAAGTCGGTACCGGTGTTAGCCGGTACCCCAGAGCAGTCTAACAGGAGATCGGTCGAGGCCGTGCCATCGATGTCTACCTGTAACCCCATAGGAGGAGCTTTGGAAGCCGGAGCTTCCCGCCGGGGTTGTTTGGCTGGGGCAGGGTCCTCAGGGTCAAATGCAAGGGCCTCTCGCTGCTTAGAGGGAGATTTGCCTTTTGAGGACTTGCCTGAAGAATGTTTGGTTACCTGAGATCCATCAGGAGAAGAAGACCTGGAGGATGTTGATGCTGGAGTATCGGTAGAAAACAGCATATGAAATTTAGCTGCTCTGTTCTGTAAGCCCCTTTTGGACATCAGAGAGCAGGATGGACAATCCGGAATGGAATGGTCAGGCCCAGGGCCGGATTTACGTATACGCCATGTACGCCATGGCGTAAGGCCCACAACCGGCAGGGGCCCCCAAAAAATAGAGCCAGGTTTTTTTTTTTTCAACTCGATTTAAAAAAAAAACCTGGTGGCTGCCGCCGCGGGGCCCCCTCTGCTGCCGCGGGGGCCCCGTCTACAAGCTGGTCTGGGCTGGTCTGGTCTGGTCGGGTCCGGTCGGGTCTCGTCTCCCTCCCTCCCTCCCGGCTGCGAGAGGCGCGAAGATAGAGCGTCTCCTCGCGTCTGTGTTAAGCCCGCAGGGATTTCCCATCAGCCCCTGCGGGCTTAACACAGACGCGAGGAGACGCTCTCCCTTCGCGTCTCTCGCAGCCTGCAGCGAGGGAGGGAGAGAGACCCGACCGGACCGGACCCGACCCGACCAGCTTGTAGACGGGGCCCCCTCTGCTGCGGCAGCAGAGGGGGCCCCGCGGCGGCAGCCAGCAGGTTTTTTTTTAATTAAATTTTACTTGGGCCCCCTCTGCTGCCGCGGGGGCCCCGTCTACAAGCTGGTCGGGTCCGGTCGGGTCGGGTCCGGTCGGGTCTCTCTCCCTCCCTCCCTCGCTGCAGGCTGCGAGAGACGCGAAGATGCGTCTCTCGCAGCCTGCAGCCTGCAGCGAGGGAGGGAGAGAGACCCGACCCGACCCGACCCGACCCGACCGCGTGAGCGTGTAGTCGGGGCCCCCGCGGCAGCAGTGGGGGCCCTGCGGCGGCAGCCACCAGGTTTTTTTTTTTAATTAAATTTTACTTTAGGCCGGGGGGGGGGGTAGGACTGGTAATGGGCTATGGGGGGGGGGGTAGGACTGGTAATGGGCTATGGGGGGGGGGGGGACTGGTAATGGACTATGGGGGGGGTAGTACTGGTAAGGGGCTATTGGGGGGCTGGGGCTGGAAATGGACTGGGGGGGGGTAGGGCTGGTAAGGGGCCATTGGGGGGCTGGGGCTGGAAATGGGCTGGGCTGGGCTGGGGGGGGGTTAAGGCTAGAGGTGGGCTGATGGGGTTAGGACAGGTAATGGAGTGTGGGCTGTTGGGGAGGGGGCTTAGAACTGGCAATGGGCTTTGGGGGGGGTTAAGACTGGTAATGGGCTGTGGGCTGATGGGGGCTGTCTGGTAATGGGCTATGGGGGGGGGCTAGGACTGGAAATGGGCTGGGGGGTTAAGACTGGAGGTGGGCTGATGGGGTTAGGACTGGTAATGGGCTGTTGGGGGGGGGTTAGAACTGGTAATGGGCTTTGGGGGGGTTAAGACTGGTAATGGGCTGTGGGCTGATGGGGGTTGTCTGGTAATGGGCTATGGGGGGCTAGGACTGGAAATGGGCTGGGGGGTTAAAACTGGAGGTGGGATGATGGGGTTAGGACTGGTAATGGGCTGTGGGCTGATGGGGGGGGGGGTAGGACTGGCAATGGGCTATGGGGGGCTGACTGGAAATGGGTTGATGGGGTTAGGACTGGAAGTGGGCTGATGGGGGGTTAGGACTGGTAATGGGTTATAGGGGGGGCTTAAACTGAAAATGGGGTGATGGGGGGTTAAGGACTGAAAATGGGGTGATGGGGGGTTAAGGACTGTAAGTGGGGTGATGGGGGGGCTAGGACTGGAAATGGGCTGATGGATGGCTAGGACTGGAAATGGGCTGATGCAGGGACTAGAAGGGAATGGATGCTGGGTGAGGCTGGAACTAGAAGGGAGCTGATGTTGGGGGAGGATTAGAATGGGATGGGGCTGGAAGAGTAAAATGGAGAAGGGAAAAATATTTTGTGTGGGAGGGATAAAAAATCTACAATTGGCCGGGTATTGGGAGAGTAAGTGGGGATTGAGGATGGAGGGGTAAAATTTGAGTGGATGAAATAGGAATGAGGAAAGAGCAAAAGGAGAAAGATTAGTATGTTAAAGCAGATGTAGAGAGAGAATGGAAAAAAATCTAGAAGAGAGAAGAAAGGACAAATGGACAGCAGACGATGGAGAGTTAGCAGAAGACACGAAGAAACCAGAAGAAAGTGGCTGGAGCAATTGCAGCTGAAAAAAAATGCACAAAAGGTAGAAAAATATCTCTTTATTTTGAATTTATTAATTGGAATATGTCAGCTCTGGTAAATGTGCATCATTAACATCTGTGCTTTGTTTAGTACAAGAGCAAATTAATGTATTGTTTTATTTCTACAGTGTTGTACATTCCAAGTTAGGCTTTTGGGATTCCCAGTTTAATTATTGTCTTCCTATTTCTAAATTGTGATTACTTGTTTGGTGATGGTCTATGTTCTGCATGTGTAACTGAGCTGAGGTGTTCTGTTTATATAATTCCTATTTGACATTGCCACTTGTTCTCTTTCCCCAGTAGGTCATGTATTGTTGTTCTCTGAAATGTATTGGTTTAATATTTGCAGTGTTGCCTTTTGATTGGTAGAGTATGGTGCTTTGTGAGTCCTGGTAGTGCTGTTAGGATACGGCGGGTTTACTATGGGCAGTGTTTGTAGTAGTTCCTAATGTGTCTGGCAGTTGGCACTGGATTATAGTAATGTAGAAATCTTTTAGTCTTTCTTTATCCATACACTCATTAAGAGGCATGTTTACTAAAAGTTAGTATATGGTAACATTATGCAAATATTTATGCAAATGAGGCCCCTTATGCAAATGAGGTCCGCACCCCCCTTGGGCCGCCCCTGCTGGGGGCCCACAATTTTTGTTGGCGTAGGGCCTCACTCAAGGTAAATCCGGCCCTGGTCAGGCCCCAAACATTTAAGACACCACTCATGGGTATCTGTAACTGAAATAGTACCGGTACACTTAGTGCATTTTTTGAAACCAGAAGCTGGTTTTTCCATGAGGGAGACCTGAGAAGGCCTAGAGGCCTCACAGAAAAAATACACCAAGTGAAGAAAAGGTAATTATTATTATTTTTTTTTTTTTTAAATAAACGAAAAAACGACCGGCGGTACCGGTCCGGAATCGGGGAAGGCAGACACGCGGTCAAAGAAACAAATTAAAATAACAATTTCTTCAGCGGTGACAGGAACACGACCTGCTGGCTCCGCGGAAAAAGAAGAACTGAAGAGAGTTGGTCAGGAAGGCGGGAAGGCAGTGCGCATGCGCTGTGGGAGGCCCCAAAAGCTTCCTTTCTGGGAAGCTGGGGAGCTTTCCCGCGCAGGCTCCGTCGGTTCCGACGTACCCATATGTGAGGACTCATTCCTGCTTGTTCCTGGAGATATACCTGGAGTAGAACCCTTGACCTTGCAAGTGGGGATGCACAGGCTCCACCGCCCTGTCCACCAACAGACCTTGGAGCTCCTGGAGGAGAAGATCTGTGTGCAGGGGAGGCCTTGGAGGCTACCCTGGAAAGTATGGAGGAGGCAGTTGTTGGAAGTGTAGTGCATAGCCCTTCTGGACTATCCTTAACACCCAACTGTCTCCAGTGATGAGTGGCCACTGCTGGGCAAACAGAGCGAGGCGACCTCCTGTGCATGGTTGGGAGAGCAGGGACGGAGAGGCTATGCTTAAGGAGTCAAAAACCCCCACCCTGCTGAGTAGGAGCAGGGGCCGGAGGCTTGGGGGTCCTCTGCCTATGGGGCCCATTACCCTGCCCCTTGGCCTGCTGACCCTGAGGGGCAGCTTGGGCAGCCTGATATTGTGGGTACTGTTTGTAGGCAGTGCCCTTCCTCGGGTAAAAGGGCTTTTTACCCGACCCCTTCTTTTTGTGAGAAGGGGCAGAAGTCTTTCTAGACAGCCTTGTCCTTGTAGGGTGCTCGGTCTCGAGCTGTGCGGCCTTCTCGGCCATGGGCTTGCCAAAAAGGTTCTCACCCCGGCAAGGGACATCGACCAACTTGTCCTGAACCCATGACTCGAGGTCCGATGACTGCAGTCATGCCTGGCGTCGAGCCGCGATGCCGGCTGCCGCGACTTGGGCCGAAGCCTCGAAGCCATCGTAGGCGGTGCGGGACATAAACTTGGAGCAGTCCCGAATCCCCGAGGACAAGGACTTGAATCTCTGCAAGGGCTCCCCGGAGAGACCAGCAGAGAACCCGGCCAACTCCTTGGCCAGGTCTCGCAAGTACATACCCATGTACAGCTGGTAAGACTGGACACGGCAAGCAAGCATCGAGCCCTGGAAGCACTTTCTACCAACTCCATCGAGGTTCCGGGCCTCCCTGCTGGGGGGCACCGCTGAGTGCATCTTCTGACTCTTCAGGCGATGCATGGCCGATTCCACAACCATGGAATGGTGTGGTAGCTGCGCCTTCTGAAAGCCAGGGCTCTTCCAGAGTCGACAGATCGAATCGACCCGCTTGCTTAAAACCGGCGCGGAGGCCGGTGCCTCCCACATCCGGAAGAGCAGCCATTCCAGCATCGGAGGAACCGGGACAGTAAAGGCCTCCTTCAGAGGAGAGTCGTACTGCAGGGCCTCGAGCTCCTTGGCTCGAGGCTCTTCCTCGGGGTCCACCGGGATAGCCAACGCGGTGGCCATATCCCGGACAAACTCCGAGAACCGGGTATCCTCCGGAGGGGATCTACTCCGGGGTTCAGACTGCGGTGAGTCCGACAGGATGCACCGAGTCTTGAATGTGTCGGGGGACTCCTCATCCTCCGTCTCCCAGGCGGACTCGTCTGACGAGGAGTCAGGATCCGACCCCGCGGGGCCCTGGAGCACCCGCCCCGATGCCGGAGGCACCGGCATCGACGCCCTTGGTCCCGAACGGGAGGTCGAGGGAGACCGCGACCGAGGTCGACCTCGAGCCATCATGGTCTCGAGTATCGGCTCGGTCTCCGGGGTCGACTTCGATGTCGATGTCCCAGTGGTCGGGGCAGATGCACCAGACAAGCTGGCCATCAGTGCCCGCTGCTGCTCCATGAAGGGAGACAGTCTGCACTGCAAGGCTGTCATCCTGAGACTCAGCTCGGGAGATGCAGCAGCCACCGACTCGGGCCCCGGCGGTGCCGGGTCCGACGTTGGCTCTCTGGGAGGAGAGTCCTCGAGGACTACAGGACTTACGTGTCCAGCAGACTCCGGCTCCACGCAAGGAACTTTGGCAGGCTTCTCTTGTTCCACGGGCCCGGGGAGACGCTCGGGGGTCTTAGACCTGACCCTCGAGGAGCCAGGAACCTCTTCCGACGACGCCCTCATGAGCCGCTTCTTCCTCTTGCATTCCCAGTCGGGGGACCCCCTGTCTGAAGAGCCAAGACGGCGCTCGGGATCCGAATCCCAAGATGTTGAGGCCTCAGATGAGGTCCGGGCCCGGCCGGAGGCTGAGTCAGAAAAAAGCCTTTCTTTCTGCTGCTGGTGACTTCGCAGTGCCTTGGAAGACATCTTCCCACATGGTCCACACGTCTTAGGGTCGTGATCAGGACCGAGGCACCGAAGGCAGCAGTCATGTGTGTCGGTGAGAGACATCAACTTCTTACACCGATCACACTTTTTAAAACCGCTGGAAGCCATCGGGGAAAAAAGAGTCCCAGCGAGGTCAAAGGACCGGCCTTCCAGGGAAAAAGCAAAAAAGGGCGCGAACGCCAGCCACGAAGGGCAAAAACCGAAAAAGAAGAAACGGGCTCGATACCGGTGTACCGAACCCGGCGGGAGGGGAACCGGCATCGAACCGAGAAGAAAAAAATAGCGAGAATCTCCGAAAAAAATCAAACTTTTATCCGGGATGACAGGATACACGTCCGGTGGGCTTCTCGGAAAAAGAGAGACTGAGGTAAGATGGCACCTTTAGGCGGGAAGGGAACCGCGCATGCGTGCCTGCATTCCCAAAGGCTTTTATGGAAAGCTGGGGAAATGCTCCGCTGGGGCTTCATCGGCGTCGATGACACCCATATGTGAGGACTGACTTCCTGCTTGGTCCTGGAGAGCGTAGTTACTCACCTGTAACAGGTGTTCTCCAGGAGCAGCAGGAATCAGTCCTCACATATGGGTGACGTCGGCGCCGACGGAGCCCTCGCGGAGCAATTTTCCCCAGCTTTCAAAGAAAGCCTTTGGGAATTGCAGCGCGCATGCGCGGTCCCCTTCCCGCCCAAGGGTGCCATCTTAGCCAGTCAGATGACATAGCTAAAAGACAGCAGAAAAATTTGCAAAAAAAACTAAAGCAGATGATTGCAACTCCAAGGGGAGGAGGGAGGGTTGTGAGGACTGATTCCTGCTGCTCCTGGAGAACACCTGTTACAGGTGAGTAACTACGCTTTCTCCAGGACCAAGCAGGAAGTCAGTCCTCACATATGGGACTCCCAAGCTTAAGGCTACCGGAGACCCTAAGCACAACAATGAGCTCCCTCTAGCTCAGCAGTACAGAAGGAAGGAATCTTCACTGAATTATTACCCACCGGTAGCCCTCATCCGGGATGGAGGGTAGGAGTTGCTCAAACCTCGAAGAGATTTCGGAGGACTGCCTGTCCGAAAGCACTGTCCCTGCGGGACTCCCTCTCGAGGCAGTAATGGGCCGCAAAAGTCTGGCTCGAAGACCAAGTAGCGGCCCGGCAGATGTCTGCCAATGGAACAGAGCGGAGGTAAGCTACTGACGTAGCCTTCGCCCGAACACAATGAGCCGTGACCCGACTATCTAGTGAGAGTCCGGCTGCCCCATAAGCCCAAGCTATGCAGTCAGCAACCCAGATGGACAGAGTACGCTTGGAGACAGGAAGCCCCAATTTATTGGGGTCAAAAGACACAAAAAGCTGAGCAGCTTTACGGTGCTCCCGCGTACGGTCAAGGTAGAAGTTCAATCCCCTTCTACAGTCCAGGGTATGCAGGACCATTTCAGCTCGGCTGGAGTGAGGCCTGGGAAAGAAGGTCGGAAGTACCACCTCCTGATTGACGTGAAAAGGGGAAACCACTTTTGGAAGAAATTTAGGGTGAGTCCGTAGGACTACCCTATTTTTGTAGAACCGAGTGTAAGGGGGATCAGACACGAGGGCCTGCAATTCACTTACGCGTCTAGCGGAAGTGAGGGCTATCAGAAATAAGGTTTTCCAAGAAAGAAAACATAGAGAACAGGTAGCCATAGGTTCAAAAGGCGGACAGGTGATCCGCTGTAAAACCACATTCAGATCCCAGTCAGCTGCTGGCGGGCGCAGAGGTGGTTTAAGTAGAAGGAGACCCCGGAGAAACCTCGCTACGAGAGGGTCGCTGGCAAGAGGTCTGCCGTCCACCGGCACATGATGTGCTGAAAGAGCACTGAGGTGGACTTTAACGGAGTTGGACTTAAGTCCCAGATTAGAGAGGTACAGCAAGTACTGCAAGATCACCGACACCGAGCAGGAGAAGGGATCCTGAGACTGCTGGGCACACCAAGCGGAAAAGCGACGCCATTTAAGGGCGTAGCATTTACGGGTAGAAGGGCGCCGGGAAGCTAGGACGACCTCTTCCACCTCTGCCGGCAGTAGAAGGTGAGCAAGGACTACCCTTTCAGCAGCCAGGCCATCAGATGCAGAGATCTGAGGTTGGGGTGTAGCAGGGACCCCTGATCCTGTGTTAGGAGATCCGGTTGAAACCCCAGAGGGAACGGATCCTCTACCTCTAATTGCAGCAGGAGTGGAAACCACGGCTGTCTGGGCCAGCGAGGAGCTATCAGGATCATGGAAGCTTTGTCTCGGAGAACCTTGAAAAGAGTTCGAGAGACTAGCGGAATGGGAGGAAAGGCATACAGAAGGCTTTTCGACCATGAGAGCAGAAAAGCATCCGCCGCTACTCGTAGGGGATGCGGCTGCCGAGAGCAGAAGCGAGGAAGTTGCCGGTTGAGAGGACTGGCAAAGAGATCCATCGTGGGGAGGCCCCACTTCAGAAAAAGTTTCTGAACCACCAAGGGATCCAGGCGCCACTCGTGCGGCTGGAGGATCCTGCTGAGTTTGTCCGCCAGGCAATTTTCTTGGCCTGGGAGATAGACTGCCTTGAGAAGAATGCCGTGGCTGACGGCCCAAGAGCAGAGCCTCTGTGCTTCCCGACAGAGAAGGAAGGAGCCCGTGCCTCCCTGTTTGTTCACGTAGAACATGGCAACTTGATTGTCCGTCTGGACAAGGACGGACTGGTGAGAAGTCAGGTGGGAGAAAGCCTTGAGAGCCAGATGGATTGCTCTGAGCTCCAGGAAGTTGATCTGCTGCGCAGACTCCCACGTGGTCCAGAGACCTTGAGTACATGCCCCTTGGCAATGCGCTCCCCATCCTAGGAGAGAAGCATCGGTCGTCAACACTTGAGCCGGCGGAGGAGACTGAAAAGACATTCCGAGCACCAGGTTCGGCCGATGAAGCCACCACTGTAGAGAGGAGGCCAGCGGGCCGGAGATGCGCACTAAGTCGGCTAGGCCGCCCGTGGCTTGTTGCCAATGCTTGCGAAGGCACCACTGAGCAGGCCGCATATTCAGGCGGGCATTGGGGGTCACATGGACGGTGGAAGCCATATGGCCGAGTAGTCTCAGGAAGCGCCTGGCGGAGACCAGGGACTGGCTGCGAAAACGGCCGGCTAGGTCCATTAGCCGTTGAGCCCTGTCGAGAGGCAGGAAAGCTCGTGCCTGAAGAGTGTGCAGTCTTGCGCCGATGAACTCGAGATCCTGCGAGGGGAGCAAAGTGGACTTTGCGAAGTTTATGACAAAGCCCAAGTACTGCAGGAGAGTCACAGTGCGGTGCGTGGCCTTTGTGACTTCTGGAGAGGACGATGCTCTGATGAGCCAGTCGTCTAGGTACGGAAAGACATAGAGGCCGTGAAGCCGGAGATAAGCCGCCACTACCACGAGACATTTTGTGAAGACTCGTGGTGCGGAGGATAGGCCAAAGGGCAGTACTCTGTACTGGTAATGATTTCCTGCCACCACAAACCTTAGGTATTGGCGGTGGCTTGGGTGAATGAGGATGTGTGTGTAGGCATCCTTTAGATCCAAGGAGCATAGCCAATCTCCCTGCTGGAGGTAGGGCAGAAGGATTCCAAGGGTAAGCATCTTGAACTTCTCCCTGACGAGGAACTTGTTGAGGTTGCGCAAGTCCAGGATGGGTCTGAGGCCCCCCGTTCTTTTTGGTATTAGGAAATACCTGGAATAGAAGCCTTGACCCCTCAGGTTGTGGGGCACCGGTTCCACAGCCTGTTCCTGAAGAAGACTTGCTAACTCCTGAAGGAGTAAGTCCCTGTGCAGAGGGAGTCGTGGAGGTTCTCCCGGGAAATAGGAGGGAGGGACCTGGTGGAAGTGGAGAAGATAGCCTTCTCTCACAACCTGAAGCACCCAGGCATCCGATGTGATGTTGGACCACCTGTGGGCAAAGTGAACCAGCCGGCCTCCTGTGCTGAGAGGAACCAGCTGAGGGGGAGAGGCTATGCTGATGAAGTCAAAAACCCCCACCCTGCTGAGCAGGGGCCGGTGGTGCAGGCTTGGGGGCTTGCTGCCTACGGGACCCGTTACCCCGTCCCTTGGCCTGCTGACCCTGTTGGGGAGCTGCGGAGGCCTGATATTGAGGGTAGTGTTTATAGGCAGCCGCCTTTCTCGGGTAAAAGGACTTCTTTCCCGAGCCCTTTTTCTTCTGGGAAGGGGCGGAGGTCTTCCTAGAAAGCCTAGTTCTGGTGAGAGTCTCCGTCTCTATTTGTGCAGCCTTTTCAGCCATGGGCTTGCCAAAGAGGTTCTCACCTCGGCAGGGGACATCGACCAACTTGTCCTGCACCCAGGGTTCAAGGTCAGACGACTGAAGCCAAGCCTGTCGTCGGGCACCGATGCCGGCTGCGGCCACTCGTGCCGATGCTTCAAAGCCATCATAGGCTGCTCGAGACATGAATTTGGAGCATTCCCGAATACCAGTTGTCAAGGCTAGGAACCTCCGCAAAGGTTCCTCGGACAGGCCAGCGGAGAATCCGGCTATCTCTTTAGCCAGGTCTCTGAGATACATGCCCATGTAGAGCTGGTAGGTCTGGACCCGACAAGCAAGCATAGAGCCCTGGAAACACTTCTTACCGAGGCCATCCAAGTTGCGGGCCTCCCTGCCAGGAGGCACCGAGGAGTGCATCTTCTGGCTCTTAAGCCTATGCATGGCCGATTCCACCACCATGGAATGGTGCGGTAGCTGTGCTTTTTGGAAGCCAGGGCTTTTGCGGACTCTATAGATGGAATCGACCCGCTTGCTTAATACCGGCGACGATGCCGGACTCTCCCACATGCGGAAGAGTAGTCGTTCCAGCATGGGAGGAACCGGTACAGTAAAGTGCTCCCTGGCGGGAGAGTCGTACTGAAGGGCATCGAGTTCTTCGGCTCGAGGCTCCTCCTCGGGATCCGCAGGGAAGGCCAAAGCCTTGGCCATATCCCTGACGAAGTCCGAGAACCAGGCGTCCTCCGGAGGGGACTGTTTCCGAGGTTCGGACTCAGGCGAGTCCGAGGGGAAACACCGAGTCCGAAACGAATCAGGTGACTCTTCCTCTTCAGACTCCCAGGCCGACTCCGAGGAGGAATCGGTGGGGTCGGTCCGGGCGGGCGGAGGCGTCGGCGACCTCGGTCCCGAACGGGAGGCCGAGGGTGACCTCGACCGAGGATCGACTCGAGCCCGCATGGACTCGAGGATCGGCTCGGTCTCCGGGGTCGACTTAGACGTCGACGTCCCGGCGGTCGGGGCAGAGGCACCAGCGAGGCTAGCGATCAGTGCCCGCTGCTGGTCCATGAAGGCAGATAGTCTGCTCTCCAAGGCCGTCAACCTGAGTCCGACCTCAGGTGACCCAGCAGCCCCCGACTCGGGCCCCGACGGCGTCGGGCCCGACGTCGGACCCCTCGGAGGCGAGTCCAGGAGGACTACAGGACTTACCCGAGCAGGCAACTCCGACTCCAGACGAGGTCGCTTCGGGAGATGTTCCTTCTCCAAAGACCCGGGACGGCTATCGGGGCTATGCGACCTGGCCCTCGCGGAACCAGGAGCGTCCACCGATGCCGCCCTCGTGGGTTTCACCTTCCGATGATGGTCCCCGGAGGGAGAACCCCTGTCGGAGGAACTCCGGCGATGGTCAGAGCTGGAACCTCTGGACGCCGAGGCCTCCGACGAGGTCCGAGTACGGGTGGGATCAGCGAAGATTCGTTCCCGCTGATGCCGCCGACTCCTTAACGCTTTGGAGGACATTTTGCTGCAGGCCCCACAGATCAGTTCCTCATGATCTGGGCCAAGGCAGCGGAGGCAATTATCATGTGTGTCAGTGAGTGACATATTTCTGTCACACTGAACACACCGCTTGAAACCACTGGCAGCCATCGGGGGAAAAAGGGCCCCTGCAAGGTCAAAGGATCGGGCTGCCAGCGAAAAACCGAAAACGAAACTGACAGAAAATCAGAAAAACCGAAAAATAACAGAAGGACTCGCAACGGCGTCGCGAGTCCGGGCAGGAAAGAGACCGGCGTCGAACCGAAGAAAAAAGAGAAATAAAACACGAAAAATCAACTTTTTCAGCGGGGACAAGACGGGCACATCTTTAGGGCTCCGCGGAAAAAAGAAGACTGGCTAAGATGGCACCCTTGGGCGGGAAGGGGACCGCGCATGCGCGCTGCAATTCCCAAAGGCTTTCTTTGAAAGCTGGGGAAAATTGCTCCGCGAGGGCTCCGTCGGCACCGACGTCACCCATATGTGAGGACTGACTTCCTGCTTGGTCCTGGAGAAAAACTAGATTCGTTGGGGATGGGTGAAGAAAGCCCCCAGGTAAGTGAAACATTAAATACCTTTATGGAAATGGGTAAAAGGGGCAACATATGGAAAGCAGTGTGTATAAATGCCTGTAGCATGGGAAATAAGATCCATGATGTTGAAGCTTTGGTGAGAGTGGCTGACTTGGATTTAGTAGCAGTTACAGAAACATGGTTCACAGAAAACAATGACTGGGATGTAACTATACCAGGCTATACATTATTCAGAAACGACAGGGTAGGAAGAAGGGGAGGAGGAATGGCACTATATGTAAAAAATAATATTAAAGCTTTGGAATTACAGAGCTTAAAAGGGAGAGAGGAAGCACTGTGGGTTAAACTAGAAAGAGGGAAAGAGAAATCTATTTGTATTGCCATGATATACAGACCTCCCTCAGAAGAGGAAGAGGTGGACAAAGAGTTAATTGAAGACTTACACAACATTGCTAGGAATGGGGAAGTGCTACAGATAGGGGATTTCAATATGCCAGATGTTGATTGGCACATTCCTGCTGCGGTATCATCTAGAAGTAAGGAGATCCTGGAATCTCTACAGGAAGAACTATTCAGGCAATTGGTAACAGATCCTACACGTGAAGGGGCCAAGCTGGACTTGGTGCTTACCAATGTTGAAAGTGTTTCTGATGTTATAGTGGGAGATCATTTTTCATCCAGTGATCACCAGATGGTGTGGTTCAGTATTAGCACTAGGGCTGTTGGAATCCATTCAAAAACGAGGGTCTTAGACTTTAGGAAAACCAACTTTGCCAAGATGGGCCAATACTTCAGGGAGTCGTTAGCGGGATGGGAACAGCTGGGGGATGTAGAAAAACAGTGGGCAAAACTGAAAGGGAATATTTTAAGGGCAACCAACCTTATTGTTAAAATGGTAAATAAAGGTAAAAGGAAAAGGAGGCAGCTATGGCTTTCGAAAGAAGTAGCTGAAAAGGTGAAGAAAAAGAGGGAGGCCTTCATGAAATACAAGAGATCACAGAGAGAGGAAGACAGGCATCTATATTTGGAAAAACTTAGAGAAGCTAGCAAAGTAGTCAGGAAAGCAAAGATTCAAAAAGAGGAGGAAATAGCCAATGCAATAAAATGGGGTGATAAGACATTTTTCAGATATGTTAGTGAAAAGAGGAAGGGTAAAAGTGGTATTATCAGACTCAAGGGTAAAGGGGAGGAATATGTAGAAGCTGATGAGGATAAAGTGAAATTGCTTAACAAATATTTCTGTTCTGTGTTCACAGATGAAGAACCAGGAACAGGACCTCAGAAAACACCCACAAACAGGAACAAAAAGCGTAGATACTCACCTGTAACAGGTGTTCTCCAGGAGCAGCAGGAATCAGTCCTCACATATGGGTGACGTCGGCGCCGACGGAGCCCTCGCGGAGCAATTTTCCCCAGCTTTCAAAGAAAGCCTTTGGGAATTGCAGCGCGCATGCGCGGTCCCCTTCCCGCCCAAGGGTGCCATCTTAGCCAGTCAGATGACATAGCTAAAAGACAGCGTAAAAATTTGCAAAAAAACTAAAGCAGATAATCGCAACTCCAAGGGGAGGAGGGAGGGTTGTGAGGACTGATTCCTGCTGCTCCTGGAGAACACCTGTTACAGGTGAGTAACTACGCTTTCTCCAGGACCAAGCAGGAAGTCAGTCCTCACATATGGGACTCCCAAGCTTAAGGCTACCGGAGACCCTAAGCACAAAATGAGCTCCCTCTAGCTCAGCAGTACAGAAGGAAGGAATCTTCGCTGAATTATTACCCACCGGTAGCCCCCATCCGGGATGGAGGGTAGGAGTTGCTCAAACCTCGAAGAGATTTCGGAGGACTGCCTGTCCGAAAGCACTGTCCCTGCGGGACTCCCTCTCGAGGCAGTAATGGACCGCAAAAGTCTGGCTCGAAGACCAAGTAGCGGCCCGGCATGTCTGCCAACGGAACAGAGCGGAGGTAAGCCACTGACGTAGCCTTTGCCCGAACACAATGAGCCGTGACTCGACTTCCTAAGGAGAGTCCGGCTGCCCCATAAGCCCAAGCGATACAGTCAGCAACCCATATGGACAGAGTACGCTTGGAGACCGGGAGCCCCAATTTATTGGGGTCAAAAGATACAAAAAGCTGAGCAGCTTTACGGTGCTCCCGCATACGGTCAAGGTAGAAGTTCAATGCCCTTCTACAGTCCAGGGTATGCAGGACCATTTCAGCTCGGCTGGAGTGTGGCCTGGGAAAGAAGGTCGGAAGTACCACCTCCTGATTGATGTGAAAAGGGGAGACCACTTTTGGAAGAAATTTTGGGTGAGTCCGTAGGACTACCCTATTTTTGTAGAACCGAGTGTAAGGGGGATCAGACACGAGGGCCTGCAATTCACTTACGCGTCTAGCGGAAGTGAGGGCTATCAGGAATAAGGTTTTCCAAGATAGAAAACGTAGAGAACAGGTAGCCATAGGTTCAAAATGCGGACAGGTGATCCGCTGTAAAACCACATTTAGATCCCAGTCAGGTGCCGGCGGGCGCAGAGGTGGTTTGAGTAGAAGGAGACCTCGGAGAAACCTCGCCACGAGAGGGTCGCTGGAAAGAGGTCTGCCGTCTACCGGCACATGATGTGCTGAGAGAGCACTGAGGTGAACTTTGACGGAGTTGGACTTAAGTCCCAGATTAGAGAGGTAGAGCAAGTACTGCAAGATCACCGACACCGAGCAGGAGAAGGGATCCTGAGACTGCTGGGCACACCAAGCGGAAAAAAACGACGCCATTTAAGGGCGTAGCATTTGCGGGTAGAAGGTCGCCGGGAAGCTAGGACGACCTCTTCCACCTCTGCCGGCAATAGAAGGGGAGCGAGGACTACCCTTTCAGCAGCCAGGCCATCAGATGTAGAGATCTGAGGTTGGGGTGTAGCAGGGACCCCTGATCCTGTGTTAGGAGATCTGGTTGAAACCCCAGAGGGAACGGATCCTCCACCGCTAATTGCAGCAGGAGTGGAAACCACGGCTGTCTGGGCCAGCGAGGAGCTATCAGGATCATGGAAGCTTTGTCTCGGAGAACCTTGAAAAGAGTTCGGGAGACTAGCGGTATGGGAGGAAAGGCATACAGAAGGCTTTTCGACCATGAGAGCAGAAAAGCATCCGCCGCTACTCGAAGGGGATGCGGCTGCCGAGAGCAGAAGCGAGGAAGTTGCCGGTTGAGAGGACTGGCAAAGAGATCCATCGTGGGGAGGCCCCACTTCAGAAAAAGTTTCTGAACTACCAAGGGATCCAGGCGCCACTCGTGCGGCTGGAGGATTCTGCTGAGTTTGTCCGCCAGGCAATTCTCTTGGCCTGGGAGATAAACTGCCTTGAGAAGAATGCCGTGGCTGACGGCCCAAGAACAGAGCTTCTGTGCTTCCCGACAGAGAAGGAAGGAGCCCGTGCCTCCCTGTTTGTTCACGTAGAACATGGCAACTTGATTGTCCGTCTGGACAAGGACGGACTGGTGAGAAGTCAGGTGGGAGAAAGCCTTGAGAGCCAGACGGATTGCTCTGAGCTCCAGGAAGTTGTTCTGCTGCGCAGACTCCCACGTGGTCCAGAGACCTTGAGTACATGCCCCTTGGCAATGCGCTCCCCATCCTAGGAGAGAAGCATCGGTCGTCAGCACTTGAGCCGGCGGAGGAGACTGAAAAGGCATTCCGAGCACCAGGTTCGGCCGATGAAGCCACCACTGTAGAGAAGAGGCCAGCGGGCCGGAGATGCGCACTAAGTCGGCTAGGCCACCCGAGGCCTGTTGCCACTGCTTGCGAAGGCACCACTGAGTAGGCCGCATATTCAGGCGGGCATTGGGGGTCACGAGGACGGTGGATGCCATATGGCCGAGTAGTCTCAGGAAGCGCCTGGCGGAGACCAGGGACTGGCTGCGAAAACGGCCGGCTAGGTCCATGAGCCGTTGAGCCCTGTCGAGAGGCAGGAAAGCTCGTGCCTGAAGAGTGTGCAATCTTGCGCCGATGAACTCGAGATCTTGTGAGGGGAGCAAAGTGGACTTTGCGAAGTTTATGACAAAGCCCAAGTATTGCAGAAGAGTCACAGTGCGGTGTGCGGCTTTTGTGACTTCTGGAGAGGACGATGCTCTGATGAGCCAGTCGTCTAGGTACGGAAAGACATAGAGGCCGTGAAGCCGGAGATAAGCCGCCACCACCGCGAGACATTTTGTGAAGACTCGTGGTGCGGAGGATAGGCCAAAGGGCAGTACTCTGTACTGGTAATGATTTCCTGCCACCACAAACCTTAGGTATTGGCTGTGGCTTGGGTGGATGAGGATGTGCGTGTAGGCATCCTTTAGATCCAAGGAGCATAGCCAATCTCCCTGCTGGAGGTAGGGCAGAAGGATTCCAAGGGTAAGCATCTTGAACTTCTCCCTGACGAGGAACTTGTTGAGGTTGCGCAAGTCCAGGATGGGTCTGAGGCCTCCCGTTCTTTTTCGTATTAGGAAATACCTGGAATAGAAGCCTTGACCCCGCAGGTGGTGGGGCACCGGTTCCACAGCCTGTTCCTGAAGAAGACTTGCTAACTCCTGAAGGAGTAAGTCCCTGTGCAGAGGGAGTCGTGGAGGTTCTCCCGGGAAATAGGAGGGAGGGAGCTGGTGGAAGTGGAGAAGATAGCCTTCTCTCACCACTTGAAGCACCCAGGCATCTGAGGTGACGTTGGACCACCTGTGGGCAAAGTGAACCAGCCGACCTCCTGTGCTGGGAGGAACCAGCTGAGGGGGAGTGGCTATGCCGATGAAGTCAAAAACCCCCACCCTGCTGAGCAGGGGCCGGTGGTGCAGGCTTGGGGGCTTGCTGCCTACGGGACCCGTTACCCCGTCCCTTGGCCTGCTGACCCTGTTGGGGAGCCGCGGAGGCCTGATATTGAGGGTAGTGTTTATAGGCAGCCGCCTTTCTCGGGTAAAAGGACTTCTTTCCCGAGCCCTTCTTCTTCTGGGAAGGGGCGGAGGTCTTCCTAGAAAGCCTAGTTCTGGTGAGAGTCTCCGTCTCGATTTGGGCAGCCTTTTCAGCCATGGGCTTGCCAAAGAGGTTCTCACCTCAGCAGGGGACATCGACCAACTTGTCCTGCACCCAGGGTTCAAGGTCAGACGACTGAAGCCAAGCCTGTCGGCGGGCACCAATGCCGGCTGCGGCCACTCGTGCCGATGCTTCAAAGCCATCATAGGCTGCTCGAGACATAAATTTGGAGCATTCCCGAATACCAGTTGTCAAGGCTAGGAACCTCCGCAAAGGACAGCCAAGCGGAGAATCCGGCTATCTCTTTAGCCAGGTCTCTGAGATACATGCCCATGTAGAGCTGGTAGGTCTGGACCCGACAAGCAAGCATAGAGCCCTGGAAACACTTCTTACCTAGGCCATCCAGGTTGCGGGCCTCCCGGCCAGGAGGCACCAAGGAGTGCATCTTCTGGCTCTTAAGCCTATGCATGGCCGATTCCACCACCATGGAATGGTGCGGTAGCTGTGCTTTTTGGAAGCCAGGGCTCTTGCGGACTCGATAAATGGAATCGACCCGCTTGCTTAACACCGGCGACGATGCCGGACTCTCCCACATGCGGAAGAGTAGTCGTTCCAGCATGGGAGGAACCGGTACAGTAAAGTGCTCCCTGGCGGGAGAGTCGTACTGAAGGGCATCGAGCTCTTCGGCTCGGGGCTCCTCCTCGGGATCCGCAGGGAAAGCCAAAGCCTTGGCCATATCCCTGACGAAGTCCGAGAACCGGGCGTCCTCCGGAGGGGACTGTTTCCGAGGTTCGGACTCAGGCGAGTCCGAGGGGACACACCGAGTCCGAAAGGAATCAGGTGACTCTTCCTCTTCAGACTCCCAGGCCGACTCCGAGGAGGAATCGGTGGGGTCGGTCCGGGCGGGCGGAGGCGTCGGCCGCCCCGACGCCGAGGGAGTCGGCGTCGACGACCTCGGTCCCGAACGGGAGGCCGAAGGTGACCTCGACCGAGGATCGACTCGAGCCCGCACGGACTCGAGGATCGGCTCGGTCTCCGGGGTCGACTTAGACGTCGACGTCCCGGCGGTCGGGGCAGAGGCGCCAGCGAGGCTAGCGATCAGTGCCCGCTGCTGGTCCATGAAGGCAGAGAGTCTGCTCTCCAAGGCCGTCAACCTGAGTCCGACCTCAGGTGACCCAGCAGCCCCCGACTCGGGCCCCGACGGCGTCGGGCCCGACGTCGGACCCCTCTGAGGCGAGTCCAGGAGGACTACAGGACTTACCCGAGCAGGCAACTCCGACTCCAGACGAGGTCGCTTCGGCAGATGCTCCTTCTCCAAAGACCCGGGACGGCTATCGGGGCTATGCGACCTGGCCCTTGCGGAACCAGGAGCGTCCACCGACGCCGCCCTCGCGGGTTTCACCTTCCGACGATGGTCCCCGGAGGGAGAACCCCTGTCGGAGGAACTCCGGCGATGGTCAGAGCTGGAACCTCTGGACGCCGAGGCCTCCGACGAGGTCCGGGTACGGCCGGGGTCAGCGAAGATTCGTTCCCGCTGATGCCGCCGACTCCTTAACGCTTTGGAGGACATCTTGCTGCAGGCCCCACAGATCAGTTCCTCGTGATCCGGGCCAAGGCAGCGGAGGCAATTATCATGTGTGTCAGTGAGTGACATATTTCTGTCACACTGAACACACCGCTTGAAACCACTGGCAGCCATCGGGGGAAAAAGGGCCCCTGCAAGGTCAAAGGACCGGGCTGCCAGTGAAAAACCGAAAACGAAACTGACAGAAAATCAGAAAAAACGCAAAATAACAGAAGGACTCGCAACGGCGTCGCGAGTCCGGGCAGGAAAAGGACCGGCGTCGAACCGATAGAGAAAAACGCGATTAAACACGAAAAAATCAACTTTTTCAGCGGGGACAAGACGGGCACGTCTGAAGGGCTCCGCGGAAAAAAGAAGACTGGCTAAGATGGCACCCTTGGGCGGGAAGGGGACCGCGCATGCGCGCTGCAATTCTCAAAGGCTTTCTTTGAAAGCTGGGGAAAATTGCTCCGCGAGGGCTCCGTCGGCGCCGACGTCACCCATATGTGAGGACTGACTTCCTGCTTGGTCCTGGAGAAGTGAGGGGCATCTTGAACAATTTTCAGAAGACTGTGTTTGTGAGAAACCATCTAAACGTAGACAAAGCGATGGGACCGGTTGGGATACACCCTAGAATACTGAGGGAACTTGGGGATGTTCTAGCAGCTCCACTGACTGACCTTTTGAATGCCTCATTGGAGTCGGGAGTGGTGCCAAAGGACTGGAGAGAGGCTCATGTGGTGGATGGATGGATGGATGGGTATGCTTGCAAGATGTGGGAAAGGGGTTACAGGATACCATTACGTTAGAGGATTCAAAAGGATGCATATCTGTGGGACAATTGTGAATAAATGCTAATAGTATGGCTGCAGGATGTATTTGCTAATGCGCATAAGTATAAAGCTGCGGAAATGTCTATGGGAATAAGGGGACTTGAGAAAAAAGAGGGATGTGAGGAAAGTCATGAGTACAAATTAATAAGGCTGAAGAATGTAAGTTGGATACTGTTATGACAAAGTTAATGATAATGATAATGTTAATGATACTGCTATTGTTATTGTATTACTATTAGTGTTCCTGATATGGCCATGCTTAATAGATGATGTGAAGGGGGTGCGGGAAGGGGGGTGAGAACCAGATGTCAAGTGAAGGAGCTGTCAGAAAAGAGCCCCAATGGCACTTTGGAAATAGGAGACAAGCGTGCTGGTGTGTTGGAGATCCTTGTCTCTATGAAGGTATGTCAGACTTTGAAAACTGAGACAGCTCCTAGGGCGTACTGTGGGGGGAGTGGGGAAAAAGGTAGAGAAGGGGGAGTGAAATATGTTTGTTAGCATACTCTATTTGAAATGCAATAAAGTTTACGTTAAAAAAAAAGATTATATATATCCTCTGCACTTCTCCCAAATCTTGGGAGCTCTCATGTGGTTGTAACATTTAAATCAGCTTATCCACCAAGATCTTGTCTTTCCCTGGCTCTAAGGGTTATCCCTTGAGAAATGACCCAGTTCCACATTCTGAGAGTTTCCCAACACGGGAGGTATAAACCTGTTTCTCCCTCTGTTGATGTAGTGCATGGCTGCTTGTCTGGTCTAGGATAATTGTGTTGGTCAACAGAATTCTTAAGGCTTATAGAGCATTTCAAACTGACCTTGGGTTCAGAAGGGTTATGTGAGGTAGTTTCTCCTGAGCAGACCAACATTCCTCAAGAGACCTGATTTCTCCACCCACCATTACCCCAGTACCATGGTCTGACCACTACTTAATCGAGACAAGGCTGCGGTCACAAGAGGCCCAGACGATCGAAAGAGCAAACATCTCACACACACAAAGACGATTCAAGCGTTTTGACAAGGATGAATTCATACAGGACACAATACAACACCTGAACACTTCTTCAGATGACCTGGAGGAACAAGTCTCCAGCTGGAACAGCATTTTAGCCAACGCTGCCACAACATCCAAGGGTGGGACCGAGAAACAATACCACAACAGGAGACAAAACAAACCATGGTACTCAACAAAAATACGACAGGAAAAGAGGGAACTCAGGAAGATTGAACGGAGATGGAGAAAAAACAAAACAACTGCCGACCAGCATCTTTATCTAACGAAGCAAAAGCAATACAATGAACACATCAACCAGTCAAAGAGGGAATTCCACACAAACATGATAAATACCTCCATCAACAAACCCAGAGAGCTTTTTGAAATAGTAAAGATCCTCACAAAAGAGCAAACAACTGAAGGGGAAGCACAAATTGATCCACAGGAATTCGCCGACCACATCAAAGTGAAATTTCACTCCACAGAACAAACAACGCCTAGCAGAACCACAAGAACGGACGTATACCCCAAAACCTGGGACACATTCTCCTCACCCTCAACAGAACAGATATCCCACATCATCTCTACAATCAACACTAGCACCGCTCCTACAGACCCATGCCCAGTGTCATGGGTCAAAGCCACCAAATCAAGCCTCATCCCAACCATACATAAAATAGTACACGACTCACTCACTCAAGGAATCATGCCAAAGCAACTAAAACTTGCATCAGTAAGACCAATCACAAAGAAAACAACTCTCGACAAAAAAGATCCAGCAGCGTACCGACCAATCTCCAGCATACCCTTCCTCGCAAAAATCATTGAAAAAGCGGTTCAACTACAACTTCAGGATCACATCGACAAACATGAAACACTCGACGACAACCAACACGGATTTCGTCCCAACCACGGTGTCGAAACACTACTGATCTACCTCTTCGACAGCATCCTAAGAATAATTGACAATACCAGGAATGGAATCATAATGATCTTCATCGACATCTCCTCAGCATTCGACACAGTGGACCACAACATGCTCCTGGAAAGACTAAAAAACACTGGTATACACGGCATCGCACTGAAATGGTTCCACTCGTACCTAACCGAAAGACAGCTACAGGTCAAGGTGGGACACATCACCTCCCGACCCATCAAAATCCGTCAAGGAGTACCTCAAGGATCTGCGCTCTCAGCACTCCTATTTAACATCTACATCCAACCAATATGCAACATCATGAAAGAGAACAACATTCAATACACAATCTATGCGGACGACATCATGATATACACTCCGATATCAATCGACAACCCGGACTTCTCTAAGATAACAAACTGCCTTACACAAATGACCAATTGGTGTCAGGACAACAACCTCGCAATAAACTACAACAAGACTGAAGCTTTAATCATCACTCGGAACCAAAACTTCATACACCCACCGAATATAAAGATACAAAACACTACTATACCAATAAGGTCAGAAGTGAGATACCTCGGGGTTACGCTGGACAATAAACTCAATCTCAAGCCACACATAGGCAAAACAATACAAAAAGCCTACTACAGGATGCGAATCATCAGGAGACTGAAACCACTCCTCGCCCCAGAACACTTCCGTACCGTATGTCAAGCTCTGATAACCCCACTACTGGACTTCTGCAATCCGATATACCTTGGTCTACCGAAACAAGCCATCAAACCACTCCAACTGGCACAAAACACCGCAGCACGAATCATATCCGGAACTGCAAGACAGGAGCACATCACACCCACCTTAAAGGACTTACACTGGCTTCCAATCAGTGCACGCATCAGATACAAAACTATCATAAACCTATACAAGATAAAACAGCACACATCAGCCAACAGCCTGCACACCCTCATACAACCAGACACCAGTACACGTCCAAGAAGAAAACAAACTCACAACCGAGTCAGCACCCCAAGTGAATACAAACACACACGCAAGGACACAACAGACCGAGCACTCTCCATGGCTGCTCCAACAATATGGAACAAACTACCGGACGATTTGAGGGCAACTACAGACCTCAAGGACTTTAGGAAACAGCTGAAAACCATGCTGTTCATAGAACACTATGGACACATCACATAGTCCAAATAGCTATATATCAGCACACGTCACCGCCTAACACTGTATGTATATAAGATGTTTGTAGCACCACTGTATATAGCCCACTTTGTACATAGATCAAACTAATCTAGCACACAAC
Organism: Ichthyophis bannanicus; assembly: GCA_033557465.1. NCBI lineage: Eukaryota > Metazoa > Chordata > Amphibia > Gymnophiona > Ichthyophiidae > Ichthyophis > Ichthyophis bannanicus. Next base: position 100,693,778 of record CM066039.1, read on the forward strand.
ACAACACGCACCCAACTAAATTTTCTCCCTCACTGCATGTATAACACACTCACACTACCAGATTGTTTGCTGTGATACCACCTTGATTATTATGATAAGGCGGTTTAGAAATACTGTTAAATAAATAAATAAATAAATAAATAGTATAAATTCATATGTCTTTCTGGACCAGTCAAAACCCCATCCCTGAGAAGCTGTCCATGGCGTTTGGGTCTTCTGATGTCTGTGATGAGAGTGAGGTCCCTATTGTATCTAGTAGTTCAAGGGGGCAAAGAATACCTTCTCTGAGGGTAATATGGTTTCTCAGCACCCCACTCAAATATCTCCTAAATGATGAGAAGGCTGGGTTGGAAATTGCTTTGGAGAGGGATCCAGGTGTTGCACAGTATTATTTTATTAAGCAACTGCTTCCTTCATCTTATCTCAAAAGAGGTTCTCCCTGCTATATGGCATATGTGTGAGCTTTTCCTGCATGTTATACTTTATGTCAGAAGCCCACAGTCATGAAAGTTTGCAAACTCTTATACCTACGGCAGAAGCTTGCAATGTCATCTCAAATGTATGACAGACAGATCTGACCATGTATTTTCCACATTCCTCCCCTTGGTCTGCTAGTGACCTAAGCTCTTCAAATCTCTCTTAAGGAAGAGATCTGCAAACTTCTCTGTCTTGCGCAAAATGTCTCATATGCACTGGTCTATGGCAAGCTAGTAAGAAGCTACAAGAAAGGAAAGTGCTCTGACAATCTTCCCCCCCGAGTCCAAAATATGAGTGTCCCTCTCCGGTTGTGTGGAGTGAAGTCTGGTACTTTTGCCTCTCTTGAAAATGGATTTGATAACTATAGAATGGTGTTATAGCTGCTACTTATTGAATCCAAGAGCCTTATGTAGGAATGGACAGGTAAAGGGGATACCAGAATCCCCAATATGTAATTAAAGATAGATGAATTTCTTGATACCGATCTCTAAAATGTGCTGATAGAAGAACTTTTTAACAATGACTGTCACTCACGGGTTTGTCCTTTCACCTTCTTCCTCTTGGGTGGAGTGAGATATCATGATCATGAGTTCTGTGTAACTGTCTTTAAAATAGTTTGAGAACATTGTTAACGCAAGCAAAAAGAGTAAACACGGGCTATGAACTGCGCAACCATAGTTCAAGTTCATTGTACAGTCAACTATAGGTCCCTGCTGGCACAGCGTAATTTCTGCAACTCTGCAATTATAAATAATTCTGTCATAATCAAGTAAATTTCATCTAATACACTGTAAACAGCTCTTACTCTGTAAAGAATTCTAGTGACACTGTATTATGTTATGTTTATGCTTAATGACTGTGTTACTTCCCCTTTTCTCTTCAATAAAAAGAGCTTCAAAGGAGGAAGAATTTGAATTCAACAGAGGTGGAACCGTGCTGTGTCCATGGACCTTCTGTTGCTTTCCCCTCTAAGCTCAAAGAAAGTAGCACTTTGTGTGTGATTGTGTTCTGTGTTACTCTCTGCTTATTTCTCACTGCTTGAGGGACCAGAGACCAAAAGAGCCGTGGTATTGTGGCCAGATCACGGGTTTTCCTCACCTTATAGATTCTGTACATAGAGTCCTGCCTTCTTGCTCACAGGGTGCATAGAAGGAGGGGAGCTTCCACATTCTCAATTACATATCTCTAAGAACCTTGTAAACAAGTACTATCATGCTGTCCTTGGGGGGAGAGGGGGAGTTTATGGAATTGGAGCGTATCCAACAATTCTGTCTTGGGTTCTTCTTCCTTCTCAAACTGAAATGGAATGGTATCAGCCATTTTCCTTATGAAATCTGTGCAAGAAAAGCCTTTTGGAGAAGACTTTTCTTCTTTCCTCAGAAAAGAGAGGTCTGAAAGGAAACCAGTGAACTCTGCAAGTTCATAGACTGAACCCCAGGACTGTTCAGATTCTATCTCTGAGAAATGCTCTGCTGGAAGTCTGAGTTTGTGCTAGGTTACCAGGCAAAAACTCAGAGACAGTGCTTCCTGATTTTTGGAGTGTAGGTCTTAATGTCTATAAATGCCTCAGGAAATGTTCCTTCCCTGATTCTCTCGATATCAACATCAAGATGGCCAACATAGATTCTGACATCCCTCTGCCTTCAAGTCAATGTTACTGGAATACTGAAACAAGCTATAGGCCTTGTGAGCCATTGCTTTATCTTCCTGTCTAGCTCCTCCTCAAAGATTTTTAATGCTAAAATTGAAAGGAGCTTGGTAAGAAGACACATCATTCTTGGTTACTTGATGTATATCAGTGACCTAGTTTCAGATCCTGTGAATCTGATGCATTCTGTCCAACAACAAGGAAGTTAAGAGTCTTTGGGAGGCATTTGGCAGATATGGAGGATCAATACCTGGGAGATCTCAGTATTATGCACCAACAAGGAATGATGTCAGTGCTTCTTTGTGTCTACTTGATGCATAGTACTGATATCCATCAATGCTAGTACTGAAGAGGTGGATTCCATCTTCTTTAGACAGGAGTCAATGTCAAATCCTCATGAATCCTGTCAATATCTGACAATGGGGGAGAGCGAGGTCTCCTTGATGCTGATGCATCTCCAGTGTCTGCTGCAGATCGAGGTTTTTTTGAATTAAATGTTGATGAATTTTGATGAACCAGAGAGCTTCTTCTTTTGCTTTTCATTGCCAAGATGATCTCTATGGGGCATGTTTACTAATGGGCATACCAGTAGCGTGCAAATGTGTTGCCAACTTAGCGTGGAAGCCCATGTTCATTTTTGGGGGCATATCCATCATCCTGCTGATACTACAATGCTTGTGTGCAACATTGTGCTAACTGGCACATGGGTGCACTTAATACCACCCATTGAGGTGGCATTAAGTGCACCTGTGCTAATTACAACATTCAGTTAGTGCATGTCTAAAACACCCATGCTAACTGTGATGCGCTGTCAACACCCATGGTCTAACCTGAACCCAACCAGTCCCTGCCCAATTCATACTACCTTATTAGCATGGGATTTTTAGCCTGGGGCCCCGTGCTATTAGTGTGGTACCCTAAGTACAAAGCAAACCCCATGCTAATGGTTAGTGCACATTAGTAAACATGCCCCTATGTGTCTTAAGCTGACATTTGGAGGCTTTGTGATCCTGGCCCAGGCAATGTACATAATTAGTTTTGAGTATCCTCACCAGATATGATCTTCTTGCACCACTTATATTTCTTAAAAGTCGCTGGGGACCTTCTTTGACCTATTGCCAAAATCAAACAATTCAATTGTTTGAGTTGTTTGATTTTGTCAAACAGCTCAAAGACAACCCCCGCAATCTGGGGGTTGTCTTTGACTCCTCTCTCTCTTTCTCCACACACATCCATCTCGTAGGTAAGACCTGCCGATTCTGTCTCTATAACATTACCAAAATCTGCCCTTTCCTTTCTGAACACACTGCTAAAATGCTTATCCACTCCTTAATCACCTCCCGTCTTGACTACTGTAACCTACTCCTTGCTGGTCTCCCTTTGAATAATCTCTCTCCCCTTCAATCTGTTCAACACTCTGCTGCGCGGCTAATCTTCTGCCATCCTCGTCATGCCCATATCACTCCTCTCCTCAAATCACTTCATTGGCTCCCCATCCGTTTCCGCATCCAGTTCAAACTTCTCCTGCTGACCTATAAATGGATTCACTCTGCAGCTCCTCAGTACCTTTCATCTCTTATCTCTTCTTATGACCCCTCTCGGGAACTCCACTCTTCTAGCAAACTGCTTCTATCTATGCCCTTCTCTCCTACTGCTAACTCCAGACTTTGTTCCTTTCACCTTGCTGCACCTTATGCCTGGAACAAACTAACTGTGTCTGTACGCCAGTCACCTTCTCTGACCCTCTTCAAATCCAGGTTGAAAGCTCACCTCTTCACTGCTGCTTTTCGATCTTGACTCACCTGATCTCCTTCTCTCTCCCTGTTTTACCCCTGCCTACACCTTCTGTGTTTTGTGTTTTGTCTTGACTAGATTGTAAGCTCTGATGAGCAGGGATTGTCTCTTACATGTCTGTGCAGCACTGTGTAGGACTTGTAGCGCTATACAAATGCTGAGTAGTAGTAGTAATTGTGAAAAAGGAAATGGCCTGGTTGATTCATTCAAAAGCACTGAAAACAGTGAAAAACCACAGCTAGGGAAAAAATATGAGGACAGAGAGAGAAAAAAGGTGCCCCACATGCGGGAAAACTATTGTTAAACAGGTGATGCACATGTGCAATCAAGCTTAAAATGTCTGTAGAGCCCCAAAGCTAGGGGAAGTTTTTTCCCATATTGACTCCATTAGATAACATCCCCCATTTGTTAGGACATTCTACTCTGCTTAATCTAGGAGAAATAAATAAAAAAAAATCAAACCAAAAATAATATGTAAGAGTGGCACATTTTTACTGGGCTAACAATTTATTTCTTCACTAGCTTTCAGGAGCTAATACTCCATTCCTCAGGTCAGAACAGAACAAACAACAGATGACATTTCATTTCCATTACAGCTTTTCTCACATGGCTGTATGCAAAAAACCTTTACACTCTGATGCTCATATATTCCACAGGGCATTCTAAAGGAAAAGCTAAGCATTCCTTGTCACATGTGCCTGGGTCTTTAACCAAAAGGGAATTTCAATCCTTGCAAGGCAAGACTTTGACAGAATAATTAAAAAGGCAGAATAAGAGAATTTAATCTCCTCTGATAAACCAACCAGTTTTCCTGGGGTGTCTGCTTTTTCGAGGCTTCTTGCAGGTTCCCAGTACTCTTGGTCTCTTAATACGGGGGGGAGTGCATGGTGGGGACTCTTCTTTTCCTTTCTTCCAGCCAGACGTTTCCAATCCAGCAAACTGGTTGGTTTCCACAGAGCCAGGCACTACACAAGAGCACACAGACCAGTCAAAAAACTTTGCTGGAACAGAGGGAAAACTAATTTTAGTTAAGTACTTTGAAATTAGATTTAATTATTTGGCTTTCCAAATCTGAGCTCAAGATGAGTTACAGTCAAACAAGGTAGGTCCTTTCCCTACCAAGAGGGCTTATAAAGCATAGTTACTCACTTGTAACAGGTGATCTTCGGGAACAGCAGGAATCAGCCTTCACATATGGGTATTGTCAGTACCAATTTTATTTTATTTATTTATTTAATGATCTCTTATATACCGCAGCTTCCTAAGATCAGCTGCGGTTCACAAATAACAACAGGCAACAAATCATGGATTTGTTTTACATATAACGTCATATAACTATAACCAATGTACAGTAAACAGAAATGTTGAACAGATAGCACTGAACAGTGCAACACTATATACATTATGTACATTAACATTATATTATTAAATACATATACAAGTTATGTGGGATATAATCATTATGAGTAGTACAGATGCAGATAGGGCAGGTTTTCTTTTCTGTTATAGTGAGATGTAGATAAAACTGTTTAGCCTTTGTCTAATTCTTTTGATGGCTGTTCTATAGTGTTGTAGTGCATTGTAAAGAGGTGTGTTTTCAGTTTTTTTCGGAATTCATTAATCTCTGTTAATATTCTTAGTTCAACAGGGAGGGAATTCCAGGCTGTTGGGGCTGCATGTGAGAACGCTCTGTTGTTTGTTGATTTATTTGTTTTTATGAAATCTATGGGGGTTTTAAGTTTGTTTAGTTGATTTTTTCTTGAGTAGGTTTTGGATGTTCTTTGGTAATTAAGTTACTTAAAGTAGATGGTGTCAAATCAAATAGTGATTTAAATACTGTTATTAGTGTTTTATATGTTATTCGGTTTTGAATTGGAAGCCAGTGAAGGGATGCTAGAATTGGTGTTATATGTTGATGAGAGTGTGTTTTTGTTATAATCCTAGCTGCTGAGTTTTGTGCGAGTTGCAGTCTTTTGATGTTTTGTTTTGATGTACCTAATAATATAAGGTTCGCAAAATCAAAGTGGGGGGTTATAGTGGCTTGGATTATACTGATAAAATCATGTATGTAAACAAGAGGTCTAAGTTGTTTAAGTATTTTAAGTTTGTAGTAAATTTTCTTTGTGGTGTTTCTGATATGGGTATCTAGAGTGAGATGTTTGTCTAAAATGACTCCTAAGCATCTCACTTCATTCTTTATTTTAATTTCTTGGTTTTGAAGTGTTATATGTGTTGGTGGGGTATAATCTTGGTTTTTGGTGACTATTAGCACTTCAGTTTTTGAATGGTTTATTAGGAGATTGTGGGCATTTAGCCATAATGTTATTTCATTAAAACAATCCGAAAGGAGTTGCAACGGTATGTTAGGGATAGTGAATGGGATGTACATCATAATATCATCTGCATATAGATGATAGAGTACACCATATTTCTTAAAGATATTGCAAACTGGTTTTATGTATATATTAAATAGTAGAGCTGAAAGCGCTGAGCCCTGTGGTAATCCTGTTTCAAATTTATATGATTCAGAAGTTTGATTGCTTATTCTAACATTTTGCGTTCTATTGCTCAGATAAGAGGTAAACCATTTGTGAATTGTAGAGTATATTCCTATGTGTCTTAAGTAGTTAAGCATTATTGAATGGTTAACACTATCGAAAGCGGCTGATATGTCAATAAATAAGAGGATAAAAGCTTTTTTGTGGTTGTCTATTCCTCTTAGTAGTGTATCGGTAAAAACAGTCAGGAGTGTTTCAACTCCATGCTTGGGGCGAAATCCATATTGTTGGTCGTCTAGCGGGTAGGATGAGTCAAGAAATTCTTGTGTTTGTATTTGTACAGTTTTTTCGATGACTTTTGCTAAGAATGGTATACTTGAGATAGGTCGGTAAGATTTTGGGGAGGTTTTGTCAAGTGTATTATTCTTCAGGATTGGTCTGATTTGTACTTGTTTAAGGGTGGGTGGGAGGTAACCTTGGAGTAGTGATAAATTGACCATAGGAAGTATGAATGAAAGAAGTGTTGGTAGTGTGTTTTTTATCCAGGTTACTGGACAAGGGTCTAGATAGGATGTTGTGGTGTTAAGATTGATAATGATATTCTTTAATGATATTTTGGATAAAGGGTAAAATTCTGGCCATTCATTTAGCATATGGAGAGGTTTGTAGATAGGATCTAAGGTCATTGGTGAGTGTTTTGATTTGTTTTGATAATAATTGGCTAGAGTTTGTGCAGAGATGTCAGTGATTTCCTTGTTAGAATCTTGAGGGTTGGTTGTTAGGTTGGTAATTATGGAAAATAGTTCTCTTGGTCTGTTATATGATTTTGATAGGACTGTAGCATAGTAATTTTTCTTTGAGTTATCTATGGCATCTTTATAGTTTTTGAGGTGGTTGTAATATATTTCTTTCTCAATAGTGGATTTGGTTTTGCGCCATTTATGTTCTAGTTTTCTTAGCTCTCTTTTCATTTGTTTTAAAGTGCTATTAAACCATGGTGTGCCGTTGCTTTTTGAGTGGGTTGGTTTTTATTAGTTTGATGTATTTGGGCTGCATTGTTTATGGTAGTATGCCAGTTTTGACTGCTTCATCCAGGGTTGTTGGAGAAGGATCAAGGAGAGGGATTGTGGCATCCAGAAATTCAGTTTCGTTAAATTTTTTAAATTTAATTGTATGGTCATTTCTTTTGTGTTTTATGGTGTCGATGGTATTGTAATTGAGATTTAGTTTGATAAGGTGATGATCAGACCACGGTATTTGAGAGCATTCTATAGAGTCTGGATTAAACAGTTTAAAGCATAAGTTAGGTAGTAGTACTAGATCAAGGGTACCACCCTTGGTGGGGGGAGGTATGATTATTACTTGATGGTAGTCGAGATCTTGAATTGTTTCAAGAAAGAGGTTAGAATCATTCATTGGTAGTGAGGGAAGGTTGAAATCACCTAGGACAATTAGAGGACTCTGTTCTGAAGATAAGTTGAGGAGTTCAATTAATGATTGGAGGCTATCAGCATTTTGGTTGGGGGGTCTATAAATTAAACAGATTCTGAGGTGATCTATTTTTATTATGAGCGTGTCCATGTTGTTGTTTGAATTAGCTAGTATTTTTTTGGCTTTTAGGTTTTTATTTGTCATAATCAATACACCACCTCCTTTTTTGTTGGTTCTATGTGAGTAGGAGATATCATAGTTTGAGTTGTGCAGTTGATTTAGGAGAACTGTATCTGTATCTGTGAGCCAAGTCTCTGTTATGCATAGAATATCTGGTTTTGAGTCAGCGAGTAGATCATTAATTATAGGGATTTTATTTTTCAATGATCGGGCATTTATAAGGGTGCATGATAAAGATGTAGACTTGTGATGGTGGTTAAGCTGTGTGGTATGTTGTAGATTAATTTGTTTTATTTGGATGAGTCTGTGGTAGTTTATTTTAGTCTGATTGTGTGGGGAATAATGACCAATATGGAAGTTGTTCCGATTTGGTGTATGTATGATTGGAATTGTCTTGTAGTTTTTAATGTTAAGACTTAGTGTTAGGTTAATTATGATTGTTAGGAGGATGCAGATATAAGCCACTTTTAGAAGCATTTTTGTTGTGTGTGTCAGTTTAGATCTGGTACTGGTACTGAGCTTGCGTGGGAATGCTCCCCAGTGTCCAATAGGAAAGCCTTTGAGAGCACTCCACTGCACCTGCGCATCCACCTTCCTGCCTTCCCAAGTCCTCTCCTCAGATGAGTTTGTAGCTGAGCGATAGAGAAAAAAAAAGAATACCCTACAACTCCTAGGGGAAGAGGGCAGGAATAGGATCAACTGCAACCTGGGAAAGTTTAAGGAGAATCCCAGGTTTTGAAGCACCATAATGGTCCGATGAAGAGAAAGTTTTACCTCTTCAGGGAATTCTCCCCTGATTAGCCAATCATCTAAGTAGGGAAAGATAAAGATGTATGAAGTGTATGAAGGTAGTCAGCTATGACTGTGAACCCCCGGGGTGCGGAAGTTAACCCGAAGGGGAGCATCCAATATTGGTAATGGTTTTGCTGGCACCGAAAGCACAAACACTGTCTGGGTCGAGAGTGGATCAGCAAATGTGTGCATGCCTCCTTAAGATCTAGAGAACATAGCGAGTCGTTCTGAAGGTATGGCAGAACAGTACCAAAGGAAATAATTTTGAATTTTTCTCGAACAAGGAATTTGTTGAGATCCCTTAGATCCAGAATGGGCCTGAATCCTCCTGTCTTCTTGGGGATAAGAAAGTAAGGAGAGTAGAAGCCCCTGGCCTCTTGGTTGGGAGGAACTCTTTCTATGATCCCCTGAGCCAACAGGGTGACCACCTCAATTGACAGGAGATTGACCTGCAAGGGATTTGCAGGATAATTTCTTGCGGAGTTTTTTGGGAGGAGGAGATAAGCTTTGGAAATGAAGCAGATAGCCCCCTTGGATGATGTTGAGAGTCCAAAGTTCTGACGTGATGAGGTGCCACCTGTGGGTATAGGAACAAAGTCTGACTGCTATGTGGAGGGGCTGTGGACCCTGCAGGGGCAGAGTAGCAATGCTCTCTAGAAAGGAGTAAATAAGCAGGTGCAGACTGTGGCTGTGCCACTGGCTGTGGCTTAGGTGGCCTTAGGCTTCTTAGCCTGATGAGGACCCTGTTGTCTCTGCTGTTGCTAATATTTCTTCTTCATAGGATAGGAAGCCTTCTTTGGATTGGTCTTTCTCCTAGAAGGGTCTGATGTCTTCCTAGAAAGATGTTTGAGGATGAGATAATCTGTCACAATCTCCCCAGCCTTCTCCCTCCAACCTTTACCAAAGAGGTTCTCTCCAGAGCAGGGGATAATGGCCAAAGCATGGAGCCAGGCCATTCTGCAAGCACCGATGCAGACTGCTGCAGCTCTGCTGGATGACTCAAAAGTATTGAAAGATGTTCTGTAAGGAATTTTGATGTATTCTGGTTTTGCCTAATTAAGGCCAGGAATGCATCACGTTTGTCATCAGGAATGATGGGAGCAAGGTTCTCTAGATCTATGGAGAAATCCTTGAGATACATGCCCATGTACAGCATGTAAGAGGTAATTCTTGAAATGAGCTTACATGCCTGAAAAGCAATGATGCCCAAAGGCATCAAGAGTTTTGGAGTCCTTGCCCAGAGGCATGGACAAATGATTTTTAGAACTCTTGATGTGACGCATCGCTGATTCTACTACCATGGAATTATGTGGTAATTGACGCTTTTGAAAGGCAGGGCATGGTGGGACTTGGTACATGGTATCGAGGCGTTTGCTGATAGACGGAACTGTTAGTGGGACCTCTCACTTATGTAGCATTAGATCCTACAGGATGCAATGCAACGAGGGGAATTGGAGGATTTCTAATTCCTCTGTCTTCGATTCCATCTCTGGTGTCATGGTAAACTGCAGGCCTGCTGCCATGTCCCGAATGAAGTCTTGGAAAGACATGTCCTCTGGCGGGGACCAAAGCTCTCATGAGGAGGGGAGGTATTGGAAGGGAGATCTTGGGTTTTCCTGGAATCCTCCAATACTTCATTGGAATCAGAGGAGGAAAAGTCCATTTCAGATAGGAAATCAAAGTATCAACGGTCTCGTATCGATGTTGATGCTCAATGCCCGCACCAATTTTGAGGCAGTACAGCTTCAGGAGCCTGTTGGGTATCAATGATGCCTGTCAGCTCCAAAATAGGGGAGGAAGAGGAGCCTTTGATAAGGGCTCAAGGACTGGCATCATTCCAGGAGGTATCGGCGTCGAGGCAGAGGTTGATGCCTGCATTCCCAGGGCTGTCGATATCCTCAGTACCGAGGCCGCAGCACATCCTGGCTATCGAGAGAAGCTTGGCAGCAGAAGTGCTGCCAAGTTCCTCTTGATAGCCAGGATGTGCTGATCGAGGGAGGAGACCGCCAATGCCTGGGTGGATTCCTGTATGGGGCTTTGAGTCACCATCCCAGAGCATGGAACCAGTAGCTCTTCGGAGGTCGAGGCCTCGGCAGCGTCCCGGAGCCCCTGTGATGCTTTGGAAACTGCCAGGGCTGTTTGGCAGGCCGATCTGTATCAAATACACCTTTCGGTGAATCCCAGTGATGATGAAAGGACTTCTCTCAAGAATCAGCATTGAAGACTAGATTTAGTTTTATGTTTGGACTTTGAGGAGATCTGAGAACCAAGAGAGGAGGACAACCTCCTCGACGATGCTGAAGCCACTGAAATCGAGTCCGGGGCAAACACAGACCCATATTGTCTGGTTCTTTTCTTAAGGCCTCTTTTTGTCATTTCTTGGCACAAAGGCAATCAGTTGATAAATAGTCTGGGCCCAAACATTTTAAACCCCAGTCATGTTTGCCAGTAACTGAAATTGTACCAGAATGCTTGGTACATTTCTTGAAGCCACTGACATGTTTTTCCATTGTGACGGAAAAAAAGGTAGGTCAAAGCCTAATTTGGCGGTGAAACCACCAAAGTAAAACAAAAAATGAAAGAAAGAAAAAAGTACTAAAAGAAAACAAAATATTGGGTCCATTAACAGGGAGGTTACAGTGTCAACAGAAAGGGAGAACATAGATTTTTAACAAAAAAAATTACATTGTTCGGCAGTGACAGGAATAAAACAACCTGCTGGCTTAGTGGAAAACAAGAACTGAGGAGAGGACTTTCCTATTGGACGTCAGGGAGTATTCCTACGCGGGTTCCATCGATACAGACGATACCTACATATGAAGACTGCATTCCTGCTTGTTTCTAGAGATTACAAAAGCTTGAACCTGAAGCAATATTTATTTAGCCACTGTTATATACCGCCTTATCAAAATGTCAAGGTGGTTTACAGGTTAACAGGTTAAACGAAAGTTAATGTTTACATGGAATGTAAGAACATATGGACATAAGCAAAAGCTTGGAAGGTAATATGCGAACATATGAACATAAACATAGAAATAAAGGTGGCAGTTAACATACATATTGCAGGAAGACAATGTGGGTGAGCAGTATGCATGGTGCGAGTAATGAGCGGAACCAGGTAATGTAAAAATTCTCTAAAACATAGCACTAAGGACATATATTAGGGGGATAGAGTCCTGTGTTCTTTGTGGAGTGTAGAGCATCGTCTTCAATACCAATGTTAAGATGTCTAGCCTTTATTACTAAATTGCTCAATGAACAGATTTTTCAGCTTCTTACAAAACTCAGAAATGTCATGTGTGAAACATATTCTTGGTTCATAGAGTGAGAATGCTTGAGTTGAGTGGTCTGGCTGCTTTTCTTCTTTGATGTAGGAATGGTGAGGATATTTTGGGCATTGGTTCTTCTTGATCTGTTGTCTGGTGTCTTATGTAATAAACAATTAGAGACAGCGTAGTTACTCACCTGTAACAGGTGTTCTCTGGGGACAGCAAGTCCTCACATATGGGTAATATCGGCATTGATGGAGCCCGCGCGGTAACCTCTCCCCAACTTTCAAAGAAAGCGTTTGGGAGTTGCACCACATATGCATGGTCCCCCTTCCCACCTAAGGGTGCCATCTTGCCTCAGTATGATGACATAGCTCAAGACAGCAAAAAAGAAAAGCAAAGCCATAGGGAGGAGGGAGGGGAGGGAGGACTGATTACTACTGTCCTTGGAGAAAACCTATTACAGGTGAGTATACACTTTTTCTGGAAACAAGCAGGAAGTCAGTCCTCACATATGGGACTCCCCAGCTACAGGCTACCAATAAAACCTGTAAAAGCCACGGGTGACCAGAAAAAGATGAACCATAAGAAGCAGCAATAGATTCAAGGGAACAGCAGACCCACAAGTGGCCCCAAGTGTCAAGCAAGGAACCAGTTCTCCGGTAGCCTGAACACACCGAATGGCCAGAGGGCAGGAATTGCCTTACCCGCCAAATAAATGAAAGCACTGTCCCGGCGGGACTCCCTTTCCAGGCAGTAATGAGCTGCGAAGGTATGGAATGAGGACCAGGTGGCAGCCCTGCAGATCTCTGACAAAGAAATGGAGCGCAGGTTCACCACAGAGGTCGCCATGGCCCGGACACTAAACGTCATGACATTGCATTCCAAAGACAGACCATGCAGTCCGCCACACAAATGGACAGGGCATTCTTAGAAACCGCTGTCCCCAGCTGATTTGGGTTGTAGGAGATGAAGATCTGTGAGGAGCGTTGGTGGGCCAGATAATAGACCAGGGCCCGCTTACAGTCCAGAGTGTGGGGAGCGGCCTCCACCATGTAGCATGTGGCTGCGGGAAGAAGATGGGGAGCACCACCTCTTACTTGAGGTGGAATGGAGACACTACCTTAGGCAGAAACTTGGGATGCGGGTGGATGAGCCACTAAAGCCTGGAGCTCACTAACCCTGTGAGTGGAGGTGAGCACCATGAGGAAGACCACCTTCCAGGAGAGATAATTGAGGTGGCAAGAACTGAGAGGCTCGAAAGGTGGCACTGTAAGTTTTGAGGGAACTATGCTGAGATGCCACTCTGCCGCCGGGGGGCAGATGGGTGGCCTTGAAAGTAGTAGGCCTCTCAGGAAGCAAGTCAAGAGGGGCTGAGTGAAGAGGGGCTTGCCCTCGACCAGATGGTGATGCGCCAAAAGTGCGCTAAAGTGTACTCTAACAGAGTTGAACTTCAGCCCTGCCTGGGACAAGTGAAGCAGGTACTGCAGCAGCAGCTGGACAGAACAGAAGGGGTTAATCTGCTTCTCCGTGCACTACACTGAGAATCTCCACCACTTGAAGGCATATGTAGCAATATTTGTAAATAGTTTACAAGCTTATGTAGCAAGTTTTTGTAAATAGTTTACCCCTGTTATCTAAGTTACTTGCCCTGTTATCTGTAAACTCATACATGTTAACTGTACTGAGCGTTTCTGTTCCATATAAACCGCGCTGATGCTGAATAGTGCGGTATATAAGAGAATGTAAATAAATAATAATAATAATAGGCCTGATGGGTGGAAGTTTTATGGGAGGCCAGGAGGACCTCCTCCACCTCACTTGAGAGACTGAAGTGGGCCAAGGCTACTCTTTCAGCAGCCAGGCCATCAGAGTCAGGGACCCCAGATTGGGGTGCAGGAGAAAGCCATCCTCCCGCGAGAGCAGGCCCAGGGTGCACCCCAGAGGAACGAGGAATGCCTGGGAGAACCACGGCTGCCGAAGCCACCAGTATCAAGGTGGCCCTGTCAAGCTGGACCTTGAAAAGGGTCTTGGCAATCAGCAGCGTGGGTGGGAAAGTGCAGAGGAGGCCCTCCATACACGGAATGAGGAACACACAGGCCACCACCCGCAAGGGATGTGGCTGCCTGGAGCAGAACGGGGGCAACTAAGTATTGGCTGCGCTGGCAAAAAGGCCCATCTACAAGAGCCCCCACAGATGGAACAGCCAGCTGGCCACCTGGGAGTTGGAGGGCCAGCCAGTACTCATGCGGTTGGAGGACCCAGCTGAGCTGGTCTACCAGGACGTTGTCCTGGCCCAGGAGATAGACTGTCCACAGGGGCATCCCACTTTTGCGGGTGAAAGGGCAGAAGCTCACCACCTCCTGGCACACAAGGGACGATCCCATACCTCCCTGCCTGTTGATATAGATCACCACCACTTGGTGGTGCCTGGTGCTTGGTGCTGTAGGTGGTGGTGAAAGGCCTGGAGGGCTAGCACTATGGTTTGCAGCTCCAGAAGGTTGATCTGCTGGAGGCTCTCAGCCTGCGACCAACTATCCTGAGTGTGGAGGTTGTCGCAATGGGCTCCCCAGCCCAGTTTGGAGGCATCCGTGGTAAGGATCATCTTAGGGGAGGGGGCCTGGAAGGGCATCCCCGCCTGTAGATGCTGGAGCTGTTGCCACCAGCCGAGGGAGTCAGCCAGAGGATGAGTCATGACCACTCTGTCCTGCAGGCGCCCTGTCTCTTGAGACCACTGGAAGCATAGGGTCCACTCGGCCAGCCACATATGTAGACAGGCGTCTGGGGTGACATGTACCATGGAGGCCATGTGACCCAGCAGGCGAAGCAGAAGGCGAGCAGAGGCTGAGGGGCAACCCTGGATATTCCCTGCAAGCACCTTCAGGTACTGGATCCTGTCCAGAGGGAGGAAGGCCTTGGCCTGGACAGTATCCAGCAGCGCCCCTATGAGCTCCAGGCATTGTTCCAGATGGAGATGGGACTTTGGATAGTTTATGTTGAACTCCAGGTGCTTCAGAATGAGAATGGTGCGTGCCATCGCCCGATGAGCCTCAGTGGCAGCGCTTCCCTTTTGGAGCCAGTCATCCAGATAGGGGAAGAAGAACACCTTCTGGAGATGCAGAAGGCAGTGACCACCGCCAGGTATTTGGTGAATACCCTCAGGGCAGAGGCCAGACCGAAGGGTAGAACCCTGTACTAATAGTGGTAGCCTCTTACCATGAAGAGGAGGTACTGCCTGTGAAGGGGATGGAAAGGATGTGCGTATACATATCCTTTAGATCCAAGGAGCATAGCCAGTCTTCCTGCCAGAGGTATGGCAGCAATGTTCCAAGGGAGAGCATACTGAACTTCTCCACCAGGAACTGGTTGAGGTCCCACAGGTCTGGAATGGGCTGAAACCCTCCAGTCCTTTTGGGTACCAGAAAGTAACAGGAGTATAACTCCTTGCCCCTGAGGTGGAGGGGGACGGGATCCACTGCCCTGTCTACCAGAAGACTTGTGAGTTCCTGCTGAAGCAGGCCCCAGTGAAGGGGAGTCATAGGGGGCTCTCTTGGAAAGAATGGTGGGATGTGTGTTTGAGGTGGAGGAGGTAACCCTCCTTCACCACCTGTAGGGCCCATGCATCAGTGGTGATGGTGGACCTCCAGTGGGCGTAAAATACCAAACGCCCCCCCCCCATATTGCTGCAGAGCAGGACCACCTGGGGGAAGAGAGGTTATGCCCAAGGAGTCAAAAACCCCCACCAGATTGTGCCGGAGGCGTGGTCAGGAGCTTGGGGGTCTTAGCCTTACAAGGGCCATGTCCTGGTCCCATGGCCTGCTGGCTTTGTTGGGGAGCCAGGAAGGCAAGGCACTGAGGGTAGTTTCCATAAGCCTTCCTTTTCTTTGGATATAGGAGCTTTATATCCAAGGCCTTCCTTCAGGAAGGGACAGTGGTCTTTTTGGAGAGCCTAGTCCTGGTCATGAACTCGGACTCTAGATCGGCAGTTTTGTCCATTATGGGCGTGCTGAAGAGGTTCTCTCCCTAGCAAAAGGACATCGACCAACTTGTTCTGCACCCATTGCTCCAAGACGGAAGACTGTACCAGGCCTGGCAGTGGGCACTAATGCTTACTGTGGCTACTCTAGCTGCCGACTCAAAGCTATCATAGGCTGCCGACTCCTAAATTTGAAGCACTCTGACTGTGGAGGCCAGGGTCCAGAATTGCTGAAGAGGTTCCTCAGAGAGACCAGCCAAGAACCCAGCGAGTTCCTTCACCATATCTCACAAGTAAATGCCCATGTACAGTTTATAGGCCTCGGTTAAATTTAGAACCCAGCAGAGAGCTTGTAGTTTAGATTTCATAATAAGTCAGAGCCTAGCAGCAGCAAAGAGCTGTAATTTAAATCAAATCAGAATATAACTTAGCATAAAAGAAAAAACAGGGTCAATACACTTTGAGCAACAAATAAAGTCTTCTAGAGACCTTTACAAAGAGGCCTTCTACCTAGGGGGCAAGAGACCTATGAAACATTTTCAATAGGTGTTAACACCAGGTGGCAGGTCAAAAGGCCATTTTGAAAGACTCCTTCTATCCAAGCAAGGACTGTTAATCACCCAGGAAGTTGGTCGCAGCTTACCTCAGCAGCACAGGACAGGGTACAGTGTAGCAGCCCTCTTTAAATAAGTGTTATTTCCCTCCCTCCCTCCCCAACACCCACCCACCCCTGGGATGATCGTAGCTTTATAGGTACTTACACATCTTAAAGGAAAGGAGGTGCTCTCAGGTGAAAATAGTTATCCAAATCAGTCATACACTAAGGACCTGAGATTAATTAAGCTTCAGGTGAACAAGGTATATTAAACGTATTAGGTACAGTTTTATTAGTATAAATATCCATAGCAACCCTTAGTAAGTAAAGAACTTAAAGATCTAAACACAAGCTTAAAACTACGATGCAGACAGCAGTCCAGCAGCAAGATGGGGGCTTTCCAGTCTTTTGCTTTGAGTGTCACATGTATGATTTTCTCCCAGTTGGTGAGAGGTCTTACGTGTGCACCAGGTGCAAGGAGCTCTTTGCTCTCAGGGAACGAGTCCATTCCCTAGAGGCTAGAGTAGCAGACATGGAAGACATAAGAAAGACAGAGAGGTACATAGACGAGACCTACAGGGATATAGTCCTGAAGTCCCACCTCCAGTCTGGCAGCATCCCTGTTGCCATGGAGGAGAGAGGTCACGTGACAGGAGAGCATCACCCTGGTGTGGCAGGAAGTGATCCTGTAACTAGGATCTGTCCTCCAGGTGATGTAAAACCCTCTCGCACCAAGGAAGTTTCTCCAGGGCCATGTGCCCATGAGGGAAGGGTTAGAACAGCCGTTATAGTTGGTGATTCAATCATTAGGCATGTAGATAGCTAGGTGGCTGGTGGACGTGAGGATCGCCTGATAACATGCCTGCCTGGTGCAAAGGTAGCGGACCTCATCCGCCACCTAGATAAGGTCTTAGATAGTGCTGGGGAGGAGTCTGCTGTCTTGGTACATGTCGGTACCAATGACATAGGAAAATGTGGTAGGGAGGTTCTGGAGGCTAAATTTAGGCTTTTAGGTAGGAAGTTGAAATCCAGAACTTCAAGGGTAGCGTTCTCCAAAATGCTTCCCGTTCCTCGCGCAGGACCCAAAAGGCAGGCAGAGCTCCGGAGTCTCAATGCGTCGATGAGACAATGGTGCAAAGATGAGGGGTTTGGATTTGTTAGGAACTGGGGAACATTCTGGGGAAAGGAGGGGCTCTTCCGAAGGGATGGGCTTCACCTTAACCAGGATAGAACCAGGCTGCTGGCATTAACCTTTAAAAAGGAGATAGAGTAGCTTTTAAACTAAATAATAGCGGAAAACCGACAGTCGCCCAAGAGCGCATGGTTCAGAAGAATGTATCCTTGAAGGATACTACCCAAAGCAGAGAGGTTCCAAAAAAGAGTAAAGTAGCCCAAATGCCCTTGAGTATGGAGCAGATAGAGCTTAAAGATCCCAATTTACCCATGCCTACCAATAGCCAGATTAATATGAATAACATACAGTGTCTAAAATACTTGTATGGAAATGCTAGAAGTCTAAAAAATAAGATGGGAGAGTTAGAATATATAGCACTAAATGAGAGGTTGGATAGAGTAGTTACTCACCTGTAACAGATGTTCTCCAGGAGCAGCAGGAATCAGCCCTCACAACCCTCCCTCCTCCCCTTGGAGTTGCAGTCATATGCTTTATTTTTGCTATTTTTGCTGTCTTTTAGCTATGTCATCAGACTGAGCAAGATGGCACCCTTGGGCGGGAAGGGGGACCGCGCATGCGCGCTGCATTCCCAAAGGCTTTCTATGAAAGCTGGGGAAATGCTCCGCATGGGGGCTCCATCAGCGCCGACGCCACCCATATGTGAGGACTGATTCCTGCTGCTCCTGGAGAACACCTGTTACAGGTGAGTAACTACGCTTTCTGGGGAAATTTCTAGTTTTGCCCTGCATCCATTATTGGAAGAGGAGGTTTTTTGGGATGTAGAATATATGTTCAAGAAAAAGCCGACGTCACCCATATGTGAGGACTGTCTTCCTGCTTGGTCCTGGAGAAATGATTGGAATCTCAGAGACATGGTGGAAGGAGGACAACCAGTGGGACACTGTGATACCTGGGTACAAACTATATCGTAATGACAGAGCTATTCAAATTGGTGGAGGGGTTGCGCTCCAGGTTAGAGAGGGCATTGAGTCAGAAAGGATTAAAGTTTTGCAGGAAACAAAATTTTCTGTAGAATCTCTATGGATTGAAATTCCATGTAAAAAGGGGAAGGCGATGGTAGTGGCGTTGTACTATCGACCGCCTGGCCAGAATGAACAAATGGATGATGAAATGCTCAAAGAAATCAAGGAAGCTAACAAAAGTTACAGGGCAGTAATAATAATGGGTGATTTCAATTACCACGGTATCGACTGGGTCAGTGTCACGGCAGGACATGCTAGGGAGATAAAGCTCCTAGATGAAATAAATGACTGCTTCTTGGAGCAGCTGGTTCATGAACAGACCAGAGGGGAAGCCATATTGGACCTAGTCCTTAGTGGAACACAAGATATAGTGCAAGAGATAAGGGCGTTGGGGCCACTTGGCAATAGTGATCATATCATGATCGCATTTGATTTAATTAGTGGAGGAGGGATAGTAAGGAAATCCACAGTACTACCTTTTAACTTTCCAAAGGGGGACTATGATAAAATGTGGAAAATATTTAAGAAAATACTAAAAGGAGCCGTTGCAAAGTTTAAAGACTTACATCAAACTTGGGTGTTGTTGAAAAATACTATCTTGGAAGCCCAGACCAGCTGTATTACACGCTTTAACAAAAGTGGAAGGAAGTCCAAAAAACTGCCAGCATGGTTTAAAGGTGAGGTCAGAGAGGCTGTTGTTGCCAAAAAGGCATCTTTCAGGAAATGGAAAAAAAGAGCCAAAAGAAGAAACCTGGAAACAGCAAAAGCACTGGCAAGTCAAATGCAAGGCATTGATAAGGCAGGCAAAGCGAGAATTTGAGAAGGATTTTGCTATGGAAGCAAAAACATAAAATAAAGACTTTTTCAAGTACATTCGTAGCAAAAAACCTGTGAGAGTCAGTTGGTCCATTAGATGATTGAGGGGTTAAAGAGGCACTAAGAGGCGACAAGGCGATAGCGGAGAGACTGAATGAATTCTTTGCTTCGGTCTTTACTGAGGAAGATGTAAGGATCTTACCCATGACTGAAGTGGTATTTAAAGGTGCGGAAGAATTGAAGGAAATATCGTTACATCGGGAAGATGTATTACAACTATTAGATAAACTGAAGAGTAGCAAATCACCTGGGCCGGATGGTATACATCCAAGGGTGTTGAAAGAACTGAAATATGAGATTCCAGACCTGCTATTAGAAATCTGTGAACTTACATTAAAATCATTTGTAATACCTGAAGATTGGAGGATCGCCAATGTAACACCAATTTTTAAAAAGGGTTCCAGGAGTGATCCGGGAAACTACAGACTGGTGAGCCTGACGTCAGTACCGGGAAAAATGGTAGAAACTATCATAAAGAACAAAATTGCTCAGCATGTAGATAGTCATGGCCTAATGAGAGACAGCCAACATGGCTTTAGACAAGGAAGATCTTGTCTTACTAATCTGTTATGTTTTTTTTGAAGGTGTGAATAAACAGGTGGACAAAGGTGAGTCGGTTGATATAGTGTATCTGGACTTTCAGAAAGCCTTTGACAAGGTCTCTCATCAAAGACTTTTGGCAAAACTAAAGAGTCATGGGATAGGAGGCAGTATACTATTGTGGATCAGGAACTGGTTAAAAGATAGAAAGCAGAGAGTAGGGCTAAATGGCCAATTTTCCCAATGGAGAAAGGTAAATAGTGGTGTACCCCAGGGATCTGTGCTTGGTGCGCTGCTTTTTGACATATTCATAAATGACCTGGAAAAGGGAATATCGAGTAAGGTTATCAAATTTGCAGATGACACAAAACTATTTAAAGTTGTTAAAACCAAGAGGATTGTGGAAAATTGCAAGAGGATCTTGTTAAATTGGAAGACTGGGCATCAAAATGGCAGATGAAATTTAATGTGCACAAGTGCAAGGTTATGCACCTAGGGAAGAACAACCCAAACTATGGTTAAACAATGCAAGGTTCCACATTAGGAACCACCACCCAGGAAAAAGATTTAGGCGTCATTCTGGATAACATGTTAAAACCCTCGGCCCAGTGTGCAGAGGCGGCCAAGAGAGCAATTAGAATGCTAGGTATCATAAGGAAAGGAATGGAAAATAAAACAAAAGATATTATAATGCCTCTATATCGTTCCATGGTGAGACCACACCTTGAATGTTGTGTGCAATTCTGGTCGCCGTATCTTAAAAAGGATATAGTGTTATTAGAAAAGGTTCAGAGAAGAGCCACCACAATGGTAAAGGGGATGGAAAGATATCCCTATGAAGAAAGGCTAAAAAGGTTAGGGCTCTTTAACCTGGAAAAGAGACGGCTGAGGGGAGATATGCTTGAAGTCTATAAATTAATGAACGGAGTGGAACGGGTAAACGTAGATCAATTGCTTATGTCATCAGAATATAGAAAGACTAGGGGACATGCAATGAAGCTACAGGGTAAACTATTTAAGACTAATAAAAGAAAATATTTTTTCACTCAACGTGTAATCAAACTCTGGAATTTGTTACCGGAGGATGTAGTAAAGGCTGTTAGTGTAGCGGGGTTTAAAAAAGGTTTGGACAAGTTCCTGGCGGAAAGGTCCATAAACCATTATTAAGAAGAGACCCAGGATATCAAGGCTTGACCCAGTACAAGCATTGTGGAACCTGTGTATTTTGGGGAAACTGCTAGGTACGTATGACCTAGATTGGCCACTGTTGGAAACGGGATACTGGACTTGATGGACCTTGGTCTGACCCAGTATGGCATATATTATGTTCTTATGTTCTTATGATCCGGTTGATGAGCATCAAGTCCTGGAAGTACTTCCTGCCCAGGGCATCCATGGCATGGGCCTCCCTGCCCAGGAGCACTGAGAAGTGCATATTCTGACTCTTGAGACTACACATGGCCAACTACACCACCATGGAGTTGTGAGGCAGTTGAGCTTTTTGGAAGCCAGAGCCTTGGCGGACCCGGTACATTGAGTCCAGCCACCTGCTCAAAATGGGAATCGAGGCTGGGGTCTCCCACATACGGAAGAGAAGCCGTTCCAGGATGGGGGGAATGAGCACTATAAGGGCCTCCTTAGGGGGAGCCTCGTACTGGAGGATCTCAGGTTCCTCAACCTGAAGCTCCTCCTTGGACTCAGTAGTGAATGCAAGAGCCTTTGCCATATCCCGAACAAAGTCCAGAAAGGCCAGGTCCTCAGGTGGAGACCGGCGCCAGGCTTTGGAAGGGGTAGAGCCTTCTTATCCCCAATTCAAGACATTACTCAAAACCCATCTGTTCGAGCAGGCTTTTGACCTTCCCGCCAGTACCCCCCCTTGAATCTGTAGTTGGATTTTTGTCTTGTGCCGTCTGTCTGTTAGTGTCCTGTCTTTCCCTGTTTTGTTTTTAGTTGTTATTTATTTTTTATTTATTTCATTTATTCTCATTTTAGTTACTTGGTTTTACTCCTGTGTGCTGTGTGCTTTGCTTTCCTATTATTTATGGCGTTCTTTTTCTATAATTTGCAATGTGGACCTTTTATTGTACACCGCTCTATGCTTTGGCCGCAGCGGTTTATCAAATGTTTTAATAAAGATAAAGATTAGGTTTGAGGGCACATCCCTGTGGAGTCAAATATCCGGGAACTTGTCGTCCTCTGTCTCCCAGTCCGATCTAGAGTCGGAGGAGATCTCGAAGGTCCTCCGGGCCTCGGGCTCATTCCCCAGCCTGGATGGCCCAGGGGCCCCGAAAGTCCTATGCTCTGAGTCGGGGGCACTGTGTGGGGAAGTCCTCAGGCCCGAAAGAGATCAGGACCCATGTCGAGGTGTCTCTCGAGGCTGGTGGTGCTTGAAGATCGGTTCAATCTCTGGGGACTCTCTTGCTGTGGAGGGGCCGGTGGTTGGGAGTGATGACCCGGAGAAACTGGGCATCAGAGCCCACTGTTGGGCCATGAAGGCAGACTGACTGCATTTCAAGGCCGTCATCCTGGCCTCGAGGCCAGAAGGCTGTGCAGTCACTGACACAGGCACCAAGGACCTCAGGTTCAGCATTGGTGCCGTCGAGGGGGTGTCCTTGACGGACAGAGACCGATCTCCGGACGCCGATGGCATTTTCTCATGTCAGAGCAACTTTGAGGGCTGCTCCTGGTCATCGCCCTTGGCCATGCATTGAAGGCTCCAAGGCCTGGGGGCATGGGACTTCCCCATGGCCCCAGACTTGTCAGCCAAAGAGGGCACAGACAAGGGAACCACAGCTCAATGCCCCGTGACCTTGAGGCTCCGAAGTGGTGCAGTCGCCACATGAGGCTGAGGCCTCCGTGACAGCCCTTGAGGGCACTGGTGCCGTGGATGACTCCGGGGCTGAATTGGTCTTGTGAAAAATAGGCTTGTGCTTCTTCTTACGGCCTCAGAGATTTGTCCAAAATTACAAAGAGGGTATGACTTCCCTAGTTATCAAGGGGTGTTTCTTTCATTACTTTTAGAGGGAAAATAAATAGCACTGCATCTAGGTGCCTAGCCATAGGAGCATGGTGAAGGAGGTATATGATGCAATTAGCATGGTGTTGAATTACTTACTACATTACTCCTCTGCTTGAACATTAGAAGAAGGTGACATTTTACTTACTAGATAATGCCCTTTCCTTGAGTCCTACTACAACATGCCAGACAAGTGGGTTGTGTTCCCCTTACCAGCAAATTTGTGGAGACAAAGAACCAATGAAAACCCCAGGATTCAATAACATCACTCCCATGCCTCTATCTGCCTCAGCCACCAGAGGTTTCTTCAATATTTGTCCCAAAGCATATGGGCGAAAGCATAGTTACTCACCTGTAACAAGTGTTCTCAGGGGACAGCAGGAATCAGTCCTCACATATGGGTGACGGCACCAACGGAGCCCTTGCAGAAGCATCCCCCAGCTTTCAAAGAAAGCCTTTGGGAGATGCCACCACGCATGCGTGGTCCCCTTCTTGCCCAAGGATGCCATCTTGCTCAGTCAGATGACATAGCTAAAAGATGGCAAAATAAAAGATGGTAAAGGAACAACTCCAAGGGGAGGAGGGAGGGTTGTGAGGACTGATTCCTGCTGTCCCTGCAGAACACCTGCTTCAGGTGAGTAACTATGCTTTCTCCGGGAACAAGCAGGAAGTCAGTCCTCACATATGAGACTCCCCAGCTACAGGCTACCGAGAGCCCATAGCAAAAATAGGGGCTCCCGCATGGGTAGCCTCAAGTAGCAGCAATTTAGTCCATGTATACAGATCACAGTAGGACCCTGTGTCCTATGAACCAGCGCTCTGGTAGCCTGAACACAGAAGTGTCGGAGTTGCCTAAACCCTGAACAGCTTACGGAGCACAGCCTGGCCGAAGGCACTGTCCTCTCTGGACTCTCTTTCAAGGTAGTAATGGGCTGCGAAAATATCGACTGAAGACCAGGTGACAGCCCAGCAGATGTCCACCAATGGGACAGAGCACAAGTTTGCTACTGAGACCACCATGGCCCTGACACGGTGCGCCGTGACGTGTCCTTCCAGTGGGAGCCTTGCCTGCTCATAAGCGAGGGCGATACAGTTCGCCACCCAGGTGGACAGTGTACACTTGGTCACCGCCTCCCCCAGCCTACTGGGGTCGTAGGAGATGAAAAGCTGAGAGGCTTTGTGGTGGCCCTGAGAGCGTTGGATATAGAAGGACAAAGCCCTCTTACAGTCCAAGGTGTGGAGGACAGTCTCTGCCCGACTGGAGTGAGGTCTTGTGAAAAGGTAGGGAACACCGCTTCCTGGTTGAGGTGGAAGTACCTGGACCCAGCAGATGAGCATTGAGCTCTGGTAGCACTTTCTGCCAAGGGCGTCCAGGGTGCAGACCTCCATATCGGGGGCACCCAGAAGTGCGTCTTCTGACTTTTCAGCCGATTCATGGCCGACTCCTCCACCATGGAGTTATGCAGCAGCTGTGACTTCTGGAAGCCTGGGCTCTGGCGGACTCGATACATCGAGTCGAGCTGTTTGTTCACCACCGGCACTGAAGCCGGTGTCTCCTACATTCAGAGCATCAGCCGTTCCAGGATGGGAGGGATGGGCACTATGAACGATTTCCATGAAGGGGCTTCGTACTGGAGGATTTCCAACTCATCCACCAAAGGGTCCTCCTCCGACTCTGTCGGGAATGCCAGGGCTTTAGACATGTCCTTGACAAAAGCAAGGAAGCCCATATCCTCAGGCAGAGACTGCCATCGAGTCTCCGAGATGGGAAAGTCAGATGAAACGTCACGTTGGTGACGGGTATCGGGGACTCCTCGTCCTCTGTCTCCCACTCAGAGTAATCCGTCGAGGACTTATAGGAGGGCTACTCCACGGGCCTCAGGGCCCCGATGCCCTGCGGCTGGTGTCCGGCAAACTTGCCGAGGATGACCTCGGTCTTGTCGAGCGGGACTTGGATCAAAACCTCAGCCGAGGATAGACTCAAGGCCGAAGGACCTCGAGGATCGGCTTGGCCTCTGGGGACATTGACGGCCCGGTGGTCAGGGGCGGATGAACCAGTTGTGCCAGACAACAGCGCCCGCTACTGGTCCTTGAAGGCAGACAAACTGCGCTCCAGGGCCGCCATTCTGGACTCCAGATCAGAAGGCTCCAGAACCTTCGACACAGGCACCGAGGGACTCGAACCCAATGCCGACTCCTCCAAAGAGGAATCCTTGATCGAAGCCAGTCCACGATCAGATCCTTCCGGGGGACCTTCGCAGGCCGCTCTTTCTCTGAAACCTTGTATGAACATCTTGGACTACGGGACCGAGCCTGCGTCCGGAGAGCACCCTGCCGGTCGGAACCGTCTAAGGACGCCACCTTCGAGGGTTTCTTCTTCTACCTGGGTACCCTTGAGGGAGACCCCCTTTCTGAGGACCCACGACGAGGCTCGGGTTCAGGAGGTTCTGCCTGAGATGTCAGGGCCTCAGATGAGGCCCTGGCCTTTGAAGGCACTGGGGACTTGGGGAAAAACTTATCGTGCTGCTGCTGGCGGCTCTTGAGGACTTACTGGACATCCTCTTACAGAGACTGCAGGCTGCCGGGTCATCATCTGGTCCAAGGATGCAGAGACAGCAGTCGTATGTGTTGGTCAAAGAGATAATTTTAGAGCACAGATCACACTTCTGAAAGCAACTGGTAGCCATGGGGGAAAAAGGTACCACTGCAAGATCGAAGACTCTCCGGGCTGCCAGTGGGAGAAAAAAGGTATGAAGACAGTAGGAAAAAGTTGATTTTTCTCTCCGAGTTTCATACCTCCAGTATTGCACTGGTAGAGAAAAATCAATTTTTTCTGGGGACAAGCCAGACAAACGTCTGAAGGGCTCTGCGGAAAAAAGGAGACTGAGTAAGATGGCACCCTTGAGCGCGAAGGGGACCACACATGCATGGTGGCATCTCCCAAAGGCTTTCTTTGAAAGCTGGGGGGATGCTTCCATGAGGGGTCCGTCAGTGCCGCCATAAACCATATGTGAGAACTGACTTCCTGTTTGTTCCCGGAGAACATGGCAAGCCTCACACAACCTCAACGTGGACAACAAAGATAAGAACATAAGATATGCCATACTGGGTCAGACCAAGGTCCATCAAGCCCAGTATCCTGTTTCCAACAGTGGCCAATCTAGGTCATACGTACCTAGCAGTATCCCCAAAAGACACAGGTTCCACAATGCCTGTATTGGATCAAGCATTGATAGCCTGGGT
Source organism: Ichthyophis bannanicus (assembly GCA_033557465.1). NCBI lineage: Eukaryota > Metazoa > Chordata > Amphibia > Gymnophiona > Ichthyophiidae > Ichthyophis > Ichthyophis bannanicus. Next base: position 100,720,270 of record CM066039.1, read on the forward strand.
CCTTTTTTAATAATGATTTATGGACCTTTCCTCCAGGAACTTGTCCAAACCTTTGTTAAACCCAGCTACACTAACAGCTCTTACTACATCCTCCGGTAACAAATTCCAGAGTTTGATTACACGTTGATTGAAAAAATATTTTCTCTTATTTGTCTTAAATAGTTTACCCTGTAGCTTCATTACATGTCCCCTAGTCTTTCTATATTCTGATAGCATAAACAATCGATCTACGTTTACCTGTTCCACTCCATTCATTAATTTATAGACTTCTATCATATCTCCCCTCAGCCGTCTCTTTTCCAGGTTGAAAAGCCCTAACCTTTGTAGCCTGTCTGCATAGGAGTAGCCTTCCATCCCCTTTACCATTTTGGTGGCTCTTCTCTGTACCTTTTCTAATAACGCTATATCCTTTTTAAGATACGGCAACCAGAATTGCACACAATATTCAAGATGCGGTCGTACCATGCAACGATACAGAAGCATTTTAATATCCTTTGTTTTATTTTCCATTCCTTTCCTTATGATGCCTAGCATTCTATTTGCTTTCTTGACCGCCGTTGCACACTGGGCGGAGGGTTTTAACATGTTATCCACGATGACTCCTAAATCTTTTTCCTGGGTGGTGGTTCCCAATGTGGAACCTTGCATTGTGTAACCATAGTGTGGGTTGTTCTTTCCTAGGTGCATAACTTTGCACTTGTCCACATTAAATTTAATCTGCCATTTGGATGCCCAGTATTCCAATTTATCCAGATCCTCCTGCAGTTTTCCACAGTCCTCTTGGGTTTTAACAACTTTAAACAGTTTTGTGTCATCTGCAAATTTGATAACCTCACTAGTTATTCCCTTTTCCAGGTCATTTATGAATATGTCAAAAAGTAGCGGACCCAGTACAAATCCCTGGGTACTCCACTATTCAACTTTTTCCAATGGGATACTTGGCCATTTAGCCCTACCCTCTGCTTTATATCTTTTAACCAGTTCCTGATCCACAGTAGTACACTGCCTCCTATCCCATGACTCTTTAGTTTTGCCAAAGGTCTCTGATGAGGGACCTTGTCAAAGGCTTTCTGAAAGTCCAGATACACTATATCAACCGACTCACCTTTGTCTACCTGTTTATTCATACCTTCAAAAAAAACATATCAGAGTAGTAAGACAAGATCTTCCTTGTCTAAAGCCATGTTGGCTGTCTCCCATTAGGCCATGACTATCTACATGCTGTGTAATTTTGTTCTTTATGATGGCTTCTACCATTTTCCCCGGTACTGACGTCAGGCTCACTGGTTTCCCTCTGCTCAGGCTCACTCTTTCCCTCTGCTCTTCGCAAGGAGTACCTGGAACTGCCATCGGAGCCAACGCCACGCCGGAGAAGAGCCTTCCCTGCACGGAGAGATCAGCGGCGGCAGAGTAAGGCAATCGGCCTCACAGAAGAGCCCACCGGAGAAGGTGATCGCTAGCTCCACCCACCCAGCGCATCACCGAGCTTCTTTACCCAATCGGGGCTGTCCTCTCTCTTTAAAAAGAGAGCGCCAAAGAAGCAAGCTCCTCTTTCCCTCTGCTCTTCGCAAGGAGTACCTGGAACTGCCATCGGAGCCAACGCCACACCGGAGAAGAGCCTTCCCTGCACGGAGAGATCAGCGGCGGCAGAGTAAGGCAATCGGCCTCACAGAAGAGCCCACCGGAGAAGGTGATCGCTAGCTCCACCCACCCAGCGCATCACCGAGCTTCTTTACCCAATCGGGGCTGTCCTCTCCCTTTAAAAAGAGAGCGCCAAAGAAGCAAGCTCCTCTTTCCCTCTGCTCTTCGCAAGGAGTACCTGGAACTGCCATCGGAGCCAACGCCACGCCGGAGAAGAGCCTTCCCTGCACGGAGAGATCAGCGGCGGCAGAGTAAGGCAATCGGCCTCACAGAAGAGCCCATTGGAGAAGGTGATCGCTAGCTCCACCCACCCAGCGCATCACCGAGCTTCTTTACCCAATCGGGGCTGTCCTCTCCCTTTAAAAAGAGAGCGCCAAAGAAGCAAGCTCCTCTTTCCCTCTGCTCTTCGCAAGGAGTACCTGGAACTGCCATCGGAGCCAACGCCACGCCGGAGAAGAGCCTTCCCTGCACGGAGAGATCAGCGGCGTCAGAGTAAGGCAATCGGCCTCACAGAAGAGCCCACCGGAGAAGGTGATCGCTAGCTCCACCCACCCAGCGCATCACCGAGCTTCTTTACCTAATCGGGGCTGTCCTCTCCCTTTAAAAAGAGAGCGCCAAAGAAGCAAGCTCCTCTTTCCCTCTGCTCTTCGCAAGGAGTACCTGGAACTGCCATCGGAGCCAACGCCACGCCGGAGAAGAGCCTTCCCTGCACGGAGAGATCAGCGGCGGCAGAGTAAGGTAATCGGCCTCACAGAAGAGCCCACCGGAGAAGGTGATCGCTAGCTCCACCCACCCAGCGCATCACCGAGCTTCTTTACCCAATCGGGGCTGTCCTCTCTCTTTAAAAAGAGAGCGCCAAAGAAGCAAGCTCCTCTTTCCCTCTGCTCTTCGCAAGGAGTACCTGGAACTGCCATCGGAGCCAACGCCATGCCGGAGAAGAGCCTTCCCTGCACGGAGAGATCAGCGGCGGCAGAGTAAGGCAATCGGCCTCACAGAAGAGCCCACCGGAGAAGGTGATCGCTAGCTCCACCCACCCAGCGCATCACCGAGCTTCTTTACCCAATCGGGGCTGTCCTCTCCCTTTAAAAAGAGAGCGCCAAAGAAGCAAGCTCCTCTTTCCCTCTGCTCTTCGCAAGGAGTACCTGGAACTGCCATCGGAGCCAACGCCACGCCGGAGAAGAGCCTTCCCTGCACGGAGAGATCAGCGGCGGCAGAGTAAGGCAATCGGCCTCACAGAAGAGCCCACCGGAGAAGGTGATCGCTAGCTCCACCCACCCAGCGCATCACCGAGCTTCTTTACCCAATCGGGGCTGTCCTCTCCCTTTAAAAAGAGAGCGCCAAAGGCGCACCCGCGCCTTGCGGGCCCGCGCCTGAGGGCCGCGCAAGAGGGCCCTTTGGCACGGCCCTTAGGCTAAGGCGCTTAAGGAACTCTCCAAATTGGTATCGGTAACACGAAAACATCAAATTCGAAAACCCAACTACATCTCTCACCTTCCGGTACCGCTGGAGCTCCCCTACGGTCGAGCTCGCGTACCTTCAACTGATCCACCAGCGCCTCGATCACAGCAAGTATTTCCTACCTGACTTTTACTGTTGACTATTGCCTGTTTTACTGTCGCCAGTAATCTCAACCATTATAACTATTGCCTGTTTTACTGTAGCCAGTAACCTCAACCATTATAACTATTGCCTGTTTTACTGTAGCCAGTAATCTCAACCATTATAGCTATTGCCTGTTTTACTGTAGCCAGTAATCTCAACCATTATAGCTATTGCCTGTTTTACTGTAGCCAGTAATCTCAACCATTATAACTATTGCCTGTTTTACTGTAGCCAGTAATCTCAACCATTATAGCTATTGCCTGTTTTACTGTAGCCAGTAATCTCAACCATTATAGCTATTGCCTGTTTTACTGTTGCCAGTAATCTCATTTATGTGTAACTATATTGTCTGATTCATTTACTACTGTCTGACTTTTACTGTTTCCATTACCTCCTGCATAATCTTTATTGCTTGTAATTACAGAAAACTACTGCCTGATCTATTCCTCCATAATCTCCCTGACCAAATAATCACCATCACCGGTAATAGAATCGGACATTATTACATTGAACTACGAAACACACTCTATTACATAAAACTCACCAAGCAGTACCTTGACACTGAACATGACACTCACAAAAACTATGATTCTAAAAATAACCTACAACTTTATATTATTGACAATCCTAATCGATCTAACACTTACCTTATCTACTAAAAACCATATGGCAATCCCCATAATACGAACAACACCCAGAAATAACTACCATATTGCCCACACAAACCCATACCACCAGGCAAAAATAAACTACCACCGACTTATACAAATAAAACAAACTGATTTACAACAAATAAAAGAAAACAACATCAAAAACACCAATTCACTGTCATGTATCCTTATCAATGCACGCTCAATGAAAAATAAACTTCCCATATTTAGCGATTTAATAACAGACCTAAAACCTGACATTTTATGTGTAACTGAGACGTGGCTATCTGAAACGGATACAGTCTACTTAAACCAGCTTAACACTGATGACTACGATATAAACTTTACCCACAGACCCAACAAAAAAGGAGGAGGTGTACTTATCATGACGAGAAAGATATTAAATGCCAAATCAATAAGACATAATATAACCAATAACATTGATACCCTCATCATAAAGATTAACAATCTTAGAATCTGCCTAATATACAGACCCCCTGACCAAAAAGCAGATAGCCTAGATCCACTTATTGAATTTCTGGGCTCATCTACCGATCAAGATCCAATAATCATGCTAGGTGATTTTAACCTCCCCTCACTTCCAGTATCGGAAGCCAACCTTTTCCTAGAAACCATAGCTGACATGGATTTTCACCAGATAATCACCAATACAACACACATAAAAGGAGGCACACTAGACCTTATACTCCTCCCAAACACAATCTTCCAACTATTCAACCCAGATACTATAGAATGCACACAAATTCCTTGGTCTGATCATTACATCATTAAAACAAAACTCACATTCCATACCAATAGCACCAAAAACTACTCAAGAAGTGATTCCACCACAAAATTCAAAAGATTTAACGAAACTGAATTCCTAGATACAATAATACCCCACCTTGTGTCTCCCCCAATGGATTTAGATGAAGCTATCAAAAATTGGCATGACACAATAACCGATGCAGCTAAATCTGACCGAAGTAACAAAAAACCCACTAACTCAAAAAAAGCTCCATGGTTCGACAACACGCTAAAACAAATGAAGAGACAACTAAGAAAATCAGAACTTAAATGGCGCAAAACCAAACTAACTATACATAAGGAAATATATAATACCATTCTTACAAAATACAAGGACACTATAGATAGCACAAAAAAGACTTACTATGCAGCAATCTTATCAAAATCCTATAACAGACCACGAGAGCTATTCTCCATTGTTAGAAATCTCACTAATAACCCTCAAACACATAACAATGAAATTACTGACATATCAGTACAAACTTTAGCTGACTACTATCAAAATAAATCCACACAACCTATAATGTCCATAGACAAAAATAACGTAGCCTTAAATTGCGCAAATGAATGGTCAGATTTTCACCCCACATCTAAAGAATCACTAAAGAATATTATTTCCAACCTCAACACTACCACCTCCTTCCTTGATCCATGCCCTGTAACATGGATAAAAAGCACACTTCCAATACTAATCTCTTTCATCCTCCCTATAGTCAACCTCTCATTACTCCAAGGTTACCTCCCTCCTAAACTCAAACATGCACAAATCCGCCCAATTCTCAAGAATGGTATTATGGACAAAACATCCCCAAAATCGTATCGACCTATTTCAAGTATCCCTTTTTTAGCTAAAATAATAGAAAAAGTGGTACAGATCCAGACACAGGAATACCTAGACTCTTACTACCCACTTGATGAACACCAATATGGTTTTAGACCTCAGCATGGAGTAGAATCACTTAACAGTCTTAATTGATACACTCCTTAAAGGGATTGATAATCACAAAAAAGCATTCATACTCCTATTTATTGACATATCAGCTGCATTCGATAGTGTACATCACACTATAATGCTTAATAACCTAAAACAAATAGGTATAAATGCCACGGTACACAAATGGTTCACCTCATATTTACATAATAGAACGCAAAATGTAAAAATAGCTAATCAGACATCCACCACATATAAACAAGAAATTGGTCTCCCACAAGGCTCGGCTCTATCAGCCCTCCTATTTAACATATATATAAAACCAGTTTGTGACATTTTCAAAAAATTCGGTGTACTCTATCATCTATACGCAGATGATATTATGTTATACATTCCATTCACCATCCCTGATGTACCGATAAAACTCTTAACAGATTGTCTTAACGAAATCACAACCTGGCTAAAAGCGAAAAACCTCCACATAAACCATTCAAAAACAGAGGTATTAATTGTAACAAAAAAACATTCATACGTCCCTCCAACCCACATAACAATACAAAACCATGACATCACAATAAAAAATGAAATAAGATACCTAGGAGTCATTTTAGATACACACCTTACGATGAACACCCACATTAGAAACACTATAAAGAAAATCTACTTCAAACTCAAAATACTCAAGCAACTACGCCCCTTAGTTCACTTACAAGATTTCATTAACATAATACAGGCAACCATAACCCCACACTTTGATTTTTCCAACCTAATTCTCTTAGGTATAACGAAACAAAACATTAAAAGAATACAACTAGCACAGAACGCAGCAGCTAGAATTGTAATGAAAGCACACTCATTCCAGCATATTACTCCAATATTAGCAACCCTGCATTGGCTCCCAATACAAAGCAGGATAATATATAAGACCACAATAACCACATTTAAAGCTCTCAATGGCATGGCTCCAATCCCATTAAGCAATCTTATAAGCAAGGAATCTCAAAAAGTCACTCACAGAAAAGGACACTCAAATAAATTAAGGACTCCAAATAATTTTATAAAAGCAAACAAACTAACTAATAACAGAGCCTTCTCACATGCGGCCCCCCTCATTTGGAACTCCATCCCGGAGGACCTAAGATCTACAACAGAAATTATAGAATTCCGCAAAAAAACTGAAAACCTACCTCTTTGCCATGCACTACAACAACATAGATAATCCATTGATCATCCCAGAAAAAGGCTAAATTACACCCAACTGAGTAAAGCTAAACCTCATAACTTAACAGATTTACACCCACTTGTAAATAACCATGATTTAAATCTAAGGAACCTACAAACCTGTATCTGTACATAGTTCTTAAATTGTTCTTGTTCTGTTATGTATTTAACCATTACATTGTTCTGTTATGCATTTAACCATTACACTGTTCTGTTACGTATTTAACTATTACATTGTTTACTGTCAAAAATTGTTCCATGTAAAACAAGCCCTTGCTTTGTTGACTGTTGTTCAATTGTAAACCGCATCTGAACTCTGGAAGATGCGGGATATAAATGATTGTTAAATAAATAAAATAAATAAAAAACTGGTCTGTAATTTCCCGGATCACCCCTGGAACCCTTTTCAAAAATTGGCGTTACATTGGCGATCCTCCAATCTTCAGGTATTACAGATGATTTTAATGAAAGTTCACAGATTACTAATAGCAGGTCTGAAATCTCATATTTCAGTTCTTTCAACACCCTTGGATGTTTACCATCCGGTCCAGGTGATTTGCTACTATTCAGTATATCAAATAGTTGTAATACATCTTCCAGGTGTAGAGATATTTCTCTCAATTCCTCTGCAGTATCACCTTTAAATACCACTTCAGTCTTGGGTAACATCCCTACATCTTCCTCAGTAAAGACCAAAGCAAAGAATTCATTCAGTCTCTCCGCTATAGCCTTGTCTCCTCTTACTGCCCTTTTTACCCCTATATCATCTAATGGTCCGACTCTCTCACAGGCCTTTTGCTACGAATGTACTTGAAAAAGTCTTTATTTCATGTTTTTGCTTCCGTAGCAAAATCCTTCTCAAATTCTCGCTTTGCCTGCCTCATCAATGCTTTGCATTTAACTTGCCAGTGCTTGTGCTGTTTCCAGTTTTCGTCGTTTGGCTCTTTTTTCCATTTCCTGAAAGATGCTTTTTTGGGAGCAACAGCCTTTCTGACTTCACCTTTAAACCATGCTGGCAGTTTTTTGGACTTTCTTCCACTTTTCTTAATGCGTGGAATACAGCTGGCCTGGGCTTTCAGTATAGTATTTTTAAACAACACCCAAGCTTCATGTAAGTCTTCAACCTTTGCAACCGCTCCTTTTAGTTTTTTCTTAACTATTTTCCTCATTTTATCATAGTCTCCCTTTCAAAAGTTAAAAGGTAGTACTGTGTTTCTTTTACTATCCCTCCTCGACTAATTAAATCAAACACGATCATGCTATGATCACTATTGCCAAGTGGTCCCAACACCCTTATTTCTTGCACCAGATCTGGTGTTCCACTAAGGACTAGGTCCAGTATGGCTTCCCCTCTGGTCGGTTCATAAACCAGCTGCTCCAAGAAGCAGTCATTTATTTCATCTAGAAACTTTATCTCCCTAGCATGTCCTGCCGTGACACTGACCCAGTCGATACCGGGGTAATTGAAATCACCCATTATTACTATTGTGCTGTGACTTTTCTTAGCTTCCGTGATTTCTTTGAGCATTTCATCATCCAATTATTCATTCTGGCCAGGCGGTCGATAGTACACCCCCACTGCCATCACCTTCCCCTTCATACATGGAATTTCAATCCATAGAGATTCTACAGCAAATTTTGTTTCCTGCAAAACATTAATCTTTCTTACTCAATGCCCTCTCTAACATAGAGCGCAACCCCTCCACCAATTTGATCAGTTCTATCATTATGATATAGTTTGTATCCAGGTATCACAGTGTCCCACTGGTTATACTCCTTCCACCATGTCTCTGAAATTGCAATCATATCTAACCTCTCATTTAGTGCTACATATTCTAACTCTCCCATCTTATTGTTTAGACTTCTAGCATTTGCATACAAGCATTTTAGAGACTGCCTTTTATTAATATTAATCTGGCTATTGGTAGGCATGGGTAATTTGGAATCTTTACGCTCTGTCTGCACCATACTTAAGGGCATTTGGGCTACTTTACTGTTTTTTGGAACCTCACTGCTTTTGGTAGTATCCTTCAAGGATACCTTCTTCCGAACCATGCGCTCTTGGGCGACTGTCGGCTTTCCCCTATTTTCTAGTTTAAAAGATTCTCTGTCTCCTTTTTAAAGGTTAATGCCAGCAGTCTGGTTCCATCCTGGTTAAGGTGAAGCCCATCCCTTCGGAAGAGCCCCTCCTTTCCCCAGAATGTTCCCCAGTTCCTAACAAATCCAAAACCCTCATCCTTGCACCATCGTCTCATCCACGCATTGAGACTCCGGAGCTCTGCCTGCCTTTTGGGTCCTGCACGTGGAACGGGAAGCATTTCAGAGAACGCTACCCTGGAAGTTCTGGATTTCAACTTCCTACCTAAAAGCTTAAATTTAGCCTCTAGAACTTCCCTACCACATTTTCCTATGTCATTGGTACTGACATGTACCAAGAAAGCAGACTCCTCCTCAGCACTATCTAAGATCCTATCTAGGCGATGCGTGAGGTCCGCTACCTTCGCACCAGGCAGGCATGTTACCAGGCGATCCTCACGTCCACCAGCCACCCAGCTATCTACATGCCTAATGATTGAATCACCAACTGTAACAGCTGTCCTAACCCTCCCCTCATGGGCACATGGCCCTGGAGAAACGTCCTCAGTGCGAGAGGGTTTTACATCACCTGGAGGACAGGTCCTAGTTACAGGATCACATCCTGCCACACCAAGGTGATGCTCTCCTGTCACGTGACCTCTCTCCTCCATGGCAACAGGGATGCTGCCAGACTGGAGGTGGGACTTCAGGACTATATCCCTGTAGGTCTCGTCCATGTACTTCTCTGTCTTTCTTATGTCTTCCAGGTCTGCTACTCTAGCCACTAGAGAACGGACTTGTTCCCTGAGAGCAAAGAGCTCCTTGCACTTAGTGCATACGTAAGACCTCTCACCAACTGGGAGAAAATCATACATGTGACACTCAATGCAAAAGACTGGAAAGCCACCATCCCGCTGGACTGTTGTCTGCATATTAGTTTAAAGCTTGTGTTTAGGTCTTTAAATTCTGTACTTACTAAGTGTTGGTGTAGATGCTTATAGTAATAAAAGTGTATCTAATACCTCTAATATACCTTGTTCACCTGAAGCTTAATTAATCTCAGATCCTCAATGTATGACTGATTTGGATAAAGAGCTGCACCTGAGAGCAGAACCTTTCCTCTAAGACGTGTAAGTACCTATAAAGCTACAATTACCCCAGAAGCAGGTGGGTGTTGGGAAGGGAAGGAGGGAGGGAAATAAGACCTATTAAAAAAGAGGGCTGTTACAAGGTACCCTGTCCTGTACCCTCAACAGGGGGAGAGGGGGTTAGTCCCTGAGGTAGGCTAGAGCAGTCCCTCAGGTAGGCTAGAGCAAGAAAAAAAGTTTAAAACGCAGCAGGTTCTGGGGACAGAGCAGGGAGAGATATTTAATTTAAAGTAACAGTTAACTTGGCTACCACACAAAGGCCAGTTAGTTGAGAGAGGCAAGGAAAGTTATACAGCTGAGAAAGCTGAAGTGCAAAACTAAAGGGAGCAGGGATGTGAAGTAGCACACCAATAAAGACAACAATATATAATTAAATAGACAGCTAGAACTCACAGCAAAGTTGTCACAGGAGTTAAATATCCACCTCTCTAGGAAAGCACTGTGAGGGCACTGCTCTTCCCAGAGCATTGAGAGGCAAACAGAACAAACTATGCACACGTGGGAGGAGGAGACAGGAAGAAGGGTTACACAATACCTCAGCAGGGGGGAGGGGGTTAGTCTCTCAGGTAGGCTAGAGCAGGAAAAAAAGTTTAAAACGCAGTAGGTTCTGGGGACAGAGCAGGAAGAGATATTTAATTTAAAGGAACAGTTAACCTGGCTACCACACAAAGGCCAGTTAGTTGAGAGAGGCAAGGTAAGTTATACAGCTGAGAAAGCTGAAGTGCAAAACTAAAGGGAGCAGGGAGGTGAAGTAGCACACCAATAAAGACAACAATAAATAATTAAATAGACAGCTAGAACTCACAGCAAAGTTGTCACAGGAGTTAAATATCCACCTCTCTAGCAGAGCACTGTGAGGGCACTGCTCTTCGCAGAGCAGAGAGAGGCAAACAGAACAGACTATGCACACGTGGGAGGAGGAGACAGGAAAGCATAGTTACTCACCTGTAACAGGTGATCTCCGGGAAAAGCAGGAATTTAGTCTTCACAAATGGGTATCGTCGGTACCGACGGAGCCCACACGGGAATGCTCCCCAGCATCCAATTAGAAAGCTTTTGGGAGCATCTCACAGCGCCTGCGTGCTGCCTTCCCACCTTTCCCAACTGCCTCTCTCCAGTTGAGTTATAAAGCTGAGACAAAGAGAGAGAGAGGGAAAGAAAACAAAAGAGAGATACAACTCCTAGGGGAGGTGGGTGGGTTGTGAAGATTAAATTCCGGCTGTTTCCAGAGATCACCAGTTGCCATTCGTGAGGCTGTAGAACCCTGCTCATCTGTCTGCCAGGAAATTCTCGTGGTCAGGAAGATAGACTGCCCTGAGCAACATATAGAGTAGTTACTCACCTGTAACAGGTGTTCTCCAGGAGCAGCAGGAATCAGTCCTCACATATGGGTGACAATGACGTCGATGGAGCCCTTGCGGAGCATTTCCCCAGCTTTCTATGAAAGCCTTTGGGAATACTGCACGCATGCACGGTCCCCTTCCCGCCTAAAGGTGCCATCTTGCTCAGTCTGATGACATAGCTAAAAGACAGCACAAAAAAATGCAAAAATGAATTATGTACAACTGCAACTCCCAGGGGAGGAGGGAGGGTCGTGAGGACTGATTCCTGCTGCTCCTGGAGAACACCTGTTACAGGTGAGTAACTACTCTTTCTCCAGGACCAAGCAGGAAGTCAGTCCTCACATATGGGTGACTCCCTAGCTCTGGGCTACCAGGAACCCATGCTGAACAAGAGAACTCCCTCTAGTCCCAGCATCAGAGAAAGGCTTTCACTGAAAGAGAACCCCCACCGGTAGCCCAATGGAGGGCTGGAGGGCAGGAGTTGCCTAAACCTCAAAGAGATTCTGGAGTACTGCCTGGCCAAAAGCACTGTCCCTATGGGACTCCCTCTCCAGGCAGTAATGAACTGCAAACGTCTGGCTTGAGGACCAAGTTGCACCCCTGCAGATGTCTGCCAATGGTACAGAGCAGAGATGAGCTACTGAGGCAGCCATAGCCCTGACACGGTGGGCCGTGACCCGACCCTGCAAGGGAAGGTCAGCTGCCCTGTAAGCCCAGGTGATACAGTCAGCCACCCAGATGGACAGGGTACGCTTGGACACAGAGAACCCCAAATTATTAGGGTCAAAAGATATGAAGAGCTGAGTAGCCCTTCTATGCCCCTGCGTATGGTCAAGGTAGAAGGATAAGGCCCTTCTACAGTCCAGGGTATGCAGGACTGCCTCAGCCTGGCTTGCATGAGGCCTAGGGAAAAATGTCGGAAGAACCACCTCTTGGTTGAGGTGGAAAGAGGAGACAACTTTTGGGAGGAACTTAGGATGAGTCCTAAGGACTACCCTGTTCCTATAGAAGCGAGTGTAAGGCCTGTCACAGACCAGGGCCAGAAGCTCACTCACTCGTCTGGCCGAGGGTAGGGCTACCAGGAAGAGCGTCTTCCAGGAAAGGAAGCGGAGAGGACAAGTAGCCATCGGCTCAAAGGGTGGGCGAGTCAGTTGTTGCAAGACCACATTCCACTCAGGGGCTGGGGGACAGATAGGAGGCTTCAGCAAGAGCAAACCTCTGAGGAACCGGGACACCAAGGGGTGAACTGACAAAGAGTGTCCTTCCACTAGTGAGTGGTGAGCTGCTAGAGCTGAGAGGTGGACCCGAACAGAGTTGGACTTGAGGCCCTGATTGGATAAGTGCAGCAGGTACTGAAGCACCACTGGCACAGAACAGGAGAAAGGATCTTCTGTGCGTAGCTGACACCACAAAGAGAACCTTCTCCATTTCAGGGCATAGGTTTTTCTGGTGGACTGCTTCCTAGAGGCCAAGACCACCTCTTCAACTTCCTGAGGCAGGCCCCAGGGAGCCAACACTACCCTTGCAGCCTCCAGGCCATCAAATTGAGAGATTTGAGGTTGGGGTGCAGAAGAGAACCCTGATCCTGAGAGAGAAGGTCGGGCTGCAACCCCAGAAGTAGTGGGGTGTCCACTGCCAGTTGAAGCAGAAGTGGAAACCAAGGCTGCCTCGGCCACCTGGGGGCTACCAGAAGTACCAAGGCCTTGTCCTTCAGAATCTTGAACAAGGTTTGGGCCACCAGAGGCGTGGGAGGAAACGCATACAGGAGGCCCTGGGACCAGGAAATCAGGAAGGCATCCGCTGCCTACCTCATGGGATGCGGTTGCCTGGAGCAGAACCTGGGCAGCTGCCGGTTCAGGGGACTGGCAAAGAGATCTATGGATGGAAGTCCCCATTTCAGGAAAAGTTTCTGCACCACTAATGGGTGCAGTTGCCACCGGAGGTGTAACAGATGAAAGTACCTTCAAAGGAGTAGACGAAGATGCAGGCAGAGGGAAAGGAGGTGGTGTCCGGATATCAGGGCTCAAAGACGCCCCGTCCAGAGACTGGCTAGCAAGCAGAAGAGCAGTTACATGCCTGTCCATGGGGCCAGACACCTTACCTCCATCTCCTGGCGATGTCTTGGTTGATGCTTTAGCCTTCCGTTTCCCCATAGGCAAGCCAAACTGCGGGTGCTTCTAACCCTCAAGAAGCACCCAAGGAGCACATAAGGAGCAGGAGATACCTCTTGTAACACACCCCTAGAACGCGACCCCGCAGGCCGCGTACATGCGGCCGCGTATAGATCAGCTGGGCTTTGTAGGGCTCGTAGGGGGTCCTCCACTCCCGAGGGCGGCCACACTCTGCCTGCGGTGGATTCAGCAGGCACCGGGCTCCAACCAGCCACTTGCTCCGGTGTTAATCCCAGTTAGCCCTGCTGCATCTACTATTGAGTCTTTACCAACTAAGAGTGAGGTGACATTTTCTGATATTTGGTCAATGCTTTTGAATATTGAAACACGTCTTTCCTCTACTGTTACTTCTTTATGTAACTTCACACATGATGTTGTTAAAAAGGTTGATGTGATTGATGATCAAATGACCAATTTTGCAGGTTCCTTAGCTCTGGTTGACTCCCAACTCCAATCGTATAAGGATTGCCATTTAGTCTATTTGAGAGATATTTCTTCACTGTCCTATCGATTGGAATTGATGGAAAATCACCAGCGTGCTAGGAACCTTTGTTTCTTAAATTTTCCATCCACCCACTTGCTTTCTCCTGAGATTCTACTAAAGAAGTATTTGTCTGAAATTTTGCACTTAGATGACTCTGTAGATATTGTGCAAATGTATTCTTTTTTTCCTAAGGCGGGGGCCTCAGATCATCCCAAAGATGTTTCTCCTTTGGTTGATTCGGTAGGCCCCAACCTTACAGAGTTTTTGCAGGATTCACTTGACATCATCCCAAAGAGGTGTACTTTGGTGGTGACTTTCGGGTCAGAATCACTTAAATTGAGAATTATTCGTGCTTATTTCAAGAGCAAAGATGTGTTGTTTTGTGGATATAAACTTCAGGTTTTTCCTGATGTTGGCAAGGCTACTCAGGCTCGCCGGAAGCAGTTTCTTGAGCTTAGAGCTCGAGTAATCGCCTTGGGGGCTTCCTTTTTTTTGAAGTTCCCTTGTCGCTGCCTGGTAACTTATGAAGGTCATGATTATGTTTATACTGATGTGGCTTCTCTTAGCCAGTTTCTTGTTGATAGGGAGGGCGTTGATAGACAGGAGGGTTTTTAGGTGGGATGGCTTGTATTTTTTTGCTCCCTGATTTGGAGTTCAATTAACTCTTTTCTTCTATTATATTTTTGTCCCCTGGTGGGGGTAAATGCAGTTTTCTCTCCTTGATGTGATTGTACTAGGATATGGTATTTATTCTTGAATGTATTATTTTATTGAGTGGAATGTGTTCTTTGTATATTTTCTTGCATTTGAGAAAATTTAAATAAACAATTAAAAAAAAAAAATGGGTGCAGTTGCCATTCGTGGGGCTGCAGAACTCTGCTCAACCTGTCTGCCAGGAAGTTCTCCTGGCCAGGGAGATAAACAGCCTTGAAAAACATGTTGTGCCTGAGCGCAAACAAGCAAAGGTCCTGTGCCTCCTGACAAAGGAGCCTGGACCCAGTGCCGCCCTGCTTGTTTACATAGAACATGGCTACTTGGTTGTCTGTCTGTACTAAGACAGACTGGCGAGCCAGGGTTTGAGAGAAAGTTTTGAGGGCTAAGCGAATAGCCCGTAGTTCCAGTAGGTTGATCTGTTGCTTGGTCTCCCAGGGAGACCACAGGTCATGGGTGCACTTGTCCAGACAATGTGCCCCCCAGCCTTGCAAGGAGGCATCGGTGGTTAACACTACTGTGAACACAGGTATCTGAAAAGGCACCCCTTGTAGCAAGTTGGGGGAGTGCAGCCACCAGCGTAGGGAGTTCAGGAATGGTTTGGACACCCATACTCTGTCTCTGAGGCTTCCTGTGGCCTGTGTCCACTGAGTTCTGAGGCACCACGGGCAGGCCTCATGTGGAGCCGGGCATTTGGAGTCACATGCACTGTCGATGCCATGTGGCCCAGGAGCCTCAGACAGAGTCTGGCGGAAACCAGTGGTACGCTGAGAAACTGGCCTGTCAAGTCCATCAGTTTTTGGGCTCTGTCTTCTGGCAAATAAGCCTTTGCTTGCAGAGAGTCTAGCCTTGCCCCTATGAACTCCAGGTTCTGGGAGGGGAGCAAAGTGGACTTTTCGAAGTTTATGACAAAACCCAGGTGTTGAAGGAGAGAGATAGTTCGGAAGGTGACTTGCCTGGCCTCCAGGCACATCTGACCCCTGATGAGACAGTCGTCCAGGTAGGGGAAGACAAAGATACCCTGATTCCTCAAGTAGGCCACCACCACTGCCAGGCACTTTGTAAAGACTCTGGGGGCGGAGGTGAGGCCGAAAGGCAGTACTCTGTACTGATAATGGTGTCCTCCCACAATGAACCTGAGGTACTTTCTGTGGTCTGGATGAATGAGGATGTGAGTGTACGCATCCTTTAGATCTAAGGAGCATAGCCAATCTCCCTGCTGGAGGTAGGGCAGTAAGGTTCCAAGAGTAAGCATCTTGAACTTTTCTTTCTCCAAGAACTTGTTGAGATTTCTGAGGTCGAGAATAGGCCTGAGGCCTCCGGTTCTCTTTGGTACTAGGAAGTACCTGGAGCAGAAACCGTGACCTTGTAGTTGGGGAGGCACAGGCTCCACCGCCTTGTCTCGCAGCAGAACCTGAAGCTCTCGAAGGAGGAGGTCTGCGTGCAGAGGAGGCCTTGGAGGCTCTCCTGAGAAGTAAGGAGGAGGCAACTGTTGGAAATGGAGCATATAGCCCTTGTGGACTATGCTTAAGACCCAATTGTCTCCTGTAATGGGTGGCCACCTGTGGGCAAACAAGGCTAGTCGACCTCCTGTGCAGGGATGGGACAGCAGAGACGGAGAGGCTATGCTTTGGGAGTCAAAAACCCCCACCCTGCTGAGTGGGAGCAGGAGCCGGAGGCTTGGGGGTCTTCTGCCTACGGGGTCCATGTCCCTGCTCCTTGGCTTGCTGACCCTGCTGGGGAGCTGGGGAGGCCTGGTAATGTGGGAACTGTTTGTAGGCAGTCGCCTTCCTTGGGTAAAAGGACTTCTTACCTGAGCCCTTCTTCTTCTGGGAAGGGGCAGAGGTTTTTCTGGACAGCCTTGTCCTAGTGAGGTGCTCGGTTTCGAGCTCAGCAACCTTCTCAGCCATGGGCTTGCCAAAAAGGTTTTCACCTCGGCAAGGGACATCGACCAACCTGTCCTGTACCCATGGCTCGAGGTCCGATGACTGCAGCCATGCCTGGCGTCGAGCCGCGATGCCAGCTGCCGCAACACGGGCCGAAGCCTCGAAGCCATCGTAGGCTGCTCGGGACATGAACTTAGAGCACTCCCGCACTCCCAAGGACAAGGACTTGAACCTGTGCAAAGGTTCCCCAGAGAGACTAGCAGAGAACCTGGCAAGCTCCTTTGCCAGGTCCCGCAAGTACATGCCCATGTACAGCTGGTAGGACTGGACACGGCAAGCAAGCATCGAGCCTTGGAAGCACTTTCTACCAAACGCATCCAGGTTCCGGGCCTCCCTGCCGGGGGGGCACCGCGGAGTGCATCTCCTGGCTTTACAGATGATGCATGGGCGATTCCACCACCATGGAATGGTGTGGTAGCTGCACCTTTTGAAAGCCAGGGCTCTTATGGAGTTCATAAATGGAATCGACCCACTTGCTCAGAACCGGCGCCAAGGCCGGTACCTCCCACATCCGGAAGAGGAGCCGTTACAGCATCAGAGGAACTGGGACAGTAAAGGCCTCCTTCGGAGGAGAGTCTCATACTGGAGGGCCTCGAGCTCTTCGGCTCGAGGCTCCTCCTCGGGGTCCGCGGGAATCGCCAAAGCTGTGGCCATGTCCCTAACGAACTCCGAGAACCGAGTATCCTCTGGGGGGGATCTACTACGGGGTTCGGACTGCGGTGTGTCCGAAGGGACGCACCGAGTCCGAAAGGTATCGGGAGACTCCTCGTCCTCCGTCTCCCATGCGGACTCGTCCAAAGAGGAGTCGGGGGGCTCCGACCGCGTGGGTCCCGGCAGCACCCGCCCCGCCGCCGAAGGCACCGGCGTCGACGCCCTCGGTCCCGAGCAGGAGGTCGAGGGTGACCGCGACCGAGGACGACCTCGAGCCTTCATGGTCTTGAGTATCGGCTCAGTCTCCGGGGTCGACTTCGATGTCGATGTCCCGGTGGTCGGAGCAGATGCACCAGCAAGGCTGGCCATCAGCACCTGCTGCTGATCCATGAAGGCAGACAATCTGCACTCCAAGGCTGTCAGCCTGAGTCCAAGCTCAGGAGACTCAGCAGCTACCGACTCGGGCCCCAGCGGCACCGGGTCCGACGTCGGCTCCCTGGGAGGAGAGTTCTCGAGGACAACAGGACTTACGTGTCCAGCAGACTCCGGCTCCACATGAGGCATTTTGGACGGCTTCTCCTGTTCCAAGGGCCCGGGACGGCGGTCGGGGGTCCGAGACCTGGCCCTCGAGGAGCCAGGGACCTCCTCTGACGCTGCCCTCGCGAGCCGCTTCTTCCCCTTTCGTTCCTGATCGGGGGACCCCCTGTCCGAGGAACGCCGGCGATGCTCGGGGTCAGATTCCGGAGACGTCGAGGCCTCAGACGAGGTTCGGGCTCGGCCGGAGGCCGAATCAGAAAAAAGCCTTTCCTTTTGATGCTGTCAACTTCGCAGTGCCTTAGTGGACATTTTGCACACGGGCCACAGATCTTAGGATCATGATCTGGACCGAGGCACCGAAGGCAGCAGTCGTGTGTGTCGGTGAGAGACATCAGTTTCTTGCACCGATCACACTTCTTGAAACCACTGGAAGCCATCGGGGAAAAAAGGGTCCCCGCGAGGTCAAATGACCGGCCTTCCAGGGAAAAGAAAAAAAGGGCGCAAACGCCAGCCACTAAGGGCAAAAACCGAAAAAACAGTAGACGGGCTCAATACCGGTGTACCGAACCCGGCGGGAAGGGGAACCGGCGTTGAACCGGACAAGAACTGCGATAGAATCGCAAGAAAAATCTAACTTTTCTCCGGGTGACACGGACAGACGTCCATTGGGCTCCTCGGAAAAAGAAAGACTGAGCAAGATGGCACCTTTACGCGGGAAGGGGACCGCGCATGCGTGCAGTATTCCCAAAGGCTTTCATAGAAAGCTGGGGAAATGTTCCACAAGGGCTCCATCGACGTCAATGTCACCCGTGAGGACTGACTTCCTGTTTGGTCCTGGAGAATGTGTCGAAGTGCAAAAGAGCATAGGGCCTGTGCCTCCTGACACAAGAGTCGGGACCCCGTGCCCCCTTGTTTGTTCACATAGAACATCGCCACCTGGTTGTCTGTCTGCACCAAGACAGATTGGTGGGCCAGGGTGTGAGAGAAGGCTTTGAGGGCTAAGCGTATCGCCCGGAGTTCCAGCAGATTGATTTGTTGCGTGGCCTCCCATGGAGACCACAGGCCCTGTGTGCACTTGTCCAGACAATGTGCACCCCAGCCCTGCAAGGAGGCATCGGTTGTGAGTACCACAGTGGAAACAGGTACCTGAAAAGGAACTCCCTGTGGAAGGTTGGGGGGGGGGGGTGTAGCCACCACTGCAGGGAATGCAGGAAGGGTTTGGACACCCTTACTTTGTCTCTTAGGCTTCCTGTAGCCTGCCTTCACTGAGTCCTGAGACACCACTGTGCAGGCCTCATATTCAGGCGGGCATTGGGGGTCACATGCACTGTTGAAGCCATGTGGCCCAGTAGCCTTAAACAGAGTCTGGCGGAAACCAGTGGGTTGTCTAGAAACCGGCTGGCCAAGTCCATCAGCCTTTCCGCTCTGTCTTCTGGCAAGTAAGCCTTTGCGTGCAGGGAGTCTAACCGTGCTCCAATGAACTCCAGGTTCTGGGAGGGGAGCAAAGTGGACTTTGCAAAATGTATGACAAAGCCTAGTTGGTGAAGGAGAGAGACAGTACGGAGGGTGGCTTGCCTGGCCTCCTGGAGAGTCTGACCCCTGATGAGCCAGTCGTCCAGGTAGGGGAAAACAAAAATACCCTGGTTTCTCAAGTAGGCCGCAACCACTGCCAGGCACCTTGTGAAGACCCGTGGGGCGGAGGTTAGGCCAAAGGGTAGTACTCTGTACTGAAAATGGTTTCCTCCTACCACGAACCTTAGGTATTTTCTGTGGTCTGGATGAATGAGTATGTGAGTGTACGCATCCTTCAGATCTAAGGAGCATAGCCAATCTCCCTGCTGGAGGTAGGGCAGCAATGTTCCAAGAGTAAGCATCTTGAACTTTTCCTTTTCCAGGAACTTGTTGAGATTTCTCAAGTCCAGAATGGGCCGGAGACCTCCAGTCCTCTTTGGCACAAGAAAGTACCTGGAGTAGAAGCCCTGACCCAGCAGTTGGGGAGGTACAGGCTCCACCTCCCTGTCTTGTAGAAGACTTTGCAGTTCCTGGAGAAGGAGCTCCTGATGCAGAGTAGGCCTTGGAGGCTCCCTTGGAAAGTAGGAGGGGGGTACTTGATGGAAATGGAGCTGATAGCCCTTCTGGACTATGCTCAGTACCCAAGCATCTCTTGTGATGAGTGGCCACTGGTGGGCAAACAGGACCAGCCGACCTCCCGTGCTGAGATGGGCCAGCAGAGGTTGAGAGGCTATGCAGTGGGAGTCAAAACCCCCCTCCCTGCTGAGTAGGAGCAGGAGCTGGAGGCTTGGGTGCTTTATGCCTACGGGGCCCATGTCCCTGCCCCTTGGCCTGCTGACCCTGCTGGGGAGCTGGGGAGGCCTGATAGTGAGGGAAAGGTTTGTAGGCAGATGACTTCCTTGGGTAAAAGGCCTTTTTCCCCGAGCCCTTCGTCTTATGAGAAGGGGCAGAAGTTTTTCTGGACAACCTTGTCCTAGTTAGAGTCTCGGTCTTGAGCTCAGCGGCCTTTTCGGCAATGGGCTTGCCGGAGAGGTTCTCACCCCAGCATGGGACATCGACCAACTTGTCCTGTACCCATGGCTCGAGTTCCGATGACTGTAGCCATGCCTGGTGTCGAGCCGCGATGCCGTCGGCTGCTACTCGGGCCAAAGCCTCAAAGCCATCATAGGCCGCCTGGGAGATGAATTTGGAGCACTCCCGGAACCCCGAGGACAAGGTCTTGAACCTCTGCAAAGGTTCCCCGGAGAGGCCAGCCGAGAACCTAGCTATCTCCTTAGCCAGGTCCCGCAAGTACATGCCCATGTACAGCTGGTAGGACTAGACACGGCAAGCAAGCATCGAGCCCTAGAAGCACTTTCTGCCAATGGCATCCAGGTTCCGGGCCTCCCTACAGGGGGGCACCGCAGAGTGCATCTTCAGGCTCTTCAGACGATGCATGGCCGATTCCACAACCATAGAATGGTGCGGCAGCTGCGCCTTCTGGAACCCAGGGCTCTTTTGGACTCAATACATGGAATCGATCCGCTTGCTCAAAACCAGCGCCGAGGCCGGTTCCTCCCACATTCGGAAGAGGAGCCGTTCCAGCATCGGAGGAACTGGCACAGTAAAGGACTCCCGCGGGGGAGAGTCATACTGTAGGGCATCGAGCTCTTCGGCTCGAGGCTCCTCCTCGGGATCCGCAGGAACAGCCAAAGCCTTGGCCATGTCCCTTACAAACTCCGAGAACCGGGTGTCCTCCGGCAGGGACCTACTCCGGGGCTCGGACTGTGGTGAGTGCGAAGGGACACACCGAGTCCGAAAGGTATCGGGGGACTCCTCGTCTTCCGTCTCCCACGCAGACTCATCCGAAGAAGAGTCGAGGGGCTCCAACCGTGCGGGCTCCGGTAGCACCCGCCCCGACGCCGGGGGCATCGGCGTTGACGCCCTCGGTCCTGAACGGGAGGTCGAGGGAGACCGTGACCGAGTCCGGACTCAGGCCTTCATGGCTTCGAGAACCGGCTCGGTCTCCGGGGTCGACTAGGACGTCGACGTCCCGGTGGTCGGGGCAGATGCACCAGTCAAGCTGGCCATCAGCACCCGCTGATGATCCATGAAGGCAGACAGTCTGCACTCCAAGGCTGTCAGCCTGAGTCCAAGCTCAGGAGACTCAGCAGCCACTGACTTGGGCCCCAGCGGCGCTGGTCCCGACGTCGGCTCCCTGGGAGGAGAGTCTTCGAGGACAACAGGACTTACATGCTCGACGGACTCTGGCTCTATGTGAGGCACCTTAGGCGGCTTCTCCAGCTCCAAAGGCCCGGGGCGGCGATCAGGGGTCCGGGACCTGGCCCTCAAGGAACCAGGGGTATCCTCCGACGCTGCCCTCACGAGCTTCCTCTTCCTCTTATGCTCCCAACTGGGGGATCCCCTTTCAGAGGAACCCTGACAAAGCTCGGGGTCAGACTCCCGAAACGTCGAGGCCTCTGACGAGGTCCGGGCCCGACCGGAGGCAGAGTCAGAAAAAATTCTCTCCTTCTGATGCTGCCGGCTTCTGAGTGCCTTGGTGGACATCTTTCCACATGGGACACAGACCTTAGGATCATGGTCTGGCCCGAGGCAACGCAGGCAGGAGTCGTGTGTGTCGGTAAGAGACATGAGCTTCTTACAACGATCACACTTTTTAAAACCACTGGAGGCCATCGGGGAAAAAAGGGCCCCCGCGAGGTCAAAAGACCGGCCCTCCAGGGAAAAAGAAAAAGAGCGCGAACGTGTGCCACGAAGGGCAAAATACCGAAAAATAGAGATCGGGTCAATACCGGCGTACTGAACCCAGGCGGGAAGGGGAACCGGCGTTGAACCAGACAAAAGAGAGCGAAAATTGCAGAAAAAATTCAAACTTTTCCAGGTGACACGGACTCACGTCCGTTGGGCTCCACGGAGAAAGAAAGACAGCAAGATGGCATCTTTGGGCGGGAAGGGGACCGTTCATGCGTGGGTGTATTCCCAAAGGCTTTCTTAGAAAGCTGGGGAAATGCTCCGCATGGGGGCTCCATCGACGTCAATGTCACCCATATGTGAGGACTGACTTCCTGCTTGGTCCTAGAGAAAGGTCCTTCTCCAGATCGTCCTGCAGAAAAGGCCAACAAAGAAGGCACTTGGCTACCTCAGAAGCCAGCTGCTGTGAACCACACCAGCACTCAAGGCACCAGACTGCACTTATGCCAGGTTGGTAGACCTCCTCTGAGCTCTGAAAAGAGTGGAAAACCACCATCGGAGAGTAGCCCATACATGCTAATCATCTCCTTCCAGGAGCCAAGCGAGATGGGAGTCGGGTCCTCCAGTACAAGCGGCCCCGACACAATATGACTCAAGATGGAGACAAATGGAGAGGTGGTGCTTCAAGGAGCTGCATCAGATATCCAAATCATGCTCTCTTTGGTCAACCCAGCGTCATCAGAATAATCCTTCCCAGGTGGCACTCCATATGCCGAAACACATGCCCTACCAGCAGCAATGGAGGAAAACACATACAGCAGGTGTTGACTTGGTCAACGTTGAGCCAGGGCGCCAAAGCCCTCGGACCCCATCTCTCCATGGCAAATGAAGAAGCGGCACATTTTGGCATTGGAGCGGGCCACCATCAGATCCCTCTCGGGGCAACTCCAGCGGTGTATAAACAACTGAAATGCCTCCTGACTCAATTCCCACTCTCCTGTAACCAGAGAGTACAGGCTGAGAAAATCCGTTTCCACAGTATCCATCCTGGCAATGTGCAGAGCCGATAAACTAGGATGTTTTTCGCCACCCAGGCAAACAGGAGAGCCATTTCCAGGGCTACCCTGGTACTCTTCATGCCATCTTGCTTATGGACATAAGCCACTACCGTGGCATTGTTCGAGAACACTTGAACCGCCCCGCCCTCAACCAGGGGTCGGAAATGCAAAAGATCCAACCTAATGGCCTTTATCTCAATACAGCTGATGAACCACACCACCTCCCTGTGGTTCAAACGGCCCTGGGTCATTCGGCTTTGGCAATTTTTTTTTTTTTTATTTTGACAGTTTTGTATACCGCCTTATCCTTCAATCAAAGCGGTCACAACACAATTGGGGGATACATTTAACACATGGGGATATGAGACACATACACTAATACTTACAGGGAACAGGGGCAATGGAGGGTTAAGTGGCTTGCCCGAGACCACAAGGAGCATCTGTGGGACTAGAAACCCCAGTCTTTCCGGCCCAAGGTTGCTGTCCTCTAGTGGGATTTGAACCCCCAACCTTCCGGCCTGAAGTACCTTGTCCCAACCACTAGGCTACTCCTCCCTCCACTAGGCAATGGGCTCTCCAGCCTGAGAGACTGGCAATCTGTTGCCAGAAGGATCCATGAGCAATAGTCCAGCGGCTTGCCCTTCCTTATTAGACTGAACTGCTGCCACCACCACAGCCTGTCTATCACCATCACTGGGAGAGGGAGCCTGAAGTCGAACCACGGAGAACTCATGGATCACCGAGTCAGTAAAGACCATTGGGGTGGCTGCATATGAGCACGCACCCACGGCATCATCTCAATTGTCGCCGCCATCAATCCAAACAACTGAAGATCAACCCAGCCTCTGGGAGCCTGCTGCGAATAGAATAGCACTAGGCAATCCAACAGCCTTTGACTTTCTCCTCTGGCAGGAAAACTCTTCACACTTGATTATCGAAACATGCTCCTAGGAACTCCAGGGACTAGGAATGCAACAACTGGTTCTTTCCCCAGTTCATCACCCAGCCAAGGCTTACCAGAAAGAACACCACTCAGGGAGCTACCTGAGATGCCTCTGAAAAAGAATGGGCTTGACTGTACCAGTAGTTGAATGGGTACACACAAATCCCTTGGCACCACAGAACCGCAGCCACCATGACCCTGGAGACGGCCCTTGGGGCAGTAGAGAGTCCGAATGGGAGTGTGGCAAACTGAAGGTGAGAGCCAAGCATGGCAAAACACAGATACTATGCTGATCCCCTGGATTGGATACGAAAATATGCCTCAGCCAAATCCAAAGATATCAAGAACTCCCCTTGGCGCACTGCCTGAATCATGAATCGCAAAGTTTCCATCCAGAAATGCATGATGCGCAAGCACTCATTGACACACTTGAGGTCCAGAATGGGCCAGAAGGTTCATTTCATGTCGGCACTATGAAACAGATGGAATACCTGCTCTTGCCCCGAACATCTGGGGGAATGGGCACCACTGCCTTCAGGAGAGACAACTTGTCCAAGGTGATTCGTACAGTGGCCCTGATGTTCACAGACCCACAAGGGGAGAAGATAAAAGTGGCGGGGATGGATCTTTCATTCCAGGACATTGCCATACTGAATAGGGACTAGCACCCAGCAATTCTTGGTGACCCGGACCCATTCTTGAAAGAAGAGGCGAAGCCTGTCCCCAACTGGAGAAATCATGGAATGGGCCTCCAAACCTACATTGCAAGCCTGGGAAAGTCCTCCTCTGGATGGGACTGGATCCCTGGGGTCAAGCACTCCACGAAAGGACTGAGAACAATCCTGATGTCCATAAGTAGAGGGAAAGAAAGATTTTCCAAGCAGTAGTGACAGGAATCCCAAGATCCCCAGAAGTCCAACCAGTGTGCCTACGAGGAGCAGGCAGAGGCTGATGGAAAAAGGGTTCCTGGCCACCTCACAGGCCCCTTAGACCTGTCCTCTAAAAGGCAGAAAAATGTTGTCTCACCCAGGTCCTTCACCAGTTTCTCCAAATCAGATCCAATAAAAGCAGCCCTCTAAGGCCAGATGGGCAACTGGGCTTTGGAAGATGAATTCGCTGCCCTGTGCCAGAGCAAGCCAATGCCATGTCACTATCGACAGGGCACAATCCCTGACTGCTAGATGTACCAGGCCATGCATGGCATCAGAAAGGAAGGCTGTAGTTGACTCCAAAAGAGGGGTAGAATCATCTGGCAGAAGAGACTGAATCCACTGGAGCAGGACTCAAGACGTCAGGCCTGCATATGCTACCAATTGAAGAATAGCAGCCACCGCAGTGAACTGGTTCTTCAACATGAATCCACAATTTCAATTCAGAGTATCCTTAAGGCCAATCCGCCTTCCACAGGAATAGTGGTCTGTCTGGTAACACTGGACAACAAATTTGTTCAAAAGTTTTGCTTCCTAAAAACATTTTGGTGATTATGATAGACAGCTTCAAGCTAAGCTGAACACAAATATAATTTCAGATTGACTGTATCATGTAGGAATTTGGAGAAGCATGAAATTAAATTTTGACTAGCATGTTTAATCGCACAATGATGCTGACATGTTGCACTAGTTCACCTGAGCTAAAAATAGTTTGCTCCTGATTTTCATTTGTACTCAGCATCTGATGCTTCTCGTCTCAGTGTCAAACAATAGTCGCCCAGCATTAATGGGTTCCAGTTGCCCTGATACCGCTTTTCCATTATTGCAATATCCTGGTGAAACCTTTCACCATTGACTGTCCCAAGATTAGCAGGGAAGAAGTCCAAGTGTGAATGCAGAAAATGAATCTTCAGTGACATGTTCTACTTCATGGTTTTGTATGATGAAGCATTTTGTCAACCAGCTGATGTAGTTTGATGCCCTATAATTGCCAAGAAAATTCTCAACAACATCCCTGAATGCCTTCCGTATGATTTTCTCAGGCCCCATTAGCAGATCTTCGAACCGCTTGTCATTGATGATCTGTCTGACTTGTGGACCCACAAAAATGCCTTCCTTAATCTTGCTACTAACAGAAAACTCCACTTCCCCCTTACCCTAACACACTACAACTCAAAAAAGGAGGAGACAACAAGTTCACAAAGCACAAAAGAAATCGCTCAAAAATTGTGCTAAAACACCTACCTATAAGGAGACTTGGAGAAGTACTTAACCTTGACAAAAGGAAATGGGATATGGAGCCTTAGACCAGGGCTTATGGCTACGCAAACGCAACTATGAAGCCGCTTATCTCAGCTCATTAATATACCCCCTTTCGCAAATCATTCATAGGCTCTGAAAGAGTAGTTACTCACCTGTAACAGGTGTTCTCCAGGAGCAGCAAGAATCAGTCTTCACATATGGGTGACGTCGGCGCCGACGGAGCCCTCGTGCGGAGCATTTCCCCAGCTTTCAAAGAAAGCCTTTGGGAATGCAGCGCGCATGCGCGGTCCCCTTCCCGCCCAAGGGTGCCATCTTGCTCATTCTGATGACATAGCTAAAAGTCAGCAAAAAAACAAAATGAAATACATATTGTGGTGGAGAAGCAGGCTTAGAATGCAGAGAAAGAAAGAAAAAGCAGCCTTTTTTTTCTTTTCCCAAAGAAACGGCAGGTACAGGAAGGGTTAACACCCAAACTAAAGATAGAGATTCCCTGCAGAGGAGTGCAGACCTAGGGACACGCCCTGTTCCCATGGAGACAGAGGGAGGAGATGGGAGTGGTTTGGGGGCGGAGTCAAGAGCCATAGGACAGCCCCAAACATTTAGCCAGGGAAGTTGCACTCACAAACAGACACGAAGAGAGAAAGAGAAAGAGACACGGAGAGAGAAAGAGAAAGAGACACGGACACGAGAGAAACAGGAGACACAGAAGCAGCTTGCACAGAAGCAGTTTGAAAGCAGACACAGAGGCTCTGGGATAAGCAGAGTTGCTGCAGAGCCAGGGGAACGAAGAAAGCTGACCCAGGACAGGAACAGAGAGCTGAGAAGGTCAGTGGAGAGCTCAGGGGAGGATTCCTCTGAGGAGGAGATATTCTCCAGAAGTTCATGGCCTAGCCCTTCTCACTGCAAGGAGCCTACAGGAAGGAAAAGCACTACTAGTAAGGTGAGCCCTTTACAAGCTTTAAAAGAGCTGCTTAACAGGGAAACCTTTTCCTGCCCTTCCCCCACAAGCTCACGTTCTGCAAAGCGTGGCTGGGAGCAAGTCTTCAAGGTTTTACAACCTACAAAAGCTTCTCAGGCGGATACTCAGGAAAGCAGATATCTGAAGGAGCCTAGCGAGGAAGAGATGGACCTGGGGGACAGTTTTGATGCAAGCAGTGTTTCAGATATGGAGATAGACTGTGCTGTCTGTGCCAAGGAAGAGTAAAAGAACTGAATAGGGGCTTTTAATGAGCTGGAGGAAAACCCAGGAGTTCTTGATTACTGAATGTGTTATCTGTGCTAAAGGAATAAGAACTGAATGGGGTTTTGTTTAGCTGGAGAAAACCCAGAAGTTCTTCAAGGATATTTTAGGGAAAGCCCATAACTTTTAGCTAGGCTTTTAATGGTAGCTTGGCTGATAAAAGCTGCATGGATAAAAGCCAGGAAGAAGCTAAAAGTTCATATTGTGACTGGAAGAAATACTACTGCATTTGAAAAGTCTCTTGGTGGACCAGGGAATATTGCTATACCTTGCTGTGAAAGTAACAGTGGAGATTTATAGTGCCTCCTGGGGACCAGAAAACAGACTGCTGTTGTAAAAAGAGTTTTTACATGGGGAACAAAGGTTTAAACTAAACCAAGTCAAGGACTGTTCAATAGGCTTGTGTTTATATGGAGAAGTATCCTGAACTTTATGTTTGTAAGCTTCAAACTATTCTTGCCAAAGAATTTAATTTGGTTAGGAAATCCTTATTTCTCAAATAAAGAAATATTCCTGCGACCTTTGCACTTGGCTCTAATCCTTTAAAGGACACAACTACATGCTATTTGGGCTGAATTTATACAAAGGACAATCGGAACCCTCTCGTATCACTAGGCAACCGCCTGGCCACACGGGGGAGCTCCGACAATATATGACTGCAACTCCAAGGGGAGGAGGGAGGGTCGTGAGGACTGATTCTTGCTGCTCCTGGAGAACACCTGTTACAGGTGAGTATCTACTCTTTCTCCAGGACCAAGCAGGAAGTCAGTCCTCACATATGGGACTCCCCAGCTCTAGGCTACCGAGAACCCAAAGCTGAAAAATAAGCTCCCTCTAGAGCCTCAGCATGCGAGATAAGAATCTTTTCTGAGAACGCCCCCGAACGGTAGCCCAACACAAGGGCCGGAGGGTAGGAGTTGCCTAAGCCTCAAAGAGATTACGGAGTACCGCCTGTCCGAAAGCACTGTCCCTACGGGACTCCCTCTCGAGGCAGTAATGGACCGCAAAAGTCTGGCTTGAAGACCAAGTAGCGGCCCGGCAGATGTCTGCCAACAGAACAGA
Source organism: Ichthyophis bannanicus (assembly GCA_033557465.1). Classification (NCBI taxonomy): domain Eukaryota; kingdom Metazoa; phylum Chordata; class Amphibia; order Gymnophiona; family Ichthyophiidae; genus Ichthyophis; species Ichthyophis bannanicus. The sequence goes on from CM066039.1 coordinate 100,748,887, forward strand.
GCGGAGATGAGCTACTGACGCAGCCTTCGCCCTGATACGGTGGGCCGTGACTCAACCCTGCAAAGAGAGGCCGGCTGCCCTGTACGCCCAGGCGATACAGTCTTCTACCCAAATGGACAGGGTACGCTTCGAGACAGGTAACCCCAGCTTATTAGGGTCAAAAGATACGAAGAGCTGAACAGCCCTTCGATGCCCCTGCATACGGTCAATGTAGAAAGACAACGCCCTCCTACAGTCTAGGGCAGTGATGGCTAACCTTTTTGAGCCCGAGTGCCCAAACTGCCGCACAAAACCAAAGAATTTCCTCAAAGTGCCAGCACGTCATTTGCATAAGTGGTCTTATTTGCATAAATATTTGCATAATGTTACCATACACTAACTTTTAGTAAACATGTCTCTTAATGAGTGTATGGATAAAGAAAGACTAAAAGATTTCTACATTACTATAATCCAGTGCCAACCGCCAGGCACATTAGGAACTACTACAAAAGCTGCCCATTTAGAACCCATAGCAAACCCGCCGTATCCTGACAGCATTAGCAGGACTCACAAAGCACCATACCCTACCTATCAAAAGGCAACACTGCAAATATTAAACCAATACATTTCAGAGAATACTGGGGAAAGAGAACAAGTGGCAACGTCAAATAGGAATTTCCTCTTGTACCAAACAAAGCGCAGATGTTAATGATGCACATTTCCCAGAGCTGACATATTCCAGTTAATAAATTCAAAATAAAGAAACATCTTTCTACCTTTTGTGCATTTGTTTTTCAGTTGCAATTGGTCCAGTCACTTTCTTCTGGTTTCTTCATGTTTTCTGCTAACTCTCCATCGTCTGCTGTCCATTTGTCCTTTCTTCTCTCTTCTAGTTTTTTTTTCCATTCTCTCTCTCTCTACATCTGCTTTAACATACTAATCTTTCTCCTTTTGCTCTTTCCTCATTCCTATTTCATCCACACAAATTTTACCCCTCCATCCTCAATCCCCAATTACTCTCCCAATACCTGGCCAATTGTAGATTTTTCATCCCTCCTACACAAAATATTTTTCCCCTCTCCATTTTACTCTCCCAGCCCCATCCCATACTAATCCTCCCCCAACATCAGCTCCCTTCTAGTTCCAGTCTCACCCAGCATCCATCCCCTTCTAGTCCCTGCATCAGCCCATTTCCAGTCCTAGCCCCCCATCAGCCCATTTCCAGTCCTAGCTCCCCCATCCATTTCCAGTCCAAGTCCCTTCATCAGCTCATTTTCAATCCTAGCCCCCCCATCAGCCCATTTCTAGTCATTTCCTAGCCCCACCATCAGCCCATGTCAAATCATAGCTCCCCTGCACTCAGCCCAATTCCAGTCCAAGCCCCCCCATGAGCCCACTTCCAGTTCTAGCCCCTCCATGAGTCCATTTCAATTCAAGCCCCCACCACAGCCCATTTCCAATCTTAGCTCCCCCCAACAGCCCATTTCCAGTCCTATCCTAGCTGTTCCATCAGCCCATTTTCAGTCCTAGCTCCCTTCCCTCACAGTCCATTTCCATTCCAAGCCCCCTCCCCATCAGCTATTTGCAGTTCAAGCCTCCCCTTCCACTCAGCCCATTTCCAGTCCTAGCAACACCCCAACCCATTACCAGTCCTAGCCCCCAATCAATCAACTTCCAGTCCTAACCCCCATCACCCCATTTTCAGTTTAAGCCCCCCCTATAACCCATTACCAGTCCTAACCCCCCATCAGCCCATTTCCAGTCAGCCCCCCATAGCCCATTGCCAGTCCCAAACCCCCCCCATCAGCCCACAGCCCATTACCAGTCCTAACCACATCAGCCCACCTCAAGTCCTAACCCCTCCCCATCAGCCCATTTCCTGTTCTAGCCCCCCCATAGCCCATTATCAGTCCTACCCCCCATCAGCCCACTACCAGTCTTAACCCCCCCCCATAGCCCATTGCCAGCCCTCATCAGCCCACAGCCCATTGCTAGTTTTAACCCCCCCATAGCCCACTGCGTCTTAACCCCCCTCCCCAGCCCACTGCCAGTCTTAACCCCCCCAGCCCACTGCCAGTCTTAACCCCCCCTCCCTAGCCCATTGCCAGTCTCAACCCCTCTCCCTCCCTCCCTCCCTAGCCCATTGCCAGTCTTAACCCCCCTCCCTCCCTCCCTAGCCCATTGCCAGTCTTAACCCCCTCCCTCCCTCCCTAGCCCATTGCCAGTCTTAACCCCCCTCCCTCCCTCCCTCCCTAGCCCATTGCCAGTCTTAACCCCCTCCCTCCCTCCCTAGCCCATTGCCAGTCTTAACCCCCTCCTCCCTCCCTAGCCCATTGCCAGTCTTAACCCCCCCTCCCTAGCCCATTGCCAGTCTTAACCCCCTCCCTCCCTAGCCCATTGCCAGTCTTAACCCCCTTCCCTCCCTAGCCCATTGCCAGTCTTAACCCCCCCCCTCCCTCCCTAGCCCACTGCCAGTCTTAACCCCCTCCCTCCCTCCCTAGCCCATTGCCAGTCTTAACCCCCCTCCCTCCCTAGCCCATTGCCAGTCTTAACCCCCTCCCTCCCTCCCTAGCCCATTGCCAGTCTTAACCCCCCTCCCTCCCTCCCTCCCTAGCCCATTGCCAGTCTTAACCCCCTCCCTCCCTAGCCCATTGCCAGTCTTATCCCCCCTCCCTCCCTAGCCCTTTGCCAGTCTTAACCCCCCTCCCTCCCTAGCCCTTTGCCAGTCCTACCCGCCCCCCCTCGGCTCATGGCAATTAAAAAAAAAAACTGGCCGCTGCCGCGGCGGCGGCGGCATGGAGTGTCCCGCGGGGCTCCCTCTGCCCGGCGGGACTCTCCCGGCGCGACTCAGCCCCTCTCTGCCGGCTTGCAGATACGTGAGGGAGGGATACGCGAAGGGAGAGAGTCTCCCTTCGCGGCTCTGTTAAGCCCGCAGGGGCTGATGGGAAATTTCCCATCTGCCCTGCGGGCTTAACAGAGACGCGAGGGAGACTCTCTCTCCCTTCGCGTATCTGCAAGCCTGCAGAGAGGGGCTGAGTCGCGCCGGGAGAGTCCCGCCGGGCAGAGGGAGCCCCGCGGGACACTCCATGCCGCCGCGGCCAGCTTTTTTTTTTTTTTTTTTAATTGCCATGAGCCGGCATATCTCAATTTGCAACCTTCCCGCGTGCCAGCTGCAAGGCCTTCGCGTGCCACAGCTGGCACGCGTGCCATAGGTTCGCCATCGCTGGTCTAGGGTATGCAAGACCATCTCAGCCCGGCTGGCATGTGGCCTGGGAAAGAATGTCGGAAGAACCACCTCCTGTGTGAGGTGGAAAGAGGAGACAACCTTTGGAAGGAACTTAGGGTGAGTCCGTAAGACCACCCTGTTCCTATAGAACCGTGTGTACGGTCTATCAGAAACCAGAGCCTGTAGTTCACTCACACGCCTGGCCGAGGTAAGAGCCACCAAGAACAACGCCTTCCAGGAAAGGAAGCGTAAATGACAGGTAGCCATCGGCTCAAACGGTGGGCGAGTAAGTTGTTGCAAGACCACATTCAAATCCCACTCAGGGGCTGGTGGACAAATCGGAGGCTTGAGCAAAAGCAGGCCTCTGAGGAAGCGGGCCACTAAGGGGTGGACTGACAGAGACTGGCCCTCCACCGGCGAGTGGTGCGCTGATAGAGCACTGAGGTGGACCCGAACAGAGTTGGATTTAAGGCCTAGGTCCAACAGGTGAAGCAGATACTGCAGCACCACTGGTACCAGGCACGAAAACGGATACTCCTGGCACTGAGCACACCAGGTGGAGAACCTACGCCACTTGAGGGCATAAGATTTCCGGGTGGATTGTCTCCTAGAGGCCAAAAGCACCTCTTCCACTTCCCTAGGTAGATGTAAGGGGGCTAGAACTACCCTTTCAGCAGCCAGGCCATCAAATGGAGGGACTGGAGGTTGGGGTGCAGGAGAGATCCCTGATCCTGAGAGAGGAGATCTGGATGCACCCCCAGAGGGAGTGGAGTGTCCACCACCAATTGCAAAAGGAGTGGAAACCAAGGTTGCCTCGGCCATCTAGGAGCTACCAGGATCAGCGAGGCCCTGTCCCGAAGAACCTTGAATAGGGTTCGGGCTACTACAGGCGTTGGAGGAAACGCATATAGTAGGCCCGTAGACCAAGAGATTAGGAAGGCATCTGCTGCTATTCGCAGAGGATGCGGTTCCCTGGAACAGAACCTGGGCAGCTGACAGATCAGTGGACTGGCAAAGAGATCGATGGTTGGAAGACCCCATTTTAGGAAGATCTGCTGGATCACTAGGGGATTCAAATGCCATTCGTGAGGCTGTAGAATCCTGCTCAACCTGTCTGCCAGGTAATTTTCTTGGCCAGGTAGATAAACTGCCTTGAGAAATATGCCATGCTTGACTGCAAAGGTGCACAGGGCCTGTGCTTCCTGACACAGAAGCCTGGATCCTGTGCCTCCTTGTTTGTTCACATAGAACATTGCTACTTGGCTGTCTATCTGAATCAAGACAGACTGGTGAGAGAGGACATGAGAGAAAGTTTGTAGAGCTAGTCGAATAGCTCGCAACTCCAACAGATTGATCTACTGTGTGGCCTCCCAAGGGGACCAGAGGCCCTGAGTACATGCCCCTTGGCAATGTGCACCCAACCTTGAAGAGAAGCATCGGTCGTCAGCACCTGTGTGTGTGGTGGTGCCTGGAAAGGCACCCCTTTGATCAGGTTTGGGAGATGCAGCCACCACTGCAGGGAGGCCGCTAGTAGTTTGGACACCCTTACTCTAACTCTTAAGTCTCCTGTGGCCTGTATCCACTGAGCTCTGAGGCACCATTGAGCAGGCCGCATATGCAGACGAGCATTTGGAGTTACATGGATCGTGGATACCATGTGGCCCAAAAGCCTCAGAAAATGTCTGGCAGAGACAAGAGATCCACTGTGAAACTGCTGGGCCAGAGCCATCAGTTTGTGAGCCCTGTTCCCGGGCAAATAAGCCACTGCTTGTGAGGTATCCAACCTTGCCCCTATGAACTCTAGGTCCTGTGAGGGGAGCAAAGGGGACTTTGCGAAGTTTATGACGAAGCCCAGGTGCTGGAGAAGAGAGACAGTGTGAAGAGTGGCTTGTCTGGCCTCCTGTGGAGACTGAACCCTGATGAGCCAGTCATCCAGGTATGGAAAGACAAAGATGCCCTGGTTTCTGAGATAGGCCACCACCATCGCCAGGCATTTGGTGAAAACCCTGGGTGCAGAGGTTAGGCCAAATGGAAGTACCCTGTACTGAAAATGATTTCCTGTCACTACAAATCTGAGATACTGTCTGTGGTCTGGATGAATGAGGATGTGGGTATACGCATCCTTTAGGTCTAAGAAGCATAGCCAATCTCCCTGCTGGAGGTAAGGTAGCAGTATTCCAAGGGTAAGCATCTTGAACTTTTCCCTCTCCAAGAACTTGTTGAGACTTCACAAGTCTAGGATGGGCCTGAGGCCTCCTGTCCTTTTTGGTACCAGAAAGTACCTTGAATAGAAGCTTTGGCCTCTCAAGTGGTGAGGCACCGGTTCCACCGCCTGCTCCTGTAGAAGACTTGCCAACTCCTGAAGGAGGAGGCTCCTGTGCAGAGGGAGTCTTGGAGGCTCCCCTGGAAAATAGGAGGGAGGTAACTGGTTGAAGTGGAGCAAGTAGCCCTTTTGGACTATGCTCAGTACCCAGGTATCCCCTGTAATAGCTGACCATCTGTGGGCGTACAGTGTCAGCCAGCCTCCTGTGCTGAGTGGAGCCAGCTATGGGGGAGAGACTATGCAGTGGGAGTCAAAACCCCGCTCCCTGCTGTGCAGGAGCCAGAGCTGGCGGCTTGGGAGTTTTCTGCCTATGGGGCCCATGTCCCTGCCCCTTGGCCTGCTGACCCTGTTGGGGAGCTGTAGAGGCCTGGAAGTGAGGGTAGGATTTGTAGGCAGAGGCCTTCCTCGGGTAAAAAGGCTTTTTCCCAGAGCCCTTCTTCTTCTGAGAAGGGGCAGAAGTCTTCCTGGATAGCCTTGTCCTGGTGAGAGTCTCAGTCTCGATTTCTGCAGCCTTTTCAGCCATGGGTTTGCCAAAGAGGTTCTCACCCCGGCATGGGACATCGACCAACTTGTCCTGGACCCATGGCTCGAGGTCCGATGACTGTAACCAGGCCTGACGGCGTGCACCGATGCCGGCCGCGGCTACTCAGACCGAAGCCTCAAAGCCATCATAGGCTGCTCGAGATATAAACTTCGAGCACTCTCGAATCCCCGATGACAAAGCCTTGAACCTCTGCAAAGGTTCCTCGGAGAGGCCAGCAGAGAACCCGGCAATCTCCTTTGCCAGGTCTCGGAGGTACATGCCCATGTACAGCTGGGAAGTCTGGATACAGCAAGCCAGCATAGAGCTCTGGAAGTACTTTCTACTGGGGGCATCCAGATTCCGGGCCTCCCTGCCAGGGGGCACCAAGGAGTGCATCTTCTGACTCTTCAGACGATGCATGGCCGATTCCACAACCATGGAGTGGTGCGGTAGCTGTGCCTTCTGGAACCCAGGGCTCTTACGGACTCGATAAATGGAATCGACCCGTTTGCTGAGAACCGGCACCAAGGCCGGTGCCTCCCACATGCGGAAGAGCAGCCGTTCCAGCATCGGAGGAACCGGTACAGTAAAGGCCTCCTTCGGTGGAGAGTCATACTGGAGGGCCTCGAGCTCCTTGGCTTGAGGCTCCTCCTCGGGATCCGCGGAGAAGGCCAAGGCCTTGGCCATATCCCTCATGAAGTCCGAAAACCGGGTATCCTCCAGGGGGGACCTTCTCCGAGGCTCGGATTCCGGTGAGTCCGATGGGACGCACCGGGTCCAGAAAGTGTCCGGGGACTCCTCGTCCTCCGTCTCCCACTCCAACCCCTCCGAGGAGGAATCGAGCGGCTCCGATCGGGCGGGCACCGATGCCATCCGCCCCGACGCTGAGGGTACCGGCGTCGACGACCTCGGCCCCATACGGAGGAGAGTCCACGAGGACATAGGCACTCACGTGACTCGGGGACTCCGGCTCCACACGAGGCAATTTGGCAGGCCTCTCCAACTCCGAGGACCCGGGACGGCGGTCGGGGTTATGCGACCTGGCCATCGAGGGACCAAGAGCATCCACCGATGCCACCCTCGTGGGTTTCTTCTTCCTTTTGTGTTCCCGCGAGAGAGACTCCCCGCTCAGAGGAGCCCCTATGATGCTCAGGGTCGACTCCCGAGACGTCGAGGCCTCTGACGAAGTCTGGGCCCGGCCAGACGCGGAGTCAGAGAAGATCCTTTCTCGCTGGTGTTGACGGCTCCTCAACGTCTTAGAGGACATTTTGCCACACAGGCCACAGATCATCGGGTCATGATCGGGCCCGAGGCACCGGAGGCAGCAGTCGTGTGTGTTGGTGAGAGAGCGTAGTTACTCACCTGTAACAGGTGTTCTCCAGGAGCAGCAGGAATCAGTCCTTACATATGGGTGACGTCGGCGCCGACGGAGCCCTTGCGGAGCAATTTTCCCCAGCTTTCAAAGAAAGCCTTTGGGAATTGCAGCGCGCATGCGCGGTCCCCTTCCCGCCCAAGGGTGCCATCTTAGCCAGTGAGATGACATAGCTAAAAGACAGCATAAAAATTTGCAAAAAACTAAAGCAGATGATTGCAACTCCAAGGGGAGGAGGGAGGGTTGTGAGGACTGATTCCTGCTGCTCCTGGAGAACACCTGTTACAGGTGAGTAACTACGCTTTCTCCAGGACCAAGCAGGAAGTCAGTCCTCACATATGGGACTCCCAAGCTTAAGGCTACCGGAGACCCTAAGCACAAAAATGAGCTCCCTCTAGCTCAGCAGCACAGAAGGAAGGAATCTTCACAGAATTATTACCCACCGGTAGCCCAACATCCGGGATGGAGGGTAGGAGTTGCTCAAACCTCGAAGAGATTTCGGAGTACTGCCTGTCCGAAAGCACTGTCCCTGCGGGACTCCCTCTCGAGGCAGTAATGGACCGCAAACGTCTGGCTCGAAGACCAAGTAGCGGCCCGGCAGATGTCTGCCAATGGAACAGAGCGGAGGTAAGCCACTGACGTAGCCTTCGCCCGAACACAATGAGCCATGACCCGACTTTCTAACGAGAGTCCGGCTGCTCCATAAGCCCAAGCGATACAGTCAGCAACCCAGATGGACAGAGTGCGCTTGGAGACAGGGAGCCCCAATTTATTGGGGTCAAAAGACACGAAGAGCTGAGCAGCTTTGCGGTGCTCCCGCGTACGGTCAAGGTAGAAGTTCAACGCCCTTCTACAGTCCAGGGTATGCAGGACCATTTCAGCTCGGCTGGAGTGTGGCCTGGGAAAGAAGGTCGGAAGTACCACCTCCTGATTGATGTGAAAAGGGGAGACCACTTTTGGAAGAAATTTAGGGTGAGTCCGTAGGACTACCCTATTTTTGTAGAACCGAGTGTAAGGGGGATCAGACACGAGGGCCTGTAGTTCACTTACGCGTCTAGCGGAAGTGAGGGCTATCAAGAATAAGGTTTTCCAAGAAAGAAAACGGAGAGGACAGGTAGCCATAGGTTCAAAAGGCGGACAGGTGATCCGCTGTAAAACCACATTCAGGTCCCAGTCAGGCGCTGGCGGGCGCAGAGGTGGTTTAAGGAGAAGGAGACCTCGGAGAAACCTTGCCACGAGAGGGTCGTTGGAAAGAGGTCTGCCGTCCACCGGCACATGATGTGCTGAAAGAGCACTGAGGTGAACCTTGACGGAGTTGGACTTAAGTCCAAGATTAGAGAGGTAGAGCAAGTACTGCAAGACCACCGACACCAAGCAGGAGAAGGGATCCAGAGACTGCTGGGTACACCAAACGGAAAAACGACGCCATTTAAGGGCGTAGCATTTGCGGGTAGAAGGTCGCCGGGAAGCTAGGACGACCTCTTCCACCTCTGCCGGCAGTAGAAGGGGAGCAAGGACTACCCTTTCAGCAGCCAGGCCATCAGATGTAGAGATCTGAGGTTGGGGTGTAGCAGGGACCCCTAATCCTGTGTTAGGAGATCTGGTTGAAACCCCAGAGGGAACGGAGCCTCCACCGCCAGTTGCAGCAGGAGTGGAAACCACGGCTGTCTGGGCCACCGAGGAGCTATCAGGATCATGGAAGCTTTGTCTCGGAGAACCTTGAAAAGAGTTCGAGAGATTAGCGGTATGGGAGGAAAGGCATACAGAAGGCCTGTCGACCATGAGAGCAGAAAAGCATCCGCCGCTACTCGGAGGGGATGCGGCTGCCGAGAGCAGAAACGAGGAAGTTGCCGGTTGAGAGGACTGGCAAAAAGATCCAGCGTGGGGAGGCCCCACTTCAGAAAAAGTTTCTGAACTACCAAGGGATCCAGTCGCCACTCGTGCGGCTGGAGGATTCTGCTGAGTTTGTCCGCCAGGCAATTTTCTTGGCCTGGGAGATAAACTGCCTTGAGAAGAATGCCGCGGCTGACGGCCCAAGAGCAGAGCCTCTGCGCTTCCCGACAGAGAAGGAAGGAGCCCGTGCCTCCCTGTTTGTTCACGTAGAACATGGCAACTTGATTGTCCGTCTGGACAAGGACGGACCGGCGAGAAGTCAGGTGGGAGAAAGCCTTGAGAGCCAGACGGATTGCTCTGAGCTCCAGGAAGTTGATCTGCTGCGCAGACTCCCACGAGGTCCAGAGACCTTGAGTACATGCCCCTTGGCAATGCGCTCCCCATCCCAGGAGAGAAGCATCGGTCGTCAGTACTTGAGCAGGCGGAGGAGATTGAAAAGGCATTCCGAGTACCAGGTTCGGCTGATGAAGCCACCACTGCAGAGAAGAGGCCAGCGGGCCGGAGATCTGCACTAAGTCGGCGAGGCCGCCCGTGGCCTGTTGCCACTGCTTGCGAAGGCACCACTGAGCAGGCCGCATATTCAGGCGGGCGTTGGGGGTCACGTGGACGGTGGAAGCCATATGGCCGAGTAGTCTCAGAAAGCGCCTGGCAGAGACCAGGGACTGGCTGCGAAAACGGCTGGCTAGGTCCATGAGCCGCTGAGCTCTGTCGAGAGGCAGGAAAGCTCGCGCCTGAAGAGTGTGCAATCTTGCGCCGATGAACTCGAGATCTTGCGAGGGGAGCAAAGTGGACTTTGCGAAGTTTACGACAAAGCCCAAGTACTGGAGAAGAGTCACAGTGCGGTTCGTGGCTTGTGTGACTTCTTGAGAGGACGATGCTCTGATGAGCCAGTCGTCCAGGTAAGGAAAGACATAGAGGCCCTGAAGCCGGAGATAAGCCGCCACCACCGCGAGACATTTTGTGAAGACTCGTGGTGCGGAGGATAGGCCAAAGGGTAGTACTCTGTACTGGTAATGATTTCCTGCCACCACAAACCTTAGGTATTGGCGGTGGCTTGGGTGGATGAGGATGTGCGTGTAGGCATCCTTTAGATCCAAGGAGCATAGCCAATCTCCCTGCTGGAGGTAGGGCAGAAGGATTCCAAGGGTAAGCATCTTGAACTTCTCCCGCACGAGGAACTTGTTGAGGTTGCGCAAGTCCAGGATGGGTCTGAGGCCTCCTGTTCTTTTTGGTATTAGGAAATACCTGGAATAAAAACCTTGACCTCTCAGGTTGTGGGGCACCGGTTCCACAGCCTGTTCCTGAAGAAGACTTGCTAACTCCTGAAGGAGTAAGTCCCTGTGCAGAGGGAGTCGTGGAGGCTCTCCCGGAAAATAGGAGGGAGGGACCTGGTGGAAGTGGAGAAGATAGCCTTCTCGCACAACATGAAGCACCAAGGCATCTGATGTGATGTTGGACCACCTGTGGGCAAAGTGGACCAGCCAGCCTCCTGTGCTGGGAGAAACCAGCTGAGGGGGAGAGGCTATGTCGATGAAGTCAAAAACCCCCACCCTGCTGAGCAGGGGCCAGTGGTGCAGGCTTGGGGGCTTGCTGCCTACGGGACCCGTTACCCCGTCCCTTGGCCTGCTGACCCTGTTGGGGAGCTGAGGAGGCCTGATACTGAGGGTAGTGTTTATAGGCAGCCGCCTTCCTCGGGTAAAAGGACTTTTTTCCCGAGCCCTTCTTCTTTTGGGAAGGGGCAGAGGTCTTTCTAGAGAGCCTTGTTCTGGTGAGAGTCTCCGTCTCGATTTGCGCAGCCTTCTCAGCCATGGGCTTGCCAAATAGGTTCTCACCTCGGCAGGGGACATCGACCAACTTGTCCTGCACCCAGGGTTCAAGGTCAGATGACTGAAGCCAAGCCTGTCGGCGGGCACCGATGCCGGCTGCGGCCACTCGAGCCGATGCTTCAAAGCCATCATAGGCTGCTCGAGAAATGAATTTGGAGCATTCTCGAATTCCAGTGGACAAGGCTAGGAACCTCCGCAAAGGTTCCTCGGAAAGTCCAGCAGAGAATCCGGCTATCTCCTTAGCCAGGTCTCTAAGGTACATGCCCATGTAGAGCTGGTAGGTCTGGACCCGACAAGCAAGCATAGAGCCTTGGAAACACTTCTTACCGAGGCCATCCAGGTTGCGGGCCTCCCTGCCGGGAGGCACCGAGGAGTGCATCTTCTGGCTCTTGAGCCTATGCATGGCCGATTCCACCACCATGGAATGGTGCGGTAGTTGTGCTTTCTGGAAGCCCGGGCTCTTGCGGACTCGATAGATGGAATCGACCCGCTTGCTTAATACCGGCGACGATGCCGGACTCTCCCACATGCGGAAGAGTAGTCGTTCCAGCATGGGAGGAACCGGTACAGTAAAGTGCTCCTTCGCTGGAGAGTCATACTGGAGGGCGTCGAGCTCCTCGGCTCGAGGCTCCTCCTCGGGATCCGCAGGGAAGGCCAAAGCCTTGGCCATATCCCTGACGAAGTCCGAGAACCGGGCATCCTCCGGGGGGGACTGCTTCCGAGGTTCGGACTCAGGGGAGTCCGAGGGGACACACCGAGTCCGAAAGGAATCAGGTGACTCTTCCACTTCAGATTCCCAGGCCGACTCCGAGGAGGAATCGGTGGGGTCGGTTCGGGCGGGCGTAGGCGTCAGCCGCCCCGACGCCGAGGGAGTCGGCGTCGACGACCTCGGTCCCGAACGGGAGGCCGAGGGAGACCTCGACCGAGGATCGACTCGAGCCCGCATGGACTCGAGGATCGGCTCGGTCTCCGGGGTCGACTTAGACGTCGACGTCCTGGCGGCCAGGGCAGAGGCGCCAGCGAGGCTAGCGATCAGTGCCCGCTGCTGGTCCATGAAGGCAGCCAGGCTGCTCTCCAAGGCCGTCAACCTGAGTCCGACCTCAGGTGACCCAGCAGCCCCCGACTCGGGCCCCGACGGCGTCGGGTCCGACGTCGGACCCCTCGGAGGCGAGTCCAGGAGGACTACAGGACTTACCCGAGCAGGCGATTCCGATTCCAGACGAGGTCGCTTCGTGAGACGATCCTGCTCCAAAGACCCGGGACGGCTATCGGGGCTATGCGACCTGGCCCTCGCGGAAGCAGGAGCGTCCACCGACGCCGCCCTCGCGGGTTTCGTCTTCCGATGATGATCCCCCGAGGGAGAACCTCTGTCGGAGGAACTCCGGCGATGCTCAGAGCTGGAGCCTCTGGACGCCAAGGCCTCCGACGAGGTCCGGGTACGGGTGGGATCTGCGAAGATTCTTTCCCGCTGATGCCGTCGACTCCGTAAAGCTTTGGAGGACATTTTGCTGCAGGCCCCACAGATCAGTTCCTCGTGATCTGGGCCGAGGCAGCGGAGGCAATGATCGTGTGTGTCAGTGAGAGACATATTTCTGTCACACTGAACACACCTTTTGAAGCCACTGGCAGCCATCGGGGGAAAAAAAGGGCCCCTGCAAGGTCAAAGGACCGGGCTGCCATCGAAAAACCGAAAACGAAACTGACAAGAAAAATCAGAAAAACCGAAAAATAAGAGAAGGACTCGCAACGGCGTCGCGAGTCCGGGCAGGAAAGAGACCGGCGTCGAACCGAAGAAAAAATAGAAAATAAATGAAGAAAATCAACTTTTTCTGCGGGGACTGGAAGACCACGTCTGTAGGGCTCCGCGGAAAAAAGAAGACTGGCTAAGATGGCACCCTTGGGCGGGAAGGGGACCGCGCATGCGCGCTGCAATTCCCAAAGGCTTTCTTTGAAAGCTGGGGAAAATTGCTCCGCGAGGGCTCCGTCGGCGCCGACGTCACCCATATGTGAGGACTGACTTCCTGCTTGGTCCTGGAGAAACATCAATTTCTTACACCGATCACACTTCTTGAACCCGCTGGCAGCCATCGGGGGAAAAAGGGCCCCTGCAAGGTCAAAAGACCGGGCTGCCAGTGAAAAAGAAAAAAAGCGCGAACGCTAGTGTCAAAGGAAAAAAACAAAAAAGTAGCTCCGGGCTCGATACCGGTGTACCGTGCCCAGGCGGGAAGGGGAACCGGCATCGAACTGGCAAAAAAACACGAATCCTCGAAGGAAAAAAATCAACTTTTAACCGGGTGACTAAGACACACGTCCGTCGGGCTCCAAGGAAAAAAAGAAGACTGAGCAAGATGGCACCCTTGGGCGGGAAGGGGACCGTGTATGCGCACTGCATTCCCAAAGGTTTTCTTTGAAAGCTGGGGAAATGCTCTGCATGAGGGCTCCGTCGGCGCCAACATCACCCATATGTGAGGACTGACTTCCTGCTTGGTCCTGGAGAAAGTGTAGTACCATTTTTATACAATTTTTAAATGAATTTTATTTATTTATTTATTAGATTTTATATACCGCACTATTTAATATCAGTGCAGTTTACAGTAAACATGAAACAGTCAAGCGACTTTACATAGAACAGGCTTAAATAGGCATAAAACTTCAAATGCTGAACTCATCAACTTTACATCAAACATGTATAATCAGCGAGCCTAGTAACAATGTGCAGGTTAATAGTTACAAAATGCATAGACAAAATAGGGGAAAGGGTAAGGGAAGGGTGGGAGGGAGGAAGGAGGGAAGGGGAGGAGAGGAGGAAGAGGGCATGGAGGAAAAGGAGAACTAATTACAGATTGTGTAACCGGGTTTCAGGTAGAGTCCTTGTGCGTGTAGGGGCCAGCATAAGGGCCGTAATAGTGGTGCAATTCTTAGGTTATGTTGTCATAGGCCAGCTGGACGAGGTGAGTTTTTAATGCCTTTCTGAATGTAGAATGGTCCTTAATAAATCGGACTGAAGCAGGAAGGGCATTCCAGAGAGTTGGTACGTATAATGAGAAGGCACGGTTACTGACAGCCTTAGTGCAGGTCATTATTGATGAGGGAGTTATCAGGGTGTTTACCATGTTGGATCTTCTCGATCTGTTGTCTGGGGTATGTTGAACAATGGTTGACAGGGAGGGTGCAGACGAAGTGTGAATAATTTTAAACGTGATGAGAAGAGCTTTATAGTCAAGCGGCTAGATATGGGGAGCCAGTGTAGCTGCATCAAGATGGGTGAGATATGCTTGTATCTGGAAGCCCCTAGTAGTGACCGGGCAGCTGTATTCATGGCCAGTTGGAGAGGTTGGAGGACATGTTTTGGGATGCCATGTATAATAATATTTGCATAGTCGAAATGCTGGAGGACGAGGGCTTGGAAGACCGAGCGAAAATCTGAAGGATCAAGGAGTGGGCGTAAATGATAGAGGGTCCTTATCTTCTGGTAGACGGATTTGATCACATTGAGGATATGAGCAGCCATAGAAAGCTGTTGGTTGAAAATTACTCCCAGGTAGCGCACCTCTAGTTTAGTCATAAGTTCAACATCTCTCACCCGCAAGGAAGATGGTGGGGTGAAGGATTGGTCTTTAGATATAAATAAGACCTCGGTCTTCCTGCAGTTAACCTTCAGGTTCTGGGTAGCGAGCCAATCAGAGACAGCGTTCAGGTATTCTGAGATGATTGAGAAATCAGGGCTGTCAAGAGAGAAAGGGGTGTAGGGTAGGACATTGTCTGCATAAATATGGTATAGTATGTTGAAAGACTTGAATATTGAACAGACTAGCTGTAACATAGTAGATGACGGCAGATAAAGACTAGCATGGTCAATCTAGTCTGCCCAGCAAGATGGCAAGAGTAGGTGCACCTGTCGCTTTGTGCAGGCCACTCCTCCCCATGTCTTTGTTTAGGGGTGAACCCACCACTCCATGTAGGACACCCCTATTTGTTGAGACATTAGATGGTTCAGAAGTTATATGTTTCCATTTATTTTGTTTTTATCCTGTTGCTGTAAAGGGATCCACTGTGTTTGTCCCATGCAGTTTTGAATTCCGTCACTGTGTTTGCCCTCACCACTTCCATCGGGAGGGCATTCCAAGCATCCACCACACTTTCAGTGAAAAAATATTTCCTGACATTGCCTTTCAATTTACCACCACCTTGCAGCTTCATGTTATGCCCTCTAGTTTTACAGCTTCCCCGTCTTTGGAAGAGGTTTGTTTGTTCGTCATTACTCTTAAGTATTTAAAGGCCTGAATCATATCTCTCCTGTCCCTCCTCTCCTCCAAAGTGTACGTATTTAGGTCTTCAAGTCTCTTCTGATACGGCTTCTGACGTAGGCTCCAAATGATTTTGGTCACCTTCCTCTGAACAGTTTCCAGTCTTTTTACATCTTTTGCAAGATATGGTCTCCAAAACTGAATACAGTATTCCAAGTGAGGCCTCACCAGTGACTTGTACAGTGGCATAAGTACCTCTTACTTTCTGCTGGTAATCCCTCTTTGTATGCAGCCCAACATCCTCCTTGCTTTTGCCACCGTCTTGTCGCACTGTTTTGCCACCTTGAGATCATCAGAGATAATCACACCAAGGTCTTTCTCCTGAACCGTGCACACTACCCTCTCGCCCCCTATCGCGTATATTTTCCTTGGGTTTCTGCTACCCAAGTGCATGACACTGCACCTTTTCGCATTAAATCATAGTTGCCAAGCATTAGACCATTCTTCCAGCTTTTGTAGATCTTTCCTCATGTTAACCACTCCCTCGGGGGAGTCCACTCTGTTGCATATTTTTGTGTCATCTGCAAAAAGACAGACTTTTCCATTCAGTCCTTCAGCAATATCACTCACAAATACATTGAACAGTGCCGGGCCCAGGACCGAACCCTGGGGCACCCCGCTAATCACCTTCCTTTCATCCGAGTGAGCTCCATGTACCATCAACTTCTGTTGTCTGTCAGTCAACCAATTTCTAATCCATTTTACCATCTTGGGACCAATCCCCAAGCTACTGAGTTTATTGACAAGCCTCCTATGAGGAACAGTATCAAAGGCTTTGCTGAAATCCAGGTAGATGACATCCATTGCATGCCCCTGATCTAGTTCCTTGGTCACCCAGTCAATCAGATTTGTTTGGCAAGACCATCCTTCGGTAAAACCATGTTGCCTCAGATCTTGCAACCTGTTGGTTTTGAGAAAGTTCACTATTTACTCTTTCAGGAGCGCCTCTATTACTTTTCCCGCCACTGAGGTAAGGCTCACGGGCCTGTAGTTTGACACTTCTTCCCTGTCGTCACTTTTGTTTAGAGGTACGACATCAGCCATTCTCCAGTCCTGAGGAACCTCTCCTGTTGGCAAGGATCTGTTGAAGACATCTTTTAACGGTCCTGCAAGAACCTCTCTGAGCTCTTTCAGTATTCTGGGATGTATCCCATCCGGTCCCATGGCTTTGTCCACTTTCAGTTTAGCAAGTTTTTCTAACACCTCATCTTCTGTGAATGGTGTGGTATCTACTTCATTCCCATTTTTATATTTGGGAGTCACAGCTGGTCTATCTCCAAGATTTTCTTTAGTAAAAACAGAGCAGAAGTACTTGTTTAGCAATTTCGCTTTTTCAATGTCACTTTTCACGAGTCCTTTCCCAGCACTTCTGAGTCCCGCAAGTCCAACTCTGATCTTCTTCCTTTCCCGAATATACCTGAAGAAAGTTTTCGCGCCACCCTTAAAATCTTTAGCCATCTTTTCCTCTGCCTTTGATTTTGCTTTCCTTATTTCTCTTTTTGACGCTTTGAATTTGATCCTGTATTCATTCCCGTGTTCTTCTGTTTGCAAGCTTTTGAATTTTGCAAAAGCTGTGTTTTTTGCCTTTATTTGAGCAGTTGCTTCTTTGGAAAACCAAATAGGTTTCCTTCTCCTCTTGTTTTTATTTACTTTTCTTACATATTTATCTGTTGCCCCTTTTATTGCCCTCTTTAGTTTAGCCCATTACAATTCCACTTCCCTTATCTCCTTCCACCCCATCATCTCCTCCTTTAGGTACTCGGCCATTTTATTTAAGTCAGTGTTTTTGAAGTTTCAATATCTGTATATAGATACTGAAAATTTAAATCAACTGAATAAACCGCCACCAACACTTAGCTTTAAAACAATATCCCATGTACTCTCCGGGCTCTCAAAATTGCCACCAGCTGTTAAAATGATATTTGAAGTCGACTCGAGTTTCGCCCACTCTTAGACAGGCTGCATCAGGACATGTCAGATGGTGGTCTGGGAAGCTTAGCTTGGAATCACTTATTCTTAGAAACATCTGTCTCAAATATTGAAATCCTTCATCTTCCTTGTTAATCACTTTCATGAAGTTTTTCATCAGTCCGGGTTTTACATGAAGAGGAGGCAAAAATATCTTACTTGTGTTGAGAAATGGTTCATGAGCAGCCGGTTCTTTTTAATATAATGAGACTCTAGCACAGAAGTCCCATTCACAAATGAAACAACAGTACTTGGTATACCTGAGCTACATTCCTAGTAGCAGTGCCACTACTTTTAGATCACCACAAATGTTCCAAATGTAGTTGCTATACTGTGTTTCAACAACAGTTCTGTGTTTTCATAGGTTTCTTTCATGTGCGCTGATAGGCAATAGGTATTGAAGGGTGGACATTGCCACTGTGTAACAAGACAGCTTTCAGGCTTAACAGTGACAAATCGATAAAAAGGTGCCATTCTTGTCGGTCATGCTCACAACCCAAAGCCATGAACAAACCATCAATTTCAACAGAGGTTGTCTACCTGCGCAAAGAAATTTTTCATATCATCTTGACAGGTCCAAAAAACAGAAATTTTCGTACCTGGCAATAGCAAACTCCAAACTTGCAATCTTGAACCAAGTAGTTCAGCTTTAGTTTTTGACAAAGTCCCTCACCAGGTCATTCAATTCTGACTGTTATCAGTTGAGGCACACTGGACATAAACGGTTCAAAATCTGGATCAATGTCATTTTTCCATGTCTGGCCTGTGTATTGTGGCATCTCCGTCTGCCTCATCTAGGCTTCATGTCTCTGGTGACTTCGGTACTGGCATGCAGCATTGGTCTCAAAATTGGTCTCAAAAATGCTGCAGTTGTCATGCAGCATTGGTCTCATGGCTGAAGACAGGATGCGATATTCGATAGATTTCTTATTTTTCACAGATAAGCCCAATTCATTGGCCAGATAGAAGTAACAGTCTGTCACGTGATCCTCGCCATATCATCAGGACTGCAAATGGCATTGACTTCCGAGTACCTCTGCGCCAAGCTCTGAGATGGACAGCCTATGTTGTACAGCAAATGTGAGATGCCCAGGCTTTGTCTTGATCACCAACTTTACAACTGAAGTAGAACTCATATGCTTTCTTAATAAGTGCAGTCATGTTGTGACTTTGAGGTTTAAGCATATACTCATCACAAATGTAACAGAATGTACTGCAGCTGTTGCGACATTGACGAGACATTTCTGCTGTAACAAATTGTCGTTTAGACAAGAAGCTCACATGTAGATGCTATTGTTAAGTGCACAAACTGATATCAATGTCATGCATAGCATCTGTGTATGAAAGCTGCTTTCATAGCTTGTACTGCCAAAATCCATCCTGACTAAGCATTCCCAAGCAATCCTGAGCAGTAGCATTTCCATTGCACGTTGTGGACCACCACTGAGTGCATGCCCAGGCATGCTTGGACTAAATAAAACAGCTTACTTTCTAGGCAACATACGAGTAGACTTAAAATATGTGAGGAATTCACAAAAATAGGCGATAACCAAAAAATAGTGTGTGACAGGAAAGTTTCAAGGTGATTTTCGTGATCAGCAACGCAAAATCCACAAGATGCACCCAAAAGTGTCCAGGAAGCAAAATCTTTGTTATCATGTGTAACTGCCATTTCTCCAGGAGCAGCAGGAATCGGTCCTCACATATGGGTGATGTCGGAGCCGATGGAGCCCTTGTGCGGAGCATTTCCCCAGCTTTTAAAGAAAGCCTTTGGGAATGCAGCGCGCATGCGCGGTCCCCTTCCTGCCCAAGGGTGCCATCTGGCTCAGTCTGATGACTTAGCTAAAATAGAGCAAAAATAAAAATGAAGGATAGGACTGCAGCTCCAGGGGAGGAGGGAGGGTCGTGAGGACTGATTCCTGCTGCTCCTGGAGAACAACTGTTACAGGTGAGTAACTACGCTTTCTCCAGGACCAAGCAGGAAGTCAGTCCTCACATATGGGACTCCCCAGCTCTAGGCTACCGTGAGCCCAGAGCTGAAAAAAAATGGCTCCCTCTCAAGAGCCTCAGCATCCGTGATAAGAATTTTCTCTGAGAACACACCCCGTAAGGTAGCCCAACACAAAGGGCCTGAGGGTAGGAGTTGCCTAAACCTCAAAGAGATTACGGAGTACCGCCTGTCTGAAAACACTGTCCCGCCGTGACTCTCTCTCCAGGCAGTAATGGGCTGCAAAAGTCTGGCTTGGAGACCAAGTTGCGGCCCGGCAGATGTCTGTCAACGGAACAGAGCGGAGATGAGCTGACGTGGCCTTCGCCCTGACACGGTGGGCCGTGACCCGACCCTGCAAGGGGAGGTCGGCTGCCCTGTACGCCCAGGCGATGCAATCTGCTATCCAAGTGGACAACGTATGCTTACAGACAGGTAACCCCATCCTATTAGGGTCAAACAAGACGAAGAACTGAGTAGCCCTTCAATGCTCCCGCGTACGTTCTATGTAAAAGGACAACGCCCTTTTACAGCCCAGGGTATGCAAGACTGTCTCAGCCCGGCTGGCATGCGGCCTGAGAAAAAGGTCAGAAGAACCCACCCCCTGATTGAGGTGGAAAGTGGAGACCACTTTTGGGAGGAACTTGGGATGGGTCCATAGGACCACCCTGTTTCTATAGACCTGCGTGTACGGTCTATCAGAAACCAGAGCTTGTAGTTCACTCACACGTCTGGCCGAGGTAAGAGCAACTAGGAAGAGCGCTTTCCAAGAGAGGAAGTGCAAATGGCAAGTAGCCATCGACTCAAACGGTGGGCGAGTATGTTGCTGCAAGACCACATTCAAATCCCACTCAGTTGCCGGTGGACGAACCGGAGGCTTGAGCAGAAGCAGACCTCTGAGAAATCTGGACACCAAGGGGTGAACCGACAGAGACTGTCCGTCCACCGGTGAGTGGTGCGCTGACAAAGCACTGAGGTGGACCCGAACAGAGTTAGACTGAAGGCCTAGGTCTGAAAGGTGAAGTAGATACTGCAGTACTACTGGCACAATGCAAGAGAAAGGATCTTCATTGCACTGAGCACACCATACCGTAAACCTACGCCACTTTAGGGCATAGGACTTATTGGTGGACTGCCTCCTAGAGGCCAAGACCACCTCCTCAACCTCCTTAGGTAGAAGTAAGGGAGCTAGCACTATCCTTTCAGCAGCCAGGCCATAAGACTGAGGGACCTGAGATTGGGGTGCAGAAGGGAACCCTGCTCTTGAGACAGGAGATCGTGTTGCAGCCCCAGAGGGAACGGAGCTTCCACCGCCAACTGCAGAAGAAGTGGAAACCACGGCTGCCTCGGCCATCTAGGGGCTACCAGAATCACTGAGGCCTTGTCCCGGAGGATCTTGAACAGAGATCGGGCCACCAGGGGCATAGGAGGAAACGCATACAGGAGGCCCGTAGACCAAGAGATTAGAAAAGCATCTGCTGCCATCCTAAGTGGAGGCGGCTGTCTGGAGCAAAACCTGGGCAGCTGACGGTTTATGGACTTGCAAAGAGATCGGTGGATGGAAGTCCCCATCGGAGGAAGATCTGCTGGACCACTAATGGATTCAACTGCCATTCGTAGGGCTGGAGAATCCTGCTTAGCTTGTCTGCTAGGAAGTTTTCCTGACCAGGTAGATAAACTGCTTTGAAAAACATGCCTTGTCTGACCGCAACGGAGCAAAGGTCCAGTGCCTCCTGACATAGGAGCCTGGACCTTGTGCCTCCTTGTTTGTTCACGTAGAACATTGCTACCTGATTGTCCATCTGAACTAGGACAGACTGTTGAGAGAGAGCATGGCAGAAGGTTTGCAGAGCGAAGCGGATTGCTCGCAGCTCTAAAGGGTTGATCTGCTGTGTGGCCTCCTGTGGGGACCACAGGCCTTGAGTGCACGTACCCTGGCAATGTGCACCCCAGCCCTTTAAGGATGCATCTGTCGTCAGCATCCTGGTGTGTGCTGGAGCCTGAAAAGGTACACCCTTGAGAAGGTTTGGCAGATGTAGCCACCACTGTAAGGAGTTCAGAAGTCGTCTGGACACCTTTACTCTGTCTCGAAGGTCGCCGGTGGCTTGTGTCCACTGATCTCTGAGGCACCATTGAGCAGCCCGCATGTGCAGACGGGCATTCGGGGGTCACATGTACAGTGGATGCCTTGTGGCCCAGAAGCCGCAGGTAGTGCCTGGCGGAAACATGAGAACTGCTTTGGAACTAGTTGGCCAACTCCATCAGTCTGTGGGCCCTGTCCTCGGGCAAGTAAGCTCTTGCCTGAAGGGTGTCTAGTCTCGCCCTTATAAACTCTAGGTTCTGAGAGGGGAGCAAAGTGGACTTTGCATAGTTTATGACAAAGCTCAGATGTTGAAGAAGAGAGACAGTGCGAAGAGTGGCTTGTCGGGCCTCCTGGAGTGACTGGCCCCTGATTAGCCAGTCATCCATGTACGGGAAGACAAAAATCCCAATTTCTAAGAAAAGCCGCCACCACCGCTAGGCATTTGGTGAAAACCCTGGGGGTAGAGGTCAGGCTAAAGGGAAGTACCCTGTACTGAAAGTGGTTCCCTCCCACCACAAATCTGAGATATTGTCTGTGGTCTGGATGGATGAGGATGTGAGTATAAGCATCCTTTAGGTCTAAGGAGCAGAGCCAGTCTCCCTGCTGGAGGTAGGGCAGCAGTATCCAAGGGTAAGCATCTTGAACTTTTCCCTCTCCAGAAACTTGTTCAGATTTTGCAAGTCTAGGATAGGTCTGAAGCCTCCTGTTCTCTTTGGTACTAGGAAGTACCTGGAGTAGAAGCCTTGCCCTTCCAGGTGGTGTGGCACTTCTGGACTATGCTCAGTACCCAGGTATCCCCTGTGATGGCTGGCCACCTGTAGGTGTACAGGGTCAGCCAAACCCCTGTGCTGAGTGGAGCCACCGGCGGAGGAGAGGCTATGCTGTGGTAGTCAAAACCCCACTCCCTGCTGTGCAGGAGCCGGAGCTGGCGGCTTGGAGGTTTTCTGCCTATGGTGCCCATGCCCCTGCCCCTTAGCTTGCAGGCCCTGTTGGGGAGCTGGAGAGGCCTGATACTGAGGGTAGGTTTTGTAAGCAGCACCCTTCCTCGGGAGAAAGGGCTTCTTTCCCGAGCCCTTCGTTTTGTGAGAAGGGGCATAGGTCTTTCTGGACAGTCTTGTCCTGGTGAGTCTCGGTCTCGATTTCTGCAGCCTTCTCAGTCATGGGCTTGCTGAACAGGTTGTCACCTTGGCACGGGACATCAACCAACTTGTCCTGTACCCATGACTCCAGGTCCGACGACTGTAGCCTAACGGCGTGCACCGAAGCCGGCCACGGCTACCTGTGCTGAAGCCTCGAAGCCGTCATAGGCTGCTCGAGATATAAACTTCGAGCACTCCCGGATCCCTGAAGACAAGGCATTAAATCTCTACAAGGGTTCCTCAGAGAGGCCAGCCGAGAACCCGGCAATCTCCTTTGCCAAGTCCCGTAAGTACATGCCCATGTACAGCTGGTAAGTCTGGACACGGCAAGACAGCATAGAGCCCTGGAAGCACTATCTAGCAAGGGCATCCAGGTTCTGTACCTCCCAGCCGGAAGGCACCATGGAGTGCATCTTTTGACTTTTCAGCCTGTGCATGGCTGATTCCACAACCATGGAGTTGTGCGGTAGCTGCGCTTTTTGGAACCCAGGGCTCTTACGGACTCGATAAATGGAATCGACCCGCTTGCTCAGAACTGGCACCGAGGCCGGTGCTTCCCACATACGAAAGAGCAGCCATTCCAGCATCAGAGGAACCGGAATAGTAAAGGCTTCCTTCAGAGAAAAATCATAATGGAGGGCATCGAGCTCTTCGGCTCGAGGCTCCTCCTCGGCGTCCGCCAGGAATGCCAAAGCCTTGGCCATGTCCCTGACAAAATCCAAGAACCGGGTATCCTCCGGGGGTGGGGGGGGACCTTCTCTGAGGCTCGGACTCCGGGGAGTCCGATGAGATGCACCGGGTCCGGAAGGTGTCAGGAGACTCCTCATCCTCCGTTTCCCACGCTGACTCCTCCTCCGAGGAGTTGAGCAGCTCCGGCCGTGTGGGCCTCGATGCCACTTGCCCCAATGCCGAGGGCACCAGCGTCAACGACCTCGGCCCCACAAGGGAGGTCGAGGGAGACCTTGGCCGAGGATCGACTTGAGACTTAATGGACTCGAGGATCGGCTCGGCCTCCGGGGTCGAGGACCCGGTGGTCGGGGCAGATGCACCAGTCAGAGTGGCGATCAGTACCCGCTGCTGCTCCATGAAGGCAGCCAGGCTGCTCTCCAGGGCCATCAACCTGAGACCAAGCTCAGGAGACTCCGCAGCCCCTGACTCGGGCCCCGACGGCGTCGGACCCGACTTTGTTTCTCCCGGAGAGAGTCCACGAGGATAACAGAAGTTACCTGACTCGGGGACTCCGGCTCCAATCGAGGTAGTTTTGTCAGCCGCTCCGACTCCGAGAGCCCGGGACGGCGGTCAGGGCTGCATGACCTGGCCCTCGAGGATCCAGGTGCTTCCACTGACGCCACCCTCATGAGCATCTTCTTCCTTTTGTGCTCCCGGGTGGGAGACCCCCTTTCAGAGGACACACGATGGCGCTCGGGGTCAGACTCCCGAAATGTCGAGGCCTCTGACGAAGTCCAGGCCCGGCCGGACGCGGACTCTGAAAAAATTCTTTCACGTTGATGCTGACGGCTCCGAAGCGCCTTCGATGACATCTTGCCGCACGGGCCACAGACCATCGGGTCATGGTCGGGCCCGAGGCATCGGAGGCAGCAGTTGTGTGTGTCAGTGAGAGACATAAGTTTCTTACACCGATCACATTTTTTGAACCCGCTGGCAGCCAATCGGGGGAAAATGGGCCCCTGCAAGTTCAAAAGACAGGGCTGCCAGTGAAAATAACAGAAAAAGCGCAAATGCTAGTCACAAAGGACAAAAAACGAAAAAGAAGTTCCAGACTCGATACCGGTGTACCGAGCCCAGGCGGGATGGGGAACCAGCATTTAACCGGATAAAGAGACGCGAAAAATCGCAGAAAAAAATCAACTTTTCCCAGGTGACACGAACTACATCCGTTGGGCTCTGCGGAAAAAGAAAGACTGAGCAAGATGGCACCCTTGGGCGGGAAGGGGACCGCGCATGCACGCTGCATTCCTGAAAGCTTTCTTTGAAAGCTGGGGAAATGCTCTGCACGAGGGCTCCGTCAGCACTGACGTCACCCATATGTCTTCCTGCTTGGTCCTGGAGAATGAGAAGACAGAGTGAATTTCTGCACACTTTGTAGGGGTGGATGCATCTTCAGATCCTGCTCCATGCCTGGAGCATCTGCCAAGCTTAATGTGGATAACACCCTGGGAATCAACACCTCCAGTTTCTCTTCCCAGAACAAGTGGATAACATCAGCCTCCTCACAATCTTCTGAAAGCGAGAGTACTTCTTTATCCACATACGATATCTGAAAACAAGCCACAATCCAAATCTCGGATAGATCTCAGCTGATCCTCATCTCCAGGGGGCAACCTTTGCTAGGGATGCCTAGACACAGGCAAACAAACAGGGCTTCCACTCTCAGGCTGCTCTTCACGAGACTGCACCCAGTGGCATCCAGAGGCCGCAGGGTCTGAACTTCCATGCCAGAATGACCAGGCCTGCTGTAAAAAGGAAAAGAATTCCAGAGGACAATCTGGAGTCTGGAAGCTCTCTTCTTGGAAATGACCCCCCAACACTAAGGGACATAGCCACCGCAGATCCTCTTGAGGACGGGGAGTGGCCCACAGCATGGTCACTGGAAACTCTGACAAGATGGACATTCTTACCCAGAGTGCCATCTGCCACCTCCTGCCCTAAGGCAGGCAAGGCCGGACTAACTGTATCCCCTGGCTGGGAGAGGAGGGGCAAGCCCTCTAGGAACGACTCGGAAGCTGCCATGCAAGAAAAGCAGGCAGAGTCTGGAAGCCAGAGATGAAGCACCTCACTTGCCACAGACCAAACAACATTTCCTGGAAGAAGACACAGAGTTAAGGCAACTATCATAACAGAGCGTGCTAAGGCCGTGTTGGCCCAAAAGGCGCATGTTAATGTTGCTTATACAGCACCTTGCGGGGGCTGCAGAATGGATTAAGTGTAGTTACTCACCTGTAACATGTTCTCCGGGGACAGCTGGAATCAGTCCTCACATAGGAGTGACGCTGGCGCCAATGGAGCCCGCGTGGATCCACTCCCCAGCTTTCAAAGAAAGCCTTTGGGAGTTACACCACACTTGCACGGTCATCTTCCCGCACAAGGGAGCCATCTTAACTCAGTATTATGATGAAAGCTTAATCAAGCATATAAAAAGAAAAAGAAAACAACTCCATGAGGAGGAGGAAGGGTTGTAAGGACTGATTCCTGCTGTCCCCGGAGAACACCTGTTAAAGGTGAATAACTATGCTTTCTCCAGGAACAAGCAGGAAATCAGTCCTTACATATGGGACTCCCAAGCTATAGTCTACCGAAAAATCCTAAGGAAGTCATGGGCGACCCAAAAAGTGGACCATAAAGGACATCAGGGAGCACTGGTTGGTTGAAAGTCTGGCACTGCAGCAGCAACATTGAAAATGCAATTCCCTCTCCGGTAGCCTGAACACAAAGGGCTGGAGGGAAGGAGTTGCACTATTCCCCAAAGAAGTGACGTAGTACTACCTGGCCGAAGGTGCTATCACGCTATGAGCTCTCTTCCAAGAGATAGTGCGCTGCGAAGGTGTACACAGAGGACCAAGTGGCGGCCCAGCAGATGTCCAGCAAGACACCGAGCACAGACTGGCCATAGAGGCTGCCATGGTGCACACACTGTGCACTGTGACATGAGGTTCCAGAGAAAGTCCAGTCTGCTGGTAGGCGAAGGAGATGCATTCGGCCACCCATTGTGAGAGGGTGCACTTGGAGACTGCAACCCCAAGGCGACTGGGGTCAAAGAAGACAAAGTGCTGCGCCAAGCAGCAATCTGGTTGCATCCTCTGGATGTAAAAGGACAAGGCCCTCTTGCAGTCAAGTGTGTGCAGGGAGGCCTCCGCCCAGGAGGAGTTAGGCCTGGGAAAGAATGTGGGGAGCACCACCTCCTGATTCAAGTGGAAGACAGAGACCACCTTTGGCAGAACTTGGGCTGAATCCGAATGACAACTCTGTTCCTGTGAAATCTAGTGTGGGGTGCATGGGCCACCAGCGCCTGCAGCATGCTCACACATCTGGCAGAGGTGAGCGCCACTAGGAATATGACCTTCCAAGACAGGTACTGAAGATAGCATGTAGCCAAGGGCTCAAAGAGGGGAGCCATGAGCTTCCGCAACAACACATTAAGGCCCCACGCCACTGGTGGCAGACAAATTGGGGGCGGGACAGGAGGAGTCCTGCCATGAAACAGCCCACCAGAGGGTGCACTGAGACGGCCTGGCCATCCACTGGATGGTGGTGAGCCAAAACAGCACAGAAGTACACTGATCATGTTGGACTTGAGGCCAGCCCCAGAAAGATGCAAGAGGTATCACAAGATGTCTTGCACCGCGCAGGAGAAGGGGTTAAAACCCCCGTCCATGCACCGCAGCAAGAACCTGCACCATTTAAACACATATGCTCGATGTGTGGAACCCCTAAGTGAGGCCGGCAGGACATCTTCCACCTCCCTTGAGAGGCGGTGGTATGCTATGGCTAGCCTCTCAGTATGCAGGCCATCAGGGCAAGGAATGGGAGGTTGGGATGAAGAAGCATCTTGTTTTCCTGTGACAGCAGGTCTTGAGAGCTCCCCAGCAGCAGTGGGTTCCTCCAGGACAGCTGTAGGAGCAGGGGGAACCATGGTTGCTTGGGCCACCTGGGAGCGATGAATATGACTGAAGCCACCTCCGCCTATATCTTGAGGAGTGTCCGGGAGACCAGGGGTGTTGGCAGGAATGTGTATAGGAAGCCCCTGGACCAGGGGAGGAGGAATGCGTCTGCTGCCTCCCGTCCCTTGGTCAGTCTCCGGGAACAGAAGTGCAGCAGTTGCATGTTCTCCAGACCAGCAAAGAGGTCTATCTCTGGGGTACCACAGCAGCGAAAGACCTCCCCCAGTACCTCCGGTTTCAGCTGCCACTCGTGGGGCTGGAGGACCCAGCTCAAGTGGTCGGCCAGTATGTTGTCCTGGCCCAGCAGATAAAATGTCCTGAGGGCAATGTTCTTCCCTGCTGCGAAGTTCCAAATGTGAACGGCCTCCCAGCAGAGGTAATACGAGCCCGTGACGCCCTACTTGTTGAGGTAGTACATGGCCACCTGATTGTCTGGACTTGAACTACCTGTCCCATCAGATGGTCCTGGAACACCTGCAGGGCATAGTATACTACCCTGAGCTCCAGCAAGTTGATCTGCAAGGCAATTTCTCATGGAAAACCATGGGCCCTGCGACTGCAGGTGATCGCAGTGTGCTCCCCAGCCCAACTTTGACGTGTCCATCGTGAGAATGCCCTGCACTGGCAGAGCCTGGAAAGGCAGGCCGGCTCTTGAGGTTGAAGGGGTCCTGCCTCCAGTGCCGGTGTGACCTGGATCCTGCCCTCCAAGCGGCAAGAAGCTTGTGTCCACTGGGTGCTGGGCATCCACTGGGCCTGCCACATGCGGAGGCAGGCAAATGGCATGACGTGGACCGTAAATGCTATGTGCCCCAACTGGCAGAGCACCTATCTGGCTATCACCGCTGAGCAGCGCTGTATGTTCTGTGCTAGGACCAAGAGGTGCAGCTTGCGGTCCTGCGGGAGGAAGGCTCATGCCTGGGTGGAGTCCAGCATGACGCTGATGAACTCCAAGCGCTGGGTTGGAAACAGGTGAGGTGAGCTGCGTTGTGCACCTCCTCCGATGAGCTGGTTCTGATGAGCCAGTCGTCCAGGTAGGGGAAGACAAAACCCCCCAGGAGATGGAGGCAGGTGGCCATGACCGTCAGGTGTTTGGTGAACACCTGAGGATCTGAGGCCAGTCCAAAGGGGAGCACCCTGTATTGGTAGTGTTGGCCCCAGACCATGAATAGGAGGTACTGACCGTGCCTTGAATGTATCAGGATGTGGGTGTATACATCTTAGAAACATAGAAACATGATGACAGAAAAAGACCACATGGTCTATCTAGTCTGTCCTTAAATATCAACCACTACAACAGTCCCCTTTTTTTCCTTTACAGAACCTCTGTGTTTGTCCCATGCTTCTTTGAATTCAGATACTGTCCTCTTCTCTACCACATCCACTGGGAGACTATTCCACGGATTCATCACTCTTTCCGTAAAGGTCCAAGGAGCACAGCCAATCTCCCTGCAGGAGGTAAGGCAGCAAGGTTCCAAAGGATACCATTTTGAACTTTTCCTTGACCAGGAAGCAGTTGAGGTCATGCAGGTCCAGAAAGCCCGTGGTTTTCTTAGGGACAGAGAGTAGAGGGAATAGAACCCCTGGCCCTGGAAGGGCTGGGGAACAGGCTGTGATCCTCGAGCAGGGCCTCGAGTTCCCTCTGCAGGAGTTCTCTATGTAAGGGGTCCATGGGTATTTCCCCTGGGAAAAAGGGAGGAGGCAGTTGGAAGAAGTGCTAGAGGTACCCCTCCCTGACCATCTGCAGCACCCAGGCGTCTGTGGTAATGTCCGATCATAGGTGTGCGAAGTGGACCAGCTGTCCTCCTGTGAACCTTGGGCCTGGGGAAAGGAGGCTATGCCCAAGGAGTCAAAAGCACTTCCCAGGCTGTGCCTGTGGTGCTGTTTGGGGCTTGGGGGCTTTTGGCTTACGGGGGCCATGCCCCTGTGCCTTGGCTTGTTGCCCCTGAGGGGGAGCCTGATAGGCCATAAATTTGGGGTAACCCCCATAAGCCTTCTTGGTCTTCGGGTGGAAGGACTTTTTCCCCGAAGCCTTCCAATGGGAAGGGTCAGCAGTCTTCCTGGACAGCTGGGTTCTGGTCGGGAATTCTTTCTCCAGCTCGTTGGCCTTCTCCATCATGGGCTTGCCAAAGAGGTTCTCTCCCTGGGAAGGGACATCGGTCAACTTGTCCTGAACACATTGCTCCAGGTCAGAGGAGTGTAGCCAGGCAAGGCATCAGGTACTAATGTCCACCGTGGCTACCCAAGTCACCACCTCGAAACCATCAAAGGCAGCCCAAGTTTGAAACTTGAAGCACTCCTTGACCAAGGAAACCAGGGTCCTGAAGCACTCAAGAGATTCAACCAACAGTCCAGCCGAGAACCCGGCGAGTTCCTTCGCTGGGTCCCTCAGGTATGCCTATGTACAGCTGGTGTGCCTGCACAGAGCCCTGGAAACACTTACTGCTAAATGCATCCATGGTGCGGGCTTTTCTGCTGGGGGGCACCGAGGAGTACGTCTTCTGGCTCTTAATGTGACACATGGCTGACTCCACCACCATAGAGTTGTGAGGCAGCTGTGCTTTTTGGAAGCCCCTGGCGCCAGTCAACTCAATACTAAGAATCCAGTCAACGGTTCACAATCGTCACTGTCACCAGGGTCTCCCGCATCCAGAACAACAGCCGTTCCAGGATGAGGGATATGGGCATCATTAGTGCCTCCCTCAGGGAAGCCTTGTACTGGAGGATCTTAAGATTCTCGGTCCGGGGCTCATCCTTGGACACTGCCACAAAGGCGAGGGCCTGGGACATCTTCTTCATGAACTCCAGGAAGGCGAGATCCTCCGGTGGAGAACACTGACAACAGTGCAGTGGGGAAAGGTCAGAGGGGATGTCCCGGTAAAGGATGGTGTCAGGGACTCCTCATTCATCTACCAAGCCAACTCGAAGTCAGAGGAATTGTTGAGTGCCGGGAGCTCTCTGGACTGACTCGACATT
The DNA here is from genome assembly GCA_033557465.1 of Ichthyophis bannanicus. Taxonomy (NCBI): domain Eukaryota; kingdom Metazoa; phylum Chordata; class Amphibia; order Gymnophiona; family Ichthyophiidae; genus Ichthyophis; species Ichthyophis bannanicus. Next base: position 100,779,165 of record CM066039.1, read on the forward strand.
GACGACTCCTGGTGTCGATACCCCGCCGCAGTGGCGTCCGATGACAAGTCATGTCTTGAGTCGGACATCAATGGAGGCAGCACCGATCGAATCAACTTCTCGAAGCTAGGCTGAGTATCATCTGGGGACATCCTCACTGAGGACGGTTCCATGGCCAGCGCTGATGATCCAGAGGTTCCAGTCATAGGGGCCCCACTGCAACCTCGAGGAACACAGCGAAAATGCATTCCAGAGCCACCACTCTGGCCTCGATGCCAGTAGGCTACGCAGAAGCTGGCATGGGCCCCAGGAATGTTGAGGCCAGTTCTGAGTCCCTGGTCGGGGAATCACCAATGGTGATAGCGTTGGGGTACCTGACTAGATCCCCCGATGCTGTGAGAGTCTCTTTCCGCTGGGGCTGCTTAGAGGGCTGCTCCTGGCCATTGCCGTCGGGTTGCGGACTCCGCAACCTGGAGCCAGAGTTCATACCTGCCAGTCTGTGGTCAGATCTTGCCTTCGGTTTCAACGACATCCCAGACTCACAGAGAAGGTCCTCAGAAGACGATCCCGGACCGAGGCTCTGGGACCCCGGAGATCCGACCGAGCCCGGACACACAACGATGAGTTGCCGGGCACCAGTGTCGAAGGCAGGGATCCCAGTCCCAATGCTGATCCCAAGGCAGACTTGCCAAACAGTTCCCCCTGCTGTTTTTCATGCTCCTTGTGGCTCTTTGCCAACATAAGTTGGCAGAGCGGGCAGGTAGACACATTGTGGTCTGCCCCAAGGCACTTGATGAAGGTATTGTGGCGGTCCATGCAGGACATAGGGCGGTTGCATTGCCACACTGCTTGAAACCGCTGACCGAAGCCATAGCGGGAAAGACAACCCCCATGAGATCAAACTTGGATGTCTTGGACAGCTAGGCCGTGAGCAAAGACTCGCGTGCCAAAAAAAGCAAAAGGAAGGAAAAGTATACCCGATAAGGAGAATATGATACCGAGACGGTGGACTCGGGCAGCAGAAAGGTGATCAGAGCTGATCCTGGCAAAAACACAAAGTAAAACTGAAGAAACAAGGTGAGAAAATCAAATTTAACCAGGGAGCACAGACAGAACATCTGCAGGACTCTGCGGAATAAAGAAGACTGAAGTAAGATGGCACCCTTGGGCGGGAAGGTGACCACGCATGTGTGGTGTAACTCCCAAAGGCTTTCTTTGAAAGCTGGGGAGTGGATCTGCACAGGTTCTGTCGGCAGCAGTGTCATCTATATATGAGGACTAACTTCCTGCTTGGACTGGAAATGGGCTGATGGGGGGCTAAGATAGGACTGGAAAGGGCTGATGTGGGGGATTGGACTGGAAATGGGCTGATGGGGGGGAGAGTCTAAGCTAAGATTGGAAATGGGCTGATGGTTGGGGCTTGGACTGGAAATGGGTTGATGGGGAGGCTAGGCCTGGAAATGGGCTGATACGGGGGCATGGGAGAATGGGACTAGAAGGGAGTGGATGCTGGGTGGGGTTGGAACTAGAAGGGAGCTGATGTTGGGGAAAGACTAGAAGGGGCTGAGGCTGGGGGAGTGAGGATGGAGACGGGAAAAGTTATTTTCTGTGGGAGGGAAGAAAAATCTACGATTGGCTGGGTATTGGGAGAGTAAGTGGGGACTGAGGATGGAAAGGTGAAATTTGAGTGGATGAAAAAGGAAAGAAAGAAATGAATGGTGGAAAGAGCAAAAGGGGAATGATCAGTATGTTAAAGCAGATGTAGAGAGAGAATATAAAAAAACTAGGAGAGAAGAAAGGACATATGGACAGCAGAGAATGGAGAGTTAGCAAAAGACATGAGGAAACCAGAAGAAAGTGACTGGAGCAATTGCAACTGAAAAATAAAATGCCCAAACAACAAAAGGTAGAAAAATACTTTTTTATTTTGAATTTATTAACTGGGAAATGTGCATCACTAATGTCTTTGTGTTTTTGTTTAGTTCAAGAGGAAATTAATTTAGAGTTTTATTTCTTCAGTGTTGTTGTACATTCCAAGTTTGGTTTTTGGAGTTCTCAATTTAACTATTGTCTTCCTATTTCTAAATTGTGATCCCTTGTTCTTTGTTTGGTGATGGTCTATGTTCTGTAACTGAGATGAGGTATTCTGTTCATGTAGTTTCTATTTGACAATGCCACTTGTTCTCTTTCCCCAGTATTCTCAGTATTCTATGAGATGTATTGGTTTAATATTTTCATTGTTGCCTTTTGATAGGTAGGTTTGGTGCTTTGTGAGTCCTGGTAGTGCTGTTATGATATGGTAGATTTGCTATGGGTTCTAAATGGGCAGTGTTTATAGTGCTTACTAATGTGCCTGGCGGTTGGCACTGGAGTAGAGTAATGTAGAAATCTGGTAGTCTTTGTTTATCCAGACATTAAGAGGCCTATTTACTAAAAGTTAGTGCATTTTAATATTATGCAAATATTTATGCAAATTGGGTCATTATGCAAATGAGGCTCTGCAATAAATCTCCACACATAGCCCCGCATCCCCCCCCTTGGGCCGCCCCTGGACCCAAGGCCCCGAGTATCAGTAGCTAAATAATATCTTATATCGGGTTACGGAGGGGGGACCCTAGGGGAGAACATAAACAAGTAATGATTCCCAAAGTTTTCAGAAGGATCCTATAAACCCTGGCCCATGCACATCCTTTGGCGGGCCATTTGGGGGAAGTAGGGACTGTAGACATGCTTACTGCCCAAATCCCCTAGCCCGGCTTTTACCAGGATGTGCAGGTCTATTGCTGGTCATGTCCGGACTGCCAAAAGATGCCTCAGGTGGTCTCCAAAAGATCTCCGCTCATCCCACTGCCCGTAATGGAGTAGCCGTTAGATCGGGCAGTGGTGGATATTATCGGACCCTTGGAGAAGAGTGCAAGGGGTTACCAATATCTCCTAGTGATGGTGGACTACTCCACTAGGTATCCCTGGGCCTTTCCCCTGAGAAAGACGAATGTGCAGGGAATAGCTCAGGAATTGTTGACAAATTTTTGTCAGGTACGGTTCCCTCGGGAAGTGTTAACTGACCAGGGAAACAATTTTTTGTCCTATAATTTAGGAGAGGTATTCAAGCTCTTTGGGATTAAACATTTAAAAACAGTCGCTTACCATCCCCAGATGGATGGTCTGATAGAGAGGTTCAATAAGACCTTGATCTGCATGATAAAGAAATGCCTAGGGCAGGACATCTGGGAATGGATATGCTATAGGGAAGTGTCCCAGGCCTCCTTAGGATTCTCTCCATTCAAGCTGATGTTCAGCCGCCAGCCCCGAGGTCTCTTAGAGGTAATAAAGGAGATCTGGGTGGACTGGGACAAAGCCCAATTGTTGCAGAACCTGGATGGTGCGTGCTTGTGGCCTGCTGCACCTCTGAGGCTGTGCCTCCTTTTATGAGCCAGTCGTCCAGGTAGGGAAAGACGAAAACCCCCTGGAGCAGGATGAAGGCATTTTGTGAAGACTCTTGGGGCAGAGGCTAGGCTGAAGGGGAGCACCCTGTATTGAAAGTGCCTGGCCCCCACTACGAACCGCAGGTACTGCCTGTGGTTGGGATGGATGAGGATGTAGCTATAAGCATCTTTGAGGGCTAAGGAGCATAGTCAGTCTCCCTGCTGGAGGTATGGCAGCAATGTTCCAAGAGAAAACATCTTGAACTTCTCCCTCACCAGGAATTTGTTGAGGTTGTGCAGGTCGAGGATGAGCCTTAGGCCTCCTGTCCTCTTTGGCACAAGGAAGTATCTGAAATAGAACCCCTTGCCCTTGAGGTGGTGGGGCACCGGTTCTACTGCTCTGTCCTCAAGAAGACCTGCTAACTCCTTCAGAAGAAGGTCCCAGTACAGGGGAGACTTGAGGGGCTCTCCCGGGAAATAAGGAGGAGGTGTCTGAGTTAGCTGGAGGAGGTAACCCTCCCTGACTACCTTTAGTGCCCAGGAATCAGTGGTGATGGTCATCCACCTCTGCGCATAGAGGGCCAGACGTCCCCCTGTGGGCTGCTGATCTCCGTGGGGTAGAGAGGCTATGCTCAAGGAGTCAAAAACTTCCCCACTGGCTGGGCCGGAGCCGGTGTCTGGGGTTTTGGAGTCTTCTGCTTACACTGGCTATGGCCATGCCCATGTCCCTTGGCCTGCTGACCCTATTGAGGAGCTGGGAGGCCTGCTAAGGTGGATAGTTTCTGTAAGCAGCTCCCTTCCTTGGGTAGAAGGGCTTTTTACCTGAGCCCTTCCATCAGGGAGGGGCAGCGGTCTTTTTAGAGAGCCTGGTCCTCGTCATGAACTTGGTCCCCAGCTTGGCAGCCTTGTCGGTCATGCGTTTGCTGAAGAAATTCTCTCCTTGGCAGGAGACATCGACCAATTTCTCCTGACCCCATTGCTCAAGGTCGGACGACTGTAGCCAAACTTGGCCGCTGACTCAAACCCATTATAGGCTGCCCGAGATATGAACTTGGAGCATTCACGGACTGCTTTGGCCAGGTTCTTGAAACGCTGCAAAGGTTCCTCGGAGACCAGTCGAGAATCCGGCGAGTTCATTCGCCAGGTCTCTCAGGTACATGCCAATGTACAGCTGGTAGGCCTGGATGTGGCCGATGAGCCCTGATAGCACTTTCTGCCGAGGGCATCCAGGGTGCAGGCCTCCCTGCTGGGGGGCACCGAGGAGTGAGTCTTCTGGCTCTTCAGCCTACTCATGGCCAACTCCAGCACCATGGAGTTATGCTGCAGCTGTAACTTCTAGAGGCCCAGGCTCCAGTGGACTTGATACATTGAGTCGAGCTGCTTGCTCCCCACTGGCACTGAGGCCGGTGTCTCCCACATTCTGGGCATCAGCTGTTCCAGGATGGGAGGTATAGACACCGTGAGCAATTCTCGCGGAGGGGCCTCGTATTGGAGGATTTCCAAATCATCCGCTCAAGGGTCCTCCTCCAACTCGGTCGGAAATGCCATGGCCTTAGACATGTCCTCGACAAAAGTCAAGGAAACCCTTATCATCGGGCGGGGACCGCCATCGAGGCTCCGAGAAGGTAGAGTCAGATGGGATGTCATGGTGGCAACGGGTATCGGGGGAATCCTCGTCCTCCATCTCCCACTCGGATTAATCCGTCGAGGACTCATAGGAGGGCTGCTCTGCGGGCCTTGGGGCCCCCAATGTCCTGCGGCCGGTACCCGGTAAACTTGCTGGGGATGACCGCAGACCCATAGAGCGGGTCTCGGATTGTGACCTCGGCTGATGATCAACTCGAGGCCTGAGGATCTCGAGGATCGGCCTCCAGGGACATCTTGAAAATCAAGGGCCCGGTGGTCGGGTGGATGAACCGGTCATATTGGACAACAGCACCCGCTGCTGGTCCATAAAAACCGACAAACTGTGCTCCAGGGCTGCCATTCTGGACTCCAGACCAGGACTTGGATGCTCACCACTTCTCCACCTTAGTTCTTCTCTTATCTGACCATCACATGCTAACCTTCATTCTTAACTACTCCTCACCATCTTGCCTGATCTCCACCAACATGTTTAGGAATCTTCACCCTATTGAACGTTCAGCTCTCTTCCCTGCTGTCTTATTACCCCCTTCCTCTCTATGTTGTCTGAGTCTGTTGATAAGGCAGGGTCTTCCTATTCAGAGGGGGGGAAGGGGAAGGGGGAAAGGAGAAGGGGGAAGGGGGAAGAGGAAGGGGAGGGGGAGGGGGGAAAGGGAAGGGGGAGGTGGGAGAGGGGAAGGGGAGGAGGAAGGGGAGAGGGGAAGGGAGGGGAGAGGAGGGGTTGCTGATAAGTCCTTGGCCTTGTAACGAAACAGAACGCTATGGGCACACTTCAGTTTCAGAGGTCCGAATGATCTCTCTGCAGTTTTCACTATACTCTCCCATTCTATGCCCTATGAGGCATCCTATACTTCAACCATGGCTGTCCTTGACAACCCGCTACCTACGTTTCTGTGCCCACTCAGCTGAGCGCCTTTGGCTTAAATCCTATACTCTTGCCAACTTTCTACATTTCAAATTCATGCTAATCTCTTTCCAGTCAGCCATAGCACTCGCCAAGCAAGAGTACTGTGTCCATCTGAGTAACTCTCTTGCCTCTGACCCTCACGACTCTTTGCTATGCTCAACTCTCTCCTCAAAGTACCTCCCCCAACCCTTCCTTCACTTTCTGCCCAGACTTTAGCAGTCTATTTACATCACAAAAAACACAAGATTCATTTTGAATTCTCCAGAGAATCGCCTCCACCCCACCTTCCCTCTCTTCAATCCCAAGTTCTTCCCTCAACTTCTGCCACCTTTTTTTCCTTTTCTAAAATCACTGAGGAGGAAACTGCAAATCCCTTCTCCTCCAAATTCACTTTCTTCAACTCTGATCCCATTCCTATGCGTCTAATAAACTCTCTCTCTTTTGCTGTCATTCCTTCCATCTGTCATATCCTTAACCTATCTCTCTCCACTACAACTGTTTCTGTGGCCTTCTAACATGCTGTGGTTACATCTCTCCTCAATAAACCTTCACTAGACCCTACCTGTTCTTCCAGTTATTGGCCTATCTCCCCCCTTCCTTTTGCTTCAAACTACTCGAACGAGTGGTTCAACATCACTGTCTTGACTTTCTTTCCTCTCAAGCCCTTCTGGATCCATTTCAATCTGGCTTTCATCTTCCACATTGTACAGAAACAACTCTTACCAAAGTCTCCAGTGACTTGTTCCATGCTAAACCAAAGGCCTTTACTCAGTCCTCATCCTTCTTGACCTTTTTGCTTCTAACACTGTTAATCACCAAGTTCTTCTTGATTTTCTATCCTCACTTGGATTTAGGGGCTCTGTTCTGTCCTAGTTTTCTTCTTCTCTCTCCCATGGCACTTTTAGTGTATGTTCTGGTGGATCCTCCTCTACCGCCCTCCCGCTTTCAGTTGGTGTAACTCAGGGCTCCGTCTTGGGACCTCTCCTTTCCTCTTTCTGCACCCAGTCCCTTAGTGCACTTATCTCATCCCATGGTTTTCGGTACTATCTTTACACTGACAGCTCTTAGATCTACCTCTCTGCACCTGAAATTTCTTCAAGAATCCAGGCTCAAATCTCCGCCTACTTATCTGACATTGCTGCCTGGATGTTTCACTGCCATCTGAAACTGAACATGGGCAAAACTGAGCTCCATAACTTCCCCCCTAAACCCACCTCTCCCCTTTCTCCCTTCTCTATTTCTGTAGATAACATTATACTCCTTCCTGTTTCCTCAGCTCGTAATCTAGAGTCATCTTTGACTCTATTCTCTCTTTCTCTGCACACATCCAACAGATAGCTAAAACCTGTAGCTTCTTTCTCTATTACATCAGCAAAATTTGTCCCTTTCTTTCTGAACACACTACCAAGACACTTATACATTCTCTAGTCACCTCCTTTCTTGACTATTGTAACCTGCTGGTCTCCCTCTGAATCATTTCTCTTCCCTTCAGTTTGTTCAAAACTCAGCTGCACATCTTACTTTACGCCACCGTTGCTATGCTCAAGTAACCCTTCTTCTCAAGCCCCTACTACACTAATGCTTTAACATTAACGCCAGGATTCTACTACCAGCGAAAACCTGTCTGTAAATGCACTTTTGCAGGAGAGAGAGGCCATTTCAGTGTCAGCAATGTACAGCAGACAGGGAGCCCAAGAAAAGTGAAAGTAGTGCTCCATTTGCAGCAACAGCATAGTGCCCAAGTAGAAAAGGGCACTGTGGTGATGGTGCAAATGGGGCAAAGGGGGGTGCAGGTGGGTCATGCAGTGGGGGCAGCTGGGGCACAGGACAGACTAGGCAGTCACCTAAGTGGCACATAGGAACACAGAAACTGAAAAGTAGCAAGATAGCATCTGACCAAGGTCAAACATGCCCAGTATTCTCTGTTCCACAGTGTCCCATTCAGGGGACATGTACCCAGCAGGTATCCCAAACATCACACAGGAACCACTATGCCGATAATGGGGCAAGCAGTGCAAATCTGGGGACCAATCTAACAAGGGTCTATGGACCTTCCCCAGGAAACGTCCCAAACTGTTTTTAAACCCAGCGAAACGAACACCCTTTACTACAGCCCCTGGTAAGGCAGTGCAGGCTTAGACCACATGTCGTCTGAAACATATTTACACCCAGTAGTCCAAACTGGGTACACTGTAGCTGCATTGCATGTCCCCTAGTCTGTCCACAGTCTGCTGGCATAGAAAAATCTAACTACGTTTACCTGGTCCACTCTAGCCAATCGTCTCTAGACCTCCAATCTGACACCCCCAGCTGTCTGTCCCCCAGGCAGAAGGAACATAACATTGGCAGGCGGTGATGGGGGATGTGCAGACGTTAATGTATGCCCCCCATCCCGGACCCGGCACCCCCCTACCTGCACATTGGATGGCCTGGGACTGCGCACTGCCAGCACCGACAGCACATGGATATGTCAGCATGGCTGGGGGGGGGGGGTGTTGGGTTGGTGGTGGAGAGGGCAGTAGCACCCGCCTGCAGCAGACCAAGGCTATGCCCTGTTCCAGTGCACAGTGTGCAGTGCAACATGTCAAGGTCTGTCTGATGGGAAACATGTTGGCTCCAGGGACAGAGGTGTTTATGTGGCAGCACTGTGGTACACGACATACAGTCTGTGTGCTGCAGAGCAAAGGATCACTGGTTCAGGTCCCGGCTATGGATCCTTTAGTGCATGTCCCAACCTTTACCCCACATTGCGGATACACTACCAACATGTGCAATCCCCAGTGCAGCGGCCAACAGGGATACAAACACCCACACAGACAGGCTCCACTATCCACAGGTAGATGGAGAGTCAGGCTGTTGGCTCCTGCATCCAGTGAGGGTGAGTAGGTGACGAGACTCTTATACGGTGCTTGCAGAGGAAGGAATGGCTGATCAAATGATGTCATAGATGGAGAGGAGTTCCAACATACAAGCAAATCCCAAAAGTGGAGGTAACAAAAAATGATGAAATCAAAATAAACTCCACCATTCTTGCTCCACATTAAAACCACCCGGGTTAACAGTCTTTAGATGGAAAATCCATTGTTGCTCTAACCATTGTAACTGATAGACTTGATTGCCTCCTCTCGGGTCCAAAGGGACAGCGTAGTTACTCACCTGTAACAGGTGTTCTCCAGGAGCAGCAGGAATCAGTCCTCACATATGGGTGACGTCGGCGCCGACGGAGCCCTCGCGGAGCAATTTTCCCCAGCTTTCAAAGAAAGCCTTTGGGAATTGCAGCGCGCATGCGCGGTGGCCTTCCCGCCCAAGGGTGCCATCTTAGCCAGTCAGATGACATAGCTAAAAAAGACAGCATAAAAATTTGCAAAAAAAACTTAAGCAGATGATTGCAACTCCAAGGGGAGGAGGGAGGGTTGTGAGGACTGATTCCTGCTGCTCCTGGAGAACACCTGTTACAGGTGAGTAACTACGCTTTCTCCAGGACCAAGCAGGAAGTCAGTCCTCACATATGGGACTCCCAAGCTTAAGGCTACCGGAGACCCTAAGCACAAAAATGAGCTCCCTCTAGCTCAGCAGCACAGAAGGAAGGAATCTTCGCTGAATTATTACCCACCGGTAGCCCACATCCGGGATGGAGGATAGGAGTTGCTCAAACCTCAAAGAGATTACGGAGGACTGCCTGTCCGAAAGCACTGTCCCTGCGGGACTCCCTCTCGAGACAGTAATGGACCGCAAAAGTCTGGCTCGAAGACCAAGTAGCGGCCCGGCAGATGTCTGCCAGCGGAACAGAGCGGAGGTAAGCCACTGACGTAGCCTTCGCCCGAACACAATGAGCCGTGACTCGACCATCCAAGGAGAGTCCGGCTGCCCCATAAGCCCAAGTGATACAGTCCGCAACCCAGATGGACAGAGTACGCTTGGAGACCGGGAGTCCCAATTTATTGGGATCAAAAGACACAAAAAGCTGAGCAGCTTTACGGTGCTCCCGCGTACGGTCAAGGTAGAAGTTCAATGCTCTTCTACAGTCCAGGGTATGGAGGACCATTTCAGCTCGGCTGGAGTGTGGTCTGGGAAAGAAGGTCGGAAGTACCACCTCCTGATTGATGTGAAAAGGGGAGACCACTTTTGGAAGAAACTTTGGGTGAGTCCGTAGGACTACCCTATTTTTGTAGAACCGAGTGTAAGGGGGATCAGACACGAGGGCCTGCAATTCACTTACGCGTCTATCAAGAACAATGTTTTCCAAGAAAGAAAACGGAGTGAACAGGTAGCCATAGGTTCAAAAGGCGGACAGGTGATCCGCTGTAAAACCACATTCAGATCCCAGTCAGGCGCTGGCGGGCGCAGAGGTGGTTTAAGTAGAAGGAGACCTCGGAGAAACCTCGCTACGAGAGGGTCGCTGGAAAGAGGTCTGCCGTCCACCGGCACATGATGTGCTGAAAGAGCACTGAGGTGAACTTTGACGGAGTTGGACTTAAGTCCCAGATTAGAGAGGTATAGCAAGTACTGCAAGATCACCGACACCGGGCAGGAGAAAGGATCCTGAGACTGTTGGGTACACCAAACGGAAAAGCGACGCCATTTAAGGGCGTAGCATTTGCGGGTAGAAGGTCGCCGCGAAGCTAGGACGACCTCTTCCACCTCTGCCGGCAGGAGAAGGGGAGCAAGGACTACCCTCTCAGCAGCCAGGCCATTAGATTGAGAGATCTGAGGTTGGGGTGTAGCAGAGACCCCTGATCCTGAGTGAGGAGATCCGGTTGAAACCCCAGAGGGAATGGATCCTCTACCGCTAATTGCAGCAGGAGTGGAAACCACGGCTGTCTGGGCCAGCGAGGGGCCACCAGGATCATGGAGGCTTTGTCTCGGAGAACCTTGAAAAGAGTTCGAGAGACTAGCGGGATGGGAGGAAACGCATACAGGAGGCTCTCCGACCATGAGAGTAGAAAAGCGTCTGCCGCAACTCGAAGGGGATGTGGCTGACGAGAGCAGAAGCGAGGAAGTTGCCGGTTGAGAGGACTGGCAAAGAGATCCATCGTGGGGAGGCCCCACTTTAGAAAGAGCTTCTGAACTACCAAGGGATCCAGGCGCCACTCGTGCGGCTGGAGGATCCTGCTGAGTTTGTCCGCCAGGCAATTTTCTTGGCCTGGGAGATAAACTGCCTTGAGAAGAACGCCGTGACTGACGGCCCAAGAGCAGAGCTTCTGTGCTTCCCGACAGAGAAGGAAGGAGCCCGTGCCCCCCTGCTTGTTCACGTAGAACATGGCAACTTGATAGTCCGTCTGGACAAGGACGGACTGGTGAGAGGTCAGGTGGGAGAAAGCCTTGAGAGCCAGGCGGATCGCTCTGAGCTCCAGGAAGTTGATCTGCTGAGCAGACTCCCACGTGGTCCAGAGGCCCTGAGTACGTGCCCCTTGGCAATGTGCTCCCCAACCCAGGAGGGACGCATCTGTCGTCAGCACCTGGGCCGGCTGAGGTGACTGAAAAGGCATGCCGAGTACCAGGTTCAGCCGATGAAGCCACCACAGGAGAGACGAGGCCAGCGGCTCGGAGACGCGCACTAGGTCTGCTAGGCCGCCTGTGGCTTGTTGCCACTGCTTGCGAAGGCACCATTGAGCAGGCCGCATATTCAGGCGGGCATTGGGGGTCACATGGACGGTGGAAGCCATATGGCCGAGCAGTCTCAGGAAGCGCCTGGCGGAGACCAGGGGCTGGCTGCGAAAACGGTCGGCTAGGTCCATGAGCCGTTGAGCCCTGTCGAGAGGCAGGAAAGCTCGTGCCTGAGGAGTGTGCAGTCTTGCGCCGATGAACTCGAGATCCTGTGAGGGGAGCAAAGTGGACTTTGCGAAGTTTATGACAAAGCCCAAGTACTGCAGAAGAGTCACCGTGCGGCGTGTGGCGTTGGTGACCTCCGGAGCGGACGCTGCTCTGATGAGCCAGTCGTCGAGGTACGGAAAGACATAGAGGCCGTGAAGCCGGAGATGGGCCGCCACCACCGCGAGACATTTTGTGAAGACTCGCGGTGCGGAGGACAGGCCAAAGGGCAGTACTCTGTACTGGTAATGATTTCCTGCCACCACAAACCTTAGGTATTGGCGGTGGCTTGGGTGGATGAGGATGTGCGTGTAGGCATCCTTTAGATCCAAGGAGCATAGCCAATCTCCCTGCTGGAGGTAGGGCAGAAGGATTCCAAGGGTAAGCATTTTGAACTTTTCCCGCACGAGGAACCTGTTGAGGTTGCGCAAGTCCAGGATGGGTCGGAGGCCTCCTGTCCGTTTTGGTACTAGAAAATACCTGGAATAAAAGCCTTGACCTCTCAGGTGGTGGGGCACCGGTTCCACCGCCTGTTCCTGTAGAAGACCTGCTAACTCCTGAAGGAGTAAGTCCCTGTGCAGAGGGAGTCGTGGAGGTTCTCCCGGGAAATAGGAGGGAGGGACCTGGTGGAAGTGGAGAAGATAGCCTTCTCTGACGACTTGAAGCACCCAGGCATCTGAAGTGATGCTGGACCACCTGTGGGCGAAGTGAACCAGCCGGCCTCCGGTGCTGGGAGGAGCCAGCGGAGGGGGAGAGGCTATGCTGAAGGAGTCAAAAGCCCCCACCCTGCTGAGCAGGGGCTGGTGGTGCAGGCTTGGGGGCTTGCTGCCTACGGGACCCGTTACCCCGTCCCTTGGCCTGCTGGCCCTGTTGGGGAGCTGCGGGGGCCTGATATTGGGGGTAGTGTTTATAGGCAGCTGCCTTTCTCGGGTAAAAGGGCTTCTTTCCCGAGCCCTTCTTTTTCTGGGAAGGGGCGGAGGTCTTCCTAGAAAGCCTAGTCCTGGTGAGAGTCTCAGTCTCAAGTTGTGCAGCCTTCTCGTCCATAGGTTTGCCAAAGAGGTTTTCATCTCGGCAGGGGACATCGACCAACTTGTCCTGCACCCAGGGCTCAAGGTCAGACGACTGAAGCCAAGCCTGTCGGCGGGCACCGATGCCGGCTGCGGCCACTCGAGCCGATGCTTCAAAGCCATCATAGGCTGCTCGGGATATGAATTTTGAGCATTCCCGAATGCCAGTGGACAAGGCTAGGAACCTCCGCAAAGGTTCCTCGGACAACCCAGCGGAGAATCCGGCTAGCTCTTTAGCCAGGTCTCGGAGATACATGCCCATGTATAGCTGGTAGGTCTGGACACGACACGCAAGCATAGAGCCCTGGAAACACTTCTTACCAAGGCCATCCAGGTTACGGGCCTCCCTGCCAGGAGGCACCGAGGAGTGCATCTTCTGGCTCTTAAGACGATGCATGGCCGATTCCACTACCATGGAATGGTGTGGTAGCTGTGCTTTTTGGAAGCCAGGGCTCTTGCGGACTCGATAGATAGAATCGACCCGCTTGCTCAGGACCGGCGAGGAGGCCGGACTCTCCCACATGCGGAAGAGTAGTCGTTCCAGCATGGGAGGAACCGGTACAGTAAAGTGTTCCCTGGCGGGAGAGTCATACTGGAGGGCGTCGAGCTCTTCGGCTCGAGGCTCCTCCTCGGGATCCGCAGGGAAGGCCAAAGCCTTGGCCATATCCCTGACGAAGTCCGAGAACCGGGCATCCTCCGGGGGGGACTGCTTCCGAGGTTCGGACTCAGGTGAGTCGGAGGGGACACACCGAGTCCGAAAAAGAATCAGGTGACTCTTCCTCTTCAGACTCCCAGACCGACTCCGACGAGGAATCGGTGGGGTCGGCCCGGGCAGGCCGCGGCGTCGGCCGCCCCGACGCCGAGGGAGTCGGCGTCGGCGACCTCGGTCCCGAACGGGAGGCCGAGGGTGACCTCGACCGAGGATCGACTCGAGTTCGCATGGACTCGAGGATCGGCTCGGTCTCCGGGGTCGACTTAGACGTCGACGTCCCGGCGGTCGGGGCAGCGGCACCAGCGAGGCTAGCGAGCAGTGCCCGCTGCTGGTCCATGAAGGCAGACAGTCTGCTCTCCAAGGCCGTCAACCTGAGTCCGACTTCAGGTGACCCAGCAGCCCCCGACTTGGGCCCCGACGGCGTCGGGCCCGACGTCGGCGGTCTCGGAGGCGAGTCCAGAAGGACCACAGGACTTACCCGAGCAGGCAGCTCCGACTCCATGCGAGGTCGCTTCGAGAGGTGCTCCTTCTCCAAGGAACCGGGACGGCTATCGGGGCTATGCGACCTGGCCCTCGCGGAGCCAGGAGCGTCCACCGACGCCGCCCTCGCGGGTTTCACCTTCCGTCGATGGTCCCCGGAGGGAGAACCCCTGTCGGAGGAACTCCGGCGACGGTCCGAGCTGGAACCTCTGGACGCCGAGGCCTCCGACGAGGTCCGGGTACGGCTGGGGTCAGCGAAGATCCTATCCCGCTGATGCCGCCGACTTCTCAACGCTTTGGAGGACATTTTGCCACAGGCCCCACAGATCATTTCTTCATGATCCGGGCCCAGGCAGCGGAGGCAATTATCGTGTGTGTCAGTTAGTGACATATTTCGGTCACACTGACCACACCGCTTGAAACCACTGGCAGCCTTCGGGGGAAAAAGGGCCCCTGCGAGGTCAAAGGACCGGGCTGCCAGTGAAAAAACCGAAACGAAACTGACTAAATCAGAAAAAACCGAAAAGAAGAAGAGGACTCGTGACCGGCGTCGCGAGTCCGGGCGGGAAAAAGACCGGCGTCGAACCGATGAAAAAAGAGAAAATTACGAATAAAATCAACTTTTTCGCGGGGACACGACGGGTACGTCTGTAGGGCTCCGCGGAAAAAAGAAGACTGGCTAAGATGGCACCCTTGGGCGGGAAGGCGACCGCGCATGCGCGCTGCAATTCCCAAAGGCTTTCTTTGAAAGCTGGGGAAAATTGCTCCGCGAAGGCTCCGTCGGCGCCGACGTCACCCATATGTGAGGACTGACTTCCTGCTTGGTCCTGGAGAACGTATCTATCAACCCCACTTGAAATTAGAAAAAGTTATTTTTCGGCATCTTTTTCAGATGCCCACGGATCCTGACTATACAGCGGTTTGCATTTGAGGCAGGGCCTGACTGGCCCAAAACACGCATGTTGTGTGTAAAATCTTCATGCTAGCGATTGAAGGACTTTGAACACGATAAGCTAAGTTTAGCTCTGTTAAGTTTTGTTGTTTTGCACTACATATGCACTGATTAAAAGAGGTCTTGCAGACACCGGGGTTGAGCGTTGGCCTACTCTTCTCTTGTCTGCTTGACCCGACATACATTTCTAAGTTGTATTTGTGTAACTGAACTTTACACTCTGCTTGCAATTCAGACGATCTTTGTTTTGGAATGTTAGACCTAGCCAGGTGGGAAGTGTGGTCTCCCAGGCGTTCTCCCAGTAGTACTGGTAGGGCTGACAGGTCCTTTGTAACAGGTGAGGCCTACTGGTTGGGGTATGTTAGCTTAGGCTGAGGGGTTGAATCCAACTGGAGCACAACAACCTCCAGCCAGAGGGACTAGGGCTTCTGGTCCCACAGGCACCCCTTGTGGCTGTGGGCAAGCTCCATTCCCCTCCATTATGCAGAGAATACATACCACCAACTGGTAGTGATGGGGATCCGCAGTATGGGCAGGTACTGGGGACCTGGTGCTGGGCACACATCCTCACTCTCAGAGTGACCACAGACGCTGCTCAGTAGCATGGTTTGCAGCTGCTCTGTGCTTGTATCACACACTGTCAGGTCCTCTTACTGAGCTGAGGTGATGGATAAGTGCATTCTCCATTCGGAGATCAGCTGTAGACTGCTGTGCTGCATGTGCACGGCATCATGGGTACTGGTGGGGCTAACCTATACCGGCACACAAAGCAGCCATTTTTTTTGTATCCAGACATTGCTGTGAAACAAGGTGTGGAGGTATAGCCTACTGGTTAGTTCAAGGTTTCTGTAGGCAGGGGCCAGGGTTTTGATTCCTACCTGTTCCTTTTGTGACTGTGATACTCAGATCATTTTCATGTCTGTAACAGTCAGGGCTCTGCAGATCTGTGCTGCCAGCCCATAACACCCTCTCCTCAGCTGCCATTGTTTCTTCGACCCATCTCTCTGCCTCTGTCAGCTGTGTACAGTCTTGTCTTCTTGTGCAGGCTGCTACCTCATGTCCTGCACTGGTACTCTTTTCTGCATTGTGGCTCTTCATGCTTGCCTCTCCAGTGCCTGATCTGCACGGCACCACTACTCCTCTGTCCGCCTGTCGCTGCAAATATCCTGCCACCTTTGTCTCCGCTGGGGGTCACGTATTCCTCATCCTATGCCACCCACTGTTATTGCAGCACTTTACATTGGCACCACCCTGTGCATCAGTACAGCTGCCTCCAACATGTTTGTCCACTTTACCAGCTTCCATATAGGTTTGTATGACCTAGATTGGCCACTGTTGGAAACAGGATACTGGGCTTGATGGACCTTGGTCTGACCAAGTATGGCATACCTTATGTTCTTATGTGCCCGCAGATATGGCAGGTCCATCAGCTCCCATCTCTCCTTCCTTCCATCACCTGTTCATTGCCTGTCATTGGTGCTCTATCCAGCATTAGGGTTACAGCTGTTTTTATGGCTACAGTTCATGCTTGTCAACTTAAAGTACCTTACAGCCCTTAGGGCACCTTACAGCCCTTAGGGCACCTTAACTTAAGGCACCTTAGGTTAAGACACCTTAACGTCCTTAGGGCACCTTACCTAAGGTGCCTTAAGTTAAGGTGCCCTAAAGTGCCTTAACGTAAGGTGCCTTACATTAACCTAAAGTGCCTAAGAATGTTAAGGTGCCTTAAGTTAAGATGCCCTAAGGGCTTTAAGGTGCCTTAACCTAAGGTGCCTTATATTAAGGTAACCTAACGATGTTAAGGCGCCTTAAGTTAAGGTGCCCTAAGGGTTTTAAGGCGCCTTGACCTAAGGTACCTTGAGTTAAGACACCTTAGCTTAATGCGTCTTAGGTTAAGGCACCTTAATACTCTTAGGATACCTTAACTTAAGGCGCTTTAAGATAAGGCCCCTTAAGTTAGGGCACCTTACAGCCCTTAGGCACCTTAAGGCATGTTTGTCAGCCTTAACGTGCCCTAAGGTGCATGCTTGTCACCTTAACATGCAATGTCCTGTTAACGTGCGTTAAACGGCCAAGGCGCCCTGTTAATGTACGTTAAATGGCCCATTGCTCCCTTTACACCGGAATGCCCCCTTCTGCCTACTGCCTTATATGGCTTCAGGTACATTAACGGTGCCCTTACCGCTGGTAACTTTACCGCAGTTTAGTAAACATACCCCTTAGAGAGCAGCATGTGGCTTCTTCTGTCCCTATGTTATCCTGTTATTCTTGGCTTTCTCCATTACATTCTTCCCCCTCCTGCTTGGTTCCCACTTTCACTTTGTCTTCTTGCACTACTATCCCTCAAGAAAAGTGGCTTTCCTCTCTCATTCCACTTCCTCCACGCTGTAAAATGCAGACATAGATTTTTATTTACTGTTCCCTTTAACAGATATTTCTGGATTAACATGCACAGGGTGGCTGTTACAACCTTAACATCAGTGATTGCATGCTTCCCAGAAGACTAGGGAACTCTACATGGAATGATTACAATTAAAGCCAAACATTGATTAGGTTTGGAAAACCGGATATTTTTGAACAAACTCACAAATTTTGGTCTGTGTAGTTTGTTGCAAAACCTAGTGGTAAGACATGAAAGAGGGCTTCAGTGCTGGAATATGCATGGTGAAATTAGACCTTACCTCCCAATTTTCTTTCATGGAGTTCCTCCAGTCCAGTCCAGACAGAGGGGGTTGTATCCCTCCACAAGCAGCTGGAGACTGATTATGTAAATTTCTGATAATGTCATCTTATAATAGGCCAGGAGCCTCCTCCTTGCTCCAGTATTCTTACTGCTACTATTAATCATTTATATAGCACTACAAGACATACGCAGCGCTATACAAATATATAAAGAAGATAGTTCCTGCTTGTAGAGCTTACAATTTAATCAAGACAGACAGAACAATACAAGAGAAAAAAGGAGAGTTCAAACAGGGAAGGAGACACAAGAAGAACAAGGGATTAGTATCCAAATGCAGCCTCAAAAAAGTAAGCCTTTAGCATGGATTTGAAAAGGGGAGAGAAGAGACTTGACAAAGACAGAGGAAGTTTGTTCCATGCATAAGGAGCAGTAAGGTGAAAAGATCAAAGTCTGCAGAAGAAGAAAAGGGCATAGAGAGAAGAAAGCCAGAGGCGGAGCAGAGTTCACGAGAAGAGGTGTAGGGAGAGAGAAGATAGGAAAGGTAATGAGGGGCAATAGAGTGAATGCATGTATATGGTTTATGGTTTATTAAAATTTGATATACCACCCTTCAATACACCAGAGCTGTTCACAATAATCATCCATGAAAAATGAGAAGCAGAAAGGAATTCCATTAAAAACAGAAAAGAAACGATAGTGGGGTAACGGAAGGGAGGAGAGCAAAGGCCTCAAAAACAGTCACTGGGAGATCATCTGAAACGCGATATGAAATAAATATGTCTTCAGGGCATTTTTGAAGCTGGAGTGGGACAGCTCCAACCAGATTATCGACTGACAACAAATTCCAGAAATAAGAAGCCAAGAAGTAAAAGGCAATCATCAAAAGTAAACCTAGAAGAGTATCCCACAATTATATCACACCTAACTAAAGAGACCACTCAATAAAGAAAGAATTTTTTGTCGGAACTACTGCCATGAAAACTTGCGTCCTCTCGAAGCAGACTGTTCCTTTTAATCAAGAAATTGAAAAGGGATAACAACCCCCAGAGTACCCAAAAGGATATCACAAACCCATGGGGTACAAACAAAACGTGTAAGTGAGTTCTGTGTTTCGTTTAAAAAAAGAAGCTTTTTCTTTCACTCCCTGATTCAGCTGCAAATAATAACCAAGGGTACTTAGCTCAAGTCCAGGCTCCCAGGGCTCGATAAAGATTTCAAAGCAGCAGGAGTGTCGCCATGAAAGAGGGGAATCATCCACAATCGTCAGAAATCTGTAATCCAAACAGTATGTTCCAAACAGTATGTTGACCCAACGTTGTGTTTCGAGCTTGTGTGCTTTCCAGCCCTTCTTCAAAACAATTACTGACGTAAGAGGGAAAAGAACCCGTTATCAATTTAAACACTCACTGAGTCATCTGGTCAAACACTTGGCCAATGGGAAAACAGGCTAAAATTAAAGGTATACACATTCAAATAATACCCCACCAGTCCAATGAGGAGTTTAAACCCGCCGGGGCTAGCGATTGTAAAAGGAATATCCAGCGCTGCTCACGATAAAGGAGATTTGCCCCCCGGTCACCTCCACGAGGTTTTTTCCGGAATAAAATCTATAATTCGCCAACGTAAGTCCAAAAAAGTATGCTGAAAATCCTCACAGTGTTGTACCACTGGAGCTGTTAACACCCTCGTAGTTATTCGGGATCGATGTTCTTGCAAACACTTTCTCATAGGGCGAACGGTCTTTCCAATGTATATCTTCCCACAAGGGCAGACCAACAAATAGACCACGAAAGAGGACTGACAGGTAGTATGCCATCGACTATAGTATGTACGCTGAGTATTCGGATGAGTCCAACCCACCCCCTCTAAGGTCGATGCACAAAAATCACAAGATTGACAGCCATAATGTCCACTACCTCAGGAGGAGAAGAGCGCTCCATAGTGTGAATAAGCTGATCTGCCAAGTTCTTACCTCTCTTAAAACCCAACATCAGAGGTCTATCAAAACACGTGTACAGAGATAAAATGGACCAGTGTCTCCTAAGAATTGTAACCACATCCCGAGTGTGGGGCATAAAAGGCAGAACTCCCACAAATGGTATAGACGACCCCAAACCATCCTCTGGTACTGGGTTGTCATCCTGCCACCAGTCGGGGTGGTTGAATCGAGCTCTACAGTAGGCTTTATGAATGACCCGCTCTGGATAACCCCGTTGCCGAAGTCGGAGTTTTAAATCAGCCGCTTGTGCTTTGAAATCCTCCAGCGTTGAACACAATCGTCGCAAACGTATAAACTGACCTACTGGAATCCCCCTACGTAGGGAGCTAGGGTGATAACTCTTAAAGTGTAGTAAGGTATTCCGTTGCACGGTCTTCCGAAAGAGCATGGATCTTACTCTCCCACGATCCTTAAATAACTTAAGGTCCAGAAATTCTATAGACCAAAAATCATATTTCGGTGTGAACTGGAGATCAATGGAGAGGGAATTCAGCCAATCAAAAAACTTTTTTAATTGGTCCTCGGTGTCCGTCCAAAAGAAGAAGACATCGTCCAAAAATCTCTGCCACATACGAATATGTCGATACCACCTTGACGGATAGATATGTTGAACCTCAAACTGATGCATATAGAATGTGGCAATCGAGGGGGCCACTGTGGCCCCCATAGCAATCCCATAAATTTGCTGGTAATAAATATCCCCGAACCGAAAAAAAATTTTTGTAAGCACTAGGGATAATAAATCCAGAAAAAAAGATTTTGGTAATTGTTCCGGTAAATTCAACGGGATAGAACCAGCCATTTCTAATGCAGCTCCCTGATTAATATTGGTATAGAGCGCCTGAACGTCCAAGGTAACCAAATACCAAGTGGACATCTCACCCTCCTGTGAATGTAAAGTGGACAAAAAATGAAATGAGTCCCGGACATAGGAGGTTATGGTAGGCAGAAGAGGGCGAAGGAACATGTCACAAAACTGTGATAGCGGCTCCAAAACGGACTCCCTACACGAGACAATCGGGCGGCCCGGAGGTCGGTCTAGATTTTTATGTACTTTCGGCACCATATATAAAATAGGTGTAACTGGAAAAGGTTTATTCAAAAATCTAAACTCTTTATTGGTTATCCACTTCTGCTGCAGTGCCTGTGAAGTGCAACAGTTGATTTCTTGCTGAAGTGCAACCGTAGGGTCTGCATCAAGAGGTTTATAATATTTTCGGTCATTAAGATGGGACTGAACCACTGCTTGATACACCATTTTGTCCTGAATCACCGTGGCACCCCCCTTGTCCGCTCTATGAATGTAAATATCTTGTCGGTCGCTTAGGGACTTTAAAGCTCCATACTGGGAACGAGTCAGATTGGAAAAACCCTTTGTGGGGTTAGTTTGTTCTAACAGCCCCAAATCTCACAGTACCAATCGTTGATAAGTATCAATCGTGGCATTAGTCTGTCCTGGTGGGAGCCACCTGGAATGAATTTTAATAGAGGGAGCATAATTATCCTCATCTTGAAGGGTAACCCCCTGAAAATAGTGAGTCACCTGAAGTTTTCGAAAAAAACGGTAAAGGGCCACCCGCATCCTGAACGGATCGTAGCGGGGGGAAGGGACAAAGGAGAGACCCAAATCCAGTACTTGAGTTTCTACTGCCATCAAATCTGTGGTAGACAAATTGATCACTGTTGTCGAGTGTGAGATCTGGTTACGGGTCCCCTCCGACCCTCCCCATCGGGTTGGTAGGGCCGGCGCACCTGAGGGCGGCCCCGTTGAAAATTTGACTGGTAGGTGGTGCGATATGATTGCGCATTCCCAGAACCCGAGGAATCACTGCTGAAATCGGTTGTATCCTCGAAGGTAACTTGTTTCCTTCCTTTTTTATTTTTAAAGTTATGCTGATGTTGCTTCCAAGTATACACCTGGTCATTCTCATAATCAGCAGTATCCCTCTTAAATTTGCTGACTTTCACTTGTCGAACAGAATCCTTAAATTTTTGTAAATATTCCTCAAAGGGTTTCCAGTCGTCCTGAAAGTTTGTCTCAGTCATTGTCTCCTTCAATTGAAGGGTCAAGCGCTCCAGATCTTCCTTAACCTTCGATTCTTCAACCGTTAGGCGTTCAATTAGAAGAGCTATGAGATCAAGTCCGCATTTATTTAAAATGCTATTCCAGGTACTATGAAATTGCTTGTCCTCCACAAACATGTGGGGAGGTTTTAGAGTCCGAAGACCCCGAGGTATCATCCACTGTTTCAAGTATTGTGCCATGGTGGCAGCATGTAATTGCACCCTAACCTGTTTCTTGTGCAAATTCTTAAAATCAATCCAAGTACTGGAAGCGTCCCCTTCAGGTAATACCACCTCAGATTCAAACAGCGTTGGTCGGTTAGTCAATTGGTTAATCTTCTCAGTGTATACCTTTAATTTTAGCCTGTTTTCCCATTGGCCAAGTGTTTGACCAGATGACTCAGTGAGTGTTTAAATTGATAACGGGTTCTTTTCCCTCTTACGTCAGTAATTGTTTTGAAGAAGGGCTGGGAAGCACACAAGCTCGAAACACAACGTTGGGTCAACATACTGTTTGGAACATACTGTTTGGATTACAGATTTCTGACGATTGTGGATGATTCCCCTCTTTCATGGCGACACTCCTGCTGCTTTGAAATCTTTATCGAGCCCTGGGAGCCTGCACTTGAGCTAAGTACCCTTGGTTATTATTTGCAGCTGAATCGGGGAGTGAAAGAAAAAGCTTCTTTTTCTAAACGAAACACAGAACTCACTTACACGTTTTGTTTGTACCCCATGGGTTTGTGATATCCTTTTGGGTACTCTGGGGGTTGTTATCCCTTTTCAATTTCTTGATTAAAAGGAACAGTCTGCTTCGAGAGGACGCAAGTTTTCATGGCAGTAGTTCCGACAAAAAAGTCTTTCTTTATTGAGTGGTCTCTTTAGTTAGGTGTAAGAAGTAAAAGGCAGCATGTCTAGTGGATTTGAGAGGCATACCTGGGATGGCGAAGGGAGAAAGACTGAGGTCAAGAAAATTACATAATATTCTAGAAGGTTACGCTGGATAAGGAAACATGACAGATAACCCAGAATCCTAGAATGGAGAATTTTATGTGCGAGGACAAGAAATTTATACTTGACACGATAGGAAACAGGCAACCAATGAAAGCGAATAAAGAGAGGGGATACATGGTCAAACCTAGTAGTAGCATGAAAGAGCAGGCAAATGGCTGTACAGTCAAACCTCGGTTTTCATTTGCCCCGGTTTTCATACGCTTCGGTTTTCAACGTCTTTTTTGACTGAGATTTTGTCCCAGTTCTCATACATCGCTTCGGTTTTCAACGTCTTTTTTGACTGAGATTTTGTCCCGGTTCTCGTACATCGCCTCGGTTTTCGTAAATTACAGTACTGTAAATACATACACCCTCGCGCTGCACACCGGTCTGTATACACTGCCAGAACTCCCGCCCGGTCCCAGCAGCACTGCCCCCCGGACTCACCGATCGCCAGCGTGATGAGAAGCGAAAGCCAGCTGAGCACGTAAATGAAACACATCCTCGAGCCTGGTCAGAGTTAGAGAGGCAAGGATTGCGCAGAGAGGAAGGCCCCGATCTCGTCCACCGCCTGCCTGTTCTCTGGAGCGCCCCCTCAGGCTCTGAGGTAGCAGGGAAGAAAAGCTGTCAACGTAAGCAGGAGATGTTGCATGAATGTGGGAGGCAGTTCTTTCTCTTGCAGGGTACGTCTGAAGCTATATCATTAAGATTTTCTGCCATTCTGAAGCATTGAGCAGATAATGTAAAGGTATTTTAATGGGCTGAATCCAATGTGATTCCGAAGAGAGCTGGGCACAGCAGCTTGTCAGGGGTGGCTAAGGCCAGATGTTAACATACTGTACTGTACAGTACTGTACTTAGCTTGCTTTCAGTGATGTTAAATGTTCATTTATCCATTTCATTAGTCATTTATATTTATTTCTCATTGTTTTCTGTATGTAAAAATATAGTTATTCTCTATAAAATGTATTTTTTATGAATATTTTTGGGTGTCTGGAACGGATTAATTGGATTTACATTATTTCTTATGGTAAATATTGCTTCAGTTTTCATACGTTTCGGTTTTAGTCAGACATTTTCGAACGGATTAATCATGAAAACCGAGGTTTGACTGTATTTTGAATGGCTTGCAGATGTGTGAGTAGAGCTTGAGAAATTCCTGCATAAATAACATTGCAGTAGTTAATTTTTGTAATCACTATGAAAGAAGCAAAGTGTGTAAGGAGGTATCAGATAGGTATGAGTGGATTGAACGAACTTGCCGAAGAGTATAAAAGCATCTTTTTGCAACTGAACTAATATGATCACAGAAAGAGAGATGAGTGTCAAGAATAACTCCAAGGTAACAAAGTAACTGGGAGAAAGGAATAGAATAACCCTCTATAGCAGATGAAACATTTGGCAAATTCAGATGACCTGTTAACCAAAGTGCAGAGGTTTTGGTTGGATTTAACTTTAAGCAGTTGTATAACGAGATCACAACCAATGTAAGACAGTTGTTTATCTTTGTGAGATATGGAAAGTGTAAGCCTGTATGAAATAAGAGTAAAATGTCATCTGCACAGTAATATGCAAAGATACCCTGCACCTGAATAAGAGTTGCAAGTGGGGCAAGAAAGACATTAAATAACAGAGGAGCTAATACAGAGCCTTGCGGGATTCCGTAGGGAGGACAGAATGTGTTAGAGGTGGAATCATGAGAAAATACTTTATAGGCTCTACCAGAGGGAACTGTTTGGAACCATTGTAACACAGTACCATGCACACCTGCCGAATATAGACGTGATAGTAAGAGAGAATGATTTACTAGATCACGCATACAGGATAGATCTAAAGAAACCAACAGAGAGACATTACCTCAGTCATGAGATTGACGAACTTCACTTAATAGTGACAAGAGAACAGTTTCGGTGCTAAACCCTGCCCTTAAACCAGATTGGCGCGGATGTAATTAATTTGTTTGTTCAAGGTGATTTAGTAACTGATGGAAAACCAACTTCTCTTGAACTTAGAGAGATAAGATAAATCAGAGGCTGGACAATAATGCATGGGGGATGCTGGATCAAGTTTAGTATTTTTAAGCAATGGATGTATAGCATAGTTACTCACCTGTAACAGGTGTTCTCCAGGGACAGCAGAAATCAGTCCTCACATATGGGTGACATCGGCACTGATGGAGCCCTCGTGGAAGCATCCCCCCAGCTTTCAAAGAAAGCCTTTGGGAGATGCTATCACGGATGAATGGTCCCCTTCCTGCCTAAGGGTGTCATTTTGCTCAGTCAGATGACATAGCTAAAAAATGGCAAAAATTAAAAGATGGTAAAGGAGCAACTCCAAGGGGAGCAAGGAGGGTTGTGAGGACTGATTCCTGCTGTCCCCAGAGAACACATGTTAAAAGTGAGTAACTATGCTTTCTCCAGGAACAAGCAGGAAGTCAGTCTTCACAAAAGCCCATAGCAAGATACGGACTTCCTCACGGGGAGCCACGAGCAGCAGCAATTAAGTCCATATCCACAGACCACAGTAGGGCCCCTGTGTCCAATGAAAACCAGCACTCCGGTAGCCTGAACACACGAGGATCGGAGGGTAGGAGTTGCCTAAACCCCAAAAAGATTGCAGAGCACAGCCTGGCTGAAGGCACTGTCCCTTCAGGACTCTCTTTCCAGGCAGTAATGGGCTGTGAAGGTATGGACTGAATACCAGGTGGCGGCCCGGCAGATGTTCACCATCGGGACAGAGCGCAAGTTTGCTACCGAGGACACCATGGCCCTGACATGGTATGCCACGACACGGCCTTCCAGTGGGAGCCCCGCCCGTTCATAGGCGAGGGCAATACAGTCCACCACCCAGGTGGACAGCGTACCCTTGGCCACCGCCTCCCGAAGTGTACTGGGGTCGTAGGAGACGAAAAGCTGATTAGCTTTGCGGTGGCCCTGAGTGCGTCGGAAATAGAAGGACAAAGCCCTCTTACAGTCCAAGGTGTGAAGGACTGTCTCCGCCCTACTGGAGTGAGGTCTTGAAAAGAAGGTAGGGAGTACTACATCCTGGTTGAGATGGAAGGACGATACTACCTTCAGAAGAAATTTTGGGTGCATGCGGAGCACAACTCTGTTCTTGTAAAACTTGGTATAAGGCGCCTCCGTCACTAAGGCCTGAAGCTCGCTAACCCTGCGAGCGGAGATGAGTGCAACCAGGAATGCCACCTTCCAAGAGAGGTATCGTAGGTGGTAAGTAGCCAGAGGCTCAAAGGATGTGGGAGTGAACTGCCCCAAAGCCACGCTGAGGTCTCATTTGGTCACCGGATGGTGAACCAGAGGCTTTGATAAGAGCAGACCCCTAAGAAAGTGGGTCATCAACGGCTGGACCAAGAGGTGCACCCAGACGGAGTTCGACTTGAGCCTGGATTGCGAGAGGTGGAGAAGACATTGTAGTACTAAACCCATCGAGCAGAACGGGCCAGCCTTGTGCTCGGCACACCAGGCCGAGACCCTGCGCCATTTGAGAGAATAAGCTTTCCTAGTAGAGACCTTGCGAGAGGCCAGCAGGATCTCCTCTACCTCATCTGAGAGGTGGAAAGGGGCCAGGGTCACCCTTTCAGCAGCCACGCTGTCAGTGACAGGGACCCCAGGTTGATGTGCAAAAGAGAGCCCCCTTCCTGAGACAGAAGTCCCGGAGAGTTCCCCAACGGGATGGGGGTGTCCACCATTAGTTGGAGGAGCAGCGGGAACCACGGCTGCCTGGGCCACTGAGGGGCTATCAGGATGAGCAAAACCCTGTTGCGGAGGGTCCTGAACAAGGTCTGGGCAATCAGCGGCATGGGACGGAAGGTGTACATGAGGACCTCTGACCATGAGATGAGGAACGCGTCCGCTGCCACCCTGGAGTGGTGGGCCTTCTGGGAATAGAAGCAGGGCAACTGGAAGTTGTCCAGGCTGGCAAACAGGTCCATCATGGGTTTCCCCCAGATCTTGAAAAATTGGTTGGCCACCGTGGGGTCCAGCTGCCACTCATGTAGCTGGAAGACCCTGCTCAGTCTCTCAGCCAGCAGGTTGTTCTGGCCTGGTAGGTATACTGCCCACAGGAGAATACCCTGTTGGATTGCGTACGAGCAGAGGACCACTGCCTCCCGACAGAGGGCACGGGACCCTGTGCCCCCCTTTCACACAGAACATCGCCACCTGGTTGTCTGTCTGGACCAGCACCGGCTGGTGGCGCAGGTGGTGGCAAAACGTTCACATGGCTAAGTATATTGCCCACAGCTCTAGGAGGTTGATATGCTGAGTGCTTTTGTCTGGTGACCAGCTGCACTGGGTGCAGAGCTCCTTGCAGTAGGCTCCCCAGCCGAGCAGGGAGGCATCCGTGGTGAAGATCATTGAGGGGCTTGGAGCCTGAAAAGGCATGCCAGCCTCGAGATACTGGAGAGACTGCCACCAGACCAGAGAGTCTGCCAGTTGGCGGGTTACAGAGACTTTGTCTCGGAGACACTCTGTGGCTTGAGTCCACTGGTCCCGGAGATGGGCATCTGGGGTGATGTGGACCGTGGAGGCCATGTACCCAAGAAGGGGCAGAAGAAGCTGAGCGGGCACCAAGGAACGGTACTGTATGTCCTGTTCCAGAGTCCTGAGACAGTTGGCTCGGTCCCTGGGTAGGAAGGCCTTTTACTGGAGAGTGTCTAGTTTTGCCCCGATGAACTCTAGATATTGTGTGGGGAGGAGGTGAGACTTGGGGTAGTTTATGACAAAGCCCAAGTGCTGCAGAACCTGGATGGTGCATGCGGTGGCCTGGTGCATCTCTGAGGCCATGCCTCCCTTCATGAGTCAGTCATCCAGGTAGGGGAAGACAAAGACCCCCTGGAGACGGAGAAAAGCGGCCACGACTGCCAGGCATTTTGTGAAGATCCTTGGTGCAGAAGCCAAGCTGAAAGGGAGCACGCAGAACTGACAGTGCCTGCCCCCCACTATGAACTGCAGGTACTGCCTGTGGTTGGGGTGAATAAGGATGTGGGTATAGGCATTCTTCAGGTCGAAGGAGAATAGGCAATCTCCCTGCTGGAGGTAGGGCAGCAATGTTCCAAGGGAGAGCATCTTGAACTTCTCCCTCACCAGGAATTTGTTGAGGTTGCGCAAGTCGGGGATGGGCCTTAGGGCCCATGTTCTTTTCGGCACGAGGAAGTACCTGCAGTAGAACCCCTTGCCCTTGAGATGGTGGGGCACTGGTTCCACCACTTTGTCCTCGAGAAGATCTGCCAACTCCTTCAGTAGAAGGTCCTGGTAGAGGGGAGGCCTGAGGGGGCTCTCCTTGGAAATAAGGGGAAGGTGTCTGAGTCAGGTGGAGGAGGTAACCCTCCCTGACCATCCGAAGTGCCCAGGAGTTGGTAGTGATGGTCAACCACCTCTGGGCATAGTGGGCCAGACGTCCCCGTGTGGGCTGCTGATCTCCTTGGGGTAGAAAGGCTATGCTCAAGGAGTCAAAAACTTCCCTCTGGCTGGACCAGAGCCAGTGCCTAAACTTTTGGAGCCATCTGCTTACGAGGGCCATGCCCATGTCCCTTGGCCTGCTGACCCTTTTGGAGAGCCGGGGAGGCCTGAAAAGGTGGGTAGTATCTGTAAGCAGCCCCTTTCCTCTGGCCGCTGGCGTTGAGAGTAATCCTGTCTCATGCGAGACAGGAAATGCCCAGATTACTCTCAGCACCAGCGGGCTCGACTATAACAGTGCCGCGGGAAAGAAGAGAAATGCTTTTTCCTCCCACGGCTCTGCAAAGATGATCCGGGGCACCACAAAGGCTCTTCTAGGCCAGTGGGAAGTGGGGGTTGCGGGGCCGCTGATTCTGCTGCTGCGAAGCAGCATAAGCAGCTTGTCCTGCAGTTTTGTTTTGTTTTTTTTAGTCTAAATTTTGAAGGCCAAGTGAGGCGGTCTTTTTGAGGGCATTTTTTGCCACCTCCAAAAGTTGCTGCCTGAGGCCACCGCATCACTCGGCCTCATTGTAGAGCCGCCCCTGGAAGGGACCTAGAGATAATGGGGTAGAATTGTAGAGGGAACAGCAGCACAGCAGGAAAGAGTAGTTACTCACCTGTAACAGGTGTTTTCCAGGAGCAGCAGGAATCAGTCCTCACATATGGGTGACGTCGATGCCGACGGAGCCCTCGCGGAGCAATTTCCCCAGTTTTCAAAGAAAGCCTTTGGAAATTGCAGCGCGCATGCGCGGTCCCCTTCCCGCCCAAGGGTGCCATCTTGCTCAGTCTGATGACATAGCTAAAAGACAGCAAATTAGCAAAAACGAAATGATAGGACTGCAACTCCAAGGGGAGGAGGGAGGGTTGTGAGGACTGATTCCTGCTGCTCCTGGAGAACACCTGTTACAGGTGAGTAACTACTCTTTCTCCAGGACCAAGCAGGAAGTCAGTCCTCACATATGGGACTCCCTAGCTTAAGGCTACCGGAGACCTCAAGCGGAAAAATGAGCTCCCTCTAGCTCAGTAGCACAGAAGGAAGGAATCTTCTCTGAAAACGCCCCCGACCGGTAGCCCAACACCAGGGCCGGAGGGTAGGAGTTGCCTAAACCTCAAAGAGATTATGGAGGACTGCCTGACCAAAAGCACTGTCCCTGCGGGACTCCCTCTCCAGGCAGTAATGGGCCGCAAAAGTCTGGCTTGAAGACCAAGTAGCAGCCCGGCAGATGTCTGCCAACGGAACAGAGCGGAGATGAGACACTGACGCAGCCTTCGCCCTAACACGATGAGCCGTGACTCGACCCTCCAACGAGAGGCCGGCCGCCCCATAAGCCCAAGCGATACAGTCAGCAACCCACATGGACAAAGTACGCTTGGAGACAGGTAGCCCCAACTTATTGAGGTCAAAAGAAACGAAGAGCTGAACAGCCCTCCTATGCTCCCGCGTACAGTCAAGGTAGAAGGACAAGGCCCTCCTACAGTCCAGGGTATGCAGGACCATCTCAGCCCGGCTGGAGTGCGGCCTGGGAAAGAAGGTTGGAAGAACCACCTCCTGGTTGAGATGAAAAGGGAAACCACTTTAGGAAGAAACTTAGGGTGAGTCCGTAAGACTACCCTATTCCTGTAGAACCTAGTGTAAGGAGGATCAGACACTAGGGCCTGCAGTTCACTAACGCGCCTAGCAGAGGTAAGGGCTACCAAAAACAAGGTTTTCCAGGAAAGAAAAAGAAGAGGGCAGGTAGCCATAGCTTTAAAGGGCGGACAGGTAATCCGCTGCAACACCACATTCAGATCCCATTCAGGGGCTGGTGGGCGCAAAGGTGGCTTAAGGAGAAGGAGGCCTCAGAGAAAACGAGCCACCAAAGAGTGGTTGGAAAGAGGCCTGCCATCCACCGGTGTGTGATGTGCAGAGAGAGCACTGAGGTGGACTCTGACAGAGTTGGACTTAAGGCCCAGATTGGAGAGGTAAAGCAAATATTGCAAGACCACTGCCACCAAGCAGGAGAAGGGATTCTCAGACTGCTGAGTACACCACACGGAGAACCGACGTCACTTAAGAGCGTAGGACTTCCAGGTGGAGGGCCGCCTGGAGGCCAAGACGACCTCTTCCACCTCACGAGGCAGCAGGAGGGGAGCAAGGACTACCCTTTCAGCAGCCAGGCCATCAGATGAAGGGACCGGAGGTTGGGGTGTAGGAGAGTCCCCTGATCCTGTGACAGGAGATCGGGTTGAAACCCCAGAGGAAGAGGAGTGTCCACCGCCAGCTGCATTAGAAGCGGGAACCAGGGTTGTCTTGGCCACCGGGGAGCTACTAGGATCATCGAGGCTCTGTCTCTGAGAACTTTGAAGAGCGTCCGAGACACCAGTGGCATGGGAGGAAAGGCATACAAGAGGCCTGTGGACCATGGAATCAGGAAAGCATCCGCCGCCACTCTGAGAGGATGCGGTTGTCGAGAGCAGAATTTGGGAAGCTGCCGGTTCAGGGGACTGGCAAATAGATCCATGGTGGGGAGGCCCCACTTGAGAAAGATCTGCTGAACCACCAACAGATCCAATCTCCACTCGTGAGGTTGGAGGATCCTGTTTAGCCTGTCTGCCAGGTAATTTTCTTGACCTGGGAGATAGACAGCTTTCAGCAGGATGCCGTGAAGGACGGCCCAAGAGCACAGCCTTCGTGCCTCCTGATAGAGAAGGAAGGAGCCTGTACCCCCCTGTTTGTTCACGTAGAACATTGCAACTTGATTGTCCGTCTGGACCAGCACAGACTGGTGAGAAGTGAGGTGGGAGAAGGCTCTCAGAGCTAGGCGGACGGCTCTGAGCTCCAGGAAGTTTATCTGCTGAGCAGACTCCCAAGGAGTCCACAGGCCTTGAGTACATGTCCCTTGGCAATGTGCTCCCCAACCTAGAAGCATCGGCTGTCAGCACCTGAAAAGGCGGAGGAGATTGAAAATCCACTCCCTGTACCAGGTTTGGTAGATGAAGCCACCACCGCAGAGAAGAGACCAGCAGGTTGGATACCTGTACTGAGTCCGCCAGGCTCCCCGTGGCCTGATGCCATTGAGTGCGAAGGCACCATTGAGCAGGTCGCATGTTCAGGCGGGCATTGGGGGTTACATGGACCGTGGAAGCCATATGGCCGAGCAGTCTCAGAAATTGCCTGGCAGAGACCAGGGAATTGCTGCGAAAGTGGCTGGCTAGATCCATGAGCCTGTGTGCCCTGTCTAGAGGCAGGAAGGTTCGCGCCTGAAGTGTGTTCAACCTTGCGCCGATGAATTCGAGATTTTGAGAGGGGAGCAAAGTGGACTTTGCGAAGTTTATGACAAATCCCAAGTGCTGGAGCAGAGTCACAGTGCGATGAGTGGCCTGAGTGGCCTCTTGGGAAGACTGGGCCCTGATGAGCCAGTCGTCCAGGTATGGAAATACAAAGAGGCCTTGAAGTCTTAGATAGGCCGCCACCACTGCTAGGCATTTGGTGAACACCCTGGGGGCGGAGGATAGGCAAAAGGGCAGTACTCTGTACTGGTAATGATTTCCTCCCACAACAAACCTGAGATATTGTCTGTGGTCTGGATGAATAAGGATGTGAGTATAGGCATCCTTTAGATCTAAAGAGCATAGCCAGTCTCCCTGCTAGAGGTAGGGCAGCAGGATTCCAAGGGTAAGCATCTTGAACTTTTCCCTTGCCAGGAACTTGTTGAGGTTTCGCAAGTCCAGGATGGGTCTGAGGCCTCCTGTTCGTTTTGGTATCAGAAAGTACCTGGAATAAAAGCCTTGACCTCTCAGGTGGTGGGGCACCGGTTCCACAGCCTGTTCCTGAAGAAGACTTGCCAACTCCTGAAGGAGTAAG